>OZ024818.1:60350793-61600793 GCA_964017055.1 Chloromyia formosa
GGAAATGTATTTTTAGAAAAAGTATTTATGCTGAATAATATTTCCATGGAATAAATATAAAAACTTTGATATTTCATGGAATAAATATATAAAAATACACACATACAAAATAGGATGACAGGTTTCTGTCCCCTAAGTAAGATGTTTCATTCTAATGATATAGTGCTTATGGTGCACTGTGAACTTAACACCCGAAATTATCTTCGGGGGTATACCCGATGGTTGTTGAGTTAATTGTATTCCGGGGGATATCCTAAACATATCATTAATATTTTGGGTCCCTTTTCGCTCCCTCCCGGTCATCAGTGATTTCCAGATGTCGACTTCTCTCTTCATCACTGAGTCCCGTGTTATTGCTAGCATTTCGTTAAGGCTGAGTTCACTCATGGCTTCCACACTTATCGTGTGCTTGTCTGTAATCCTCAACCTCGTGCTGGACATTCGCACACAATATGTGCTGCTGTCTTAGCCTCCTCCAGGCATAGCCTGCAAACGTTATCTTCCTCGATTTACATCTTGGCCAGAGTTGCCTTAAAATTGCCCTGTAACCAAGGCAGTTTCCGTTTATAACTGAGTATACCTTTTTCACTTCCTTCCCCTAAAGGGCTGGTCATTGCATTCCGAGTTTGTTTGCAAGTGACTAACTCCTGCCATCTTCGTTGATGAATGGAGTCGATTCACTTCTCGACCTTCGCTCCAATCATGCTGTTCCTCAGAGTAACTATGGGTTCTGATCCAATGAAAGTCGCCGCAGTTCCCTGTTTTGCTAGGGCATCCGCCGCCTCATTTCCTGTTATAGCTATGTGTCATTTTATCCACAACAGTGTAACCTCATTTACTGAGGCACACGTGTTGAGCCTTCGGACACACTCTAGTACCAATTTGGAATTATTAAGAATAATTCTCCCAAAAAAAAAGGGTGTTCGCCGGTTTCGACCGCTGATGCAAAGCGCGTCTCATCAGACGCCTCTACTTCGCGCATCGCACCAGTGGGAGAGGCGTGACCGGGAACAACCAATTCCGATGTTGTATCACCTTATATAGGCCGGCCAACACGATGTGAGTACGAATCTCGCAGAAATGCAAATTGCAACATGCAGCTTGCCAATGCGAAACTCTGTATATGTATGTTCTGGCTAGGCACCACTGGCAACATTACATGGATGTCGATCGCGTAAAAAACTTGTTCATATAATCATATAATAAGAAACAGCAAAAAACTGGAATTCGACATACACCGGAAGAGCACCCACACACAACGAACCATACCACGATTGTCACACTATACATATGCACAAAAAATGGCGGCTTACCAAAGCATGGTCCATAGGCTAGTAACAACACCACCAACCGAAAAACGATTCAAAGACGAACTAAACTACATCAAGGACACAGCGGAAATTAACGGATTCAGTAGAAAAGAGATAAGCAGAATATTTCGGAGAAAAAAGCAGCGCATGCAGGAGCAGCTCAGCACACTGTTCCTTAAGAGCGAGCGTCACTCATTCAGCCATGACCGGAACTATCAAAAAGATTTTGGGAAAACAAAACAGCAGTGGTAAGTAGCAGCAGAAATCAACAACTAAGGGCAAAATTAGGTTCACCAAAAGACAGCCTCGAAAAAAGCGAAACGAGCTGCATTTACAAGGTCAGTTGTCCGGAATGCCCCAAAGTCTACATCGGGCGACCGGTAGCGCAGTGTGTTTAGGCATCAGTCTCATGTTTGACTACTTGCGTTTCGGGTTCGAATCCCGTCCACGACGATGTTCGTGGCCATGGATGGCATGCTGGCAACTGCATTCTCCGAAACCAGTTTTTGCCAACGAAACGTCAACTGGACCACATGGAACAGTCGACGCGCTATGCCCCACAAGGGGTTAGGGCAATTGAGTAGTAGTAGGTAGTTCTTAATCACGATAAAGGAAACTGTGCGTCGATACTAATAAGAGCAATTAGTGGCAGGTAATAGCGGAAAAATAAAAGTTGCCTAAGATTACGTAGTAAATATTCAGAGATAAATAGAAGATAGGATGTAATGTAAATTAAATTAGAGCTAGCACTGAAGAAGGCAGCACGTGGCTGCCGAAACAATTGTTTGGAATAGTAAAAAACACACTCGCAGTATAAGGAACAAATTCTAATCTTTTATTCATTTGTGTTTTCTAATTTGACGTTTGATTGCCGCTGCTGCTGTTGCTGCATTCTGCCTTCAATTTGGTTCGGGCATTATCTGTCAGAACTGGTCCGTTACATAATTTACTTAACCAGTGGTGAAAAATTAGGCTTTCTTAACCGGGACCATTGTTCACAAGGAAGTAGGAGGGGAATGTGAGTTTGACATCTCAAGGTGCGACTATATGGACTGGGCGTGTGTTGTGTGGCGTGGATTTAAGTCAGTGAATTTATTGTACAGTTTATGCTGATGTCGTCTCCTTATATGTATATGTAAAGATTTATGTTCCATCGAGGTCAGATCCTGCCACAGATAAGTCACCTGTGACGTTAACCCATATAGGTTAATGCAGTTCTTACAGAGTGTGTTATTTATCTAATCTGTATAGGTTAATATTCGCAAAAGAAAGCGCTTAGTGAATCTCAATGCAATGCAGACTAATGCAACGAAATAAATAATGGAAAATAAGGAACATAAAAAAAGGTGAAAAATGGAAATTACGGAAAATGAGAAACATAAAAAACACGAAAAATGTGAAAAGTTGCTTTTCTGTCGAGTAGTTTTTTATACCCTTCACGAATGTGATTTACGTTAATATACCCATATTAACTTGGTCATGAAGTTTACAACGTACAGAAGGAAGCATCTCCGACCATAAACTATATATACTGGTTACCTTTATACTAATAGACGGATACGGACATACATAATGCACACGTATATGTACCTATATACAGGGTGGCGCAAAACTACGGTTATGGTTCAAATGCTTAATAACTTTTTAATTTAATTTTTATTTTTTATTTTCATTTCAGAATTTTGTGAAGAAAACTTCGGGAATTTGAAATGGAACAGTACACAACACAGCAGCGATCAAAAATTGTTGAATTTTATTTTGAAACAAAAAGCAGAAGAAAATCGCTATTTCATTCACAATTTGATAATGAGCGATGAAGCCCATTTCCAATTGAATGGTTTCGTAAACAAGCAAAATTGCAGGATATGGGCTACGGAAAATCCAAGAACAGTTCATCAGCAACAATTACACCCACTTAAGTGTACTGTTTGGTGCGGCGTATCGTCTGCAAGGATCATTGGTCCATATTTCTTTGAAAATGCACATGGTGCCGCAGTTACGGTTAATGGTGCTGAATATCGAACGATGCTGGACAATTTTTTGAGGCCAGCTGTAGAAAACCATCCCCAGTTGTGGTTCCAACAAGATGGAGCCACAGCCCACACTGCAAGGGATACAATGGCTCTGTTACGGGACCTCTTTGGCGAACGCATTATTTCGCGCAGAAGCGATTTCAATTGGCCCCCACGTTCACCGGATTTAACAGCGCCAGACTGTTTTCTTTGGGGTTATTTGAAAGAAAGGGTATACGTAAATAAGCCAGCGACCATACCAGAGCTAAAACAAAACATTCGCAATGAAATTCGAGCCATAACACCCGAAATTTTACAAAAAGTTATGGAAAATGTACTGGAAAGAGCACGAATGTGCGAAGCCGAAAATGGCCACCACTTGCGGGATATAATTTTTCATACTTAAGCCAAAATTATTCCCCATTAATATACTGTATAACAAAAAAAAATTATAATAATTAACCATTAAATAAAAAAGTTATTAAACATTCAAACCATAACGGTAGTTTTGCGCCACCCTGTATAATAATATACATGAAAATAATAATAATATTAATTTCCTTCTTCTTGATCAATAAATTTTGCGAGTCACTGTACCCGTAACCACTGGGATAGCGAGTCCAGTGATAGCTGATAAGAAATGGTCCAGATGCAGGAAAGTATGAAAACTGGTTTTGGCTACGGGGATCGCTAACGAATAGCTAAACAGGGCAAAAGCTCGAGAGGAAGGAGAACGAGAGTTGATAAACGATAACGAACGTGAACGGGGAGTCAGATTTGGGATTTGATCGAGTAAGGACGTCGAAGTGGTATTGTGTTGCCGCTGAGTGGAATTTGTACCAAGGAATAGGACTGTAAGGTTGCCGGGGAAATTACAGGAACGAAATTTTAAACCCTTCAAAAGAAGACCTGAATTAGATTCGCTGCGAAAATCGAAAGGAGGATTTGGAATACAGGACTTCAGGGAAGATACCATGTACAATACAATCAGGATAGTATCTTGTATCAGGAATTGCCAGCATTCATTGATTATGTCAGATAATATATCTGTGAAGGTAAGTGGTGCGAGAGATGTTTATATGAAGGACGCATCGGTCTCGCCCGCGAAAGATGCTCTTTTCACTACATCAAGAGTGGAGAATGTGACTCAGTTTTCGACGTAAGTATGTAGTATGTTCAAATTCTGGAGCATAATAGTATCAGCTAAGGAAATAACGGGAGTTACAGTCGGCAGACAAATAACCGACAGAACCGAAGACGGATCCAAATTGAAAACCGCTGTTATAAAAATGGGTGCTGTGGGAGTTACTTTTGAATTGTTAAGTTATAGACTTCGAGGTAAATTCACCCAGGTCTGAAGATGGCGATTGGTTTAAACGAGTGAGTGCTGATTGTGTTTATTTCGCGCTGATTACGAGTTTTGTGTCGCATGAATTTTGTATGTGTCACTAGGGTCATTCATGTCCGTCCTGATGAAAAACCGTTTGGTCTGCAGTCGTTTGTGTCGGTTGGATTGAAAACTTGTTTGCACCTAAAGATGTCCACAAAAAAGTCATTACAAGGTTTAAAACTAGCATTATGACAATTGAACTAATGACTTTTGTTGACGTCTTGGCTGCTTTGATGCAGGCATCAAGTTGTGAACACTATGTCCACCCAAGGTCATTATGTGAAATTCTACCTAATCTACTCTGTTAAAAAGTACTCGATTTGTTCGAATTTTTTGTTGTGAAGTTCATACGGAATTTGTTTTTTTAAACAGGAGTATTACATATGAATTCCCTGACTAAATTTCTTTTTATAAATTTGAGCTTAATTACAATGAGTGGCTAAAGTTGAATATTTTCATCCTGTCCATTCGCTCTCTCGTCTTGAATTAATAGTGAATATTAATTGGGGAATTTCAGAACTATGTGCCCGAAATCCCACGGCCAGGAGGCCTACGTCACGCCGGGCCCATAAAGGGCCGTTTTACACTGGTAGCCATGCACATAATTGCAATCTGTTCTTCCTGACAACATGTGAGTATACCACCCGAAAGAGGACGCAGTTCATCCTAGGAGCACAGTAAGTGCCCGTAAAATAAACTCTACAAACAACCCGTCAATACCTTCTCGTATATGTCATGTTTGAACTCCTTTTACAGCCTTTCTCGTGTTACTTTCCACCTCCTAAATACCACAATGACGACAAAAAATTGGTAGTCTCAGCTTGCATTTTACCAATTCGATGGTATCCTTTTTCCCAATTCCATGCCAGATTACCACTCGTCATATTCTATAAATCTCATCTTTCAAAAGAATCTCAAACGCACACAAGGAAATCTTCGATGGCAGTTATACTCGTAGCATGAAGTGTAAATTGTTGAAAATCCGAATCATCTAACACAAACTCAATGGGGTTTTATCCTTTAAGTCAACAGTCAATTTTGCCCGGCATTTGTGCTTGAAGAAAGGATGGAAATGTGTTTTTGCATGTCGGGATGGCTAAATTGTGTAAGACGAGAGACAAAGAGTTGTAGAATAGGTCAGAGGAAAGAATGTCAACCAAGGTCTCAGTGTGAGAGCAAGTTCAAGAGGAGAAAGTCTTCGATTCTGTGGATTGATTAGTTCATAGCTACTTGTTATTTTTCATATGGTTTCAGGATAGATTAATAAAATGGTTCAGTGTGTAGAATATATTATGAAACAAATTAAATTAGGTTTTCTGTCTACCGATCAGCTCATTAACCTGCTGTCCTTCTTCATCCTGTAAATTTCTTTTCTGAATCTAAATCAGCAAAAACCTGAAACAAACATTACCTTTTGGGGGAGGCAAATCCCTGTATGTAATTAGTATTGAATTTGGCTTGTTCATCAAATGACCCACCAGGGATTACTCCTGACGACACGGCTTGGCTTAGCCTACAACCATGCCAGTCAGCCTCATTGCTACCATTCTTTCGTAATATTTTCAGCAACATTTCAGATACGTAATTTGTGTACTCGGTGTGCTTATGTTAACGTAACGTTTTTATGTGATTTTTTTCCCAGTTAATTGAATAATGATGATCCTGTTTGGCCTTAAAAGTTTACGCATGCTGTTGAATGTATTTTTAATTTGCTTAATGTTGGTTGCATTAGGCTTAATGCTTATATCATAGAAATTTTCAGGAAGCGTTAATGCAGATTTAAAGAGGTTGAGAATGGCCGATGATGCAAATAGGACTGAGGCGAGTAGTTTATGATTGGGAGTGGTTTGTTATTGCTTGTGTGTTGTAATAGCAAGTTGCAACCCTGCAGTGTACTACACGAAAGTTTAGGGCATCTATTTATTTATTTTTTATTTCAAGTTAAGTATTTTGACAATGAAAAATATAAATTTATTCGGAATTCAGACATTTTTTTTTCTCTGTCTGATTACTTTTAACCGACTGCCTACGCCTCTATACTTAATATTTTATTTTGATACCACTGCCTACTATTTTTCAATTACTATTTTATTTTATTTTTTTGTTTTTCCTACATTTGACCAACTTGGACCTTTATATTTAGCAGTTAATTTTGTATTTTCTCCTGCATCCATAATTTTGATTTGATGAAAATACTAAATCTCCTTCTTCTTACACCTCTGGGTCTGGGTCGTTTTAAACCATACCGCAACTTATTATTTTATATAGATCTGTATCTTTTATGTCCTTTGACTAACAAAACGAGTTGACTTCGATCAATATAGATTAACAATCTTTATTATCTACAATCTGTATATTTTGTATGTGTTCAGAAACTCACAGTGAGATGATGACTGGCATTGGCGTCGACTATGGGGGGGGGGGGGGGCAAGGCACTTTTTACCCCCCTCAATCCAAATATTGGGGGGGGGGGCAACGCCCCCCAATATTTCAGGCACAAATATCATTTTGCAAGAAAAGCGATCCTCACTCGACTTCTTCGTTCAAACAATCAAACACGTAGCTATGACAAATAGGGAAGGAAGGAGCTTCTACGGAGACAGATATATGGCCCATGAGGATTGTACCATTGAATCCTGTGCCTTAAGGTGTGTTTTGCTGGGCAGCACTCTGCGTCGATCGCAGCTGACGATCAAAAAGATGCATACAAATAGTGTTCCGTGTTCAATGGCTTGATCGCTAATCGCGAATAATGTACGACGATCGTGTGCCTAACACTAATGCACCTTTAACAATGCTTGACAGTGGTCAATCTCCCGGGCCCTGGTTCATGAGAATCCGTGTGATATTAGCTCTAACCATAAAGGTCATATGAGGTATTAAAACCTTTCGTTCAATTTGGTTATGATTCCTGAAGATGCTGTCAAAGCGTAATGGATCTTTTGTGCTAATGGTCATTATTTTAAAGACGTGGACGGTGAAAAATTTCAGTTTGAATTTAATTAAAATTTAATTCATTATTTTATGTTATCAAAAAAAAAGCATTATGGTTCCATTTAAAAATGCTTGAAAAATTAGCTTCATTCTTAAAAACAAACAACAAACGTAATTTCCATACAACGCTAATGATTTGCACTGTGGGACCCTACAACTCGAGACTTGACGAAAAAATTGGTTCTAAATTGGTTGTCCTCAATCGTCAGATCATTTTGGTTGACTGTATGAGACTATACATTCGTAACGATATCAAATATTTACCCGCTTTAAGACGTCGACTTTTTTAGCTAGGGCTATTGGATCGTTCTGTTCGTGGACCTCTCATCAGTAAATTATTTTAAAGTGCAAGAGATACGTTAATTGTTATTTCGAAAATGGGTCAATTTGTTGTGAGGATACCATCACAAAAAAATCGCACAACAAGGCAATCCAACAGTGAATCAAAAATGTATGAAAAGTTGTTGTGCCCCCCAAATATTTTCTAACAGTCGGCGCCTCTGATGACTGGCACAACGGCCAGTTACTAATACATACATAACATCCCTTCACACCGGGATTAAATTATTCAAATCAAGAATTCATATTCAGTTTAACAATAAACTAAAATATTATTTATGAACTTTTGAAGAAGGGTGTTTGTTTCCTACGTCCGGTTGTTCTTCTCTGCAAAGTGGTTGATCCTCCTTCGATGCCTCTGTCGTTTCATTCTCCTGCACCTGACTTCCATTAGCAATTGATACTGGATCTCAGTAAATAGACTCAGAATCCAAGTCTCTCTCGGTTACTGTTGCTCCAGTCGGCATCCGTAACTTGGAATCTGTTGTTGTTGACACCTGCGGCAGAATAAATTCGGGCTCCTCTCGAATCCGGTTCCTCCTCTGGAATTCCTGGTGTAAATACGGAATCCGACTTGCCACAGAATTTGGGCCTTTACCCAGGATTTCTTGTTCGACTGATATTTTCTCGCCTAAACTGTTTGCATTTCGCGAAATTTGCCTACTTTGAATAATCGCTCTTCTTCGGACACAGCTTGTCAAATGTGTCTCGATACGTCGCTCCATCACTCTGACGGTGACTGTCTGTTGCAGGTGGCCGCGGAGTGGGACACTTATAAGTAATAGGCAAATTCCTCGCCGATGCCGCCTTCCGTGGTGAATCTTTTAAGGAAGTTCTTGGTGAACGGAACTGCCCGTTCCGCCAATCCATTCGACGATGCCATATATGGTGGGGGGGCAAAATAACTTTTCCATAGTCCTCCACGTGGGCGCCCCCTGGTAACGGCAGTGTTTCAAACCGCCGACGGCCAAGTCTTAGCGATAAGACAGTTTTGAGAAAGGCAGATAGCTGAAGCCTGAATGGCTGACCAACACCTAAGCGTTTCAGGTTTAGTAGGATGGAGTGACTTGCGTAGTTGGACCAACTACATACTTGTGTGAACTCCAGTACGTTTATTAAACCATCTGAAGTAGCTATTTTCCGAGGCCATCTCCTGAATGGGGTTAAGCAATGTCCTGACAATTCGTCCGTGTAAAAACCACTCCACGTCAAGAAACTTGGAACAAAATCCGTCCAATCGGATCAACAACGACCACGCAAACGACTAAAGGATTATTCTTTCGGATCCTGGAATATACGCTCTCTGAACAAACCGGGGGCCGAGAAGGCCCTCCTTCAACAGGTCGAAAAGTACAAACTGAGCATTACTGCAGTCCAGGATCAAATTGGCATGGCAGCGAGATCAATGACAAGAAATCGCACACAATTTTTACAAGTGGCAAACCATCGGGCGACAAGGAGTTTGGAGTAGCATTTATAAAATAGTAAACAATCACCTCAAGCCGCATATTACTGAATTCAAACCCATAAATGAACGGCTATGTGCGATTCGCATTAAAACTCGATTCTTCAATCTCTGGCTCATCAATGTGCACGCCCCCACTGAAGTTAAAGAAGACGCAGTGAAAGACGAGTTCTACGACCGCCTTGAGACTCTCGTCGACTCACTACCAACAAACGACGTCAAATTGCTGCTGGGAAACTTTAACGCGAAAGTCGGAAATGAAAGTTTCCACCGGAAGACCACTGGAGGCCACAGTCTCCATGAAGAATGTAACGACAACGGCCAGCGACTTATCGACTTCGCCTGCAGTAGGAATCTAATCGTAAGCCTTACGTGTTTCCCGCATCGACGCATTCACAAGCAGACCTGGAAGTTTCCAGACGAACATACCGTCAATCAAATGTGGGCTATGGCACAATAGACCTCTCTATGGTCGCAGTGCCCACCGGATGGGTAAAGAGGCCCCAACTCATAAACATAACATAACATACGATAATTAAAAACAGGAAGAAGAATTATGAGATGCGTGTGGATTTCAAAACGAATTTTATGACGAGGTGTCCGATGATGTCACCCTCATAGTCATTGTGTAAATTTGTACAAATGTCCTTTTTCAAATGCGCTATTGAAATTCCCAAATATCAAACTCGTTTTCGGCGCCCCCTGCTAATGGCGCCCGGGCGGTCGCCCCCTTCGCCCTTCCCTTCGCACGGCCCTGGGTGGGGTAGACATTTGTGACCAGCTAATGGAAATGTATCGGACACATTTTAAAACCCGAAAATGGCCATTAAAAGTAATCACCCATTTCATAGACTTAGCCAGCTGCAATGCTTGGATGGAGTACCGAAATGGTTGTCGGGCGATAGGGAAGCCACCAAAGGATATGCACGATTTGCTAAGTTTTCGTCGGGTTGATGGCAGTTGAAACAACCAACAACGACGTGTGGACCTCCAAGTCCGAAACGGACGAGGTTGCAACTGTTTTCCACCTTCAAAACGATACCGCCCAGCGGACGCTGGTCCGCATGTTCCGAGAAGCAACTGGATGGCTTAAATCACTGGCCAGAAGAAATCAGTCCGTGTGTGCCGTCACAAAGAGTGCAAATCACGTACTCGCACACGATGCACCAAATGTGATGAATATTTACGTTTCAGAAAAAAAATTATTGTTTCAAAATGTACCATACAAAAAAGAAATAAAAATTCTTAAAACAGGTCTGAAAGGGCAATAGGAAGGATGGGGGTGCTACATAGGAAAGAACAGCTACTTGAAGGGAAAGTACCTGAAGTAAAGTGGCTAAGTCCTAAGACTTAGAGCAAGTAGCCTTAATGAGCTTGTGGGATGCCAATCGATGGAAGGACTAAAACGAACCCGATGAGGTACTTTTCAATCCTGTTCTGGACCCGAAATGTGCCCTACGTTGGTCGCCAAATATGTAATGGATCAGGTTACTACTCATCAGGTGCTGCCTTCGATCTGCCGGTGGAACCAACACCTGATGAGTAGCGATTTGTCGGTGGTACGAAACCAGAGACCATGGGCCCATAACACCCGGACCCCGATGCAAGCGGGAGGGCATTCGCTAACCATTTCATCCTTATCGCCCATTTTTTATACCCTAGACTTTTAGTATAGGGTATATTGTTTTTGTCACGACGGAAATATGTAACACCTTAAAGGAGGCTCCGGAGGTATAGCAATGTATGTATATATATAAATGATCAGGATCACCTCCTGATTCGATTAAGCCATGTCTGTCTGTCTGTCTGTCTGTCTGTCCGTTCGCACGATAACTTTCGATAGAATGAAGCTAGAGACTTGAAATTTTGGTCAAATGTTGGAAGTATAATCTAGTTGGTTGGTATTGAAAATGGGCATGATCAAGCCAAGGGAACACCTACCTCCCCTATATATGTAAAATAATTAAATGTATCTATAACTCCCGATTAAATAAACATGAAAAGCTCTAGCTTTGGTAGATTGCTCGCGAGGATAATCTTCTACTTCCCTGGAAAAATTAAATCAATCAGTGGAAAACGAACGGTAATTTCCTTACAAAGAGCCCCGTACTACCCTACTTTTCGGGTTTTTTGTCTATAACTCTTGAACCAATTGACGTAGACACCTGATTTTTGGCATGTAACCCTAGGGTAAGAAGATGCTTAAGTTTTAGTAAGTTGGGCATAATCGGATAAAAGGAACGCCTACCTCCCCTACAAATTTCAAAAAAATAAATATTCGTTTAATTACGATAACTTTCGATAAAATGACACTAGCGAGTTGAAAATTTGACAAAATGTTGTCAGTAAGATCTACTTAGTTGGTATTGAAAATGGGTAAGATCCGACCCAAGCAACCTCTACCTCCCTTACAAATGCAACTTCAAATAAGCGATAACTTTTGACAGAATGAAGCCAGCGACTTGAAATTTTGGTCAAATGTTAGAAGTGAGGTCGGGTTAGTTGGTATTCAAGATGGGTTAGATCCGACCTAAGAAACCCCTACCTCCCCTAGAAAAGAAACTTCAAATAAGCAATAGCTTACGACAAAATAATGCTAGCGGTTTAAAATTTTAGTCAAATGTTTGTAATAGGATCCAGTTGGCTAATATTGAAAATACGTAAAATCCGACCAACGAAACCCCTACTTCCCCTACAAATCATTTCTAATAAGCGATAACTTTCGATGGAGTGAAGCTACCCAGCGAACATCAGGAAATCATTGTGAACTCAGAATGAAATCACATAGTGAAAATGAAATCACTAAACATTCATTTACCTCTCAGTTAGAATTCACATCGGATTCACTTTTGTTCGAAAATTTTTACCCCGAAATGAAACCATAAGGTGGTTTCAAAATAAGTTCAGCAAATGATGCCAAAGTGGACAAAAAGTATGAATGCAGACAGAATTCACTATGCGAATTCATACTGAATTCAACAAATGATATCTTATTGGATACTGATTATGGTAGTAGAAGGAATTCACCTACTGAAATCATATTGAACACAGCTCATGACAGTAAGAGGAATTCACGAGCTGAAATCATAATGAATTCTATGCGGGATACTTAATTTACTTTAGTTAAGGGCCGTTTTCCAAGCGACGATCCATACTCCGGAGCGGGCTACGTTTTTCCCATTCTATATGACCTATCCAACCGCACATCGACGGCGACGAATACTTCATATAGAATTTGAAAAACGTAGCCCGCAGCGATTTATGTTCCGCCGCTTGGAAAAGGTCATATACGTATAATATCAAAAATTGTGGAAATGAAAAATAAGGAAAATAGAAAATAGGAACATAAAAAAAAATCGAGCTCGAAAATAGAGTGGGAATAATGTGGAAATACCAAAAATGAAGAAGGTATCCAAGGAGGGCCGCACAGACACTTAAAATTTCCTCGTCAGAACCGTGTCAAGTTCGAACTCAATGGAAAACGTCGAGTTTTTGTTAAAAATTGTCCTGAAATTTAAGTGAAAAGTCTCAGATTTTTACAAAAAGTTAACTTTTTATTAATTCACGTTGTACTATATATATTAATATTTTGTTATAATAATGTTTGTAATAGTTGTAAGTAAAAAAAAAATATGTAAATAAAACTATTCATTTTATCAAATTGAGTACGATCCGCACTACTCGTAAAAATACATTTCTATTAAAAAAAAAAAAAAAAAAAAAAAAACATTTCGGAAATCTTTAACGATAATTAATTTTTTTTTATTTTTGTCCCTTCTGAAATAAAGAAATTTATTATTAAAATAATTATAATGTCGATTCAATAAATTTGCTATTTTTACCAGTCGCTCCTTGGCATATTGGAAATGCCTTTTTATATGCCTTTCCACAGTTGCTTCCGTTGCACTAGGTATGCTGAATAGACATGCACCTAGACATAAGTTCCAATTATTATAACAATAGTTTCAAAAATTAAAATAATTCAATCCTACGTTTCAAAACCGATATTAAAGTAAAAGCTTTAATACTAGTTTTATTGTTTGCCCCGGTCCACGAAAATTCTTGGGCTAACATGTCGGTGACCAATTTTCTTAAATTTCTTTTAATAAATTGGTGAACATCATCACCTCCTACCCGACAAAAATCTTCTTTCTGAAATTAATAAAAGTAACACAATTAATAAAACATTAGCCACGTCTAATATATCTTTATATATATAAACACGCATTCGACTTACTAATTTATTTATGCGATCTTCTGTTAAGGATTTTTCAAATGAAATTAATTCCTCCACAGTGGTCCAAGGCTTGGAAGGAATTAAATTGCCGCTGTCCTGCTGACTCCCAGGGAGATTCGCTCTAAGTTCTTTAATTTCATTTTGTAGACTTTTCACAACCTCTTTTAAACCACATACTTCGGACGTCAGCCTTTCAAATAATTGCTTGTTGTGCACGTTTGCATTCTGGATTGCACGGAGTACATCTTTTTAGAAAAGAGAAGAAACAGTCATTTTCAGATTTTTCCCATTATTATTGTATTTTATTCACCTCTATTTGTATTAGTAGTCTGACTGTTAATAATACTGTCGTTATTTGAATCAGTTAGAGGCCTTTTTTCTCTTGCATTGGTTCCGATATTACGGAATAAGTTTCGTGACCCAGAAGAAGCATTTTGCGTTGATGTAACTGGATAAGAACCTATGATAAAATCCATTATGTCGTAAATCGTCCCTTTCCCTATATTTGAATATTACCTTTAATTTGTAAAAAATCCCTATACCCAAAATTTTCATCTGTTTGCAATGAAGATGGTGCTGAAAAAATATAATAAAAAAAAAATAAACAAATAAATATGATATGTGCTTTTAGTAAGAACATCAATTTACTTACCGAAGTTGACATTTTGCAGTTCTGTATATGTTGCATCAATTTGGGTCTCATCGTTATCGCTGGGATTTAACATTGTTTTTCTAGTGTATGAATTATAGGTGAAAAGTAATGTGAATTGCAGTTTGCATCAGTCAAATGGATTAACTTGGTAGATACGTCGTTTAGTGTTATTATACTTGTGGCTTTACTAAATTTAAGAGTCACGCAATGATATATATTAAAGTAGTCGGAACTAACGGGAAAAGTAAAAAATGGCTCCAGATTTTCTACGCGAAGCGCATGCAATAGAAGTATGTTTCTTTCATCTTTCTTAATTTCAATAAGCTTCAATACATCTTTATTGATTTGTAGAAAATTATCTGGTTCTTTTATTGATAGTTTATATTTTTCTGTCATTATACTTTCGTAACTTCCACTTGGGAGCTGCTTTCCAAAAATAGGATACTTTATCACACGTTTTCTTTCATTGTTGATACTGCTTTCCACCCATCTATTGTAAATTTGGCTAAGAACGTTTGTTCCGCTTTTCACATTTCGCTTTATGCGTTGTAAAAAATTTTCATATTTAAAAGCACTGATGTTATGTAATGAGCCATGATTTAAAGCGTCCGAATGAAGATGTGTCAAACAATGAAAGTTGAATGTACATAAGTCAGTAGAGTACAGATCAGGAATGTCTTTAACAAAACTCTCTAAAAGTTTCTTTGCGCATTCATTGTTTCGAATACAGTCCTCATCGTTAAGCAATATCCTCATTGCTAGACTCAATTTTAAAAAGTGTTGGTATAAATTAGGTTCCAGGATACTCGATAATATAAATGGTCCCGTGTACAATAAAAATTGTCGGAGTTCAGTGGCCTTCCATCTGTCAAATTCATTGCAGCCTCGTGGTTTTCGGTTGAACTCTTGAGGTATTTGACCCCTTATTTTTAAAAGTTGCTCACTTATTTTAGATTTTATGACCTTGTTTTTAATCCACAATGATGCTATGCTTTTGGTTACGCCCAAACATACGACATGCATATAGTCAAGGACGAAGCTATCAATTATATTAATTGGCAGACTTTCCAATACTGTAGTATTCTGTTGATTATGATGTTCTGGTTGCAACCGACTCCGAAAAGAATTATTTGATCTTAAGGTATTCTTCTCGTAAGGAAATATAATTCGATGATTGATATATTCACCCTTCTGCGTACATTTTGGACAACTAAAGAACCCGCTATGACTCTTAACTTGAAGTATAAAAGCACGAGCTGGTGCATCACATACAAATGATCGCACATGAACAGTATATCCCTTGTTTTGAAATATGAATCCATTTAATAAAATTTCATTAAGTTCTGTAATGAATGGTTGTAAATACTCGTCACAGTTTTTCGGCTTCGACATTCCTCCATATACACCTACTAGTAAAACTTCAGAAGTACTGGCAATACTGCATAAAATTGGCCATACTTGATATCGGGAACTTCTAAATAAGGGCAAACCATCGATATTAAAATCTAGCGAAAGATTATTCGAAACGTACGAGTTATTCAACAAAAAGTCGGTCAAACAATCTTTAAGCCCGTAATGCACATAAGTACTGTCTCCCATTAATATTGTAACATTTTCTTTGGGAGTGGATTTTAGTGTTCGGGCATCTAGCGGTAGTCCCTCTACATTATGATTCCTAAGCATTACTAATAACTCCTTGATCGCCTCATTACCAATCATGTATTTCGTAGCCCAAGAGGCAATATTTTTGGATAACCCAGTTTCGGTAATGTCTTCCATAATTTCATCTTGGGAAACATAAAATTCGTATTCCGATGCTTCATTTTCGCTGAATTCCATGCTGTTTTCATTATTATCAATATCAGTTGGATAAATATGGTTGATTATGTTTTTTGCATTAATCTTTGAATGGTAATGCAGCGATTGTTTCGACATTTTGCTAAAAATGGTTTATAGAAAAAAATACACATATAGTGGAATGAAATTAGACTTTGAAGTCGAAATAATTTCCCCTTTCAAAAAAGTTATATTCCGGGCGTGGACAACACACTCCCGAACAATATATTAACGTGCCTCTCATTACATTAACAGCAAATTATGCAATTTAATTAAAAACAAGTCACTAAATAACGTGTCAATTTCATATTAATCAACAAACAAAAGATGCCATTTTGTAGTGGAAAGGATGCGTGGCCATCAGCCTTCATACATTACATAAATTATTTATTTATTTTTATTGTTTACTCAATAAATAGGCATCTTATGAAATAACATTCTACTGTGAATATGTAGTGAATGTTTTTCCCTATAGAATGGCTGATTTTGTTTATCGATTGAAGAACTTCATATGAAATTATAAATGATTTAGGCATTAGAAATACATTTTGCATTTGCTTACCTTACTTGATTTTCACTTTTTCACTTTAAAATAACAAAAAACAACAAAAACTAGCCAACAAACTCAAAAAAACATACGTATTCTTTACACTTTGAAATTTCGCCACCTAAATGAAAAATCCCTGAAACATAGCGGTGAAGTTAACAGTAAATTTTGGCTCGCAAGAACATAGTTTCAGTTATTATTCATGTACTGAAAGGAAACTGATTAGGAGGTCTTGAATATTTTACAAACTGCCACGCATATAGTGATATTCATTTACTGTTCACGCTATGAAGCCAAAGTGAAATGAGCATTCAGAAAACGATTTCATATCGGTTTCATGCAATGAACATTCACCAAATTGTTCGCTGGGTAGAGACTTGAAATTTTGTTTAAATGTTTGTAGCATGATCTTATTTGTTGATGGCAATGATGAGCAAGATCCGACCCAAGGAACCTCTAGCTCCCTACAAGTGAAAATTCAAATAAGCGATAACTATCGATAGAGTGAAGCTAGAGACTTGAAATTTTGTTTAAATGTTTGAAACATGATTTTATTTGTTTGTGGCAATAATGAGCAAGATCTGACCCAAGGAACCGCTACCTCCCCTACAAGTGAAACTTCAAATAAGCAATAACTTTCGATAGAATGAAGCTAGCGACTTGAAAAATTCGACAAATATTTGTAGAATGGGTTAGTTAATTAATTTTGATAATGGTCAAGATCCTCCTGAATGATTGCTGCAACCTCCCCTATAAACTGGTTGTTGGCAACACCAAATAAACGAAGTCATCTGTAAAATGAGATACCGTTATTGTGAATTCATATTACATATTATTTTGTCATTCAGTTAGTTGGATTTTAGCCAGTGACCAGTAAGGTTAACTTGAAACTTTTGTAACACTAAGATTTTACGCAATAAACTAATAAGAATTGAAGTCAAAACTCAATCTTGTTTTTTGGAGACTACAACAGTGGCGACGAGGATAAAAGTGCACCTGTGCAGAACATATTATCATCAGCATCAAGTTTCAAGTTTTAGTCACAAATAAACGCAGGAAAATGGCTGAAGATTTGAGACAACTCCTGAAAGAAATGCAGTTGCAGCGGGAGCAAGATAGAGCGACAATGGACGCCATTGTGCAAACCTTGTCTAAAGCTCTTATCGCCAACCAAAAAGGTAATTCTGGCACAGAATTCGTAATCGAGTCGCTCGCATCAACCATCACCGAATTCACATACGACCCTGAAAGTGTTTCAACATTCGATGCATGGTATTCACGATTCGAAGATATATTCACGCATGATGCGCAAAATTTGGATGATACTGCAAAAGTGAGGCTACTTCTCAGAAAAATTAACACCGTGTCGGACAGCAAGTATATTAATTTCATTTTGCCGAAGAAACCATGCGATTTCAAATTCTGTGAAACAGTGGACAAGTTGAAAGAGCTCTTCGGGTCGCATACGTCGTTATTCAACAAAAGATTCAAATGCCTCCAAATAACGAGAGAGGATTCAACCGACTTCATCACGTACACGGGACTAGTCAACAAACAATGTGAGGAGTTTCAACTTGGCGAGATAACTTTAGACCAGTTCAAATGTTTGATGTTCATCATTGGGTTAAAATCATCAACGGACGTAGATATCCGCACACGACTACTTACGAAGATTGAGAACGAGAAAGAGTCAATCAATCTGGAGAAGCTATCCAACGAGTGTGTTCGTCTCATCAATCTCAAAAGAGACACAATGTTAGTCGAGAATCCGGCAGCGGTCAATTCAGCGACAGTCAGGAAAATATCACAGAATCGGTACAAAAAGCCGCATCAAAACAAGAAGCCGAAGTTTCCGAAAACGCCTTGCTGGAATTGTGGCGAAATGCATTTCAGTCGTAATTGCACATACAACGATCACGAGTGTAGCAAATGCAAGCAAGTGGGCCATAAGGAGGGCTATTGCAATACACCCAAAAAGAAACCGAGTAAAACCCATACAAGCAAAAGACCACACCAAGGTAACAAAAAGATTGGTTGTGTTACTGTCAAAACGATAAACACGGAGTGCCGACGAAAATTCATAAATGTCGAAATAAACGGAAAGTCAGTGGCGATGCAATTCGATACAGCAGCTGATATTACGATAGTTTCTACTGCCAATTTTTCTAAATTGGACATCGAAATGGCAGCAACGAAAGTTAAGGCAAAGAATGCATCAGGACAACAATTGCAGTTAATTGGTGAATTCTTGTGCAAAATAACATTTGGTGGCAAAACTGTCAGTGGTGTGTGCTATGTGTCGGCATCGAACAATTTAAACGTTTTTGGCACAGATTTTATTGAGAAATTTGGATTGTGGCATGTCCCAATTAGCCAATTTTGCAACAAAGTGGATAGCAATTCATTTATTGAAGGCAGTGATTATGTCAAGTGTTTGAAACAAAAATTCCCAGCAACATTCAGTCCAGAATTAGGGTTATGCACAAAAGCGAAAGCATATTTGACATTGAAACCAAATAGTAAACCCGTTTTCAAACCCAAACGTCCAGTTGCCTACGCCATGCAGTCGACCGTCGAGTCAGAGCTTCACCGATTGGAATCCATCGGAGTCATTTCCTCAATCACCCATTCAGAGTGGGCTGCGCCAATTGTTGTTGTAAAAAAGTCCAATGGCAGTATTCGCGTATGCGCCGACTTTTCAACTGGTTTGAACGCAGCGTTGGAGTCACATCAATATCCGTTGCCGCTACCAGAAGACATTCTTTCAAAAATTAGCTGGCGCAAAAATCTATAGTCGTATCGATTTCTCCGAAGCGTTCTTCCAAATCGAAGTAGAAGGAAATTCAAAGAACCTGCTTGTAATCAACACACATCTAGGACTCTTCACATTCAATCGACTTCCATTCGGGGTAAAAACAGCACCGACTACGTTTCAGCAAATCATCGATCAGGTAATCGCAGGCTTACCTGGCGTGGCCGCATATATCGACGATATTTTTGTTTCGGGCAAAACAAAACAGGAACATGACGACAATTTATTCCGACTGTTCCAGCGCATTGAAGAATTTGGTTTTCATGTGAGTATCATCAAATGTAAATTTGCTCTTACGCAAATCAAGTATCTCGGTTGTGTCATCGATAGAAAAGGCATACGTCCAGATCCTCAACGGATTGAAGCAATCACCAATATGCCTCTACCTAAAAACATAACCGAATTAAGATCCTTCTTAGGAGTTGTAAATTTTTACAGTAAGTTCATCAAAGAAATGAGAAATCTTCGTGCTCCGTTGGACGAGTTACTAAAATCAAACGTACAATGGAACTGGAATAAATATTGTCAAGCGTCATTTCACAAACTCAAAGAAGTACTTTCGTCGAATCTTTTGCTCACACACTATGATCCGAACTTGGAAATAATAGTTGCAGGCGACGCATCGAATAACGGATTGGGTGCCTGTATCCTGCATAAAATGCCAAATGGTAACCTCTTACCTATTTGTCACGCATTAAGATCGCTACAGCCAGCAGAAAAGGCATATAGTCAGATTGAAAAAGAAGCTCTTGCCCTCGTATTTGCTCTAACGAAGTTTCACAAAATGATTTATGGAAGGAAAATTACACTACATACCGACCATAAGCCACTATTAGCGATATTTGGCAGCAAAAAAGGCATTCCAGCACACAGTGCAAACAGATTACAAAGATGGGCCATCATGTTACTTGCGTACGATTTTGAAATCGAATATGTTAGCACAAACTCTTTTGGTTACGCCGATGTACTATCAAGACTCATAGGCCAAAACAAATCCGAGGAACAGGATTTCGTCATCGCATCTATTGCAATGGAAGGTGATATCAACCAAATTATCAACGAAGCAGTAGAAGTAATGCCCATTACTCATCGAATGCTTTGCTACGAGACACAAAAAGACGCGATACTAAGTCAAGTTTTGCAGTATATCAAAAGCGATTGGGCAGACTACAAACAAAATCCCGACCCAGAGCTTACATTGCTATATCACCGTCGCAAAGGGTTATCCGTTGCGAACCAATGCATATTATTCGGCGATCGGTTAGTCATTCCCAAACCCCTCCGTAACCGAATCATCAAACAACTACATAAAGGTCATCAAGGCATAGAACGGATGAAGCAACTCTCAAGGAGTCATGTTTATTGGCCAAACATCGACAAACATATCGAGCAGTGCGTCAAAACATGCACAAAATGCGCACTGGTAGCCAAGAATCCGGTCAAAGTACCACTTCACTCATGGCCAATACCTTCAAAGCCATGGGAAAGAGTGCATATCGACTATGCGGGTCCAGTCGACAACTATTATTTCTTTATGTATTAATGTTCTTGCAAATGTACAAGTGCGAATCATTTTCAATTTAAATTGGAATTGTTTGTGACACTTGGTTTCATTCTGCACACCAACTTAGTATGCGTCTGTAGCTTAGCTCGGTAACGCACCAAGCGTTTTTTGCTACTCGAAACACGGTCTCAGCGGTTCGCGCCCCGCAACGGGACCAACTATTTTTTATTCTCAAATTCCCTCTGAATTAATTTCTCCGAGCTTAGTGGTTTCGTATGGATAGTAGCACTCATCAGGTCTTGCATCTTTGCAGCTATCCATGTGCAAGACGACCACGAAAGTGTGAGAATTCTACATTTACAAATTACATTTGCAAGAACATTAATACATAAAGTAAAATTGCCAGGGAACAAATGTCTCCACTTCTCACCCTCTCTCCACCCCTCTAGTGATTTAATATAAGTGCTTCACACCATCTAGACCTCCACGGTCGAGTTTTCAAGTAAAATCACGCCTTCACGGCTTATACAAACAGAATTCTCACACTTTCGTGGTCGTCTTGCACATGGATAGCTGCAAAGATGCAAGACCTGATGAGTGCTACTATCCATACGAAACCACTAAGCTCGGAGAAATTAATTCAGAGGGAATTTGAGAATAAAAAATAGTTGGTCCCGTTGCGGGGCGCGAACCGCAGAGACCGTGTTTCGAGTAGCAAAAAACGCTTGGTGCGTTACCGAGCTAAGCTACAGACGCATACTAAGTTGGTGTGCAGAATGAAACCAAGTGTCACAAACAATTCCAATTTAAATTGAAAATGATTCGCACTTGTACATTTGCAAGAACATTAATACATAAAGTAAAATTGCCAGGGAACAAATATCTCCACTTCTCACCCTCTCTCCACCCCTCTAGTGATTTAATATAAGTGCTTCACACCATCTAGACCTCCACGGTCGAGTTTTCAAGTAAAATCACGCCTTCACGGCTTATACAAACAGAATTCTCACACTTTCGTGGTCGTCTTGCACATGGATAGCTGCAAAGATGCAAGACCTGATGAGTGCTACTATCCATACGAAACCACTAAGCTCGGAGAAATTAATTCAGAGGGAATTTGAGAATAAAAAATAGTTGGTCCCGTTGCGGGGCGCGAACCGCAGAGACCGTGTTTCGAGTAGCAAAAAACGCTTGGTGCGTTACCGAGCTAAGCTACAGACGCATACTAAGTTGGTATTATTTCTTAATTATAGTCGACGCATACTCAAAGTGACCCGAAGTCATCAAAACCAAAACAACTACAGCACAAAAAAACGGTTGAACTTATTGAAGACGTTATCTCTCGATTTGGTTCTCCAAAACTGATTGTATCAGACAATGGTAGTCAATTCACGAGCATGCACTTCAAACGATTCTACGAACTCAATGCTATCGAGCATGTAAAAATCGCACCATATCATCCAAACTCTAATGGTCAAGCGGAACGATTCGTCGACACATTCAAGAGAGTAATAAAGAAACTCACCGGTGATGGAACTCTGCAGGAAAACATTCAAGTATTTTTAAGGAGCTATCGGTCTACATCTAATCGAATGGCACCAGGGCATCAGTCACCGGCAGAAATTACGTTCGGACGCCCAATGCGGACTGTATTGGACCTAATGAGGGAAATTCCAACATCGCCGAACAACATGAATAGAAACAAAAAGCAAGAAACTCAATATAATAGAAAACATGGCGCAAAGGAAAAAATATTTAACATCGATGATAAAGTATATGTAAAAATGCACCATAAAAATGTTGAATGCTGGGAAGAAGGTGAAGTAATTGAACGCATTGGTCAAGTTATGTACAACGTTCTTCTAAACCGAAAACTTGTCAGGGTACATGCAGATCAACTGAAAAGACGGTATATCGACTCTAAACCAGATCCATCAAATGCTAAATTATCATTTCAGACCTTAATGGACTCATTTAGAGCGGCCGAAGATCTCACTATCAAAAAGGAGGTTCAACAAGAGTCAACACCAGTCACACAGGAAGTTCCACAAATGTCAGCACTAGACTCTCATTCGACTCTTCAGCAAGAAGGCGATCATCTAAGACGCAACTATCAGGTCACACCTGAGATAATCCTGAGTGCATAATCAAAAGGTACGCATAATGCAGCGCCGAAGTCAACTTTAAATCTAGAGGTCCCATCACCGGTCATCCCCGAGCGAAGGACCTTGAGCAGAGAACGACATCCCCCGGAACGTTTCAGATTCGACAATTTAAAGGGAAGAGATGTTGGCAACACCAAATAAACGAAGTCATCTGTAAAATGAGATACCGTTATTGTGAATTCATATTACATATTATTTTGTCATTCAGTTAGTTGGATTTTAGCCAGTGACCAGTAAGGTTAACTTGAAACTTTTATAACACTAAGATTTTACGCAATAAACTAATAAGAATTGAAGTCAAAACTCAATCTTGTTTTTTGGAGACTACAACACTGGTCACATGGGAAACTCACTTTTAATGCATATGGTCGTTACCGATTGGTACTTTTGGTATCACCACTAGGTCTATACAAGTCTAGGGTATATACGCTTCGGACTCCGGGCCGGAGCTTCGCTTCGGCCTGGTTATTATTCCCCATTTTTGCATCCCGTGTTTATGTTGTCTTCCCCAGACCTATGAGTTTGCATTAATAAGTAAAGGACAGGGTCAACGAGCGTCAAAAACCCCGCCCACGTCTCCCGAAACGAGCTACAGCAAGCATAGGCCGCTGCTTTGCTCGCTAAGGGGCCTTTTTCTTCGCCAGTTGACACGGCCCCATCTTCACGGTCATTATGCTACCTTAGGCTCCGTCCACACAGGCTTCTTCGGATGCCCACCAAACGGTCCATTGCAAGCCTTTGGCTTTTTAATCAACAGACACAGATGATTTGATGTGTTGTTGTCTTTATCACAAAGGGTCGGGCCTCCATGCCCCCCCCCCCCTTGGATCCGCCGCTGATCAGAGGTGAAAGACCTAATGGTCGACCAAAAAAGCGCCTTTAGACGAAGACAACAGTGAACTGCTCGACTTACGAATCCGGACGAGATGATACCGGAGAACTGGACGATACAGCTGTCAGAAACTAAATCCTGCAGAGCACACACAGGCTGATAACCAAGTAAGTATATATAAAAAATATTTATAAATGCAAAAAAAAATCTACTTAGAGTAAACACTAAATATATTCGTTATTATTATTCATACCATATATATTTGTTCGGAACTTGACATACATGAAGCTACAATATAAATTAAACGCTTTAGGCATATAAGAAAAATTTTTTATAAATATACTTTCGTACAGTTATCACGTAAAGACATAAGATACGTACTCGAATTGAGTCTGATACAAATTGTATAATAATCAAGTTTTTATAATATTTTTATCGGTAGACATTTTTGCGACATCTCTGATAAAATTTTAATATTAAAAAGTTTAAAAGTAGCTTTTACACTTAACAAATATCCTTCTCTTAAGTTACACATATTATTTACTATTTTACCGTTTCGGTCTTTTTCTTTCAATTATCAGTCTTTGAAATATCTTAGTAAAAGAAACAAATGTCCCATCCACATTCTGACGCTCTTTGCGGTCCTTGTTCCACTAAACCTAAATCAACAATCAATCTCCTCCCAAAAATTATCCTTTGACAAATACTGTACATTCTTCCGTTCTGAAAAAGAAAGAGGGTTAGTAAAACACATCAGATTTACATCGAGTGCTAGCTAGATCCGACGTTCACTTGGGAGTCGTTTCTCCAACGCAGGCAGACTACAGTACTAAACTACTCGTGCACTAAATTACGACGTTTATGACTACATCATTCTTCCTTCAGTATCTCATATCTCCTACGATATGTCCGCAAACCTTCTGGTTGGCAGGACGTTACACGTATAACATGCACGACTCAGGCAAAAAGGGAGATGACTGGTGGCATTTGGAAAAATAAGAAGCGTAAGGCAGGGCATTCATTCTCTCCTGCACGGCAAAAGAATCCAATGATCTAGTGGAGGATATGGTGGAGAATATTTCATGCGGATAATGTTCATAGCTGGATTGTGGATCTTTTTATTTTTTCATTATTATTATCACCTAGGGTTCATTCAGTGTTGGTTGGCATTGGACTGAACGTTGTTGTAAGACTGTAAAAGAGAACGGAGAGAAAACAAAAACACAAGTGGCAAAAATAATAATAATAAAAAAAACATGAAACGAAAAAATGGATGAGAAGACATGCTAAAGACTCTATCATTATTATTAGAATTGTTTGGTGACTGAACGTGCGTTAAAAACAAATGTTTTGTAAGAATTGAGGTTATTAAAGGATA
Source organism: Chloromyia formosa (assembly GCA_964017055.1). Lineage (NCBI taxonomy): Eukaryota > Metazoa > Arthropoda > Insecta > Diptera > Stratiomyidae > Chloromyia > Chloromyia formosa. Next base: position 60,376,267 of record OZ024818.1, read on the forward strand.
ATTTTGAAAAAATTGGGTTGCTCGAGAAGGCTGTGGTGAAGGCTTTAAAGAGATTCAAAATTAAAGTACTTCTCTAGGAAGTTTCACAATAAGCTACTGTCTACATGTCTTACGAATCATGCTCATGCTTTACTTTGAGAACAAGGACCTGAAAGTCTAGAGCCACAGTTAGTATAGTCAGCATTCAATCCATATAATCAGAGTATAATCCATTATATGATTGGACAGTCCAAAGATATCCTTCAAACAACCCAACATGCGATACCAAATTAAATTCCAGGAAATAATATTAAAAAGCACCTCACTGAATGCAAACGAATAAACACAAACACTTTCACTCATTATTATATCCTTACCGTAAACTCTCGGTTCTGGATCGCGGTGAATAGTCCTTCGAAAAACGATACCTGTTGGACACACAAGAAGAGAAAAACAGAAAAAAAAAGGAAAATTTCAATTAATTCCGCTACCTTCTGGTTGCGGACTAAAGGCAATTCAATCTGAAAGGGAAATAATACGCATTTCTTGTATTCATGGCATGCAAACACACACACACAGAGTATTGTACAGAACACTGCAGAATGGATGAAAGTTTTATGGTTTAATACATTTATTTAGCCGTGAGATGCATTGCTCCTTTCGGTCTGGCGAAGTAATAGCAACAGGTGACTAAATTCGTTCAGTAATGCAATTGAAATCCTGCCATTGAAAGCGAAACATGTGTTAAAATGAGAGGAAATGAAACAGATAACTGGGTGAAAGTGCGAGGATGACGAACATTGAATTCGTATTATCATAGTTAGCTACAGAAAATAAAGTCCAGAGAATATGTAATGAACGAAATTTAACGTGTGACCGATTCTTTTGGTTCGATGTATTTTTTGCAAAATATTTTTCAGTGGAGTGTTAAATTCAAAAATCATATTATTTTGATAGGCCAGTAAAATTAAGCCAATTTGGGGGCTTTCTACTAAAAATTAGGGAAAGATCTGGAAATATAATAATTTTAATCCTGAGTTTGCACGGTCGCAGAAGGTGAGCTCAACTTTAAGTGGGCGAAAATCCGAGAAATTTGAGGCCATTTTTTTACATTATCCTTATAAATCGTAAACGGTGCCTTCATCATCATCATCGTGGCGCGACAGCCCGACGTCGGGCCTTGGCCGCCTGGATCGTTGTCCTCCAATTGTCTCGGTCAAGTGACCGCGTCCTCCAATCTTGGAACCCCAGTAGTTGCGCGGCGTCAACATCTACTGAGCTCTCCCAACGAGATCTCGGTCGCCTTCGCAGTTTTGCTCCGTCGACTCGTTTTGCGTTCATTACTGTCTTTGGCATGCGATCATCGTCCATTCATTGTACATGCCCTGCCCATTGAAGTCGTTGTAGTTGGACGATTTTCGAAACTTCCAGCTCATCGTACAGTTCATACAACTCATGGTTGTACCGGATGCGCCATCCATCTCGATCGCAAACAGCCCCAAAAATTCGCCGTAGAACCTTACGTTCAAATGTGTCTAGCATGTTTCCGGAGGCTTGAGTTAGGGTCCATGCTTCGCAGCCATAGCATAGCACTGGTCGTATAATGGTTTTGTACACGCAGAGCTTCGTTTTTCTGTGTACATGCTTCGAATTAATTATGGGGAGAACCGAGAAAAAAGTCTTATTAGCTAACTGTATCCGTCGCTTGATTTCGTCACTTTCGTTGGAGTCCCTTGACAAGTTGCAACCCAGGTATATGAAGTCGTTCACGAACTCGATGTTGAGGTCCCCCACATTGATGCTCGATTGTGCAGGTGTCGTTGTCGTCGATTGCACCACTGTTTTAGTTTTACCCTCGTTGATACTTAGTCCAACTTGTTTTGCAGCATTATCTTCGGGACGTGGTGTTGATGTCGTCGGTTTACGCTACTAATTGTGTCGACTTGATGAGTAGCGTATTGCTGTTGTCCATATTCATAGCCCGAATAGCGTACTCCAGAGGTAGGTTGAAGAGCGTCGGTGCCAGTCCATCGTCCTGTTTCAGACCAGTGCGTGCTTCAAATAGATCAGTAAGTCTATTATGGATCCTGACCTGTGAGACGGAGTTGGTCATCGTCATCTTAGTTAGTCGCACTAATTTGGCCGGTATACCAAATTGCAGCATGACGATCGATACTGTCGTATGCCTGCTTAAAGTCGACAAAGATTTGGTATACGTTTACGTTGTATTCCCAGCCCCTCTAGAGTATCAGTTTGATCTGAAACCGCTTTGATATTGGCCAATAATTCGTTCTGCGTACGGTTTTATTCTATTTTCCAGAATTTTCGTCAAAATTTTCTATGACGTACAAACTAGTGATATGCCCCTGTAATTCTCACACCGCAGTTTATCTCCCTTTTTGTGACTTGGACAGATGATGCTTCTGCGCCAATCGTCTGGGATCACCTCGTCTTCCCTTACTCGCAGGAGTAATTGATGTATGGCATTAGCTAGACCCGTTATACCGAATTTTAGCAGTTCAGATGGAATCTCGTCAGCGCCCGGCGCTTTATTTCGTTTTAGTGACGGCTACGCGAGATCAACTTCCTCTACTGTCGGGGGTTGTATGGGTGGGCCTAGATCAACAATATCGTCGAGAGCTTCCTATATGGGGATGTTAGATGGTAGGTTCAGAAGCTCTTCAAAATAAGAGGCCCATCGTTTGTTAATGCCATCGGTGTCGCTGATGATGTTTCCATCCTTGTCCTTACAAAGGCTAGTTCTGGGTTGCTAGCCGTTGTTAATTGTATTTATTAGTTTGTACGCTTGTCTGGTGTTCCTATTAGCTAAGTTTTCGTTTATATTCAGCCAGGGCCGTCGAGAGAAAATCCGGGCCCGGTACTCAACCTTTGTAGGGGCCCATATATGGCGACCGGTAACTCAATGAACAAAAAAAAAAAAAAAAAATGTCAAAGCGTAGATAATTTTTCAACTTACTCAACTTTTGTAGGGACCCATATATGGCGACCGGTAGCTCAGTGCCTCAGAGTGGTATGAAAGATGAAAGGGCAAGGAGCAAAAAAAAAAAAAGCTCAGTGCGTAGATACGTTCTTTTTTTTTTCTTGTTTTTTTTTTCAATTTTGCAAATTTTCGGGTCCCTGAGTAAAACACGGACCCGGGGCGTTTCGCCCCTTCGGCCCCCCCCCCCCTCACGACGGCCCTGTATTCAGCAACTGTTCGTCAAAGTATTTACGTTTCTTATGTCTAATTATTCTATTCGATATTTGCCGTAGCTCGTCAAATTTTTCTCTTCTAGCTCTGGTTCCTCGTTGAATCCATTATCTGTAGGCCTCGTTTTTCGCGTCAAGTGAATTTTTGCATTCTTCGTCGAACCAGTCATTTCGCGCTCGCCTGGCTTTATAGGTTAGGTTAGGTTAAAGGGGCTGCCGTGGTACACACAGCACACATAGACCACCACTGGGTCCTTTGTGATACCACCATCGACTCCACAACCCGAGTCCTACCTATTCATTAAACCAGCCTGAGCTGTTGATAAAGCGCTGGAGCTGGCTGATGCTAATATCCTTAAGGTCGTCCAGTCGCCAAAATAGAAAGAACCCAAGGTAATCCTTCTTCTTCTAGCCAGGGCATGACACCCACATAGCAGATGAAAGGTACCCTCCTCCTCATCCCCGCAACTCCTACAGAGGTCAGTGTGTGGAAGCCCCAATCTCCTAGCATGTTCGCCGATCGGGCAGTGCCCTGTAATCACCCCCTCAAGAGTCCGTTGGTTACCTATATTCAACGCCAGCAGCTCCGCAGAGCGTTTGGGATCGATCCTAGGCCAAAGTTGCCTAGTAAACATACAAGTGCTACCATTACTCCATCTCGTGTTGACAGTACTCAACGCGTCATCGTTTATCAACAATTTACAGGCTGATAAAGACCACCCGAGATGGCGATGACTAAACCCGGTCCCCCCAATAGAGCCTCTTCTAGCTAGTTCATCCGCTTTGCAATTTCCATCAATGCCACTATGGGCCGGAATCCTACAAAGGGAGATGTTAAAAAAATTTCCCATATCCAGGAGACAGGTGGGGCATGCGGCAACAATCTTTGAGTGTGTAATCACAGATTCGAGAGATTTAATCGCCGGCTGACTATCCGTAAAAATGATTACGTCCTTAGCAGCTATGACATTACCGCCGAGCCATATGAGAACCTCCCAAATAGCCGCAATCTCCGCCTGAAGAGCGCTGCAGAAGTCTCCCTGACTTTTGTTTATATTCAACTTGTCCGAGTACACCCCCACTCCCACTCCTTTATCCGTCTTAGAGCCATCGGTGTATAAGCCTATAGCATTTGACTCCTGGAAAGTGTTGGCATCCCACTCGTCCCGTGAGGGGATTCGGCTTACAAAATTCTTTCCGAACAGATACTTGGGAAGAGTGTAATCCGTCACCTCAGGAAAATCCAAGATGCTAAGAACAGACGAGTGTCCCGTGGCTGCCACAGTTGATTTTCCAGTTTCCCGAAGACGAACGGCTACGTTCGAGGCCACCTGCTCAGCAAAAATATCTACGGCGAGCAAATTGAGCAGGACATCGACAGCAGTTGCTGGCGTAGTTCTAAAAGCCCCGGTGATGGCGATGCACACCATTCTTTGGAATTTCTCTAGCATACTTCGGTAAACCGCAAAATTGAGGGCAGTCCACCAGACAATAATACCATGCAGAAGTATAGGTCGCAGGACTGAGACATAAAGCCAGAAACCCACTTCCTACCTATGGCCTTCCTACACGAGTATAGCGCAACAGTCACCTTAGCTCCTCGCTCCTGGATATTGGGTTTTCACCCGTTTCCTGTCCAGAATGACGCCTAGAAACTTGGCTTTTTCAGAGAGAACAAGTCTCATTCCACTCAGCAATGGTTTACATCCCTCCGGATTAACACCAACCCCAGCTTGCCTAGCCCACTTCGTCAGAATTGAGAGGACATTCTGCATAATATCACTGAGCACAGAGGGAAACTTCCCAGAGATTGCGATGGCAATATCGTCCGCATACGCGATAACTTTGCATCCCACACCCTTCAGGTCCAAAAGCAGTTTGTTAACCGCAAGATTCCAAAGAAGGGGGGATAGTTCGCCCCCCCTATTAACACTACTGCGCTCAGATACTGCACCCAAGCGAGTACAAATGACCCTAGATGCTAGTAGTTGGTCTATAAGCTCACAGAGCTATCCATCTACATTCAGACCGATGAGAGAATTGGTAATAGCCGCAGGTGCGACATGATTGAAAGCGCCCTCGATGTCCAGGAAGGCAACCAAGGTAAATTCGCTACAATCGAGAGACCTCTCAATGTAACCTACCAGAGAGTGTAAGGCCGTGTCCACCGATCTTCGCTTCCAGTAGGCATGCTGTGATGAAGACAGAAGTCGCGTTGAAATAATAGCACGCAGGTGTACATCAATCAAGCGCTCCAAAACCTTTAGCAGAGTGGAAGATAGACTAATTGGTCTGAGGTCATTCGGACGCGCGTGTGAGCTTTTCCCCGCCTTAGGGATAAAAACAATCTCGGTCACTGACCATTCACGAGGAATGTAGACCTGTTCCAGACAAGCCCTTAGGATGGTTTCCAACCATGAGTAAGCAATATCCAACACGTGCTGCAAATCTGCCGGGATGATACTGTCAGGTCTAGCTGACTTGAATGACTCGAAGCCCACCGAATTTTTTCCTCTGAGAGAATAGATTCAAAGTCACAAGGAACAACCAGTCCCTCGCCCACAGGAGAGCGGGGCATTGTTGCTGTCGGGCCGCATGGGAAATGCGTGTCAAGCAGCAACTTAATAGTATCCTTACACGAATTCGTCCAGGACCCGTCTTGTTTCAGTAGAAAGCTGGGTATGGGTGGGTCAGTAGACAGAATCCTACGAAGTCTGGGGGCTTCTCCCAAACCCTCGATGCGCTCGCAAAAATTACACCATGAGCAGCGCTTCGCTTGCCTGAGTTCTCTCTTAAAAACTCTCAAATGTCCCTTGTAGGACAACCAGTCCAGCTCCAGACCAGTGGACCTAGCCTTGTTGAAAGACCTCCTGCACACAGCTCTAAGCTCAGAGATTTGTGCATTCCACCATGCTGGTTTACTCTTACCTCTTTGCCTGCTGATGGGGGACGATCTTTATATCCGACAACCTTCTTTGCGACATCCTTGATGGTATCCTTGAGTTCTTCAAAGAACCCATGGACGCCTGTGTTGCTGATATTGTGTAGCATCGCCCGTTTTCGTTACATTCTTCATCGAGACTGTGGCCTCCAGTGGTCCCCCGGTGCCAACTTTCATTTCCCACAGTCAGACTTAGGGCCTGCGACACAGAGATCAAGCTGAAGTCAAATCAATTAAGCTGGTTGGAAAGTGACAAGGTACACAGCATGCCAACTGACTACCTTGTTAAAACCATTCGATTCCACCACTCGTTTCATTCAGTCATATGGGACAAAGAAAGGTGGGCGGATGGCTACAACTCTCTCCGACTCAACACAATCAAATGGTTCACAGACGGCTCCAAAACGGAAAAAGGTTCCGTTACCGGTGCAGGCATTGTTGGTCCTGAACACCGAGTCTTCATTCCGATGGGTGAAACGCCGTCCGTATTCCAAGCAGAAATAGATGCCATCGAGGTCTGCGCTAGGCTGTGCCAAGCCGCTGGCTATTTAAAGAGGGACATTGCAATATTTACCGAGAGTCAGGCTGCCATCAAAGCACTTATCAGCTTCACTTTAAATTCTAAGTTGGTGCTATCCTGTCAGGAAGTCCTCCATACTGAGGGTTCAACAAACAAACTCACTCTTTACTGGGTCCCTGGTCACTCGGGAGTCGAAGGCAATGAGCTAGCAGATAGGCTAGGAAACCGAGCCTATAAAGCCCCCTTCCATGGCCCAGAACCTTTTTGTGGAATTCCACTGTGCTACTGCAGAAACCCAATTAGAGACAGGAAAAGTGCTCTTGCCACATCCCAATGGGAGGCCCTTTCAGGCCTAAGACAGGCCAGGCTGTTCATCTCGGGCTACTCGCGTACTCGTACCTTGGAATCGCTGCGGCTGAGCAAAAACACAGTCAAAATGATTTGTAGAGTTTTAACGGGGCGTTTGAGGGGTCACCTTAAAACCATGCGTATTGTGCAAGATGCTAGCTGTCGCTTCTGCGAGGCTGATGATGAGATATCAGAGCACATCCTTTGTGAGTGCGAAGGACTTGCGGAACGACGCACGGACTGCTTCGGCATAACATTTCCTTTGGCCGAGGACATCCCCTCTATCAAACCTGGCCAGATCAGCCAATTTATCGAGAAAAGTCGACTAAATCATACGATCTAGTCTTCTCGATAGAATGGGCCTCAGCACAATAGACCCATGGTCGCAGTGCTTGTGGTTTCAACATGATCCATGGCCCTCCCCCTATCTACCTATCTAAACAGCAAACGGCTTTACGAGAAAGCGTAACGTGTTAGCTGACGACGGGTTCCGACAGATACTCAGCCGTCGTTGATGATTCGATGAATCCAACAAAAAACACATGAGAAAAATGATTTCAATACACGCACATATGCTGTCGAATCGTTAACACACCTCGTGTAAATATTGTACAGCGACGTGTGCATTACTATATTTCCGCGTCAATAAAATTCGTTTCGATACCCGTTTCCGACGTTTCGTCCACGTAAACCTGACTTACGTATCAACACTAGTTGCGTTTACGCGACTCGACTAAAAATCACGCGATTGCGTATACGCGTTCCGTAGATTAGATCCTTAATACCCACTGCGCTATGGGATAATCCTATTGAGGCAGCTGCGTTTCTACATCTGGACACTGAGGAAAACAAGGACAACCAATATCAGCGCGTCGCTACAACAACAACACTTTCATTTGACCACAACGTTCATTATAAATATTGATGTCAACACATTAATTAACACGTATATTGAATATGAAATACAACTGAATTAAAAAAAACCCACGTTGGGCGCCAAAATGAACTGAAGCTTTGATGGAGGTGTAAACAACAAGGTTTGGGGTGCTGCTTACTGAATGGCTCTTGATGTTGTCGGGGTGCAGTGAAACACTCCAACATGATTATTTGAGGCATCTTTAAAAGAACTGGCGCTACAACCAAGTTGATTGGGACACATGGAGATAATTGACCGCTATTGTACTTGTTAATTTAGATAAGTGATTGGCTCGATTAAATCTAGATGGCTGAATAAGTTTAACGGAATAGTCAAACTTAATTGCCAGGCCAAGTGCACTTTACGGACTAAGGACGCTAGCACAATAGACCCAGCGGCGGATCCAGAGGGGGCTATGGAGGCCCGGGCCCCTCCAAAATTTTTGGTGTAGAGCTTAGTCTACGAATATTCGAAGAAATGCACGCAAATGATTTATAAAAATTAGAGGGAATACAACGAGTACTCGACAAGGGTGGATTGGTTTTGTGCTACGCGTTTTTCTGGTTTTCCTTAATGAAGGTTATGGTTCTGGTGTTGTCACACATGTGTGCGACTGGAAGCATCGTCTGAAGGATGACTTCTCCGCAGAAATATCTCGAAGGGTTAAGTGTTTTCTCCTTTTCTGTGGAACTTATTTGTCAATAGACTGATTCGAGCAGCAATGTGTGAGCTTATGCGGATTATATTGATATTACCATAACTTCATGACCCCGGTCAGTCGCTTACTTAAGGCTCTGGAGACGCTGCTGAACAACCCAAATATTCCCACAACGACTGACTACACCTCCGCCAAAAATGCGCTTCACAAGCATTTTGTCATTCTGATAAAATCAACAAGTGCCTTTTTAAGGTTCCTTGAATACTGCAATGTTTTCCAGGCCAAGGTTACGGGTTTTTTTTTTCAACAATTTTTTAAGTTGAATTCTGGATCACGTTAGTTTCACTGGTAACTGTAGAGCAGACGAATACGCCAGTCAGAGAACAATAAGCGATGCTGCTCAAATTCATCGGAACATTTATACACCAATCGCTGCTTGCAAATTACCTCTACAGTTTGAAGCGATTAATAGGAACGATTTCAGAAGGATAAATGGTAAAACATACTTTTCCACAAAGCCGTTGCTAAGGAAGGCAACACATCATGCCTATGCATCCCCTATAATGAGTACCATAAAAGCAGCAGTGACGAGGAAAGGGAGGCTCATGTCCTACTCCAGTAAGAAGGTGAAAGACATTTCTTGAATCCCACTTTTTCACTGAAGTGTCAGCTTAAGCTTGGTCATCTTATGTTGGTGCTAGGAAACTCCATCGCTTTATAGGAAGTTCTGTCTAGTTCAATGATTAGGACTTCCCTGGTGGTAACAGAGCGAACCCTATTGCAATCCATGTGTGCCCTTCATGGTTTTGCACATTCCTCATTGCATGCTTCACTTCAATGAGGAATGTGTCCGCGCTTTCAATAGGCACATGCCTCTTTAAGATCGAAAGATTAATAAATGTGGGCATACCCTTAACTCTTCAGGTAATATACAAAGTCGCCCCCCCCCCCCGAATTTGATTTCTAGATCCGCCACTAAATAGACCTGGTGGTGGCTGTACTTGGAGACCTCTGGGACCTTATCCAATATACTATCACTGTATGTAATCTTCCTTATCACCAGTAGTAGGTGGTAGTACAGATGAATTGTAAGCACGTTACATGAGTTAGTATGAATTTCAAATCAAAACCAGTAATTTTGACCAGATTTATGTACATTGTAAAAATAATTCACAACAAAGTCGTACAAACCTTCGATTTCTGATTGACTGTCCGTTGTTAATATTCCGTTCGTCGCGCCAACGATCGAGTTTATGCCGAAGAGCTAGGCGTACTTCTGAATTCAGGAAGCAGTAAAACAGAGATACTGAAAAACCCTGAATAGAGAAAAAAGGCAAAATTATAAATGAGAAGAAAGTCTAATTATTCAAATAAATTCAGTATTTGTTTACCTGTGTACTTAACAAAAACGCCCGAATTATATCGAACATATGTCGTCCGATGCCATATTCTGGTCCGATGATGACTAACAGGTACGTAGTTCCCAGGAGCGGTATCAGCACGAGTAGAGCCTTTGATGCCTTTCGATATTGACGTGTTTCCAACGTATTGGCCGAACGCAGTTTGGTTATAAGTACCTGTAATCAAACGAATGTGCTCTCTTTAATGATCAGGGCAAACTTCTAGTTCACAATCATGCGTACACAACATACCCACATAATCCGAAGAAGGAAAATTAAGTTGAGGATTAAAACCATACAAGCAGGTCCTTGATAAATCCAATCCACAGTCGATTCACGCATCCATGAACATTCAATTTGGAGCTTTAAGTAAGCATGAAGTGGAATCCTTTTATCAGACGATTCACTTTTTTCGCTTGGTTTTCGTTTGCAAAAATGGATAGAACTCAAAAGAAGGAAGTGGAAGATAGTAACGGCAGATACATACCCCATAGAATCGTTCCGAATCGAGTGGTTCAGTGAATATTCGGCTGACTGACCAGACCAGTACTATGACGGTGGGACATCCTTCAGACAGAAAAGGGAGAAAGTTGTTAATTAGCCTGAAACCGGACAATATAGACAATCCGCAACAAACTCACCCCACCCGATGAAAGCATATAGCCAAAATCTTATATTATCACTAGAGAACGTTAAAACGACGAGTGTGTATAAATAGAGTCCTGAAAAAAATGCAGAATTAAGAGGTAATTTGCGGTTTGAAACGATCAATTTGTACCTTCGACCAGCATCCAAAAGAAATTGGTCAAGTCGAAGTAGTGATGTAGTAGAACTAGAAAGAAACAACTGGCCTTGTCAGGCTTCTCGACAAGCTGAAAAAAATCAGGAAAAGAAACCTGTCTTTCAATAACTTGCAAAAAATTCACACTTCACTCACCACTTGTATAAATAACAACAGTATCCACAATAGTGTTGAAAAAATGTAAGTTAAAAATAAATTCGCATGTATCGTATTACGAAGACATTTCAAGTCCCTGAAAGATACAATTCTTTATCAAAGAATGGGCACGTAAAACGCAGAACCAGAATTCGAGTAGGCTACTTACTTGAAATATACGAAGACTAGTAGGGCTAGCGTTAAACCTATCAGACTTAAAAAGTAGCCGGAACAATAGATGACCGTTTGTAATTCAACAATTGCAGGCGGTGCTTCTGGCAAACTAACTGAGGATTCAACAATATGCTGGCATTGTTCATAGTTTGAGTAATGTGCCCACGTACTGTTGGCATAACAGAAACGAGTGGCATTTTCTGAAAGTAGAAAAAATATGATTACAAGATAAGAGACAGGACAGTTCCATATAGCTTAAAACAAATGAACTGGCGCAGATCCCACAATTTCTCTCTAATTGCCTTGACCCGTCCAGGGGCATGGGCGCGTCAAAATCTGTAGCATTTCTATGCCTTGTTGACGTTTCAATAGCATATCTACTTTTCGGAAGTGCAGTTGCTACAATAGCATGCACCTCCTATCCGGGCCGTCTATATACTGATAAGCTCGGAGCACTGTGAGAGTTCTATTAGTACTCACAGGCAGTTTTTGATCGCGCCGAGATTTGATCTCCAAGCTCTAGATTGCTATCGTAGAGCGGTGGCCGAACGATCACGGCCACCGAGCGCAATCCCACAATGGACGTAAAGAACTTCGACAGAACAATATGAAATATAAACTCGATTGATGATATTTGCACTTTGTGATAGTTCATATTTATTTTGAAATCAAAAAACGGATTCTTTGTCTTATCACTTTTTTATTACTGTCACAGGAACAGTGCAAATATCGTCAATCGAGATTATTAAGAAAGCTAGTCGACCTAATCTGAGTACGATTTACTACCGGTTACACTGCAAGACAATGAAAGCCAACCAGAACATATGGTTTCTGAAGCAATGTAGGAAGCACGACGAAACCCACAACTTCATAAAGATTCAATGCTCTACGAAAAACATGATTGCAAAAAAGGTGGTCGACAAGAGTGAACGGCTGTACCTGAAAGAAGAAAGACGATTTTGGGAGGCTCACCGAGACGTCACCCGACAGTACTTCAAAGTCGCACATGCCGAATAAAAATCCACGCTTCATCGTGTCGAGTTCGATTGTCTAGACTAGACGATTGGATTAGAGAAAAATTAGCAGAGGTATCACAATAGAAACACACAACTCACCAACGTAAATTGGAAGCATTACCCAAGAAGAAGAACAACAAGACAGAGGCAAGATCCTTACACAATAACATTAAATACAATGAATTTTTCTCCAGGTTTATTAACATCTCAGGCGTTGAGTTCACTTCTTCTGAAACTGAACTATTGGGAAAAGGACATAAGTTCTCTCCCGTAGCGGAGACCGGAGACAACATCAGAAATATTCTGGCAGTTCACTCAGAATTTGGTATCCTCACAAATGAAAAAGACATCCCGGACTCCAACCTTATGCGAGAACAATTAGCAAAAATAATTTCATCGCTCAAGATTGTCCCCAAGAAAACCAATGCCGAAACAGTATTGAAAGGACTTCAATGCAAAATAGAATAAAACTCCCTTATATTAACAAAAGCGGATAAAGGTAATTCAATTGTGACGTTGCGCGAGGCTGATTATACAACAAAAATGCAAACGGCCATTTCTCAACTTAACGTTGAAATACTTAAGAAAAACCCTACAGCGCAATTTCTAAAAGACATAAAACTTTCCGTTTCCAAAGCTACCGCACTCTTTTCAGATGATTGGGAAAAGAGAAGGGTTATCAACATGAACACAGAAGCCCCAAAAATCTACGTCCTCGTCAAAGTTCACAAGGAAGGGAACCCCTGTCGGCCAGTGGTTCCGTATACCACAGCGCCAGCTTACCACCTAGCCAAGAAACTGAATGATAAAATTCAATTTCATCCTACGCACGGAGTTAAAAATTCTATTGAGCTAACATTGAAATTAAATTCCCTCCCTTTGCAAGTGGACATTTCAAACTTGTTTCTTTTGATGTTACTAACATGTTTTCAAACATACCTTCAAAACAATGCCCAACATTGGTTGCAACGATCCTGAGCGGGGAAAACATTTACCCTCTAGAGAAAAGGGACATTGTGAACCTCCTTGAAACCTGTCTCCTACAAAATTATTTCAAATTCAAAGATAACACCTTCATACAACGGGAAGGGTTGCCTATGGGCTCACCACTCAGCCCACTCCTAGCGGATATCTATATGCACTTCTTCGAGACCAATATTCTATCATCTCCCCTGGCTAGAACGCATATTGCTTTTTGGTACAGATACGTGGATGATAAGTAGGTTTCAAAGGTACAGATAAGTAGCTAGAAAAATTTCTCAGTTTCATGAACACGGTGAACACTCACATCAAATTTACCCTGGAAAAAAGCGTTAATAACACCATTAACTTCTGAGACCTAACCATTTCCTACTCAAACAATAAGTTCGACTTTCGATATTCAGGAAACCGACATTTTCAGATATAACCATCCCTTAGGACTCAACGTGCGCATAGCCGCATAAAATAGCGGCTTACAGATCCATGATCCATCGCACATTAGTCATCCCAATGTCAGAATCAAATAGAGAATTGGAGTTGAATCTTATAAGAAAAATCTCTACCAATCACGGTTTTGACCACCACATCCACATGGTTAATAACCTAGTAAAAAAGAAGAGGAACGAAATGGCGAACAACGTGGTTTACCAGAGAGGGTCAAACGAACGACTTCAAAACTGTATTTCACTACCGTACATCCCGTGCCTCTCAGAGAAAGTGGGAACTTCTTCAAAATTAGTTCCAGTATTCCAAAGTAGTTACACACTTGGAAAGAGACTTTTTAATGCGAAACCCCGGACAGACAAAAAGAAGAAACCGGGAGTATACAAACTGGAGTATCCCGAGTGCCTGACAACATATGTGGGACAAACAGGCCGGTCAATAGACACAAGGTTCAAGGAACACATGAGTGGTTCTAATTTCTCCAACTTTTCCGAACATCTAAAGGAAACAGGTCATAAAGTTGGAAACAACTTTAAACCCCAGATCCTACATACCTGCTCAAAAACTCAACCTTCTTGAAGCTCTTGAAATAAACAGAGCGAACAGGACTCCGGGAAAAACACTACTTAATGACCATCAAGACCTCATCCATTCTCGTTTGATAAATCTGAATCACATTGCGTCACAACATCTACACTAACGTAACATTACCTTCTAATCCTGTTTTTTTTCAGCAATTAGAGTAAATGACCTTTTTATTATCTCTTAAGTAGGATGTATCGATTAATGTACGCGCTATGTTAAGATAGTATAAGAACACAGGCATTTGTAACAAGTAAATGAATTCCTCTGAAGATGCTCGAAAGAGCGAAACGCGTCAGGGAACAGTAATAAAAAAGTGATAAGACAAAGAATCCGTGTTTTGATTTCAAAATTAATATAAAAAAATGAACCATGATCTTAAAAATTAGCTGATTTGTAGTATATGCAGCTATCCAATGACAACTGATGATTTACAGGACAACGACATCTTAAATTTAATATATTCTAACTTCTAACATAATACTCACGTGTGCTATCGTACTGGAGTCCTTTGAATTCTTTAAAACACGGCAGCACGGCAAAGGAATTTGGTGATGTGTGGGGCCAACAAAGTACCGAATCAAAGAAAACAGGACATCCTTGTGTGGACTCCTGCGGAAACAAAACGAAAACAATATCGAATAAAATAATCATATGTTCTTCATCGTTGGATCTCATTTTGTCATCTCAAATCTTATGACTTTTGCACGTCGTCGCATTAGTATTCACAAAGATAAAAATAAAAAATTCATTTCGCTAGCAGAAGGAGCCCATTTTCTTCATGCCTTATCTATGTGTGGGCCGGCCAGTCTGTGGTACGTTGAAACCGTGATATATCCCATAAGATTATTACGTACCTTCCTATGGTCCACGTCGAACTGTTTTCAGGCTCGGAAAAATTACTGTGGATACAGCTGTTACTGTCGCCTGAATTGAAATAACTTTCTTAAGCTATGTCCATGAGTGTGCAAAAGTCCTTTTCATTTCACTATCCTAAGTTCAGGTTGCCCGGACTGGGTCATTTTAATAATAAAAAAAATCCGACGACGAAAGGCCTAAATTACTAAAATGGTAAAAAAGATTACCCAAATAATATGAAGGATCTTCTTTATGGCATAATTTGTTAATATTTGATGTTCTGTCCAGGCGTAATGGAAAACTGGCGAGATTCATGGAAAATAAGCAATGTTGAAGCCCAGGAAAGTTTTTCCCCTTTTCTAACCAAATTCTTTACCTTGTGCTGGAATTTTTCAAATCATATGAGATACTCCTACGTATCTGTTTTTTATAGCTTTCACAAATGTGATAGGGTATATTAACTTTGTCATGAAGTTTGCAACGCACAGAAGGAAGCATCTTTGACAATATAAAGTATATAGTGAGTGCCCGACTCATGTAATTATTTTGTTTTAAGGGAATTTACGTAAGTCGAAATTTTACGTATTTCGAGATTTCTTTTGAAATATATAGGAAAAGAAAGATTGTTTTTATACCCTTCAGTGTCTCACAAACACCAATCGGGTTACTTTATGTAGGGTACCTGGCCATCAGGGCATCCCTGGTAACGAAGCTGCCGATGAACTTGCTAGACAAGGCTCTTCGGATATATTTTTCGGGCCTAATCCTTACTGTGGTCTGAGTTGGGCTAATACAAGTGAGGGAGTGGTCTGCCAATGAAAGACTGCGTCACTGGGATTGTCTTCCAGGACTACGGCAGTCCAAAGATCTTATAAAACCCTACGGTCTCAAAGAAACCAGCCGCCTGGGTAGAGCGGACCTGAGACTAATCGTGGGTTACCTCACGGGGCACCACTGGGTGAGGTATCACCTAAACAAAATGGGTCTATCCACTGATACGGAGTGCAGGCTTTGCCTGGAGGACACAGAGTCCACTAAACATCTTCTCTGCGAATGTCCGGCGGTAGCCCGTTCCAGGTTCTTGTTTCTTGGAGACTCCTTCGTGAGCTCAGCGGTCGTAAGAAGCACCCCTACAAAGGATCTATTAGCCTTCATTAGGCTGGTTGAGGGTCTTTTGGATTAATTAAGGCTATGGCACAATAGATCTAATGGTCGCAGTGCCCACCCTTGGGTATCTTAGCCTGCCCTTGTTATTATTATTATCTAGATTTTGAAGCAAGATGCGTCCTGGATAGCGTCCAGTGAAGAGAATTTGGGAATCTTACTAATCACGCACATTCCGTATAGTTCACGCTCACGCTTAGGAAAACGGAACAGCCTCCTGCGACTTCGATTCTATCATTTCGAAAGAAAAGTTGTCTGAACCCGGCGGTCCTTCTAAAGATGCTGGATAGACTGATTGATTTCCACCTACGAAACACCATTCCAGTAGAATTACTCTCGGTATCCCAGCATGCATATTGTAAGGGTACTTCTGTGCATACAGCGTTACACTCTACGATTACGAATTGATACGCAGGCGAAAATGGCAGTGGATAGGTCACACATTGCAGAAGCGTGATAACTGCATTGCTTTGCATGCCATGAAATGGAACCCCATTTCCAACCAAGGCCGACCAAGAGGGGGTCCTCGAATCACATGGCGTCGATCTGTGGCAAAGGAGTGTCAGGCACTGGGTAAGTCTTTTGGGGAGTTGCGCCCCATTGCCAGAATAGATTACGATGGCGCGCAGGAGTAGTTGACGCGCTATGCCCCACTAGGGGTTAAGGCAAAGTAGTAGTTGTCATTAATAATGTCTATCCGGGGGAAATTACTGGTGCATTCTTGAGGTCGCCACATACGACAACCCTTTTGGTCCCGAGAATGTGTCGAACCACGTCAAACTCAATTGAAAAAAAACCTCCTCATTCCCACCGTTCTATGATATTTGATGATGAAAGTTCGGTTGTGGTTCTGCGCGATCATGTGTGGCGACCTTTGGGGCTTGACGTAGATGTTGGCCTGGTTGGACTAATTAACATGGTATTAAGAACCAGGGTTATTTCCTCCAATTTGGCGATATTCTCTGAACGCAGAAGTATATGTAGGGGTACTCCGCAAAGTGGAGTACTTTCTCCCCTGCTTTGGAACATACCGGTCAACAGGTTGGGCCTAGAGCAGGCGGGTTACAAGGTAACACTATACGTGGACGTCATCTCTATTCTCTTAAGCAAATTCCCTAATAGTCTTAGTGAGGTAACACAGTATGTCCTCACTACCTTGGCGAACTAAGTCAAAAACTGCGGCATCAGTGTTGATCCAAACAAAACCGAGCTTGTTTTATTCACTGTACTGGAGGGGATGAGACTCTCCTTCATGGACAAGGTGAGTTTCCTTGGTATTGTACTTGATATAAAGCTGGATGGATACCAAGTCATTGCAATTGCGCTGGTAACTGCAGAGCGGATATATGCTCGCTAGAAGAGGTACAAGTAGCTAACAAATAGTATAGATACCACAAGAGTTATCACTCCATAGAAGTTTCGCCTCTGCCAGGAGATTTGTATGTAAAATATGTATTGACAAATTGTATAAACATAGTATAAACTATACACAGTATAGATACACAAGAGAATCAATACATACAAATCTACCGCCGGAGGCGGAGTCAGCTTTCTTGTCAATTTGTCAATACATACAAATCTCCTGGCAGAGGGGAAAGTTATATGGAGAGATAACTCTTGTAGAGTTATCAATCCTCTTTGTAGCTACCCAGTCGCGATTTTAGGAGTCCTTACATCCAGAACTAGTTCCGCACCAATGCATATTTCACCGAGATGCATTCCAGTTAATAGCAACTTTCAGATTTCTACTACTAGTTAAGTTTTGCATTACTTTTGTTTGAAAATAATGCGAACAGTAATGGATTTGAGCTTGAATGAAATTTTGTTATTTTCAAACTCATTACCCTTTGCATTATTTTTAAACAAAAGTAATGTGACACGTAACTAGTGGTCGAAATCTGAGATATTGCGTTAGCTGGAATGCGTCTTTGTTGTTGAATATGAACGAATTAGGGGAACCCCAACATTTTGATTTTATGTGGCAATTTCATGCAGGAAATGATCAGTCGCACAGTGAACAGTGAAGTGATTAGTCAGTCAACGTAAACAAATAGTGAAATTTTACGAAAAAAAGGATTTTATTCAAAGTAAGTTACCAAAATCTTTTCTTACTAAATTATTTAGGACATTAAAATAGCTCCACGGGTAAAGAAAATTAAATTGTTTTAGGCAATGAAGGGTATAAGCAAAAGGCAGCTTCGTCGATCATCAAAAAAAGAAAGGGAGGAATTGTTGGCTAAAATGGAAATTGCTTATAACGCGCAATCATCAAATTCTAATTCCATTTGTCTGGAGGGAAATGACTCGTCGAGCTTAGGCACAACATTTGTTAATAGTGAATAGTTGAGGCTAGAAAATAAGAATCAAAAGGAACACAATAGTTTGAAAGATAAATTAACTAAATGGTATATTGAGAATAATGTGTCCAGGCAATGTTTTAAAAATCTCTTACGTTCCGAAAGTTTAAATGTTTCAATTGATCCAGAAATTTATTTGAAGAATAGGAAGAAAATAATTATAATAATTATTATTGTTTTACAGATTCCAGCAGTGAAGAAGCTTTTAGCGGGAGGAATAAGAAAAAACCTAAAAGAAATTTTCGGAAAAGAAATTGTTTTGAATTATAATTACGACGGCACACACGGAAAAAAGTCATTCAAATTATTTCAGAATATTGATGAGCTTCTATATAGTAAGCTAAACTTAATTTTTATTTATGTATGTAACTTTGTTTATATATTTACTTATGTCTTAGATGCACTTGAAATGGGCAAAACTACATACGTTGGAGAAATTCGTAAGGCCTTCAAGGCCTTGAAGAATCGACATTTCAAAAACAAATGTATCAATAACAAAAATAATGTAAATACTGTTTAATATATTTTTTCTTATAAAATACAAAACTAAATTTAAGTCGCAAATCGATTGTTTTATTTCGGTGGCTATTCATGAATTTCTATTTAAAGGTTTGGTTTCCGCAATTTTCCCACAAGAAATTTTTTAAGTTATTGATTCTGAAGATTTTCAGTAGTTGTTCGATGTATTCTTCAAGGATTTAATATTTCTTACAACCCATCTCTTTAAACCGGTAGTTGTGAATCATAACTTGACTCGATTTTGTAATTCATTACGTGGCTCAATTTTGTAATTAATTTTTATGTACTAGTGCTGAAAGCAGTGAACTATAATTCATGGAAGCATGGGATGCACTGAATGATTACAACAATTCGTTCTAGATAAGCAGTATAAGAACCAATTTTTTGTAACTGCTGGAAATATGTATTCCATGGAATGGCTACAGTAAGTCGTTCTGTGTAATGCTGCCAGGAGGCATATGCCTACCGCCTAGGCCATCACCATGTTAAAGTAATCTAGAATTTAACATTGGAGTAACCAAAGTTAGCACTAGTAGTGCTTGCTTGAAAATCAGGTAAACATAACGTGTGTAATCGGTTACACCCGCGACTGGGCAATAAGACTTTTTTCTCGGTTCTCCCCATAATGAAATCGAAGCATGTGCGCAGAAACACGAAGCTCCGCGTGTACAAAACCATTATACGACCAGTGCTATGCTATGGCTGCGAAGCATGGACCCTAACTAAAGCCTCCGGAAACATGCTAGACACATTTGAACGTAAGGTTCTACGGCGAATTTTCGGGCCTGTTTGCGATCTAGATGGATGGCGCATCCGGTACAACCATGAGTTGTATGAACTGTACGATGCGCTTGAAGTTTCGGAAATCGTCAAACTACAACGACTTCAATGGGCAGGGAATGTCCAGCGAATGGACGATGATTGCATGCCAAAGTGAGTGATGAATGCAAAACGAGTTGACGGAGCGAGACTGCCTAGACGACCGAGATCTCGTTGGGAGAGCTCAGTATATGTGGACACCGAGCAGCTACTGGGCTTGCAAGATTAGAGGACGCGGTCACGTGGCCGAGATAATTGGAGGACAACGATCCAGGCGGCCAAGGCCCGACGTCGGGCTGTCGCGCCACGATGATGATGAGAAGCGGTAGTTCCGATTTTAATTTGCAGATATGTCGAAATATTGCCATGCCATTCTAAACTTGTAAGAATAGATTAAAGATAGCCCCAATTGACAAAGTCAATTCGAAGTGGATAAATGGAGACACTTCTCTCTCTCTCTCAATTGCCCTAACCCCTTGTGGGGCATAGCGCGTCAATTGTTCCATGTGGCCCAGTTGACGTTTCGACGGCGTAAACTGGTTTCGGACAATGCAGTTGCCAGCATGCACCTCCCGCACATCCATGGCCACGAACGTCGTCCTGGACGGGATTAGAACCCGAAACGCCGGTAGTCAAACATGCGACTAATGCCTCAACACACTGCGCTACCGGTCGCCCCCAAATGGAGACACTTGCCATAAAACGGAACTTGTACGGCCCAAGCTGGATGTAAAATTATCCGCTAAACTGTTTTTGGCGAAGAGTTCCTACAACAGCCTAGTTGGGGGCCACTCTGTCATTTGTGAGCATATCATACCACGACTTTAGTAGATGCCGTGAGGATGAGTAAGAGGAGAAGTGCACTTTTCATCCTCTCTACACTTGTTCGGCATTGACACATCGGCGAAGATTTGAAATCCTATTGTAATGATCATCTAGGTGACTTGCTAGTGCGGATGTGGGCAAACTCCCTCGTCTAGCTCTTAGCTGGTTGGTTCAATCACTGCTGTACTTTTCTGTACGGTAGCCCTTCATACCAAACCATTTCAAAATAGTGAAAATACATATAGTTAACGCTTTGTCCACAAAAAAAAAAAAACAAAAAAACATTTTGATTCTGGTAAACAATAACTTTGTATAAAGCCTTCTTTCAATTGCACGCTGTATATGTATATAGGTACATTGAACATGTTGGAATTCAATTCGGCAACATTACGGTTGGGGGGCAAAAGACCTTTCCCATAGTCCTCCACGTGGGCGCTCCCTGGTAACGGGAGTGTTTAAAACTGCTGACAGTCAAGCCTTACCGATAAAACAGTTTGGAAAAAGGCAGATAGCTGTAGCCAGAATGGCTGACCAACACCTAAGCGTCTCAGGTTTAGTAGGATGGAGTGACTTGCGTAGTTGGACCTGCAACATAGTTGTGTGAACTCCAGCACGTTTATTAAACTATCTAAAGCAGCTACCTTCCGAGGCCATCCCCTGAATGGGGTTAAGCGATGTGCTGACAACTCGTCCTTGTAAAAACCACTCCACGTCAAAAAACCTGGAACAAAAGCCTCGGATTGGACGGATCAACAACAACGATCACGCAAACGACTAAAGGATTATTCTTTCGGATCCTGGAATGTACGCTCCCTGAACAAACCGGGGGCCGAGAAGACCCTCCTTCAACAGGTCGAAAAGTACAAATTGAGCATTACTGTAGTCCAAGAAACAAATTGGCTTAGCAGCGAGGTAAATGACAAGAAATCGCACACAATTTTTACAAGTGGCAAACCAGCGGGCGACAAGGAGTTTGGAGTAGCATTTATGGTAAACAATCACCTCAAACCGCATATTACTGACTTTACAAACAGATAGATGAACGGCTGTGTGCGATTCGCATGAAGACTCGATTCTCCAATCCCTGGCTTATCAATGTGCACGCCCCCACTGAAGTTAAAGAAGACGCAGTAAAAGACGGGTTCTGCGCCCGCTTTGGGACTCTCTTCGACTCACTTCCAACGTACGGCGTCAAATTGCTGCTGGGAGACTTTAACGCGAAAGTCGGAAATGAAAGTTGGCACCGGGGATTACTGGAGGCCACAGTCTCCATGAAAAATGTAACGACAACGGTCAGCGACTTATCGACTTTGCCTGCAGCAGCAATCTAATCGTAACCTCTACGTGTTTCCCGCATCGACGCATTCACAAGCAGACCTGGAAATCTCCAGGCGCACATACCGTCAACCAAATTGATCACGTCCTAATTTTCAGGAGATGGGCGTCTAGTGTGATGGGTATCCACTCCAGTCGAGGAGCAAACTACGATTCAGATCATCACATGGTGAAGACGACCTACAGATGTAGAATTTCCTCAGTGCACCAATCGAGAATCAGCCCTCACAAAATCTTTGCTTCTGAACGATGCTACGGTGGTGGCGTATACAACCACCCTTGAGGAAAGAGTATCGCCTATGTTACACAACATCAGCAGCACAGGCGTCCATGGGTTCTAAGAAGAGCTCAAGGGTACCATCAGGGATGCCGCAGAGAATATCGTGGGATATAAAGCCCGGCGAGTGCGAAATGACTGGTTCCACGAAGAATGCAAAAATTCACTTGACGCGAAAAACGAGGCCTACAGACAATGGATTCAACGAGGAACCGGAGCCAGAAGAGAAAAATATGACGAGCTACGGCGGATATCGAATAGAATAATTAGACGTAAGAAACGTAAATACTTTGACAAGCAGTAGCTGAATATAAACGAAAACTTAGCAAATAGGAAGACCAGACAAGCGTACAAACTAGTAAATACAATTAAGAACGGCTACCAACCTAGGACTAGCCTTTGTAAGGATAAGGATGGAAACATCATCAGCGACACCGATGGCATTAACAAACGGTGGGCCGATGACCATGACAAACTTCGTCTCACAAGTCATGATCCATAACAGACTTACTGATCTATTTGAAACACGCATTGGTTTGAAACAGGGCGATGGACTGGCACCGACGCTCTTCAATCTAGCACTGGCATACGCTATTCGGGCTATGAATATGGACAACAGCAAGACGCTACTCATCAAGTTGATACAATTAGCAGCGTACGCCGACGACATCAACATGAAGTCTTGAAGATTGGCCAACGCCAAAAGACTTCTGCATACGCTCGATACAACTTCAAAAGAAGTTAAACTACGTACCAACGGGGGTAAAACTAAAATAATGATGTAATCGACGACAAGGACACCTGGACAACCGAGCATCAACGTGGGGGACCTCAACATCGAGTTCGTGAACGACTTCATATACCTGGGTTGCATCTTGTTAAGGGACGCCAGCGAAACTGACGAAATCAAGCGACGGATACAGTTAGCTAATAAGACTTTTTTCTTGGTTCTCCCCTAATGAAATCGAAGCATGTGCACAGAAACACGAACTCCGCTTGTACAAAACCATTATACGACCAGTGCTATGATACGGCTGCGAAGCATGGACCCTAACTGAAGCCTCCGGAAACATGCTAGACACATTTGAACGTAAGGTTCTTCGGCGAATTTTCGGGGCTGTTTGCGATCGAGATGGATGGCGCATGGGCAGGGCATGTACAAAGAATGGACGATGATCGCATGCCAAAGATAGTGATGAATACAAAACGAGACTGCCTAGGACGACCGAGATCTCGTTGGGAGAGCTCAGTATATGTGGACGCCGAGCAGTTACTGGGCTTCCAAGATTGAAGAACGCGGTCACGTGGCCGAGATAATTGGAGACAACGATCCAGGCGGCCCAGGCCCGACGTCGGGCTGTCGCGCCACGATGATGATGATGAATATTACGGTTAACGGCATAGCAAAATGCGACAACAATTTTGATAAACAGTTTATTGAACATCCACCTCCTGATAGACTTAAGCGCATCTTTACTAGGAGCATTCGTAACCGCCCAGCTGACCAGGAACTTCATTTTACATATCAGGAAGTTAAAGCAGCGATAAAAAGAGAGAAGACTTTCAAAGCCCTTGGACCAGACGGTACCTCGATGGTCACGCTCAAACATCTTGACAGACGAGCAATTGAATACATAACGGCCACGATCAACCACTCCATCTCATCGTCTATCATTCTCGAATATTGGAAGAAAGGAAGAGTGATCCTATTCTAAAACCGGAAAAAAAACCAACACTTGGCGAATTATACCGACCCATTATGGTCTCTAATCTCGGCACGCATGAGAATTAAGGAACAGATCAACTCAGCTACTGACGACGCATTCAAAGATCAACTTAGAGCTGAATACCGTTCTCTTCAGAAAGGTGCGTAAAGAAGCGTAAGACGGGATAAACGCAACAACATCAACGCATTAGCGGAGAAGGCAGAGGAAGCGGCTTACCGTGGTGACAGTGGAACCCTTTACAAACTTATCAAGCCATTAAGTGACAAATCTTTTGCAACTGAATATCCCCTACTGGTCACTGATGAAGACCAACTGCGATGGTGGAGAGAGCACTTCATTGAGGTCCTCAACAACACCTTTGGACACTTGGACTTATCTTCACTAGAAGTAGAAAATATTCCGCAAATAGCCAGAGTAGATACCAGCACACTATCTAAACAGGAATTAACTGTGGATATTAAACCGATGGAAGCGGGTAAAGCCCCGGGGATAGATGGAATTCCGGTGGAACTCTTTAAGGTGAATATCAACGCTACTGGGGATATTCTTCTCCCCCTTATCCAAGAGTGTTGGGAAACCGAAACTCTCTCTAAAGAATGGAAGAAGGGCGTAATTATTAAGATCCCGAAGAAAGGTAACCTGAAGGATTGTAATAATTGGCGTGGAATTTGCCTCTTCCCCGCAGTCTCCAAACTGATGGCAAAGATAGTCTTAAACCGGATCAAAGCATACAGTTGACTGCATACTGACCGATGAACAAGCTGGTTTTCGCGAGGGCTTTTCATGTAGCGACCACATCAACACCCTCCGAATTATTATTGAACAATCCGCAGAGTGGAGATTTCCATTACATCTCATGTTCATCGATTTCGAGAAGGCGTTGGACAGCGTTGACCAGGAATACATGTGGAAGGCCTTACATAGGAGAGGTATACCAGATAAAATCATATCCATCATCAAGGAGTCCTATAGCGGAGCCCAATGTCACGTCTTACACAAGGGTAAGCTTTCAGACCCCTTTGAAGTACATAGCGGAGTGAGACAAGGCTGCATTTTGTCACCTATATTGTTTTTGATTGCAATTAACGACGTACTCTGCAGTGCGCTTCATGAACACCAGAGCAAAGGTATCAGATGGGACGTGTTTGAATACCTCCAACACCTGGATTACGCTGACAATATTTGTCTTTTTTCAAGTATATCGATCATCTAGTTCAAATGACGGATGTCCTGCACCGCAAAAGTGGCAATGCGGGGCTTAAAATCGACGCTGCCAAAACTAAGTACTTGAGCTTGGATCCAGGAAGACAGAGCGGAATTTGTGTTTCGGGGCAGGCAGTCGAGTAAGTTGACAATTTCGGCTATCTCGGAAGCGTAGTTACAGCAGATGGTGGAGGGGATGCCGATGTACAGTCACGCATCAACAAGGCTCGAGCAGCTTTTTTTAGTTTGACTCCTTTTTGGCAAAACAACAACATCTCCAGACGTACCAAATTCAGGATCCTCGAAACCAATGTAAAATCTGTGTTTCTTGGCTGTTTAACTTGGAAGGTGACCAGGGCGATAGCAACTAGATTGTAAACTTTCGTGAACTAGTGTCTACGGCGCATCCCTCATTTCTAACGACGACCTCCTGTTCATTACTGGCCAGGACAGGATAGAAACCTCCATAAAGAGGCGAAAGTGACAATGGATAGGTCACACTTCGAAAAGTTCCGGAAAACATTGATAAACAGGCCTTCGATTGTAAACCACAGGGAACCGATGCAAGCGGCCGCGTTGGATGACCTAGAAACACCTGGAGAAGATCAGTTGAGGTCGAGGGTAAGTCATTACGCAAATCGGGGAGTCAGTTGGAGGCGATGGCGGCGAACAGAACGAGGTGGAAAGTCGGTGTGGTTAATGCCCTATACCCCACAAGGGGTTGATAGGATCCAAAGAGAGGGCCAAGACCTTAGAAGCGCTGCTCCACCCTATAATTGCGACTCACATTCAGATGGCCAGCATGGCTTTAGAAGGATGCACAGCACAATGACGGCTTTGGATGTCATTACATAAAAAATACTTAATGGCCTCAACCAAGTACGTCCTTGTCAACGGACGATTCTGGTGGCTTTAGATTTGCCAAAAGCTTTTGACACTGTCAGCCACTCGTTTCTCCTGTCTGACATCTGTGATACATCGCTTCCGTCGCATATTATAAAGCGGATTGCCAACTATGTTGCCGGCAGACAGTCCTACACAAAATTTAGATCCGGGAAATTTAAACTAAGACGAATTAAACAGGGTGCTCCCCAAGGAGGAGTCCTATCTCTCACCTTGTTTAATCTTTACATGTCAGGGCTTCGTACGTCACCTGACGGACTCGAAATTGTCACTTATGATGATGACTGCACGATTTTAGCAATTGGCAACGACATCACTCAAATGTGCGAACAGATAAATGGGTATCTCGACAAACTGAACTCCTTCATCGTCAGCAAAAATCTCACTCTGTCTGCGCCGAAGTCTACCGCTTCCCTGTTTACCATATGAACCAAAGAAGTGAGGCAACAACTGAATATTACAGTAGACGGTCAAACTATCCCCGCTATTAGCCACCCGAAAATTCTCGGTGTCACCCTTGACAGCATGGCTACCTTCTCTGCCCATGCGTCAACCATTTGTGACAAGATGAAAAGCAGGAACAAAGTCCTCAAAGCTCTAGCTGGCAGTTCCTGGGAAAAAGACAAGTAGACTTACGACTTACAAGTCTATCAGGAGATCTGTGGCCAATTATGCGGCTCCCATCTGGTCAGAAAACTTATGCGACACTGAATGGAGAATCGTCCAGACCTGCCAAAACGCAGCTCATAGAACTGTTACCTTCACCAAGAAACCAGAATGATACCCCTAAGAAGCCACAACACATTTCTTACGAAGCAGTATCTGGTTGGCTGTTATCGGAGTGATCATCCCAACTCTAACCTTATGTACAGAGCCACACCGCCATGTCATTTAAGACGTAATACTCGTATGAGGGACCGCGAGCGGGAGATTCAAAGATTTAAAAGAGTTCCCTGCGATAACGCTAGCTACAGATCGAGCATCACAACACTGTATAGTGAAGAAGTGCTATCCTCAATCGCGGACATGAAACCAAACAGGGTACTAAATGTGCAACCACCTACTATCTTCAGACGAACTACGACTTCCTAGAGCAACCAGGACTACACTCGCCCATCTTCGTTCTGGTTAGTGTTCACGTCTGAACTCGTACCTATCCCGCACTTATAACGACATACTCATACAGAATTCCTATTCAGCCTTTGGCCTCACTCCACACGATGTTGAGCACATCTTTAACTGTCCTGCAGCTCCCACGCGCCTAACATCTACTGCGCTATGGGATAGTCCTATTGAGGCAGCTGCGTTTCTACACCTGGACACTGAGGAAAACATGGACAACCAGGCTTTGTGACACACACATTCATCGCGCGTCGCTACTACCAGTTTTTACCAGTGGCATTTCTACACGTGTGGCCTTTGACCCGCTTCTGAATATTGGGTTGCCAGCTTAGTTTGCTATCTATCTATCTTGTCAGTAAAAGCCAGTTTCTTTCCGTCCAAGTTGGGAGGTTCGATAAAACAGAGCGTGTGCCGTCTGGTGAAAATTGAAATCTCCGTCTTGCCCGGGAAAACCATAGCACCACAATGGTTTCCCTAATCGGTTAGAATAGAGAGGGCATTTAGTACCTCACTGAGGAAGCTCACAAATCTACCAGAAACGGCGATTGAAACATAATCCGCATAGACAGTGACAATGTACCACATCTTTTGCAGGTCCTGAAGTAATTTATTGGCGACCAGCTTCCAACGAAGTGGAGTCAATACACCGCCTTAGAGACTCACCCTACAAAAGCGAATACTTACAGATGATATGGTCAGAGTGACAAAAAAAGCCGATAGTAGCAGCTTATTAATAAGTTTACAGAGCGATTTACCGGCGTGTAGGCTCAAGAGTGCCTCAATAATCCCGCTGGGTTGGATATTGTTGAACGCGACCTCGATATCCAAGAAGACAGCCGTGGTGAATTCCTTGTGATGTAGAGATTTCTCAGTAAGGCTGACCAGAGAATGTAGAGCCGTGTCCACTGATAAGCTCTCTCCCGTGAGCAAGATTTAGAGGGAGTTAGGTTCCCAGAATTTTTTTCTGACTTTTTATTTCTCTCAGATTTACATGCATTTGAATTACTTAATATTTGCAACATTTAAGATCCACAACGCACTCAATGATCGCAACAGACGATCGAACAAAACGGTTAGCGACCACACACAACCACGTCAACTTAAAAAAAAGTGCAAAAAAATTCTCCTCATTTCCACTGTGTCTTGCATTTTATTCGACGTGTGTGCTGAGCTTAAGTCACTCTCACTGGAAAATGAAGCCTAATGGCTGCCACATATGATCACGCCACAACCACGACCGAACTTCCATCGAACCATCAAATATCATAGAACGGTGGAAATGAGTAGATTTTTTTTCTACTGAATTTGATGTGCTTACCTTAGACCGGCCCTGCCGCCTAATCACATTCCTAAATTTTGCTGAAATCGGCCCATCCGATTTGGCAATTCCTATGAGAAGTATGTAATATGAAAATACTTCTCATAGGAAGAGTGAAATCGAAACAAGTTTTTTCTTACCACGTTACAAGTTTTTTTTTTACTAATTTCGAAGTGGCAAATGCACCATAAATCAAAATGAAGATATGATACACCCGTATCATCATATCTTCGGCAAGCCACCAAGCGGAAGGCTACCTTGTTTTTAAGTTGTTTTCTTTGTTGTTATCCAACGTGTGCTCCAGATTGTGTGAAAAAGATGTGCTAAAGTTAAGCGCATAAAAAAAGTGGCTCAAAGCGATAATGCTCGTTTAACGTTTACTTGCTGGTAAATATCAACAATCGTCACCTTCACAAAAAGCAGAAAGTAACGAGCCTAGAAAAAGAAAAAAAAAATTTGTAAAAAATAAGATTGTTATCACTGAATCAACAAAAGATATAAAAAAGTAGAGTGCTCCAAGTTATTGCACCTCTTTTTTTATTCTCTGTGTGGTCTCCTATTTGATGATCATCCTCCCAAAGAACAGAAATAAATTTGTCAAAAAAAAAAAACAAGATGATAAAAAATACGATCAATGGAATTTTTAATTATGCTGCTGCGGTACGTTAGCGGCGGCATTGGATCAATGGGTGGTTTGTCTTGTGATTTAAAAATTGAGAAAAATTAATTAGGTCGAAATTATTGTAGTTCTATTTTGCGCAATTCTGCCGTGTGTTGCGAAACACATGTTCTTCATTATTGAGGATAAACATTAAAATAGAACAACTTGGACGAAAGCATTGTACTGTATGTTTCTTTTTATAGATTTCTCCATAATCAGTTACAGAAATTAAATTCGCACATCTGCATTTGTATTTTAAAAGTCATCACTATTTGGCACTTTAAATTGGTTTTAAAATCAGTGTTCATCCAAAGGAGGACATATTTTGATTTAAAGCTATTTCGACAGATAGTCGTTATTACAACTATGGAGGAATGTATAGTAAGTCTAATGTAAATAGAAAACCATTCTTCTAAACGTAACGCCGTACGCCCACTATGTCATTACATATTAATCGGTAAACACGCGCCTCCATCCGATAATTAACAGCTAATAATAAACAGCGACCCCAAATAAATCTTTAAACCTCAAATATATCTTTAAACCCCGAATCTTTTTAATTAGTTTCTTGACAACTTGCCAACCAGAAAATTCGATTGATGGAAGTTGCAATTTTCAATATATTTTGCCTGAAATAATAAAAAAACACGATTAGACCGTCCTCACAGGGAAATTCATTTCAAATTTGTTTTTTTTTTTAGGGTTTTGTAGTAAAAACAAAATCCTTATAAAATCGGTCAAATGTCCATCTGTCTGTCCATAAGATATCTAACGGACGACTGAAGCTACATGCATGAAATTTAATGCGAATGTGTGAAAATTGTAATGAACGGTTTGGTGGGCATCCGAGGATACCCGTAGGGACAGAGCCTAAGGTTGCCATAATGACAGTGAAGGTCAGGCCGTGCCATCTGGCGAAAAAAAGGCCCCTCAACGTGCTAAACACTGGCCTATGCTTGCTGTAGCTCAGTTCGGGAGGCGTGGGCGGGGTTTTCGCCAATCATTGCCCCTGTCTTTTATGTATTAATAAAACTTCATAGGCCTGGGGGAGACAACACAAATAGGGGAGGTAAAAAGGGGAATAAAAAAAATGAGACGATGAGGATGGAATGGTTGGCGGATGATTCACTTGCCCTCACGCTCGCATCGAGGTCCAGGTGTAATGGGACCCTCGGTCTCTGGTCCGCGCTTTGTCCGGACACCGAAGAAGCTCCAAATGCCGGTAGTTCAAAACATTTATGGAGGCCTTAGGTACGTGGCTAAACCACAAAAGACAAGCACAACTCCCGGATTGCCTTGTTGAACGGACTCTACAAGGATAATCTACTCTATAGAAAGGATTGGGGTGCTACAGAGGAAAGCACAGCTACTTGAAGGGAAAATACGTGGAGTAAAGGTGGCTAAGTCCTTAAACTTATAGCAAGTAGCTTTAATGTGCTTGTGGGGATGCAAATTGGTGAAAGAGGTAAAAAGGAACCCGATGAGATTTTCAGTCCTGTTCTTTACCACAAATGGGCCCACGTTGGGCGCCAAATCAATAATCGACCGGTCGGTGGAGCACCCAAAGATGCCCGTAGGGCAGAGCCTAAGGTAGCGTAATGAAAATCCTTATAAAATCGGTCAAATGTCTATTAGTCTGTCCATAAAATATCTCACGAACTACTGAAGCTGCATGCATGAAATTTAATGCGAATGTGTAGAAATTGTAATGAACTGTTTGGTGGGCATCCGAGGAGCCCGTGGGGACGGAGCCTAAGGTTGCCATAATGACCGTGAAGGTCAGGCCATGCCATCTGACGAAGAATAAGGCCCCTCAACGAGCTAAGCCGCGGCTTATGCTTACTGTAGCTCAGTTCGGGAGATGTGGGCGGAGTTTTCGCCACACGTTGCCTCTGTCCTTTACGTATTAATAAAACTTCATAGGGGAGGCAAAAATACTACTACTACTCGTCGTAATAGCCGAACTTTAAAGGGGATCCCCATAAAGGGGAAATGAATAAAATAAATAACTGGCCCAACAGTGCAATTTGAACCATGGCCTCGAGATAAATTAGCATTATCTCATTTTCTAGATCGTGACGGTCTTGTGCAGGGGTGTGTGATCAGCAACACGCTCAACCGAGTTATTTACCTCATAAATGGGTACTCATTTAACAGCTGAGTGGGCTCATAGTCCGACATGTAAATCCCCTTTTGTAATCGAAAACTACCGCATTCAGTAGGAATCGAACCGGGGCCGAGTGCGTAGAAAGCGAACGTGCTAACCGTTGCGCCATCCGGACTACAAAGGGGAAATGAAGGTTAAACAAATATTTCATGTAGTATAGGCAAGTGGGGTATCGTGAAAAAGGTACCGCCGAGTACGTTCCATTTTTAGCATTTGTTTAAAGTTTGGAGAAAGGGGGACAGAGGGAGAGGGGATAATACGAGATCACAATTTGTCTCACCCCCTTGCATTTCGAGATCGTTACACTTAGAAATATGAAAATTTACAGGAAAGTGGCATTTCACTAGCATAGAAAATGGAAAGTAATGGAATTTCATCAAAATAGGTTAATAAAAGTACATCTCTATAGTTGCAGTTAGCACGCCATTGCATACCTTAAACATGTCCCAGGTCAAAAATATTGATGGCCAACGATAATAAATACCATAGGATATAATCCCACAACATTTCGTAACAATCAATCGAGTTTAGTCGAGTGTCGAGTAATTTAGCAAAGTAAATGAACAACAACATTTTAGTCCAGTTGTTTAGTCAGTGGCTAAACTAATCGACTAAATATTTAAACCATTCTACTGGATTTTTTCTAGCCAGTAGAGTTCCCCTCCCCCTTCCCACCACCACGCATCACTATTCACTAAACAAGTACAAACTTGATGATTTTAGCACTGTACTGTATAGTTTAGTAATCAAAGGTGCGAACGATTTTTGGTGAGTTGCTACTAGCTCAGCGACTTACTACTCGCCACCCGACTAAATTACTACACAAATGCGAACAAGGCTTTAACATAAATAGTTGAGAGTCTCTTGAAGTAGGACACAACCCTAGCCAGCGCCAATTAGCTAGCAGGCTTACCAATCAAATAAAAGTGCAAATCGATGAACACAGGAATGGAAAATGGAAAAAATTCCTAGAAAACCTGGATACGGGAGACAAAGTTTTCTAATGGATTAATAAGTACTTGAGACACAAATTCCGAAAATTTTTCCCTTCAATTCACGGCCCTAACGGCATGAAGTACGATATCTCGGGGAAGGCGGAGGCCTTCACGAATACCCTAAAACTCCAGTTTCAGGAGAACGAACCCCGAGACGGCGACCTTGATGAGGAGGACTTGATCATTGACAGAGCCGAAGAGATATGCTTCAGAATCGACACACGCGATGAAACAATTTGGCAGGCTGACCTAAGCGAAGTGAGAAGCCTCGTCAGCTCCGGTAATATATGAAAATCGCCAGGACCGGACACAGTAGCCAACGTATGGTTGCAAAACGTCCCAGACAACATATTTGAGACCACCACCACCATAATAAACGCGATCTTCCATCTCAGGAGATATCCAGAAGTATGGAAAAAAGCTGTATGTAGGGAAAAGTTGTAATTATGATCCCGAAACCTTGAAAGGATCTTAAATTTCCTCAAAATTGGAGGCCCATAAGTCTTCTTTCATCGATCGCAATGATGACAGACCGACTCCTCCTTTGTCGACTGCTAGATCAAGTTAATGAAGGGAACATTATACCAGAATAAAAGTTTGGCTTCAGGGCAGAACACTCTTCGGAGCTTCAGCTAGCAAGGGTGGTCCAACACATCCGAACAGGATTCAATCAAAAGTCAACAGGCCTTGTTATGTTCGACGCAGCGAAAGCCTTTGACAAAGTCTGGCATGCAGGACTTATCGTCAAATTGCATGACTTCGAGATACCGCTACCTTTTCTTCTTTCTTGCCTTTTCATACCACTCAGCGACTTCGCGTTGCTCTGCCTGTGGTGTTAGCACTTCACCAATTTTGGCGTTACAATTTTAACTTCCTTCCGCAGCCAGCTTTTTCTTGGATCGTATCATTGCTGAGATTAATGCGTTGTTTTTGCTTCTTCATCTGGTCGAACCACGTGTGTTTCCGTCTGCCTCGTGGTTTAGGTCCAGCAAATGGAACATTCACTGATAGTGCCTTCAAGTCTTGGTTCTCAGGTGGACGCCTTTGAACATGGCAATACCAATCCATACGACGATCTTCGAGCTTTCAACAAACAAGCTGCCTCGGATGTACATAGGTACTTTTGATACGATCCTTTTTGGGCACACCGGCTGACATACGTAGGATTTTCATCTCGGTCGCAGTCATTTTGCTCCGGTAGGTCTTGTATATAGTCCAGCATTTAGACGCATATACGAGTGCGGGACGTACGACCGTTTTGTACAACTTGCCCTTAAGCTTTCGTGGCATCTTCTTGTCGCAGAAAACTCCAGAGTTTTCTCGCCACTTCATTCAACCGACACTGATGCGATGTTTGATGTCGTCATCGCAGGTAGCTTTCTTGTTGACCATCGAGCCCACGTATTTGAACCTTGTACAGGACTTAAGCTGCTCTCCTTTAATGTCTCTTTGGATCTGAGAAAGGACAGGTATGCTAATCCTCAGTCCATAATCCTCCAGTATCTTACACCATTTGGTCAGTGCAGCCTACAAAGCAACGATGTCTTTGGTACCCAGGACAACGTTATCAGCGAAGAGAAGTCATATTTCCAGGCCTTCAGAGATGATAGATAATAAACAGAACATGATGATGTTGGAGAGCAAGGGACTCAATACACTGCCTTGGTGAACTCCGACTTTAACCGGAAATTCTTCAGACTCACCAGCTGTGCATCTAACTTTAGTAGTTGCCCCATTATACATGTCTTGTATCATATTGACATATGCTTCGGGGACCTTAAGGGCTCTTAGGGCGACCCATATCAGATCACGATGAACTCTGTGGAAGGCTTTTTCCAAATCGTTGAACATAAAGTGCAAGTCCGTCCATGCATCACGATGCTTTTCCATCGTTACACGCATGCACTGAAAAGCATCGACTGTGGACCGACCCTCCACAAAGCCGCATTGATTGTGATCCAACGGTACAATATCTTTCAATCGATTGGAGACAACTCGCTCGTAGGTCTTCAATGTGTGAGATGCTAACCTGATTGCCCTGTAGTTGTTGAGCTTGCGTGAGTCACCCTTATTCTTATGAAACGGGAGAACGAAGCTTTCCCTGAAAGCGTCAGGCATAGGTTGCCCTCTTTTAATTTTATTAAAAAGAACAGTGAGCCATCTAAGTCCGACATGATTCACTGTAATGGACGGTTTGGTGGGCATCCGAAGATGCCCGTGGGGACGTATCCTTAGGTAGCATAATGACTGTGAAGGTCGGGCCGTCCCATCTGGAGAAGAAAAAGGCCCCTCAACGAGCTAAGCAACGGCCTAAGCTTCCTGTAGCTCAGTTCGGGAGATGTGGGCGGGGTTTTCATCGCTCGCTGCCCCTGTCCTTTACGAATTAACAAAAATTCATAGGCCTGGGGATGCCAACACAAACAATGGAGATAAAAATGGCGATTAAAAAAAATATTCGATAAGGATGGAATGGTTTGCGGAAGGATCAGACGTCCACGCGATCGAATTTGGGTCCGGGTAGAATGGGACCCTCGGCCTCTGGTTTCGTACCACTAACAGATCACTACTCATCAGGTGCTGCTTCGATCTGCCGGTGGAAGCAGCACTACCAGACCATAATATGGTTCATTGCAGGTGTTTCATTACATTATCTTCAACCAAAATTCCAAGGGTATTTTGTCCGGCAATGATGCAGATAAAACGCGGAAAGGTAGTTGGCTTTCCGCGTTTTATCTGCATCATTGCCTTCATCACCTCCTCCACTGAAATCAGAGATTTCAGTGGTGTTTGGCTCCACAGCTTGAAAAGCTTCTCGCGTTCAGAAGTTCGTCAAAGTTTTCACGCATTCTGCTACAGATGGCTGTGTCTTCAACCAGTAGCATTCCTTGTGAGTCTTCAACGTACTTTGGCGCCTGAATTTCTCGAGCGTTTCTTCTCCTTTGGGCTGCGACCTTATAAATGCTGGCATTGTCTTTACGTTTCTCTTGCAATGACGATCTCTTATCCGCAGTCAGATCTTTTAGTTCCTGATAAAACTTCTTGGCTGCAATCACATTTGCTTAAGCCACCTTCCGCTTTACTTCCTTCCGGCATTTATCATAGTTCTCCCGAAGTTGAACCCTCTCGGCTTCACTGCTTGTCTTGCATGTTGTCCAACCCTTGAATGCGTTCGATTTGGCCTGCACTGCTTCTTTATTTTCATTATTCCACCACCACGTCTCCTGGTTCGTGTGGAGTGGGCCTTTTGAAACTCCCAATGTCTTTTCAGCCCCACCTACTAACAGTGCATCCAAAGTATTCCACATTAGTGTT
Organism: Chloromyia formosa; assembly: GCA_964017055.1. Classification (NCBI taxonomy): domain Eukaryota; kingdom Metazoa; phylum Arthropoda; class Insecta; order Diptera; family Stratiomyidae; genus Chloromyia; species Chloromyia formosa. The sequence continues at coordinate 60,411,935 of OZ024818.1, forward strand.
GGACCTTGCTCGTCGCAGTTGGTGTTGTATTGAAGCCACTCCTCCATTTTAACAATGAATGGAGTTACAACAGATTCAAAGCTTTCGTTGTTGATATTATACCACTTGATTTTCCCGACTGGCTTGGGGATTGCTTGAGGTCTTGTTCCTCCTTTCAAAATAAATTCTGTCAGGAGCAACCAGTGCTGAGTGACCGCAGATTCACTTTGCAGTCTTTCACCCAACGTCTCATGAAATTTAGACACAGATGATAGTCTATCTGCGTCGCATGAGCTCGACGGATGTATGTAATCAGGTGCCTTTTGTTCTTAATGAACCATGTGTTGAGAATGACCAGACCGTGTGATCTACACATAGTCAGTATGGCCTCACTTTCATTATTTCTGGCTGTAGATTGGCTACCCTTCCCACCATGGCAATCCTCGTAATCATAGTTCGATTCTCCCACATGGCCATTGAAATCCCCTCCGATATATGTACTTTGTATACTTATACTTGGTATACTTTGAAGCAGTGTGTCAACATCGCTCCAAAATGCCTCTTTTTCACTTTGCTTCAAACCCACTTGGGAAGCGTAGGCACTTATGATGTTCCACACTCTTCCGCAGATAACCAATTTGATACTCATCAAGCGGTCGCTTTTCTTCGAGATACTCAATATGCTGCCAAGTAAAGCCGATGACAGAATAACGCCAACGCCGTTTCTATCATTTGAGTTTCCATAATAGTACAATTTGTACTTTTTGGAATTCGTAAAAAAACGTGCTCGGTCGACTTGATAATTTCGCCACTTGGTCTCCTGCACGCACATAATGTCTATCCTTCTCCGTTTCATGACGTCCTCGAATTCTTCGCTCTTTCCCGACCCTATCAGGACTTACATAAGGGACAAAGCCCTTAAACTATGTGACAAAATTGACGACATACTAACAGTACCCTGGGGCCTTTGAGATTCTCTATGGCAGGATGACAGGTTTACCCGCACTTAAGAACGATAACACACTAGTACACACCGAGGTCTAAGCAAACTTTGTAAAGACTGATGATGGGCTCACCGAGCCCAGAGAGACAATAGGAGTAAAAGTGTGAATCACTCTACACAAACGTACAGTTCCTAGAAGTAGGAGAGTTCATCTCCTATTGGCATCGGATACTAGACAATCCTCGGATTGCGGGTGAAGCTGCATTTCTCAACTCCTCACGGTTACACCCCATAAGCAATTTAGACGGAGATCAAGTGTTCGTTATGCGATATTTGGAGCTCAGTGAAGTTGGCACCGTCACATTCGATTTTTCAAATTTGAATTGTGCAGTTCGTTTGCCCATCGTAGGCCCACGTTTGCCCAGGAAAAATTTTCGTTTGCCCACCCTTACAAAAAAAGTTATTAACAAAATACTTTTTTTTTTCAAAATGCAAAAACCCACGAAATTTTTTTTTCAAAAATTGGGATTTTTTTTCGCTATTTCGTTTGCCCAACGTTAGTCCAGGATCGCCCACCCAAAATTTTCGTTTGCCCACCCCTCAAATTTTTTTTATTCAAAAAATAAAATTTTTGTCCCACATTGGGCGTCACATTATACACCCTCAAAACGATAATATTTAATTTAAATTGCCCACCCCATTAGCCCATTATAAGCCCTCGTTTGCCAAGTAAAAATTTTCGTATGTCCACCCTTGCAGAAAACGTTATAAGAGAATCAAATTTTTTGGGCTGCGAATACTTATATCCTTAATTAAGCTCCTTAAAGGATAATTTTGTAGTGTAAACTCATCAGATCGATTGCCCATCGTGCACTATCGTTTGCCCAGGAAAAAGTTTCGTTTGCCCATCCCTCCAACTCTTTTTATAAAAAAGTAAGTATTTTGACGCCACTTGGGCGACACTTTCCACAGTTTGGCTCCTTAAAGGACATTTTGAGGCCGCAAGCTGGGCAGTTCGTTTGCCCATCGTGGATTATCGTTTGCCCAGGAAAAAGTTTCGTTTGCCCACCCTTGCGAAAAAAGTTATAAGCTACAAAAATTTTTTTATGATGGTTATACTTATACTGTTATTTTGGCTCCTTAAAGGATCATTTTGAAGTGCAAGCTGGGCAGTTCGTTTGGCCATCGCGGATTATCGTTTGCCCAGGAAAAAGTTTCGTTTGCCCACCCTTGCAAGAAAAGTTATTAGAGAATTAAATTTTTGGGGTTGCGAACACTTATATCCTTAATTTGGCTCCTTACAGGATAATTTTGTGGTTCGAACTCATCAGTTTGATTGCCCATCGTACATTATCGTTTGCCCAGGAAAAAGTTTCGTTTGCCCATGAATAGGTTTCGTTTGCCCACCCTTGCAAGAAAAGTTATAAGCTGACAATTTTTTTTTAATTTGGTTATACTTATACTGTTATTTTGGCTCCTTAAAGGATCATTTTGTAGTGCAAGCTGGGCAGTTCGTTTGGCCATCGCGGATTATCGTTTGCCCAGGAAAAAGTTTCGTTTGCCCACCCTTGCAAGAAAAGTTATTAGAGAATGAAATTTTTGGGGTTGCGAACACTTATATCCTTAATTTGGCTCCATAAAGGATAATTTTGTGGCTCGAACTCATCAGTACGATTGCCCATCGTGCATTACTGTTTTCCCAGGAAAAGTTTCGTTTGCCCAGGAAAAGGTTACGTTTGCCCGCCCTTGCAAAAAAAGTTATAAGCAGACAATTTTTTTTTAATTTGGTTATACTTATACTGTTATTTTGGCTCCTTAAAGGATCATTTTGTAGTGCAAGCTGGGCAGTTCGTTTGCCCATCGTGGACTATCGTTTGGTCAGGATAAAGTTTGCCCACCCTAGCAAAAGAAGCTATTAAAAAAATAGGATTTTTTTACGTTGGGAATTCTTAATTTAGCTTTTAAAGGAATTTTTTTTATGCGAACTGGGTTTTTCGTTTGATCATCGTAGGCGTTCGTTTGCACAGGCAAAAAGGTTCGTTTTCGCACTTGTAAGAAAAGTTATTGGCAAAATAATTTTTTTAGATTGGGAATCATAAAGGCTCAATTTACATTGCCTTACGAACCGGATGAACCGAATGTGTGGCATGAGCAAACCACTTTGACGACCAACTCAATAGTAGATGGTTATTGCGCGAGAGCGTGTGGTTCATGCGGCAATGGAAACTGAGCTTGAGCTAGCTCTTTAAAGTACAAAAAAATATGTACACACATTTATGCAATCAGCAGAAATCATTTCCACTTTTTCCAACCATGAGAGCACTGTTTCCAAGGTCAAACTTTCAGTCTTATATTGCATGCATGCGTATGTTGAGTTATATAATAAATGAAAGCTTGGGGAAATGGCTTATCTTGCATATTTGATGCTGCAGACGTAAATTGGTGTTGGTCTGGGGGTTTGACTGTGGCTTTGCTCTAGTGGGGTTTCGGGTTCTACTCGCGTCGTGGGTCTTTCTAACTTTTCCTATTCATGAAAGACTTTTTTTTTGCCAAAAAAAAAAACGTTTAATTTTAAGGAAAAAAAATGAAAGAAATGTTTGAAAAGATTAAGAGCATAACGAGAACTTTAATAACTTAAATTACATGTAAACATGGTTAAAGAAATTGCTTGGATGGTCAAAAATTTCGTACTTTTACTTTTTTCTAGTAACTGGTTAGGCATTTATATTAAATTATAATCTGCTAAGCTGTTTTTATTACGAATAAAACACAAAACTACTAGAGCTTTTAGGAGATGATGCCAGGGGGAAACGACGATGAAACCCAAAGGTTTGCTGCTTTTCCACGAGTCATCCATAAAGCGCGCGTTGTGCGGCTGCTATACAAATTGTCTAAATTAAAACCCCCCAAAATATAAAAATTTTAATTTTACTTATATGTATATAAATATTTCATACTATTCAATTAATATTTATTGATTTTCTACCCAAAAAAAAGATAAAAAGTATCTACACTGCATGCAGATACATCGGAACATGGATATGTCTATGACTACCGACTGCGTGGAACCTGTTGTGTTGAAGATATCGACGTAAGTTTTGTAAAGATCCCAGTATAGTTATACTGGATGAAATCATTCGAATAAACACGTCCCACGCTTTCGGTAGGCATAAGACATATCCATGTACCCATGTAGTGGTGGCAGTGTAGATACTTTTTATCTTTTTTTCAAAATGATCCTTTAAGGAGCCAAAATAACAGTATAAGTATAACCAAATTAAAAAAAAATTGTCTGCTCATAACTTTTTTTGCAAGGGCGGGCAAACGAAACCTTTTCCTGGGCAAACGAAACTTTTTCCTGGGAAAACAGTAATGCACGATGGGCAATCGAACTGATGAGTTCGAACCAAAAAATTATCCTTTAAGGAGCCAAATTAAGGATGCAAGTATTCGCAACCCCAAAAATTAAATTCTCTAATAACTTCTCTTGCAAGGGTGGGCAAACGAAACTTTTTCCTGGGCAAACGATAATCCGCGATGGCCAAACGAACTGCCCAGCTTGCACTACAAAATGATCCTTTAAGGAGCCAAAATAACAGTATAAGTATAACCATCATAAAACAAATTTTTTAGCTTATAACTTTTTTCGCAAGGGTGGGCAAACGAAACTTTTTCCTGGGCAAACGATAATCCACGATGGGCAAACGAACTGCCCAGCTTGCGGCCTCAAAATGTCCTTTAAGGAGCCAAACTGTGGAAAGTGGCGCCCAAGTGGGATCAAAATACTTACTTTTTTTTAAAAAGAGTTGGAGAGATGGGCAAACGAAACTTTTTCCTGGGCAAACGACAATGCACGATGGGCAATCGAACTGATGAGTTTGAACCACAAAATTATCCTTTAAGGAGCCAAATTAAGTATTATTAAGTATTAGTATTATATATATATATTATATTAGTATTATTAGTATTAAGTATTCGCAACCCCAAAAATTTAATTCTCTAATAACTTCTCTTGCAAGGGTGGGCAAACGAAACTTTTTCCTGGGCAAACGATAATCCGCGATGGGCAAATGAACTGCCCAGCTTGCACTACAAAATGATCCTTTAAGGAGCCAAAATAACAGTATAAGTATAACCAAATTAAAAAAAAATTGTCAGCTTATAACTTTTCTTGCAAGGGTGGGCAAACGAAACCTTTTCCTGGGCAAACGAAACTTTTTCCTGGGCAAACGATAATGTACGATGGGCAATCAAACTGATGAGTTCGAACCACAAAATTATCCTGTAAGGAGCCAAATTAAGGATATAAGTGTTCGCAACCCCAAAAATTTAATTCTCTAATAACTTCTCTTGCAAGGGTGGGCAAACGAAACTTTTTCCTGGGCAAACGATAATCCGCGATGGGCAAATGAACTGCCCAGCTTGCACTACGAATGATCGTTTAAGGAGCCAAAATAACAGTATAAGTATAACCAAATTAAAAAAAAATTGTCAGCTTATAACTTTTCTTGCAAGGGTGGGTAAACGAAACTTTTTCCTGGGCAAACGATAATCCACGATGGGCAAACGAACTGCCCAGCTTGCGGCCTCAAAATGTCCTTTAAGGAGCCAAACTGTGGAAAGTGGCGCCCAAGTGGGATCAAAATACTTACTTTTTTATAAAAAGAGTTGGAGGGATGGGCAAACGAAACTTTTTCCTGGGCAAACGATAGTGCACGATGGGCAATCGATCTGATGAGTTTACACTACAAAATTATCCTTTATGGAGCTTAATTAAGGATATAAGTATTCGCAGCCCAAAAAATTTGATTCTCTAATAACTTTTTCTGCAAGGGTGGACATACGAAAATTTTTACTGGGCAAACGAGGGCTTATAATGGGCTAATGGGGTGGGCAATTTAAATTAAATATTATCGTTTTGAGGGTGTATAATGTGACGCCCAATGTGGGACAAAAATTTTATTTTTTGAATAAAAAAAATTTGAGGGATGGGCAAACGAAAATTTTGGGTGGGCAATCCTGGACTAACGTTGGGCAAACGAAATAGCGAAAAAAATGCCAATTTTTGAAAAAAAAATTTCGTGGGTTTTTGCATTTTGAAAAAAAAGTATTTTGTTAATAACTTTTTTTGTAAGGGTGGGCAAACGAAAATTTTTCCTGGGCAAACGTGGGCCTACGATGGGCAAACGAACTGCACAATTCAAATTTGAAAAATCGAATGTGACGGTGCCAACTTCACAGAGCTGATATTTGGCTATATTTGAGAAGATGTATGAATTCCCGCCAAGGCTGTGCTCTCGCATCAAAGGGTATCCCCTAAGCCTTAGCATAAACATAAAAAAAAAAAAAATAAAGACCCGGTGCATACATGCTTTTTTGCTAACTGAGTTATAAAGACGATATACACATACACGTCGATGCCGCATTGATACAAAAAAAAGCTCTCTATGATTCCTTTCGCAAGGACCTGAGTCTGCAAAAGCGGCAGAGCTGACAACCCCCTCCGAATGCGCTGATCCTAAAAATCTATCCCACCTAAACGGCAGAAGTCTGAGGAAAATGATAAGGGTTCGACACGAAAATTTGTCAATGGCGATAACAAGCGTGATAGTATGATACATCGTAGAGATACTGACAATTAATAGACGCTATACTATAAACATTAAACATGCCGGTTATGAATGTATTCCAAAATTACTCTCAGATATGTCTTTCAACTGAAAGTAACGCCAAACCGGAACAAGAAGTCCAAATAAAAATTGAACACAATGGAATTAGTCTTCATTATATGAAGTATAGTATAAAATATATTTAACATCTGTTTATTCATTGCATTATCTCAATTTGGCATCATCTATATTAACTCTGAAATCTTCGCCTGACTTCAAAGTGAAGTGCGCTATGCCTTTCTAGACAATGATATGTGAATGCTGGTATGTAGATAAAGTGGCACCAGAAAACTTTTCAACAATGGAATAAAATATCTTCCAGTGAAAGATGGAAACATATTAAATTGTCCGAGGTATTGAATTGGGTGAAATAAAGGGTGGGGACGGGATCAACAACTTTTTGGCACTGCTCAATACGGGACAGCTTTTATTGACGCTGGAGCGATAAAGTAGCCTACAACGAGCGTAGGCTTTATATAAAAAAAATTAACGCCATTCTATTCCAATCTGCATTAATAACCTTTTAAGGACAGTTTTTAGCTGTTGCCTAGACACTTTGTGAGAGACACATCATGGACGTGTTTTAAGCATCTTGGAGAGCTATTTATCTGATAGCAAGATTTCAGTGTCTTTCAGTTGAAATAATTCTTAGATGCATTAGTCCAACAGCATCTATAGTGCCGCATTACTCTGTCTCGTAAATGATCCATCATGAACTTTAGACGAATACTTCTTCTCCGTATCGTTCCAGCATGTTTACGTCTTCCAAACTTAATGAATGTTAAGTGATAGTAGTATGTGGTTCCCGTGGAATCCATTTAATGTTTATATGGCTCAATTGAATTAAAAAAAAGTCATAAAAGCAAAATAGTACACTTCACAAAATAATACAACTCATTTGAATATTTATGTGAAGCATATGAAAGAAATTATCTACGAGTATTACAGCGATAGCATCTAGAAATACTCGTACACTGTACATAGACTACTTATTTGATTAGACATTACTTTGAATTTGAAAGACCATCACAACTCACCATTACATACTGCACACTACGTATCTGTGCATTTATATGTAAATATCACGCTGTTATTGTTTAGTATTTGTTGCATTGTTTTAATGTATGCATTTTATGGAGCGTATAAATAATGCATTGATTACAAATGTTTAATTGATAGACGGATTAGCTTCCATTATCAACGAGTGCAATCTTTGGGGTAAAAATAGTTGTTAAGCCGATTTAGCCCCTTAACATATTCAAATATAGGATATAAAATTTATATTTTATTGTATTTTCTATACAAGTAGAGTTACGGGGGAATTGCGTACTGTATACGCTAGGACAGCTAGGCCAAGAACCTTGACCCGACGACAATTTCATTGTGTTTATAAACAACAGAAAATTAAGTTTACATGTATGATGCCATCTATCAGTGATAGCTGAGAGAATCTTGTATTTGGGGTTGCTTTTGATAGCACACGACAAGATAATTACATGCACATCACCGATTTCCTGCTCCAGATCCCCGGTTGTAGACTGTTTACGCACAATGTGTAAAAGCATATCTCCCATTAACCCATTGGGCGCCAAACACCTATAGTCAGTCAAGCTCATATTAGACTAAAAAAAATCGTCAAGTGTTCTCTCGTTGAGAATCGAAGAACAAGGAGATAAAGGAAGACTAAATTGCTGTTGTTGTCAGTGGCGTAGATAGCATTTAGCGGAGGGAGGGGATATGCCATCGGCACTACATTTTTTTTAATGCTCGGGGAAGGATTGAGTGTTTCATTGACTACATAAAATGACACTGACCCCACGTTGGGTCGCCGCATACTTTCAAGCTTTTACGATTCACTGGGAACAGTAATTTCGTTGTCCTAGATCTATGACTTGTTCTTGACTAACTTTTGGCCTCAGAATTCAAAAATAACCGCAGTTTTTGTCTATCATGTCAACCTTTCAAGCTACAGGATCCCTCCCTTTGCCTTAAAAGTCATATAAAATGTGCAAATAAAGGAAAATAAATATAATCTAACAAATACATACACTGTTCACAGAGAATAGTTTTATTCATACAATTTTCTTCATAATGAAGTGGAGTGGAATCTAAGTCGTAATGACTTGTTTTAGCTATCCACTATCTCAATTAGCATTAAGACAACATTATCACTGTCCCTGGTTTCGTCCACATGATGGATTGTATTCTTCAGGAGACTGCCTTAGTCACATCGAGAAAGCAGCTCGACCAGGCCAGGTGGTTGGTATTCCTACTTAAATCGGAATTCGCCCCTGGAAACAATGACTACACTAAATATAGCGTGCATTGTACGACACGGGTGTGAATTATTTTCCAATGAAAATCATTCTGTTCTGATTAATCACGCATAAGCGCATATTTCAGAATGAAATTGGGTGGAGTCTGACTTAGTTTAGCTATCCACTACCACGAAAATGATCAGCATTAAGTCAACTCTATCACTGTCCCTGACTTCGTCTACACGATGGATTATACTCTTCAGGAGCTACCTTAATCACATCCGGGAAGCAGATCGTACAATCCATCGTGTGGAAGAAACCATCGACAGTGGTAGTGTTGGCTTAATGCTTAATAAATGATCCCGGGATCCACGCTTGCCTCAGTGGTGGGCAGAGGAAGCGTGTAGAAAAAAAACTTGACGTGGTAGAAGAAAACTAACTACAGTTTTGAAATCAGTATGCACATTTAACTCTTAAACAGCTAAAAAATCGAACTCAACCAAAAATTGTGTTGCAAATTGTTCCTCCCCACCATAAATTCTCACTGACATTAGATAAAAAGCCATGAGGTAACCTTAAGGTACAATAGATTAAGGTAGCCTGGAGCTACGACTCAAAAAGGTTGCGCTTTTTGTGTCCTGTCACTAGCGGGACCTATTCGCTTGCCTGTTTTTTTATACTGTAGCTTATGGCAGTCTTAAGGTATTGTAGATCAGGATAGCCTAAAAGTATGGTCCAACATGTTTCCGGTTTTTGTGTCTTATGCCGCACCTAATTGACTGCAGGTTTCGTTTTCATTGATTATGTTAAAATAACACCGGCCACTCGCCATTTGTAACAGATATCGAGCTAAAGTGAAGACGAACGCTGAGAGTATGGTCGTTCCGACCGTCCAGATAGTACCGATAATCAATCATCCGTCAGTATTTAAGAGCATAATTATAAAACCGTTTGAAAGCTCTCCACAAACCAGCGCGGTAAGCGGTAGCGGTACGGTACAGCGGTACTCAGCGGTAGCAGCATACCGCGTACCAATTCAAACCACCGCTACCGCGTACCGCGCTGGTTTGTGGAGAACTTAATATGGATGCGGTCGAACTGCGCAATAAGCGACGTAATAACCACCTCTTTTCTTAAAATGTTCTGCTGATCGGGTACGATTCGTTTGTTATTCGGGAATAGGTCGGTCACGTAGTACGAGTTCCGATACAAGGCCGGGTGACGTAGTGCGGGTGTACCATACCGGCCGCGGCTCCGATGCAGCTTGCGCCGGATGGTCGCAGCACAATTTTTCGTTACCTCTTTTTTTCGCGGGCCGGCGAACGCACAGTCCGCTTTGGGCGACGTGTTGTGAGAGCTCTCTTTGAAGCGGGCGGTGTGCCCGCTGGACTGGACTGCTGGAAAGCTTTACGTGATTGATGCAGCAAAACAAAGAGTTCCAAGAAGTTTACGTCACCAAAACCATTTTAGGTTATCTTACCATGTGTAGGGAATTCTCCGAAAAAGAAAGTGGGGGTATGATTATGCAATGCAAACGCATACAATTTCGCAGGGCGGTTGCCCACGACCGAATCCCGAACCCTCAATAAGACGCAAGATTCGAGAAAATTGTCCATGTGAGGAGTGGCGCCCAACGTGAGGCATTCACGCTGGTGGGGGGTCGTGACTAACGGTATCCCGCACGCCAAACCAATTAAGTCATATCGCGCTGACCCCACATTGAGCGCCAAATATTTTCGGCTCTTTTTAGTTTTCAATTACATAATATAAAAAAAAAATTTAACGTAGAATAAATGGCTTAAAATTCCACAGAGAAAATTTCACGAAATCAGCACGGTGAACTAATGGTCGATTTTAGGAAGCAGAGACATTTCGAAGGGGAGTCCACGAGAGAAATCGAATTGACTCAGTATGTGCGCATTTTAAACTTCTGTTTACAATTGTTGCTTTGGGTGTGGTTTTGAATTGAAATCGCTAGGAGTTAATGTAATTTTGTCAAGATTTTAGATAGTGTTTTTTCTCAAACTCGAGATAAGGACAACATAAAAGCGATTATGTAAGAACTCATGGTGGGGGGTTCATCCCCTTAATCCACACCTTACCTACGCCACTGGTTATGGTTGTTGTTGTCGCGACACCTGCTGGCGTTGAAGGGGTTCGGCAGCACTTGGTTGTTGCTAATGAACGGGTCACTCCGGTGCGTAGGACCGGCTGCCGTGGGAGCAACCCAAGTTAGCTAGTTCGCATGTATCGCTTAATGCTCATTAAGCCGCGTTCAGAAGTCGGACGATAAAAGTCCGTCGATAAAAATTGAATGGGACATAAACCCGTGTTTGTTCACACGCGTCAACAAAAGTCTTTCATAATTTGCTATACACAAGCACGCATTTCACACACACTATTACAGCTAACCGTCGCAGTCACATCATCTCATTTCATTGGTTTAGAATCACGTCATTAACCGAGTTCCATTCGTTAAAAATCAGCTCACATCGTGTTGCTCAGAGTCGAGCTTAGAAGAGAGATTAAAAGGAAATGAAACTGAGCGAGAAAAATTAAGCGATTTAGCAGAAGGGTGGAAGCAGAAGGGGAATGTAAGTTTGACATCTCATGGTACAACTAAACGGACCGGGCGGATGTTTCGGGGTAGAGAGACAAAATGAAATGTTATTGTGGATTTGATATTTCATGGTGCGATTATATGGACTGAGCGGGTGTTGCGGGGAAGAGTGCGTGTATCTCTCTGTTTACTTTTTACGGGTGGAAACAAACTGTTCAGTGTTCAGTATATGCTGATTGTTTCTCCATAGATTTTCTATGGAGTCGAACGACAAGTTATTGACCGAGACAATACTTTGTTGTTCGATTGAAAAGTCTTTCAACACTGTTGAAAGTGCCGTTCTAACGAGGAGATTCGTCAGTTTTTTGTTTCCCGATTTGTGTCTTTCAACAAAACTCGCCTCATGGTGCGTCGATCGTCGCACATTGTGCGCGATTAGCGATAAAACCATACATCACGGAGCACTATTTACATGTATCTATTTGATCATCGCCTGCGATCGACGCAGAGTGGTGTCTACCAAAATAGACTTTCATGAGACCGCTGCTTTAGCTGCGCTGTTCCATACGATATACGAGTATGCTAGAATTTTCGACTTATGGCATCAAAAATGATGAACCTTAACAGTAAATTTGCTTATGAATGAATTCAATTTATTAGAAATGATAATTTCCAGAAATCCTAGTTTAATTGTAAAAACTGCATATACACTTGAACGTCACATTGCACTTCATCACTTCGACAAAAATCGAAGTTAAATACTTCTTTTCCGAGTTCCGTAGTCTTCCTTCAACATACGCACACTTAACAGGTCCCAGGACGATACTCGAAAAGTTAGTGAAAAATGGCTACCTATTATATTACAGGAGGGTATAGTGCAAGATACTCTCCAATCCAGTTAGCAACAAAAAGGCCATTAAATGTTTTACTCATTAACCTCCACTAATGGCCTTAACTTGCAACATTAAATTGCATCTCCGCTCCGAAGGATTCCCGAATCGATCCCAAATTCCCATCCACTTTGTCGGGAAAAATGCCAATAGAATGACTAAACCTGAAAACTAGAAAGAGAGAGTATATTTGAACAAGGACATTGATGTCCTTGCACTATCTTGTTACCTGTTCAATGTCGCTGTTTGCCTTCATCAGACACTCCAGCTCAGCAGTGTAGTTAATAGTGTTCAGCAATTCCACTGGCAAAATTGTCGTGCTGACAGATTCTGTGTCTTCAGCTGTGTCAGCTACCAAGGACATCATTTCGCCTCCGAAGGGATGTGAACACACGGAGTAATTAAAACTTTGCACTTTTCACATTACACCAGCGCATTACGATGGCACTTATTCTGTTTTTTAACATCCGCCTGACTTTTATTGAATTATTTTCACTGTTGGTAACAAACTATCGGGACCAGGATATCCACGGCACTTGAATGTTTACACTGCAAATCACTCGATCGTATACACTATTATCTTGGACACGACGAACCAATCGACTTGTTGGCGACGACAACGCAACGTTGCGAATTTCTTCCGTTCACGACACAGTCTTCCATTACACTGCCTAACACACAGCAAAATGCTCGCGGATCGCGACTAATATTCTTCTTGTGATGCTTCAGCTGATTTGTAATTAAAGAGATAGTAGTCCAAGCTAAATCGCGAATTATAAGTCGTTACTAGTTGTTGGCTGGCGTTTATTGTCGGGCTGTAAGCATGGGGCCTAGATCTTGAGCCCCTCGAATATCATCCATAGTAGCGCTAGCTGGCGATAGTATACATTGCCTCACGGTGAGCATAAATCACTAGGCCAATGTTTAGGTTCTTTGGAGTGTGTGTGCTTTGATAAGGAGGAGGCGTCGCACTTTTTTTTTTATGGACTCACGCGAAAATTATCATAAAAATTATGACATTGTCATACATACACGTACAGATTGCAGCAGTGCGCTAATTTTTTTTCAGTATCATTGTTTTCACGAGGTGTTAGAATGATGGATTGAATTTATACGCTGGGGTTCAAGTACTGCTTAATAGTGTTCAGCACTCGCGAATGAAGGTTGGAAGGCGTAAGTGTAATATTTTGATCTTCTGTGGTAAATTTGTCATGTTGTAAATAAAACTGTTGTTGTTATTCTTTATTTTGTGATATTTACAAAAGTGAGTAGACAATATTGCTGGAGGCTGGCTATTGCGTATTTTCCTAGAACTTCCTAGAATTCTTGGAATGGAATAATTTGGTTGCGAATTTTGTGCTTCAGCACATCTAAAGCTCGACACACACGGTCACTATTTTGGTGGCGAGCCACCATCGAACCACGTCAAAAACCACAGAACGTGCGGAAATTGATTTCCACTGTTCCATTGATTTTGACGTGGTTCGATGGTAGCTCGCGACCAAAACGGTCAAAATCAATAGAACAGTGGAAATGAGTTTCCGCACGTTCTATTGATTTTGGCGTGGTTCGGAGATGGTTCGGAACCAAAGTGGTTGCCGTGTGTGTCGAGCTTTAGGTGTGTCGAAACATTGAACAATTCCCAACCAATTACTCCATTCCAAGAATTCTAGGTAGCAGATAATCAGTGTTCGGAATCTAAGTAGCTATACTAAAATATCATTCAGTCGCCAATGACAACCGATCCTGTTTACTTGAATATGTATGTAGGTATGAAGCAGTTCTTAAAATTGGGCTAAATTCGTAAATTTTACATTTGAGGTAGATAGGAATTATCTCAAGTGTGTATAATCATAGGTGTGGCATTTATCTTGATTGTCAAATATTGGACACATGTTCGCAGACGCATTCAATTCTAATATGTAAGTATGTACTGATTATGAATCAGTGAAATTTTATCAATCAGTGCAACCTCAAGTTTTTAATTTGGGTATTTATTCAGAGGCCAGTGACCTTTTGTGTTAGAGTTAGAAACTATCTCCTCTTTATTAGGAGGATTTTTTGTGACTAACCCTATATCCCCCTCCCATAACAAAACTCAAATTGGGTAATCTATAAGGGTCAACTCGGCCTGAGAAGGGCCAAGTGTAGTTCGTGGAGATTATTTTGCGAAAGCATCGATAAATCCAGCGATGCCTCTGGACTTCGGAAAATCCTGTCAACAAATCCAACTATGCTAAGTTGTCTGGTAAAGGATGGCGGTACGTGGACATCCTCGAGTCAAGAGATGATCGAGGTCCTTCTAGACACTCATTTTCTTATAGCTCTTCTGTTGTCTCACTGGAAGCTACTTCTACAATCAATGTGGCGCCATGCGTTTACGCGTCACTTCTTTCGAAATAAAAGTTCGAATGGGGCATAGCTATCTTTGGCTCCTTCAAGTCTGCTGGCCCTGATGGTATGTATAATTTCGGCGGACGTGATCAGACTGGTCGTCTCGTAATCGGCTCGTCAGCGATTTTAACTCCAATTATCAAGCAAATGTAAGGAGAGGCTTACACGGGTCGTCCATTGGTCGGCACGTAAGCGAATCGATTTGTTTGGGAAGTGAAGTTCGAGTCGCAGACAATCCGATTAGGAGACGACACTTAGTGTACCCCTGAATCGATTTTCAAAGCCAATCTTGAATTAATTTACATTTCTCCATTATGGAGGGAGGTTAAAGCGGGTAAAAGCTCTCAGATGAGTCCGAAAGACCTTAGACCCATCAGCCTATCATCGACTCTGCTAAAGGTTTTAGAACGGTTGATCGACATGCACCTGCGGAGCACTATTCTAGTAGATCTTTTATCTGCATTCCAGTACGTATACTAGAAGGGTAGATCTATGGATACTGCTTTGCATTCTGTGGTGGGTCATTTTGAAAAGTCTCTTGCCTCTAAGGAGTATATGTGGGTGAGTATGGTGGCCTTCCTTGATATTGAGGGTGTATTCGGCAACGTTAAATCTGCAGCTGTCATGGATGCCCTCTTAAGTCTTCGCGGGACGACTGGCTCTGCAGACTAATACACATGATGCTTACATCTTGCGTTATCTCCTCTAGTCTCAGCACATCATCTCTACGCAGACGCGTGAAAACTCTCCAGGATGGTGTTCTCTCTCCCCTTCTTTGGAATTTGGCGGTCAACGGATTGCTTTTAGATCTGGAAGGGTTGGGATGCAAGGTTACTGCTTATGCGGACGACATAGTTTTTGCCGTCTCGGGAAAATTTCCCTGTGTCGTAATAATAATCTAATATATAAAAGTGAAGATTATTTTTGTATGTTTGTCGTGCAAAAACTTTAAAAACTGGGGCGATTGACGCCAAATTTTGCAGGAGTATATTTGGCAAGCTGTAATAGATAGTTAGGTGCTTTGCGACCTTGTACATTAAACCCTGTTTAATCGCAACTAAGGGTGCAGCGTCATTTTGCATAACGAAATTTTTAAGTACTCTCGGGAGGCCGAGGAGGATAATAAGGTGGTTCGCGACTCTAAAGCGATACACATACCCCGATTAGCCGAGCCAAAGAGGGCGGCGACATTTCAGAAAACGAAATTTTTTTACAAATACTTTCGGGAGACCGGGGAGGAAACTAAAATGGCTCGGGAATGCAAAATATTACAACATACAGCAAAACCCCGATTAACCGAACCAAAAGGGCAGCACGGCGTCATTTCGGATAAGAAAATTTGATACGAGTATATTTAGGAGGGCGAGCATGAAAGCAAGATGATTAGCGACTGCATAATGCTTTTACATTCAGTAAAATCCAATTTAAGCCCGACCACACACTGTCGAACCCGAACTCTAACACAACAATTTTCTTCAGATTTATGTGAATGTATTGAGCCATTCATAGGACACTTGTACCATGTTCGAGTTCGTGTTCGATAGTGTGTGGGCAGGCTAATCATACTAAAGAGGCCGGCGTCATCTCGGCTTACGAAATCACGGGCAATCCGTGGAAACTACCTATTATCTTTATCTGAGATGAATGATAGCATTCCCAAAGCCCCTTCTCCACTGCTACTCCCTCCTTCCGGGAATGGGTGAGAGGGTATGAAATGTCCAAAATGACATAAATTAGTGTCGATTTAATAGTTTCGAGATCGATAAGATGTGACACTTCCAAAAATATACAAAAGTTAAAAATAATGGTACGATCACGGGGACGAAGTGGCACCAGATTGAGAAGAATAAGGGCAGCCAGACGGGAAGAATCAGCAGAAAAACGTCAGCGGCGTGTTGGAAGTGTTCGCTGTAGAATTATTGAAACACCGCAGATTCGTGGGGCTCATAACTAAGGGGCCAAGAATAAGAATGGCCGCTGCGAGAAATGCTGAATCAATTGCTAGATCAAATCAACGGAGAGATTTGGTGATACCTGCATTGCAATATGACAAAAATTTAGATTACAGCGTCCATCCGAGCGTTTCAATTTGGAAGATGGAAAACGTGAAAATTTGGAAATAGGACGCCCAGAATGTGCTGTCTGAACGGGAAAGTTCAACTGCCTCCAATTAAGTGCTTTCAAAATATTTTGTACGAGATCCTCTTTCAAAACGTTTACTCCAAATATCAGGAAGTAAAAAGCTTGCTTCCAAATGACGTCGTTCGGAGCAAAAGCAGTTGATAACGATGGTACATTCATGCTAACGTTTAAGTAGAGGGTCCAAAATACCATCAAGTGGGCTCACTTCTTCCACTCGCCGACCAAGACTACAATTCCTTGCAAATTTATTTCATGGGCAAACGAAGAACATAGCAAGTGGATTAGCGTTCGCAACAGATTCCTGAAGCAAATCATGAACTCTGACTAATCTCCAAGGACATTTACAAGCGAAAAATGTATTGCTACGTCTATTCCGAATCACTTTGCATCGAGTGGGAACGGAGTACATGTTAATTCGCATAAAGGCCTATATGATATGAAATAAACTCGGAGGTGAATGAGACTGCAAAAAATGGGATGAATGGTGACGCTCCCAAAGCCCCCTCCCTCGGGGTGAATGACCGTAGAAGAATGTCCAAAATGAAATTAGTGTTAATGTCACGTGAGCGGAGCGAACCCTAGATGAAAGAGCGAGTGAAACGAGCTGTTTCTGCTAGTAATAAATAGAGGCAGGCTAACATACCCAACTGGTAGGCACTGCGACAATGAGATCTATTGTGCTATAGTCTTAACTAATCCAACAGACCCTCAGAAATCATGATGATAGCCAATAGTTCCTTTGTAGCAGTACTCTTAATGACACCGGAGCTCACGATGGAATCTCCAAGAAACATGAACCTGGCGCGAGAAATCGCGGAATATCCACAGAGAATGTGTTTGGTGGATTCAATGTCCTTCAAGCAAAGTCGGCATTCCGTCTCAGTGGACAAACTCACTTTGTTTAAGTAATATCTCGCCCAGTGGTGTCTCGTGAGGAAACCAGCGATCAATCTCAGGTCGACTCGGCTAGCTTCTGCGAGACCGTAGGGGTTGATAAGATCTTTGGATTGTCGTAGTCGTGGGAGATTATTCCAGTGCCGCAGCCTTTCACCCGCAGACCAATCTCTCACCAGTGCCCTGGCTGTGGCCCAAATCCGAAAAATTTGTCCGATGAGCCCTGCCCAGCAAGTTCAACCGCAGCTTCGTTGCCATTAATGTCCCGATGCCCCAACAGAGTGACACGGTTAGTGTTTGCGAGACACTGAAGGCTATCAAAATACTATTTCACTAGTTTCGATAAGAACTTATGTGAAGAAAGAGCCCTAATAGCTGCCTGACTGTCAGAGCAGATAACGATGTTAGTATTAGTGAGCTTCTTGTACAGAATTTCTCTGGCGCAAGCCCCCTGTGTCCTAAGTGGTGTAATGCAGAATGCTCTCTCTGTCTAGTCGAACTGAGCTAGTAAGGTTGGGATTAAAGTAAATCCGCTTAAAACGAAACTTGTTCTCTTTAGTATGGGCATAAGGCTTGTGCTCACTGATAAAGCCAAGTTCCTTGGTCTCATCCTGGATAGGAAACTTTGCTGGAAGTTGAACATTGAGGAACGTGTTAAAAAGGCTGCTGTTGCACTTTATTCATACAAGAAGGCTATAGGTAAGAAATGGGGCTTACAGCCGAGGGTAGTTGGTCTATTTATCGGTTTGTTTTGCGTCACATTCTGTTGTATGGGGTTGTCATCTGGTGGACGGGACACATGCATTGCCATCACGGGGGCTCTAATGATGTCACCGACCGCTGCGTTGTGCACTTTTTTTAAATTTACCTCCCTTGAACATTTTCGTAGAGGAGATGCCGCTGATTACGGTCATTGGGCCGCGTCAACTAAGGGTCACTCGGCTGTTTTGATCAACCTTGATATTGACGAAGAGACGGACTATACCACCCCGAAATACTTGTTTAAAAGAAGTTTTACAAGCCTAATTCCCTCCAGGAATAATTGCTCGATAACGCTTTTCAGGAATCAGATGCTATTAGCATTTTTACTGATGGTTTTTAGACTGACGAAGGAGTTGGAGCTGGCGTATACTCGGAGGAGTTCGATATTAGCTTGTCGTAACGTTTCTCGGATTTCAATAGCGTTTTTCTGGCGAAAGTTACATCAATATCTGATTTCCTCGCGTTCGCATCGGGGTCCGGGTGTAATGGGATCCTCGGCCTCTGGTTTCGTACCACCACAGACAGATCACTACTTATCAGGTGCTGTCTTCGGTCTGCCGGCAGAAGCAGCACTACTAAGATAAGGTTGATTAGAGGTGGCTCATTACAGCTACAGGGCAGCTTCTACTTCCAGGCCTTCGAACAAGAAAAAGCTGAGGGCAGTGTGTGCTGCCAAAAAAAAACAAACAAAAACGTAAAGCCTGATGTATTTCCGGTCAACACTGTCAAACACCTTCTCGAAATCGATGAACATGAGATGTAGTGGGGATCTCCACTCTGCGGATTGTTCAATAATAATTCGGAGGGTGTTGATGTAGTCGCTACATGAAAAGCCCTCGCGAAAACCAGCCTGTTCATCGTTCAGTGTGCGGTCAACTGTATGCTTGATCCGGTTTAAGATTATTTTTGCCATCAGTTTGGGACTGTGGGGAGGAGGGGGGGGGGGGGGGGGGGGGGAAGAGAAAGCACATTAGGAGGTTAAAAAAAATAAATTATATTTTTTTTTATTGCAGAAATTACTATTGTAGCTTAACAATCCAAGAATACGCTGCCAAAATTTCAAAGCGGAATTCGCATTCGTTTAGATTTAATGAGCATAGAACCGAGCGCTCATCGGGTATAGCCTACAGGCTCGAGCGCACTCTATGGGGTAAGGCGGAGCACTACCTCAGGTAGTCGCCTTATGTACTTACGTAGTCTTGTAGCGGAACTCCACTTTTGCATCTTTGTTTTTTAAAAAAAAAACGGTATAGAGGATACGAGAAGCATCAACAAAAGGGATTATTTCGGTTATATTCTGTTTTTCAAACGCTTTTTTCCCAAAATGACTGTTTTCAGATTTGCGGAAAGTCTAACTCAAAAAGTAATGAACCGATCATTATGAAAATTGAAAGTACGATTTTTTTATAAAATTATGAAGAATATGAACCAACACTTGGGATGATATCATATTTTTAAGCATGTTGTTTTTGGCTTAAATAGTTAAAAAAAATGGTGAATATTGGAGTAATTTTTTCCAACACCTGCAACATTTTTAATTTCCATTATTTTCACCTGCATTCATATTCTTAGAAAATAAGTAAATAATGTAAAATTAAAACCTTTTTGATTTCGGATAAAAATTGGAATCGCTACACATCCCGCAATAGGAGAACTCTAGTTATGACCTTCAGCCGAAATCAGTGCGTAACTTTGTTATTTTCGGCTTAAATTATTCAAAAAAATGCACAAAAGTTGTTCGAAATATGGATCAAATGCTGTCAATTTGATTGAATTCTAGTTAATTTTTCCCACCCGAAAAAAAATTCTAAAAAATCGGTGAAAATGAGCCTCCTAATGTGATTTCCCCCTTAATCAATTTTCGTCGTCAAGAAGCATGCGTCTTTTGAAATAGTAGATTTGAATTCCCTTTTTCAATAAGGAATGCTTCCACCATTTCCACAGACGCACTCCTCGTTGACTGCAGAAAGTTGAATATGTGTATACATAGCCTGGAGTACGTATTTCATGCGTCTACCACCCACAAATTATACCAATATATGCAATAAATCGTGTGCGGATAATTTGTTTACCAAAATTTACGGTGATATCGATAAAGTACGTCACTTGGTACAGTCTCTGTACTGAATCATAAGGCAAACCATTTAATAATCATCGACTCGCTAAAATATCTAAGCAGCCGATCTTAAAAATAACATTTTTTGCAATAAACAACAAATTTAGCGCATATCCGTCCGTAACGTACCTATAAGTTATGGATTCGGGGCGTGCCGGCTTAAATGTTCTTTTACATTCGCTTTGATTTGAAATGTAAGTAAACTGACAGAATAATAAATTCAATTATCGTTGGTATACGGAAAAATATGAAATATCTATTGACATTGCAAATTGAATTCGACACATTTCGTTCGACGTTGTATTTTGTTTGCTGTATAATGTACATACAGTGTTCGCAACCTACAAAAAGGTAGACTGTTATTGTATAGGATAATTCGGATGTCAGCTCATTTCACATACGCACGCACAAAACAATAAATATCGGATCAAATGCGTAAATATCGAAATTTGATTTGTTTTGTTGTAAAATTTCAATTACAGCCGCTCAACATACATAAATGTGAAAATGTACATATGGGTGTGTTTACATCAATTCCTCACAAGATGGCATACAAGGCACCTATAATATCTATATGGTATCTATACAATAGCTCATTCGTCGGTGTGTTATTGCAGTCGGGGAAATTTTTTATTTATCCAATAACTACTTTCTTTTATCTAACAATAAACCGTGCCTTAGTATTCAGTGTCCGTTGAAAATATATTATCGTAGGAGTATGTACTCCTGTTTCATTCATGCAGTGCTCTGGCAGATGGAAATTGGAAAATGTTACAAATAAATATTTGTTTCGGAAGCAATCCCAGCTTTAGATCGAATTCTATTGTAGATACATATTTATGTGGGCCGGGCAATGTGTCTACGGAAATGGCAAAATAAAACTTGTAGCATATAAACAATATGCTAATGCTTACGTATCGACGTTTTTTTTGGTAAATTAATTGGACAAACAATTGCAATATAATCATTTTACAATTTAATCTATTTATTTATATTGTAGATTACATTTTTATTTCAACTTTAAAATCGAATATGCAATAAATTTTTAATTACATGTATTTACATTATATGTATATATTTATGTACATTATATTACCCTTCCTACTAGGCCTGTTCCTAATACGGGGATCCCGGTTTGGACCCGGTTTTTTTTCAGTACCGGTACCAAAAACTAAGAGTACCGGTATCCCGGTTTTTTTTAGTACCCGTATTGAGTACCGGGATCCGGGGATTTGCGTACCGGTTTTTTCAATCATGAGCCAGTTTTTCCAGTACCGGTACTGAGTACCGGGATCCCGGGATTTGAGTACCGGTACTGAGTACTCATTGCCGGACCGAGTTTTCAGGTTTTAACATTGAAAATGTTCATAGAGTCGTGCATTGTAAGATTTTTCAGAAACACATCGTAGTAGTTAGTACGTACAAGATATGTACATTGAACATACATATGTATGTACATACACTTGCGAGCAAAAATACTGAATCAAACCGAAAGCACGTGTATTTGTACGCATATTTTGAAAAGTACATTATGTATCCCTACAAATCGTATATCATTTGAAAACTTGAAATCTTAGCTTTACATTAATACCATTTTTAACAATATTTGAAGTTAAAATTTAAAAGAGTGGGGCTTGAAATCAAAAAGTAGGAAAAATGGGGATTTTAGAAAATGGAGTGTGGTCAGGTTGTTGTTAAATAAAACAAAATTTTTTGAAAAAATAACAAAATTATTTATTTATTTATAATATCTGGTATTACCACCTCTTGCTCTAATCACAGCTTGTAATCGATTTTTAATTGACATTATTAATTTTTTAATGGTATCTTGAGGAATTTCGCTCCATTCCATTCATTAAGGCCTACTTCAATTCGTCGATAGTCGAAGGCGCGGGATCTCTGTGTCGGACTCTTCTTTTGAGCTCGTCTCACAAGTGCTCAATCGGATTTAAGTCGGGACTGCTTGCAGGCCAGTCAATTGTCGCAATATTAGCTTCGTTCAGGCACTGCTGTGCTTGACGCGATGTGTGACATCGTGCATTGTCCTGCATTAAAGTAAAGTTGTCGCCAATAGATGGCTGCGTAGTAGTGATGGGCATAATGACTCTTTTCACTGTGCCAGCATATAAGCTCTGACTCTTTCCAATGAGTCGTTCAAAAAGAGTCATGCAAAGAGTCTGAAACTTGGTTAATAACATATTTAATAAATGCGTAGATGGGCGACCCCTCCAATGCCCTTTAGTTCGAGCCAGCCCGATCGGACCACTATTTCCCATGAAAGCGGGGCTGGCAGTCTGGGATGGGCGAACCCAACTTTTTTTCTCTTTTTGACCCCAGATTCGGACTTAGCGACTCCCCAATATCCTTTAGTTCGAGCCAGCCCGATCGGACCACTATTACCCATGAAAACGGGGCAGCCAATCTAGGGCGGGCTGTTTTGACTCTTTTGACTCTTTAGAATCTTTTTGAACGAATCTTTTTGTGCGAGTCGATTTTGCGTCGCTCTTTTTGAACGAATCTTTTTGTGCGAGTTGATTTCATGTCGCTCTTTTTGAACGAATCTTTTTGTGCGAGTTGATTTCGTGTCGCTCTTTTTGAACGAATATTACATAGAGAAGGGAGAAGGGGATAGGGAGGGAGAGGGCTGAGGAGCATTCAAGTAGTGGAGATGAATGCTTAATGTTTTGTGGCCATAACTTCTAAAATATAAGGAATTTCGCATTTTTGACACCATTTTGACTCCCCTTAAGAACCCCCATCCGGGCTGAGGAGCATCCATCCCCATGGATGCTCCTCAGCCCGGATGGGGGTTCTTAGGAGGGTTAAAACGGTGTCAAAAATGCGAAATTCCTTATATTTTAAGCTTCGTATACATATGAGCATCCATGCTCAAAAGCTGTGCGCGCACGAATGATCATATGTGTACGAGATATTTCCCCGCACGAACGCTGTGCGCAGCTTTAAAGCTTCGTATACATATGAGCCATATGAAAATCTCTTCCAGACCAAATTGCACGCACAAAGTTGTGCGCGCACGGAGATCAACTAGCGATGGATCGTGTTCGTGCGGATGAAATTGTGCGCGCACGCATGCACCTACCGTACACATATGAGTATTCGTGCGCGCACAGCGTTCGTGCGCGCACGATTGCTCATATGTATACGAGGCTTTAGAAGTTAAGGCCACAAAACAGTTTATTTAAAACTAGGGTATAGTAGTGGTGTAACTGCTTGAAACAGAATGATTTATGGGATAAACTGAATCGTGGTCGTGTGAACGGTCCACAACCCAACGTAGTTCACTTTCCTGATCGAAAGCGTGCCACTATGTCATGTATTTGCCCTGTCAGAAAGCTGGTTTACACTGTAGCTGTAGTGAAAGTGGAAGCTATGGGTTTTTGTTTGGTTTCATCAAAAGTTGAGCTTGAGATGATGATACGTCCCAGTAGGAAAAAGAGTCTGGAGTAAGGCCTTCT
Source organism: Chloromyia formosa (assembly GCA_964017055.1). Classification (NCBI taxonomy): domain Eukaryota; kingdom Metazoa; phylum Arthropoda; class Insecta; order Diptera; family Stratiomyidae; genus Chloromyia; species Chloromyia formosa. The sequence continues at coordinate 60,436,018 of OZ024818.1, forward strand.
GAAGACCTTCTTGGAAGGAAAGAATGCCTTCTTTTTACCTCCCTTTTTATATACCATTTCCCCATATCCATGTCCGCGGAAAGAAGACATTTCACGAAGGTCTTCTTTGGAAGTACGTTGGAATGATTCGAGAAGGACTTTTAGAAAGACCTTATTCTCAGTACTTCGGAATGAAATAGTAAGGACTTATAGAAAGGACTTCTTTTCAATACTTCGGAATGAAATAGTAAGGACTTATATAAAAGCCTTCTTTTCAGTAAAAATATAAATAAAAAATGTAACTACTACTCAATTGCCCTAACCCCTTGTAGGGCATAGCGCGTCAACTGTTCCATGTGGCCCAGTTGACGTTTCGTTGGCATAAACTGGTTTCGGAGACTGCAGTTGCCAGCATGCACCTCCTGCACATCCATGGCCACAAACGTCGTCGTGGACGGGATTCGAACCCGAAACGCCAGTAGTCAAACATGAGACTAATGCCTCAACACACTGCGCTACCGGTCGCCCCATGAAATGAAATATTTTGTTCATTTCTGAATCGAAATGGGGGAATTCACAAGTGCGGTAAAACAGGGAAAATATATTCCTTCTAATTTGCTCCCAAATTCCTACTCGGGAATGAAATGATATTGCTTTCTTAACTCATTCTAAATCCCTCCGTATTTACTTCCTCGGAACGAAAAAGACCTTCTAAAAACCTTCCCCGAGAAGGTCTTCCGATTTTTCCTAGTGGGGTAAGACGAATACTTTTGTTTTGAAATGTTGGGATTGTTTTCTGTATTTGGAGAAACTTGGCTGTGCGGTGGGACGCGACGTAAGTAAATTATTTTTGATATGTTTGCATTTGCAGTCAGCATGGGCTGTTGCGTATATATTTAGAAGTATACACAAATTGCATACTGCATAGAGATGAGTATGAATGGATTTAGATGGGATTGCTTTGGTAAATAAATGATGGTGGTTTTGCTTTTAGATAGATAATGGGATGGAATGTGAGTGAATGAATGTATTGTAGTACATTATTTGTATTGAGAAATGAGCGTGGATTGGTTATGCGTTGGGTAATATTTATGCGATGGGCTAGTTTGGGAATTAATTTTACAGTGAGTCATTCTTAAATTGAACGACACGAAGGCTATGTCGTTGTGCCGAATCTTTCGCTCATCCTGTTGAGTCGTTCGAAAAGAGCGACTCGTTACTGTATTACACATCATTACGCAGTGCGTAGGGAACAACATGGCCACGTAGAATACCGGTAATATACCGTTCGGCTGTCAGTCCTCCTCCTCGGCCTCCAGAGGGCACGTTTCTGAATCTACTGAGATACCGGTCCACACCATACACGAACCACCCCCGTATGCTACCGTTTCTGTGATACAGCATTGCGCAAATCGCCCACCTGGACGCCTGTATACCCGACCTCCTGTCACTTACATGTAGACACACTCTGGTCTCGTCGGTGAACAATACGGACCGCCATTGCTCGAGGGTCCGATTTAAGTGATTCACGACAAACGTGAGTCGTGCTTGTCGGTGATGTGGGGTCAATTTCGGGCCTGTGACGGGCCGTCTTGGAGTCAAATTCGCTTCCTTTAGTCGTCTCCTCACTGTCCACTCGCTTACAGCTACTCTGCGAACGTCCCTCAGATTCTGCTGCACGTCAACTCCCGTGAGGTGCCGATTTCGTAGCATACTTGTCACACTAAAACGATCGTCTCTATCGGAAGTGCACCTAGAGCGGTCGGGTCGGGGTCTCTGATTGTAGCTACCTTCCCCCCGAAACACTCTTGACACAGTAGACTAACTCATTCCTAGCTGACGAGCGACTGTTCTCTGAGTAAGCCCTTCCGAAAATAGGGCGACAACTTGAGCCGCCTGCTGAGGCGTGGTACTCATGAATGACAAAATTGTGACTTTGCTTTAAACTTATTCAATCGACCTTCCAGATTCAACTGACCATTGAAAACCCTTTGCGGATGCATTTATAGGGTTAGTTTGCCTTGTAATAACCCATTCATAAATGTTCAATTTCCCGACTTTTAGCTCCAGCTAGCGTTCATTCATAAAACACTCATTAAATGGTGATAAAAAAGGTATCATTGTAAAGCTAAGATACTATCGATACTATCGATAGCAAAAATTAACTTTACTATCGATACTATCGATAATAAAAACTATCGGCCGATAGTCCCGATAGTTATTCGATAGTTTTTACTATCGATAGTTATTCGAATAACTATCGGGTCTATCGGTCGATAGTTATTCGAATAACTATCGGGAATATCGGTCGATTGTTGTTCGAATAACTATCGGGACTATCGGTCGATAGATATTCGATTAACTATCGGGACTATCGGTGGATATTTTCTATAGCCCGATAGTATACTTTGAATGAAAAGTTTATTCGACAGCCCGATAGTTTGCTATGTAGGAAAAGTTTAGTCGAATGAATGTGTACTTTGGCATGGTGGCTGGCTCAGTATCATGTGCATGTGATTTTAGATTTATAAGTCAATACAGATTATGTGTATGATTGGTTACAAACATGAACTAGAATTTAGAGCTTTTCCGGAACGGAACCCTTTTTTTTCAAAAACATGAACTTTATTGCTGGAAAAAGCTGATAGGGGGTTTTTGGGTCGCTGATTGTGAATCTGAAGTCCAAATGGCAAAAAACCAAATGGAGGATCTAGAATGGCAACACTTTTTTTAAAAACACGGCCAAACTTGCTGGAAAAATCTGATAGGAGGTCAATACTGTCGCCGATTTCGAATCTGAAGTCAGAATTGTAAATAATCAAAAAATAAAAGGGTTTCTGAGCGGCAAGCCTTTTTTCTCAAAAACACGGCCAGTTTTGCTTGAAAAAGCTGGTAGGGGTATTTTTAGGGTCGCTGATTGCGAATCTGAAGTTCAAATGGCAAAAAACCAAAAAAGGTATCCAGAATGCAAAACTTATTTTTTCATAAACACGGCCAATCTTGCTGGAAAAAAACTAGTAGGGGGTCGATTGGGTCGCTGGTTGCGAATCTGAAGTCAGAATTTCCAAAATTAAAAAAATGAAGGAGTTTCTGAGCGGCAACCTTTTTTTCCTCAAAAAGCCAATCTTGCTGGAAAAAAACTGGCAGGGGGTTGTTTGTGTCGGACTCACAATGCCATCAACAGTAGCCTAGTACGTACATACGCCTCATTACTCCTACCAGTTCTTGTAATACCCATCTGGCCTCACTTCATCGCCAAGAGTGTCATTATACCCTAGTTTTTTTCTTAACATCGCATCTACCTACACAATGTATAGGTATATGCAATCATATTCATTCGTTCATGCAAGAAATGTATCCATCGTCAGCCGAAATTTCCTTGAATTCATTCGAAAAAGTTATTCGATAGAAAACTATCGGGCTATCGAAACTATCGGCGTATCGGAATTATCGTCAGATAGTTATTCGATAGTTTTCTACTAGTTACTTGTTTTTAAAGCTATCAAAATTTTTTACTAGTTACTATTTTTTCAGACTATCGATCGTTTTTACTAGTTACTAGTTTTCAAAACCATGGATAGTTTTTTACTAGTTACTAGTTTTTTAAACTATCGAACAACTGAAAACTATCGATAGTGCCCATCACTATGGGTTGGGAGTAGGATGATTGGGTATGATATGAATATGATATGCATATGAATGAACATGTCTATGTACGTATGTACATAATATAATAATACAATGCGTTGCGTTGGTCAATGATATAATTGCTTCGATGATTTTAAGTTTAAAAACGAAATTGGGTATGTATTGTACATGGCTATTTTCGCTTTCCTTCGCATACCTGATTTCGATTTGAAACCGAAATTGTGCATAGACCAAAAGAAAAAATGCTGGTTCTAGATATGCTGGGACGAAACGGATGCAGGTACATATAGAAGGAGTGAAACGGGCGACCTAAGGCTATATGCGGGGGGTCGCAACCCCCTAGGGGCGGAGCTAGCCCAGCTCGTTTCAAACCGAAATTGTCCATGCTCACTTTGTGCGATACTGCAGGTTGTGAATCAACAGACCGTAGTGTGGAGTTCCTCTGGCTACGCTCGCTCCGCGCTTAAGGAATCACAACCCTCAGTAGCGCTCAAACATGAACGCTTGCTTCGCTCGCTCTGGACACTCCAAGGCTATTTTGAATACGCAAGGAACTGTTGATTTACAACCGGAGTCCGGGATCCCGGTACTCAGTACCGGTACTGAAAATACCCGGCTCATGGTTTAAAATACCGGTACTGAAAAAAACCGGTACTAGTACCGGTACTGAACGAACACCTGTGAGTACCGGGATACCGCTTGTGGTACCGGTACTTGAAAATATCAAGTACCGGTACTGAAATCTCAATACCGAACAGGCCTACTTCCTACCATAAGAATAACCGCCCTATTGTAACGAACGTCCGTGTTCGTTAAAATAGCGCGTCAACTGCACCTAGACCTAGTCGATGTTTCGTTAGCATGTAATAAGCTTCGGATGATGCATTTTGCCCCAAAATAATCATAATATGACGTGCTCCTCCTGCGGATCAGGTCGACCTACTCCGAGTCCAACGGAGTAGGTTCAAGAAACTAGGTTCGCAGGCCTACTTCGTATATGAAACGAACCTGTCGTTCGTCATGGAGTGAAAGAAATGGAGAGTGGGTGAACTAGATTGGTCGAAGTCTGAGTCGTAATTGTAAATAAAAGAATGAAGAATGGACGAGGCGAGTATATTCGGCGAGAATCCCGAGACAAGAAGCCTGGGCGAGGTGCGCGTTCACATTCTCACCCGAGTACGAGTCACGCACGAGCACTGTTCTGTTGGGCAATGACAAACAACTGATGGTGCGGTAACATACGCGCTCCCATAGGGAAATAATGTGCGCACTTGTGAAGAGCGTTTACTTTAATTTAATTTTTACCAACCACATGTTTCATGTAATTTTTCCCGAAAATCGTTTGCCCGCGTTTAGCTTAAGCGAAAGCACTCACGTAACCCCCTACCAGCTTTATGGTTGGATTGGCTGTTTCTTCGAAGAAAGGATTGCCGTTCAGAATCTCTTTTATTTTTTTTTTTTTTTTTTTCTTTGCTATTTTGACTTTAGATTCGAAATCAGCGACCCAATCAACTCCCTACCAGTTTTTCTCCAGTAAGATTGGCCATGTTTATAAAAAAAAGTGTTGCCATTCGTTTTTTTGCCATTTGGACATCAGATTCGCCAAAAAACCCCAGCTTTTCCAGCCAGATTGACCGTATTTTTGAAAAAAAAAGTTGGCCGCTCGGAAACTCCTTTATTTTTTGCAATTCTGATTTCAAATTCGCTATCAGCGACCCAATCGACCTCCTACCAGTTTTTCTCCAGCAAGATTGGCCATATTTTTATCCGAGTTTGCCCCCGCTCCTTGCGTTTCGAGACCGTTATACTTAGAAATATGAAAATTTACAGAAAAGCGGCATTTAACTAGCATAGAAAACTAAAAATAATAGAATTTCAAAAAAGGCTAATAATAGTACTCAGTTGCCCTAACCCCTTGTGGGGCATAGCGCGTCAGCTGTTCCATGTGGCCCAGTTGACGTTTCGTTGGCATAAACTAGTTTCGGAGAATGCAGTTGCCAGCATGCACCTCCTGCACATCCATGGCCACGAACGTCGTCGCGGACGGGATTCGAACCCGAAACGCCAGTAGTCAAACATGAGACTGATGCCTCAACACATTGCGCTACCGGTCGCCCCCATATTTACAGTTAGCACACCCCCCTCAAGCACACCCTAGGTCAAAAATATTGAAAGCCAAAGATAACCAACATCATAGGCAATAATATATCCAAGTTTCATTACAATCACGTAATATTTAATAGTACATTGATTTAAAGTTAGGCATTTTGACACTATCCATACCGGCCTCATGCATAGGTGCGAGTACTACTTTCATGTTGTTTTTCGTAGTGCGAATTGCAGTTATTTAATGAACCAATTTGGGAAGGGTAAAGATGGGTTGGGGCGGAGATTCTAACAATAATTATTCATCCAATTTCCCTTTTTTATTTAGGGTTTTGTATTAAAAACAAAACCCTTATGAAATCGGTCAAATGTCTGTCCGTCTGTCCATGAAATATCTCACGAACGGCTGAAGCTACATACATGAAATTTTGTGGGAATATGTAGAATTATTATAATTCGCCGGAGAAAGCGATTCGTTGTAATAGACTGAGTTTAAGGGGAGGTCCCCATAGAGGGGAAACGAAGGTCAAATTTTTTTTTCATCTGGTATAAGCAAGTGGGGTATCATGAGAAAGGTAACACCGAGTACATTCCATTTTTGGTATTTTCATCAAATTTGCAGAAAGGGGAAAAGAGGTAGAGGGGAAAATATGTGATCCGAGTTTGTCCCCCCCCCCCTTGCATTTCGAAACCGTTATACTTAGAAATATGAAAATTTGCAGGGAAGCGGCATTTCACTAGCATAGAAAACCGAAAATCGTAGAACTTTGATATCTCATCAAAAAAGGTTAATAATAGTACATTTCTATAGTTGCAGTTAGCACACCCCTGCACCCCTTAAACATATCCGAGGTCAAAAATATTGATGGCCAATGATAACCAACATCATTTGCAAAAATATCTGTAAGTTTCATTACAATCACATAATATTTAATTATAGTACATTCATTTAAAGTTATGCATTTTGACACTATCCAAACAAAAAATACACCTACCTGTTTCATAGGTGTGAGTGAGTATTACTTTCATGTTGTTTTTCGTAGTGCGAATTGGGAGTTATTTAATTAATCATTTTTGGAATGATAAAGATTGGTTGGGGGCGCTGCGTCGTAATTGGCCAACTTTGCCGGGTGGAAGGGTCCACATAGAGGCGAAATGAAGGTAAATTTTTTATCGCCTGGTATAGGCAAGTGAGGTGTCGTGAGAAAGATAATGTTGAGTACATTCCATTTGTTCGCATTGCCTTCAAATTCGTAGAAAGGAGAACAGTGGGGGAGGAGAAAATATTAGTTCGTAATTTGCCCTCATCCCCTGGCATTTCGAGCCTGTTATACATAGAATTATGAAAACTTACAGGAAGGTGGGATCCGAATAGCAAATAAAATGGAAAATAATGGAATCTGTATATCTTCTCAGAATAGGTCAATAATAGTGTATTTCCATAGTTACAGTTCCCACACCTCTGCATGGTTTAAACACTTTCGAGGTCAAAAGAACTGATGGCTAACGATAACCAACACCTTAGGCAATAATATGTTCTAAGTTTCGTTACAATCATGTAATATGAATTGGCATGTAAAATGTAAGTGTGTAAGACATTTGAATTATGTTTTTTTTTATCCATCTGAGTGGTATGAAGAAGAGCAAAGAGCCGATATTTAAATACCAAAATATACGATTGCTACAAAACCCTCGGATTGCGGGCGTAGCCCTCTATATTCCGGTTTCATTTTATTGTGTCTTAAATCCTACAAAATCGGTCAAATGTCAGCCTGTCCGTCTTTTCATAGAATATCTCACGACCGGCTGAAGCTACTCACATCAAATTCGGTGAGAATATGTGGAAATGCTATAATTCGCAGGACAAATCGTTGTGTTGTCATGGGTAGCCGGGGGGAGGGGGGTCCACATTGAGGCAAAATTAACGTAAATTTTTTTTTAGCAACTGGCATAGGCAAGAGAGGTGTCGTGAGAAAGGTAATGTAGAGTACATTCCATTTTTGGCATTTTCTTGAAATTTATAGAAAGAGGAACAGAGGATGAGGAGAAAATATTAGATCGTAATTTGTCCCAGCCACCTTGCATTTCGACGCCGTTACACTTAGTAATATGAAAACTTACAGGAAGGTGGATTCCAAATAGTATAGAAAATGGAAAATATTGGGTTTTGTATATCTTCTCAAATAGGCTAATAATAGTTTATTTCTGTAGTTACAGTTAGCACACCCCTGCATCCCTTAAAACACGTCCTAGGTCAAAAGTACTGATGGCCAACGAGAACTAAGACCATAGGCAATAATATAGTATGTCTAAGTTTCGTTACGATCACGTAATATTTAATAATAATACATTCATTTAAATTTGAGCATATGATACTATCCATACAAAAAATGCACCTAACGGCCTCCTGTATAGGTGAGTACTATTATATATACTTGCATATTGTTTTTCGTAGAGCCAATTGTAGTTTAACCATTTCTGTAAGGGTAAAGATTGGTGATTGAGGAAGGGAGGGGGGGGGGTTAGGCTGGTCGCTGACTCTATTACTTTTATTTGGTTATGCAAGTTTGCAATTTGCAATGTCGTCTTAACATGAATGGTTAAGCATCTCGAAGAGTAGGACAGTTTATCTCGAACACATACATATCTATCTACAGTACAGCTTCTCGTATTAAAACTATTACTTTGAGAGGTGGTAGATGAAGTCGTTTTTTATGGATTGGCTTGTAAGAGTAAGACATTTTAATTATGGTGTTTTTATCCATCTGAGTGGTACTAAGAAGAGCAGGGAGCTAATATTTGCATACCAAAATAAGCGCTTGCTACAAAACCCTCGGATTGCGGGCGTATATTCTGGTTTGTCATTTGGACTTTAGATTGCCAATCAGCGACCAAAAAACCTCCTATTAGATTTTCCCAGCAAGATTGACCGTGTTTATGAGAAAAAAGAGTTGCCCGCTCAGAAACTCCTTTATTTTTTGATTTTTTTTTTTCAATTCTGACTTCAGATTCGCAATCAGCGACTCAATCGACCTCCTACCAGTTTTCCTCCAGCAAGATTGGCCGTGTTTATAAAAAAAGTGCTGCATTCTGGATACCCCTTTTGGTTTTTTGCCATTTCGACTTCAGATTCGCAATCACCCACCCAAAAAACTCCCCAATCCATCCATCATCGACCACGACCACCCACGACACAATAAAATACGAAAATATTCATTCCACCCAACATTAACAAAATCCAATTGAAAATTTACTCCACTGTTGCGAACCACTGTTAAGTCTAAAGTCGTGCAACATTCGCTTTGCATACGCAAAAGGTATGTTGCATTTCATTTGACTGAACTGACCTAACAAACATATACCAATCTTTAACTGTCGTCAACAACGCACAGCTGACCGGTTGCATAGCATAGTTGCTGAACTGCATAGACAAACGGTGATGCACTGTGCGAAATCTATGTTGATGCAGTTGCTATGTTATGCAGCCGGCACGGCACGAGATGTGTGCTGTTGGCGACAAGGCTGACGACATTGCCGAGTGTGCGGCGCATCTCGATCGATGACCCAGAGAATGGGATTTTGACGAGAGATGCGATGGTGTTGGAGGTCCGTAAATTGCGGAGGACCGTTTTTTGGCGTTGAGGTCAGATTGGTTTTTTGATTGATAGAGGATGGTTTTGTGATGGCGATAAGTGCTGAACGATCGAAAAAAGTTTGATCGAACGTTAGTTTTTTTTTTTGAGGAAATTTAAAAGATATATTGTCGATTGTCCGGTTGTATGCCGAGATTTTTCTTGAACATTCGGATGGATATTGAATAGTAGATCTGTTTTTTCAAAATTCTTTCGTTTCGGAAAATTTTGCATAGTGCATGTAGAAGTGCGAATTTCCAAAAATAATTGTGAAAGATACTGTGGACGAATGAAAATAAAAAAGAGGTGGGAACATTAAAGTACAGAGTGAAGTCATTACCAGTTTTGTGTTTTGAGATATTTCGATTTCGAAGTGAATCATTATAATGAACTGAACTGAAATTGAACGCTCATATCACTGCAGAAATTATCGAAATTGAAAAAAAAACGGAAAGTTGGGTTTTTGACGTTTTTTTATTGAGTTTTAAATTTGCCGGAATTTAAAGAAAAACCCGCCCGTCGTGAATTGAAAAACTAACAACGAAGCCCGAAAAAAGACGCAAAGTAGTAGACGCATCATTCTATCAGTTTGGATTTCTGGAGAGTATGGAAAGCCGAAGTTGGACTGGAGTTTTTTTTCCTTCATAAATTATTTTATAAATTCTTTTTCTGATTTTTTTTTTCGTTTTATATTTTTTTTCGTTCTATTTTTTTGTAATTGAATTAACATCATCGTTGAACCACCACCGGAGACGATCGATCGTTCGCCGTGGGGAAAATGAAACCGTAAGTCTATATTTTTTCACTTTTAATTTCAAATTAGTACATTTTCAATTTTTCATCGTCCCATTTGTGTTTCTTTTATTGCATCAAGTTTTATTATATTTTAGAATTCTTTCTTTTTTTTGTTATTAATTTTTTTCTCTGGAACACAACAGTTGTAATGTTTAGATAAATTTATTTAATTCACTGGGTTCTTCCGTGTCCCGAAGGATGGGCACATTCCTTCCCTTCTCCTAGTCCTTCCCTCGTCTTTCTTGAATGTTTTAGGTGGCTGAGCTAAGACTAGGGTACTTTGGCTCCAAACCCTAGACCTCCGCTGGTCTAGCCGGGACCTGAGCTACCGAGCCAAAAGCATCCTGGTCATCAAAATATTTTTGTTGGAATGACGGCGGCTCGACAAAGCGGTGGTTCGCAACACCACTTCATTCTACACCACAATATATAGGCCAGTAAAATTAAATATTATTAATAATAATTAGAGAAAGATCTGGAAATAATTTTAATCCCTTCTATAGATATTGAATACATGAAAACTGAGTTTGCACGGTCGTAGAAGGTGAGCTTAACTTTTGGAGGGTGAAAATCCAAGAAATTTGAGCCCTTTTTTTAATATTATCATTATAACTACGAAACGGTGCCTTGGGTCGAGAAAACTTGTAGGAAAAAATTAAAGACCGTTAAATTTTGCGTTCAATCCACTGCTTCTAGTTGAAATTCGGTTCAGTAGCGTAGTCAAAATAATAGCCAAAAAATGACAATTTTCGAGGCTCCGGAGAAAAATCTCACTTTATCACTTTTCAAGCTGACAGATCTTTGCAATGGAAGCTCCAAATGGAAAAACTTATCTGTAAAAGTTGGGGATAATTTGATTGTAAGCCAAATTAACGGTAATTTTCTTACAAAGAGCTTCTTACTACCCTACTTTTCAGGTTTTTTGTCTATAACTCTTGAACCAATTGACGTAGGCACCTGATTTTTGGCACCTAACCCTGAGGTGAGAAGCGGCTTCAGTTTTAGTAGTTGGGCCTACCTCCCCTACAAATTTCAAAAAAATAAATATTCCTTTAATTACGATAACTTTCGAGAAAATGACACTAGCAAGTTGAATATTTGGTAGAATGTTGTTATTAAAATCTACTTGGTCGGTATTGAAAATGAGCCAAATCCGACCCAAGAAACCCCTACCTCTCCTACAAATGGAACTTAAAATAAGCGATAACTTACAATAAAATAAAGCTAGCGACTTGAAATTTTGGTGACATGTTTGTAGTAGGATTCAGCTGGCTGATTTTGAAAATACGTAGCATCCGACCAACCAAACCCCTACTTCCTCTACAAAAAAACTTCAAATAAGCGATAACTTTCGATAGAATGAAGCTAGAGATTTGAAATTTAGCTTAAATGTTCATAGCATGATCTAATCTGTTGGTGACAGTGATGGGCAAGATCTGCCCCACGGAACCCCTACCTCTCCAACAAATGAAACTTCAAATAAGCAATAACTTTCGATAAAATGAAGCTAATGACTTGAAATTTTGGTCAAATGTTTGTACTGGGATCTAGTTGGTTGTTATTAAAAATGCGCAAGATTCGGCAGGTGAGACTTCAAATAAGCAATAACTTTAGATAGAATGAAGCTAGCGACTTGAAAAATTCGACAAATATTTGTAGAATGGGTTAGTTAATTGATTTTGAGACATCCTCCTGAATGAGTGCCAACCTCCCTTATAAACTGGTCACATAGGAAACTCACTTTTAATGCAAGCAAATGGTCGTTGCCAATTGGTACTTTTGGTATCATCACTAGGTGTGTACAGCGAAGCTTCGGTATGGTTTTTAAATAAAAACGCAATTACTCAAAAACTATACCCGGTAGTATATTCTAGTAAAGAGCGAATCGCAGGTAATATCCTATCCTAAAAACAGAAAATAGCCTGTAGAAATCAAATAAACTGTTAATTAGATATGGCTTTGTAAAATAAAATAAATGAAACCGGAATATAGAGGGCTACGCCCGCAATCCGAGGGTTTTGTAGCAAGCGCTTATTTTGGTATATAAATATCGGCTCTTTGCTCTTATTCATACCACTCAGATGGATAAAAAAATGAAACCGGAATATAGAGGGCTACGCCCGCAATTCGAGGGTTTTGTAGCACGCGCTTATCTTGGTATCTAAATATTGGCTCCCTGCTCTTCTTGGTACCACTCAGCTGAATAAAAACACCATAATTAAATGTCTTACCCATGATATAGCATCTTACATGCCAATTCACAAAAAGACTGCATCTGTCACCTCTCAAAGTAATAGTTTTAATACGAGAAGCTGTAGATAGATATGTATGTATACGAGATAAACTGTCCTACTCTTCGAGATGCTTAACCATTCATATTACGACGACATTGCAAATTGCAAACTTGTGTAACGGCTTCAGGGCGGCGTGGACAAATTACGGTCTAATATTTTTCCCTCCTCCACTGTTCCCCTTTCTACAAATCTCAAGAAAATGCCAAAAATAGAATGTACTCAACATTACCTTCCTCACGATACCCCACTTGGCTACACCAGTGGATAAAAAAAATTGACCTTAATTTCGCCTCTATGTGGACTCCTCCCCCCCCCCCCCCCCCTTAAAGTTGGCTGATTACAACACAACGCTTTCTCCAGCAAATTATAGCATTTCTACACATTCTCGCCGAATTATATGTGCAGCTTCAGCCGTTCGTAAGATATTCTATGAACAGACGGACAGACAGGTATGATGACCGATTTTGTAAGATTTAAGACACAAAACCCTAAAAAAATTAATTGTGTGAATAGTTATTGTTAGGATCACCAATTACCAATCTTCACCCTTCCAAAGTTGGTTCATTAAATAACTGCAATTCGCACTACGAAAAACAACATGCAAGTAGTACACGCATATCTAATCTATGCGTGAGGCTGGTAGGTGTATTTTTTGTATGGATAGTGTCAAAATGCATAACTTTAAGTCAATGTACTATTATTAAATATCATGTCATTGTAATGAAACTTAGAGGTATTATTGCCTATGATATTAGTTATCATTAACTATCAATATTTTTGGCTTCAGATGTGCTTGAGGGGTGCAGGGGTGTGCTAACTGCAACTATAGAAATGTACTATTATTAACCTTTTTGGATGAGATCTAAAAATTCTATTATTTTTAGTTTTCTATGCTAGTGAAATGCCGCTTTTCTCTAAATTTTCATATGTCTAGCTATAACGGTCTCGAAATGCAAGCGGGAAGGACAAACTCGGACCACATATTTTCCCCTCTCCCTCTTTTCTCCTTTCTTCAAATTTGAAAAAAATTCCAAAAATGGAATGTACTCGACGGTACCTTTCTTACGATACCCCACTTGCCTATACCAAATGAAAAAAAAATTTCGACCTTCATTTCCCCTCTATGGGGACCCCCCCTTAAAGTTGACTTATTACAACGCATCGCTTTCTCCAGAGAATTATAGTATTTCTACATATTTCCACCAAATTTCATGCATGTAGCTTCAGCGGTTCGTGAGATATTTCATGGACAGACAGACAGACAGACGGACAGACGGACAGACGGACAGACGGACAGACGGACGCATGACCGATTTCATAAGGGTTTTGTTTTTATACAAAACCCTAAAAACATAATTAAAATGTCTTACCCACTTATATTTTACATGCCAATTCATATAACATGATTGTAACGAAACTTAGAGCATATTATTGCCTAAGGTGTTGGTTATCGTTGGCCATCAGTTCTTTTGACCTCGAACGTCTTTAAACCACGCAGAGGTGTGCGAACTGTAACTATACAAATACACTATTATTGACCTATTCTGAGAAGATATACAGATTCCATTATTTTCCATTTTATTTGCTATTCGGATCCCACCTTCCTATAAGTTTTCATAATTCTATGTATAACAGTTTCGAAATGCCAGGGGATGGGGGCAAATTACGAACTAATATTTTCTCCTCCCCCACTGTTCCCCTTTCTACGAATTTGAAGACAATGCGAACAAATGGAATGTACTCAACACTATCTTTCTTACGACACCTCACTTGCCTATATCAGGCGATAAAAAAATTTACCTTCATTTCGCCTCTATGTGGACCCCTCCACACCCCCCCCTCCCCTTCCTCCCGGCAAAGTTGGCCAATTACGACGCAGCGCCTCCAACCAATCTTTACCATTTCAAAAATGATTATTTAAATAACTCCCAACTACGAAAAACAACATGAAAGTAATAATCACACCTATGAGGCCGGTAGGTTCATTTTTTTGTTTGAATAGTGTCAAAATGCCTAACTTTAAGTGAATGTACTATAATTAAATATTATGTAATTGTAATGAAACTTACACATATTTTTGCCAATGATGTTGGTTATCATTGGCCATCAATGTTTTTGACCTCGGATATGTTTAAGGGGGGCAGAGGTGTGCTAACTGCAACTATAAAAATGTACTATAATTAACCTTTTTTGATGGGATATCAAAATTCCACGATTTTCGGTTTTCTATGCTAGTGAAATGCCGCTTCCCTGCAAATTTTCATATTTCTAAGTATAACGGTTTCGAAATGCAAGGGGGGGGGGGGGGGACAAACTCGGATCACATATTTTCCTCTCTACCTCTTTTCCCCTTTCTCCAAATTTGATGAAAATACCAAAACTGGAATGTACTCGGGGTTACCTTTCTCATGATACCCCACTTGCTTATACCAGATGAAAAAAAAAATGTTGACCTTCATTTCCCCTCTATGGGGACCTCCCCTTAAAGTCAGTCTATTACAACGAATCGCTTTCTCCGGCGAATTATAATAATTCTACATATTCCCACAAAATTTCATGTATGTAGCTTCAGCCGTTCGTGAGATATTTCATGGACAGACGGACAGACATTTCACCGATTTCATAAGGGTTTCGTTTTTAATATAAAACCCTAAAACAGGGTGAACAAATTATTTTTTTTTTTTAATTAAAGGGCTGTAAATGATCCGAAATTTAAAAATTAGTATCATATAATGTTAACACAAATTGTTTACAACAAAACAAAAAGTTTTTATTTTTGATAAAATTAGTATATAGTAATATATATATGTATATATCACTGGAATGGCTCAGTAGAAGCTGGTTACGTACTTCGTAGACTAACAAGCAACGTGAAGCAAATGTTACAAGAAATAACCTTGGAAAGAGCGTCGACGACACAGCATCGTGAAATTTATTGCCGCCTAAATCACAACTTGAAGTCTAACACCTACTTCCAAAATCACTTTTCGGTCAACAAAATATCTCTTATATTTCGAGCCAGAGGTGAATTGCTGCCGCTGAATTACATACCACATCGCGACGATCTGCCTCTATTGTGCAATTTATGCAATATGATGACGAGAGAGGACACACGACACTTTCTGGGCATATGCCCAATATTGAAGGAGGTCAGGAGATCATGTTTCGGAAAAGACACATTGAATGAAATGGAAGTGGATACAATTCTAAATGGTTCAAACTGGGAAAAATTATATGAATATTGTAATATATCTATAAACTACAGACAAAAAATAATTAATGAAAGCATATAAAAAAATCCATTGTAAATAATAAGTTATAGAGATGATAGGTAGATGAACACGCAGAATCTGGAGCTGTGTGAACTTCATCGCCCAGCACTCCCGTGATACTGAAATGCAACAATAATCGATGCCTTGATATGAAAGGAAAGTATAAACATAAAGCATAATCGATCCATTAAATACTGATTTAAAAATAAATGAAATAAATGAAATAAAATAAATGTAAGGATAAAACAACATAAATAAAATAAAAAACGCGAATTAAGACAATAATTATAATATGTAATAAATCAAATAAATGTAATTTAATATGTAGTAGGAAGTCAATCAGATCGGGCAGACGGCTAAGCCACGCCATATCCTTGTTTTAGTTAAGCTACATTGTATTTATTTATAAAAAATTGGAATTTTAATAAAACACATATCTATCTATCTATCTATCTATATATGTATATATCGCTGATTTTTCAATGAAGGAGGTGATGAAGGCAATGATGGAGTTGAAACGCGGAAAGGCAGTCGGACCGGACAAAATACCCTTGGAATTTTGGTTGAAGATGAATCATGTCGGGCTTAGATGGCTCACTGTTCTTTTCAACAAAATTAAAAGAGGGCAACCTATACCTGACGCTTTCAGAAAAAGCTTCCTTCTCCCGTTTTTTAAGAACAAGGGTGACTCACGCAAGCTCAGCAACTATGGGGCAATCAAGTTAACATCTCACACATTGAAGACTTACGAGCGGACTTGCACTTTGTGTTCATCGATTTGGAAAAAGCCTTCGACAGAGTTCCTCGTGATCTGATATGGGTGGCCTTAAGAGCACTTAATGTCCCCGAGGCATATGTCAAGATGATACAAGACATGTATGATGGGGCAACTACTAAAGAAAGATGCACAGCTGGTGAGTCTGAAGAATTTCCGGTTAAAGTCGGAGTTCACCAAGGCAGTGTATTGAGTCCTTTGCTCTCCAACATCATCATGTTCTATTGTATTTATTAACACTCATCTCTGACGGCCTGGAAATATCCCTTCTCTTCGCCGATGATATTGTCCTGGGTAGCAGAGACATCGTTGCTTTGCAGGCTGCACTGAATAAGTGGTTTCAGATACTGGAGGATCATGGACTGAGGATTAGCATTAGGGATGGGTATCGATTAATCGATTAATCGAAATAATCGATTGTTTTGTCGAATAATCGATTTTTATTTAATCGATTACATTAGGGTCGATTTAATCGATTAATCGATTATTTTATAACGATTATTGAACTTTTTTCTTCGCTGAGACTTCAGATTTCAAGAGCGATATATTTTTCTTTCATTGCGAAAAATCACTTACAACAGTCGTGTATGGTATTTACCTACTACTTTTCTCATTCTACTTTTATCTATCTACCACAATTTGACGCCACAGGAGAGGATTCAACAAAATCCGGTCTTATTCTGGAGACAGATGGCTGAGACGTTCCCAGCAGTTTCTAAGGTCGCCTTAACATATATGGAAGCGGTAGCTACCTCAGTTCCTTCAGAAAGGCTTTTCTCTGAAGCTGGTCAAATTCTGAGGGAACTGACCGCCGACATGGCCAATACACTTATATTCCTTAAGGACGTTCATGATAAGTATTGGGATTAATAAATAAGCTCAATACTTCGCACAACTCAATAATTACTATTATTTCTGCAGCTACTGGGAACGTTTCAGGCAACTGCTTCCAGTAGGTGTAATTATTATTTCTCTGTTTGATGATCTTTCTTCCGTTTTCATGTGAATAAATAAGGACTATTTTTACTTAGAGTTTGTTGTTTTCATTGTACCCAGTTTTTAATTCTTTCCCAACCTTTTTTGAAATTTTCGATTAATCGATTAATCGATTTTTCAAGTCACAAATAACCGGTGTATCGATTAATTCGTAAAAAATTATAATCGATTTCATTAATCGATTACTTGTTGGTCGATACCCATCTCTAATTAGCATACCAAAGACTGAGTATCTTTGCTGTCCTTTCTCAGATCCAGAGAGACCGATAACAGATATCTACATTAAAGGAGAGCAGTTGAAGTCCTGGACAAGGTTCAAATATCTGGGCTCGATGGTCAACACAGAAGCTACCTGCGATGACGACATCAAACATCGCATCAGTGTCGGTTGGATGAAGTGGCGAGAAAACTCTAAAAAAAAAACAAGAAAATGCCACGAAAGCTTAAGGGCAAGCTGTACAAAACTGTCGTTCGTCCCGCACTCATGTATGCGTCTGAATGCTGGACTATGTACAAGACATATGAAAGCAAAATAACTGCGACTGAGATGAAAATGCTACGGATGTCAGCCGGTCGGACCAAAAAGGATCATATCAAAAGTACCTTCATCCGAGGCAGCTTGTTCGTTGAGCAACCGATGATTGAAAAACTCGAAGATCGTCGTATGGATTGGTATTGCCACGTTCTAAGGCATCCGCCTGAGAACCCTGTCATGAAGGCACTATCAACGAATGTTCCATTTGCTGGACCCAAACGCCGAGGCAGACGGAAGCACACATGGATCGATCAGATGAAAAAGCACCAACAACGCGTTAATCTTGGCGATGATACGATCCAAGACCGTGCTGCCTGCAGAAGGAAGCTGAGATTATACCGCCAGAATGGGCGAAGTGCCAACATCACAGGCAGAGCAACGCGAAGCCGCAGAGTGGTATGAAATGGCAAGGAAGAAGAAGAAGTATAAAGTAAAATAATATATAGGTGAAAACTCGAGAAAAATAAGATAAAACAGCAAAATGTTGATCGTGGGCTACATATCTTTCTTATTTTTTCGAACTATATCTAATAAACAGTTTATCTGATATCTACAGGCTATTTTCTGTTTTTAGGGTAGGATATTACCTGCGATCCACTTTTTACTAGAATATGCTAGCGGGAATAGTTTTTGAGTAATTGTGTTTTTATTAAAAAAAAAGTCGGTGATTCTGCAAAGGTTAAATTACTTTGGTCAGTCAAAATGTTATAACACTGGTTGCTTTAATTAAGGTAGTTTCGATTTTTGATATATCGTTTGAGTTGGTACATTGTTTAAGACTTCGAGTTTTCTATTTCCCAGCCACCATGTTGAAAATGTGCCTAATTGTTTGGCTTGACCTGTTTCTTTTTAGTATCTCCTAAATTGGTTTTACAAGAAATCTTGTAAAACTTTATTAAATTCGAGTAATTTGTCTACAATTAGAAACTAAAATAAAACTTCTAGCTATTATACTTACCGAGATAGAGCTTTTAAGGCATAAATCGATGAGCATTCATTTTTTAATTTTTGCTCATAACTACTCTAAAAATGACCCGAATTAAAAAATATTGGCCACGTTAGGCTTACAATCAAATTATCCCCAACTTTTACAGATAAGTTTTTCCATTTGGAGCTTCCGTTGCAAAGATCTGTGAGCTTGAATAGTGATAAAGTGTAATTTTTCTCCGGAGCCTCGAAAATTGTTAATTTTTGACTATCGATTTTGACTACGCTACTGAACCGAATTTCAACTTTGAGCAGTGCATTGAACGCAGAATTCAACGGTCTTTAATTTACTTTTGAAAGTTTTTTCGACCCGGGCACCGTTTAGGAGTTATAATGATAATATTAAAAAAAGGCTCAAATTTCATAGATTTTCGCCCTCCGAAAGTTAAACTCACCTTCTACGACCGTGTAAACTCAGTTTCCATGTATTCAGTATCTATAGGGATTAAAATTATTTCCAGATCTTTCCCTAATTATTATTGAAAAGCCCCAAAATCGGCTTAATTTTACTGGCCTAATAGTGCAACGACATCGTATATATGTCACATCATCTAATCTAATCAAGAATTCAGTTCTCTCTCATCTACTTTTATATTCCCCCCATATTTAAACGATCTGATCTGATCATGCTCCGATACGGACAGACGGAACCTATTCACTGTACATTTTTCAATTGCTCCGACCTGAACTTAAAGGAACCAATATGATCTGGGTTCGTTTTCATGTTCCGACACTGAGCATTTTTCGACCTGATCATTTTTCGATTGCGGAGTAGGTCGACCTAGTCTGGTATACGGAGTAGGTTCGGTTTAGAGAAAATTCCTGAGGACCGGAGGACATCACAACAAAGGGCATTAGGGTGGAATGAATGACGTAGTCAGAACAGAAACATAATTGTGTGAACTCTGACACGTTACGAACCACCTGAAGCAGCTATCGCCGAGGCTATCTCTGAATAAGGTTGAGCGATGGGCCGACAACCCATCTTTGCAAAAATTACTCCTTGTCAAGAAATTTGGAAAAAAGACTCGGATATGACGAATCATTAACGACGACCACGCAAACGTTTAACGGATTATTCTTCCGGATACTGGAATGTACACACCCTGAACGAACCGCGGGCCGTGAAGGCCCTCCTTCAACAAGTCGATAATTACAAACGGAGCATCACTGCAGTCCAGGAAACAAATTGAATTGGACAAGAATTCGCACACAATTTTCAAAAGAGGCATGCCTGAAGGAGTTTGGAATTGCATTCACAGTGAGCAAGCAGCTCAAGCCGCACGTTGATTGACTTGAAATCAATTAAAAACATAAAAGAACTACGATTGGGGTAAACCCCAATCATGCAATACTCTAGATGAATTTGAACCTGGTTAAAGCCAATAAATAATTTTGGTTGCAATCTCGGATGCATCGTATACGTACTGAGTAAATAGGCTTAACGTATTTCATGAAATAGTGCAGTTTGTATGGGAGGGGGTAGAAGGAGGGTGAGGATTACAAAAAATTTTATAATGTAGGTTACAATTATCATAAAAGTGATATATTCAAAATTTCAAAGCAAGATGTTTTATAGTTTCTGAGAAAATCTGATTATTGTAAATTATCAAAAATGTGTCATTTTGTATGGGAGGGGGTAGAAGGGGTTGAGCGATTTAGCCCGTTCACGAACTTAGCCTTCATTTTTTGTCAAAAATAACGTGTGCAAAATTTGAACTTCATAGCTCAACGCGTTCTCGAGCTAGAGAGGTCACGGACGGACGGACGGACGGACGGACAGACGGACAGACGGACAGACGGACATCCGGTTTTGAGATATTCGAGTGATAATATGAACTTCTGTATCATTCATTTTTTTCTGCGAGCCTTATTTCTTAGCGTTACAAACTTTGTGGCAAACTTATAATACTCTCAGATTTCATCTAGAGTATAAAAATTTAAGGAAGATGCAGTGAAAGACGAATTTTACGCCCACCTCGAGACACTGTTCGACTCACATCCAACAAACGACGTCAAAATACTGCTGGGAGATTTTAATGCGTAAGTTGGTATCGGGGAACTACTGGAGGACATAGCCTCCATGAGGAATGCAATGATAATGGTGAACGATTTATCGACTTCGCCTGCAGTAGGAGCCTAATCATAAGCCTCACATGCTTTCCACATCGACGCATTAACAAACAGACTTGGAAATTCCCAGACGCACGTACCGTCAACCAAATTGATCACGCCCTCATTTGCAAAAGGTGGGCGTTCAGTGTATTGGATGTCCGATCCTATCGAGGAGCAAACTGCCATTCAGCCCGTCACTTGTTGAAGACAACCTATCGGTGTAGAATTTCTTCAGTGCACCAATCGAAAATCAACCGTCCCAAAATCTTTTCGGTTAATAATCTCTTGAGCGATGCTTCAACGCAGGCATATGCAGTCGCCTGTGAGGAAAAACTATCACCTATGCTACACGACATCAGCAAAACAGGTGTACACGGGTTATGGGAAGAGCATAAAGGGACCATCAAGGAAGTCGAAAAGAAGGTTGTGGGATACAAACCCCGTCGAGTGCGAAATGGCTGGTTTGAAGAAGAATGCAGAAAATCACTCGATGCTAAGAACGAAACTTACAGTCAATATATCCATCGTCCACGACAACGTTCGTGGCCATGGATGTGCAGGAGGTGCATGCTGGCAACTGCATTCTCTGAAACCAATTTATGCCAACGAAACGTCAGCTGGGCCAGAAGGAACAGTTGACGCGCTATGCCCCACAAGGGGTTAGGGCAATTGAGTATCGTGCAAGTAGAATAAAAAAGAAAAATATGACGAGCTACGATGAATATCTAATAGAGTAATTAGACGTAAGAAACGGAAATACTTTGACGAGCAGTTGCTGAACATTAATGAAAACCTAGCTAATACTCGTAGAAACACCAGACAAGCGTACAAGCTAGTAAATACTATTAAGAATGGCTATAAATCCAGGACTAGCCTCTGTAAGGACAAGGATGGAAACGTCATCAGCGATGCCACTAGCGTCAATAAACGATGGGGGTCTTATTTTGAAGATCTTCTGAATCCAACATCCAACGTCTCCATAGAAAAAGCCTTAATCGATTTCGTTATTATTGTCCATGGCCTCACTAGACAACGTCCGATAGGAGACGAAGTCGATCTCGCCCTGCGGTCACTCAAGCCAAATACAGCGCCGGGTGCCGACGAGATTCCAGCTGAGCTACGAAAGTCCGGTGGAACGGGTCTATTGAATGCTATACACAAACTACTTCTGCGAATCTGGGAGGACGTGGTGATCCCAGACGCAGCAGCATCATCTGTCCCATCCACAAAAATATGTACAATAAATAAATATATATAATAAATTGCGCCGTGAGAAGTACGGAGACATTTCACTAGTCTGTACGTCCTACAAAATCTTGGCGAAAATTCTGGATAAGCAATCAGCTTTTAACGGTTAAGCTAATCCTGCAAAAGTGCTGGGAGTACAACGTTGACGTGTACCAAATCGACTTTAAGCAAGCATACGACAGTATCGATCGTGGTGTACTGTCCAACATCATGCTGCAATTTGGTATACCAGTAAAACTAGTACGACTAACAAAGATGACCAATTTCATCTCACAGAACAGTGTAATGGACCGTTTAGTGGGCATCCGAAGATGCCCGTAGGGACGGAGCCTAAGGTAGCATTGTGACCGCGAAGGTCGGGCAGTGCCATCTGGCGAAGAAAAAGGCTCCTTAACGAGCTAAGCAGTGGCCTATGCTTACTGTAGCTCAGTTCGGGAGACGTGGGCGGAGTTTTCGCCGCTCGTTGCCCCTGTCCTTCACGTATAAACAGAAATTCATAGGCCTGAGGAAGACAATACAAACATGGGAGGCAAAAATGGAGAATGATAAAAAATAGGGCGATAAGGATGGGATGGTGAACGGACGGCACAGATTCCCCCGAGCTCGCATTGGGGTCTAGGCGTAATGAGACCCTCAGCCTCTGGTTTCGTTCTACCGACAAATCCTTACTCATCAGGTGCTCCCGTAGATCTACCGGTGGAAGCAGCACAAGCAGACTAGAATATGGTTTATTACAACAGGTTGAAACAAGTACTGGTTTGACGCAGAGCAACCTAGAACTTGAATACGCCCATTCGGGTAATGTATACGGACACCAGCGGAACGCTACTCATTAAGTCGACACAATTGAAAGCGTACGCAGACAACATCAATATCATGTCCGGAAAACTGACCAACGCAGAAGAACTTGTGCATATTCTTGGCACCGCTGCAAAAAAAGTTGGACTACACATCAACGAGGACAAAACAAAAATAATGATGCAATCAAGAACCAGGACGCCAGTACAATTGAACATCGACGTAGGAAACTTCAGCATCGAGTTCGTAGACGACTCCACATACCTGGGTAGCAAACTGTCAAAGAACGCCAACGAAACTGACGAAATCAGGCGACGGATACAGCTAGCAAATAAGACTTTCTTCCCGGTCGTTTCCATAATAAAATTGAACCGTGTGCACAGAAACCCGAAGCTTCGCGTATACAAAACCATCATACGACCAGTGCTTTGCTATGGTTGTGAAACCTGGACCCTAACCCAAGCCTCCGAAAACTTGCTGAACACACTCGAACGGAAAGTCCTTCGTCGAATTTTTGGAACAATTTACGACCGAGATGGATAGCGCATCCGGTACAACAATGTTGTAATGTTGTATGAACTGTACGATGAGCTGGAAGTTTCAAAAATCGTCAAACTACAATGTCTTCAATGGGCAGGCCATGTTCAACGAATGAATGATGTTCGCATGCCTAAACAAGTCATGAACAGACGACGAGTCGACGGAGAAAGACTGCGAGGAAGACCGAGAGCTCAGTATATGTATCCACCTAGGCCTAGTCCACGTTTCGTTAGCATGTAATAGGCTTCGGATGATACACTGTGCCCCAAGAGGGGCATCCAATTTATCTGATTGTAATCCAAGCTTTAGATTAGTATCATAGAGCGGTGACCGAACGACCACGGCCACCGAGCCCGATAAATCATAAAATCACAGCAGCTAACAAAACGTTTTATGCAGTCATGCTCATAATGAAGTCGAAATTTTAAAAAATAACAAGCTAGGCATCTATAAATATGACATGTGCTGCTATAGGGATGCGGAGCTGTAAGGGACGGTTTGGTAGGCATCCGAAGATGCCTATGGGGACGGAGCCTAAGGTAACATATGACCGTGAAGGTCGGGCCGTGCCATCTGGAGAAGAAAAAGGCTCCTCAACGAGCTAAGCAGCGGCCTATGCTTGCTGTAGCTCAGTTCGGGAGATGTGGGCGGGGTTTTCGCCGCTCGTGGCCTCTGTCCTTTACGTATTAACAAAAATTCATAGGCCTGGGGAAGACAACACAAACAAGGGAGGCAAAAATGGGGAATAATAAAAAAAATGGGGAGATAAGGATGGAATGGTTGGCAGACTGCGCAATAGCTGTCGCGTTTCGCATCGCGGTCCGGGCCTAATGGGATCCTCTCCCTCTAGTTTCGTACCACCGACAGATCACTACTCATCAGGGGCCGCCTGCGATCTGCCGGTGGAAGCAGCACTACCAGGATATGGTCCATTACAGGTGGTTCATTACAGCTTCTACGATTTTCGAACTAGACGGAGCGATCGCTTGACGTAGATAGTTCGAAGAGCTGTATCCAGGAAGGGACCAGTAGCTGAATGCGTAAAGGCATCCGTCTCATGTCTGACTACCGGTGTTGCGGGTTCGAATTTTATCCACGTAGACGTTCGTGGCCATACTACTTTGCCTTAACCCCTAGCGGGGCATAGCGGGTCAACTACTCCTGCGCGCCATCGTACTCTGTTCTGGGCAATGGGGCGCAACTCCCCAAAAGACTTACCCAGTACCTGACACTCCTTTGCCACAGATCGACGCCATGTGATTCGAGGACCCCCTCTTGGTCGGCCTTGGTTGGAAATGGGGTTCCATTTCATGGCATGCAAAGCAATGCAGTTATCACTCTTCCGCAATGTGTGACCTATCCACTGCCATTTTCGCCTGCGTATCAATTCGTCGATTGGCATCTGAGCCGTACGCCGACTTAGCTCTTCATTTGATATTGTTTCGGGCCAGAAAATTCTTAAAATTCGACGAAGACATGAGTTGACGAAAACTTGCAGCTTTCTGGTAACTCCTACGGAAACTTTCCATGTACTGCTCCCATACAAAAGCACTGATAGTACCAGGGAGCGAAACAGGCCCAGCTTGGTCTTGATGCTGAGATAACTGCCCTGCCAGATTTTGGACAGCATGCCGTATGCGCGTTTAGCCTGGTTGATACGACGAGCGATGTCCTGCTCCGTACCACCATTTTCGGCAACAATGCTACCCAGGTAGACGAAGTTGTCCACCTTCTCCACAGGCTGCCCATTAATATTGATGGCAATAGGTGTCGGATTTCTTTTTCGCAACGGCGGGCTAAGAACCTTGGTCTTGTTGGTATTAATCTTTAGCCCAACCTTGCTTGCCTCCCTCTCGAGATCTAACGCCATTGCGGACAGATCCATGATTTTGTGGGAGAGTAGGCATATGTCGTCAGCGTAGTCAAGATGTTGTAGATAAGATGTCAAAGTCCATTGAATTCCTCTGTCGAGTCCGGATAGGGCTGCATGTAACACATCGCCGATCACAATGAGGAATAGGATCGGTGAGAGGATGCACCCCTGCCGAACTCCACTGCGAATCTCAAAGTCCCCCGACACCTTACCTTTATGCAGAACGCGACATTTCGCGCCGTCATAGGTTGCCTTAATAATAGCCACAAGCTTCTCAGGGATGCCTCTCCTGCGCAAGGCCGCCCAGATAGAATCCCGGTTCACACTATCGAAAGCCTTTTCGAAATCGATGAAAAGCAAGTGAAGCGGAGAATCGTATTCAGCGCATTGCTCGATGATGATTCGCAAGGTGTTAATGTGATCGACACAGGAGAATCCGGATCGAAAGCCAGCCTGCTCTTCATCAATTGTGCTTTCTAAGTGGGCCTTTAGTCTTTCCAGGACGATTTTGGCTATTATCTTGGCAACGGCAGGAAGCACACAAATGCCTCTCCAATTATTACAGTCTGTGAGGCTACCCTTCTTTGGAAGTTTGATGATCAAACCTTCCTTCCACTCAGTGGGAAAGGTCTCTGTATTCCACGCTTTATCAACAAGTGGATGCAGCAAATCGGCAGTTACGCTTGGCGCTGCTTGATAAAGTTCGGCAGGGATGCCGTCAAGTCCGGCGGCCTTTCCTCGTTTTAGTGCAATAATTAATAATAATAATAATAATAATTCTTTATTGCCTCTAATTCAATGTAATACAGATAATTTATACAAAACTTATTCTACTAAATTATACAATAATACTACAATATATAAATTACTAGTTTAGCCAACAAAAATAAAAATAAAATTTAAAATAAAAACAATTAGATAATAACTGCGTTGGAGTATTTGCATGAAAATAATAATAATAAGATATGTATATAATAATATAAACAAGTAAAATAATAATTCAGGCCATCTCACTATGAGCTAGGCTCGTGCTGTGAGACTTTTGATCGACATATCAGAATTTAGGGTTTACCCGCATTTTGTTTTGTTTTTTGCTAAATTTAATTGTGTAACGTTTCCATGAAGTATTTTTTTAATGCTATTTTAAAACGGTGGAAATTTGTGATTTTAATGATTTCTGCTGGAAGATTGTTAAATAACCTTGGTCCTGAATAAAATGCATGATTAGATGCAGCTGACGTATTGTATCTAGGCTCCCGTCGTAATTTTCTTGTACTATTCCGAGTCAAATGTAGTGCATCGTTTAGATTATATGGAAATTCAATCAAGTGTGTATGAACAAATTTAAGTGACTTGAATTTATAAAGTTTTGGAACTGTTAGAACACGAAAATCAGAATAAATCAACATGGTTGGATAATCTAACGGTTTTTTAAGGCAAATTTTGATTATTCTCTTATGTAATATAATCAGGGGTTGTAGATTGGAAGTTGCTAAACCTCCCCAGCCTATGATCCCATATTCTATAACGGACTGTACTAGGGCTGTGAATATCATCCTTAAACGTTCAACTGAGACCATTGATCTCAATTCTACGAATTTATAAACGTAGGATATATGTTCTTGCCAGCGTAAATGTCGGTCTATTATTATTCCTAAGTACTTAGTACTGTTTACAATGTGCAGCGCAGGACAGTTGCAACATATTGTTGTGCAGCCACTAGTATGTACTGAAACTCTGAAATTATCCGGAGGAACTCCTGCTGATGTGAGAGAAAATGGAATGACTACAGTTTTATTTAAATTAATGCAAAGCTTATTTTTAGATAGCCAAGCTATTTTTTTCACTAAACCATCGTTGGCAAATTCGAATGTTTCATTCCAGCTTTCTCCATGATATAGCGCTACTATATCGTCAGCAAAGGCATATAATGTGCAGTTCGTAATATTAATTTTCAGTAAATCATTAATATAGATTAGGAACATAATGGGAATGCAGTGACTATTTCCTCTTTAGTCGGGGCAGTGGACCGTATACGCACATTTTGATGGTTAGCTAAATTATCTATATGAGGGGGAACTTCACCAGAGGTTACACGGTTCAAGACCGCGGCGAAGTGTTCTTTCCACCGCCTCATTTGATCTTCTTCCAAGATAAGTAGCTTTCCATCACTATCTTTCACCGGATGTTGGCAGGAGTTACGACCACCTGTAAACTCCTTGATGACACCGTATACGGTGTTTAAGTTGTTACTTCTAGCGGCTTCTTCTGCTGACGCTAAAAGAGAATTGGCATAAACTCTTTTATCGCGTCGCACACTACGCTGAATTTCTCGAGCTTTCTGACGGTAAAGGAGTTCGATGCTGCTTCGATTGTCGTCTGATGCTGCAGCCAAACGAACTTTCAGCTCCTTTCTTTCAACAATCCGCTGCCATGAAGCGTCGGACATCCAGGGCTTATTCCGGCAATCCGGGTTTGGGCCAAGGATGGTATTTGCGCTATCAATGTACGCATTTTTTATGGCATCCCAGTTTTCGTTTATGTCACTATCTGGGTGACTAGTAATCTCAGCCGCTTTTTGCGCAAGATGGTCATTATATTGTTGTAAGACAGCTGGATTTTTTAGTCGAGCGGTGTTGAATTTGCGGGGCCTGGATGTTTCGTTTCTAGGGCGGCGCACGGCTGCAATACGCAATCGAACATTAGCGATCATAAGATAATGGTCTCTTCCCATCCCAATATCGGCACCCTTCTTGTTTCGCACGTCCAGGAGGCAACTCTTGAATCTTTTACTAATGGCAAAATGGTCGATCTGATTTTGTGTTCTGCGCCGATCAACAGAGGACCAACTGATTTTGTGGTGGTCCTTATGCTCAAACATAGTACCACCGATGAAGAGACTGTGAAAGTTGCAGAACTCTACAAATCTTTCACCGTTGTCATTACGATCACCAAGACCGTGTCTCCCCATCACATGTCTGAGCCCATAGTTATCAGCGCCAACTTTCGCATTCGTGGCCATGGATGTTTGTGTTGTCTTCCCCTTGTGGCGCGGGACATAATTATAAGCCAGAGCATCTCCCCACTTGCCGAAGGTAGGTGGCTAGATAGGGGAGGAAGAGGTGCATGCTGGCAACTGCATTCTCCGAAACTAGTCTATGCCAACGAAACGTCAACTGGGCCACATGGAACTGCTGACGCGCTACACCCCACAAGGGTTTAGGCCAAATTAAATAAGACCCGACGCGGGCTTGAGAGCCGATGTTGATGATGATAATCCAGCTTTTACCAAGTTAGTTCACGTTTATTGTGAACTTTTTGTTTCACTTGAAACCCGCATTCGAAATCGCCACACTTGCTCCTGCTGATTCCCTCTCACTTGAGATGTGGGTGCCAGAATTTCAAATGTTAAAATACCATCCGTTACGTATTGTTTGTACATGCCAGTAGACCGTGCTAGTACGTATATTTTACAGGCATTGTAAGTGCCTTGCAAGTAACTAGCAAGCTGTCACTTGCATATGTGTAAACACCCGTGCCTGTAAACTGCCAGGCCAGTAAACCCGCACGGCGCCTTGCAAGTAGCTGGCCTCCCGGGCCAATTGATTTCCTACTGGCATTCCAGTAGAGACTCGCGAGCATATGTTTCTTGTCATTCGTAGATTTGCCGACAAGTTTACTGCCGTGCCGGTGTACTGGCAAATGTAGACGAGCTATTAGTCCTTTCCAACGACACTAAACATCTATGGCTAAGGAGGGGCGATACAAGAGTTGTGTATATCCATGTCTCAAAAATGGAAATCTAAGTGTACTCGTATGTATTGTCGGTGTCACATATAAATTTCCATAACTTTGCATCTGTGTCATCCAGTCGCCGAATAAGATATGATGTTGTCATCCTACAAATTTTTGAATTCCAAGAGCACAGGACAAATGACATTACATTTTGATGTTGATTTATGGGGTGTTAAGGAGGATGTAGAAGCGATTTTGCTGACGTCAAACGAAAGATATAAAGTTCCAGATATGGAGATGTCGGATTTTTTTTCGGTGAATCTTAAGAGATTATGGTAGATTACACCGATACGAAATCTGTGGGTCGATAGCCGGAGCATTTATCCACATTACTCGTTAAATTTATTTATTATTTTATTATTCCTATTCGTCACACAGTCGTTACTATTGTATTATCACTTGGTTCTACAAAAATGTCTATATGTTGCTATTCAGAATAGAGTTATTGGGGTGACCGGTAGCTCAGCACGTAGAGGCATCGGTATCATGTCTGACTACGGTCGTTACGGATTCAAGTCCCGTCCACGGCGTTCGTGGCCATGGATGTTTGTGTTGTCTTTCCCCTGTAGTGCGAGGCGTAATAACAAGCCACATCATCTCCCGACTTGTCGTAGGTAAGCGGCTAAATGGGAGCAGGAGGTGCATGCTGGCAACGAAACTTCAGGTAAGCCACATGCCCCACTAGTGGTTAATACTCCAGTCCCCATGTACGTGACTACCGGCGTTTCGGGTTCGAATCCCGTCCATGACGACGTTCGTGGCCATGGATGTGCAGGAGGTGCATGCTCGCTTATGCTAACGAAACGTCAACTGGGCCACATGGAACAGGGCAATTGAGTTGCGGGTTTCCATCGGTAGTTCCTCTTGTAGCAAGCTCATCTGCTCTACAGTTGCCAATGAAGCCACTATGGCCTGGTATCCAACCCATTGTTATGTTAAAGAAATTTCCCATTTCCATAAGTCATGTACGATAGTCTGCCTCGCATCTTGACGACAACAGAACAGATTCCAGGGATCTCACAGCGGCCTGACTGTCTGTCTAAATCGTAATATCTCTTCCAGATATAATATTCTGCCTGAGCCATACCACTGCCTCTTTTATTGCACGGTTCTCTGCCTGGAAAACACTTCAGTTGTTTGGGAGGCCAAAAGATGTAGCACTTCAGTTGTTTGGGAGGCCAAAAGATGTAGCAAGTCAAAGTCGTGCTGACAACTCGTCCTTGCAAAAACCACTCCATGTCAAAAAACCTGGAACAAAAGCCTCGGATTGGACGGAGCAACAACGACGACCACGCAAACGGCTAAAGGATTATTCTTTCGGATCCTGGAATGTACGCTCCCTGAACAAACCGGGGGCCGAAAAGGCCCTCCTTCGACAGGTCGAAAAGTACAAACTGAGCATAACTGCAGTCCAGGAAACAAATTGGCTTGGCAGCGAGATTAATGACAAAAAATCGCACACAATTTTTACAAGTGGCAAACCATCGGGCCGCAAGGAGTTTGGAGTAGCATTTATAGTGAACAATCACCTCAAACCGCATATTACTGACTTCAAACCCATAAATGAACGGCTGTGTGCGATTCGCATCAAGACTCGATTCTTCAATATCTGGCTCATCAACGTGCATGCCTCCACTGAAGTTAAAGAAGACGCAGTAAAAGGCGAGTTCTACGCCCGCCTTGAAACTCTCTTCGACTCACTTCCAACAAACGACGTCAAATTGCTGCTGGGAGACTTTAACGCGAAAGTCGGAAATGAAAGTTGGCACCGGGGGACCACTGGAGGCCACAGTCTCCATGAAGAATGTAACGATAACGGCCAACGCCTTATCGACTTCGCCCGCAGCAGGAATCTAGTCGTAAGCTCTACGTGTTTCCCGCATCGACGCATTCACAAGCAGACCTGGAAGTCTCTAGACGCACATACCGTCAACCAAATTGACCACGTCCTCATTTGCAGGAGATGGGCGTCTAGTGTCATGGATGTTCGCTTCTATCGAGGAGCAAACTGCGACTCAGATCATCACTTGGTGAAGACGACCTACAGATGTAGAATTTCCTCAGTGCACAAATCAAGAATCAGCCCTCCCAAAATCTTTGCGGTTGATAAGCTTTTGAGTGATGCTACAGCGGTGGCGTATACTACCGCCCTTGAGGAGAAACTATCACCTATGCTACACAACATCAGCAACACAGGCGTCCATGGGTTCTGGGAAGAACTCAAGGATACCATCAAGGATGTCGCAGAGAAGGTCGTGGGATATAAAGCCCGGCGAGCGCGAAATGACTGGTTCGACGAAGAATACAAAAATTCACTTGACGCGAAAAACGAGGCCTACAGACAATGGATTCAACGAGGAACCAGAGCCAGAAGAGAAAAATATGACGAGCTACGGCGAATATCGAATAGAATTATTAGACGTAAGAAACGTAAATACTTTGACGAGCAGTTGCTGAACATAAACAAAAACTTAGCTAATAGGAACACCAGACAAGCGTACAAACTAGTAAATACAATTAAGAACGGCTACCAACCCAGGACTAGCCTTTGTAAGGACAAGGATGGAAACGTCATCAGCGACACCGATGGTATTAACAAACGATGGGCCTCTTATTTTGAAGAGCTTCTAAACCGACCATCTAACATCCCCACACAGGAAGCTCTCGACGATATTGTTGATCTAGGCCCACCCATTCAACCCCCGACAGTAGAGGAAGTTGATCTCGCGTTGCGGTCACTAAAACGAAATAAAGCGCCGGGCGCTGACGAGATTCCAGCTGAACTGCTAAAATTCGGTGGAACGAGTCTAGTTGATGCCATACATTAATTACTCCTGCGAGTATGGGAGAACGAGGAGATCCCAGACGATTGGAGCAGAGGCATCATCTGTCCAATTCATAAAAAGGGAGATAAACTGCGGTGTGAGAATTACAGGGGCGTCTCACTAGTTTGTACGTCTTATAAAATTTTGACGAAAATTCTGGAAAATAGAATAAAACCGTACACAGAACGAGTCATTGGCGAATATCAAAGCGGTTTCAGACCTGGTCGCTCCACAACCGATCAGCTCTTCTCAGTCAAACTGATACTCCAGAGGTGCTGGGAATACAACGTAAACGTATACCAAATCTTTGTCGACTTCAAGCAGGCATACGACAGTATCGATCGTGGAGTACTGTACAACATCATGCTGCAATTTGGTATACCGGCAAAATTAGTGCGACTGACAAAAATGACGATGACCAACTCCGTCTCACAAGACAGGATCCAGAATAGACTTACTGATCTATTTGAAACACGCACTGGTTTGAAACAGGGCGATGGACTGGCACCGACGCTCTTCAACCTAGCATCGGTATACGTTGTTCGGGCCATGAATATGGACAACAGCAAGACGCTACTCATCAAGTCGACAAAATTAGCAGCGTACGCCGACGACATCAACATCATGTCCCGAAGATTACTACTCAATTGCCCTAACCCCTTGTGGGACATAGCGCGTCAACTGTTCTATGTGGCCCAGTTGACGTTTCGTTGGCATAAATTGGTTTCAGAGATGCAGTTGCCAGCATACACCTCCTGCACATCCATGGCCACGAACGTTGTCGTGGACGGGATTCGAACCCGAAACGCCGGTAGTCAAACATGAGACTGATGCCTCAACACACTGCGCTACCGGTCGCAGATTGGCTGACGTAGAAGAACTTCTGCATACGCTCGATACCGCTGCAAAGGAAGTTGGACTACGTATTAACGAGGGTAAAACTAAAATAATGATGCAGTCGGTGACAAGGACACCTGCACAACCGAGCATCAATGTGGGGGACCTCAACATCGAGTTCGTGAACAACTTCATTTACCTGGGTTGCAACCTGTCAAGGGACGCTAACGAAAGTGACGAAATCAAGCGACGGATACAGTTAGCTAATAAGACTTTTTCTCGGTTCTCCCCATAATGAAATCGAAGCATGTGCACAGAAACACGAAGCTCCGCGTGTACAAAACCATTATACGACCAGTGCTATGCTATGGCTGCGAAGCATGGACCCTAACTCAAGCCTCCGAAAACATGCTAGACACTTTTGAACGTAAGGTTCTACGGCGAATTTTCGGGGCTGTTTGCGATCGAGATGGATGGCGCATCCGGTACAACCATGAGTTGTATGAAATGTACGATGAGCTGCAAGTCTCGAAAATCGTCAAACTATAACGACTTCAATGGGCATTGCATGTACAAAGAATGGACGATGATCGCATGCCTAAGAGAGTAATGAATGCAGAACGAGTCGACGGAGCGAGACTGCGAGGACGACCGAGATCTCGTTGGGAGAGCTCAGTAGGTGTGGACGCCGCGCAGCTGCTGGGCTCCCAAAATTGGAGGACGCGGTCACGTGACCGAGATAATTGGAGGACAATGATCCAGGCGGCCAAGGCCCGACGTCGGGCTGTCGCGCCACGATGATGATGATGATGAAGACAATCGGAGAAGACTCCAGCGCCCATCGTCGTTTTTTTAGCCATCCGTGTAAATTCACAGAGGATTAAGGACCGTCGGGTCAAAAATTTTCCATTGACTGCGGGGTGGAATAACGCATGTGTATTTTTTACTGAACCAGTGTTTTGGAGTATAGTAGTCCGTGGAAGAGGGGATGCCAATATTGTTTGGGATTGCAGCATGGCCGGAGTGTGTGTCGGTCCATTGATCTGTCTCCCTTTTATGCGTATTGTCGTGTTGGCAGCGACTGGTTCACTTGTAATGTCCACAGGAAGAAGATCTAGCGTCATCTCCAAAGAAGCGTATGATTTTGAGCGAAGGGCCCCACTTATATCCATGCACGCCACTCTCTGTAGTTCACCAGACAACCACCCCGTACAGCAATATGGGACGCAGGACCCAAACAAAAAGCCAATAGAGCATGTTTGGTTGCAGACCCATTCCTGCCAATGGCCGTCCTCCAGTAGAGTACTATAGTTGCTTTGTTGGCGTGTTTTAGAAAATTCTACGGTCCAGTTTAGTCTTCTCTCAAGTAAAAGACCTAGGCAACTCGCCTTATCCACGAAGGATAGTCTCACCCCCTCCAGTACAGGTGGTCCAACGGGCGGTACCTGATGTTTCCTAGTAAATAGAACAAGCTCGGTTTTGCTCGGATTAACGCTGAGACCGCAGTTTTTAATTGTTCGCCAAAAGCAGTGGGGGCATAAATTGTGCTACCTGGCTAAGAGTATTTGGGAACTTTCCTGTGACGGCAATAGAGATGTCATCCGCGTATCCCGTCACCTGAAAGCCCGCT
This sequence comes from Chloromyia formosa, assembly GCA_964017055.1. NCBI lineage: Eukaryota > Metazoa > Arthropoda > Insecta > Diptera > Stratiomyidae > Chloromyia > Chloromyia formosa. The sequence continues at coordinate 60,470,698 of OZ024818.1, forward strand.
TGCTCTAGGTGCAACAGCAATGTATTGACCACTACGTTCTAAAGCAGCGGGGACAGCATACCCTGGTCGTTAACATCAGGTGAATTCATCCAACCAGGCCAGGGTCTACGTCAAGCCCTAAAAGGCACTCGAAATTGCCTCCGGATAGACATTATTAAAGGCACCCTCGATATCCAGGAAAGTTGCCATTATGTACTCCTTGATATACAATACAAGAATTTTTCGTATGTATCTAATGAGAGAGTGTAATGCTAAAGTTCTACCCTTACAACAGGCATGCTTCCATGCCGAGAATGATTCTGTTGGAATAGAGTTTCGTAAGTGAAGATCGAGACTTATTGATCTTCAGATTTTTCAGAATCTTTATAAGTACTGCCGATAGCCAAATGGGTCTAAAGTCCATTGGTAGTACATGGGAGCTCTTCCCCGTCTTGGGAGTAAAGACCACAGTCACCTCCGTCCATATTTGGGGTATATAAAATAGATTAGGTCCAGACATGAAAATAGCTTCGACCCAAGGAGCAACAAGGTCCGAAACATGTTGTATATCTGCCGCAATGATAAAATCAGGCCCAGCAGACTTAAAGGGCTCGAAGCTGCATGTGACCCAGAGAACTTTTCCTTTGGAAATGATGGAATCGGAAATACAGGAAGCTATCCCGTTTTCATGTGCGTGGGTGTAGTGAGTGATAACCGATGAACTACCTGGAAAGTGCGTGTCTAATAAGATTTCCAGAGTCTCTTCACTAGATGCTGTCCAGGACGCATTCGGTTTCAGTATATAGCTGAGCATAGATGGACTTCTCGATAGGATCTTCCACAGTCTAGACGACTCGCTCGATCCGCCTATGAATTCGCAAAAGATCCTCCATGAGCTACGTTTGGCTTTTCTCAGCTCTTTCTTGTAATCCCCAAGATGTCTTTTATACGAGAGCCAGCCCAACTCTACTCTTGAGGTCTTGACTACATGAGATTTTTTCTTACATAACGCCTTCTAAGCTACAAGCTCCCTCATCCACCATTCTGGTTTATTATTACCTTTAGGCCTACTGCATTCTTCGCAACTTGCTTTAGCGCTTCAGTTAGGGTGAGCACCATGTTATCCAGCTCTATCCTGCAGCGGGGTTGTCCAGGAAGAGGTGGTAGAACTTGTTCCATAGTCTCACGATATTTGAGCCAGTCAGTTCTACGTCTATTTAGAAAGACAGGCCTGAACCTAGAGGAGTTTTCGAGACCAAACTGGATATACCGGTAGTCAGAGAAGAAGTGCTCCGATGACACTCTCTATTTTTGTACTCGATCTATAATATCCTCTGATGCAAGGGTAATATCTAAAACTTCCCGCCTATTTTCTTGTAATAAAGGTTGGCTCGCAATCCACATTACAAAAGAATAAGTTTGTGCCAATGACAAAATCAAAGCGCAGTTCTCCAGACAGTGTGGCGCGCGTTAGCGTCACAATCAAGCGTAAACCTGATCCTTGCGGCCTTAGCTGTATCAATGGCTTCCCTTAGAAGCATGGGAATAAAGATCGTGAGGAAAATATGATGACGCTATCCAGTATTGACTGTCAGCTCCTTCCAGGTTAATTAGGACTGTGTCTGCTTCACTTCTTGCGATAACTAAGAGTGCACTAAGTGCATTTTCTGCCATATGATGCAAGACATTAGTTTGCCATTATCTTTGATGTAGAAAATAGTGTATTTTGGGGATCTTACACCCCGCACGGTATCATTAACAACACAAGGTTTTTGGATCATTATACATAATATCCTCCGCACTATGGACGAGGCCAAGTAAGAGAGCGGCAGAAGCCGCCTTCGAGTGGTGTAAGCTTATTAAAAGGAAGCTGATCATGGCTATGTTTTTGGAGTGTCTGTGGAGTCAACTGTTTTTGGACGACGACATCAACAGTATGTTGTCTTCCAAAGAATCAGAGTCTAACCAGTCGTCCATGAAGGATGGAGACATAACATTTTCCAGAAGTGTCTGATCAGACCCGAAAGATATAGCGTCATCATTAGCTTCCTGTTCAGAGAGTGTGGGTGTGTGGCAAGGGTAGCGTTCCTTCCTGAGCCGACCCCATCTTCTTCCATAGGGACACGTTTCTCGATTTCCTTGCGTCCTTCTCTTCCGTCTTTTTTGTTGACTTTAAGGGTTATTTTCGAGAAACCGAGAGCAATTTCTGCCTTTGTTGCAGCAAGAGGAGCCACGGATTCCCTATTGATGACGATTACCGCACATCGCGACGTTCCCTGTATTTCTTCCAACTTCACCTCCCTCCAGTTATGTGTCGAGAGGGAGTTATCCTGACTTATAGCAAAAAAACACTATTCATAACGTTTTTTTCTTTTAGCCAAAAAGCCACATATGAAACAGAGGTCGAAAACTTGAAGTTACGTTTTTCTAGAACGCCCCCACACCATTGCAAAGGGATTTCGTTTAGTGGTTCACTTTCTAATTTAAATGTACATAGAGACTGGAGTATAGGGCAAATGAGTGAAATGAGTAAAATAGATTATGTATAATGTTTCAAACTACTTGCATTTCACTTACAGCCAGAGTGTCCACACGTCATGAAAAAAAAACATTTTCAATATTTCATAATCGTCATCAGACAAAAAAAAAACAAAACAAATTTATATCCTTGTGTTTATTTAATTATCCTTTACAGCTGAGTAACTTCCAACACCATAGTGTCAACATGAAAAATTTCCGCCATTAATCACTGGTCTTGGTCCACGTTTCCATCTCTAATGGACTTCTCGACGATTATCCCAACGAAGAAGCATGGCCTATAAATGGTTGTCCGAATTACGCAGGACACTCGGGGAATCTGGCAAGTAATGGGTCATGCACAAAGCTTTTGTTGTCCCATCTCGTCTGCCAAAGGAATGAATGGATTTGATCATCTCGCCATTTGTTATAATTTCAGGAAACATGGATGGAAGCCACTATGCTGCTATAATAGTAGGCCAAATAGAGGATATCCTTATCCTTATCGCTTTCACGCGGCCACAATAAACTTTCGCCGATGAGGGATAGGTTCTGGGGAGCCTCTTTTAAATTGCCTTCGAAATATGAATAAGGTGGCAATAAATCCCGGCATTATGATTCCTTTACGCTATACGATTACCACTAGGAGGCAGCTATCTGCCACGTATTGTAGCCGGCGTATATTTTACTACGTCACGTGACCTATTTAAGTTTCCTCATAAAAGCCGAGATAAGGTAAAAGTGGGACGTGACTATAATTATACAAAGCTGCTATTAAATGGTGCAGCCTTCATGTCCTTTGATTGCAGAAAATTCTTGTTCACTTTGCATCGGTCGATCGATTATGAACTTTTATTGGCACCGTGTTGCGAAAATTAATGACGGCAAGAGGAACGAAACAAAGAACATTATTTGATTATTTGAAAGCGTACGTCTTTTATGTTGACAATGTGTCGAGGAAGTAATTATTTATTTTATGAGAAATGTCGGAAAATAAACGACAAGGCTGCAATAAAAGAAGAAAGTTAAATAAAAACTGATTAGCCTTGATGTGTAGCACTTCGCTTACTAAAATGGGGTTTTTTGTCAATCCTGAGAGTTTTTAGATGGGCCATGCATGACGGAAAAGCAATTAGAGGTCAAGAATATTGCACCAGGTATCTTCCGCGATAAGAATGCGATTCGCCTTGGCCGATAAATTTGTCGCCGTGGATATCGTCATTTTATTGCAGGAGTCACCTCCTTTGGGAAAAAATAATTACCGAAAGCGAAACATACTTTGGCGAAACGAATCGGTGGGGTGACGGGTTTAGAATATGCATCCCAAGGTGAGTCCTACCTTGATCGTACGAGGCGACTAATAGGACAGATCACATGCAGGCATCAGCAAAACCTCTAGATGAGCCTGCGGCACTGTTTAACATCTTTAGGACCTCCCACAAGTCAGTGTGTGTGAGTGTGTTGCCAGGCCTGGAGACCATCGCCGCATGTATAGTTGGGACGATAAATCGACGCCACCTTGCAAAATATGATAGAGAAATGCCGTTTGGTACGAATGTTGGTGGGGCCCATACTTTCAATTTAATAGATGGAGCCACCTTGGAACCCGCGGCAAAGCGGCTGTGCGGGCAAAAAACCGCGAAATTTGAGCCCTTTTTTTAATATTCTCCTCGTAACTTCTAAACGGAGCCTCTTATCGATAAACTTAATAGGTTGTAAATTAAAGAGCGTCAAATTCTACATCCAATGCATTGCTCAAAGTTGAAATTTGGCTTAGTAGTATAATCAAAATCGATGGTCGAAAAACGTCACTTTTTGAGGCTTTGGAGAAAAATCACACTATATCGCTTTTCAAGCTCACATATCTCTGTAACGGATACTCAAAATGAAAAACCGTATAAGTAAAAGTTGAAGATATTTTGATTTCCGGTTTAACGTGATCAATACTTTTCAAATCGGTTCATTTTTAGTGTAGTTGTGAGTGAAAATGCTGGAATGCTTTCTTATCGATTGCAGCTTTAATAGCTCTATTTCGGTATTATTATTATATACTCTGGGGGATAGCCGAAGCAGACCACTAACGTTTGGGTCCCTTTTCGCCCCCTCCCGGTCATCAGTGACTTCCAGATGTCGACTGATAATTGTCGACCTTTTTCTTCATCACTGAGTCCCGTGTTATTTCTAGCATTTGTTTGAAGCTGAGTTCACTCATGGCTTCTACACTTATCGTGTGGCTGCCTGTGATCCTCAACCTCGTGCTAGCCAGTGCTGGACATTCGCACACAATGTGTGCTGCCGTCTCGGCCTCCTCCAGGCATAGCCTGCAAACGTCATCTTCCCCGATTTTCATCTTGGCCAGATGAGCCTTAAAATTACCATGCCCTGTGACCAAGGCAGTTATCCAGCTTAGGGTACTCCGTTTATAACTAAGTACCTTTCTCGCTTCCCTGCCTAAAGAGCTGGTCATTGCATTCCGAGCTTGTTTGCAAGTGACTAGCTCCTGCCATCTTTGTTGATGCATGGAGTCCATCCACTTCCCAACCTTCGCTCCAATCATGCCGTTCCCCAGAACAACTCTGGGTTCTGGGCCAATGAAAGTTGCCGCAGATCCCTGTTTTGCTAGGGCATCCGCCGCCTCATTTCCTGTTGTACCTATGTGTCCTTTTACCCACATCAGCGTAACCTCATTTTCTGAGGCACACGTGTTGAGCTTCCGGACACACTCTAGTACCAGTTTAGAGTTTATGTTCGTCTGCTGCATGCGTCTGATCACCGATTGGTTGTCCAGTGCTATAAGGATTTTCTTCCCCCGCACCTGACCTTCAAGCAAGTGGTCCAACGCATGCAACAAGCCAAGCATCTCTGCCTGGTATACGGACACATACTCTCCTAGACTAAGCGCACATGCTAGGTTTAGCTCTTCAGAGTAAACCCCCGCCCCCGCTTTACCGTCCATTAAAGAGCCATCAGTAAAAATGCTGATGTCATTGTACATACACTCATTATGTATGTTTCCATCTGCAATGTGAGTCTTGTGTAGTCTTTCAACTACCCTACGTCTACTCATGCCTTCTACCGGCATTAGAGTCTCCCTGACCTCATCATGAATAATGTCTAGGATGCTCTTATGACCGCTGCTAGTTCCAAAGCGATGCCACATGGCATCCCTTTCCATGCGTATTGCCGAAAGCGCCGCCGTTTTCTTTATAAATAAGTCCAACGGCGGCAGTCCCAGCAATGCCTCCATTGCTCGCGTTGGTGTGGTTTCGGTAAGTATAGTAGCTGAAGTTTTGTTTTAGTCTCAATTTACAGATAATTAAATCTTGTTCAAAAAGTCTTTGCTTGATAGCTTGGCTTGATATCTTAGGTCATAGTTACGCTTTTTAGGGTTTTGTAGAAAAAATAAAACCCTTATGAAATCAGTCAGATGTCAGCCTGTTCAAAGAATATTTCGAAGAGCTGAAGCTACAGGTATGGAATTTAATAGAAATATGAACAATTTGTGTTATAAGGCTTTTCATTAGTGGCCAAATTGTAAGGAGAGACAGTTATTCGCCGCTTAAAGCACATATGTAAAATATATGAAAATTTCCAGGATGACGGCATATAATTAGGATAGCGACGTTAAATATCCAGGATGTTGATATCCTTAGGAAAAAGTTTAATAATAGTATATTTCGATAATTTGATTTGCTACTCTCTGCATATCCCGTAAGTGACCTTAAGAGAGAAGTAATAATGCCAATCCGTTAGCAACGGGTGCAGGTATCTTGTTATAGATACAATTTGCATGTACATAGTCATAATTAATCAACTAGTCAAGAATAAAAAACAATAAAAATTATTTTTGTCCGCTATTGCCACAATTGTGCACCGTCGAGTCAGTAAGCGGATAGATTTGAAACTGATTTGTTTTGTGTTTCGTGACAATGTGTTACAGTTATCAGAAGTGATAGCGCGTATGATAGATGCTGATTGTTATTTGGTGAGTTTGAGGTACACCTGAAAAGGGCATCCCTTCAAGCCATGAAATTCTGGCAGGCTGTGGAAACTCAGCAACATATTCCATCTCCTGGAGATTGGGATGAAACTAGAAGTAGAACGTTGGCTCCCATTATGGATAACAGCGCCGGGTGCTGCAAGGTTATGTGCCACTCTTCATAACCTGGAAAAAATGTGAATATCTTTCGAACTAATGGTCGTATGGAAGTGCGGCTAGTTTCATTCTACTCAAAATGATCAAATACATTAAGAGCTAAGTTAAAAGTGGCATAAAAGCTTTTTATTTTTAACTTATTTAATACGTAAGCTTATTGACTTAATCACAAAATCTGGAAAAATGTGAATATCTTTTGATTTAATGATCGTATGGAATTGCGGTTGGTTTCATTCGACTCAGAATCACTAAATACATTAGGAATTAATCTAAAATGGGCAGAAAAGCGTTTTTTTAACTTATTTAATAAAGCAGCTTACCAAACTAATATCTTTTTTTATTTAAATGAGAATATCTTTTGAACTAATGATCGTATGGAATAGCGGTTGATTTCATTCGACTGAGAATGACCAAATACATTAGGAATCAACCTAAAAATGAAAAAAAAACCTTTTATTTTCAACTTTTTTAATAAAATACAATAAATTTTCAACAAAAAAATAAAATCTGGAAAAATGTGAATAAGTTTTGAACTATCTGTTGTATGGAATTGCCTTTAGTTTTATTCGACTCAAAATGATCAGATACATTAGGAAACAGCCTAAAATTGGCATCAAAGCTTTTTATTTTCAACTTATTTAATAAAAAAGCTTCCTTAACAAATCCAAACATGTGGAAAAATGTGAATATCTTTTGAACTAATGGTCGTATGGAACCACGGCTAATTTTATTTTACTCAGATTAATTAAATACATTAAGAACCAATCTTAAACTGGCATAAAAACCTTTTATTTTCAACTTACTTAACGAAAAAGCTCATTTAACTAATAAAACAATCTGGAAAAATCTAAATATCTTTTGAACTAATGGTCGCAAGGAATTGCGGTTGGTTTCATTCGACTCAAAATGACCAAATACATTAGGGACTATCCTAAAACTGGCACAAAAGCGTTTTGTTTTCAACGTATTTAATAAAAAGGCTTTAATAACAAAATCAGGAAAAAGTGAATATCTTTTGAACTAATAGCCGTATGGAATAGCGATTGATTTCATTTGACTCAGAATGACCAAATACGTTAGAAACCAACCTAAAATGTCATATAAGTTGCTTGAACTTTGAAATTATGGACGAAATTTAATCATTTAATTAACTAATTATTTAATTAATTAAATTAGTCTGACAAAAAACTTAATAAAACTTTTATAAACAAGGTTAAAGTATCTACGAATTAAGGCTAAACCAAAACTTTTAGCTGTTATATTTATCGAGATACAGCTATTAAGGCTCAAATCGCTTAAAAACCATTTTTGCATTTTCGCTCACAACTACACTAAAAATGAACCGATTTGAAAAGCATTGAGCACGTTAAACCGGAAATCAAAGTATCTTCAACTTTTACTTGAACGGTTATTCATTTCGAGTATCCGTTACAGAGATATGTGAGCTTGAAAAGCGATATGTGTGATTTTTCTCCAAAGCCTCAAAAAGTGACATTTTTCGACTATCGATTTTGATTATACTACTAAATCAAATTTCAACTTTGAGCAATGCATTGGATGTGGAATTTGACGCTCTTTAATTTACAACCTAAAGTTTTTTGATCCGAGGCACCGTTTACAAATTATTAGGACAATATTAAAAAAAGGGCTCGAATTTCGCGGTTTTTTGCCCGCACAGCCGCTCTGCCGCGGGGTCCAAGGTGGTTCCATCTCTTAAAATGAATGTATAGGGACCACGAACAATCATACCAAATGGCATTTCTTCATATTTTGCAAGGTGAAATCGCTTAGCGTCCCAACTAGTAAAAGGAAAGTCCATATAAATTTATTTTCCACACACTAGTGCCACCCAACTCAACCTTTCTCCAGATAGGTGTAAAAGAATGAATGTAAGGCCTAATGGTAGAACACGCTAGAAGCACTACCCCGCTGGGCACTACTTCTGATGCGCAGTTGAGTGATCCCAGCGCGCACATTGTTCCTGCCAGAGCTCGACGGTTTCCGGAGGCGAGCGCTATGAGGCAGTCCATGTACACTATAGAGAAGCTGAGGGTTGCAAGTTGGAGTGTTGGATCCATGACGGGAAAGAGCGAAGAACTGAAGGACGCCATGAAACGGAGAAGGATAGACATTATGTGCGTGCAGGGGACCAAGAGACGGAACGCCAAGTCGACCGAGCTCGTTTTCTGACGAATTCGAAAAAGTACAAATTGTACTATTATGGAAACTTGAATGAAAGGAACGGCGTTGGCGTTATTCTGTCATCGGCTTTACTTGGCAGTATGGTGAGTATCTCGAAGATAAGCGACCGTTGATGAGTATCTAATTGGTTATCTGCGGAAGAGTGTGGAACGTCATAAGTGTCTATGCTCCCCAAGTTGGTTTGCAGCAAAATGAAAAAGAGGCATTTTGGAGCGACGTTGACACACTGCTTCAAAGTATACCAGATAACGAGCTGGTTTTTTTCGGAGGGGATTTCAATGACCATGTGGGAGAATCGAACTATGATTACGAGAATTGCCATGGTGGGAAAGGTAGCCAATCTACAGCCAGAAATGATGAAGGTGAGGCTATCCTGATTGTGTGCAGATCACACGGTCTGGTCATCCTCAACACAAGGTTCATAAAAAACCAAAGGCACCTGATCACATATAGCAGGGCAGCTCATGCGACGCAGAAAGACTATCATCTGTGTCTAAATTTCATGAGACGTTGGGTAAAATGCTGCAAAGTGATCTTGAGTGAATCTGCGGTCACCCAGCGCCGGCTGCTCCTGATAGAATTTATTTTGAAAGGAGGAACAAGACTGCTAGCAATCCCCAAGCCAGTCGAGAAAATCAAGTGGCATAATCTCAACAACGAAAGCTTTGAATCTGTTGTAACTCCACTCATTGTTAAAATGGAGGAGTGGCTTCAAAACAATACCAACTGCCACGAGCAAAGTCGAACATAGATGTGGAATGCTTTGGATGCAATGTTAGTAGGTGAGGTTAAAATGACACTGGGAGTTTCAAAAGGCCCACTCCACACGAGCATAGGAGACGTGGTGGTGAAGTAATAAAACTAAAGAAGCAGTGCGGGCCAAATTGAACGCATGGAAGGCTTGGACAACATGCAAGACAAGCAGTGAGGCTGAGAAGGTTCAACTTCGGGAGAAATATGATAAATGCCGGAAGGAAGTAAAGCGACACTCAAGCAAAGGCGATTGCATCCGAGAAGTTCTATCAAGAACTAGAAGATCAGACTGTGGATAAGAGATCGTCATTGCAAGAGAAACCTAAAGACAATGCCAGAATTTATAAGATCGCAGCCCAAAGGAGAAGAAACGCTCGAAAAATTCAGGCGCCAAAGTACGTTGAAGACTCACAAGGAGTGCTGCTGGTTGAAGACACAACAATCTGTAGCAGAATGCGTGAATGCGTACTTTGACGAACTTTGGAACGAAGAATTTTCGTGGAAAGTTTTTCAAGCTGTGGAGCCAAACCACTGATATCGCTAATTTTTCAGTGGAGGAGGTGATCAAAGCAATGTTGCAAATGAAACGCGGAAGGGCAGTCGGACCGGACAAAATACCCCTGGAATTTTGGTTTAAGATGAAACGTGTCGGGCTTAGATGGCTCACTGTTCTTTTCAACAAAATTTAAAGAGGGCAACCGATGGCTGACGCTTTGAGCAAAAGCTTCCTTCTCCCGTTTTATAAGAATAAGGGTGACTCACGCAAACCCAGCAATTAAAGGGCAATCAAGTTAACATCTCACACATTGAATACTTGCGATCGAGTTGTCTGCAATCGATTGAAAGAGATTGTACGGTTGAATGACAATCAATGCGGCTTTGTGGAAGGTCGATCCACAGTCGATGCACAGACGGACTTGCAATTAGTGTTCATCGATTTGCAAAAAGCCTTCGACAGAGTTCCTCGTGATCTCATATGGGTGGCCCTAAGAGCAGTTAAGATCCCTGAGGCATATGTTAAGATGATACAAGGTGTGTATGATGGAGCAACTACTAAAGTTAGATGCACAGCTGATGAGTCTGAAGAGTTTCCGGTTGAAGTCGGAGTTCACAAAGGCAGTGTATTGAGTCCCTTGCTCTTCAACATCATCATGTTCTATTTATTAACACTCATCTCTGACGGCCTGGAAATATCCCTCCTCTTCGCCGATGACATTGTCCTGGGTAGCAACGACAACGTCGTTTTGCAGGCTGTTCAGATACTGGAGGACCATGGACTGAGGATTAGCGTACCAAAGACTGATTATCTTTGCTGTCTTTTCTCAGATTCAGAGAGACCGATACCAGATATCTACATTAAAGGAGAACAGTTGAAGTCCTGTACAAGGCTCAGCTACCTGAGCTCGATGGTCAACAAGGAAGCTGCGATGACGATATCAAACATCGCATCAGTGTCGGTTGGATGAAGTGGCGAGAAAACTCTGGAGTTTCTGCGACAAGAATTTGCCACGAAAGCTTAAGGTCAAGTTCTACAAAACGGTCGTTCGTCCCGCACTCATGTATGCGTCTGAGTGCTGGACTCTGTGTAAGACATACGAAAGTAAAATGACTGCGACCGAGATGAAAATGCTACGGATGTCAGCCGGTGTGACCAAAAAGGATCGCATCGAAAGTACCTACATCCGAGGCAGCTTGTTTATTGAGCAGCCGATTACTGAAAAGCTTGAAGACCGTCGTATGGATTGGTATTGCCATGAGAGAACCTATTCATGAAGGCACTATTAATGAATGTTCCATTTGCTGGACCCAAACCCCGAGGCAGACGGAAACATACATGGATCGATCAGCTGAAGAAGCAACGACAACGCATTAATCTCGGCAATGATACGATCCCAGACCGAGCTGCCTGCCGAAGGAAGCTGAGACTATACCGCCAAAATGTCAACACCAAAGGCAGAGCAACGCGAAGCCGCAGACTGGATATGAAAGGGCAAGGAAGAAAAAGTCGGCAACAAAAAATAGAATCGCGACTCAGATATATTGGCGAATTGATAAAATGTCGCGTTGGAGTATCGATTTCGTACCATAACTAATACTAATAGAAGAAATTGAAGCGATTAGAGTCAACTACAACATAGAAAATTACTATGTTTTTCATTAGATTAATCGTAATCGTTTTTTTAGGGTTTTGTAGTAAAAAAAAAACCCCTTATGAAATCGGTCATACGTCCGTCTGTCTGTCCATGAAATATCTCACGAACGGTTGAAGCTACATGCATTAAACTTGGTAGAAATATGTAAAAGTACCATAATTCTCTGGAGTCATAATATACCAACTTTCTTTCATAGAGGGGAAATGAAGGTCAAAAAAAAAAATTTCGTTTGGTTTAGGCAAGCGGGGTATCGTAAGAAAGGTACCGTCGAGTACAATCCGTTTCTGGCAAATTTCAAATTTCAAGAAAGGTAAAAAGAGGGAAAAAGGAAAATATGTGATCCGAGTCCCCCCCCCCCCACTTGGATTTCGAGACTATTATACTTACAAATGTGGACATTTGCAAGATATCAGCATTCCACTAGCATAGAAAACTAATAATAGAATTTCGAAATCTTATCAAAAAGGTAAATAATAATACATTCGTATAGTTGCAGTTAGCACACTATTACACTCAAGATTGAGTGGCGGAATAGAATGGTCGGCCGACTTCTCAACGTAGCTAGGCTGTGGGCGCCACGTACTTAAGCAATGACCGTTTCGGTTTCGGTTTCGACGCCACACCATATACTGTCGAACTCGAACTCGAGCACGAACCTGGTACAAATTTCCTCTGACACACACATACACTTTACATAGGTGTGAAGAAAACCACTTGTACTAGGTTCGTGCTCGAGTTCGAGTTCGACAGTGTATGGTGACACTTACGCACGAATTCCACCGTGTAACAGTTTTCTCTACACTGAAAAAAATAAGGTACATTATGTTGATGATCAGCCTTCATCAAATAAGATTCGTTACAATGACGAATAAATTCATTGAGCTGAAGGAAAACCATCATGATTTTAACTCATCTTATGTTTATCTTCATCATAAGAACATCAAACCAACGAAACACCATTCATCAATTTTTATCGTACTGTCTGTAGGATTTTGTTGACTTGCATTCGTCATATGGATGAAATCAGCATAACGAAAGTTTTCATAAGTTGTCGTATTAATGAAAAACACATATGATCCCCTTCAGTGTCCATAGTGTTGACAAAATAGTTCATAAAAATGACGAATGGTATGTATATCAAATTGATTGATATGATTGTTCATCACATTTATGAACATTGTCGTTCCGCTGATGTTTTTCAAAACTGCATTTCAAGAAAGCCGTTAGACGTGGAAGTTTATACAACTACGAGTACATATTTTAAAGTCCATGATCAATTATTCCAATTTGTGCTGTGTACAAGTGAGTGTGCGGAGCTGTGTAGAATTCAATGAAGTGCGCAGGATTCAATTTCGATATCAGGTATACATTACATTATATTGTATATACGAGTAATATATTTATTTTCCCGATTCCACAAAAAAGAGCTTTAAAATCGGTATCTTTCAATCAATCGAAAATAATTCGAAAAGGAAACTCACCGCCAAAAGATTATCTCAAAAATATCGGTATGTATAGCAATCACACATTTGCAAGCATAATAATCATCTAGGTATCAATTATATTATATTAATCAATTATATTTTCTTTCAGTTCCAGAAAAAGAAGCAGACGAATGTATTCGTAGTTTGAAATTTGACAACCTATCTTCGGAAGAGTTTATTAATTGTTGGCAAGCATGTGCTCACCACAGAATAAGCCAAATAATGAAAGAAACTTCAAACTTGCCAGAAATATTCAAACTGTGGCCGGAATATAAGGGATCTATCTAATGGGGCTCGACTGATATGATGGTAAACCATGATATCCAATCTACATATGATATATACAAACTCATCCATGGTTTCCTTTTTTACAGATTGATAAAGATTTCAACGTTCTATTCGAATGCAGCAGCGGCATACTTGTTGACTCAAATATTAAGTTAGCAAGTATTTACAATTTCCTAAAAAAATAACCATGTGAAGGACGGGTCCATAAAAGCTGTTCTGAATTCGACTAACATTGAAAATATTGAAGAAGGTTAGCAAGAAAAATTTCGCATTTATTTTCAATATTTATTATATGTCCACATAATTTCCATTTTCTACTTTTTCTTCAGAATCGGATAGCTTTGTGTTCAAAACTTTGTGGAGTTTGCATGGTTATCTAACACCCACTTCGAAAACAATTCGGAAGGATCAAACTGAAAAAAAAAACGGATCAAACATACTATACGAGACTCGCAAGAAGCTTTTATTTTCGTTGGAAGGAGTGCTCAACAACTTGAAGAACAAATCGAGCATCTAAAAAACAGAATGGAGAATATTCAACCATTCATTTTGGCCATTGGTGACGATCGGTACAGCAAATTTGAACAATTTTTTTGTTTATATAGATGGTATGAAAATGTGTTTTAGTTCTCTTTTGAGAGCAATCGATATATGCTTCAAATCTTTTCAATTATTTAACCTCGAGTATCCAATTGCTTGTTCTACATTTTGGATTTTTGTTGAACATTACTTTTATACTATACATAAGAAATCACAGAAATCAACAAAAGTGAGCGTACTTTTTGAAGAATTTACAAAACGAATATATGATCATGATCTTTTTCTTATATAATGAAAAATGGTACAATGTCCGCTTATTCATAATTTTGATGAATAGATTTTATTTGCATTGCATCAATATGAAGATTACTTGATGTGATATTGGTGACGTGTTTCATGCAATTAATGCAGTAGTTCATCAATATGAGTGTATTGTGATTATCAATTTGATGGTAAGTGATCATCCATTTGATGAAAAATTCATCAATATTGACTCTCTTGAATTTTCCCCATATTGATGAATGGTTATAAGTGATTATCAATTTGACGAAAAGTGGTCATCCGTTTGATGAAAAATTCATCAATATTGATTCTCTTGAATTTTCCGCATATTGATGAATGGATGTTCTTCAACATAATGCAACAGTTCATTGGACCAAAAATAAAGAATCATTCATAAATATGATGCATCAAATTTTCATTGTGAAGTACCTTTTTCGTTCAGTGTACCACCGCAGAAGGCACTTCACGGGGCAATTTAGTTATAAACAACTCTCGCTTAAATTTCACTGCAATATTGTTTCACTATCGCTCTTACAAACTATAACTTAAATACTAACTTACCGAAATAACTAGCTAGGAAAATATTGTAAAATATACTCAAATTCAAAAGGACTTACTATGGTGGCGGCTTCCTACACTACCAAACTTATCTACGTCGCTTCGGTTTCTGTCTTCGCTTCGTCGTCTTCCACTCAGCTCACAAGAAAATCTCCTCGAGATTGCAAGTCTCCGTCTCCACTCTCAGGACTGGTTTGTGTCTCCGTCTCCTGAACTTCCAATCTGTCTCCAAGATTCTCGGTGTAATCGGTTTTTTTTTCGTTCACGCAACAAGATAAAAGAGGCCTCACCGTTAATTTTCACTCGTATTTATAATCATTTTGTCAATTAGCGGCTTATTCCATGGCTATTATTTATTCCAGTGGCGGAATTCTAGGCATTATTTTCCAGTGCCGATCATGCAGTCTTCCGTCACTGTCAAGCGTGACATCTAAACGGTGCTTATGTTTACTTGTGTTTGTTTCTCGGTGGAAAGTTATCTCGCAAAACGCGATCGCCATCAGCAGCCTCCGTTGCGATAGCACGTCTACTGCTTGTTTTCGATCGGCGTCCCGAGATTTCATCGATCAGCCCGGGACCCGAACACATCCGACGCCGACAGGATGGTTAGAAATATTTTGTGGCCGCTATTTTGTGGATGTACGATATCGCGATTCGGTGAAGCCATGTTGTTGTCGATAGTCGATGCGCCCCTCGGATCGCCGAATTATTTCTATCCAGTTCAACAGTTTAACTAAATTTCCAACTACCTACTGCGCCACCTTCTAGTCCCTAGTCCGCCACCTCATTTTAAAAGTATATTTATAATACAAAATATAATTCCAACCGTGTCCTCTGGGGCCCAAACACTAACACGTAACAACACACCTGCACCAATTAAGCACATCCCTGGTCAAGAATATTGCAATTTACAACGTCGTCTTAACATGAATGGTAAAGCATCTCGAAGAGTAGGACAGTTCATACATATCTATGTACAGTACAGCTTTTAAAATTATTACTTTGAGAGGTGAGCGATGGAGTCTTTTTTTATTGGCATGAAAGATACTATATCATGGGTCAGACATTTTAGTTATGGTGTTTTTGACCATTTGAGTGGCAGCAAGAAGAGCAAGGAGCCGATATTCACCTACCCAAATAAGCGCTGGCTACAAAGCCCTTGGATTGCGGGCGTAGGCCTCTATATTCCTTTCATTTAATTATTTTTTTTTACAGCTGATATTTGTAGGATGGGAACCAGGTTCCCATGTTTGCCAGTCAATAGTGCTAACCGTTTGCTATCTAGACTGCACAAAATGAGAATGAGGCAATCGTTGTTTTGTATTTATTGTGAATTTATCGCCTAAAAGATAAAATTTCGAAATTGACATCGTGAGCATCCAAGAAGGATGTTAAATTGGCGAATATCATCTTGGCAATATATTTGCGAATCGAAATCAAATTGCGATTCTTTGCCCTAAGGGATATCCTAATTATTGAAAAGCGACAAATAGAAAAAAAAGTTACCCGCCAACGCCATCGGCAGGGTTTGCTTTGATCGTGTTTCGGGTTTTGAACGGGTGCCGCGAAACCAACGAGATTGCAGAGGACTATCGAGAATAATAAGTGCGTATCGACGACGGATGTTTCTCTTGATACCCGCCAATCTGCAACTTGTCTTGGTTTCTGACCCTTCGGAGCGAATCGGCTGGTCCTAACCTAAACATGAACCGAACATTACATTGCGTTGTGGAACAAAAATCGGAAGAATGCGACAGTGCAAAAATCTCGTCACGAAGTTCTGGGTTGGTCCCGGCTAGGCGAAATACAGACTAACGACATTTTCAGCACCGACTCCAAAACGCAAAATAGCTAAGCCTTGCCGCTGTCACTACGACTAAATATCTATAGCCATAACTGGAATGGTCATACGATTCTTTAAGAGTTGTTCGATATCACACAATAATTATTAAAATCTGATTTAGCTTCAAATCCGGATATTTTAACCCCTCCAATCTTATAATCATATATTTGGCACAAAAGTTCCATAATTCACGGTATAATGAGCAATCGTAGTCAAATTGAATGATAAATCTGAAGTCACGATTTGACTATTGGAGCCAATGCTCACAGAGCGAAAACGAATCTCAAAAAACATTTACGGCTGTAGCTCTGTGAAGTTGGCATTGCATTCGATTTTTATACCCTGATACGGTATATTAACATTGTCATGAAGTTTGCAACGCACAGAAGGAATCATCTCCGAACATATAAACTATATATGTATATTCTTGGTCAGTACTCGTATGATGAGACGAGACGATTAAGCTTTGCCGTCTGGTTCTATACAAACTAGTTCTTCAGTTTTAAAGCTATCGAACTATTGCACGCTGTAGATATGTCGGAACCAACGAAATCGGACCACTCCGTCATATGGCTGGCATAGGAACGACCAGTCTAAAAATTCGTCTTTGAGAGAACATTTTTTTTTTATTTCTAAAGATATCTTTTTAAAATTTCACGCTAGTCAATAGTATTTTTAGTCCAATCACATTTCCGAATTTGGTTGAAATTGGACTACTCTATCGTATAGGAACGACCGCTTCAAAAGCCAGTTTTTGTTAGAAACGTTTTTTTATTTCTGATGATACCTTTACCAAATTTCATATTATTTAATCATATTGACTGTCCAACCACGCCCCTATTTGGTTGAAATCGGGCCACTATTTCATATTCCTCTCATAGGAACAGTGAAATCGGAACAAGTTTTACTACTAATTTTAAAGTGGCAAATGCACTATAAGTCACAACGAAGGGTGTCACACCTTCGGCAAGCTAGCCGAAAGCTAGCTTGTTTAAATATAAATTGTGCAGTTCGGTTGCCCATCGTAGGCCCACGTTTGCACAGGAAAAATTTTCGTTTGCCCACTTTAACAAAAAAAGTTATTAACAAAATAAGTTTTTTCAAATTAAAAAAAAACACGAAATATTTTTTTCCGAAATCGGGAATTTTTTACGCTATTTCGTTTGCCCAGTATTGCCCACCATACATTTTCGTTTTTTTTTTCTAGCAATTTTTTTTTATTCAAAAAATAAAAATTTCGATCCCACATCGGGCGCCACATTATACACCCTTAGAGCGATATTTATTCTAAATTGGTTAGCCTGTTAGCCCATTATAAGCCCTCGTTTGCCCACCCTTGCAGAAAAAGTTATTAGCAAAAAAAATTTTCTAGGTTGGTGATATTTATATTCTATTCTTACTTAGGCTCCTTGTACTGCAAACTGGGCAGTTCGTTTGCCCATCGTAGATTATCGTTTGTCCAGGTCGAAGTTTCGTTTGCCCACCCTTATAAAAAAAGTTAAAAGAAAACTCAATTTTTCAGGTTGGGAATACTTATATCCTTAATTTGGCTCCTTAAAGGATAATTTTGTATTGCAAGCTTGGCAGTTCGTTTGCCCATCGAATATTATCGTTTGCGAATTATCGAAGAAGAAGACCATTGCAAAGAAAGTTATCAGGAAACTATTTTTTTGGCTAGGAATACTTATATCCTTTATTTGGCTCCTTAAAGGACAATTTGGTATTGAAATCTGGGCAGTTCGTTTGTTCATCGTAGATTACCGTTTGCCCAGGAAAAGGTTTCGTTTGTCCACCTTTGCCAAAAAAAGTTATTAGCAGTCTCTTTTTTAGGCTTGGAATACTTATACCGTTAATTTGGCTCCTTAAAGGATAATTTGGTAGTGCAAACTGGGCAGATCGTTTGCCCATCGTGGATAATTATATAATTATTCGCAACCAAAAAAAATTTAGTTCTCTAATAACTTTTTTTGTAAGGGCGGGCAAACGAAACTTTTGTCTGGGCTTACGATAATCTACCTAGCTGCACTAAAAAATATAGATACAGTTTCTATTCACAGCGAATGACCGATACAAAGCCCTACAGCACATATGATCGAGAATTGCTGACTATTTTCCAATCGATAAAGCACTTTAAACACATTATCGAAGGAAGAAAATTCACGATTTTGACCGATCACATTTAGTTTCAAGTAAAACCCGAATAAGGCAACGCCACGACAGCTACATAACCTCGATTTCATCGGGCAATACACCCGGCAAAGATAGCTTCGTAGCCGATCTATTCTCACGCATCAAAGCCATCGACAGCACTGGATAAATTAACTTTGAACAGTTGGCCGAAAGACAAAAAATCGTCAAGGAAAACAAAACAATTTTCAAATGTGCAACGAATCATCACTCCAGCTGGCTAATTTACCAAGCACAACAAAGGCTATTCTTTGTGATGTCTCAACGAAGAATGTACGACCTTTCATCACGAAGGAATTCAGACGACAAATTTTCTACTCGGTTCATGGTTTGGCGCTCCGATGAGTGGTATCTTCGCGTTGTTACACGCAAAGTATGCGGATGCTACTACTACCGACTGAGAGCCGTTGATAGTGGACACTTCAGCAAGATCTCCGGAAGTGAAATTAGTCATTGGTATATGTTTGACGCAATTGTCAATCAGAAGCACCACGCACGGACGCTCAAATGACCTGTCGTATATTAACTTACCTGTTGTATCGTTTTATTTCCTCGGCGAACAGCCTGCACAGGGTGGCCGATGCTCCCTTCACGTGGTGCAGGTTCGCCTGAAGCACCTTAATGGCGCTCATTTTGATTTGTAGATTGGAAGCGATTAAGAATGACAAGAACATTATCCTGATGGGATCAGCTCCCATCACTCTCACGAGTCCGCCTTTGTAGTCGGAAACTCTTGGCAGAGCCTGAGCGATTTTCAGCAAGGGGACAGGTCGTCTTGTTTAAACCTACTGCAGCTGTTTCCGTTTCCGTCGATAACCTTGATGTTCAAGCTATAGCCAGCTCGAGGACCTAGCACTAGGAGCCGCAGTTGATGCAGCGACTGTGGCGCAGCTGATTGACGGTACCGCCTCCACCGGCCTCGTAATTGTAATCGTAATTGTAATTGGCAGAGTGAGATCCTGCACCAAGAGGTCCAGCTATCGCCTCAGCAGAAGACACTAAATACCACCATATTAGCGGTAGCCACTACAGGATATCCGTCAGACTACTGTCCATGCAGACTTTTATGCATGTATCTTTTTTTGTTAGTGTTCGTCCCTTTATGGATTGCAAAAACTCACATAAAATTAACCCGAAGAAAATATTAAAAAACAACAAATTTGTTAAAGTTCGTAATTTTTTATTTTTATTTTTTTCTAAGTTAAAATTATAATATTATATGCATTTCGAGGCAATTAACACCTCATCCTCAGCAAACGCGTTGCTAACTAAAGAAAATTTCAAATACAATTTTTTATGAAAACTAGTGGAAAATATAAAAAAAAATATGAATCATAATACATATATAAAAAATATATATAAAAAGGAATTGAACAAGTTAGAGCGAGAAGCGCTGAAAATTTATTTGGCAAATTTAAACAAATGTGACGTTATATTCCCGTTGTCTGTATTCATCCGATTTTAACTTAGAAAAAAATAAAAATAAAAAATTACGAACTTTAACAAATTTGTTGTTTTTTAATATTTTCTTCGGGTTAATTTTATGTGAGTTTTTGCAATCCATAAAGGGACGAACACTAACAAAAAAAGATAAATCAGATTGCAAACATGGTTTCGTGTGAGATAAATACACATAATGTTAAATCAACGCTTTTATGCATGGCTTGGTCTAGCGTGTGCTGAGCTCGATTCGCTTTGCCCAGATTTAGCGTGATATGAGTGAAGCGGTAAGCTACCACTTCATTCCGCTCCAACAGTCTCTCCATCGAGAATTCGTCCACAACGAGGACGAGGTGCAGTGTATCGCCATTGATCCCACGGTTTAGTACCGTCCAATGTTTTGTCGGAAGACGATTTTGCACTCCAACAGAGCATATCACCCTTTCGCTGGAAAGTGTGCTACTGCGAAGGAAATATCCGTGAATTACATGCGACCAAGGGAAATTCTTCTCTTCCGCAAGAGTGATCATGAAAGGACATTTAGATTTAATATGTCCAGAGTTCCTCCGAACCCATTCTGCTGTCGCAGAATTCGAGCATATACCCGGGAAACACAATATTCGAAGTCAATACCATGATCTACGGGACTTTGTTATGGCCTCCTGAAGCGAGACCATTTGCTCCGCAGTCAGAGAGCTGATTCTGAGATGAGCAGAAGCCTAGTTTGGCACATGCTGTCACTTGGCTATACAAGGTAGACTCCGATAGATTCTTAGGTTTTAGGGCTTATTAACAGCAGGGAATTGCTCCTCAGAACGATTTCTTTAACCATCAGCAATGATGCTGAAGACCGAAGTGCTACTTCCAGGGCTTTTTCCCTAGGATGGCCATCGGCCTCAGCTCCCTTGAACTTACGTTTCCACGCAGTGGTGAACTTGACGAAAGTTTCTTTATCGCTGCCCTTGTCACCTACGATCGTTACTACGGAAGTGTTCTATCGTGCAGCCTTCCAAATTTGTATATTAGACCGAACTCAAAAGTCCAGCGTCGTCAGCACTCAAGAAATCCAAAGACGATTGGGATGGACTGCGTCGTAAAGATCTATCAATAGTGGCCGCAACAACATCTGCTAACAGACAGCCCAGGGGTTCAGTTGGTTGATACTTTTAAAACTGCATCTTATTCTTCATTGTCCATTTTATTGAGCCAATAACACAATTTTTAAGCAAAAAAAAAAAATCAAACCTTGTGACCTTAGTGTGTGACTATCTTGGTTGGTTCAGCAAAAAAAAAAAATTAAATCCTGTGACCTTAGTGTGTGATTATCTTGGTTGGTTCTGTAAAATGTCGGGAGAAAAAAATATCTAGCACCGATGGACATTTTTGCAGCAGGAGATCTGTGATCTAGCAATCACCAATAGCGGAAAAACCGAGATCCTTCTGAATTGAGGTCGTATGTATATCGAGCCAAAGAAAACATTTGGCTCGTGAAAGGATCAGGCGTTTAAAATCTTGTGACGCGTACTAATCGAGGATGCGTGTAGCGAATTGAGAATCGAGCTCATTTTCGTACATAATACATATTCGAATCCTTGGTACTGGGTTGCAACTCCGCCCATAGTACACGTTAGGCAACATTCTAAGTAAGTGTATACGTCAAATATTTATAAGACTATGCAAATCTTCACCAAGTGCGAGGTATTTAAAAAAACCTAGGACAACACAGCTGTTTTTTGTTAACTAAATGAACAAGTTTTGTTTTTGTATTCTAACAAATATCGGATATCGGCAATCACACACAACCACTAGTCTAACATAATTAAATAATCGCAATACCAGTATTGATTTTCTTGTGAAATATATTCTTGGGCCACCCACAAACGCTACAGATCCAAGCGGATTTATCTATAAACAAGGTCATGTCGACGAAAGGTAAACACTTATCCCACAAAAGTTTTTGCTAATCGATCGGTTTAAAGCACTCAACTCAGGCTGCACCGCACTATTTCCGAGTATGGTATCGCTCTGTACATCCCAAATACAGAGGCTATAAAACGTGTTCAACTAAACTCAACAGTTTTTACAAAAAAAAAACATTCAAAGATATGTAGCTAAGGCAAAAGCCACTTTTTGTATATGTACATATATCCTTGAAGAAGAATAACGACCGCTCTACCTCCGTTCTTATAAACCCCATGTAAGTACCGACCGACTGACGCGACGCACTCGTAATTGACGAATTCACCGACACCCGATAAAGGACGAACTTTGTCTACTATGTCTACACAGCGAAACACGCCTTCAGTATTCTGGACCAAAGCTCACGTGGCACTGATTTCAGCGTGAGGAAAAGTTTAGGTTAGAAGGAGTACGACTCAAAATACCATAGTCACCACACATGGAAGCAACTTGACTCGAATACTCACCACTTTAGTGAGTGAGCTTCCACTGCGCTTCGTTTATATCAGTAGTCCTTTTTCAATGTTTTTACCCGTTTCCGTAATTGGACAAATTTAATGGGTGAAAAAGAATTGCTTTACCATTGAGGCAGACGGACATTGATTGAGTTGTGGGAACATCCGATTGAGTGTGTGTGCTGAATCGGCAACATGTTGTCGAGCTTGTTGGGAAATGCACACGTTTTCAAGTGAAATTTTCAAAAGCGTTGAAAAGTTAATTTAGACGCTAGTTGATGAGTCAATTATTTGGATTGCAAATTGCAATTTAGTTTATGACATGAATATGTTATTCAGAAGGTCGTTGAGGAAAACATTAATTTCGGGGCATTTTTGAAATAATATATCAGGGATCGAATGCATTAAATAAAATAAAATTAAAGGAATATAGTAGTAAAAAATAGGAATGAGATAGAGATATTTTTTATATTACTTAATTTGCACATATTTTTTTTATTTATTTGTTTTTTTGAACCATCTCGATTTCTTTAGATTTTTAGTGTTTTGTTTTAAAAACAAAACCCTTATGAAATCGGTCAAATGTCTGTTTGTCCGTCTGTCCATAGAATATCTGACGAACGGCTGAAGCTACATGAATAAAATGTTGTAGGAATGTGAAGAATTTTTATAATTCGCCGGAGAAAGCCACGCGTTGTAATATGCTAACTTTAAGGGGAGGTCCCCATAGAGGGCAAATGAAGGTAAACAATTTTTTTTCTTCTTGTTTAGGCAAAGGTACTACCGAGTACACCCCATTTTTGGCATTTTCATCAAATTTGAAAAAAGGGGAAAAGAGGAAAAGGGGGAAAAAGAAAAGATAAAATAGTCGTGCTACTGTCCCAGCAGGAAGGCACTGCGACCATAAAAGATCGATTGTACTGTAGCTCATTAATCCAAAAGACCGTCCACCTTTCTAATAAAGTGCAGTAAATCTTTGGCAAGAATCAACCTGAAGTATGCAGTGCTGATAGTAGCCTGCCCGAGGAGTGGCATCCTAAAACGCGCGATGGCGGGACATTCGCACAAGATGTGTCTCGTCGTTTCCACGTCCTCCAGACAGAGACGGGATTCAGTCTCGCTGGACAGACCCATCTTGTTCAGGTGATATCTGACCAGGTGATGGCAAGATAAGTACCCGACTAAAAGTCTTAATATACATAGTTGGGTTCTTCTCATTTGAGTAGTACCCTTGTGACGGAAGGGCATCAGCTCCTTTGATTGGCGTAGCCCTGGAAGGTTATTCCAGTACTGATGACGCAATAGTGCAAACCATTCAGTTTGGCCGAGTCCAGTCCAAAGCCACAGTAAGGCTCAGGTCCATGAAAACGACCGAATGATCCTTATCTAGCAAGTTCATCGGCAGATTTGTTCCCCTCAATGCCCTGGTGGCCCGCCACCCAACACAAGAAGACTCGGTTTTTGGTTGCCAACAGTTGAAGGAGTACGTAACACTCTTTCACCAGTTTTGAAGAGACCTTATATGAGGAGAGCGCTTTTATAGCTGCTTGGCTGTCTGAGTAGAGAGCAATGTGAGCGCCGCGAAGACCAGTTTCAAAGACTACCCTGGCGCAGACCTCAATAGCGTGGATCTCAGCTTGAAAGACGCTGGGTGAGACTCTCATTACGATCGAAATCCTGGTGTTGGGTCCAAAGACACCAGCACCAAGACCCTGTTCTGTTTTAGACCCATCGGTGAACTACTTAATACATCTAGGGTCTGGACAGGGTGTGCCGTTTACCCATTCAGAGCGGTCAGGGATGAGGGCTGAAAATTTTCTGCCGAAGCAAACTTCCGTGATCATGTAATCTGATCTCAAGCAGATCTGCACGTCAAGAATTTGATTCAGAATGCTCATGTGACCGCTTTTTTCACTACGCACGTCGGAAGTTAAACGAAGTCTAAGAGCATTTAGAGCTGCTGATTCTTGAATGAATATATGCAACATAGTAAGTCCGATAATCGCCTCCAGGGCTGGTGTAGGATAAGTGCGCATAGCTCCAGTGATGCCAAGGCGAGCAAGGCATTGAAGCTTATTGCACTTCAGTAAGACAGAAGATTGCTGGGTTTTCGGCCACCACACAAGCGCTGTGTAGGTCACCATGGGCTGCACCAGCATGGTATATAACCACTCAATCATCTTTGGGATGAGCCCTCATATCTGTCCAAAGAGACTTCTGCAAGCCCACATTGTGCGTGTGGCTTTGCTAAGTATTTTACATTATCTATGTGAGTATTCCAGGTGAGTTTCAGGTCTAGTGTTACCCCGAAGCACTTGACTTCAGTGAAATAATCTAAGGTCGTGCCGCCTAACGAAATCGAATCCAAAGTTGTATTTCATTTTCGCGTGAACGGTACAACGGCAGTTTTCTGTGGGTTTACATGTAAGCCCACAGCAACACACCAGTGTAGAATTATGTCAAGGGCCCGACCTTTACAGCATTCACGCAAATGGATGTACTGCCTAGAGTTGAGTGAATATCCCGTCCAGGGAGCATGGCATATATCTATGCAATGGTAGTGGGCGGATGTCCCTGAGCTCCAGTGCTCTGGAAATGCACTCGTAGCCGGTATTATCGAAAGCCCTCTCAATGTCAAGAAAAGCACACAACGCGATTCCCTTATCACTGAGGGACTTTTCGATTGTACTGACAAGGTGATGCAAGGCGGTCACTGTTAACTTGCCCTTCGTATACGCGAATTGCATACGATGTAGGGGGCTCGACAGTTCCATCTTGTGCCTGATCTGCAAAACAAGCAACTTTTCTATGGTTTTAAGGAAGAAGGAAGTAAGGCTAATCGGTCTGTAGGATTTGGGAATATGTTCCGGCTTATTACTCGCTTTGGGTATGAAGACCACACTAACTTTCCTCCAAAGTTGTGGTATTTACCCAAGAGTGTAACTTGCCCTAAAAAGCGCGATTAGCGGTGTTATTATGATCTCCAAGCTGTTTTGCACCAGAGCGGGGAAAATGCCGTCCACTCCGGGAGCTTTAAATGACTCAAACGATTCTATCGCCCATTTTACTTTGTCCATGTCAAAAATGACCTCCGATAAACTGCGAGCCCGGCTTTCGGGAACCCGTTGGGGCCTCGCAGTTGGGCAGGGGTCACCTTCAGAGAGTACGGACCCTGAAAAATGGGTCTGAATCAGCAGCTTTAGTGTGTCTTCTCTTCTGGACCTTCAGTATGCGAACCGTCTGGTCTCAATAGAAGGCCGACCCCGTTTGCTGAATCTTTGGATAGGGCTTTGTGAAGGCGCTGCCGGTAGCGACTGAATGTTCTCATAATGTCTTTTCCAACATTCTCGTTTGGAATGCCTAATGAATTTGTTATACTCGGTGAGAGCAGTTCTGTACTCATCCCACCTATTGAAGCGCTTGGCTTTTTTGAACATCCTCCTAAATTTAGCTAGCTTGCGGGCCGAATTCTTGTTCCACCAGGGTACTTTACGACCCGACTCCACCGTACATGAAACGGTACTATCTCTATAGGAGGAAGATACACTTTCATTGAGCTCATCAGCTGCATGCTCAATTTCCCCTTGGGAGCTAACTAGTTTACGAAATTTAATCCAGTTAGTTTTCCTTGGAAAAAAAGTATCCGAGCGAATGTCAGATTGTCCTAGGATGTCAAATCTGATGTGTCTATGATCTGCAGGAGACACTTAGTCCGACAAGAGCCAGTTCGCAATGAACCTTAAGAGGAAACCGCTAGCAACGGTAATGTCAAGTACCTCTGCCCTTGCCGCCGTGACAAAGGTAGGTTTGCACCCCCTGTTCAGGACATTCACATGTTTACACATAAGATAGTCAAGAAGTCGCTTACCTCTATCGTTGATGTCGCTGCTACCCCTCACCATGTGGTGTGCGTTCGCATTGTAACCGATCACACAATGCCGGTTAGTACGTCGACAGAAGTCGACGAGCTGCTGGACCTCGAGTGCTGGAATCTCAACATTGTCAGATCGGAAGTAGGCAGAGCCAACCACCACTTTCAGACGACCGTTGAGCGTGGATACTTCCACCAATGCTGCAGCTAGATTTCTGGGAATAAAATTGGTTAGTGGCAAATAGTTGACGCATTTGTCGATCAGAAGTGCCGCACGCGGACAACCCGCTAACCTGTCAAATACAGAAGATTGCTGGGTTTTCGGCCACCACACAAGCGCTGCGTAGGTCACCATGGGCTGCACCAGCATGGTATATAACCACTCAATCATCTTTGGGATGAGCCCTCATATCTGTCCAAAGAGACTTCTGCAAGCCCACATTGTGCGTGTGGCTTTGCTAAGTACATTATCTATGTGAGTATTCCAGGTGAGTTTCAGGTCTAGTGTTACCCCGAAGCACTTGACTTCAGTGAAATAATCTAAGGTCGTGCCGCCTAACGAAATCGAATCCAAAGTTGTATTTCATTTTCGCGTGAACGGTACAACGGCAGTTTTCTGTGGGTTTACATGTAAGCCCACAGCAACACACCAGTGTAGAATTATGTCAAGGGCCCGACCTTTACAGCATTCACGCAAATGGATGTACTGCCTAGAGTTGAGTGAATATCCCGTCCAGGGAGCATGGCATATATCTATGCAATGGTAGTGGGCGGATGTCCCTGAGCTCCAGTGCTCTGGAAATGCACTCGAAGCCGGTATTATCGAAAGCCCTCTCAATGTCAAGAAAAGCACACAACGCGATTCCCTTATCACTGAGGGACTTTTCGATTGTACTGACAAGGTGATGCAAGGCGGTCACTGTTAACTTGCCCTTCGTATACGCGAATTGCATACGATGTAGGGGGCTCGACAGTTCCATCTTGTGCCTGATCTGCAAAACAAGCAACTTTTCTATGGTTTTAAGGAAGAAGGAAGTAAGGCTAATCGGTCTGTAGGATTTGGGAATATGTTCCGGCTTATTACTCGCTTTGGGTATGAAGACCACACTAACTTTCCTCCAAAGTTGTGGTATTTACCCAAGAGTGTAACTTGCCCTAAAAAGCGCGATTAGCGGTGTTATTATGATCTCCAAGCTGTTTTGCACCAGAGCGGGGAAAATGCCGTCCACTCCGGGAGCTTTAAATGACTCAAACGATTCTATCGCCCATTTTACTTTGTCCATGTCAAAAATGACCTCCGATAAACTGCGAGCCCGGCTTTCGGGAACCCGTTGGGGCCTCGCAGTTGGGCAGGGGTCACCTTCAGAGAGTACGGACCCTGAAAAATGGGTCTGAATCAGCAGCTTTAGTGTGTCTTCTCTTCTGGACCTTCAGTATGCGAACCGTCTGGTCTCAATAGAAGGCCGACCCCGTTTGCTGAATCTTTGGATAGGGCTTTGTGAAGGCGCTGCCGGTAGCGACTGAATGTTCTCATAATGTCTTTTCCAACATTCTCGTTTGGAATGCCTAATGAATTTGTTATACTCGGTGAGAGCAGTTCTGTACTCATCCCACCTATTGAAGCGCTTGGCTTTTTTGAACATCCTCCTAAATTTAGCTAGCTTGCGGGCCGAATTCTTGTTCCACCAGGGTACTTTACGACCCGACTCCACCGTACATGAAACGGTACTATCTCTATAGGAGGAAGATACACTTTCATTGAGCTCATCAGCTGCATGCTCAATTTCCCCTTGGGAGCTAACTAGTTTACGAAATTTAATCCAGTTAGTTTTCCTTGGAAAAAAAGTATCCGAGCGAATGTCAGATTGTCCTAGGATGTCAAATCTGATGTGTCTATGATCTGCAGGAGACACTTAGTCCGACAAGAGCCAGTTCGCAATGAACCTTAAGAGGAAACCGCTAGCAACGGTAATGTCAAGTACCTCTGCCCTTGCCGCCGTGACAAAGGTAGGTTTGCACCCCCTGTTCAGGACATTCACATGTTTACACATAAGATAGTCAAGAAGTCGCTTACCTCTATCGTTGATGTCGCTGCTACCCCTCACCATGTGGTGTGCGTTCGCATTGTAACCGATCACACAATGCCGGTTAGTACGTCGACAGAAGTCGACGAGCTGCTGGACCTCGAGTGGTGGAATCTCAACATTGTCAGATGGGAAGTAGGCAGAGGCAACTACCACTTTCAGACGACCGTTGAGCGTGGATACTTCCACCAATGCTGCAGCTAGATCTCTGGGAATAAAATTGGTTAGTGGCAAATAGTTGACGCATTTGTCGATCAGAAACGCCGCACGCGGACAACCCGCTAACCTGTTATATATCAACTTACCAGTTGTTGCTTTTAGACCGCAAATTCAGCCACGGCCCACCCATGGCTCATGAATAAGCGCAAAGGTGGCCTGTTCATCGGCGAACAACCTGTACACAGTGGCCGATGCTCCTATTCCGTGGTGCAGGTTCGCTTGAAGCACCTTAATGGCGTTCATGGTCCTGCGAGGAAAGCGAGCGTTGGACAAGGCACTTTTGCTTGCCTTGTCGGGAATTGTTGCCTTAGTCCCCCTTTCGTTGACGCTCCCTTCGGTGAGAGCCGCTGAGGTTCCTCCGGCTATTAGCAGCACGAGTACCAAACAGGTTACTGCCCTGTATCGATGGTGCGCCTTGACGAATATTGACCGCTGGCGGTACAGGTTTTGCGCCACTTAATTTTGCGCGATGAGTGCTAGATGCGTCGCTGGTGTAGTAGAATCTATGATGAATGTGGAGTTGCCGTCGGTGTCGACAGGCCCCACATTGGTTGAAATTGGGTCCACCGCACCTTAGCAACAGGTTCGCCTGCGGCGGGTGAGGCCAATTTGCGCGCTTCCTGTTTATCAGAGGAAGGTGAATTGTCTACATTTCGACGCTTGAACTTGCCCAGCTTGAGCGTAACGTGCGTAAGCGATAGGCAATTTTACCCTTGCGCTCCAGCAACCGCTTCATCGAGGCGTCGTCCACTGCCAAGATGGGTTAAAGGGAGTCCTCATTTACCCCCCTATTTATGACCCTCCAATTTTCGGTTGGAAGGCGTTTTTGAGCTCCAATCGATCCAATGACTCGCGTAGAGCTGGGGGGAAAATAGCCACGTATAACGTGTGGACGAGGGAAGTCCTTTTCCTCCACAAGTAAATGGGGAACGCGCATTTAGATTTGATAAATTTAAAGTTCCTTCGCACCCATTCCGCTGTCACGGCGTTAGAATAGATAAGTAAGTGCTAACCTGTACGTGGAACACATACCTCAAAATCAATGTCCTGATCTTCGAGCCTGTTCTCGATCGTGACATCGATAATAGCCTCCTGTACAAGAGTCACTTGCTCGGTTATTAGGGAGGTAGCGGATGCATCAGCTGAGCAGAACCCCAGCTTAACACCCGATGTTACCTGGCTATACAGCGGCTTACCGGACTCTTCGCGAGTCCTGGACTTTTTCGCCAAGTTAGCCTGTGGTGATTGCTCCTCAGAGCGTACTCGCTTCACCGACGGCTTAGGCCCTGAACATATGAGGGCTATCTCCCGTGCCTTTTCCCTAGAGTGGCCCTCAGCCATAGCCCTCCTATATTTGCGCCTTTGCGCCGTCTTTAATTTGGTATAGCCACTACTTGGATTCGGCTAACTCCTTCCCCTACGACCGTTCGGCCGGATTTCTCCAAATACGATTCGTCGGGATCAGAATCCATGTCAGAACGTAAGGGCTCCGAGTCATCAGGACTAAAGAAGCCCAAGGACGACTCAGAGGGACTGTATCGCTTAACGGCCAGTCCATCGACAGTTTCAACAACGGGCCTGGAGGCTCCGTCGAGCAGTGAGCTAGTAGGCAGCTCAGAGGAAACTGTATTTGATGCATTTGGAGCTGCATCACACCCTGGTTTATTTTGGTTTTTTGGTATACATAGAATCCCACGAATATCCGAGAAGGACAGTCGCCGACGACATCACCCGGTCTGCCGTCAGAAGTCTGGTTTAAAACTGGAGGTCGACTGGTATCCGGAGTTGGCATACTAGCGGCCAAGCACCCTCTTGACCATGCATCGGCGTATATTCCACCTTGGATTTAGGGTATGTTTATAAGGGAGATACCGCTCCCTGTTCGACCAAGTTTAGTCAGCGCTGATGGTAAAGATAAGACTTTGCCAACACCCTGCCTCCACCCGTCACCACGCGGAGGTAAAGGTCGCACTCCTAAGGGAAAGAAGGGGAAAATATGAGATCATAATTTGTCCCACCGCCCTTGCATTTCAATACCGTGTATTGAACCACCTGTAATGGACCATATTATGGTCTGGTAGTGCTGCTTCCACCGGCAGATCTATGGCAGCACCTGATGAGTAAGGAGCTGTCGGTGGTACGAAACCAGAGGCCGAGGGTCCCGTTACGCCCGGACCCTGATGCGAACGCGAGGAAATCTGCGCCGTCCGCCAACCATTCCATCCTTATCGCCTCATTTTTTTTATCATTCTCCATTTTTACCTCCCTTGTTTGTGTTGTTTTCTCCAGGAATATTAATTTTTGTTAATACTTAAAGGTCAGGGGCAACGAGCGGCGAAAACCCCACCCACATCTCCCGAACTGAGCTACAGCAAGCATAGGCCGCAGCTTAGCTCGTTGAGGGGCCTTTTTCTTCGCCAGATGGCACGGCCCGACCTTCACGGTCCATTATGCTACCTTAGGCACCGTCCCCACGGGCATCTTCGGATGCCCACCAAACCGTCCGTTACAACCGTTACACTTAGAAGTATGAAAACTTACAGGAAAGTGGCTTTCAACTAGCATAGAAAACTAAAACTTGTGGAATTTTGATATCCTATAAAAATAGATTAATATTAGTATATTTCCATAGTTACAGTTGGCACACCCCTGCATCCCCCAAACACATCCGAAGTCAAAAATATCGATGGACAATGATAGTCAACACCATGGGCAATAATATATCCAATTTTCGTAACAATCACGTAATATTTAATAATAGTATTAGGTGTACAGGCGGCCAAGGCCCGACGTCGGGCTGTCGCGCCACGATGATGATGATAAGGTGGCCTATCGGTGAGGGCTAGTCAAAATACGTAGTTCAAAAGTGTCTCAAAGTGAATTTAGACGTTTGTGAACGTATCGACATCCCTGGGGGGGCAAAAACTCCTCTTCCATAGTCCTCCGCGTGGGCGCCCCCTGGAACGGCAGTGGTCACTGACCATTGCCAACCAACGTCAAGCCAGTGATGGCGGTGCGATGATTTGGTTGAGGTACCCCTGTGGTGTGGGGTGTGAAAAAAATACCACGGCCTTTCCCTTTGAGGGCCTGTCGTTAAAACCGACAATCAAAGGACAGGATGTGTATGCCAGCAACTTGCACTATCCGAAATCTTTATATGCTAACGAAACGTCAACTATGCCTCGGATAAGGACTGACTCAACGGTTACGACTTTTAGCTATCGTACAATGACAAAGATTGGATTCTGGAATGTGCGTACTCTCCTGGACAATGGATCAGAAGGTCCCCAGAACGCACGATTTCTTCAATTAGAGAGTGAATTTCTGAGGTACAAATTAAATATCTTAGGAGTTAGTGAGATAAGATGGTGGAACAGCGGAGAATTCATCTCTCCAACGGGCAGCACTGTAATGTTGTACTCCGGCAAAGCTACCGGTAGTCGTCGTGAGTCAGGTGTGGGGCTCCTTTTAACCAGAGCCGCGCGAAACTGTCTCTTATCCTGGGAACCGGTCTCTGACAAGGTCTTGACCGCCAGGTTCCGGACCAAAATGAGGAACATCTCAATAATACAATGTTATGCCCCTACTGAACCCGACAATGTCTTGGCAAAAGACTCCTTCTACGAAGAACTAAACGCCGTTCAGAGCAGAACACCTAAAGGTGACATTATAATGGTTATGGGTGATTTGAATGCGAAAGTTGGCGCTGATAACTATGGGCTCAGACATGTGATGGGGAGACACGGTCTTGGTGATCGTAATGACAACGGTGAAAGATTTGTAGAGTTCTGCAACTTTCACAGTCTCTTCATCGGTGGTACTATGTTTGAGCATAAGGACCACCACAAAATCAGTTGGTCCTCTGTTGATCGGCGCAGAACACAAAATCAGATCGACCATTTTGCCATTAGTAAAATATTCAAGAGTTGCCTCCTGGACGTGCGAAACAAGAAGGGTGCCGATATTGGGATGGGAAGAGACCATTATCTTATGATCGCTAATGTTCGATTGCGTATTGCAGCCGTGCGCCGCCCCAGCGACGAAAGATCCAGGCCCCGCAAATTCAACACCGCTCGACTAAAAAATCCAGCTGTCTTTCAACAATATAATGACCATCTTGCGCAAAAAGCGGCTGAGATAACTAGTCACCCAGATAGTGACATAAACGAAAACTGGGATGCCATAAAAAATGCGTACATTGATAGCGCAAATACCATCCTTGGCCCAAACCCGGATTGCCGGAATAAGCCCTGGATGTCCGACGCTTCATGGCAGCGGATTGTTGAAAGTAAGGAGCTGAAAGTTCGTTTGGCTGCAGCATCAGACGACAATCGAAGCAGCATCGAACTCCTTTACCGTCAGAAAGCTCGAGAAGTTCAGCGTAGTGTGCGACGCGATAAAAGAGTTAATGCCAATTCTCTTTTAGCGTCAGCAGAAGAAGCCGCTAGAAGTAACAACTTAAACGCCGTATACGGTGTCATCAAGGAGTTTACAGGTGGTCGTAACTCCTGCCAACATCCGGTGAAAGATAGTGATGGAAAGCTACTTATCTTGGAAGAAGATCAAATGAGGCGGTGGAAAGAACACTTCGCCGCGGTCTTGAACCGTGTAACCTCTGGTGAAGTTCCCCCTCATATAGATAATTTAGCTAACCATCAAAATGTGCGTATACGGTCCACTGCCCCGACTAAAGAGGAAATAGTCACTGCAATTATTGCACTAAAACGAGGAAAGGCCGCCGGACTTGACGGCATCCCTGCTGAACTTTATCAAGCAGCGCCAAGCGTAACTGCCGATTTGCTGCACCCACTTGTTGATAAAGCGTGGAATACAGAGACCTTTCCCACTGAGTGGAAGGAAGGTTTGATCATCAAACTTCCAAAGAAGGGTAGTTTCACAGACTGTAATAATTGGAGAGGCATTTGTGTGCTTCCTGCCGTTGCCAAGATAATAGCTAAAATCGTCCTGGAAAGACTAAAGGCCCACTTAGAAAGCACAATTGATGAAGAGCAGGCTGGCTTTCGATCCGGATTCTCCTGTGTCGATCACATTAACACCTTGCGAATCATCATCGAGCAATGCGCTGAATACGATTCTCTGCTTCACTTGCTTTTCATCGATTTCGAAAAGGCTTTCGATAGTGTGAACCGGGATTCTATATGGGCGGCCTTGCGCAGGAGAGGCATCCCTGAGAAGCTTGTGGCTATTATTAAGGCAACCTATGACGGCGCGAAATGTCGCGTTCTGCATAAAGGTAAGGTGTCGGGTGACTTTGAGATTCGCAGTGGAGTTCGGCAGGGGTGCATCCTCTCACCGATCCTATTCCTCATTGTGATCGGCGATGTGTTGCATGCAGCCCTATCCGGACTCGACAGAGGAATTCAATGGACTTTGACATCTTATCTACAACATCTTGACTACGCTGACGACATATGCCTACTCTCCCACAAAATCATCGATCTGTCCGCAATGGCGTTGGAGCTCGAGAGGGAGGCAAGCAAGGTTGGGCTAAAGATTAATACCAACAAGACCAAGGTTCTTAGCCCGCCGTTGCGAAAAAGAAATCCGACACCTATTGCCATCAATATTAATGGGCAGCCTGTGGAGAAGGTGGACAACTTCGTCTACCTGGGTAGCATTGTTGCCGAAAATGGTGGTACGGAGCAGGACATCGCTCGTCGTATCAACCAGGCTAAACGCGCATACGGCATGCTGTCCAAAATCTGGCAGGGCAGTTATCTCAGCATCAAGACCAAGCTGGGCCTGTTTCGCTCCCTGGTACTATCAGTGCTTTTGTATGGGAGCAGTACATGGAAAGTTTCCGTAGGAGTTACCAGAAAGCTGCAAATTTTCGTCAACTCATGTCTTCGTCGAATTTTAAGAATTTTCTGGCCCGAAACAATATCAAATGAAGAGCTAAGTCGGCGTACGGGTCAGATGCCAATCGACGAATTGATACGCAGGCGAAAATGGCAGTGGATAGGTCACACATTGCGGAAGAGTGATAACTGCATTGCTTTGCATGCCATGAAATGGAACCCCATTTCCAACCAAGGCCGACCAAGAGGGGGTCCTCGAATCACATGGCGTCGATCTGTGGCAAAGGAGTGTCAGGTACTGGGTAAGTCTTTTGGGGAGTTGCGCCCCATTGCCCAGAACAGAGTACGATGGCGCGCAGGAGTAGTTGACGCGCTATGCCCCGCTAGGGGTTAAGGCAAAGTAGTAGTATTAGTAAAATTTTCGCATTTTTAATAAGATCCGCTATTCAAAATGTCTGTTTTCGAGCGAAGTTCTCGTCATTTGCGGGAAGTTTTGATTTTCTGCTTCCATTTGAAAAAAACTGCAGCTGAGGCTCATCGAATACTCTCAGATACTTACGGTGAGGTTGCTTTGAGTGACAGAATATGTCGTGAGTGGTTTCAACGTGTAAAAAGTGGCGATTTCAATGTCGAGGACAAGCATGGTAGTGAAAGAGAAAAATTTTCAAAGACGACGAATTGGAAGCACTTCTCGTGTCGTGCCAAACGCAAGAAAAATTAGCTGAATAACTGGGAGTGACTCAGCAAGCTATCTCGGACCGCCTCAAGGGCATGATTCAGAAACAAGGAAATTGGGTTCCGTACGAGTTAAAACCGAGAGATATTGAACGGCGATTATTTGCATGCGAACAACTGCTTCAAAGGCAGAATCGGAAGGGATTTCCACATCGTGTCGTAACCGGCGACAAAAAATGGATCCGTTACAATAATTCCAAGCGCAGAAAGTCATGGGGAATGCCCGGACATGCCTCAACGCTGACGGCAAAACCGAATATTCACGGCGCCAAGGCAATGCTTTGCATTTGGTGGGACCAGCTCGGTGTGATATACTATGAGCCACTGAAACCGAATGAAACTATCACAGGAGATGGGTACCGAATTGAAGCGTTTAAGTCGGGCATTGAAGGAAAAACGATCACAGTACCAAGAGAGACACGACAAACTCATCCTCCAGCATGACAATGCTCGGCCACACGTCGCAAAAGTGGTCAAGACATACTTGGAAACCCTGAAATGGGAAATCTTGCCCCACCCGCCGTCCTCCCCAGACATCGCTCCTTCCGACTACCATTTGTTTCGTTCCATGGCGCTCGGCCTGGCTGATCAGAATTTTCGTTCGTACGAGAAAGTGAGTAATTGATCAAATCCACATTTTTGTGTAGTGGGGAAATGTTCTTGTTTTTGGACCGTCCCATAAAAAATTAGATTAGACGGGAATAAAGTCCGATGCATGTTGTTTGTTCAGTGTTGAGACGAATAAAATAGTCTACTGTTGAAGGCATTTTGAGTCTCTGTATCTATCTGTATCTCAATAGATACTTTATCTGTTGCTTTTGGTCATAGATAATGAATCTGTTGCTCAGTATGTACTGTGTCTGTTGGCTAATATATATTGTATCTGTCGCTCAGTAGATACTGTATCTGTTTCTTTAGATACCAACAGATATGGTATCTAAAGAAACAGATCTGTTGCTCAGTAGATGCCGTATGTGTTGCTCGATAGATGCTATATCTGTTGGTCAATTGATACTCTATATGCTGCTCAATAAATTAATCGGGCGATGCACTACATTTTCCAATGAAAATACGTAACAGACATCTTGAAAATAAATGGATCAAAATTAAAATTTAGTTGCATGGGACGGGCCTAAAGTGTCTATGAATATCATCTGTTTTTTGTGTTATTTCCTTTACGCTGATCACGGGGGAACAGCATTTTGCTTATTTCGATTTGATATTCATTTCTAGCTAATTTTTGGTCGTAGAATCCGGAAATGCTAACCGTTTTTCTCCTATACGTCCAGTTTTTGAGATACAGGGGGCTCAAATTTTGGCCCCCATACAAACCTTCCCTTCATTGAAATCAAAACAAACGAAACTCGTTACAATTTTTTTATTTATAAATTTTGATTTTACATCTTAACAATATTACCTAAGAACTAAAAAAAATTATGGCAAACATTTTCGTTTGTAGCTTTTCCTGGAGTGTTCAATTTCAGGACAGTCCCGGCGAAGGAGATACTTGATATGACTGGCACTGGAACTTCAGGAGAATGAGCAACTGGTCTTTTCGCCGATTCTAAATTGGGATACTGTATCTTATTTTTGTTTTTGTGTGTGTACCCTGTTGTTTTAGTACAACAAAAGTAACAATCACTTTGTGGTTTGAGGGCTCTCGCCATATCATTGGCACACCAAATGGCAACTGAAGTCGTTCTGCTTTCGTCCAGGACCTCAAATGTGTGACACAGCACCTGCACACTTTATGAGGGACCCACCATTTATCCTGATTGCAAATTGGAGTTTTGAAGTAGGCAAGATATGCCTGGTGAACAAAGGGGCCTATTTTTGTCCTCTGACTTAGAAATGTATAACTGCCACATATATAGCAAAATGAGTCCGGAGCGTTGAGACACTTTCGACGAGGGATAGTAGAGGCTTTCATTACACAAGTTAAGAGCACAATAATAGAGTAATATACTGGAACAGAGGCTTTTAGATACATTTTTTTACATAAAAGAGCCTTAAAAATGGCCGAAGAATTTCACAACTTTTAACAAACAATCCAGGTAGCGAGAAATTACTTTTTTTATTGCTTTTAATTTTATTGTATACAGGTACTAGAAGGTCCTGCACAAGGATGCAGCCCCGTAGCTTTTAAAAAAGTTGTTTTTTAAGGGAGCCTTTTGTAATTTTCCGTAAAATTAAAAAACAAACGATATCTCGAAAACCTGACGAATAGGGGAAAAACGGACTGCATTTTTGGAATCAGCGAAGCCGTTTTACTATAAATTAGGTGCAAAATTAAAAAAAAAAACAGAAAAAAAGTGTCAAAATTGTTCTCCCGTGAATCGTTTGCTCGTCGCAGATCCGTGCCGTTTTTTCCATCTGAGACCGAAATCAAAATGAATCGAAAATGGATAATTATACCAATTGTACGTTTCGGGTATATGCCATTCATTGCCTAGGTTCAGGATTCTCAACGCTGCAATTACGTTTCAAGTATTCAGCAATTCAGATGCATGTCAAACGGTAAAAGGGGAGATCAACCAGAAAAATTTTCTGATTTATTTTTCTAGTTCGTATTTTACATGCCATCTCCACCTAAAATTGAATTGAGTTCAAAGCAACTTGGAACGTTTAGGCACTGCTCACACGGGGATACTCAAGTCTCCAATACTTGGCGACTGAGAGACGGAGACTTGGAGTGTCGAGACTGTAGTCGCCCGCCATCTTCACAGGGCCGCTACTAAAGTCTCGAGATATGCATGTCGGCTGGCTGAAGTAGTCATTGTACACTGCTATTGCTTGTGGATCCGCAGGGTCGGCTTGCTTGCGGGGATCTTATGTGTACATGTCGAGATGTTGATAGCGATAAAGGTTGACGTTGTGGACGGCAAAAAAAATATGGTTGTCGGACTGCTTATGGATATGCGGGGTCGACTTGCTTGTCGACTATCCTTGTACATGTCCCTGTCGTATAAGGTGTTTCAGTTAATGTTTATCTTTTTGGACACGGTTCCGCGTAATTTACACTGCAAATTGTATTTAAATGGCACTCTATTACAAGAAAAATTAAAGTTTCAATCAATCGAGATGAAAATCTGTCAATATTTGACATTAAGCGACCCACATTTTACAAGGCATTGATAATTAACTACACGCTGAATTGGGCCACTTTTTTTTGTTGCTGTCACATGTATTTATGAGCTATGTTCCAATCCTTTTCTTTTTTACATCTTTGACTAAGCGACACATATTCTCCCACCACAGATCATCGCCATGAGCTTGTAGGACGCTTACTTGGTCCCCCTTTATTGGGAATAGGGTTCTATTCCATGGCATTTTCACATTTGTAACAGCCTTTTCGATTCATTTAGAAAGTGAGAAGAACGAACAGACGAGCCATCTTCAACAGCCACCATAGTACCACCATCGGGGCGACCGGTAGCGCAGTGTGTTGAGGCATCAGTCTCATGTTTGACTACCGGCGTTTCGGGTTCGAATCCCGTCCACGACGACGTTCGTGGCCATGGATGTGCAGGAGGTGCATGCTGGCAACTGCATTCTCTGAAACCAATTTATGCCAACGAAACGTCAACTGGGCCACATGGAACAGTTGGCGCGCTATGCCCCACAAGGGGTTAGGGCAATTGAGTATAGTACCACCATCAGTATAGAAAAGTATAGGGGCAAATGGTGGAGACAAATTTAACATTCAACAAATTTTCTTTTAACTCTGTTCTAGATACAATCCCATGCGAGACCTGGATCAAAACTGGTCAGTCGTTTTGTAGGGGAATTTACCGAAATCTGCTGAATAAAAGGCAGCTAATATTACGCTTCCGCAATTTATGGCCTATCCACTGCTGTTTTCAACGGCGTATCAGTTCATAGATAGGCATCTGTCCTGTACGCTTCATTTGATATGGTTTTGAACTAGTACACCAAAATGAAGCTTTGTAATCTTTGGGGGAAATTTTCCAACATTTGAATGCCAATTTCTCGTAGAATCTTTAATGTAAAGAGACGATTTTTGATCTAAATTTTATGAAATTCAATGCTTTTGTTGTTCAAATCACTTTGCTGTAGGACACAAACTTTAGGAGGTATTAAGTAAGTTGCACTTTGTTGCACAGAGAGTTAATGTTAAGAAATTTTCTGTTTTGACCAACAAGGTCGCTTTGTTGCTATGGAAACAGCCATGCACTTCATAATCGGGGTGTAGGCAACTCGAACTGAATATGAACCTTGGCCCTGATATTAAGTAATTTTTATATCCGTATGGCACGGTACTGCTATTTAGGTCTGAATATAGAAGCTCTTCCGTTGTGGTACCGGTGACGTGTCTATCGACCAGTTGATTCTGAAATGTACGGGGTTACGTTAAAGATAAAGTCTACGACAAAAAAAAACCGAGGACTGACAGTGGAGCAATTAAAAAGCCACAAATGAGCAATAATGCACCACCTTCAAGTTTTCGAATCAATAGCTCACCGTTGCCAACTGTGTATTGACCAGAACAGTAATCATTTTGAACTTTTGCGATAGGATTAAAAATTATTAATTCTATGAAGATTATTATACCCTTCACGGATGTGATAGGGTATATTAACTTTGTCATGAAGTTTGCAACGCACAGAAGGAAGCATCTCCGACCATATAAACTATATATATTCTTGGTCAGTATGATGAGACGAGTCGATTAAGCTTTGTCCGTCTGTCCGTCTGTCTGTACGGTTCTATGTAAACTAGTCCCTCAGTTTTAAAGCTATCAAGCTGAAATTTTGTACAAAGCCTTCCTTTTATTGCACGCTGTAAATGTGTCGGAATCATTGAAATCGGACCATTACATCATATAGCTGCCATAGGAACGACCGGTTCAAAAATTCGTTTTTGTGAGAAAAACTTTTTTATTTCTAAAGATATATTTTTCAAATTTCACATTAATCAAAAATATCTTTAGCTAAATCACATTTCCGAAACTAGTTAAAATTGGACTACTCTATCATATAGCTGTAATAGGAACGACCGTTCCAAAGCCAAGTTTTTGTTAGAAAAACTTTTTTATTTCTGAAGATATCTTTACCAAAATTCATATTATTCAATCATACTAACCGCCAAATCACGTTCCTAAATTTGGTTGAAATCGGCCCACTATTTACTCATTAGCGCCTGGCTGGCGTATTCTCGGCCCCTTTGGCCGGTATGTATACCCGCAACGGATGCAACGCATCAAGTTGACGGGTATGGATGCCTTGGGCAGGTGTTATGCCGGCATCCTGATAACTAATATAAAATAAATTAGTGGAGGTCGCCGAGCACTTTCCGCACTATTGCACAAGTATGCAAAATGACGTATTTTTGCATAACGTCAATGAGATTGTGCGGTAGGTGTAATTGGGTGAGGGAAGTCAGAAGGTCTTTGGGTATTATACCGGTAGCCGACAATATTACAGGCACTATTCGTACACTGCCAAGATGCCAAAATTGTTTGATTTCTTGGGCCAGTGCACTATAGTTTGCCCTTTTCTCCGCATGCTTTCCCTCGATGTTGCTATTATGGGGAATAGCAGCATGTATGCAGAGCGACTCGTCTTGTCGACTAAGAGTACATCGGGTTTGTTGTGGGCGACCGGGTGATCAGTGTTTTCCTGGCGATCCCAGTACATCGTGAAGCGAGTGCTGTCAAGCACTGCTTGTGGAGTGTACTGGTAGATCGGTACGGCTTCACCGATCAGCCCGTGCTTGTATACAAGGTGTTGGTGTATTATCTTGCATACAGCATTGTGTCTGTCCGTGTACTCTACCGGCGCCATTACAGAACAACCAGAAATGAGATGGTCAAGTGTTTCCAACACCGAACCACACATTCTGCACCGGTCGTCATCCACCCTTTGTTTGCAGATATGCTTAAGATAAGCACGGGTGGGGACCACGCCGTCCTGAATGGCATCCATCGAACCTTCTGCTTCGGCAAAGAGGTACCCTGCACGAAACCACCTGTTAGACAGGTGAAGATCGACAAATGGCTGCCAAAGGCAACTTGCATGTTTACCATGCATCGCCTTTGACTTCCATTTGTCGATCTTCTCTTGGTCTGACTTCACCAGACTCAAAGGAGCAAATGATTGATCCTTTAAGTTCAGTGGAGTCAAACCATCATCTGCCTTGCAGACAGCATCATGCAGAACACTCGATGTTGCTTTGCCTCGGAAATAATTGCGAAGTGAGTTGACTTGCTGATGATGTAAGTTGGCAATGTCAACTAAACCTCTACCTCCGATGTCACGCGGTAGACACATTCGCTTCACTGACGATTTTGGATGTAGCATTCGGAATTTGGACATCAAAACGCGTACTCCCCGTTCAATGTCCGCCAAAGATGTGACAGACCACGGGACTATTCCGAATGAGTAGGTCAGTGAAGGAATGGCATATAAGTTTACCGCACTTATTTTATTCCTTCCCGATAAGTTGGACTTTAGCACCAATTTCAACCTGCGCCAGAGCTCAACCAGGAGTCCTTCTCTCAAGTCATCAATGCTGGGGTGTTCACCTTGCAGAATTCCTAGGTATTTGTAAAAGTCTGCCTCCGACATTGCACCTACATGGATATCATCCAAGGTGAAGCCGGGGTGCGGTGCGTGAACGCCTTTGCGGATGGCACGGATTCGACACTTGTCTAACCCGAAGTCCATCCGAATATCACGGCTGAAATTTTCGGTGTTCCGCAGCAGACTTTTAAGATGGGCGTCGCTTCCCGAGTATAGTTTGATGTCATCTAAGTACATCAGGTGAGTCAGTTCGAATTTGGAAAACATTCCAAGAAGACCATGCTTGATTGTATAGCCGCACTGTCTAGCCGAATTCAAAAGTGATGAAAGGGGGTTCAGCGCCAAGCAGAACCAGAGAGGACTCAAAGAGTCCCCTTGGAATATGCCTCTTCGGATATGTACCGGTTGAGAGAGCATATTGCCTTCGGTTGATGGCACTGATAGTGTTGTGCGCCATCCTTCCATCACTTTTGTTAGGAAATTGATTAAGGCAGGATCTACGCGGTACATGTGGAGGACCTCGGTTAGCCAGCTATGGGGGATGCTGTCAAACGCTTTGGCGTAATCGATGTAGCAGTAATACAGATTCCTGTGATCGCGCGTAGCTTGTCCTACCACAACCGAGTCGATCGTTAGTTGTTCCTTGCAACCCCTGAATCCGACTCGGCAGCCCTTTTGCTCCTCGGCAAGAATATTGTTCTGCTCAAGGTGCGTATAGATCCTACCACTAATAATGGCTGTAATGTATTTGTACAGTGTCGGCAACCATGTTATAGGCCTCGTTTCAGCAGGGCTCTCCACTGTTTCCCGTTTGGGTAACAAGTAGGTAACACCTGCTGTGAGAAAAGGTGGAAAATCCTCAGGCCTATTTATCAACAGATTTATGTGCGAGCTGACCACATATACTCGGGAATCGCTTATACCAGAAATTCTGCAATTTGTCAGGACCAGGCCCCTTCCAATTTTTGGATCGCTTAATAACTTCGCGGACATCGGATTCAGTGACCTCAGCGAAAATCATGCCAGGCAAGCTGGCATGGCGGGTGGTTTTGGCAGTGATCCACTCAGTATGTTGGGTGTGTTGAGCGGGAGTTTGCCAAAGTCCACCCCAGTATTGTTCCGCGTCAGTCACTGAGGAGATAATAGTGGGGCTGGCTTGTTGGTCCTCATTGATGGTCTTGTAGAAGTTCCACTGGCTTTTAGTGAAAGCAGCGTTCTGAACACGTCTGGAGAGGCTCAGCGTGTATCGTCGGAGACGATTTGTAATGACTGCGAGCTTCTGCTTTAGTGTGTCCAGTACTTCCACCAAAGGAGTTCTGGAAGGAGTGGAATATTTACGGAGGATCTTTTCCACTTTTTTGTTCAACCGTCTACAGGTATTGCCAGCGACGTATTGAGTCAATAAATCGGCCCACTATTTACTATTAAAATATTATTATTATTATTTATTATACCTTCGGTTTTTCAATTCAAATATGAGCTTTATGTAGATAAAAACTGATAAAGATTCAAACAGTGCTCAAATTTTAGTAGGGCATCCGCTATGTCTCTATGAAAATGCAAATTTATACATCGATAAGCAAAAAAAGCAAAAATGTGGGCTAAATAGTATACCTAGCTCAAACAATTACATTTTAATCAGATTTATGTACATCTGATTGCATTTCGATATAACATCTCACAAAAAATATATCCATTTGCCCTCATTTCAAAAAGACAAAAAAATTACCTATCGTCTACCAAAAATCTGAATGCACCTTTTCTCGTCTTAATGCTTTTCCTATAAGACGCGCGGGAACATTTTCGTGGAGTAATTCTCGGGAAATCTACAGATGTAAACATTGCCTGATTCGAGCAGCGAACGTCATGTTATTGTTATTGTATTCACGTTCAAATTCAAGGAGATGTTCACGTGTAAACGAAGCATAATATACCGTCAGGTCCGTGCGAAGGGAGGGGCGAAGGGGACGACCGCCCCGGGCGCCA
Organism: Chloromyia formosa; assembly: GCA_964017055.1. Taxonomy (NCBI): domain Eukaryota; kingdom Metazoa; phylum Arthropoda; class Insecta; order Diptera; family Stratiomyidae; genus Chloromyia; species Chloromyia formosa. Next base: position 60,514,750 of record OZ024818.1, read on the forward strand.
TTACCAGGCGCCGAAAACGAGTTTAATATTTGGTGATTTCAATAGCGCATTTCAAAAAGAACATTTATTCAAATTTATACCTCTACAATGACCATTCATTTTTGCTCAGAAATTGGTACACACTTTTCACTAGCCTCCCTCACACTAATGAAAATTTTTGTTCAAAATTATATAAACGAAAAATTGTACAAACATTTTATGGCTTCTTAAAAAAAAAATACCTGACGCAACATTCCAATTTTAAACTAAGGTCACGAAATGAGTTAGCAGTCATCTCATTTACTAGATCGTGACGATGTGTTTTGTCTTGGTGTAGAGATGTGTGATCAGCAACTCGCTCAACCGAGTCATTTATCTCAAATGGGTACTCATTCAACAGCTTAGTGTGCTAATAATCAGATTGTGAATCCTCTTTTATTGAAAAAAAAAACGCTTGCTTCAGTAAGATTCCAACCAGGGTGCATAGAAAGCAAACGTGCTAACCGTTGCGCCATCCGGACTGACTCCTGATCATATAGGCAATCTTATAAATAATTTTTCGCCCCGTCTGCAGTTTGGGATTCATATACAGCGTGTCTGGAAATTGTCACATAAACGCACTGCTACGTGATTTTCCCAGGAAAACAAAATACAAATCGAAACATTTTCTCGAATTTTCAACAATTGACATGATATAGGCATTTACATTTTTTATGCAAATTGCTTATCTCAGATTGCTAAAGAAATAATATCTGGGAAACTGCGCTAACTAGAATGCTCAAATAAAATGTCAATCGAGGCTAATACGTTACTCTAAAATACATTACTGAAAATGCAATAACTGGAAAACTACGCAAGTTGGAACTCTCAAATATACACATAATCTCAACTATTATCTTACTCTTATTTCAAAAATGTATCCTATAAAATTAGAGGAATAGTTTGTTGGTTGTACCACTATCAAATGTAATTTTATTTTTATAGTTTAAAATCTTGGGCTTTTAACAATTTTTCTACAGTTTCCGTATATTTGTATATTGCACCATTTATTTCCAAAATCGAAGCTCTATTTTCCTATGATCAGATCGTGCTTAGATAGTTTCATCATAATTTCGTAATTTCTGACAGTTGTGGGCCTATGAATTAAAATCGTTTAATTCGAAAATTCACCCTTTTTAATTAAAATGAAACCGGAAAATAGAGGGCTAGGCTCGCAATCCGAGGGTTTTGTAGTGTCCCATGCCAATAGGAGATGAACTGTCATACTCTTGGAGATGCGTAACCATTCATCTTAAGACGACATTGCAAACTTGCGTAAAAAATATCAAAAATAAATTGTTTGAATAATTATAGAAAGTAGTGTCAGCGACCAGCCTACCTCCCCCTCTTTCCCTCCTCCCTCCTCTCCCACCAATCTCTACCCTTTCCAAAATGGTTAACTCCAATTCGCTCTATGTAAAACAATATGCAAGTATGTAATACTCGTAGTACTAGTATGTAGTACAAGACAGAATATCAGTTCTGTTGTGGGAGTAATTACTGGCCACTGCGTTATTGGGGAGCATGCTAGGAGGCTTCGCCTTCCTTTTAATGATTTCTGTAGAAGCTGTGGAGACGTCAATGAGGAGGAGAGTTGTTTCCATCTCCTCTGTTCTTGCCCGGCCCTGGCAAATAAGAGGAAATCAACTCTTGGCTCCTTTTTTTTCTCAGAACTGGAGTATCTGGTGGATGTCAATATAGACTGCCTCCTCCGTTTTATCACCAGCTCAGGTTGGTTCAAAAATTAGTTGGGGTGATGGGGGTCAATATAGGACCCTGTGGTATCACAATGGGCCAGCGAATGGTCTAAGTGTGCTGTGCTTTGTCATGGCAGCCAAATTACCTAACTTAACCTAACCTAACCTATGTAGTACAAGAGGCATGTTATGTGCATTTTTTGTATGGACGATATCAAAATGTCCAAATTCAAATGTATAGATGTATATAATGCATAACTATAGAAATATACTATTATTAACCTATTTTGAGAAGATGTCAAAATTCCATTATTTCTTGAAATGCAAGGGGTGGGACAAATTATGATCTCATATTTTCCCCTTTACCTCTTTTCCCCTTTACCTCTTTTCCCCTTTTTCAAATTTGATGAAAATGCCAAGTGGAATGTACTCCGTAGTACCTTCCTCATGATACCCCACTTGCCTATACCAGATGAAAAAAATCTTTGACCTTAAAGCAGCAACCAGCCCACCTTACCCCCCACTCCCCCCCCCCCCCCCCAATGCTAACCCATCAATCTTTATCCTTTCAGAAATGGTTAACTCCGATTCGCTCTACGAAAAACAATAAATAATATTCGAGTATACAGTCTACTCGTAGGTAGCAGAGGCCGGTTATGTGCATTTTTTGTATGGATGGAATCAAAATGTTCAAATTTAAATGAAAGTACTATTATTAAATATTTTGTGATTGTTACGAAACTTAGAGATATTATTACCCATGATGTTGGTAATCGGCGGCTATCAATATTTTTGACCTGGGATGTGTTTGAGGGATGCAGGGGTGTGCTAACTGTAACTATAGAAATATACTATTATTAACCTTTTTTTGACCAGATATTAATTTTCCATTATTTTTGGTTTTCTATAATAGTCAGAAGCTACCTTTCTGTAAGTTTTCATATTTCTAAGTGTAACGGTTTCGAAATGCAAGGGGGGTCGGACAAGTTGACCTATGGGGGCCTCCCCTTAAAGTTAACCTATTACCCTTAAAGTTAACCTATTACAACGCATCGCTTTCTACAGTGAATTATAGTAATTCTACACATTCCTACAAAATTTGATATATGTAGCTTCAGCCCTTCGTGAGATATTCTATGGACAGACGACAGACAGACATTTGACCGATTTCATAAGGGTTTTGATTTTACTACAAGACCCTAAAAATCATTTTGCATTAAATTATTCAAGAATAATAACCACTATCCAGCACTTTTTTCATAAAATATTTATTCGTCAACGTTTCGCATATATTAATGCATTATCAAGACTATAATAATAAATATTTTCAACAACATTAGTAATCGACAATATTTTAAAAATTTCCTATTTATATTTATATAAATAATATTTTCTTAAAATATTTACAATAAAATGAACTGGATAGTGGTTATTATTCTTGAATAATTTAATAAAAACCAGTGATCATCTATCAACTAGTCATATTGCATTAAAATACATAATTTCTCAGTGTAGCTTTGGGTTTGTCGTTCATTTCTCATTCAAAATAATTCATTATTAACAATGAATTATTTTGAATGAGAAATGAACGACAATTTCATTATACCCTACACCTTATAAGCATAGGGTATATTGTTTTTGTCACGACGAAAATATGTAAGACCTTAAAGGAGGCTCCGGAAGTATAGCAATTTATATATATAAATGGTTTGTCTGTCTGCCTGTCTGTCTGTCTACCTGTTTGTCTGTCTGTCTAATTGTTCGCAAGATAATTTTCGATAGAATGAAGCGAGAGCCTTGAAATTTTGGTCAGATGTTGGCAGTATGATCGAGTTAGTTAGTATTGAAAATGGGCATGATCAGGCCAAGAGAACGCCTACCTCCTCTACATATGTAAAATAATTAAATGTATTTTTTTAACTACCGATTAAATAAACATAAATAGCTCTAGGTTGTTCGTGAGGGCTATCTTATACTCTCCTGGAAAAAGAAAATCGATCAGTTGAAAAGTAACGGTAATTTTCTTACAAAGAGCCCCGTACTACCCTACTTTTCAGGATTTTTGTCTATAACTCTTGAACCAATTGACGTAGACACCTGATTTTTGGCATGCAACCCTGAGGTGAGAAGCTGCTTAAGTTTTAGTAAGTTCGGCATAATCAGATCAAAGAAAGCCTACCTACCCGCTCTAGGCTCTTACTCCTGCACAGTCTCTGACAACTTCCACTGACTGAAGACCGCCGAATATCGGTGATTGACTGAATTGGTGGGGGATTCACCACTCACCTAAAAGGGCCTCATCACTCCAGCCTGATTACCGACGAATCTTGAAAATCAATCAGCCCACATCAACCTGGCTACTCGCCTCCGAGACAAAATCATGCACAACACAAATAAAATACACACCTCAGGCATTAAAAAAATGAAACCGGAATATAGAGGGCTACGCCCGCAATTAGAGGGTTTTGTAGCAAGCGCTTATTTTGGTATATAAATATCGGCTCCCTGCTCTTCTTGATACCACTCAGATGGATAGAAAAACATAATTAAAATGTCTTACTCGCTTACATTTTACATGCCAATTCATATAACGTGATTGTAACGAAACTTAGAACATATTATTGCATAAGGTGTTGGTTATCGTTGGCCATCAGTACTTTTGACCTCGAATGTGTTTAAAGCATGCAGGGGTGTGCCAACTATAACTATAGAAATAAACTATTATTGACCTATTCTGAGAAGATATACAGATTCCATTATTTTCCATTTTTTTCGGAACCCACCTTCCTATAAGTTTTCATAATTCTAAGTATAATGGTCTCGAACTGCAAGGGAAAGGGGACAAATTACGAACTAATACCCCCTCCCTACTGTTCCCCTTTCTACAAATTTCAAGAAAATGCGAACAAATGGAATGTACTCAACATTACCTTTCTCACGATACCTCACTTGCCTATACCAGTCGGTAAAAAAAAATTGACCTTAATTTCGCTTCTATGTGGACACCGCTTCCCCCACTCGTTCCTACGGCAGCCGGTTCTTTGTACCGGAAAGACCCGTTTTTTGACGGCCAAGAGCTACCAAACCCCTTCGATGTAAGAAGAACTGAAGTATTCGAAGCATCGCTACTACAACATCAACCCACCCGCTAAAGTTGTATTAGTCAGCGCCCCCAACCAATCTTTACCCTTTCAAAAATGATTAATTAAATAGCTGCAATTCGCACTACGAAAAACAACATCAAAGTAGTACTCACACTTATGAGGCCGGTAGGTGTATTTTTTGTGTAGATAGTGTCAAAAGCTAACTTTAAATGAATGTACTATTATTAAATATAACGCGATTGTAATAAAACTTCGAGATATTATTGCCTATAGTGTTGGTTATCATTGGCCATCAATTTTTTTGACCTGTGATGCGTTTAAGGGGGGCAAGGGTGTGCTAACTGCAACTATAGAAATGTACTATTATTAACCTTTTTTTGATGAAATATCAAAATTCTACGATTTTTAATTTTCTACGCTAGTGAAATGCCGCTTTCCTGCAAATTTTCATATTTCTAAGTGTAACAGTCTCGAAATGCAAGAGGGAGGGGACAAACTCGGATCACATATTTTCCCATCTATGTACCTATTTTCCCCTTTTTTCAAATTTGATGAAAATACCAAAAATGGAATGTACTCGGTGTTATCTTTCTCATGATACCCCACTTCCTATACCAGATGAAAAAAAAATTTGACCTTCATTTCCCCTCTATGGGGACCTGCCCTTAAAGTCAGCCTATTACAACGAATCGCTTTCTCCGGCGAATTATAATAATTCTACACATTCCCACAAAATTTCATGTATGTAGTTCCAGCGGTTCATGAGATATTTCATGGACAGACGGACAGACGGACGCATGACCGATTTCATAAGGGTTTTGTTTTTACTACATAACCCTAAAAAGAAATACCTAAGCACCACTAGATGTTATAAATGTTATTTTATTAAAAAAAACTTGAGTCATTTATTGTAATCTGGCATTAGCAGTAAGTATAGCCGTAAAAATTAAATGTGAATTATTATCGATAATATATGAGAATACTACTACTAATACTACATTTAAGGTTAGCTTCAAGTATTTACTGTTAAATTTATACAGTTAATAAAAACCTTATAAACTTGAAAGATTATCCACACACACTAGATCGATTTGCAAGTTTTGCACAATTCGCATACTAATCACCTTGAATAATTACGCAGCATACCAAATGAACCGTAAACGAGTCACTAACCAATTACGGCCTATGCTTGCTTTAGCTCAGTTCGTGAGACGTGGGCGGTTTTTTTTTCAGGACATTCTTGCATATCCCTTCGCTTCTGCGGAAATTTCGAATTGTTCTTAGTGAGGTTAGCACTTTGAGGGACTTAACCAATCTGACTTTTCTTGTTATTTCTGATGTGTTCGGTAATAAATTGGATATCTGATAACCTGCCATCCCACCCAGCATGAAAAACACTTATAGCTCAAAAAATCTACTGCGGTGATTCAATAAAGAAATGAAACCGGAATATAGAGGGCTACGTCCGCAATTCGAGGGTTTTGTAGCACGCGCTTATTTTGGTATCTAAATATTGGCTCCCTGCTCTTCTTGGTACCACTCAGCTGTATAAAAACGCCATAATAAAATATCTTACCCATGATATAGTATCCATCTCCATCTGTCACCTCTCAAAGTAATAGTTCTAATACGAGAAGCTGTATTTTAATTTAAAAAAAATTCCAGAAATGGAATGTACTCGACGGTACCTTTCTTACGATACCCCACTTGCCCATACCAAGCGAAAAAAAAATTTCGACCTTCATTTCCCCTCTATGGGGACCTCCCCTTAAAGTTGACGCATTACGACGCATCGCTTTCTCCAGAGAATTATAGTATTTCTACATATTTCCACCAAATTTCATGCATGTGGCTTCGGCGGTTCGTGAGATATTTCATGGACAGACAGACAGACAGACGGACGCATGACCGATTTCATAAGGGTTTTGTTTTTATACAAAACCCTAAAAAGTATGCCAATGCGAACGAATCCTACCATACCTCATATCCCTATTCAAAAAATTACATGAACTCTATTAACTTTCTCCATAACCACTTACGAATTTCAAACAGCCGACTCCTTATGAATCCCAAACAGAATCCTTGGAAATCAATAGCAAATATTCACCAAAAAAATAAACATATAAGACTACCATTTTCCCGGCGTGGCGATATGAGTACGTATTCGTCAACTACCAGGTAAACAGGGACCGAGTGGAGAACAAGAAAACATTTTTCAATTCCGAAAATATTACCATTTCAAAAATATATTTCATTGAACACATGACAGCATGCCCGAACTTCTTGCGCCCATATCGTTTCGGCTAACTCGTAACCAGTGCTGGCGTATAATCAAAACAACATGTCAAACGAACACGTTTAGATACGACAACCTGCTGTTTTTGTACGCTTCAATTTCAACGTCGCTATCAAAACAAAATAAATAATTCATTACCGTGAAAACAGCATCCGTTGACGGTATACAAAGGATTTTACTGTCATGAATCATCATCGTTTCGATCACTAATGTCCTTGTCATGGCTGTCGTCCTCTTTTTCGTGGCTGTCTTCGAAACCTACAGCCCAACTGAATCTCGCTCCTTTTGTGCCCAACGTTCACATGTAAATTTAAAAATTATATCTTCCGGAGCCGATTCTCCATCTCAGAGGATGTATACATTATCCTTTGAGATGGAGAATCGGCTCGACTAGACATTGTCATTTTTCATATGTACTTAATTTCGCCCGGCAAGTCCTGGTTTGTTATTGGAACATGTTTTCCTTGTTGCCCCATCGGATACATGTTTTGTTGATTTTTCCTATTACAAGTCTTGTGACTCCGGGGCTTTTTTCCTGTGTTCTGGGATCAGAGTTCGATTCGTGTTCTGGGATCAGAGTTCGATTCGAATTTTGTACATAGAACAACACATGCGGAGAAGCCCGCGGGTAGGGAGTCATGTGGCAAAAATTTACTTTTAATTTGATTGAAAATAGGAAAGTGCAGAGTTTCAAGCGGATGAAGGAGTCTGCCTTAGAATGCGGTTAGCCACATAAGCAGTTTTTTATCTGTTGCCAACTTTGACTATTGAACAACAGGTAATAACGTCAAAACCAAAGACGAAACATTAAATTAATTACAAATTTTATGAATTAAAATTAATAAAATAATTAAATTAAACCTAAGATTCTTTATGTATACGTGGGCGGTCCGATAAGTACTTAGCCTTACCGCCCGATGGCACCACTATTGCAAGAGTAATTTACTAAAGTATAGTACATTCTCGTAGATGACTACTGTCAAAATTTCAGCTGAATCGGACTCGTAGTTTTGCTTTGACCGCGTGTGGAAGCGGGCGTATCCGCGGATTTTAGAAAAATGAAAAAGGAGCAATATCGGTCGGTGATTCGACTTTTGTTTTTGGAAAGGAAATAGTGAAGCAAAATCAAAGAGCGCTTGGATGCTGTGTACGGCGACCCTTCTCCTTCGATGGCGACCGTCAAAAATTGGTTTAACGAGTTTCAACGTGGTCGCACGTCGGTTTTTGATAAGCCACGCCCTGGTGCCCCGAAAACGGCTACCACGGAGAATAACGTGACAAAAATCCACGATCTCGTATTGGCCGACCGCCGATTGAAGGTGCGCGAGATAGCTGAGACAGTAGGCACCTCAAAAGACCGCGTGCGTCATATCCTGCATGAAATTTTGGGCATGAGAAAGCTGTCGGCGCGAAGGGTGCCGCGTTTGTTCACTCCGGACAACAAGCGCAACCGTGAGACCACTTCAGAGCAGTGTTTGAAGCTGTTTAAGCGCAATCCGAAGGAGTTTCTGCGTCGTTTCGTAACCGTCGACGAAACATGGATCTACTGGTACACACCAGAGACCAAGGAACAGTCGAAATAGTGAACTTCACCCAGCGAACGTGCTTCGAAGAAGGCGAAGACTGTCCTATCGGCCGGAAAGGTGATGGCCACCGTTTCCTGGGATCGACTACCTGGAGTAGGGCAAAACGGTCACATGGCTCTACTATGCCGAATTATTGGGCCGATTCGACGCCGAATTGCAGAAAAACGGCCCCATTTGGCAAAGAAAAAAGTGCTCTTCCACCATGACAACGCACCCGGCTCACACCTCCGCCGTCGCCACGGTCAAATTGGTCGAATTGAGCTACGAACTGCTGCCCCATTTAGTTGGAACGCTAAGCGATTTGACCTTGCAAAATATGATAGAGAAATGCTGTTTGGTATTAGTGTCGGTGGTCCCCATACATCCATTTTAAGAGATGGAGCCATCTTGGACCCCACGGCAGAGCGGCTGTCCAGGCGAAAAACAGACAAATTTGAACCCTTTTTTAATATTCTCCTCATAATTTGTAAACGGTGCCTCGGATCAAAAAACTTAAGTGGATTTAAATAAAAGAGCGTCAAATTCTACATCCAATGCATTGCTCAAAGGTGGAATTCAGTTTAATAGTATTGTCAAAACCGATAGTCGAAAAACGTCACCTTTCGAGGCTTTGGAGAAAAATCACACTATTTCGCTTTTCAAGGTTACATATCTGTAAAACCAATGCTACAAATGGAAAACTCACTAGACAAAAGCTAAAGACATTTCTATTTCAAGTTTAACTAGCCCAATACTTTTCAAATCAGCCCGTTTTTAGTGTAGTTTTGAGCGAAAATGCAGAAATGGTTTTTAAGCGATTTGAGCCTTAAAAGCTCTATCTCGATAAATATAACAGATACAAGTTTTGGTTTAACCTCAATTCGTAGATATTTTAACCTTGTTTATAAAAGTTTTGCTAAGTTTTTTGTTAGATTAATTTAATTAATTAAATAACTAGTTAATTAAATGATTTAATTTCTTCCATAATTTCAAAGTTCAAGCAATTTTTATGACACTTTAGGTTGGTTCCTAATGTATCTGGTCATTTTGAGTCGAATGAAATCAACCGCAATTCCATACGATCATTAGTTCAAAAGATATTCACATTTTTCCAGATTGTTTAGTTAGTTAAATGAGCTTTTTTGTTAAGTAAGTTAAAAATTAATGATTTTTATGCCAGTTTTAGGTTGATTCTGAATGTATTTGGTCGTTCTGAGTAGAATAAAAACAACCGTGATTCCATACAACCATTATTTCAAAAGATATTCACATTTTTTCAGTTTTTTTTATAAGTTAAGTAAGCTTTTTTATTAAATAAGTTGAAAAAAAAGTTTTTATTCCACTTTTAGGTTAACTCTTAATGTACATGGTCATTCTGAGTCGAATGAAATCAACCGCAATTCCGAACCATCATTTGTTCAAAAGATATTCAAATTTTTCCAGATTTTGTCATTAATTAAAAAAGACCTTTTTATTAAATAGTTTAAAATAACAAGTTTTTCTTCTTTAGCAAAACTTTTATAAACAAGGTTAAAATATCTACGAATTGAGGCTAAACCAAAACTTTTAGCTGTTATATTTATCGAGATATAACTATTAAGGCCCAAATCGCTAAAAAATCATTTCTGCATTTTGGTATTGGGCTTGTTAAACTTAAAATAGAAATTTCATCAAATTTTGTCTAATAAGTTTTCCCTTTGTAGCATCGGTTTCACAGATATGTGAGCTTGAAAAGCAAAATAGTCTGATTTTCCTCCAAAGTCTCAAATGTGACGTTTTTCGACTATCGGTTTTGACTACACTACTAAACTAAATTCCAACTTTGAGCAATGCATTGGATGTAGAATTTGACGCTCTTTAATTTAAATTCTCTTAAGTTTTTCGATCCGTGGAACCGTTTACAAATGATGAGGAGAATATTAAAAAGAGGGCTCAAATTTTTCGGTGTTCCGCCCGCACAGCCGCTCTGCCGCGGGGTCCAAGATGGCGAGTGAGTCGCTCCTGAAATACTGGTATTTATCTGGAATAAAATATATTGTAGTGAGGAGAGCTACTGTTTTCATTGAATCAAACTACAAGAATCGGAAATCAAATATCATTTGAAGTTGGAGCATCGCTGGGTCAAGTGTATCGATCTAAAAGGAGACTATGTTGAGAAATAAATCGCCACTTTTCCAAAATTTGCGTTTTGCTTTTGTAGGCTAAGTACATATCGAACGGCCCTCGTATATCTAATTCACGAAAGTAAGAATTGTAAGTCTCAAATCCTTAGTCTGTTTAAGATTTTTTTTTTTTGTGTGCTACCAGGAATCCGTCCACTGTAGCTCGGGGGTGCGTTCTGCTGCACCCCGCATTTAAACATTTTGTTCTCGTCAATTAAAAAAAAAAAATTTACAATTCAAAAAAGGGAGGTGTAGAACGTTCCGCTACCAAACCAATGCTAGAGTTACGTGCTAGTTATGTGCCGGTTTTAAAAATTTCGTGTTCGTCAATTAAAAAAAAATTATCGATGAAAATGGAAGGGTATAGGTTAATGTCCCGCTGCCCCCATCAATGGTACAACATGGTACAAGTGGGTCGGTTTTCTTCGGGTTGATGTAAAGTGTGTGTATCTTGAGCTATTCAGAGGACATTTCTACCAGATTCGTGTTGGAACTCGTGCTCGACAGTCTGTGGCCGGGCTTATGCAAATTATTTAGTTAAAATAAATTGCGAACTTGTCGGTTAGCTTAGAGCAGCCTGCAGAGAGGCCAACTCTCATTGGGTCCATTTGGCATCCTTCGCTGGATAGATAGAGGTGCGAAGTGACCACTCCCCTAAATTAATCAACTATGTTACCGAAACGCCACTGGCTACCTCTGTTAACTTTCGAAAGTAATGAACAGCGAAGATGTTGAGGCGTTTCGAACTGTCGACGCAAATCGTCATCTTCTTCATTGAAGAAGTCCCTTGAATGGACTCCGCTGCCATGCGTATAGCATGTAATTCGAACCGTAAGACGGTCGAATGTTTCGGCAGTCTATACCACTAGCTAAGGCCCAAATCCGCCGAGTAGACGCATGAGCGTACTTCAGGGTTCGTACATACCAGGGCGCACCGTTATTGATGGCTTCTCTGCTCTCCCAGTTTCCCCTTGTTGGGAACTTCACTTCGAAGTTCTTTTCATGGTATATTTGTTTGGTCATGTGATTCGTATCCACTTCCAAACAAGCACGACAATGTTTACGGCATATGCTACCATCCCAAATTGAAATTTTGAAACAAATGTTCGTTGTAGGATTTAGTTGATTGGTATTGAATACGGGCGTGATCCGGCCAAGAGATCGCCTACCTCCCCTACAAATGTAAAATAATTGAATGAATCTATAGGTGTGTTTTTTTTTGACATGGATATGTCTTATAGCTGGGGGTCATCCTAAAAATCTGTCCGTCACACGAAATGTCTGTTTTTCTACTCGGGGGTCAGAAGAGGAAACAAGCCCATTGAAAATTTTTCCGAGTTATATGAATGTAGTGGCCGATCCTCAGTCAATCCGAGTCAGTCATCAAAGGGAACTCACAAAAATCGAAAAACTTCGCATCATGAACTGACTAAACAACCAGGCACCCATAAAACAAGTCAACATCATTTAACTGCCATCCCCTCGTGATTCAAATTTGCTCACAACACCAGCCACATCCAGACAACCTGTCTCCCTTACTCGTGCACAGCGCTATGGCTCCTCCTTCACAGCAATCTTTTTGTTTTCATCAATTAGTCACTAACCTGACTCAGTAAGAAAATCGTTGGGGTAGGTCGGGAAATAGCTTCAACTTCACCTTGGACTACACTTCCGCGGCGGATCCACCCCTTTCTTGTGATGGCCAATCCCATCCAGCCGACTGAAATCAGTGTCACCAAGGTCACCAATGTGTTTTTCCCGTGGATGTAAGGAACTTACGACCGTACTTGTATCGCGCATACCGCGTACTATCACGATCGATGATATATCAACTAAGAGTGCACAATTCTGATTTAGTGAGGAGAATAGTGCAGATGATGCAGTTTGTGCAGCGCGGATAACGTAAACGTTAATGCAATAAAATTGTGTTGTCGCGCTTACCGTCTTTAGACTTAGACGAGTACTATCTAAGTATCTAATAGTAAGTGTGTTTAGGTAGACCGCGGCTTGACGCGATCGATCGCGGATTGACGTACTAACGAAGCACAGGCGCATATAAATATGTAGAGTGTATGATCGCTTGATCCACACACGGGGCAACGGTTGGGTTAATTTGTATTCTCCTGTACACTATGCGGGACGGTATGTCTTGAAAATGATACAAAGTATCTACACTGCGAGGGTAAAACTAAAATAATGATGCAATCGGTGATAAGGACACCCGCACAACCAAGCATCAATGTGGGGGACCTCAACATCGAGTTCGTGAACAACTTCATTTACCTGGGTTGCAACTTGTCAAGGGACGCCAACGAAACTGACGAAATCAAGCGACGGATACAGTTAGCTAATAAGACTTTTTTCTCGGTTCTCCCCATAATTTAATCGAAGCATGTGCACAGAAACACGAAGCTCCGCGTGTACAAAACCATTATACGACCAGTGCTATGCTATGGCTGCGAAGCATGGACCCTAACTCAAGCCTCCGAAAACATGCTAGACACTTTTGAACGTAAGGTTCTACGGCGAATTTTCGGGGCTGTTTGCGATCGAGATGGATGGCGCATCCGGTACAACCATGAGTTGTATGAAATGTACGATGAGCTGCAAGTCTCGAAAATCGTCAAACTACAACGACTTCAATGGGCAGGGCATGTACAAAGAATGGACGATGATCGCATGCCTAAGAGAGTAATGAATGCAGAACGAGTCGACGGAGCGAGACTCCGAGGACGACCGAGATCTCGTTGGGAGAGCTCAGTAGGTGTGGACGCCGCGCAGCTGCTGGGCTCCCAAAATTGGAGGACGCGGTCACGTGACCGAGATAATTGGAGGACAATGATCCAGGCGGCCAAGGCCCGACGTCGGGCTGTCGCGCCACGATGATGATGATCTACACTGCATGCAGATACATCGGTACATCTTATGCCTACCGAAAGCGTGGGACGTGTTTTGTCGAATGAATTCATCCAGTATAACTATACTGGGATCTTTATAAAACTTACGTCGATATCTTCAACACAACAGGTTCCACGCAGTCGGTAGCCAAATACATATCCATGTTCCGATGTATCTGCATGCAGTGTAGATACTTTGTATAATTTTTTTACAACGGGTTAGGACAGGTTAACTCGCGGAGCAACAAAACAATCGATGGTAGCTATCCAGGTTAGATTTTTATACCCTAGAATTTTAGTATAGGGTATATTGTTTTTGTCAGGACGGAAATATGTAACACCTTAAAGGAGGCTCCGGAGGTATGGCAATGTATATATATAAATGATCAGGGTCACCTCCTCATTCGATTTAGCCATGTCTGTCTGCCTGTCTGTCCGTCCGTCTGTCTGTCCGTCTGTCTGTCCGTTCGCACGATAACTTCCGATAAAATGAAGCTAGAGCCTTGAAATTTTGGTCAAATATTAGAAGTATGATCTAGTTGGTATTGAAAATGGGCGTGATCAGGCTAAGAGAACGCCTGCCTCCCCTACATACGTAAAATAGTTAAATGTATCTATAACTCCCGATTAGATAAACATGAAAAGCTCTAGCTTTGGTAGATTGCTCGCGAGGATAATCTTATACTCTCCTGGAAAAATAAAATCGATCAGTTGAAAACTAACGGTAATTTTCTTACAAAGAGCCCCGTACTACCCTACTTTTCAGGTTTTTTGTCTATAACTCTTGAACCAATTGGCCTGGGCACCTGATTTTTTGCACGTAGTCCTGAGGTAAAAAGCTGCTTGAGTTATAGTAAATTGGACATAATCAGATACAAAATGAAAAAAATTACGTATTACTTTACTTACGATAACTTTAGATAGAATGGTACTAGCGAGTTGAAAATTTGGTACAATGCTGGTAGTAAGATCTGGTTAGTTGTTATTGAAAATGGGTAAGATCTGACCATAGGAACCCCTGCCTCCCCTACAAATGAAACTTCAAATAAGCGGTAACTTTCGATAGAGTGAAGCTAGAGACTTGAATTTTTTTTTAAATGTTTGTAGCATGATATAATCGGTTCACGAATAGAAGGTTACGCGAAGAAGTGTGCAACTTTTTCGTTCTCTCTGCTCATGACGTCACAGTTTCACTTTTCGAAAGCTTTCCGTAAATTTGTTAGGAAATCAGATACTTTTTATAGAGAATTCGTTTACAAATCTACAGTTTTAATCCGATTTTCGTGAAATTTTGAGAATTTGGCCTCCACAACTAGGGAAAAATAAAATAAATAAATAATAAATAACTGGCGCAACAGTCCAATTTGAACCACGGCCTCGAGATGAGTTAGCATCATCTCATTTTCTAGATCGTGACGGTTTTTTTGTGCAGAGGTATGTGATCAGCAACACGCTCAACCGAGTTATTTACCCCATAATGGGTACTCATTTAACAGCTGAGTGGGCTCATAGTCCGACACGTAAATCCCCGGAATCGAACCGGGGCCCAGTGCGTTGAAGGCGAACGCGCTAACCGTTGCGCCATCCGGACTACTAATAAGGGAAAAATAAATGTTTACATAAGATTTCAAAAAACTACCCTCATCCCCCTTCCCACCCCTAAAAGGAAATCTGCGAATTTAGCTACAGTTTTATTCCGATTTTAATGAAATTTTGTATTTGAGACCTTCCAGACAAGGGAAAGGTGACTGTCTACATCAGCTTTAGGAAAACTACCCACAACTTCCTTCTCACCCCTAAAAGCAAATTTGCAAGTGTATCTGCAGTTTTATTCCGATTGTGATGAAACTTTGTATATTAGACCTTAAACACTAGAGGAAGGTGAGTTTCTACATAGGTTTTGAAAAACCTCCCTCATCCACCTTCTTACCCCTAAAAGGAAATCAGCGAATTTATCCACAGTGTTATTCTGATCTAGATGAAACTGAAATGTATATTTGTCTTTCAGGGCTGGGGGAAGGTGACTGTCTACATAGGATTTAGGACCCCCCCCCCCCCCTCCACACACACACACACATTACCCCTCTCATCCCTAAAAGGAAATCTGCAGATTTTTCTGCGATTTTATTCCGATTTTGATGAAATTTTTTATATTAGATCTTCAAGGCTGGGGGAAAGTTGCTGTTTTTTTCACCCCTAAAAGGAAATCTGCGAATTTTCCTGAAGTTACAGTCCGATCTTGGTGAAACTTTTCATATTAGACCTTCAAGGCTAGGGGGAGGTGAATGTCTACATAGGTTTTCAAAGAACCACCCCATCCCCCTTCTCACCACCAAAAAGGTATCTGCAAATGTTTCTTCAGTTTTATTTTGATCTTAATGAAATATCGCATATTAGACCTTCAACGCTAGGGAAAGGTGACTGCCTACATCGAATTTCGGAAAACCACCCCCTTCCCCCTTCACCGCTAAATCTCCTACAGTTTTATTCCGATCTTGATGAAACTTTGAATATTACAGCTTCAAGGCTAGAGGAAGGTAAGTGTCTACATAGATTTTCAAAAACCAACCCCATCTGGCTTCCCACCCCTAAAAGGTAATCTTCAAAATTATCTACAGTTTTATTCCGTTCTTTCTCCCTGCCTTGAAATTCTAATATACAAAATTTTATTAAAATCGTAATAAAACTGTAGATAAATTCACAGATTTCCTTTTAGGGATTAGAAGAGGGATGGGGGTGGTTTTCCGAAATTCTATGTAGACACTACAGTCACCTTCATCTACCCATGAAGATCAAATATGCAAAGTTTCATCAAGATCGGAATAAAACTGTAGATATATTTACCGATTTACTTTTAGAAGTGAGGGAGGGGGGAGGTGGTTTTCCGAAATCTTATGTAGACAGTTACCTTCTCCTTGCCTGTAAGGTCTCATATATTAAATTTTATTCAGATCGGAATAAAACTGTAGATAAATTCGCAGATTTCGTTTTAGGGGTTGGGAAAGGGGATGAGGGTGGTTTTTTGAAATCTTATGTGAACATTAACCTTCCACTAATCTTGGAGGTGCATTATACAAAATTTCGTCAAGATACGAATAAAATCGTATGTAAAAATGTAATTTTACTTTAAGGGGGAGGGGCTATAAAGGGGGATGGGGTGGATTTTCAAAATTCCCTACAGACAGTAACCTTCCCCTTGTTGTGGAGGTCCAAAATAAAAAAATTCATCAAAATTAAAATAAAACTCCAGATTTGAAAGCAATTTTTCTTTCAAAAAACATGAATCTTCGTACAAAATACACGCGCTCATATGAAAAATTGAAACTGTGACGTCACGAGCTTTTTCTCTCGTTTGGTGGCTGAATAACGGACCTGCGCGTTGCGTAACCTTCTATTCTTGAATCATGGTGGCAATGGTGGGCAAGATCCGAACCAAGGAACCCCTACCCCCCTACAAGTGGAACTTCAAATAAGCAATAACTTTCGATAGAATGAAGCTAGCGACTTGAAAAATTCGACAAATATTTGTAGAATGGGTTAGTCAATTGATTTTGAGAATGGTCAAGATTCTCCTGAATGAGTGTCAACCTCCTCTATAATTTGGCCGTATAGGAAACTCACTTTTAATGCATATGGTCGCTGCCAATTGGTACTTTTGGTATCACCACTAGGTCTGTACAAGCCTAGGGTATATACGCTTCGGACTCCTGGTTATATGTCATGTTGTCTACTCTGACTGGCTTCAGTTACTTTCAGAATTATGTTCACGTGACAAGCTTTTACGAATATGGCCGCCTAAATTACAAACGAACTGTACGAATGGATTAATGCAATTTCGTCGGAACTTGACAGCACTTGTCAAATTAACGGCAAGCCTACCAATAGGCGAGTTTTTCTGGTACAATTGTATAATCTATCGAGGGCAGGTTAGCCACCCCCCTGAGCCGTACAGGTTTAGGTTGTTGTTGTTATAATGCATAGAGATACCCTAACCTGACCAAAAGAATGCCTCCCCCCCCCCCTCCAAATGTCAAAATAAATTAAATATTACTTTATCTACGATAACTTTTGGGAACATTCCTGTTTCGCAGAAATTAGGAGAGTTCTCTCTATTCGATTAGAGAGAATTTTCACAAAACCCAAGAAATGTCCGCTTTAGGACCTACAAATCCCCCCGCGTGGGTTCGAGGTCCTTACCACCTAAAGCGAAAATGGACTACCTAAAGTAGAAATAACGCAATTAACGAATTTTGAGAATTCTCTCTTAAATGTAGTAGAGAGATTTCCCCTAATATTCGCAAAACAGGAATGTTCCAACTTTTGTAATGAACCACCTATAAGGAACCATATTATGGTCTGGTAGTGCTGCTCCCACTGGCAGATCGAAGCAGCACCTGATGAGTAGTGATCTGCTGGTGGTACGAAACCAGAGGCCGAGGATCCCATTACACCCGGACCCAGGTGCGACCGCGTGGGCATCTGATCCGTCCGCTAACCATTCCATCCTTATTGACTATTTTTCTTTAATTGACTCTATCGACGACTTTTTTTTTATTCCCCATTTTTACCTCCCCTGTTTGTGTTCTCTTCCCCAGGCCTATGAATTTTTGTTAATACGTAAAGGACAGGGGCAACAAGCGGCGAAAACCCCGCCCACATCTCCCGAACTGAGCTACAGCAAGCATAGGCCGCTGTTTAGCTAGTTGAGGGGCCTTTTTCTTCGCTAGATGGCACGGCCCGACCTTCACGGTCACTATGCTACCTAGGCTCCGTCCCCACGGGCATCTTCGGATGCCCACCAAACCGTCCGTTACAATCCGTGGCCGTGGTCGTTCGGTCACCGCTCTACGATACTAATCTAGAGCTCGGAGCTCAAATCTCGGCTCGATCAAAAACTGCTTGTGGGTACTAATAGAACTCTCACAGTGCTCCGCGCTTGTCAGTATAAAGGTCTCCCCAGACCAGCGCGGTACGCGGTACTCAGCGGTAGCAGCATACCGCGTGCCCATTCATCATCGCGTTACGAGCACGCTACCATCGATAGTGGCGACTGCGGTACATCGCGATCAATAGTGGCGGCTGCGATACAAAAGTTCAGTAGCGCAGCTTTGCTGCGGTATACAAAAGTGTATCGCTGCAATACCCCAGCTTCGCTGCGGTATACCGCGTATGCAGTGAGAGCTCGCATATACCGCCATGTCAATTTGTACCGCTGTACCCTACCGCGCTGGTTTATGGAGAGCTTAAAGACGGATAGGAGGTGCATGCTAACAGCTACATTTCCGAAAAGTAGATATGCTATTGAAACGTCAACAAGGCATACAAATGCTAGAGATGTTGACGTCGTTTGACAAACGTTTAAGTTTTTTATAACCAAATGGTTATAAACCAGGCAAAACCTGACTTGTTTATAACCATATGGTTATAAGCCAGTTTTAAACGGTAAATTTACCGCTTGGCAAACATTTAAACAACGCTATTGTGACTTTGTAGTCCGGATGGCGCAACGGTTATTACGTTCGTCTTTTACGCACTGGGCCCTGGTTCGCTTCCTACTGAATGCGGTAGTTTTCGATAAAAAAGGGGATTTACGTGTCGGACTATGAGCCCACTCAGCTGTTAAATGAGTACCCATTTATGGGGTAAATAATTCGGTTGAGCGTGTTGCTGATCACACACCTCTGCACAAGACCGTCATGATCTAGAAAATGGGATGATTCTAACTCATCTCGAAGCCATGGTTCAAATTGGACTGTAGCGGCAGTTATTTATTTTTATTTATTTATTGTGACTTTACATGACAAATTCATTTGTGCTGCTTGGCCCAATCGACTCAGCTGTGAATAAGTAGGTACAGTCATTTGATAACAGTTAGTGTAGAAAAGGCGCGACGTGCGTTATACTGACCATGTCACCTTCCAGTTACTATCTTCCCATGATAACGGTCTCGGAAAGGAGGTGTTTTACTTCACCTCGTACCCCCATGGTTCAATTCGTGCTGCCAAGTTAAGTTACATTTCGAGAGAGCAATAGATGGTTTGACGTTTTTCTTTTGTGATGAAATAATGCAGGGATGAAAAATCGTGTTCAGCATAGACGAGATGAATGTTTGGGACCAGCTTTCTCTTAAGTTACTCAAGAAAATTCGTAACCACAGGTAGTGTCTAAGAACCTTTTTGATTTCAGTAGAAACGTATTTAATTACACGCTGATATATGTACCTTCTTAATTTGCTTCTTCACCGAAGTGTCCTACTCCGATATCACGGTAAAACGTTATATTAACGTCGAAACTGCCAGTTTATGGGCTTCATCCACACCTTTAAATAACTGAAACTTTACCAACATCTCAACAGTTAATTTTTTTAATATAAAGAAAAAAGAAAAAAATTCTAAAGACATCAGTTCCAAGAGGAATATCGGTTTTTTTCCTGCATCTTGGAAGAAAAGGTCCAGGACGAACTGTATAAAAGAAGCACTATCTCGTTGCCCGAAGGCGATAAGGCCTAGTCATTATGAAACGTATGCAAATATTATTTTGTTGCAGCCTCCGCTCCTTTTCCATGTTTCTTGACCACTGTTGCTAATTAAATCAAAAGAAAAACGCTGCAGGTCACCATACCCATGTTTTGTACGTATCTGTACTCTGTAGTGGAAACAATTTATATTATGGGTTTGTAGTAAAAAAAAGTTTCGCACTCTGCAGCTACAGCTTAGTTTGCTTTCTTCTTCTTATGCACGAAATTAATTACATTGAAATGTTTTTCTACAGAAAGTTTTCCTTCTCTTTTGCTATGATGGTGTGGTGCGTAGTCCAGAATACAGGCAGAGTAATTATGATGGCAAGTATGGCAAAACAGTAAGGCAGGCAAGTTTTTGTATTAACAAAAGGTGAAACTTTCGTTTAAGATCCGGCGGTTACTCGTATATTAAAAATTACAGATGGCTGTGATGATTTCTTGCCACGTCCATAACATCAGATCATGGATCGATGTTCTTTGATTATTATAAAACTCGAAAGATAGTTGGTGGACGTAAGTCCCAATATCCGTATAAAATTTCCTTTGTGTAGGCTTGAGTCCCGCCGCGCTGAGGCCATGATTGATTGCGTTGTACTTCCTCTGTATTGTGAGAGGCGTAAGAATGAGCTATAGCCTATTCCGACTTGAATGCTGGTAAATGGGCAGTATACATAAGTATGTATGCTAGCAACATGCATTGTTCAAAATCAGTTGTATTCTAACGAAACGCCAACTAAACCTCTTAGGAGTAGGTGACGCGGTGTGGCCACCTAGGGATTAGAGCAGATAGTAACAATTAAGTAGGGTTTAGAGTATGATTTTGTGACCATGAAAATGATGTAGCTATATTTTTCTTTTCTTTGGGTCAGATACCCAAAGGTGGGCACTGCGACCATGAGATTTATTGTGTCATAGCCTTAACCAATCCAAAAAAACCTCAACTAGGTTGATAAAGGCCAGTAAGTTATTTGTAGGAACGCTCTTAACGACAGCCAAGCCAAGCGATGGAATCTTCAAGAAACAAGAACCTGGAACGAGCAACCGCCGGGCATTCGCAGAGAAGATGTTCAGTGTACTCAGTGTCCTCCAGGCAAAGCCGGCACTTCGTCTCAGTGAACAGGCCTATTTTGTTGAGGGGATATCTCGCCAAGTGGTGCCCCGTGAGGTAACCAACCATGAACCTCAGGTCAGTTCCGCCCAGGCTGCCGGCTTGTTTGAGACCGTAGCGGTTTGTAAGATCTTTGGTATTCTGCAAAACTGGAAGAGTATCCCAGTGACGCAGTCTTTCGATGGTAGATCATTCCCTCCCTAGCGACCTGGTTGTAGCCCAAGTCAGACCACAGTAAGGATCAGGCCCGAGAAATTTCGCCGAGGAACCTCGTCTAGCGAGTTCATGGGCAGCTTCGTCACCATGAACGCCCTGATGGCCTCAGACCCAACAAAAAGTGATCCGATTGGTGTTTGTGGGACACTGAATGGTATCAAAACACTCTTTCACTAATTTCGATGATAATTTATGTGAGAAAAAAGCTTTAATGGCTGCCTGGCTGTCAGTGCACATAGCAATGTTAGCGCCATTGAGTTTCGTATGCAGAATTTTTCTGGCACAGGCCTCAATGACATATATCTCGGCTTTGAATACGCTTGGCCAGGCACCTATGGTTATTGGGATCCCGGTGTTCGACTCAAATACCGCAACACCTACTCCCTGCCCAGTTCTTGACCCATCGACCACATGGTTTGGGGTCAGGACAAAGATTGTCCGAGCGGGTGGGGATGGAGCTCGAGAATCTCCTACCAAAACAGAGTTTCGTAGTCATATAATCTAATATGAGGTATCCGCCCCAGAATGCTCATGATAGACACATGTGGATTACACGTTATCCGCATTCGAAGAGTGCTTAGAGCCGCAGTTTTCTAAAGAAAAATATGCAACGGAGTAAGGCCAACAATCGCCTCAATAGCTGATGTCGGACGTGTACGGATAGATCCTGCCATACTGAGGAATTCAAGACATTATAGTTTGCTACGTAGCTGTATGGTGCATCGTTGCCGCGTTTTGTGCCAGCATTCTGTAACAGTTGGTCGTACATTCATCAAATAAAGCCACTCGGTCATTTTAGGGGTGAGTCCCATGGTTCAAGAATAGCAGATTACGCAAAGAAGTGTGCAACTTTTTAGTTCTCTTTGCGCATGACGTAACTGTTTCACTTTTTGAAAGCTTGCTATTAGTTTACTATGAAATTACATACTTTTTGAAAGAGAGTTCGCTTATAAATCTACCTTTTAATCCGATTTTCGTGAAATTTCCAAGACTAGGGGAAGGTTAGTAGGCCAGTAAAATTAAATTTTATTAATAATAATTAGGGAAAGATCTGAAAACAATGTTAATCCTTTCTATAGATATTGAATACATGGAAACTGAGTTTGCACGGTCGTAGAAGGTGAGCTTAACTTTTCGAGGGCGAAAATCCGAGAAATTTGAGCCCTTTTTTTAATTATTATCCTTATAACTCCTAAACGGTGCCTCGGATCGAAAAAAAACTTTCAGAGGTAAATTAAAAACCGTTGAATTCTGCGTTCAATGCATTGCTCAAAGTTGAAATTCGGTCCAGTAGCGTAGTCAAAATCGATAGTAAAAAAATGACAATTTTCGAGGCTTCGGAGAAAAATCACACTTTATCACCTTTCAAGCTCACAGATCTTTGCAACGGATGCTCCAAATGGAAAGCTTATCTGTAAAAGTTGGGGGTAATTTGATTGTTAGCCTAACGGGGTCAATACTTTTCAATTCGGGCCATTTTGAGAGTAGCTATGAGCAAAAATTCAAAAATGCCTGCTCATCCATTTATACCTTAAAAGCGCTATCTCGGTAAGTATAACAGGTAGAAGTTTCATTTTAGTGTCAAATTGTAGATATCTAGTTTAATAAAATTTAATAAGGTTTTTTCGTCTAGGACAAAGCCTCGAAAATTGTCATTTTTTTACTATCGATTTTGACTACGTTACTGAACCGAATTACAACTTTGAGCAATGCATTGAACGCATAATTCAACGGTCTTTAATTTACTTCTGCCAGTTCTTTCGATCCAAGGCACCGTTTAGAAGTTATAAGGATAATATTAAAAAAGGGCTCAAATTTCTCGGATTTTCGCCCTCCAAAAGTTAAGCTCACCTTCTACGACGTTGCAAACTCAGTTTCCATGTATTCAGTATTTATAGAAGGGATTAAAACTATTTCCAGATCTTTCCCTAATTATTATTAATAAGCCCCAAAATCGGCTTAATTTTACTGGCCTATAGAGTTCAAATAAGATTTCAAAAAACACCCTAATCCCCTTTCCCACCATCATCATCATCATCATCGTGGCGCGACAGCCCGACGTCGGGCCTTGGCCGCCTGGATCATTGTCCTCCAATTATCTCGGTCACGTGACCGCGTCCTCCAATTTTGGGAGCCCAGCAGCTGCGCGGCGTCCACACCTACTGAGCTCTCCCAACGAGATCTCGGTCGTCCTCGCAGTCTCGCTCCGTCGACTCGTTCTGCATTCATTACTCTCTTAGGCATGCGATCATCGTCCATTCTTTGTACATGCCCTGCCCATTGAAGTCGTTGTAGTTTGACGATTTTCGAGACTTGCAGCTCATCGTACATTTCATACAACTCATGGTTGTACCGGATGCGCCATCCATCTCGATCGCAAACAGCCCCGAAAATTCGCCGTAGAACCTTACGTTCGAAAGTGTCTAGCATGTTTTCGGAGGCTTGAGTTAGGGTCCATGCTTCGCAGCCATAGCATAGCACTGGTCGTATAATGGTTTTGTACACGCGGAGCTTCGTGTTTCTGTGCACATGCTTCGATTTCATTATGGGGAGAACCGAGAAAAAAGTCTTATTAGCTAACTGTATCCGTCGCTTGATTTCGTCAGTTTCGTTGGCGTCCCTTGACAGGTTGCAACCCAGGTAGATGAAGTTGTTCACGAACTCGATGTTGAGGTCCCCCACGTTGATGCTCGGTTGTGCAGGTGTCCTTGTCACCGATTGCATCATTATTTTAGTTTTACCCTCGTTAATACGTAATCCAACTTCCTTTGCAGCGGTATCGAGCGTATGCAGAAGTTCTTCTGCGTCAGCCAAGCGTATGCAGAAGTTCTTCTGCGTCAGCCAATCTTCGGGACATGATGTTGATGTCGTCGGCGTACGCTGCTAATTGTGTCGACTTGATGAGCAGCGTCTTGCTGTTGTCCATATTCATGGCCCGAATAACGTATTCCAGTGCTAGGTTGAAGAGCGTCGGTGCCAGTCCATCGCCCTGTTTCAAACCAGTGCGTGTTTCAAATAGATCAGTAAGTCTATTCTGGATCCTGACTTGTGAGACGGAGTTGGTCATCGTCATCTTTGTCAGTCGCACTAATTTTGCTGGTATACCAAATTGCAGCATGATGTTGTACAGTACTCCACGATCGATACTGTCGTATGCCTGCTTGAAGTCGACAAAGATTTGGTATACGTTTACGTTGTATTCCCAGCACCTCTGGAGTATCAGTTTGACTGAGAAGAGCTGATCGGTTGTGTAGCGACCAGGTCTGAAACCGCTTTGATATTCGCCAATGACTCGTTCTGCGTACGGTTTTATTCTATTTTCCAGAATTTTCGTCAAAATTTTATAGGACGTACAAACTAGTGAGATGCCCCTGTAATTCTCACATCGCAATTTATCTCCCTTTTTATGGATTGGACAGATGATGCTTCTGCGCCAATCGTCTGGGATCTCCTCGTTCTCCCATACTCGCAGGAGTAATTGATGTATGGCATCAACTAGACTCGTTCCACCGAATCTTAGCAGTTCAGCTGGGATCTCGTCAGCGCCCGGCGCTTTATTTCGTTTTAGTGACCGCAACGCGAGATCAACTTCCTCTACTGTCGGGGGTTGAATGGGTGGGCCTAGATCAACAATATCATCGAGAGCTTCCTGTGTGGGGATGTTAGATGGTCGGTTTAGAAGCTCTTCAAAATAAGAGGCCCATCGTTTGTTAATACCATCGGTGTCGCTGATGATGTTTCCATCCCTTTCCCACCAGTAAAAGGAAATCTGCGAATTTATTTACCATCTTGATGAAATTCTGTAAATGAGACCTTGAAGGGCAAGGGAAGGTGACTGTTTACGTCCGATTTCGGAAAACAATCCCCAACCCCAACCCCAAACCCCCTTCCCACCCATAAAAGGAATCTACGAATTTAGTTTTATTCCGTTTTTGATGAAACTTTGTATATACAATAGGTTTTCAAGAAACCACCTCCATCCCTCTTCTCACCAATTTTTAGGGTTTTGTATTAAAAACAAAACCCTTATGAAATCGGTCAAATGTCTGTCCGTCTGTCCATGGAATATCTCACGAACGGCTGAAGCTACATACTTGACATTTTGTAGGAGTGTGTAGAATTACTATAATTCGCCGGAGAAAGTGAATCGTCGTAATACGTCATTTTTAAGGGGAAGTCCCCGTAGGAAATGAAGGTCGAAATTTTGTTTTCGTTTGGTACAGGCAAGTGGGATATCATAAGAAAGGTACCGTCGGGTACATTCCATTTTTGGAAGAGAAGAAGAGAGAGGAAAATATGTGATCCGAGTTTGTCCCCCCCCCCCCCCCCCTACGTACTATCCCAACTAACAATTTTGATCTCTTAACACACTAAGAGAGACTTATGAGAGTGAAGGCAGATTGCCTCTGAGAATCACGCTCCCATAATTTCATCCTTGTAGAGTACTGTAAGCAACTTACGAGACTCTTAGAAGAATTAAATGGCGCACTTTATGATATCTATTGCTGCCTTATAACAACACTGTTACTCTGCTCTTGGGAGTTACACAAGTTTCATAACGAAACAAATAGTCTATTTATACGAGTACATTTTTACTCTAATAAGAAGTATAATATTTTTGTTAGTAGAGGTATAAACTCCTGTCATTTTTCTTGATCATTGTTGTTAGAAAGAGAACGACATACAAAAAAAAATTTAATTTGTGTTTCGAAGAGCGAGAACAAATACATTATAGGATATTTTCGATGGTACATGTATGTTACAAAGTTCATATGATAATATTATATTAAAGAACATTGCATTTTCTTCACACATATGAGCGAAAAAGTTCATGCGATTGAAATTTTATTGGTAATAATAGACATTTTGCTTCGATAAAATGCAAAGCGCCATGAAAATAATCGGTATTTATAGAATTTTCTAGAAAAAATTTACTGTTTGAAAAATATGTAAGTTGTGTTCCGCCTCAATAGTTGGCATAAAATTTGCGCAACGACATATTTATGACGTTAGAAATCACCAATCATTATTTTCCATGCGAAATAAAGCTTATTAATCATAAGTCAAAAATCATATTTCAACTCAAAAAAATTCCAATCGGAGAAAAATATGGCCGCCATTGGTCGTTCTTTCTTATAAAAATGAAAATCTCGCCATGAAAATACTCCTCTTTTTATGAAATCAAAAAAATCCGTATAAGAGCTTAAATTTGTTTATTCCAATGACAGCAATAGATCAATACTTCTTATGAGAATATTATGAAACTAATGATCAGATTATGAAAGTGCCAGTCTTTTAAAGATAATGCAAATCTCTTTGTAAGGAATGAACTCTTTTTCTCAGAGTTCGGATTGCATAGTGAGACTTTAGCTCTTGTTATCAAAACCGGCACATGACATAGTAAATGATCAATCATAACAATCGTTTGTCATCATAAGACCACAGATACAAAATTTTCATACAATTTGGCATTTTAAAACTATTGAAGCAAACTATTTTTGAGAAACACCTCGTCGTAAAACCCTTTTTGAATCACACATGCATCGATGCAAGTGGGTTTTAAAAAGGGTTTTATGACGAGGTGTTTATTTTCAACAATCTCATACGTAATTCGACTTGAACCTTGTATGTACCTTTTTCTCGTTGTCATAACGTAACGCAATAAGACAATTTAAAATTCAAGGAAGCAGATATAGAAAGAAAGAAAAATTTCTCATTTTTTGAGAAAGGACAAAGGACGCACATATGAGTGCGTTTTTCACCAAATACGTTCTAAACACCCATTAGAATGTAAAGGACGAAATACATGGAGACGTGGTCGGACGGACGTATTTATCTGTTGGGAATTACCACGGGGTCAGGGGCAGATGTGCATCATTTCAATTGAACTCATTTGTTTTCAATTTCATTCAACGACAACCAATTGTTTCTCCTTGCATCGCTGACGAAACTGATGAAAAATTTGATGTTGCTCATGGGGAAATAGATCTTCGGAGATCATCGTCCTACATATCCAGAATAATTTAAGCAGACTCTACATCGTGTTCGTCGGCTTTTCGCGGAGTTTACATGCAGTAGGTGTTGTGGAATTTGCATAATTTGAGATGTATGTCATAATGACTATGGACTTAAGGCAGGACAATCGAAGGATGCGCAGCGCGTTTGCTAGTTACTATCGTAGTTGTTTGGTCCAAAACTATCCTGATTGCACCATTTTTTTATATTTAGAACTTCTCTGCGGAAAATGGTGGATCTTTTAACTTTTTTCCAATCCATGTTTTTCCATTTTGAATAATACTGCTTTATTGTACCGTATCGTATCGTACTTTCCACCTTTGACGAAATGTCAGCTACACTGACGTTTACTCAACAATAATACTCTCAGCATGAGTGATCTATTATTTTGGGTCTCATAAGAGTATTACAGCAAGTAATTTTACACTCAAGCTCCTTAAGTTCTTACAGCGGGCTACTTATGCGAGCCAATAACAATCCTCGAGCTCATAATACCCTCCGCATGAGTGATCTAGTATTTTGAGTTTCATAAGAGTATTATGACAAGCAATTTTACATTCAAGCTCTTATAAGGGGCTATCTACGCGAGTATAACTTTTCAAGAGATTAAGTCTTTTAAAAAAGGCTCAATAAGATTGCAGCGATGATCCTATTAGAAGAGTGAAAGTTTCCCTAATTCTAGTGGAGTTAAACTCTCATCAGAATGGTACTGCGAGAGTAAATTTAAGTTTTGTCCCAAGAGTTACGTTATAGGAGTGTCGGGGAGTTTTACTGAAGTCTTATGAGGGCTTTTCGTAAGCGGTAAGACTTTCACTCTTGAGAGTTTGTTAGTTGGGATGAGTACTGCATACATGCATATTGTTTGTTGTTTTTCATAAAGTGAATTGTAGTTAACCATTTCTGAAAGGGTAAAGATTGGTGGGATAGGAGTGGGAGGGGAGAGAAGTGGACGGGGAAGGTAGGAGGTAGGAAATGAAGATCAATATTTTTTTTCATCTGGTATAGGCAAGTGGGGTATCATGAGAAAGGTACTACCGAGTACATTCCATTTTTGGCGTCTTCATCAAATTCGAAGAAAGGGGGAAATACGAGATCATAATTTGTCCCACCCCCTTACGATTTCGAGACCGTTACACTTAGAAATTTGAAAACATACAGGAAGTTGGCTTTCAACTAGCACAGAAAACAAAAATGAAACCGGAGTATAGAGGGCTACGCCCGCAATTCGAGGGTTTTGTAGCACGCGCTTATTTTGGTATCTAATTATTGGCTCCCTGCTCTTCTTGGTACTACTCAGCTGAATAAAAACACCATAATTAAATGTCTTACCCATGATATAGTATCTTACACGCCAATTCACAAAAAGACTGCATCTGTCACCTCTCAAAGTAATAGTTTTAATACGAGAAGCTGTAGATAGATATGTATGTATACGAGATAAACTGTCCTACTCTTCGAGATGCTTAACCATTCATATTAAGACGACATTGCAAATTGCAAACTTGTGTAACGGCTTCGAAATTCAGGTCGGCTGGGGCAAATTACGGTCTAATATTTTTTCCTCCTCCACTATTCCCCTTTCTACAAATCTCAAGAAAATGCCCAAAATGGAATGTACTCAACATTACCTTTCTCACGACAGTATACAGTATCTTATCTTATCGACATGTTATTTGGCTATACCAGTGGATAAAAAAAATTGACCTTACTTTCGCCTCTATGTGGACCCCCCCCTCTTAAAGTTGGCCAATTACAACACAACGCTTTCTCCAGCAAATTGCAGCATTTCTACACATTCTCGCCGAATTATGTGTGCAGCTTCAGCCGTATTTACAGGTACAGGTATTTGACCGATTTTGTAAGATTTAAGACACAAAACCCTAAAAAAATAAATTGTGTGAATAATTATTGTTAGGATCACCAATCTTCACCCTTCCAAAGTTGGTTCATTAAATAACTGCAATTCGCACTACGAAAAACAACATGCAAGTAGTACACGCATATCTATGCGCGAGGCCGGTAGGTGTATTTTTTGTATGGATAGTATCAAAATGCATAACTTTAAGTCAATGTACTATTATTAAATATCGTGTCATTGTAATGAAACTTAGAGATATTATTGCCTATGATGTTGGTTATCATTACCCATCAATATTTTTGACCTGCTTGAGGGGAGCAGGGATGTGCTAACTGCAACTATAGAAATGTACTATTATTTACCTTTTTGGATGAGATTTAAAAATTCTATTATTTTCGGTTTTCTATGCTAGTAAAATGCCGCTTTTCTGTAAGTTTTCATATGTCTAGCTATAACGGTCTCGAAATGCAAGGGGGGGGGGGGGGACAAACTCGGACCACATATTTTCCCCTCTCCCTCTTTTCTCCTTTCTTAAAATTTGAAAAAAAAATTCAAAAAATGGAATGTATTCGACGGTACCTTTCTTACGATACCCCACTTGCCTATACCAAACGAAAAAAAATTTCGACCTTCATTTCCCCTCTATGGGGACCCCCCCTTAAAGTTGACCTATTACGACGCATCGCTTTCTCCAGAGAATTATAGTAACTCTACATATTTCCACCAAATTTCTTGCAAGAAGCTTTAGCGGTTCGTGAGATATTTCATGGACAGACAGACAGACAGACGGACAGACGGACGCATGACCGATTTCATAAGGGTTTTGTTTTTATACAAAACCCTAAAAATAAGGAATTTTGATATCTTCTCAAAATAGGTTAATAATAATACCATCTAGATGGTATATACCATAGATGGTGTGAATCAAGATAGCTCACAAGTTGGTTGTTAACCAGGTTTTCAAAAACTTTTGATAGGATCGAAATCAATGCTATCGGCCGATAGTTAGGGGGATCTATTGTTTCACCTTTTTTTGGGGATTGGTTGGACATGAGCTCGCTTCCATTTCCGATGGAAATACCCCTGTAAAGTAAGATAGATAGAATAGTTTTCGAAGACGTCTCGCTAATGAGAAAGCGCAATGTCTGAGAACTAAAGGGAGATGTCATCATTTTTGATACATCGAACTTCGAGACTACTTTAAATACTTCCCTAGTATGGAAATTTAAAGGCATCTGGTGTGAATCGCATAAGGGCATAGCTGATGGATTTTGCGTAGTAGCCAAGAGTTTGCACCGAAGATTTCAGGAAACAAATTGGCCTTTTCTAGTGATTCACTATATTTTTTTCCATTATGTATAAAGTGGCCCAACATTAATCACCCTATCGGAAGATGTTATAATTTTTGCAAATGGCGTCGTACGTGAATCATATTTGATATTTGTGAACTAGACAGCTGCAGTATACAAACAGACAAGCAATGGTGCGCTATACTCCCCAATAGCGTGGAATAATTGTATTGATTTTTTTAACCAATAAATCGGTCGGAGGTGTTGGCGCAGCGTGAATCTCGACATCGATTTCCTAATCGTTTCGCGCCAACTGGGCAAACAATCCGGCGCTTAGCTGCTCGACTCGAACAGACTAAAACCACACGAGACCTTGCAGGGCGTGGCCGCCACCGGACTGGTCGTTGGACCGAGAATATCGCGGCTGTGGCTGCCGATGTCGCTAAGAACGATGAAACATCAACCAGACGACGGGCCACGCAATTGAGCATCACCAGACGGACCCTACAGCGAATTGTAGTGAAAGACTTACTCATGTTCTCGCACAAAGTGCAAATAGTGCATCAGTTAATGCCTGCTGACCGTCAGTCGCATGTGAATTACTGTCAAGCCATCCTCAATCTCAACAACGAAGAGGGCGATTTTGTGTCGAAAATCATCATGAGCGACGAGGCGCATTTCCATTTAAGCGGTTACGTCAATAAGCAAAATCTTCGTTTCTGGGGCACTGAAAATCCGTGTGTGATGCACGAACAGCCACTACATCCACTCAAAGCCACTGTGTGGTGCGGCGTTCACGAGGGAGGAGTGATTGGGCCGTATTTTTTTGAGGAAGCCATCGGCAATACAGGCACTGTTACTGGCGAACGCTACAGAGCCATGATAAACGACTTCTTACTGCCGGACTTGCATGAGCGGGGCTTGATGAACATGTGGTTTCAACAAGATGGTGCAACCGCACATACAGCATGAGCCACAATGGATATTGTGAAGGAAGCGTTTACTGGTCGCGTAATCTCCGGTTTTGTCGATTTGGCATGGCCAGCAAGATCGCCCGATTTAACCATCTCAGACTTCTTCCATGTTTATGCCAACAAGCTTCAGACAATCGCAGACCTTCAGGAGAGTATTCGACAGGAATGCGAACAGTTATCACCGGAAATCTTGCGGAAAGTCATGGAAAATGCGATAAATCGGGCACAAATGTGCATCAACACTGGC
The DNA here is from genome assembly GCA_964017055.1 of Chloromyia formosa. NCBI lineage: Eukaryota > Metazoa > Arthropoda > Insecta > Diptera > Stratiomyidae > Chloromyia > Chloromyia formosa. Next base: position 60,546,716 of record OZ024818.1, read on the forward strand.
GCCACTTGATGGATATCATATTTTCCACTTAACAGAAAAAATTGTAAAGGTCCAAATAAAGATTTCCATCACTCAAAATCATTTTTTTTATTTATTAAAAAAGTTATTCAAAAACAAAATTGGATTATTAATTTTGGACCACCTTGTACAAGTGGTGGAACGAAAGAAGCTGAAGTTATTCTTCACAGATTTAACAAGTAACCAGAAGCCTTTGCTACCTTTTCGTTTAACAAAATCTTTTTGCCTGATTTTACATTCGAAATTTAGCTCTATCAACAACAGATTTGCAGGTATTACGGGCAGAGTTGTAGACCTCTCCCAATTCGACACAGGGACGTTTTTTGTAGGCACGGTATGCGGCTTCTTTTCTCCTAATAGCCTCTTTACAATCTCTGTTAAACCAAGAGAATGTAGTTGGTCCGATGTTATTAAAGCTATGCGGGATGAAGCAGTACATTCCGTACCAGATGATGTTTATAATTGATTCGCTTGTATAGTCGACGTTCTTCGTTGAGAAGCAGTAGGCCCAGTCCAGTTCACTGATGTATTGATTAAAAGCGGCCCAATCCCCCCTAAAAGTAAATCTGTAAATTTATCTACAGTTTTATTCCAATCTTGATGAAATTTTGTATATTAGACCTTCAAGGCTAAGGCAAGGTGACTGTCTACATATGATTTCGGAAAGTCTCTTCAATCCTCCTCCTCACCCCAAAAGAAAATTTGCAGTTTCATTTTCGGGTTAAATATTTTCTAAATATTTAAAAACAAAATTTCAACAAGATCGGAATAAAACTGTAGATACATTTGCAGATTTCTTGTTAGGAGTGTCAAAAGGGATGGAGGTGGTTTTTGAAATCATACGTATATCCCGTCAGCTTGGAGTTCCAGTATAAAATATTTCATCAAAATTGGAATAGAACTGTTGACAAATTTCCGTTTGGGGGTAAGAAGGGGGATGGAGTGGTTTTCCGAAATCCTTTGTAGACAACAGCTTTCCCCTAGACATTAAGGTCTAATGTACAAAGTTTAATCAAGATTGGAGTAAAACTACAGATACATTTGCAGATTTTCTTTTAAGAGTGGGAAAGGGGATGGTGTGTGCTTCCGAAATTATATGTCACCTTGCCCTTACCTAGAAGGTCTCATATACAAAATTACTCCAAGATCGGAATAAAATTGTTGATAAATTCGCAGATTTACTTTTAGGCGTGTGAAAAGCGATGAGTGTTTTTTTTAAATCTTATGTGAATATTAACCTTCTCCTAATCTTGGAACTCCAATATACAAAATTTCGTGAAGAGAGGAATAAAACCGTATATCAAAATGTAAATTTCTTTTAAGGTGGGCTGGAAAGGGAGATGTGGGTGGAGTTTGAAAATGCCTTACAAACAGTAACCTTCCCCTCGTTGTGGAGGTTCAAAATAAAAAACTTCATCAAAATCGAAATAAATGTGTAGATTTGAAACCAATTTGTCTTTCAAAGACCATGGAATTTCGTACGAAATGCACGCGCGCACATAAAAAATTGAAACTGTGATGCCATGAGCTTTCTTTCTCATTCATTGTCTGAATAAAAGACCTGCGCATTGTGTAACCTTCTATTCTTCAATCATGGGTGAGCCCCAGGTTTTGCCTAACATAGAACATAGCTATACTTACTTAAAGCTTAAAAGGTCGAGTTCACAATATCTTTCCATCTTAAATTTCTAGTTTCTATAAATAGAATATTTGTACGTCCAGCCTGGCTGTAGCCACATGTGCGCGCCACATTTAAGTCTCACCTTACAATAAAGCATGTGTGCGTGTGCGTGTGTATGTGTTGTGTGCAGTCGTGAAGGACTCATTTGGTGTCAACATAGCACGGCCTCGTTGAGTCTGTTCCTTTTAGACAATTAACAACCTGTCCATTTTCTAAACTTAATACAAATGCAATAAATTCAGAATAATCACTGGGATAATTGCGACTATAGGTGGATTTTAGCCAAAAAGTGCATTAACGTCCTCCTCTGCCCTAATTTCAGCACATCTGATCTAACAGTAGTTAGAACAGAGGTTAGAGAGAAGGGCGAGCTATACATCTCCTCCGCCTACATGGCCCATGGAAGGCCGGCACCGCCAGAGGAGCTGGGGCATTTACCACATCCAGGAAGGCCAACCCGTTGGTGGGGTGTGTTGCTAACGCAGGACACACACTGTGGGGGAGCACCGAAATCAACGATAGAGGTTAGTCTCTGTTTGATTTCATTCTAAACACTAACCTCGTAGTGTGTAATAAGGGGAACGCCCTAACATTCGTCTTTCCAAGCTCTGTAAACAACGAGGGGTGGGAAGAAATCCTAGATATCACACTTATGACTGACAACAATACCTTTAAGGTTGAAAAATGGAGAGTATCCGAGTTGCGATCCTTTTCGGACCACAACTGGATACTTTTAAATTTAAGTGTTTCCAGGGAGACTCCAAAGCCTTACAGAAACCCCAAGAGGATTGACTGGAAAAGGTTCAGACAGATCTTTGCAGCGAAACTCTGTGATATACATAATCCGTCAAAAGACTCCGTGGAGGAGCTGGACAGGGAGATTGAATCTCTTGAGAAAGCTTGGAAAGTAGATTTCTAAATCTCATGTTTGGCGAAAATATGTAAGAAAATTCTTTCCCATGGTGGAACGAGGACCTCTCAATGCTCAGGAAACTGAGATCTTCAATATTTGCAACAAGCACAGGTTCTAGCAGCCGTATGAGACTGCCTAAAAATATGCAAAAAAGCCATTAGAGCGGCTAAAGCCCAAACGTGGGATAATACCAAGGACACAGCAAGGATCAGCAAAATCCTATCCAAGGAGCACTCCAATCCGTCCTTAGTGAAAAGAACGGATGGCACTTGGACAGAATCCAGTTCTGAATCCCTTGAGCTCCTTCTAAACATACACTTTCCAGGCTAAAAAGAAACCCGTACAAAGAGCCCAGAACCGAGAGATGCGCAGTACGCACAGAGTGAATTTTTGCAATCCGTTATCACAGAGGAAAGAATATCCTGGGCAATCAACAGCTTCTCCCCCTTCAAATCTCCCTGTCCAGACGGCATACTGCCCATTATGCTGCAAGAACTACAAGATTTAGTAGTTCTCAGACTTCCCAGACTGGTGTTTTTTAGAAGCTGTCTCCGGCTCAACCACGTCCCTCAGTTGTGGCGACGAGTTCGAGTCGTATTCATATCAAAGGTAGAGAAGAGAGGACATGAAAGTGCGAAAGACTTCAGGCCGATCAGCTTATGCTCCTTCGTACTCAAAAGGCTTCCACATCCGACAATTCCTGGAAAACTTACAGCTCTCGAAGTCACAGCACGCCTACATCAGAGGTAGATCCACAGAAACGGCTCTCCACGACGTGGTGCATGTCATTGAGCAGAGCTTTCAGTATAAGCAATATACGTTATCTGCTTTCCTCGACATAGAGGGTGCTCTCAACAACGTCAGCATCGAATCTATTCACGACGCCCTATCAGATTTTGGAGTAGGGGCAGGGATCGGCAGATGGATGGTGACTCTGCTAAGATCTAGAATTATTCATGCGGACTTGGGATACAGCCATCTAACCAGATTTGTATGTATACTATGACTAGTGGTCATCAACAAAATCTTAACAAGGCTTGACAGGGAAGAAATTAAAGTGGTCGCGTACGCGGATGATGTGGCAATAGTAGTGTCAGGAATGTGCCTCTCCGTGATAAGTCCAATAATTTAAAGGGTTCTGGATATGGTGAGCACCTGGGCCACATGCTGTGGACTGGGGCTGGGAATGAGGATGACAAAGAAACCCTCACTCACTTCCTCTGCGAATGCCCGGTCCTTGCTAGGGCCAGACAGCGAGCATTGAGTGAGTCCATTTTTGTTAACCTGGGGCGTGTATCGGGGGTGAAGATCGGTGAGCTGCTATACTTGCTGAACTCCTCCGGTTGGATCTAGGTATCCTTGCATCCCCTGTTAGTCCAACCATCTTCTTATCAACAATTTTACCGAGGTTTGTGGTTACAAAACGGCGCATTCGCACTAATTGGCTCTGGCAAGTTGTGCTTCAGTCACTTCTTATACTAACGGTAGGTAGCCGTCGTTTCAATCATAACTAACAAGTAACACTACTGTTAGCTGCGTAGGATCATTGCTGCTTAGTTCAACTATTAAGTGATCAAATCCACTCTCCTTCCCGTAACTTTGTACGTTCCGTTACTTCTACACGGAAACATGCAAAAATTCATATTTTATTTTTGCAAAATTCTTGGAATAAGAGATTGCAAAGAGGCTATTAGGAGAAAAAAAGCCGCATACCGTGCATACAAACACGTCCCTGTGTCGAACTGAGAGAGGTCTACAACTCTGCGCGAAACACCTGCAAATCTGTTGTTAATAAAGCTAAATTTATGTTCGATAGTGAAATCAGACAAAAAGTTTTCGTTGAGCGAAAAGGTAGCAAAGGCTTCTGGTTACTTGTTAAATCTATGAAGAGTAATTTCAGCTCTTCTTCCATTCCACCAGTTGTACACGATGGGAAAATATACAGTGAATCACTAGAGAAGGCCAATTTGTTTGCTGAAATCTTCGGTGCAAACTTTTGGCTAGTGCCCACTACGCAAAATCCATCAGCTATACCCTTATGCGATTCACAATAGTGGCATTTGCATTTCCGCACTAGGGAAGTTTTTATAGCACTCTCAAAGCTCGATGTATCAAAATCGGCTGGACCTGATGGCATTTCCCTTTTAGTTCTCTGACATTGCGCTTCCTCATTAGCGAGACCTCTTCGAAACTATTATACCTATCCTACTCGACAGGTGTATTTCCATCAACATGGAAGCTAGCTCATGTCCAAACAATCCCCAAAAAAAATGAAGCATGTGATCCCTTTATTTATCGACCAATAGCATTGACTTCGGTCCCGTCAAAAGTTTTTGAAACCCTGGCTAACAACCAACTTATCAGCTATCTTGATTCACACCACAATACGGTTTCCGTTCTTCGCGCTCTACAGGAGACTTAATGACATATCTCACCTAAAGATGAAATCGGTGTATTCATCAATTTGGTGAAGATAAAATCATTGCCCTGGACATTTGAAAAGCTTTTGACAGAGTTTGGCATTCGGCTCTTTTAGCTAAACTCCAGGGTTTAGTCTGGACCCGAAATTTGTTGAATGGATTGAAAGTTTCCTCCGCGACCGTTCGCTTCGAGTCGTGCTTGATGGATTTAAATCGAATTGCCATACAACCAACGCAAGGGTCCCGCAAGGTACCGTCCTATCACCAACGCTTATTCTTCTTTCCATCAACGATATTTTAAGTGTGACGTCAAACATAATTCACAGTTTTTCAGATGACCCCACCCTTGATTCTATTTATACTTTTAATTCTGCAGCTGACTCCTGCCAAAATGCTACATCTGTCAATCGAGATCGTATGTCTGACACACTAAATAGAGATATCATTGTGTGGGGGGAAGCGAATCGAGTTGAGTTTAATGCCTCCAAACCTCAAAGTTGTCGTATTGCCAATAGACGACGTGCCCCATCTACCGCTCATCCCAGTCGATGGTGTCCGCATTTATGACTCGCCCACACTGAACGTACTAGGTATAAACATCTCTAGTAAACTAAACTGGTCTGACCACATCTTCAACATTGCAAAAAAATACAACCAAGTGTCTGGGTTTCATGAATCGCTGCCAAGGATACTTTACACCATCTGACTTGAAGCAAATTTTTAAGGCCCACATAAGACCGAGACTCAAATATAATTCCCACCCACATTAAACGGTGCAGGTCGAACTGCCCTATCCGCATTAGATAAAGTTCTACGGAAAGCCTTCAAGCTTATTGGCGATGAATCCATAACTTCTCATATTGAGCCGCTTGAACACACCCACTTTTTTATCGCTACTACAACCGCTGTTGCTCTGATGAAATATTCAGTCTTATTCCTGAGCTTCCCCTTCCTTTGAGAAACACCCGGCTATCCAGCCGTGTCCATCCTCATTTTCTTGAGTTCAGTAGTAGTCGTACCACTAAATTCTATGATTCATTTGTATCCAGAACAACACGAATGTGGAACAACCTACCATCTTTTGTTTTCCTCCGCGAAAGTTAAAACGAAACGTTCACCGATACCTCATTCAAACTCAACCCATCCCCGCCCCACTGCCATAATATCCTTCCCGCGAAGGCTGTGCTCCCGCATCAAAGGGTATTCCCTAGGCTTTAGCATAAACATAGAAAAAAATCTCCGTTACTAAAGGATTTCGTACGGGCACCCAATGTGGGACTTTCCTCATAGAAAAATGTGTTCTTTTTAATTATTGTACTTTTCGTCCGAATATTATAACGAATGTGAACTTTATAGCATGCATCATTGTGCATCAGTTCACTCATGTGGGGTCTAGGTATTGCAAAGTGCGCTACAATGACGGGCAATTCCAAAAATTACACTAGTTCCCCTGTAAAAGAAAAGGCAAAAATGTTTCGCAAGTTATACTATATAGGTATGTATACACTTGAACATTTGTAATACTTGGGCGGTAAACTTGTCGACCTATTCCTTTCTGAATAGTACTGCTAATAAGTGTGTAATAGGTGGGAATAGTTCGATGGTGCTTGCTTGTTTCTTAAATCTATACTCCTTCGCCATATAAACCGATGACTACCGTATGTGAGTTGGTTGGTAAAATAAGAACCAACGCCCAGCGAACATCTTTTATGAAAATTAAATTCATTCCCTAAAAACGCTTTCAAAAAAATTCTCTCCTTCGTTATAAATCAACCGAATTAGCTTCCTATAAATTTGAAAAAAAAAAAAAAACCGGTTGAAACTTAATTGGAATGAGAAAACTCGCAGGCAGTTTCCAAAGCAAATTGGTGGAAAATGCCGAATTTACTGCCATTCCTTGTACTTGTACTTACGTACGTATATAAATCCTGAATTTGTGCTTGCTGAAGCATGACTTTCACCAGTCCATGCGCTCTGTTGTTTTAGCACCCCAGAATATTCGCAAATTAATCCGCTGGAATATTTACATTAAAGCCTAAAAAGGAAGTGAAGTGATTTTTCATCTTTCTTTCATTTTTTTTAACGGATAATTTGCATTTAATTTCCTGTTAGCAACAGGCAAGCGTTTGTATTTGGGCCTAAATGATTTCATGCTGCGTCCTTTCTCACGTTAACGTTTCTTGTGCTTGTTCTTTTTTTTTATCTTGGCACACGTCCTCGAACCGGACGTATTCCTGACTTTCAATTTTGCCAAAGAAAAATTAATATGGTAAGAATAATAGCCCTATTGCTGGTGTGAAGAATGTGAAGCAGAAGGAATGCTTCCAAATTATTGTTCCACTTGGTATGGGCTCTTCGCAACAATAAAGTAACAGTTTCCACATGACATTAAAGTTTACGGGTAAAAAAAAACATTTGGTTGGCTAGGTTAGGAAGAGCGATGACTCCGCTGTGATCCATAGCGATACGGCATATTTCAGGTATTCAACCCGTGTTGCTCATCGTTGCTAGCCCTTGTTAGAAGAGCTTTGTTGAGCTGGAAGGAACCTGACTCATTGGTGAAGCTTAAAAGGCTTCTCCAACTGAGTCCTGCAACTCGTTCAGGGTCATTGAAGAAGTAAGCGCCAAGGTACTTGTAATGAATCATATTCTGGTCTTCTGGTTTTATTACTACGTAAAGGACAGGGGCAACGAGCGGCAAAAACCCCGCCAACGTCCCCCGAACTGAGCTACAGCAAGCATAGGCCGCTGCTTAGCTCGTTGAGGGGCCTTTTTCTTCGCCAGATGGCACTGCCTGACCTTCACGGTCACTCACGGCTCCGTCCCCACGGGCATCTTCGGATGTCCACCAAATCATCCATTACATATTTTGGTGCCCCGAGTGAGGACCGGTTTGGAGTTGCCGCCCCTGGAGTTCCCCTATATCTTTTACGTCAATAATATTAATATTTATCATGCAGCTACCCTCCTTGGCATCTGAGTTTTCTTGTGTATTAATGTGTTCTGCCCATCAGCGAAGACACCCACCCCGTGACTATCTACTGACTGAGACGCCCACCAGCAGATGCCTCTCTCGCAGGACTGAGGATGAAACACTATCCATCCTCGAACTGGACGTGGTCTTGCCACATTACACACTTTAATCTTCTTCTAGAGAGTGCTATATGCCCACAAATAGTGCACACTGACTTCTGGGTTAAATGGCTTTTGGTTTTTCTTTTGTCATTAGAGCTCCAAAATATTTCTATTATTCTGGAATCGCGTTGGCTTTTTCATAAATGCTGTCGTCCAGTATCTTCTGGCATGTTTGTATTGGTGTCGGCGGCTCTTTCGAGGCAAGCAACCTGTTCGAATTGGTCAATTTGTTGTTGTCGATCCTTCTGAACAAAGTCTTCATTTCGTCCATAACGTCTATAATTTCATTGATCTTTTCACCAAACCGTTGAAATTTATTTTTCGTTGCGGTGTTGATCTGTTGTAGGCTAGTGGCAATTTGGATGTGCTGCTGACTTGTGAGGTGAAATATTAGCATTCGTTGGTTCTTATCCAAATTGTCAATATTTTCGTAGATTTCATCGTTTACGCCAAAGGCAGATGTAAGAACGAATGAAACCGGAATATAGAGGGCTACGCCCGCAATTCGTGGGTTCTGTAGCATGCGCTTATTTTGGTATCTAAATATTGGCTCCCTGCCCTTCTTGGTACCACTCAGCTGAATAAAAACACCATAATTAAATGTCTTACCCTTGATATAGTATTTTGCATGCCAATTCATAAAAAGACTCCATCTGTCACCTCTCCAGGTAATAGTTTTAATACGAGACGCTGTAGATAGATATGTCTGTATACGAGATAAACTGTCCTACTCTTGGAGATGCTTAACCATTCATGTTAAGACGACATTGCAAATTGCAAACTTGTGTAACGGCTTCGAAATTCAGGGTGGCTGGGACAAATTACAGTCTAATATTTTTTCCTACTCCACTGTTCCCCTTTCTACAAATCTCAAGAAAATGCCAAAAATGGAATGTACTCAACATTACCTTTCTTACGACACCCCACTTGGCTATGCCAGTGGATAAAAAAAATTGACCTTAATTTCGCCTTTATGTGACCCCCCCCCCCCCCCCCTTAAAGTTGGCCAATTACACCACAACGCTATCCCCAGCAAATTATAGCATTTCTACACATTCTCGCCGAATTATGTGTGTAGCTTCAGCCGTTCGTAAGATATTCTATGAACAGACGGACAGACATTTGACCGATTTTGTAAGATTTAAGACACAAAATCCTATAAAAATAGATTGTTTGAATAATTATTGTTAGGATCACCGCCCCAACCAATCTTCACACTTCCAAAGTTGGTTCATTAAATAACTGCAATTCGCACTACGAAAAACAACATGCAATGCAAGTAGTACTCGCATCTATACGTAAGGCGGGTAGGTGTATTTTTGGTATGGATAGTATCAAAATGCATAAATTTAAGTCAATGTACTATTATTAAATATCATGTCATTGTAATGAAAGTCAGAGATATTATTGCCAATGATGTTGGTTATCATTAGCCATCAATATTTTACTAACTGCAACTATAGAAATGTACTATTATTAACCTTTTTGAATGAGATTTAAAAATTCTATTATTTTTAGTTTTCTATGCTAGTAAAATGCCGCTTTTCTGTAAGTTTTCATATTTATAGCTATAACGGTCTCGAAATGCAAGGGGGGGGGGATAAACTCGGACCACATATTTTCCCCTCTCCCTCTTTTCTCCTTTCTTCAAATTTGAAAAAAATTCCAAAAATGGAATGTACTCGACGGTACCTTTCTTATGATACCCCACTTGCCTATACCAAACGAAAAAAAAATTTCGACCTTCATTTCCCCTCTATAGGAACGCATTTTGCTAGCACGCTCGAAGACCTGTTGTACGTGCCATTCATCAGTTCTTATATTATTATCGAAGGGGTAATTGATTTCCATACGAAGATTTATTCGGAAAACTTGTGTTTTTCCAAGATTTTCGATGTATTGTAGTATCCCGATTCAGGCCTTATTATGTTGTAGGTGTGTTGTGAATAGCCAATGTATAAGTGGATGTTCACACTGCGTGCGATGCCGAGCCGAGCCGGGTCGAGCGATGCAATGCGATTACAAGCTTTTAAAGCAAGAAAATGGAAAGTCTTCAATTTTAAATGGAATCACGCTTTGAGTGTACACACTGCGCGCGATGCAATGATGAGCCTAGCGACGGCCCGATGTTTTCACAAACTTCTTTGCTTTTTCGTGCGAGTACCGGCTGCTGATTTTTTGCGATGGAATTTAATGGGCTTTGCGATGGAGTTTATGGGCTTTGCGATGCTTTGCGATGTGAAGCTTTTTGGAGCCAGTATGGTGCAAGTACGAGCTGTAAAGTAATATTTGATGTAAGATCACACTGAAAATAATGCATGTATGTCTGCTTTTATACCCTAGACTTTTAGGCGCGGCGGTGTGGCAGTGTATACATGGAAATTATGAGGGTCATCTCCTGATTCGATTTAGCCATATCTGTCTGTCTGTCTGTCCGTTTGCACGATAACTTTCGATAGAATGAAGTTAGAAACTTGAAATTTTTGTCAAATGTTTGTAGCATGATCTAGTTGGTTGGTATTGAATATGGGCAAGATCCGACCGAAGGAACCCCTACAGATGAAATTTCAAATGAGCGATAACTTTCGATAGAATGAAGCTAGCGACTTGAAATTTGGTTCAAATATTTGGATTTAGATTTAGTTGGTTGGTATTGGAAATGGCCAAGCTCCGTCCCAAGCAACCCCTACGTCCCCTACAAATGAAACTTCAAATGAGCGATAACTTTCGATACAATGATGCTAGCGACTTGCAAAATGCGCCAAATATTTATAGTGTGGGTTGGTTAGTTGATTTTGAGAATGGGCATGACCCTATTGAATGAACGGCAACCTTCGCTATAAACGTTAGTTCAAATGTAAATATCCAAAATTCGAATGGATGAACGATGAAACTTTTCATTGGATCCACGCCCACAGCTCAAACTGACCATATGGAAAATTCACTTTTAATGCAATGGCCGTTGCCAGTTGGAAAAAAAGAAAAATGAAAGGTTATTACCACCGTAATAAAGTCGCATTTAGAAGGCGTGGTTTCACAAGCGGTTTGAGCAGCGGACACCGCTGCGTATAAAGGCATAGAGCAGAAGCGGCGGTTTACATATTTAGTGCCGGTGCACATGGACGTCCAAATGACGCCTGACGCTGCGTCACTTTCAATCGGTTAGGAAGAAATACATTACGGGCAATGAAGCGATGCACATGGCCGCAGATAGCTATCCGATAACTATCGGCGGCATTTTGCCGCCGCGATAGCTATCTGGGATGACGCTGGTTTCTGCTCCTATCTGCGTCATTTCACGCGTCCGCATATCAAATTTTAATAAGCCGGCCCACATACATTCGAACCCGGAACACGGACACGGTCACAATGTCTGATTTGTATGATGTTTCTTAAACCATTCGCTTGAGGATCACTTTTAAGTGCCAATTAATTAATTGTTAATCGTTGATCGTGACTACTACAATTGACAATTAATTTTGAAAAAAAAATGGTGGGGAGGGAGCTCTCAGCTCGGACGGGGGTTTGTAAGGGGGGTGAAAATGGTGTTAAAAATGCGATATTCCTTATATTTTAGAAGTTATGGCCAAGAAACAGTTTATTTAAAACTAAAAATAACATAAATTGTAAATTCAGGTTCGCTATTATATGGCCCGGCTTATATAATAAAGAGTGACGCTGTGTCCTATCCCATCATGTGAATTGAAATCCAGATAGGTATCCAAGAGGGAGGAGCTTAAGTGACGAGGCGTCCTGCGTCATTTGGACGTCCATGTATACCGGCTCTTCAACTGAATTCAAATGCAATCTCGCCGCTCCACAAACCGCGGCGGTGGCCGCAACGGCGAGTCGAGCGGTTTATACATTCATCGTCCTAAAGCCGCCGCGGCTGCCGCTTTTTGCGTTTATACACAGCGGTGCGCCGCTGCTCAATCCGCTTGTGAAACCTCTCGTCTGAGGTCGCGGAAGAGATGATGAAATTCACCAACACTGGGCCTTTCTTCATTAATGGGATGCACCCAATGGCGACGCCCTTTCATTTTTAGAGCACTGTTGTGAAACAGAAATAAATTTACTGGGTCAAGCACAAACGACATGATGTCGAACAGATTCTATTCCTTGAACTAAATTGGTCTCTACTCTCCATCATTGCGTGCAGTGAACATCCCGGATCATCTTTGCATCGCAGGCCATCGCTCGGATCATCTTTGCATCGCAAGCCATCGTTCGGCTCGGCATCGCACGGCGTGCAATGTGAACACCCACCACATCGCATCGCTCGACCCGGCTCGGCTCGGCTCGGCATCGCACGCAGTGTGAACATCCACTAACCGAACAAAAGGAATGTCAGTATTGCGGATAGTAATGCTCTTGCCCACAGGCAAGAAGCTATTCGTCGTTTCTTGTTCTGAGGCTTTACTGTTGATTGTGGCTGAGAGATTTGTCACTTCCGACGGTCGTCCTTTGGATTAGGTTTTATTTTCTGACTAGTTCGGGAGTTGGTTGAAGCCTTGTTGATAGTGTTTATTGTTGTACCTGATGGCACCTCGGTTGAGACATCTTCTGGTGGTACATCTATGTGTTGGCCTGGGTGATATTTATATGACTTACTCATTGGATTCTAAATAGACTGTATCATATATTTGTGCTCACAGTGTAACTAAACTAGGCAATATCAATATCTCTCCTTCACTCTATCTCTTATAATATATTTAACGGGTTATATGTAACAAGCTTGTAATGTAATGAACAGTCAATAAAGCAGTTGGAAATCAGAACTCAGAAACACAACATGGCGTAGCCGGTTTAGCGAACAAACGCTGAATAAAAAGTCAAGTGTGGAACAAATTAAAATAAAATAAGTGATTTAAGTTCCGTGATTCTATATTAAACGAAACTAGAAACATAAAATAATAAAAATATAATAACATACCGAATATTGAACTTTAAAACGAACTCCGTGAAAAAACTGTTTCCAATAGTGCCTAATAGCCGTAAACCGAAATGGAATATAACAGACCCGAGCCGTTATCCATGGAAGGCAATCTTGCCGAAAATTTCAAAATCTTTTTGAAAGATTTCGAAATTTGCCTCCAGGTAAATTTCTGAGATTGAAATCGAAATCCGATAAGTGCAAAAAGGCTAATTTTTTGAACTTTATTGGAACCGAAGCCCGACAAAAATATTATACTTGGGATATTGCGACAGATGATACTGGAACTTTAATTGATGTGCAGGATGCCTTTAAAACATATTGCAATCCTAAAAAGAACACAATCTACGAAAGAATGAAATTTTACAAACGAGTACAGAAAGCTGGAGAGCCATTCGATAATTTTCTAAAGGATCTGCGAGCGCTGGCTGAAGGTTGCGAATTTGGAGCAGAGAAAGACAACATGATTAGGGATTTCATCATACTGGGACTTAAAGACAAAAGTCTTGGATACAAACTCATGAACACTTCGGACCTAACTCTGAATTCTGGGATAAATGCATGTCGAATCGCTGAATTGGAACTGTTTAGGATAAAGGAAATACACGATCCAATAGAGGTAGCAACGCTGAATCAACATAACAAAAAGGACTTAAGTTTCAATGACAATTTTCAATTTAAAAACAAATTTAATGATTTTCAATCTGATTCTAGATCGCCAGAAATAATAAAATGTGGTCAGTGTTTAAGAGAGCATCCGCGAAGGAGATAATTTGAAGTGTGCTAAGTCAAGAAATCAATCACAATGGTTCGAAAGTTTGAAATTTGGTAATGTGAAAATAAACTTTAAATTGGACACAGGGACAGAGGTTAATGTTTTACCGTTGAAGCATTTACAGAGAATTAATCAGAATGTCGTAATGACTCCTGTGAATATAGTAATAGAAGCTTACGGTGGGAGTAAATTAAAACCACTCGGTTCAGTAAATCTCAGCTGCAAATATAAAAATCTTGACTTAGTACAAAACTTCTTAGTTATCGAAACTTTATCGTCTCCAATTTTGGGTCTTCAAAGTTGTTGGGATTTCGGATTGATTAAGAGAGCTGATAGTATAATAGCTCTGGAGAAGAGTAAATTCATTGAAGAAAATACAGACGTTTTTACAGGGTTAGGGTGTTTTCCAACTATTTTAATTATCAATTGAAAATTATTACTGATGTTAGTCCCACTGTTAAAGCTGCCAGGCGCATACCAATGTCTTTAAATGAAAGGGTGAAAAATCATTTAAAACAGTTAGAAAAATTAAGTATTATTGAAGCCGTGGAACACCCTAAAAGTTGGGTTAGCCATATCGTAGTAGTGGAAAAACGGAATGGTGAAATTAGGCTTTGCCTTGATCCGCAAGACCTAAATAAAGTTTTGATCAACGAAAATTTTTTAATTCCTAAATTGGAAGAGTTATCCGCGAAACTAGCTGAGGCAAAATATTTCACGGTTTTGGATCTCAAGCAGGGATTTTGGCAAATAAAATTGGATGCGGAATCTAGTGATATTTGTGCTTTTAGCACCCCTTTTGGCTGCTACAAATTTAAAAGACTTCCGTTTGGTCTGAATGTCGCTCCTGAAGTTTTTCAGAGATATGTTTCAAATCATTTCAACGATTTGCCGAATACTATTTCTTATATTGACGACCTCTTGGTATGTGGAAGAACTCAGGCGGTACATGACCAAAACTTGGAAAAGGTATTACAACGGGCAAGAAAACTCAATATTAAATTTAATCCAGAAAAGTTACAGTATAAGGTGAATAGTGTTAAATATGTTGGGCAAATATTTTCCGCTGATGGAATGAGGCCCGATCCTAATAGGATAAAGTCTATAATAAATATGCCTCCACCTTTAGATAAAAAAGGTTTGCAGTCATTTATGGCAACGATTAATTTTTTGAGAAGCTTTACTCCAAATTTATCTGCTGCAAGTGGAAACTTACGAGATTTACTTAAAAAGGGAAAAGAGTTTTTATGGACTAATGTACATGCAAAAGAATTCGAATAACTGTAGTCATTAATAAGTAAAACACCTACATTGCAAAATTTTGATGAAAATAAAAATATTATTATTCAATGTGATGCTTCGCAATCAGGTATAGGAGCTTGTCTTCTTCAAGACAGTGGCCCAGTATGCTATGTCTCACGTAGCTTAAGCCCAACTGAAAAAAACTACGCCCAAATTGAAAAAGAATTGCTCGCGATAACATTCGCGTGTAGAAAATTTCACTTTTATATTTATGGAAAAACGGTGAAAGTCCAAACTGATCATAAGCTTCTAATATCTATTTTTAAACGAGATTTAAGTAAAGTATATGCGACTAGATTGCAAAGAATGCGTATGTCACTACTAAAGTATTCTCTTAATGTTCAATTTGTTACAGGGAAAAATTTGCATATCGCGGACCTTCTGTCGCGGTATTATGATATCTCGGAGTCAACCATAGAAGAGGATTTTAATGAAGTTGTCCACTCAATCAATGTCAGTGACAAAAGAAAATCTTTGATACAATTGGCTACCCAAAATGATTTAGAGCTAGTCGCACTTAAAGAATTGTGTCAAAATGGATGGCCGACTAGTGTGAATAAGATATCGGAAAATTTGAGAGTATTTTATAAAAATAAGGGAGAAATATATGTAGATGATGGGATTTTATTTTTCGGCGATAGGGTTATAATACCAAGGGAAATGCGAAAGGAGATCCTTATGCTTTTACATGGAGCGCACTTAGGCGTGGACAAAACAATAAATCGGGCAAAGGAGTTAATTTATTGGCCCAAAATTAATCGCGATATAGAAAATATGGTACAAAGTTGTTCAATATGTCAGAAGTATCAAAATAAAATTTCTAAAGAGCCTATTATGTTTCACAATATTCCCTCATTTGGTTTTATGAAATTAGGTATGGACATAATGTATTATGAAGGCCAAAATTATTTAATTGTGGGAGACTATTTTTCAAAATGGATTGAAATCTTAGAACTAAAGACAAAAACTATAAATGAAATAATAAACCACTTGAAGAAATTATTTGCCACACATGGTATACCAAATGAGATAGTTTGTGATAACAATCCTTTCAATTCATTTCAATTCGCAACATTCGCCGAAAAATATGATTTTAAAATTACTTTTTCTAGTCCCTATTATCCGAAGTCAAATGGATTTGCTGAAAAATGTGTGGGAATCGCAAAAAAATTGTTGAAAAAATCTTTGGAAAGTGGTACTGACCTAAACCTTGCGCTTCTGGAGTTCCGTAATACTCCAATTTCAAGCCTTGGTGCATCTCCAGCACAAATTCTTTTTTCTAGACAGTGTCGAACTTTACTTCCTACGCATATTAGCAAATTAGAACCATTCATCGTGCATAATATTCCAGAGAAAATCAAAATAAGCCAGGAAAAAACTAGAAACTATTACAATCAAACGTCTAGAAGTCGACCAGATTTTGAAATTGGTCAAAATATTACATTACATTACATTACATCGTTTAGATTGAACTCGACTTCAGCCAGCTCTACCCAAAAAAGGATTTACTTTTTCAAAAGTGGGAGACTTTCTGCGGAAATATTTTGCCATTAATGCAAAATCGGATCAAGGATACCAATAGTACGTAGGTTGCCTTTTATATTTCGGGATTGGACAACCCTAGTGTTGCAATCTGGCAACTGACAGCTCTATCGTAAAGTTTGACATTTTTGAGGTTATACGTACTCAGAACGTTTTGACATACGAGCGCTATTTGTGTTTTTTACAGTAACTTAAAAGATTAATCTCGGCCAAATAATGGAATTCAATCGTGAACATTTTCGTGCGATTATTTTTTACAACTTTCGACGTGGATTAACTCAGCAACAGTGCATGGATGAACTAAATTCAATTTTTGGCGATGAAGCTCCATCGAGGAACAGTGTTTATCGATGGTATGGTGAATTCAATCGAGGTCGTAGTTCACTCCAAGACGAATTTCGTGAAGGTCGTCCAAAAGGTGAAGGTCGTCCGGAAACCATTGATGCTGTGCGCGAACTGATATTGCAAGATCGTCATGTGACCTATCGTGAGATTGAGACAACCTTAGGCATTAGTGGGACCAGCATACATTCAATATTGCATGAACATTTGAAAAAAGTCAACAGCAGTCGACTGTATGGGCGTTTCAAGATGAGCCAAACCCAACAAAAGTTGTTCGCGCACGAAGCACTTCCAAGCAAATGGTCGCCTGCTTTTTCGGAAAAACTGGACATGTCGCAACCGTACCACTAGAACAACGCAGAACAGTCAATTCTGAGTGGTACACAACCATTTGTTTGCCAGTTGTCTTCCAAGAAATCAAGAAAACCAACCGCCGAAGACGGATCACTCTTCACCACGACAATGCGAGCTCTCACACATCAGCTCAAACAACTGCATTTTTGAGCACTCAAAACATAGATTTGATGGGTCATCCGCCGTATAGTCCTGACTTGGCACCGAATGACTTCTTTTTATTCCCGTACGTAAAAAACAAACTGAGAGGTCAACGTTTTTCAACACCTGAAGAAGCGGTTGCTGCGTTCAGAATGCATGTTTTGGAGACACCTCAATCAGAGTGGCAAAAGTACTTTGACAATTGGTTCAAACGCATGCAAAAGTGTATAGATCTTCATGGGGAATATTTTGAAAAACAATAAAGCGATTTTCAATGATTAATATTTGTTTTTGTTCTCTAATCCCGAAATATAAAAGGCAACCCTCGTATTGAAATTTTCAAAAAGTTCCAAAGTGGAAATTATGCCCAAGGTAGTTTTTATTATCTGTTATTACTTTGGTTTGGTTCTAAGGAAATTTATATTTTTCAGGTATCCGGGACACAATTGTTTCATTGCTGCTGCATTCTTTGCTGGTACCGACAGCTAGAAAATTCAAAGTGAATCCGACATCTCAAAAAGAAAAAAACAATTAATAGAGCCATCTATACCTGATTCTAGAAACGCTTTCCTTCTGTGGGCGCCTACGCATTCCGAAGTCAAGGATAAAGATAACCGTGGATAACAACTTTAAAAATAAAAGTACCATTCAGCCTATTATATGTGCTATTGGAAATGACATATTTGATTTGACAGAATATTACGTGTATTTTTCCGATATATATTACAAGTTTGATAACGTGGTTAAATGCATCGATATATGCTTCAAGACTTTTCAAGTGTTGGACTTGGAATATCCGTCTAATTGCAAATTAGTATCGACGCTCATACAGCACTATTTTTATCAAATAAAATTAAACTGTGACGAAAAAAGTAGTTCCCTATCTGCACTTTTCAATGATTTAAATTAAAAGTTGGACTGATAAAACTGTAAAGTAAAAAAATTAGGGTTTTCCTGATACTGTAAGTTTTTATTTTCGTATAGCATACAATTGTTTCGGAGACTACGTGCCTCCTTCTTCAGTCCTAAAACCTAATCCAAATTAGGTTTTAGCACTGAAGAAGGAGGCACATGGTCTCGGAAACAATTGTACGCTATACGAAAATAAAATCTTACAGTATAAGGAAAACCCTAATTTTTTTTTACTTTATCAAAATAATTTATTGCAACCTGATAAAACTGATTTAACAAAAATTACTGAACAATTCTGGAATATGGAAATTTTTTTTTTGTGTGACCAGACGTTCACAGAGTGTGATCGTTTATTCTGTCATTTCAAATATTTTCACAATTTAGCCTCAAATGACAATTTTGTATGTGGGTTTCTTAATTGTAATCAAAGATTTACTTCATATAAAGCATTATATAAGCACATGAGATGTGTATATGAAAAAAACTATAGCAATAACGTAGTCGATACAAAGGAAACGGAAAGTAAAAATTATGAAGTAGGTGACATTTGTCGGATAACTTTTCCAAATCATCACTATGCTCTGGAAAAGTTATCCGACAACTGTGAATCTGATCCAAATATTATATGTAATAATTCACCGAAGAATGTACATGTAGATGTTAACCACTTGAAAGAAGACTCTATCAAATTTTCAATTAAATACTGCGCCAGAAAAAATTTCCCAAGAAAAGAAATGTTAAATGTTCAGCAAGATGTATCCACTATGATAACTTCTTCAGTCGCTAACGAAATAGAAAAAATATTGAGTTGTCTGGATGCAGAAAACTTATCTACTATTACAAATCAATTAACAGAAATAGTAAAATTTTGCAAAAATCCGTTTGACGAAATTAGTACAGAATATCAATTCATAAGAAAATTAGAAGAATTGGAATTTATGAAGGCCCACAGATTATAGAAATTGACAATTCTATTAACAATTTGCGTGGGAAAAACGTCAACACTCTTGATTCAGTTGTAACCAAAGCTACTCTTCTTCCTATAAAATTTCAATTCCGAAAATATTTCGAAAGTTCCGGGTATATTTGAACAGTTTGCCGACAATATGAACATTTTATCCCTAAGCCCGAATTTAAAAAATTTCGTTAATGGGAAATGTTGGAAAGATAAATGCCAGAAATTTAAAGACAGAACGGTTATACCTTACTTTCTATATTTTGACGATTTCGAGCTAAATAATCTTTTGGGTTCGCATTCTTCCTCAATTTTGGCCATATATTATTCATTCCCCACAGCTCCAACATCATTGAAATATAGACTGCAAAATATATGAGTATTTGTGGCGGGCTTGTTTAAATCACAAGATGTAAAAAATGTTGGTAATCACAAATGTTTCACCAAACTTTTAGAAATTCTCAATGATTTAGAGGAAAATGGACTGGAAATCAATACACAGAGCGGTCGTAAAAAAATTTATTTTTCATTGGGGTTGGTAACTGGAGATAACTTGGCCTTGAATAGTGTTTTGGGATTTTCGCGATCATTTTCCTCTAACTATTTTTGTAGATTTTGCAAGACTGACAAAATCACAGCAAAGCAATCTTTTGAAGAAAATTATAGTGTTTTACGAAATAAAGTTAACTATGACGAAGATGTGCAAGGGAATAATTTTGAGAATACGGGAGAAAGAGAATATTCTATTTTTAATAATGTCAATAACTTTCACGTTGTTGATAATTTTCCCGTGGATATTTTGCATGACGTATTTGAAGGAGTTCTTAAATACGATTTTTGCAATATCATTTTATATTTTATTATATAAAAAATAAAATTTTTGATTTAGACTTTTTAAATATCTGTTAACAAAACTTTGACTATGGAGAAACTGAAAATGGTAACCTATCACCGCCCTTACAATGGAACCATTTGAAGAAATTTAATCTTAAATTATCCGGGAGAGAAATGTTAACTTTTGCTCATTTGTTTCCGTTAATAATAGGAGATGTGATTAAAGATGACGATAAGGTGTTGCGTTTTGTCATAAATTTGATAGAGCTTCTAGATCTTTTGTTATTACATGAATATAACCAATTGGATTTGATTAATTTAGAAGAGCATATTATTTTCCATAATAGGGAATATGCAAGTATTTTTTCAGACACATTGAAACCGAAACATCATTTTCTAACCCATTATTGTAGACTTATTAAACAGTCAGGGCCTTAAAAATATATGTGGACTTTTCCATTCGAATCGAAACATAGGCATTCTTATACTAAGAATATAAACTCCCGAAAAAATATTTCTCTTTCATTGGCACGAAAATGTTGCATAGTATTTTAAGAATATATTATGAATTTTGAACCTATAAATTATATTTTCAGTAATAGTAAATATAAGGCAGAGTCTTCGGGTTTTTATCAGCAGCTGAAAAAGTTTTGAGCAATTCCGAGTTACAAGAATGTACTAGTTTTCTATATTTTGAAATGAATGGCACAATGTATAAGCGAAATTTTGTAATTTATTTTTACATTCCGAATTTCGTCGGATATAATATAAAATTGAGGAAATCTTTGCTTTACGGGAAAGAACAATGGTTTTATGTCAGAAATTACAAATTATTACGTTTAAAAAGCATTATATATCTTATTTGGTGGATTCGGAATTGAGTGAATACCATGTATTTAATGTAAATACTTAATGTACTACATGAATAAAATTATTATTATTATTATTAAATGAACTGAAGTTTCCTCCAGTTCATCTTTATAGAGTTAGTGATTGCACCTATTTGAGACCCAAAGTATTCTTCTGAAATGAGAAATATTTTCCATTAATATGATTTTAAGCTATCAAATTTAAGCAGATATATTCAAGACAATAATAATAATAAATTTCTTATAAAAAACCAGTCACGTTGTTTTAATATATCCCTTTCTTGTTTCAAAAAGTGTATTTCTATGGAATTAGGCCAAACGGATTTTAAACAAAGGAAATTATACATAGTTCAAAGAAAAAAATTTTGCTGAGGAAGAAATATTTTCTTCGCAAACAATAGTTTTTTAATTTGATACAAAGCAAGGAAGGTTTCTTAATATTAAAGTGAGGAATTAGTCCAAAGTTACCACAGCATTAAATCAAAGAAAAACTATCTTATCTCTACGTTAAAAAATATCTCGTTTGAAGAAATATTTTTTTAAAATGAAAACCGTTTGATACGGCTATGTCATCCTTTTAAGAAAATTTGTTTCAGAATTAAGTGAATATCTACTATAATCATATATGAAGTTGTTTACTATTTTTGAGTAAAATTTTGCTTCAAAATTAAGTAAGCATTTCTTTGGCGCTAATTCATTATCAACTTTCTTTAATATGAGTTTGTATTTCCTTGAATAAGGGAAATATTTTTCTAAGTGCATATATATTTTCTCCTGAAGTCTTGTGTTCTGAGAAATGCTTCCAAATTGAAGTCGTCCCCCATTTTAAATATCTTGGAGTTATTGTGGATAGTAAATTGGACTGGTCACTTCATATTTCAAACTTAAGAAATTATTTGTAATCGGCCATCAGACAAATATATCTGTTGCGTCCTTTCTGCTCACTTAATCTATTGAAAATGGTATATTTTATATGAAAATGGTTTATTTTATTCATTCAAAGTTGGAGTATGGCTTATCTTGTTGGGGCGGTACTTACAAAACTAGATTAAATCCATTGCTGATAGCTCAAAAACATGCCATACGATTAGTATGCAATAAAAACAGATGTCACAGCAGCTTACTGTTATTCAAAAATCTGAAAATCCTTTCTTTCATCCACTTATATTGTTTTAAAATTTCAAAATTGTTTTTCATTCGTTGCGGCTACTTACACCCTCGGAACTCAAATCTTTATAATTTACGTCTTAATCATACATATCTTGTAAATATTCCTCGGTATAATAGAGTTTGCTTTTTAAAATTTTTTTCATGTTCCGCCCCTAGGTTATTGAACAAACTACCACAGTCTATAAGAAGCATTCAAGTTGTTCCCAAATTTCTCCTAAAAGTGAAATCGTGACTTATGAATTTCAATCACTCTGACATTTGTTCAGTTGTATATACAATAGTTTGGTGGTTTAATATAGGTTCAGTTAATCAATATTAATGTTCGATTTTTCGTTTCCATTTTTTCCCCTTGTCTGCTTGTTAAACCCTTCACGGATGTAATAGGGTATATTAACTTTAAAGTTTGCAAGGCACAGAAGGAAGCATCTCCGACCATATAAACTATATATTGTATATTCTTGGTCGGTATGATGAGACGAGTCGATTAAGCTTTGTCCGTCTGTCTGTCTGTCCGTCTGTCTGTCTGTTTCTATGCAAACTAGTCCCACAGTTTTAAAGCTATCAAGCTAAAATTTTGCACAGAGCCTTCTTTCTATTGCACACTATATATATGTCGGAACCAACGGAATCGGACCACTACGTCATATAGCTGCCATAGGAACGACCGTTCCAAAAATTCGTCTTTGTGAGAAAAACTTTTTTATTTCTAAAGATATCTTTTTTGAACTTCGGAAGTATAGTAGTATCTATAGTGAAAATCACATCCACGAATTTGGTAGAAATCGGACCACTACGTCATATAGCTGCCATAGGCACGACCGGTCCAAAAATTCGTCTTTGTGAGAAAAACTTTTTTATTTCTAAAAATATCGTTTTCAGACTTCACACTAATCAATAATATCTCTAGGTAAATCACTTTCCCGAATTTGGTTGAAATCGGACCACTACGTCGTATAGCTGTCATAGGAACGACCGGTCCAAAAATTCGTCTTTGTGAGAAAAACTTTTTTATTTCTCAAGATATTGTTTTCGAAATTCACAGTAATCAATAGTATCTTTAGTGAAATCACTTTCCTGAATTTGGTTGAAATCGGACCACTACGTCATATAGCTGCCATAGGAACGACCAGTCCAAAAATTCGTCTTTGTAAGAAAAACTTTTTTATTTCTAAAGATATTGTTATCGAAATTCACAATAATCAATAGTATCTTTAGTGAAATCATATTTCCGGACCACTACGTCATATAGCTGTCATGGGAACGACCGTTCCAAAAGCAAGTTTTTGTCAGAAAAACTTTTTTCTTTCTGAAGATATCTTTACGAAATTGCATATTATTCAACCGTATTGACTGCTAAGCTACGTTTCAAAATTTGGTTGAAATCGGCCCACTATTTCATATACCTCTTATAGGAACAGTGAAATCGGAACAAGTTTTACTACTAATTTCAAAAAGGCAAATGCACCATAAGTCACAACGAAAGTATGATACCCTTCACGCGGAGCAAGCTAGCCGAAGGCTAGCTTGTTTTTGTGTTTCTTGGTTTAAATTGCTGCCTTTTTTCGCTTTTTCTTTACTAATTGTTAATTCTTATTTTTAATTCTAATTAAGTTAAATTTAAATTTTCCTTTTATTTTCTTTACCTCATAACTCTAAAATTATTTTGTTACTAGTTTTTACTGCATTCGACACTAATTTTCAAAATTATAGAATGTAATGGTATTACAATAAATAAATAAACAAATGTGACCTCTCCTTACGTTGGAGATGTCAGAAAGGATTTTTATCTGCCCCATCATTCGATTTAAGTAGTGGAAAATAAGTTGTGCTACCGACAACAGGCTAGGTATCAAGACTGCTCGAGAGTAAGATTGAGTTCTATACAATCACAGTCAAGATAAGTGCAGGCTTGTATTTAACACAACAGTCGAACGGATTGAGTGCAAACTTGAGCTTTATACAGAAGCAGTCAAAACCTTGTAGTATAGACACAACAGCAGTCAAAGGAAAAACTGAGTGTTGACTGGTAAGCGTGTAGCAGGGCGGATCAATAAGATCCGGCTCGATGGACCATGTAACAGACTGAGGTTACTTAACTTGATGCCTTCTTGCTGCCTGAACAGAATGCGATGGTCAATATTAAGGCCGTTTACACCAGACGACGATAATGTTTTGACCTCTGAAAAACCTTAGAGTCTAAGTGTCACCATACACTGTCGAACTCGAACTCGAGCACGAACCTAGTACAAGTGGACCGGTTTTCTTCACACCTTATGTGAAGTGTATGTGTGTGTCAGAGTATATATGTACCAGGTTCGTGCTCGTTCGAGTTCGACAGTGCATGGTGACACTTATGGTTGAAGGAAGCTAAGAACTTGGGAACAGGAGGTAGGTGGTGGCAAATTATAACGCGGGATCATAGTGAGGTACTGTTTATTATCGTTAAACAGCTTATTAACTAAATAACAATAAGAAATGCTTAGTCATAATAATTGCGTTGCAACATTAATGTAGACCACGAAAAATGAACTCAGCTTAGTTCAGTAGAGTTCATAATACCGCAATTGTACTTTTCGCATTAAGTACACAAATGTTTCGAACGTAATGTATTTCATATTTTTGCATAATTAGGGTCGCGCTCGGTGGCCGTGATCGTTCGCTCACCTCTCTACGATACTAATCAAGAGCTCGAAAATCAAATCTCGGCGCGATGAAAAACTGCCTGTGAGTACTAATAGAACTCTCACAGTGCTCCGGGCTTGTCAGTATAAAGACAGAGCGGATAGGAGTTGCATTCTAGCAACTACACTTCCGTCAAGTAGATATGCTATTGAAACGTCAACAAAGCATAGAAATGCTAGAGATATTGACGCGCCCATGCCCCTGGAGGGGTCAAGGCAAATAGAGGGATATATTTAGGGTTCAATATCCAACAATTACCAATTGTTGGATATTGAACCCTAAATATTATTTTATTATTACGAAAAATATACTGTGGTAAGCGAAATAATATTTTGTTACAAAGTTCAGGAATATGCAAGAATATGAAGTTCAATGAAACTTTGTTCGCTACAAATGAATAATACTATATTGGGTACAGAAAAACCGGACTGTTACGGTTTTAGTGCGGCCTGAGTGACCGAATGTATAACGATTCTACCATTTTTCCGGGATGAAATCATCACCTCGGCTGCCTTTTGGATCGCGAGCACCTCCGCCTGGAAAATGCTACACTCATTCGGCAGTCTGAAGGATAGGTTGCATAGAAGTTCCGAGGACTAGACTGCTGCACAAGTTCCGGGTTCCATCTTGGAGCTATCCGTGTTCAATGATCAACTACCGGGATCTGTTCCTTGACGGGTATGTTGTCTCCGAAGTTTATATTGAAACCTACTTATGATTTCATATAGTCACTATTATTAGATGACAAACTAATAATCCGTTGGCCATATGGCCTTTCTTTGAAGTGCCCTGCCTCTCTGAGCCCTAGGTCGACCACAGAGTGAAAGCTGGTGAGAGAGTGAAGATACTGTTCTTTGGCACCAGTGATCCCCAAGCAACATAGTCTCTGTATCCTCTCCATTTTTTCAATGCTACCAGACCACAGCTACGTGCGTTAGTATCAGCCTTGCGACAGCTGTGTACATCCAATGAATGATTCTGGGTTTGAGAATCCAACTTTTACCAAGCAAGCTTTTGTAGGTGTAAAAGGCGATGTTGGTCTTCCTGATTCGTTCCTCGTCGTTACGACCCCAGTTAAGTCTACTATTCAGGATCATCTCTAAGTACTTTTCATGGGTTGACAAAGCTAACTCGGTGTCACCCATCTTCGGCAGGATAAATTCTTGAGTTCTGGTTCTCCTTGTGAAGAGGACTAGTTCATTTTTTTGTAGATTTGCACTTAGACCTCCTCTGTCCGCCCACCTTTTCTTTTGTTTTTATTATGGAATAAAAACTCTATATAGAGAGGGGAAATCTCATTGGTCAGGAGACACAGCCGGCAACTAGTGTCAATTGTACGGCAGCGACATGGGACTTTCATCATCAGTGTGCGACTACTTACCCAGTAAAACCTTCAACCCTCTTTCTCCACCATTCTCCCTACGGAACTAGCTCTCGGTATTACTTCGCAGGGCTGGTTTTGGCTAATTAGCCGTTAAACCGTTGCGTTTTTTTCGTATTTGCTCCTCTTTTCACAGTTCCCTATGTATGTCGCATATTGTGCGAGTTACGGCCTCCCAATTGGATTCAAATCTTATCATGTGCTCCACTATGTATGTGGATTGAGGTCACTGCCAAGTTCGACCTCCATCACTCCCAGGTACCTAATTGCTGGCTTAGAAATAATGGTGGTATTTCCGACTCTGATCCTCAGAGTGTTCTTTTTTCCTGAGTTACTGATGAGAACGGTTTCCGTCTTTTGCGCAGCTAGCCCCAGTCCTACTTTATCCAACCACAACTTAATAGTTGTGATTGCCTCGGTGGCATAAACTTCGACGAATGCCGGATCCTTGGCCACCACGACTACAGCTACATACGTATATGTCATCTGCGTACTCGACTGTCGTTACTTCTTTAGGTACTGGTAAATCTAATATGTCGTTGTACCTGATGTTCCACAGCAAAGAGCCGAGTACAGATCCTTGCGGAACGCCTGCCGTTACAATGTAGTCTCTAGGCCCTTCGCTGGTTTCGTACTGTAGGATTCTAAATGAAAGTTTACTCTATATACCTAAGCCGCGTCAAATAATCATTCACACCTATTCTCAGCAAAGACAAATGAATGCATTCCCAGTTTGCCGAATTGAAAGCAGTTTTGACGTCCAGTGTCTACAACCGTGCAACACTTACCATCACCAAGTGCCTGTTTCCCTAGATCTGTCACTGTCAATATGGTATCGGCCGTGGAGCGCGCCTTCGAAATTCAAACGGACGGTCCGACAGTGCTCCCTTTTCCTCTACGACGACAGCTAGTCTGCTAGAAATTATTCGTTCCAGCACCATCCCCGCGGTATCTAGCAGGCAAATTAGACGAAATGAATTTGGTTCGCCCAGCAGTTTGTTGGATTTTGCTAGCAGAACCAATCTTTGTTTTTGCCATACAGCAAGGAAAACTCATTCCGGCAAACAGGATTCAAAAGCACTGACGAACTTCCCGGAGATGGTGTCAACTGCTACGGATATAATACTTTAAACACTCCGTTGAGAATGCCATCAGGTCCTGGTGCTTTATTATCACCTGTTCTGGAAATGATCTCCAAAATCTCGTTGTCAGTTAATGCCGTTATCGGTTCTTCATGGACCATCTCCTGGTTTTCAATTTTTTCTAACACATGTTGGGGGAAGAGAACTGAAGCTCTCCGGTTTAATAGAAGAGGTCACTTCACTGGGGGTGTTTGTTAACTGCACAGCTTTTTCATAATTACTGTATTGGCCGTTCCCCAGGAATTCATTTCTGCATCCTAGCAGAGTTGCTTGAAACAGTTTCGTTTGCGGTTTTTTATAGCATATTTTTTACTAGTCCAGGTGAAGTCCTGTATTCTTGTGCCAAGTTGTCGTAGTCTGTTGTCTCTCTTGATCGCTCGTACAATCGCCGCACTCTTTCTCTTCATTTCACTCAATTTCTTCATTCCACCAGTAGTTTCCTTTCCGGCAGTTGGAATACTTTGTTCCGCCCACCTTAGTAACTTACTGAGAGCCATAATTGTAAGTTCAGATAGTGCACCCGTGTGCTTGCCTGTTGTGGGTAATACGATATCGTCTGCATAGGCTACCGCACGTATTCCGAACGATTCGAGGGATGTTAGTAAAGCATTCAGTATGAGTACCCATAGGAGCGGCGATAGTACTCCTCTTTGCGGAGTGCCTCTCAACGTACTCTTGGTGGCTTTAGCACCTCCATATTCGGACGTTATAAGCCTGTTTGAGAGTAGTGCTTCGATCCATTTCATTAGAGTTTCATTCACCTCAGCAAGTTCGACGGCCTCCGCAATATCCTCCATTGTAACATTGTTGAAAGTCCTTTATTTGGTAAAAAGAACCTAAGTTGAGCCAGGATGTTTGTAAGAAGCCGGTTTAAAAAAAAAAACATTTTATGTATTTTAGAAAAACCGTTATACAATAAAATAGTTTACATGGTGCGAAGTAAGCAAAAGCCTTTCGTTGGTTTGCACTAAATCCCTAAAACCGCACCTGAACATTTCTCACACTTTTCATTAATCTTCTTTCAAGATTAATGACAAATCGTCTTTCGAGTCCAAATAATAGTACGGCCCTCAATTTTTCTCATCAGAATTATGTTGTCACGGGGAAGGAACTGTCCATCAGTCCGGAATGTAAATTTAGAACTCCACACGACACTGACAACAAAACGAATACAGCTATCGATTCTCCATCTTTACGCAAAATATGTCAATCATACTATATAAGATATATAGGTACAATAGATGGGGTGAATAAAATATTCAAGCTTCTTTGCCAAGGAAACTTACTCGGTTTCTAAGAAACAGGAACAACAGGGTGTCAGCTGCATGACATATACTTGTACATTCATGTCATCTATACCGCATAGGAAATGATGTTGTGCTTATAGAATCTGGAACGTGCTTCGGGCACCTTATTCCAAAAGCGTTACATCGGCTTTCTTCATGCCATTTCGCCTGATACTATACTAGGATCTCGCAGCAACCAATCGACAATGGAAATAAGTCAATTAGTTGTGCGACACTGGCATTGATTTTCAATTCATAATAAACATAAAAACGGGGAGCAATTTCATTTCCTCCTCAAGTCTGCATATCACCATTTTATTATGGACGGTGACTCAGGATGTGGATAGTACAATTATCCCGAAAAACGCAGTTTCCCAGGAACTATAACCATACCGAACAATCGAATATCAATTTCACCTCGCAATTAGAATCCTTATGGGGTGGGTAGCTTTATGCCAAAAAATAACTCTTGGAAGTTTTAGTAGGCGTAGGTCGTAATTACGTCTGGTAGTTACGCTAACTTATGAATATCGTCAGGAGCATAAATTTGGTTTATCGCCGTCATGGCTTCATTGACACGGTGACGAAATGACCATCGAATAAAATGTTCGAAATTAAGTCGAGATAATTAAGTTATGTACAAAGTTAACTCAAGTCGTTACGTTTCGCTGTAACGCTTGGAAGTAATTTAGGAGTTAAGTTATGACAAGAATAAATGTCAGAAATCTAGTATTAAGTTATACTAGCTACTGCTCACTCTCTCATCTAGTACTTGCTGCCCTGGAGTGACACTAATCTCAATTATTTTTCTTGGGGTTTGGGCGATAATTTATGTGGGCTTTTCCACCTGAAAAACAGATTCCGTTAGGCACTTTTCTCCATTTGAGAGCGTCACAAGTTTAGCAATTTCGACCATACCACCTACGCCGGCAAAATCAGCATAGTCAATCTGAGTCAAATAAACAAAAGCTGACTTTTCCTTATTGACCCGAGGCATGTATGGCATGCCCCACTATTTGCTTCCGATCTGTCAGAATTTTCAAGTGAAAGAGACATTATTATTATATTATTAACATAATATCGAACTCGATCAGCCTCTAAGCGTGATTCACATTATTCCTCCTACTCTTTCCCTTTCAGTCATTAATTAACTTTCTTTTTCATTGCGCGTCCGTTCATAATTTCCCCTAGCTAATACCAATCTCCCTTGGTATTGACCTTCGGTTTTGAGAGCTCTGCCGCAATTGTGGCGTGTACGATCGGCTGTTAACCGTGTTTCTCGTTCTTTAAGGTGAAATTCACACACACGACACCGCGCTGCACGACTGCTTGAAATTTCAGTCGAGATACACAGCATCAAATGGGCGGATTCACACTGATCGCTCAGCATGCGATACGATCGACTATGCTTGGCTATGGTCACTGCCATCTTTACTCTCAGGCCGGAGTGTCAGCTGATTGTCAAAGCACTAACGACATGACAAGCAGTCAACAAAGTGCGAACGCGTGCGGTCGCCCAGTAAAATTTCGCGATATTTGTGCGTAAAAGTGAGTTTAGAGTCGAAATTTCAAGTGTAAATAAAAGAAATAAAAGAAAATAAAAGAAGTGGCTATCATCATAATATTCCGGCAATTTGGCTAGTGTGAATGGTGCAGCACTACCCTGGGACGAATCCTCAGGCCGGTGAGTTCAGCGGAAACTCCCGGAAGTGCCCCAAAAAGTAAATTCAAAGTGGTTGTCAAATGACAACATTACAGGTGCTTTCCGGCCTTTTCATCGGAATTCACAGGGTAAGTATACGTTTTTTGTGGTGCTAAAATTTTAGTGGATTGATGCGCCCCAAAATGCGGATTTTGACCACGATGTTGACGAACCGAACGAAAGTTTCACCGCCAGGCATCTAGTCCTGTCAGCTGCAGTGAAACTTTCGTCTGGCTCGTCAACAACGCATTCAAGACCCGTATTTTGGGGCGCATCAATACACTAAAATTTTAGCACAACAAAAAACGTGTACTCACCCTATGAATTCCGATGAAAAGGCCGGAAATCACCTGTAATGTTGTCATTTGACAACCACCTTGAATTCACTTTTTGGGGCACTTCCGGGAGTTTCCGCTGAACTCACCGGCCCGAGGATTCGTCCCAGGGTAGTACTGCACCATTCGCACTAGCCGAATTGCCGAAAAATTAACGAAAAATGCGAAATTTCCCGTGTCGCACTTTTATAACCACACTCATGTCTCGCGCACTTTCGAGCAGTTCATTTTGGTCGGAAGTTCGCGGCACCTTGCGTTTTTTATTTCATTTTCAAATATCAGTGACAAGCACTACTTTCAATTGCACTTAAAATCGCGACACTAAAATCAGTTCTACGCACGAAAATCGCCAAATTTCTAGAGGTCGACTGCACGCGTTCTTCACTTTGTTTACAAATGGTTCACTGCTTGTCATGACGTCATTGCTTTGACACTCCGGCCTGAGAGTAAAGATGGCGGTGCTATTGTGCGTGGTTGCGTCATGCAGCGCGGTGTCGTGCGTGTGAATTTCGCCTAATACTTTCAAGCTCTCGAGAAACCGATGAGAGAGCTCTCTGGAAACTCAAGCGAGATGCTCTCTAAGTAAAACTTTCAGAATCGCGAGAAAATCCGTGACGATTCCGATTAACAGACAGGCACACTTCACGTTGCTCTTTGCTTCCAAATCCAAGAGGATGCTGTCCGAGCTATTTGAGAGCTTAAGCGATACGCTCTTTCGGTGATAGTCAGTCAGACTCGCATGAAGATCCATGTCTGAGTCGCAATTAACAGTCTTCCTCAGATTGGTGAGACCTGACAAATCGCGTTCTTTTAGCATCCCTGCTATATTGAGAAAGGTGAAGGACCTCTTCCGTGAAAGCATTCTCAATGGACAAACAAACCAAAGAGAGAGAAGTGAAAACTCCCAACTCCCATGTTATGTCCACTTTCACAGCTAATTAGTCTCCTCAATTTGTGTCATGCGAGAATTTCATTGCCGGCAAAAACATTGCAGCGACAGCAGCAGTAGCATCAAATGAGTCTTGGGCAATGTGTTTTGTTACAACTACCGCACACGAGCGAAATTTTCTACACATTTTGAAAAAAATTTTCGCTCATATGCGGTAGGTGTCCGGGGGCGACCGGTAGCTCAGTGCGTAGAGGCGTCAGTCTCATGTCTGACTACAGGCGTTACGGGTTCAAGTCTCGTCCACGGCGTTCGTGGCCATGGATGTTTGTGTGATCTTCCCCCTGTGTAGCGGTGCGTAATAATAAGGCACAACATCTCCCGACAGGTCGCAGATAGGCGGCTAAATGGGAGCAAAATGCTGGCAATGTGCATCGTCCGAAACTGGTTTATGCCAACAAATCAACAGATAAACCACACGGAATAGCTGACGCGCCATACCCCACTAGGGGTTAGGGCAAATGAGTATGCGCGGTAGGTGTACGAAAGTACATTACCCAAGACACAAACGATAATGCTGCTGATGCCGCTCCTATTTTTCTACCGGCAATATGTACGGCTTGTCAAGGCGAATGCGTGTATTCTAATTACCCAAAACACAGGCGATTGCTTCTGCCGGCAATGAAATTCCCGCATCACATTATTTTCTTATACCCTTTTTTCAGTTTATAGCATCACTCATTTTCTCCACTGCCACTTTTTCACCTATTCCCCCCCCCCCCCCCCCCCCCTCCTATGTTATTATTCAGTTTGGCTTCAAACACCGTTTTACACATACGAACACAACTTAATGTGGGAATTTCATTGCCGGCAGAAAGATAGCAGCGGCAGCAGCAGTGGCATCGAATGTGTCTTGGCTAATGGGCTTTTTTATGCGGGAGTTTCATTGCCAGCAGAAGAATGGCAGCGGCATCAAATATGTTTAGGGTATTATGCCTTCTTGCACCAATCACACATGAGCAAAAAAAAAAAGGTTTTGTTAAAATATTTCTAGAAACCTTGGTCATGTGTGGTAGGTGTAAGAAACCACATTACCGAAGACACGATTCCACTGCTATGCTTCTGCTGGCAATGAAATTCCCGCATCAGACAAACTGATAAGTAGGAAACGCAGCAACTTGTTTACAGCTGATCGCTACAAACACAAACCAACACCTTCAGATCACACCAGCATCGACCGTTCACATTTTATGTGTCTGGGATTCATATTAAACTGTCAAATGTTTCTGCAGGTTGTGCTCTCTGATCGTTCTCAATTATGACCATAAATATTTGCCCGTTATTATGAAAAAATTAACAAAAGCTTGGAAGCCGGCCGAGATGTTCTTCGTCAGTATCTAAAGATCGTCCAGTCGGAGCTAACTTTCCAGCTTCATCGCGTTGAATTTGACATTTTTGGATGAATGGGTGCGAGAAAGATTATTTAGGTTATCAGAGATGAAGCGCGAAACACATCAACATAACTGGAGGTTTTGATGAAGAAGCAGAAAAAGGTAAGAGGTAAGACCAAACAATACTAATAATAATTCTTTCTTCTCTAGGTTCATAACTCTCTCAGAAGTGGAGTTCACCCCGGCCGAAACAAGGATCATGGAGAAAGGACATAAATTTTCGTCTGTGGCAGATACAGATGAGAAGACGAAGAATTTACTGGCTGTTCATTTCGAGCTAGGTATTCCTAGGTGCTCCAAAGATATTCCCAACCCAAATCTGCTCAAGTAGCACATTATAACCATGGTTAGAATATAACGATAATCAAAAGTTGTAGTTTAGTTATTTCCAAACAATATTGTTTCGAAACGTTTGTGTTAAATATCTAACTACAATATAACCACTTATTGTTGTATTCTATTTGTTACAATTATAACAAGTGTGTCACTTTGTAAATCATAACAAAATTGTCGTAACAAAAGTGTTACAAAATTGTTTCAAAATTACAAAATTGTAATGTTCGTAAAGAAACTGTTACATTTTTAACAATTTATTATATTGTTGTACTTGTAACAACCGTGTTGCTATATACAACTTCTGAGTTTGATTAATAATAATATTGTTTGATATATAACGTTGCACGATTTTAGATAACCAACAATATTGTGATACTTCGAAACTAGTTTGTCAGGTTGTCAACGATATCTATGGTGCCAGCAGTGGTAATACAGCAAATATCGTGTCGCAGATAACTTTTCGTTCGTTCGTGTTCCGTTTCGTGGAAGCATGTTCAGTTTTTGTGCTCCATTACTGGTGGTACGAAACAATTCAATAGTAATCTGAAAAAGAAATTTCGCGTTTGTATTGTTTCGTTATGTTTCGTGTCTTCGAATTTCGGCCGAATTCGATCGTGGAAAAATTCAGGCAATCGTGCCAAAAATTGTTAGTCTGAGCTAATTTATCATGTCGCATGCCACCGTGTAAGAATTGTTCAGTTTTGCATATTGCGCGCTATCCTCATCAGCGTATCACATAAAAGCTCCACAGGGTCAGCCTTGCGATTGATGACATGACAAGCAGTCAACGATATGTAAAAACGTGCGGTCGCCCGGTGAAATTTCGTGATTATCGTGCGTAAAGTGAGTTTAGTGTCGCGATGGCAAGTGCAAATAAAAGTAGTGGTTATCAGTGCCGTGCGGAAGTGAAAAAAACGTGAACGTGCCGTGAAATACCAAGTAAAATGCACTGCTGAAAAGTGCAAGGTTATGAAAGTGCGACACGGGAAATTTCGCATTTTTCGTTAGTTTTCCGGCAATTTGGCTAATGTGAATGGTGCGGAACTACTTTGGGACGAATCCTCCGGTGAATTCAACGGAAATTCCCGGAAGTGCCCCAAAAAATGACTGTGAGGTGGTTGTCAAATGACAACATTTTAGATAATTTCCGGACTATTCATAGGAATGCATAGGGTAAGTATAGTTTTTTTTTATGCTAATATTTTAATGGATTGATGTGCCTGAAAATACGGGTCTTGAAGACGGTGTTGACGAGCCGGACGAAAGTTTCACTGCCGTTTAATGCATGTGGGGCAACGACACATAACAAGGACAACAGGTGTTGTTTGTGTTATGTATCGTTA
Source organism: Chloromyia formosa (assembly GCA_964017055.1). Classification (NCBI taxonomy): domain Eukaryota; kingdom Metazoa; phylum Arthropoda; class Insecta; order Diptera; family Stratiomyidae; genus Chloromyia; species Chloromyia formosa. Next base: position 60,581,556 of record OZ024818.1, read on the forward strand.
CTCTAACCTGCACGTAATAAAGAGCTTAAATGGTTGTTGTAATGTTATATTATAACAAATTCGTTAGATGTGCATATTAAGTTAACGATGTGTCAATGTTATATAAACACTATATAGTTTATTTCGAACGTTTCAATACCGTGAAATAGACATTATATTCTAACTAAATTGTTAAAAAATATAGGTAACATAACGTTAAATTTGTAACTAAATTGTTATAAATAACGTTAATAGAACGTTAAACTTGTAACAGAATTGTAAACAACTAACGTTCTCGTAACATTACCAAAACATGGCAATTAAATATTTTCGTTATATTCTAACTGATTAAATCCGGTTGGCAACACGTGAACACAACGATTTTCTTACGTTAATATCTAACGTTGCCAAATCTAACCTTGGTTATGGGACGGTTATATAACCGTCCAAGAACGATTTGTGCTACTTGGGTAGCAGCGATCATTTCGGGTTTCAAGCAGATGTCGAGGAAAGGTTGTGTTGATTCAATGGTAAAAGGACTTCGTTACAAAATCGAACAAAACGACATCACTATCTCTGGAGCGGACAAGGGGAACTCACTGGTAGCACTACGAAAAGAAGAATACATTTCCAAAATGCAAACAGCCATAACGAAACTGAAAGCAGATCAACTCAACAAGGATACGACGCAAAAATTCATGAAGGATTTGAAACGTGCAGTTTCGGGGGCATCTACTGTTTTTTCGAAGGAATTTGAGAAAAGGAAGAAGATGTCAATGAATGCAGAAGCCTCAAAGATTTACGGATTGGTTAAATTGCACAAAGAAGGAAGGAAGGAACCCTTGGCGCTCGGTAGTCTCGTGCACCACCGCACCAGCATATCAGCTTGCCAAAACGATCAACGACAAAATCTGCCAACTTTCCCGATTCGAGTCGAAGAACGGGGTCAGAAATTCAGCAGAACTCGCGTCGAAATTACGAGCTCTACCCCGTACGAATCACAATTTCAAGCTCGTGTCATATGATGTTTCTAGCATGTGTAATGAACCATATTCTGGTCTAGTTGTGCTGCTCCCACCGGCAGATCTAAGCAGCACCTGCTGAGTAAGGATCTGTCGGTGGTACGAAACCAGAGGCCGAGGGTCACATTACACCTGGACCCCAATATGAGCGCGAGGGAAAGCGAGCCATCTGCCAACCATTCCATCCTTATCGCCTCATTTTTTTTATTCCCCATTTTTACTTCCCTTGTTTGTGTTGTCTTCTCCAGGCCTATGAATTTTTGTTAATACGTAAAGGACAAGGGCAAAGAGCGGCGAAAACCCCGCCCACGTCTCCCGAACTGAGCTACAGCAAGCATAGGCCGCTGCTTAGCTCGTTGAGGAGCCTTTTTCTTCGCCAGATAGCACAGCCCGACCTTCACGGTCAATTAAGCTACCTTAGGCTCCGTCCCCACGGGCATCTTCGGATGCCCACCAAACCGTCCGTTACACATGTTCTCGAATATTCCGTTAAGTGAGTGTCCAGCATTGCATTGCATTCATTGGTTGAAGAGTTGCTGAATGGAAAGAACGTCTGCCCACTCGAGAAAAGAGATGTGTTGAGTTTGTTGGAGACTTGTCTACAAAGAAAACTACTTTCAGTTTGAAGGAAGAACGTTTTTACAACGCACAGGGTTACATATGGGTTCTCCGCTCAGTCCCCTCTTAGCTGAAATCTACATGGATAACTTTGAGGCAAAAGTTTTATCCTCCTCACTGTACAGGAAGCACATTTCATTTTGATTTCGGTATGTGGATGATATTCTGGTGGGTTTCCTTGGAACAGATAGGCAGCTGAACGCATACCTCACATCCTTAAACACAGTTAATCAACATATTCAGTTCACGGTAGAGAAAAGTATCAACAACACAATTGATTTTCTGAATCTAACCATTACATTTGTGGACAACAATTTCGACTTTTCGATTTATAGAAAACCAACGTTTTCAGACGTTATTATACCCGCCGATTTTGTCTGCGCATGGTCTCATAAAGTAGCGGCGTATAGATCAATGATTAATCAAGCGTTCCAGATACCCATGTCACACTCAAATATTGAGAAGGAGCTCCACACGATACGAAGTATCGCAGCTACCAACGCATATCAAGCTAATATGATCGAGGGCTTGATAAGAAGGAAGCATACCGAAATGCTGCGAAACTTGGTTTACCCCAAGGTGGCAGTAGAGCGACAGAATAGCTATATCTCACTGCCTTTCATCCCAACTCTCTCGGAGAAGGTAGGATCTCTCTTCAAACGAGAAAATCTAACGCCGGCATTCCAAAGCGGTAACACCATAGGAAAAAGATTGCTTAAGGGCCTTCGCCAACAGACGCAACGCGACTGCGATCCAACTCAAAAACGAGTTGCATGGGCGTTGCATGGGAGTCGCATTATAGTCGAACACGTGTTATTGCGTGGAACCTCGTCCACTGGTGCGACTCTGCAAAGCAATTCGGACGCGACCGACTCCAAAACGACTTGGCTGTCCGGTTGCATGTCGACTTTCGTGCGACTTTTTCTTGGTTTCTCGTGATATTTGAGTGAGTATGAATTTCAGCTGCGGGTGAGGGTTTTTTGTATGTACGCGAGGCGAATATATGATAAGTGAATGATAATGATGATAATGAACGATAAGGGAATGTACAAGAGAATTGTTAATGGGGTTTTGAATCCTTCGATGAAGCCTCTGATGAGGAAAAGGACTTTCTTGGCAATGAAGTGAAACATTGGCAATATGGGTGTCATCTGAATCGGGGGGATGAATAATGAACTGGAACTTTAACGCAATTTTGGGTCGCTGATTCCGAATTTGAAGTCAAAAAAGAAAAAAATTTGGTGTTACCCACCTCAGAATGGCCACCCTGTTTTCGTGGGGAAATACTCGTCCGATCGGGTTGGTTCGAACTAAAAGGTAATTTTGAGTCGCTGATTCCGAATCTGAAGTCAAAAATGAATGGAACCGGAATATAGAGGGCTACGCCCGCAATCCGAGAGTTTTGTAGCAAGCACTTATATTTGTACGCATGTATCGGCACCTTGCTTTTCTTGGTACCACTTAGATGGATAAAATAAAACATAATAAAAATGTCTGACCCATCATATACCTATAGTATCTTACATGCCCGTTCATATTAAGTGATTGTAATGAAACTTAGAGCATGTTATCGCCTTATGTTGGTTATTCTTGGCCATCAGTACTTTTTATCTCGGACGTGTTTAAGGGATGCAGGGGTGCGCTAACGGTAACTATGGAAATAAACTATTATTAACCTATTTTGAGGAGATATACAAATTCCATTATTTCCCGTTTTATAAAAACCCACCTTCCTGGAAGTTTTCATTTTTCTAAGTGCAACGGTCTCGAAATGCAAGGGGGGACAAATTACGATCTAATATTTTCTCCTCCCTCATTATTCCCCTTTCATCAAGTAAATAAAGTAAATTTAACACAACACGAGTCGCAGAAGAGTTGCGTCAATAGACGAAGAGCATGCAACGCGACTTTCGTGCAACCGTCGTAAACACATTGGGTTGCAATCGTGTTGCATCAGTGGACGAAGGCTCTAACGCAAAACCCCGCTCTGACCGGTACAAGAAACCTTGAGTATATGAGCTTGAATGTCCCGAAAATCTGCAACATACAAACGGGACGTTCAATAGAAACAAGATTCAAGGAACATGTATACGATTCAAAATATTAACTTCGCAGAACACCTAAAAGAAACGGGTCATAAAATCGGAGGTGGTTTCAAGCCACAAATTGTGCACATCTGCCCCAAGGGGAGAAAGTTTGATTGGCTGGAAGCCTTGGAAATTAATAGAGCCAACCGACTACCTGGCAAACCCCTTTTGAACGGCCAAACAGACCTAAATCGGTCCTGTCTCGTAAACCTTAATTAACCATTAATTACAATTTAATTACCAACCACTTTTATTTATAGTTTTCAGGTTACAATGTAGTTTTAAGATTTTATGTATATAAGATGCGATTTTGTAACTTTTTGTCATTCCTCTAAACATGCTCCAGAGAGAGTCGTGGTAAAGACGAAACATGTTGTGTTTCAAATGTAAAAGCTTTGTGTCAAGCGATATTTCACCACATGAATCGTTAACCACAGATTGATGGAGTTTTATCATTGCCATCTAAAAATACAGGCCTCCGCTCAGCTGATTTTGACGGCTAAAATACGCAATTATTTACTTCGATGATTTCGTCGTATCCACAATCCCGTGGTCGGCGACTGATGGCGGCGAGTCCCCGGTTTTCCGCGTTCAGTGTTTATTTTTTTTAGTTAAATTTAATCTAGTGGTCCGAGAAAACAAACACGTGCGCGATGAAAATGTGTCGTGCGGTCAAAAGATGTATTTTTTCATGTGTGAACTGTTCCACGACACTCTGCGACTGATCCCCGGGGCTGCTGCTTCGACCAAATTGCTGCAAGTGTCCAGAAAGTGTGTTTTTAGCCTGGCATTACACTTTGCGTTTTTCTGCAGGAAGAGCAATCCCGCAAAAAACGCATTACAAGACGAAAACCCTATAATTACACATTGCGTTTTCTTCGGGAAAAGCTTGTGAAAAAAATAAATATACCCCAATGAGGATATTGATGGTTTCATTTTTGTGGCAATGGTAGAAGTCGGGAGGCCGATACAATTTCAGCCAGTCCTCATTGGATGCACTGCATGAATTTCGTTAGTGGGTGCATGTGTTTTAGTTCTATTATATCGTTGAACCAAAACACGGAAGGTGTAATGCGTTTCATATACCACCGTGTGTTCATCTTCTCACTGCGTTTTTTTGCCGGAGAAGTCTTCCCGCTGTCGTTGGACTTGCTGCTGCAAAACGATTTCTGCAAACTGCAGCGTTGTCGTAACGCGTAAGTGTAAAGCGTTCCATTTAAATGTACGAGTTCCTCTTCTTGTACGACAATGCTTTTTTGCGAGATTGCTCTTCCTGTAGAAAAACGCAAAATGTAATGCCAGGCTTAGAGGACAAAAATGCCGTCTGATGCAATTCCAATTGTAAACATTTGTCGTGCCGGGGACATCGTCGTGTGCAGTCACTGCCTTGGCAAGGAATTAATGACGTAAAATTGACGTCAAAATAGGAGTTTAATACACCACGATCAGCTGAGCGGAGGCCTGTATTTTTAGATGGTAAGATGGTTTTATGCTAAGGTTAAGCCATTGCCATCTTAAAATACAGGCCTCCGTTCAGCTGATTTTGCCGGCTAAATGATGTCATTACCTACTTCTATGATTTTGTCATAGAGTCTGTGGAAAAGAATCCAGTGGTCCGCGACTGATGGCTGCGAGTCCCCGGGTTTTTGTGAGTTTCGTGTTTTGTTTTCGTTTTCCGCGTTCACTGTGTATGTATTTGTTAGTTAAATTTCATCTAGTGATCCGAGAAAACAAACACGTGCGCGATGAAAATGTGTTATGCAGTCAAAAGACGTATTTTTCAAGTGTGAACTGTCGGCGATACTCTGCGACTAATCCGCAGGGCTGCTGCTTCGACCAAATTGCTGCAAGTGTCCAAAAGAAGGTGTGTTTTTAGAGGACAAAAATGCCGTCTGACGCAATTGCAATTGTAGACATTTGTCGTGCCGGGGACATCGTCGTGTGCAGTCACTGCCTTGGCAAGGAATTAATGACGTAACATTGACGTCAAAATAGAAGTCAAATTCACCACGATCAGCTGAGCAGAGGCCTGTGTAATTAAGATGGCAATGACTAAGCCAATGAGGTGAGCGGTGAGGTTTAGATTTTTTGGCGTATTCAATCGCAAATGCTGGCTTTGATGATAATAATGATATTTTGTATACCTTAAACTCGGATATCGTTTGATCGGTTATTCCGATTGCAATGAAAAATACTTTCTTAAACTTATTAATATACTACTTAATACTTAAATGTTATTGCAAATTATTTTCCAAAAAAACTGTACTTTGATCGGATTAGAGATTTTCATGTGATGTCCGAACAGACAAAAATTTCGAAAACCATCTTTATGCATTTTTTTACTGACAACCGTAACGTATATTTTTCCCAAATATTTCGAATGTACAGACTCGGAAAACTTACAGATTTATTATACATATGTATAGATGTTGGCAATCTGTCAGACGGAAGGCATTAAAATATCATCTCAACGATAATGTACTTCTCCAAATCTACTTTGCTCGAAATATATTTAAAAATATGTATCTGCAAATGATGGATCAAAGCATGTACGAAAAGCTGTTCTGCTGCTTCCAGACACCCCATGGCCTTTACAAATCAAACACATACTGGAGCTGGACATTATCGGACTAAGTCTAACCCATCTATTACTAAATTCCGTCAACCGTATTCTGCTTTTTTGGCCTCAGCCTCACGTTCCACCCTTGATTCGTCTAGTTTAGTGCTAAAGCAGAAACTCATACTCGCATCAGTGTGGAAACAAAGCCAAGTGACCGAAATGATATTGTAACCCAAATATGTATACCCGCAAAGTTAAAAAAAAAGTTCTAAAGGACTCGTTTACAGAAGTTTTGCGCCATTCTCGTTTTAGCCGACATTCAATTTTTGCTTCGAACTTTAGTCGGTGCGGTTGTCCTTCATTCACACGAACACGATTGAAGACGGATAAGATATCTTTGCTATCTGGATTAATCCTTGATACCTTTTTTGGTATCCTTGATATTTTATTTGGGGTAGGCTTTTCGTTGGGCATTTCGGACAGTGTCAGAGTTTGGGCTCAAATGTTAACATGTCGTAAGTGGACATTTTTTTGTGTTGTTATTGGTTAAAAACATGATGAGGGTAAAAATTCGTTGGTGACATAATACAAAGCGAAGAGGACTTTGAAAAAGAATGATCAAGTTAAAGTGTAACCAAATTTTCGCTAAACAAAAAAGATTCGCCACAATTCTGTGGACTTCTCAACAATGAGTGGGATGATTATATACATCGCATGTTTTCAAGAGAGCAAGTACGTATAATAAAGTTATTTAGCAAGTTAATCATCTCAGATGGTGAATCTATGAAAAAGAACCACATTGATCGCCAGAAATATCAATAATTTGAAACTTGGACCATTAGGCCAGTAGGTTAAGTTAGGTTTAAAAGGGCTGCTGTGACACAAAGAGCACACTTAGACCATTATAGGGTCCGTTGTGATACGGACCAGAAACTTACTCATCAAACCAGCCGGAGCTGACAACAAAACGATGTAACTGACCCACATTCACCTCCTTCAGGTGATCCAAAAAGGTGAAGTAGTAGGACCCAAGGGGGCCTTCCTACGTCTGGCCAAGGCAGGACAGGCACAGAGCAAATGAAAGGAGCTCTTATCCTCATCCTCTTCCCCACAGCTTCTGTAGTAGTCATCGTGCGGGACTCGAAGCCTCCGGTATGTTGCCTAATAAGGCAATGGCCGGTGATAACCCTCAAAACATTCCTAATGTGCCTCCTATCCAAGAACAGCAATCTGGAAGAGCGGCAAGGGTTCAGTGTAGCCCATATTAGCCTGGTTACAAAGCATATACTGCCAAATACTCCACCTAGTGTTTGGTTTGTCAGTCGAAGCAACCTTTAAGGCCACCGTCGTACGGAAAAGATTACGGCTGATGCCGGCTTTCTGCGGAGCAAGGGCCGCGGGATGCCACGCGCTTACAATTACAACTGCGGACCACCTTCTTTTCCCGAATCGGAGCACTTTTCTCAATTAAGATATTTCTGATGCTTCAAACTATGTATTTAAAACAATAACTAAACTACGCACTTCACCCGTGGGGTGACGGGTTTAGAATATGCACCCCTAAGTGAGTCCTACCCTGATCGTGCGAGGCGACTAATATTACCAATCCCGTGCGGGCAACAACAACACCTCTAGATGAGCCTGCGGAACTGTTTAACATCTTTAGGACCTCCCACAGGTCAGTGTGTATGAGTGGGTAGCCGGGTCTGGAGACCACCGCCGGATGTAAAAGGAAAGTCCATACAAATTTATTTTCCACACACTAGTGCCATTCAACCCCACATTTCTCCAGATAGGTGTAAAAGAATGGGTGTAAGGCCTAATGGTAGAACACGCAAGAAGCACTACGCCGCTGGGCACTACTTCTGATGCGCAGTTGAGTGATCCCAGGGCGAACATTGTTCGTGCCAGAGCTCGACGGTTTCCGGAGGCGAGCAGTATTACACTGTAGAGAAGCTAAGGGTTGCAAGTTGGAATGTAGGATCCATGACGGAAAAGAAAAAGAGTGAAGAACTGGAAGACGTCATGAAACGGAGCAGGATAGACATTATATGCGTACAGGAGACCAAGTGGTGAAATGACTAGGTCGACCGAACTCGTTTTTTGACGAATTCCAAAAAGTAAAAATTGTACTATTATTATTATATATTATTGTACTCGAATGATAGAAACGGGGTTGGCATTATTCTGTCACCGGCTTTACTTGGCAGCATCGTGAGTCTCTCGAAGATTAGCTTGATGAGTATCAAATTGGTTATCTGCGAATGAGTGTGGAACGTCATAAGCGCCTACGCTCTCCAAGTTAGTTTGCAGCAAAGTGAAAAAGAGGTATTTTGGAGCGACGTTGACACACTGCTTCAAAGTATACCAGACACCGAGCTGGTTTTTGACATGGATATGTCTTATAGCTGGGGGTCATCCTAAAAATCTGTCCGTCACACGAAATGTCTGTTTTTCTACTCGGGGGTCAGAAGAGGAAACAAGCCCATTGAAAATTTTTCTTTTCTGGTTATGCATGTCGTTTGAGTGAAGTGGTCATTGTGCATGGCTGTTGCTTGTAGATCCGCGCGGGCGGCGCGCTTGCGGGGATCCTGTGTGTACATGTTGGGATGTTGATTTGATAGCGATAAAAGTTGACGTTGCGGACGACAAGAAATAACATAGTGTACGGGTGAACAGGCGCTCTCTGTGCTCTCTGTCCCACGCTCTCTGTCACCGCGACGCCATAATCAAAACACCTGCATACACACCATACCATACATTCAAAATCCTCAAAAATATAGAGTACGCTCCGTACTACCTAACTTAACTAGGCCCCCAGAACACGTCGCAAGAAGTCGTCTGCTCTCCTCGCTCGACATGCTCACACGCAATTTATGGTCTCTGAATGTATGCGAAATTTCGCTCAGGGCAGCGGACCTCCTCCTCTCATTCATTCATATCATTCTCATTCTCACCATTTAATTAAACAAATTATGCACTCCCGACATGCACATGCATAGACCAAATCTGAGGTCACAATGAATGAAATTCCATTTTTACTCATTATTTAGGTCAAGGACGTTCAAGGAGTTTCAATGACCTTCAATTTCCGCCAATTCCCATTCATCATTTAATATTGTAAAATCGCCCGTGTTGTACTATCAGAATCACTAGGGTCCCAGAAAAAGTAGCAAGTAGTCAGTTCGACTAACATTTGGACATGCGCAGACGTAATTTGAGAGAGTGTACATATGTTGTTCCCGCCCTCGAAGATGAGCGAGAGCGGATGAAGTTCATTCGAGCCAAATCGGGTGATCCAGCAACTGTGGTTGTGCATTTGCAATGGCGGCGATTTGAGGTCTGACTGGCCCACAATGTGGGCCCCCACCACACGTGCAATAAACATATCATAAAACAAAATGGCGGATTCGTACTGCGCGAGTTAAAATCTCCCAAGCCCCGAAATAGAGAAATGTTCGTCGCAGGATGTTATATATAGTTCCGGGTAGCTCATCGTGACATGATGTACATTCAGAGGTCTGCAGAAGATCAAATGCCCCCCCCCCCTTCTGCAAAAATTTCAAAATTTTTCTTGTGCATTTTTTTTTGTGCGTGTGCTGGAATGTTTTGTTTACTTTTGTTAGTCTCCCTTTCTGTTTGCCGGACACAATCGCATAGAGTCGCACGCGTTACTTGAGAAACGGATTGTATGTGCCGGACCCGGACTGTTAATTAAAGGGGCGGGATGAGGCGGATAGTGTGGGAGCGATTTTGCAATAGATACACAAACACAATACACGTCCGATTGGGAAAACATGGTAGGAAGCGTGATTGCGATTAGCAGAAACTTACTCAGAGAAATGTCGATAGGCTGCAGTCTGCAAACTGTACTGTACTGAACGGGTAGAAGGAGCAGGGTGCACGAGAGGAGGTGAATATTGCACACACGCGATGCAAAGAAAACTAAACGATCCCGCTAGAGAAAGGAGCCCAAGCGGACAGGACAAAGCAAAGCAGAATTTATGACGAGTATCTACACTGCCACCAGATACATGGGTACATGGATATGTCTTATGCCTACCGAAAGCGTGGGACGTGTTTTTTCGAATGATTTCATCCAGTATAACTATACTATACTGGGATCTTTTTAAAACTTACGTCGATATCTTCAACAAAACAGGTTCCACGCAGTCGGTAGATCTTGGGTGAATCTGCGGTCACCCAGCACCGGTTGCTCCTGACAGAATTTATTTTGAAAGGAGGAACAATACCGCAATCAATGCCTAAACCAGTCAAAAAAAAAATCAAGTGGCATAATCTCAATAACGAGCGCTTTGAATCTGTTGTAACTCCCTTCATTGTTAAAGTGGAGGAGTGGCTTCAATACAACACCAACTCCAACGAGCAAAGTCCAACACAAACGTGGAATGCTTTGGATGAAATGTTAGTAGGTGAGGCTGAAAAGACACAGGGGGTTTCGAAAGGCCCACTCCATACGAACAAGGACACGGTGGTGGAATAACGAAACTAAAGAAGCAGTGCAGGCTAAATCGAACGCATTCAAGGCTTGGACAACACGCAAAACAAGCAGTGAAGCCGAGAAGATTAAACTTCGGGAGAAATATGATAAATGCCGGAAGGAAGCAAAGCGGAAGGTGGCTGAAGCAAAGGCGATTGCAACCGTGAAGTTCTAGCAGGAACTAGAAGATCTGACAGCGGATAAGAGATCATCATTGCAAAAGAATCTTAAAGACAGTGCCAGAATCTCTAGGGTCGCAGCCCGAAGGAGAAGAAACGCTCGAGAGATTCAGGCGCCAAAGTACGTTGAAAACTCACACGGAGTGCTACTCTATGAAGACACTGCAATCTGTAGCAGAATGCGTGAGTACTTTCACGAACTTCTGAAGGAAGAATTTCCGCGAGAAGCTTTTTAAGCTGAGGAGCCAAACACCACTGATATCTCTGATTTTTCAGTGGAGGAGGTGATGAAGGCAATGATGCAGATGAAACGCGGAAAGGCAGTTGGACCGGACAAAATACCCTTGGAATTTTGGTTGAAGATGAATCATGTCGAGCTTAGATGGCTCACTGTCCTTTCCAACAAAATCAAAAGAGGGCAACCGATGCCTGACGCTTTTAGAAAAAGCTTCCTTCTCCCGTTTTATAAGAACAAGGGTGACTCATGCAAGCTCAACAACTATAGGGCAATCAAGTTAACATCTGACATATTGAAGACTTATAAGCGGGTTGTCTGCAATCGATTGAAAGAGATTGTACGGTTGGATGACAATCAATGCGGCTTTGCGGAGGGTCGGCCCACAGTCGATGCTATTCAGTGCATACGTGTTACGATGGAAAAGCATCGTGATGCACGGACGGACTTGCATTTTGTTCTCATCGATTTGGAAAAAGCCTGCGACAGAGTTCCTCGTGATCTGATATGGGTGGCCCTAAGTGCACTTAAGGTCCCCGAGGCATATGTCAAGATGATACAAGACATGTATGATGGAGCAACTACTAAAGTTAGATGCACAGCTTGCGAGTCTGAAGAGTTTCCGGTTAAAGTCGGAGTTCACCAAGGCAGTGTTTTGAGTCCTTTGTTCTTCAACATCATCATGCTCTATTTACTAACACTCATTTCTGCCGGCCTGGAAATATTCCTTCTCTTCGCCTATGACATTGTCCTGGGTGGCAAAGACATCCGTTGCTTTGCAGGCTGCACTGAATAAGTGGTGGAAGATACTGGAGGATCATGGATTGAGGATTAGCATACCAAAAACTGAGTATCTTTGCTGTCCTTTCTCAGATCCAGAGAGACCGATACCAGATATCTACATTAAAGGAGGGCAGCTGAATTCCCGTACAAAGTTCAAATACCTGGGCTCGTTGGCCAACAGGAAAGCTACCTGCGGTGATGACATCAAACATCACATCAATGTCGGTTGGATGATGTGGCGAGAAAAGTCTGGAGTTTCCTGCCACGAAAGCTTAAGGGCAAGTTGTACAAAACCGTCATACGTCCCGCACTCAATTATGCGTGTGAATGCTGGACTATGTATAAGACATACGAAAGTAGAATGACCGCGACTGAGATGAAAATGCTACGGATGTCAGCCGGAGTGACCAAAAAGGATCGTGTAAAAAGTACCCTCATCCGAGGCAGCTTGTTTGTTGAGCAACCGATCACTGAAAAGCTCGAAGATCGTCGTACAGATTGGTATTGCCATGTTCTAGGGCGTCCGCCAGAGAACCCTGTCATGAAAGCACTATCAATGAATGTTGCATTTGCTGGACCCAAACGCCGAGGCAGACGGAACACACGTGGATCTATCAGACAAAAAAGCAACAACAACGCGTTAATCTTGGCGATGATACGATCCAAGACCGAGCTGCCTGCAGAAGGAAGCTGAGATTATACCACCAGAATGGGCGAAGTGCCAACACCACAGGCAGAGCAACGCGAAGCCGCAGAGCGGTATGAAAGGGCAAGGAAGAAGAAGAACTAAACTACGCACTTACGAACTAAACTCTACCTTAACGCATGATCTCGACAAAAGGAAAGAACTTAAATGCCGGGTCTCACTTAATCTAATTTTCTCTGAACTAGCTTAATTACTAAACTAACCTTGGGGCGGCTAAGAAAACCTACCACCTACAATACTTCCTACTAACTCCTCCTTGGCGCAATTCCCACGTCGCTCGTCGCTACGCTGTCTGAACAATTTCTTCGTCGCTAATTTCCAGATAGAATTCACCGCACACACCAAGTTGCTCGTCTCCACAGATTCGACTTCAACTTTCTTCGCTTAACTTAGGGACTCTCTGCTATCTTCGCAGTTTTCGTCTCGGGAACTCGGATCCACTGTCTTCGCAAAACGTCTTGGATCTCCCGGATCTTCTACCTTATTCCACGAGGAAATTATAGCAAAAATAGTAAGTAAGATGGGTTTCCACTTCTGAATTTTCAATGTGGGACTTGGACGAAACAGCATTTACACAGGTAGGATAATTACCTTGTTCCAGGAAGGAAATATAGCAAAGAGAGTGTCCCGCACGGTTCGTCGCCCTTTTATTACCTCGGCACGGGTACGGTACTGTGCTTCTACAAATTTATCCTGCTCGGTGGCGACATGAAGAATACGTTATCAACATTTGTATTCAAAGCTTCTTCCACTGCTCAGCTCGGACAAACACCGGCATCATAATGTACGTTGCATTATCGGCATACGATCTACCTTGACAATTCGAACTTTGACAATTGACAAAACATATCAACATCAAAATATATGTAGCGACAAAACATTCTGTTTGTTTTGATTCGAGTGTTGCGCGTTCATCGTTCGACCTTTTGGAACTTCAGGGACGTTCGATTCATCAGATAAGTGTTCTTTATTGCATGAACTCGACTCTTTGTGTAATAAAATATCCATTTTCAGGAAACCCCTCAGCGGCATGATGGAAGAGCTAATTGATTTAGATTTTCGGGAAGTCTCTCAGCGGCATTGTGGACGAGCTGATCGTCGATGTTGGCGGTGGTGATGGGGACGGTAGGTAAAATCTATTAAATTGCTAATTTTAGCCTTCCGCCCCTCCTACCGCCTAGTGCCGCCCATTATTTTCCGAGTGCTCCGTGTTTTGTTTGAAACCGCGCCGTAGCACTACGGAGACTATCGCTTACCACATTGGTTGTGCCTTCACGAGCCAGCTAATCCACTCTGCTGTTTCCGACAAATCCACTATGGTCAGGGACCCAACAAGGAGTAACATTGAAAAAAATTTCTCATCCCTAAGATTGAATTATGACAGTTAAATACGATCCTCGAGCTGGCCACTGTAGCGTCAAGTCATTTAGTCACCGATTGACTATCAGTCGCAACATTGCACCCCAACCACATTAATAATAAATCACAGTGCAGTGCTCTGGGAGACAGAAAGACAGACTAATACCCATCATCCCCGAGTAAACACCAGCCCCAACTCCTCGATTCGTCTTAGAGTCGTCAGTAGAGATGTTTACGGCACTCGTCTCCAGAATCGCATTATCCGTCCACTACTTTTGCGAGGGGATCAAGGGTTTGAAGTTCTTTCCAAACAAATATTTAGGAGAGGTGTAGTCCGTGACTTCAGGAACCTCAAATCTGTTCAGTATAGCCGAATGTCCTGTGGTGGTAGTAGTCCAGTGACCCGAAGGCGGATAGCTACCAGCAGCAAGGCCTGTTGCTAAAACGGGTCCACCGGTTTAAAACCGATCTTCTGTTAGTAGCGGTCCCGAGATTTCCAAGTACCAGTTTCGAAAAAACCGAATCATTAGAAAATGAAACCGGAATATAGAGGGCTACGCCCGCAATCCGAGGGTTTTGTAGCAAGCGCTTATTTGGGTATATAAATATCGGCTCCTTGCTCTTCTTGATACCATTCAGATGCATAAAAAAACATAATTAAACTGTCTTACTCGCTTACATTTTACATGCCAATTCATATTACGTGATTGTAACGAAACTTAGAACATATTATTGCCTAAGGTGTTGGTTATCGTTGGCCATCAGTACTTTTGACCTCGAACGTGTTTAAGGCATGCAGGGGTGTGCTAACTGTAACTATAGAAATAAACTATTATTGACCTATTCTGAGAAGATATACAGATGCCATTATTTTCCATTTTTCGGAACCCATCTTCCTGTAAGTTTTCATAATTCTACAATAAGTATAACGATCTCGAACTGCAAGGGAAAGGGAACAAGTTACGAACTAATATTTTCTCCTCACCCAATGTTCCCCTTTCTACAAATTTCAAGAAAATGCGAAAAAATGGCATGTACTCAATATTACCTTTCTCACGACACCTCACTTGCCTATACCAGTCGATAAAAAAAATTAGCCTTAATTTCGCCTCTATGTGGACACCGCCCCCCCTCCCTCCCCGCTCCACCCGCTTAAGTTGTATTAGTCAGCACCCCAACCAATCTCTACCCTTTCAAAAATGATTAATTAAATAACTGCAATTCGCACTACGAAAAACAACATGAAAGTAGTACTCACACCTATGAGGCCGGTATGTGTATTTTTGACATGGATATGTCTTATAGCTGGGGGTCATCCTAAAAATCTGTCCGTCACACGAAATGTCTGTTTTTCTACTCGGGGGTCAGAAGAGGAAACAAGCCCATTGAAAATTTTTCTTTTCTTGTTGTGCATGTCGTTTGAGTGAAGTGGTCATTGTGCATGGCTGTTGCTTGTAGATCCGCGCGGGCGGTGCGCTTGCGGGGATCCTGTGTGTACATGTTGGGATGTTGATTTGATAGCGATAAAGGTTGACGTTGTGGACGGCAAGAAATAACATAGTGTACGGGTGAACGGGCGGACTTTCAATGACCTTCAATTTCTGCCAATTCCTATTCATCATCATAGCCCGTGTTGTACTATCTGAATCACTAGGGTCCCAGAAAAGGTAGTCAGTTCGACTAACATTTGGACATGCGCAGACGCAATTTGAGAGAGTGTACATAGTTCCCGCCCCCCGAAGATGAGCGAGAGCGGATAAAGTTCATTCGAGCCAAATCGGGTGATCCAGCGACTGCGTTTGTGCATTTGCAATGGCGGCGATTTGAGGTCTGACTGGTCCACAATGTGGGCCCCCACCACACGTGCAATAAACACATAGAACAAAATGGCGGATTTATACTAGGCGAGTTAGAATCTCTCAAGTCCCGAAATAAAGAAATATTCGTTGCAGGATGTTATATGTTATGATGTACATTCAGAGGTCTGCAGAAGATCAAATGCCCCCCTTCCGCAAAAATTCCAAACTGTTCAAAATGGCTGGAATCCATACAAATAAAATAGCGCGCGTTGTACTACATATCTGAATGAATAGGGTCCCAGAAAAAGTAGCAAGTAGTCAGTTCTACTAACATTTGGACATGCGCAGACGCAATTTGAGAGTGTGTACATTACATAGTTCATACTTGAGACACGGATTGTGTGTGCCGGACCCGGACTGTTGATTAAAGGGGCGGGATGAGGCGGATAGTGTGGGAGCGATTTTGCAATAGATACACAAACACACTACACGTCCGATTGGGAAAAGATGGCGGGAAGCGTGATTGCGATTAGCAGAAACGTACTCAGAGAAATGTCGATAGGCTGCAGTCTGCAAACTGTACCGAACGGGTAGATGGAACATGTCGATGGAACAGGGTGCACGAGAGGAGGTGAATATTGCACACACGCGATGCAAACGAAAACGAAACGATCCCGCGAGAGAAAGGAGCCCAACCGGACAGGACAAAGCAAAGCAGAATTTATGACGAGTATCCACACTGCCACCAGATACATGGGTACATGGATATCTCTTATGCCTACCGAAAGCGTGGGACGTGTTTTTTCGAATGATTTCATCCAGTATAACTATACTGGGATCTTTATAAAACTTACGTCGATATCTTCAACACAACAGGGTCCACGCAGTCGGTGGTCATAGACATATCCATGTTCCGATGTATATGCATGCAGTGTAGATACTTTGGATCTTTTTGTGTGGATAGTGTCAAAATGCCTAACTTTAAATGAATGTACTATTATTAAATATTATGTAATTGTAATGAAACTTCGAGACATTATTGCCTATAGTGTTGTTTATCATTGGCCATCACTATTTTTTGGACCTGTGATGTGTTTAAAGGGTGCAGGGGTGTGCTAATTGCAACTATAGAAATGTACTATTATTAACCTTTTTTTATGAGATATCCAAATTCTACGATTTTTGGTTTTCTATACTAGTAAAATGCCGCTTTCCTGCAAATTTTCATATTTCTAAGTATAACGGTCTCGAAATGCAGGGGGGGGGGACAAACTCGGATCACATATTTTCCCCTCTACCTCTTTTCCCCTTTTTTCAAATTTGATAAAAATACCAAAAATGGAATGTACTCAGTGCTACCTTTCTCATGATACCCCACATGCCTATACCAGACGAAAAAAAAATTTGACCTTCATTTCCCCTCTATGGGGACCTCCCCTTAAAGTTAGCCTATTACAACGAAACGCTTTCTCCGGCGAATTATAATAATTCCACATATTCCCACAAAATTTCATATATGTAGCTTCAGCGGTTCATGAGATATTTCATGGACAGACAGACAGACGGACAGACGGACGCATGACCGATTTCATAAGGGTTTTGTTTTACTACAAAACCCTAAAAACCGTTGCGTAGTACAGGACGGAATAATTATAGGTTTTAGCATTTGAGTGTGAGTTGGTATTGGTATGTTGTAACACCAGAACAAAGGTATAAGATGGAAGTTGTTCAAATACCTTCTATGACTATGACTATCGATATTTGTCTTCTATCAAATAAATCGGATCAAGTTGCTCAAAGGTCCGATGCTCTGGATGTGGGTAAAAGGACACATAGGTACAACAGGAAATGAGCAAAACAGGGATTTGCGGCTATTTTCATTGAACCAGAACCCAGAGTCGCTCTGAGGAACGGCAAAGGTCGGGAAGTGGATGAACCCCATGCGTCAACGAAGATGGCAGGAGTTACTCACTTGCAAACAAGCTCGGAATGCAATTAAAAGCCCTTTTGCTAGTTAAGCGAAAAGGATAGTTAATTATAAACGCAGTACCCTCAGCTGGTTGCCCAAGGCAACTACCTTGGTTACTGGGCATTGTAATTTTAAGGCTCATTTGGCCAATCGAAATCGAGGAAGATGACGTTTGCAGACTGACAAAGGAGGCTGAAAGAGCACACATTTTGTGAGAATGTCCAGCACTAGCTAGCACGAGGCTGACGATCGCCAGCAAGCACACGATATGTGTGGAAGCCATGAGTGAACTCCTCGAAATCACTGACGACCGGGAGGGGGCGAAAAGGGATCCAAAACATTAATGGTCTTGGATACCCCCCAGAATACAAATAATTAATAAATTCTTTTTAATATCTCCTAAATTATTCTTCTACTCTAACTAGAGTGATCTATCCACAATTTGAGACTAAAATGAAACATCTAGCTGTTATGCTTACCGAGATAGAGCTATTAAGGCTGAAATCATTAGGCGGGTATTTTTAAGTTTTTGCTCATAACATTTCTAAGAAAAATATGTAGGCCGAATTGAAAAATATTGATCAAGTTAGACTTAAAATCAAATTATCTTCAAATCTTATTTTGTAGTTTTTTTTTCCATTTCGGACATTCGTTATAAAGATCTGTGAGCTTGAAAAGTGATAAACTATGACTTTTTTTCGAAGCCTTGAAAATTTTCGTTTGAGTAGTGCATTAGATGCACAATTCAACGCATTTTAATTAATTTAAAAAAAATTTCAATCCGCAGAACCGTTTAAAAGTTAAAAGGATAATATTAAGGAAAGGGTTCAAATTTCCTGGATTTTCAACCATCAAAAGTTAAGCTCACCCTCTGCGACCGTGGAAGCTCTTTCATGTATTTAGTAGCTATAGAAGGGAATAAAATTATTTCCAGATCTTTTCCTAATTTTTAGTAGTACAATTTTAACTGGCCTACATAGCAGTGCAAAATTGCAACTCCATGTTGGAGGTATTCTCAAAAAGCTGGCTTCTATTTGTATCTATATTTGTATAGTTCGGAGCAATATCAGGGTCAGAAATGGCCATTGAAATGGCAAATCGGCTCCTTTTCCACGGGCTCCCAAAATACAAAAAGTCAACTCACCACATTAGTATCGACTTCTAGGAATCTGAAAAAAGGGCACTCTTTACGGACCATTATCTTATTGTGAAAAAAAAAGAAGAGATATTTACTCGACCCACTTGCTCGTAAACACTGTGATATTGCCGACTTTTGATCCTTGAATTTTTTTTTTCGAAGAACCACTCGAAAAGGTCAACCTCTTCAAAGAAAAATATAAGGAAAGAGAGTGGACATAAATCGTCAAGTATTTCCTTCGTATCCATTCTCAGTCAATGGATACAAATCTCATGCAAATAAATGCACCCACAAATATCCCTTGTAAATTGTTTCTCTACTTTCTTCACTCTATGCTTTTTTGCCTTGCCTTCAACTTGACTTTATTTCAGTTGGAATGTCGTCTAGGAATCGATTCGAACATAATGTTTCCTTCATGTTTTTCCTTCCACTGAACTACATTTTAGAGGTAAAACTTTACGATGGATGCAATTCCTTTATTCGAGGTCTACCCGTTCATGGGCGTCGTAAAGTGGCGCGTTTGGATGCTTCTTCGATTAAGGACTAGCTTGTGCTATGAAATGGGTGGAGAAACGTACTACACTTGTATACAGTATGATTTTGAAGGGTATGGTCGTAGCCTTGACTTCAAGGGCTCATTCAAAAGAGTAAGGGTGCAGAAATAAATAGGATGACTACGGCAGCAACGTGCTTTCGGCTCTTCCTCTTTATTGTGCGAATGTGACTCATGGAAAAGAATTGTGAGGTTCGGAAGAATCCGATGTACCGGTGCTTTGGAATCTAAGGGATGTAAAACGTTGTCGAGTGGCTAAACTGTAATGGGTATTAGATACGGTAGCTAGTTACGGAATTTATAGTTCTCGTTTTTTGGATTAGGTGCCAGTGTGAAACGGGCAGGTGTAAGTGGTTTTTGTATAGTGCCCAAGTAGATTAATGTACTCATATGTCCCAAGTGTTAATTTCGAGGACTACGTTAACGGAGAGAAAGGAAGCTGATGACTGTTTGTTGATGAA
The DNA here is from genome assembly GCA_964017055.1 of Chloromyia formosa. Taxonomy (NCBI): domain Eukaryota; kingdom Metazoa; phylum Arthropoda; class Insecta; order Diptera; family Stratiomyidae; genus Chloromyia; species Chloromyia formosa. The sequence continues at coordinate 60,601,505 of OZ024818.1, forward strand.
ATTGAATTATGCATTATAGTTCAGGCTAGGAGTCCGAAAAAGCTTGATTAGGAAAAAACACGAGTAGTTTTAAAATTTGGCAGAATCGTTGGAGACAGTCCACTGAATATGTGCTAAGAAGTCCCCGATGATAGAGGGTCCGGAAGTGTAGGGGAGAGGAGGGTCAAATACCCCTTTTTTCAGTTTTCCTTGATTAGTTTGAAAACTAAGGATTCTACAAAAAACAAGCTAGCCTTCGGCTTCGCGTGAAGGGTATCATACCTTCGTTACGACTTGTGGTGCATTTGCCACTTTGAAATTAGCAGTAAAACTAGTTCCGATTTCATTGTTCCTATGTGTAATGTACTAAAGGTATTAAATGCATTCACTTTAGAGTGCCAACCTTTAATGAAATAAAAAACGTTTCCTGTTGAGTAGTTTGTTCGCCTCCGCCAATCAGAGGCCTGTACCTTTAGAGTTGAGTAAACAATATTAAGAAATCGAAAGTAATCGGTGTATTGTTATATACAGGGATATCACACTATGAAAGGTATATGACCTAGTGCGCCGATTTTAACCAAATTTACGAACATAGTTTGATAGTCAATACTGAATAATATGAAATTTGGTGAAGATATCTTCAGAAATAAAATAGTTTTTCTAACTAAAACTTGCTTTTGGAACGATCGTTCCTATGATAGCTATATGATAAATATACTAAACTAGCTGCGAGAGCTCACTTCGCTCGCTCTCTCATCTAGTGCTCGCTACGCTCGCGTTTTTCGCTTCGCTCACAACTTACTAACCTTGACTATTTTCATACATAATTAATTTGTTCTCCGCTTACTCAACACCACGAAGATAAGGCTAAACTTAAGCTAACTTAAAAGTAAATTCACTTTCAGTCAGGAACCTTTACATAGTTTTGGCGGCTCAAATTTCTAAGCAGAATTACAGGGACGCCGACTTTTAATATTAATTTGTCAGACGGATAAGTCCAGGTGCGCTTAGAGAATTAAAATTTCAACCGGATAATGGGTGGCATCTTCTTGATCCATTACTCGGTTGATTAAGCTATATTCACATTCCCCTGATGCGTGGTGGTTTTTGAAATACGCAACATCAATTATTTCCCTTCTTCTTCCGGATATGTACCATCACCAATTTTCAGAAACAAATTTAAAAAGGAATTTTCCATAGTCTTCCGCGTGGGCGCCCCCTGGTAACGGCAGTGTATCAAATCACTGACGGCCAATGTGTTAGCGAGAAGACAGTTTGGAAAAGGCAGATAGCTGTAGCCTGAATGGCTGACGAACACCTTAAGCGTCTCAGGTTTAGTAGGATGGAATGATTTGCGTAGTTGAACCTGCAGCATAGTTGTGTGAACTCCAGCACGTTTATTAAACCATCTGAAGCAGCTATCTTCCGTCGAGACCATCCCCTGAATGGGGTTAAGCGACGTGCTGACAACTTGTCTTTGCACAAACCACTCCATGTCAAGAAACCTGGAACAAAAGCTTCGGATTGGACGGATCAACAACGACGACCACGCAAACGACTAAAGGATTATTCTTTCGGATCCTGGAATGTACGCTCCCTGAACAAACCGGAGGCCGAGAAGCCCCTCCTTCAACAGGTCGAAAAGTACAAACTGAGCATTACTGCAGTCCAGTAAACAAATTGGCTTGGCAGCGAGATCAATGACAAGAAATCGCACACAATTTTTACAAGTGGCAAACCATCGGGACGCAAGGAGTTTGGAGTAGCATTTACAGTAAACAATCACCTCAAACGCATATTACTGACTTCAAACCCATAAATGAACGGCTGTGTGCGATTCGCATCAAGACTCGATTCTTCAATCTCTGACTCATCAATGTGCACGCCCCCGCTGAAGTTACAGAAGACGCAGTAAAAGACGAGTTCTACGCCCGCCTTGAGACTATCTTCGACTCACTTCCAACAAACGACGTCAAATTGCTGCTGGGAGACTTTAACTCGAAAGTCGGAAAGGAAAGTTGGCACCGGGGGACCACTGGAGGCCACAGTCTCCATGAAGAATTTAACGACAACGGCCGGCGACTTATCGACTTCGCCTGCAGCAGGAATCTAATCGTAAGCTCTACGTGTTTCCCGCATCGACGTCGACGCATTCATAAGCAGACCTGGAAGTCTCCAGACGCACATACCGTCAACCAAATTGACCACGTCCTAATTTGCAGGAGATGGGCGTCTAGTGTGATGGATGTCCGCTCCTATCTAGGAGGAAACTGCGACTCAGATCATCACTTGGTGAAGACGACCTACAGATTTAGAATTTCTTCAGTACACCCATCGAGAATCAGCCCTCCCAAAATCTTTGCGGTTGATAAGCTTCTGCGTGATGCTACAGCGGTGGCGTATGCTGCCGCCCTTGAGGAAAGACTGTCACCTATGCTACACAACATCAGCAACACAGGGTCCATGGGTTCTGGGAAGAACTCAAGGGTACCATCAAGGATGTCGCAGAGAAAGTCGTGGGATATAAAGCCCGGCGAGCGCGAAATTACTGGTTCGACGAAGAATGCAAAAAATCACTTGACGCGAAAAACGAGGCCTACAGACAATGGATTCAACGAGGAACCAGAGGCATAAGAGAAAAGTATGACGAGCTACGGCGAATATCGAATAGAATAATTAGACGTAAGAAACTTAAATACTTTGACGAGTAGTTGCTGAACATAAACGAAAACTTAGCTAATAGGAACACGAGACAAGCGTACAAACTAGTAAATACAATTAAGAACGGCTACCAACTCAGGACTAGCCTTTGTAAGGACAAGGATGGAAACATCATCAGCGACACCGATGGCATTAACAAACGATGGGCCTCTTATTTTGAAGAGCTTCTTAATCGACCATCTAACATCCCCACACAAGAAGCTCTCGACGATATTGTTGATCTAGGCCCACCCATTCAACCCCCGAGAGTAGAAGAAGTAGATCTCGCGTTGCGGTCACTAAAACGAAATAAAGCGCCGGGCGCTGACGAGATTCCAGCTGAACTGCTAAAATTCGGTGGAACGAGTCCAGTTGATGCCATACATCAATTACTCCTGCGAGTATGGGAGGACGAGGAGATCCCAGACGATTGGCGCAGAAGCATCATCTGTCCATTTCTTAAAAAGGGAAATAAACTGCGGTGTGAGAATTACAGGGGCATCTCACTAGTTTGTACGTCCTATTAAATTTTGTCGAAAATTCTGGAAAATAGAATAAAACCGTACGCAGAACGAATCATTGGCGAATATCAAAGCGGTTTCAGACCTGGTCGCTCCACAATCGATCAGCTCTTCTCAGTCAAACTGATACTCCAGGAGTGCTGGGAATACAACGTAAACGTATACCAAATCTTTGTCGACTTCAAGCAGGCATACGACAGTATCGATCGTGGAGTACTGTACAACATCATGCTGCAATTTGGTATACCGGCCAAATTAGTGTGACTGACTAAGATGACGATGACTAACTCCGTCTCACAAGTCAGGATACTTAATAGACTTAGTGATCTATTTGAAACACGCACTGGTTTGAAACAGGGCGATGGACTGGCACTGACGCTCTTCAACCTAGCACTGAAATACGTTATTCGGGCCATGAATATGGACAACAGCAAGACGCTACTCATCAAGTCGACACAATTAGCAGCGTACACCGACGACATCAACATCATGTCCCGAAGATTGGCCGACGCAGAAGAACTTCTGCATACGCTCGATACCGCTGCAAAGGAAGTTGGATTACGTATTAAGGAGAGTAAAACTAAAATAATGATGCAATCGACGACAAGGACACCTGCACAACCAAGCATCAATGTGGGGGACCTCAACATCGAGTTCGTGAACAACTTCATTTACCTGGGCTGCAACTTGTCAAGGGACGCCAACGAAACTGACGAAATCAAGCGACGGATACAGTCAGCTAATAAGACTTTTTCTCGGTTCTCCCCATGATGAAATCGAAGCATGTACACAGAAACACGAAACTCCGCGTGTACAAAACCATTATACGACCAGTGCTATGCTATAGCTGCGAAGCATGGACCCTAACTCAAGCGTCCGGAAACATGCTAGACACATTTGAACGTAAGGTTCTACGGCGAATTTTCGGGGCTGTTTGCGATCGAGATGGATGGCGCATCCGGTACAGCCATGAGTTGTATGAAATGTACGATGAGCTGGGCCGGGTATGTACAACGAATGGACGATGATCGCATGCCAAAGACAGTAATGACCGTAAAACGAGTAGACGGAGCGAGACTGCGAGGACGGTCGAGATCTCGTTGGGAGAGCTCAGTATATGTGGACGCCGCGCAACTACTGGACTTCCAAGATTGGAGGACGCGGTCACGTGACCGAGACAATTGGAGAACAACGATCCAGGCGGCCAAGGCCCGACGTTGGGCTGTTGCGCCACGATGATGATGAGGATATATTTAGTTTTGTCTATATTTATGGATAATTTATGCTTATCAAACCATTTTTATACCCTTCACATGTGTGATAGGGTATATTAACTTTGTCATGAAGTTTGCAACGCACAGAAGGAAGCATCTCCGACTATACAAACAATATATATTCTCGGTCAGTATGATGAGACGAGTCGATTAAGCTTTGTCCGTTTGTCTGTCTGTTTGTCTGTCCGTCTGTCTGTCTATCCGTCTTTCCGTGTGGTTCTATGCTAACTAGTCCCTCAGTTTTAAAGCTATCGAGTTGAAATTTTGTCAAAAGCCTTCTTTTCATTGCACTCTGTAAATATGTGTGAACCAATGGAATCGGACCACTACGTCATATAGCTGCCATAGGAACGACCGGTCTAAAAATTAGTCTTTGTGAGAAAAACTTTTTCATTTCTAAAGATATCTTTTTCAGATTTCACGATAATCAATGATATGATACACTGAACGAAATAAGACCTAAAATACACATTTTTATGAATATCTCGACTCCGGCGCCACCTACCGGGTCCAAATTTTGTCGACAACTTTATTTATATTTAGGTGACATTACGTTGCGAATTTTAACCAAATTGGACCATAAATAAGAATTTTGTAAATAACTCCACTCCAGTGCTACCTACTGGGTACAAAAAAAGTTATGAATATCGGAGGACCAAATGAACATATGGTGTGAATATAAGGTGGATAGCTTTAGTGGTTCAAGAGTTATAAAAGCGGCAACATTTGCACAAACGTTTTTATATACAATATATTAAGATTTTTAGGGGAGGTAGGCGTACTTTTAGTCAGATCGTTCTTTTTGTAGTGCCAACCAACTAGATCTCAATCAGAATATTTGATCAAATTTTCCTGTCGCTAACTGTATTCTAGCGGGAGTCATCGGGCCGTAATATTTGTGAGGAAGTCAGTATAGCCCTTATTATTTTATGGTATAGAGCAGAGGTCGGCAAACAGCGGCCCGCGGGTCTCATGCGGCCCTCTATCAGCTTTTGTGCGACCCGCTAGGCAATAACAAATTATGTACTTTAAATTAGTAACTGCACTCTTGTAGGTTTTGTTTCATAATAGATCTAAAGAAAAAAGCAAAAGCATTTGAGTAAGAACCGTGTTTTTCAAAAGAATCTCGGACTGTCTCTTCGGAATGAACTTGTGGGATCGTTAGCATAAGTTTTTTATAAAAAATCTGGCAAAATGCGTACTGAAGGTCCACAACATTAGGCTAGTTCACTGGCTACAAGCCCACATACCAGCGAGTATCTCGCACAAGCTGAGCTGACTGTTAGCTAGTTAGCTAGTGATCTTGATTATATTGGTCGAGATTACGCAGCTAGTAGTCATGATATCACCTGCTCCACTTGCGGATCAGTTCGACCTACTCCGAGTCCGACAACGGAATAGGTTGAAGAAACTAGGTTCGCAGACCTACTCCGTATATGAAACGAATCTGACGTCCATCGTGGAAATGGAGATGGAGACGGAGAAAGAAAGAACAGAATAGTAGGTGTACTGGTGAAGAGCGTTTACTTTAATTTAATTTTTACCAACCACATGTTTCATGTAATTTTCCTCGAAAATCGTTTACACACGTTTAGGTTAAGCGAAACCACTCACGTAACCGCCTTACTAGCTTTTTGCAGACTGATTGGCCGTTTTTTCGAAAAAAAAGGATTGCCGTTCAGAATCTCCTTTATTTTCTTTTTTTTTGTGCTATTTTGACTTCAGATTCGGAGTCAGCGACCCAATCAACCCCCTACCAGTTTTATTGCAGTAAGATCGGCCGTGTTTATAAAAAAAGTGTTGCCATTCTAAATTCCCCATTTGTTTTTTTTTTGCCATTTGGACTTCAGATTTGCAATCACCGACCCAAAAAAAACCCAAATCCATCATCGGCCACGACCACCCACAAAGCAATAAAAGATGAAAAGCTTCACTCCACCCAACATCAATAAAATCCAATTGAAAATTTACTCCACTTCATTCTACACCACAATACACCCATACCTCGCTTTACGGCCTAGATACGTTCCACGAAACTTGGCCGCAAAGTGAAAAGCCGTATAAGGAATCAATTATTCTAATACAAATTCATTCAAATTCAATGGGATCGGTTCCAAATTTGTTAAATATGTAACATGGTTTATCATTCAAAATCTTTTTATTTCATTTAAATCAAAAATACATACATAACAAGTACATACATTTGCACATAAAATAATAACAGACTCCAAAAACCAACAATAATCTATAAACAAAATGGTCAACAACCGCACGCGGGAGCCGTTATCGGACCGGGAGTTGACGGGGGGCAACAACAGCCACTCCCACAACAACAAGCGCGACCGCCTTGGTGGGGGCATCCACCACCACCTTGATAGGGCTAGCAACCACCGCCGTGGTGGGGCGAACGGCCGCCAGCTGGGTGGAGTCAAAATAGACCTTCCCCGCCAGCACCGGCAACACAGCCCGTTCCTGCTACATCGCCGCGCTCAGACCAAGGAGCCACCAGCAGATCAGCCCCTGACAGAAACCCGCTGGCGCAATCTTTTGGCGGTCAGTTTCCGCAAGGATTCGACAAATCCTTGCAGAAGCTGATTGACGTAGAATGCGCCCGGCGCCTTTCCGCTATGGGACTGAAGGAATCTCCCCGTGCATTGATTCCGCGAGCTGACCCAGCGGAGCGCCGACACAAGTCGGCTGCCTCCTCACCGACCATTCCGGCACACCACATCCCCCAAACAATACGGGAATGGGAACTGAAGTTCCAAGGGATGGCGGTCGACGAATTCATTCGTCAGGTGGAGTTGTTCACCGACCGCACCCTTGGAGGGGACTTCGACGGGGTGTGCCTCTATGCCCACCTCTTCTTCGATGGGGATACAGCCGAGTGGTTTCGACACTTTGCCGCCAGCTCGCGCAACCGATACACGTGGGAATCATTGCGATCTGCGCTCCGTAAAGTGGGTTGGTCGATACAGGTGCATCCTGTAGTGTGATTGTTTCCAGCTTTGCGGAAGCGGTTCTGAAGGATAGCCGTTATCCCTGGGATAAGTTTAGACTGGGAGTTACCACCGCCGATGGCACGTGCCATACCGCCAAAGGTAAAATCCTGGCCAACGTCACATTTCGAGGACGAACAAAAGCTCTCGAGTTTTTGTTAATGCCAACTCTCAGTCAGAACTTATACCTAGGGGTCGATTTTGTCCCAAGTTTCAACTTGTCTCCTGACCTATTTGCTCCCTCTCGACACTTATCAGAACTATTGCCCGATGACCCTGCGGCGACAGTCAGCCAACATTCACTGACAGCTGCTCAACAAATGCGACTCAATACCGCCATTTAAATGATTCCGACATCGATGGCGTACGAGATGACATTCGTACGCCCTAAGCCCTCCTGGGCGAAAGACGGAAACATTAAAATGTTTTTTTTTGCCGTTATAGCGAAACATTTTAGGCCGTAAATCGAAAACGTGCATTAATTGAAGAGGGCCGTTATAGCGAAATGCCGTATAAAGAGCGGCCGTATAGCGAGGTATGGGTGTATAGCGTAGCGACATCTTATATTTGTTACATTCGCTATTCTAATCAATACGAGTAGTTCAGTTCTTTCATCTAATTTTTTTATTCCCCCCAGATTTAGAAAATCTGATCTGATCATTCTCCGATACCGACAGACGGAACTATTGTATTAAACCTATTCACTGTTTATTTTTCAACTGCTCCGACTCCGACCTGAACTTCAAGGAACCCAAAGAACCATATGATCTGGTTTCGTTTTCATGCTCCGACACTGATCATTTTTACAATTTTCTTTTAATTACAATTTTTTATTATTACATTTTCCAATTGTAAGCTTGATTGGCATGGTGTTTGCAATTAAATTTCGGTCTGCTTTCTTGCACTGACACTTTATGGTTTTTTTCGTACTGTGTGGCCCGTTTAAATAAAATATATTCCTTTTGGAAGTGGCCTACTGTCCTAAAAAAATCGCCGACTCTGGTCTAGAGTATAATATACCATTCTATTGTCGAGGCTATGATGCATCGTTTTGCAGCAAATTTTATTTGCTTTAATTCGGCCTTCGGACATTTTTTTGTGGGATCCTTACTTTTCAAAATAGTCAAGGAAAACTGGAAAGAAGGACTTTGATCCCCTGTCCCTTACAGTTCCCGACCCTCTTTCATCGGGGACTTTTGAGCACATATTCAGGGGACTGTGTTCAACAATTGTACCAAATTTCAAAACTACACGAATTATTTTTCCTATTTTTTGTTCCTAGCCTGGACTATAGGTGTTAGAAATATGATTAACTATGAATCAACGGAGGAAACAGACGCCTAAGCGAACTAAATGGTAGCATAGCAATCAAGAAGGCCATCTAAATTGAATCCCATTAAAACTTAAACGCCATGACTACTCCAATTATCTCCCAATATTTACAAAAATTCTATCCCAATTTACCGCATTTATCTCAAAAACAAAAAAAAATTAGCTCAATTTATTTGTCCCCACACCCCACTCAACCATTAAGCTATAATTCCAAACTCAGATTGAAAATTGTATCTATAATTTCCATTCTTGTGGAAATACCTTCTACGAGAATCCCCCTGGCAACACATTCTCTTAAAATCCGTCACATTACCATCGAATCTCCTTAGCGTCAACATATTGTGGTGATTGTACAAGAACCATGCAGTCACGGATGGAAGGACAACTTCGTCAAGCAGCACCTTTCCGTCGTGAATTTTTCGATTTACGAAACAGCCACCCAATCAATCAGAAGCTTCCGGATGCTGAAATATAGCCATCCAAATTTAACATTGAATCTGCACGAAAAAAAGTCTGATTCGATTGCATTACGGCAAGAAAGATGGACGAAGAGAAGGTGGCGAGAAACTGACATCTCCTCTCAAACGGGAGCCAAATTTAAATTGAGTGAGATGTTCTCCCGCCGCAAGCTTTCGAGGTAAATCACTCAAAAATTTCACTCACATTCAACAGGAGGGTGTGCTATTCACCACAGTACGTGAAGAGGAATGTGCATCAGTGGCGTTCGGTTCTTGGGAAAGGAGTAAGGCTAATGAAGTATTGACTTAAAATGCATATCGAACTTTTTGAAAAGAGATTTGTGAGCTTACAATTCAAGGGATTTGTTATAAATTTCGATTTTTAGGTCTAATAGCGAATTACTGCAGTAGAACATAATGGTCACACAGATTTCGTATCCTTCGGGCCCACGGCCTCACGCCTCAAATCACCGACGACGAATTTTTAGATTATGCTGTCCATCACTTGATTTATTGGTGAAACTAGTAAAGCCTGAAATTTCACGACAACTTCTTCGGATTATCCCTTAAAGTTCTATTTAGTTTCTTACTACTATAGATCAACGACTTTCAGACCTTGCAAATTGGAATTATTAGTGAAACTATGTAAGACTACCATTATCGCGAAGACTCAGAAACTAACGAATGAGCTGTAATGGACGTGTTGGTGGGCATCCGAAGATTCCCGTGGGGATGGAGTCTAAAGTATTAAAATGGCCGTGAAGGTCGAGCTGTGCCATCTGGCGAAGAAAAAAGTCCATTCAACGAGCTAAGCAGCAGCCTATGCTTGCTGTAGCTCAGTTCGGAAGACGTCTGGGGGATTTTCGCTGCTCGTTGCCCCTGTCCTTTACGTATTAATAAAAATTCATAAGACTGGGGAAGACAACACAAAGTGGGGAAAATGGGGTATGCTGCCTTCGATCTGCTGGTGTAAGCAGCACTACTAGAATATGGTTCATTACAGGGTTTGGAAAGCCTATTTCTGAACGGAATCGCTGATTAATTGATTTAACTAAAGTCCTTGATATTTACTTGGTAAATTCCCTTTGCTATCCTCATCCATTTCAGACATGTCCCCTCTTTCCTTTCTTCTCAACGCCACTGTCTTGAACTTGCTCCATGAAGCTCCCACTGTATCCTTCCTCTAGTCTAGAGCATCAACATCCATCAGACCAGAAATTCAATTCAGTTGATGGCCTGTCGGCAGACTATTCAGTCCTTGGTCTTTGGCGAAAAGTTGCGAACGTTTCTCGTTTTTAATTTTTAAACGGAAAAGCCACCGTGTGAAGAAGTATATTCATAAGGACGACCGTTGAAAAATTCCGACCGTTAATTTTGTGTGTCCTTTTATTACATTGTGGTGCGCGAACGTGGTTCTGCGTTTTGTGTGCTAACCCCGGAAGGAAGTATGTGCTGGTTCTTTGAATGTGTAGTTGCAATTTTTTTCAAATGGCTGTGAGATGGTGGTCAGTGAGAGATACCGATATTTGTTTCGAGTGCATAGTGAAACTTAAGTGGACAACGGTGACACGGTCGAAAAATGAGTCCATACCAGTAGGAAGAGTGGTACGAGTACAGCGCAATAAAAGCAGTTGAGCCCGGAGCGATTAGGACACAATGGAAAAGGATACGATGAATGTAAAGGATGGCAGTTTTTATTGTTGATGAATAGTTTCCTTTCTTCTTGTTGTTGATGTGACAAATTATAGTGCCATGTTTTTTTTTCAAGAAGAAGCATTATTGCTCTTAATGTCCTTTTCGTGATGTTTACGCGATTTTGTTATTTGGGCCAACAGAAACTGGGATGATGGAATGCTTGTAGAGGACATCATTCTGGAATTATTTGGCGATAAATTGAAAGGGGTCATTTAAATTCATATTGCATTGTTTAATATTGAAATTTTAGCTTCTTCTTCATTTTGTCAACCAAATTGTCCTCGATTAAGTACAATATATATAAGTAAGTCGTCGTATCTATTCAATTTGGTTGGTAGTGTAGGTAGTGTGCGGTGTTAATTACTTTTACCCTTCCAGCGGCATGGGCGCATCAACATCTCTTGCATTACTATGCCTTGTTGACGTTTCGATAGCAAGTAAATTTCGGATGGTGCAGTTGCTAGCATGCACCTCCTCCTCCTATCACAGGTAGGCAGACTACAAAAAGTTGTTGCACCAAGAATTCGAATATACGCTCCTTGTATTTTAATAATACCCTTGACTTTATGAAGTATAGGGTATACAGTGTACGCTCCCTGTACTGACACCTCCCATAACAGGACACTTTTTATAAGTGGACAAATTTTTAAGTCCCGTAAATTTTTTGCAAGTTTTCAAACAAATTAGGCTCCTTTAATCGGACGCTCCTATAGCCGGACATGGACATGCATTTTTCAGTTATTTTTCAGACTAAACCTCTAATAACCGGACAACTCGATGGTTTCGCAATTGTTTTTCTTCGTATTTTCCTGACCTTAAAGATGTTGAACGACTGGTTAGTGACAGTGCCGGCCTTAACTATTTGAGCCGCCTGTTCAATTATTAGAAAATGACTCGTAACATTCCAGCATAGCATTCAAAATACATAGATGTTAGACATAATAATATACAGGAAGCTCTGAAATATCTGTATATCACGAATTTGAACCAAAGTTAAGTAAACTCTTTATTTGAGGGAAAGCACCACAAAAACGAGCAATCTATCAACATAATAACCGGTACAGGTAGCATTCGCCGCCCAATGTGGGATCGTTGTGATTTGAACATATGTACCTTAAAATCACAGGTTCCTGTTAACCCCTTGTGGGGCATAGGGCATTAACCACGCCGACTTTCCACCTCATCCTGTTCACCGCCATCGCCTTCAGCTCACTTCACGGCTTGCCTATTGAGTCACCTTCTGTCCCAACTGATTTTCCCCAGGTGTTACTAGGTCGTCCAACACGGCCACTTGCGTTAGCTCCCTGCGGGTTCTAATCGAGGGCCCGTTGAGCAATGTTGTTTGAAGAGTGTAATCTATCCATTGCTACTTTCGCCTTTAAAGAGTGTCTATCCTGTCCTGAACAGTAATAGTAAGTAGGTCGTAGTTAGAAATGAGCTCCGGCCACCATATGTGTAACGATGCGTTGTTGTTGTAGCAATGGTCAGAAGTACGTCGTGTGAGTGTGTTACAAGTTGTGTTGTTCTTCGTCTTCCTCGGTGTTAAGTGACAGGAAGATAGCTGCCTCTACGGGGTTCTCCCACAGCGACCTGGGGGTCAGGTGTATGGGCGCAGCTGGGCAGTTAAAAATGTGGTCCACATCGTGAGGTGTACCATTGCAGGCGGGGCATGTGTTCGTGACATCCCGGTCAATACGAGATAGGTAGGAGTTGAGGCGCGAACACCAGCCCGACCGAATTTGGGCAAGTGTTGTTCTCGCTGCTCTCGGAAGTATTCTCTCATCGGGAGAAATGGCTGGTGGTTGTGTCGAGAGAACTCTATTTGGACCTGTCCCATGTGGCCCAGTTGACGTTTCTTTGGCATAAACTGGTTTCGGAGAATGCAGTTGTCAGCATGCACCTCCTGCACGGACGGGATGCGAACCCGAAACGCCGGTGGTCAAAATGAGACTGATAACTTAACACACTGCGCTACCGGTCGCCTTTACTTCTACAATTTTAAGATGGTTCACGGTCGGAATAAGTTGATTGCCAATTGAGATCCCAAGTTGCATCTTGACTTTCTTCGTCCAGGTGGTAAATAAGGTTGCCGAGGATTTAGGCGCTGATACGATTAAATTCTTGCCCGTGAGGAATGAATTAAGTTCTTCCAGGTAATCATTTAATCGTTCGCATTTCACATTTCCGTGATGTTGTTCCCTGTTGCCAGAATGAAGCAGTCGTCGGTATGGGAGATAATTTCAATTCCTTCAGGTGGAGTTGAAATTCCAGGCAAAGGTTGAACAAGGAGGGAGACAGAACTCCTCCTTGTGGCACACCTTGTTTGATCTTCCTTAGCCTCGATTTCTTACTCCTGAATTCGATGTAGGGCTGCCTGCCCGCGAGATAGTTGCCAATCCATTTTGTAGGTAGGCATTCGATAGCTGGTGCGTCGAGGTGTTTAAGCATTGCCATTGAGATTCCATCAGGTCCCAAGGCTTTCGAGTTGTTCGCTTTCCTGATTGCTGCAGTCACTTCGTCCGTAGTGAAGACATGTCTGCAGTTCAGTTATGAATCCTTCTTCGGATTATGCGCTTTTGTCTGTCTGGTGGAGGATGTTCAGTAAACTGCCTACTGAAGCGACTTGCACAGTGGACATGGTTGGTGATTGAGTTTTCTCCGAACTGTATGGCAACATTTCCCTTCTGTTTCGGTGGATTAGAGACGGCACGGACTGTCGACCATAGTTTGCTTATATCTGTGGTCAGGTTGCATTCATTCAGATGCGTACTCCATTTTAACCTCTTATGCTCGGCCACTAGTCTTTAAATTTCACAGTTCATTTCGTGAATTCTGGGATCGTCTGGGTTAGTGCTTCTGATGTTGTCTCTCTCGTCCGCCAGTCTGGCGGCTGAGGTAGGAAAGTTGGGCCGAATTTTCGGAATGCGTCCTGCAGGAATAAGTTTTGCAGCCGCTTTATTAAGGACTTTCCTGATCTTGGACTCGGCCTTACGTTCGTCGGTGGGAGTTGGCAGTGCGAGGAATTTAGCACTAGTATATTCGGTAAAGCTATTCCAGTCAGCCTTGTTGTGGATGACAAAAGTGCGATGTTCGACAGATACGACATCTGTCGGTTTGTCAAGTCTTATCACGATTGGTAAGTGGTCCGATGATAGTGTAAGGACCGACTCCCATTGTGTTTCGTTTATGAGGCTGGCACTGCCAATCGTGATGTCTGGAGAGCTGGAACAGGTACCGGCAATACGGGTGGGCGTGTCGTCATTCAATATACAGAAGTCTGAAGCATCAAGTTGGTCTGCAATGGCGTCGTTGTTAAGATGTGAGTGCCAGAGTTCATGGTGAGCGGTAAAGTCGCCAAGCAGGAGACGGTGTTGACTAGTGAGGAAAGTATTGATACTTACATGTTAACCTGAGGGACAACTGGATACCGGTGGAATATACATATATGTTGTAAATTTCAATATCAACATTGCCTGATTTTATAGCGATGGCATGCACTTCCATGGTGATGTCGTTGTTGGTGACATCTATTTACCGGTATTGCACGGAATGGTGAATGATGAAGACAAACCCTCCTCCAGCGTTGGTCAGCCTGTCTTTCCTGATGATGATGTAATTTCCATGAGCGTTAAAGGACAAATTGGGATGTAGTTTCGTCTTCTGGATGGCTCCAACTTGAATCCAGTGTCTGTCCATGAATGAAGCGAGTTCGGCAATTTTGTTTTGCAGCCCGTTGCAGTTTAGTTGAACGAGTGAGAGTGTATCGAAAATGGCGTGGTGCAGGCGTAAGGTTGCTTTGTTGGGGAATCCTACTGGGTCTATTCGCAGGGGTCGTTGGGGTTGAATGAATGCTCGTGTGGGTGCTCACTGGTGTAGGAAGGTGAGGCGTGTTTGACGAGCTCGTTGCTTGTGGATCTCGATTTCTGCACTGAGTGGCAGTAAATGAAGGATTCCAGTGTGTGATGGCTTAAACCGGAGTTGCATCTCACTGACGTCGCATTGGGATGCAGTTCTCTATTGCATACGCAACAGTTCCAAGGGCCTGGGTTGTTTTCAATGCCGGCGCGGAGAAATAGTATTGAGAGCAGTTGCGCCGAGATTACTCTCAATAAACACAAAAACAAATACAGCATGTAACACACATCCTTCATGCATTGAAGTGGGCAGCTCTTGGTCGTTGTAAAAACGGGTCGCTCCGGTGTGTAGAACCGGCTGCCGTAGGAATGTGTAGGATGCGTAGTAGACACTGGTTGACAAAAGTTTGCTATCTAGTTGTTATCTTGTTGGTCACTTTCAAGTTGAAGAGTCATATAGAAGCACCGATTTTACGTTGGTTTCGAAGATCCTGAGCTTGATGCTTCTGGAAATGTTGTTGTTTTGCAAGAAAGGTGTCAAACTGAAAAAAGCTGCCCAAGCCTGTAATGGTGGTTGTCGGAGGACGAGGGTGAGGGATGGCCGTGAAGGCCAGAGTAAGCAAAAAGTGAGCAAAACCCTCTCCAATCACTGCCAGCGATGTGCGCTCGCAGACCAACTCAGTAGCCGGGAGTTGCAGGGTGGGTTGCCGGCAGCTATTGGCCTCCTCCATCAAAGACAATGTTAGTATCGCACATCATGCCCGTTAACAAAAAAAAAAAGAAATTCTACTCTACCAAGATGATTCTAAAAAAAAAAACCTGGAACGACAATGGGCCGCCTACGCGTCAAACTCCCTAAACCGGCGGAAACAAAGTTCCCGTGAAGGGAAAAAGAGCTCTACAGCCAAACTACTATCAAAAATGCTACAAAAGCAAAAAGAAAAGGGGAGGAAGAAAAGATTACCGTCCAGTCAGGACAGATCCTTTTTCCCTCAAGTCGTGAGCCTAAAGGTTTTCAACGGCTCAAGCTACGGACCCCAGATGGGATGGGCCCGGCGCGTCTAAACCCTCCCTACCGTGGGACTTCAGGCGCATGTTGTGAAATCCCCCAAAAATAACCAAAAAAATTCACAAGAGAGAGAGGGTAGTGAGGGAGGAAAGTATTTTTAATTTAGGGTGTCATCTTTGTTTTCTTTCAGTTCATGAGATATATAGGATTAAGCGATCCAATGCCTATTATATATTCAAGTATTTTATAAGAGTGCATATATATTATATAGCCGAAACTAAGAGCAAAAAAAAAAATAATTCAAACTACCAATAAATCTAGCCTCAATCTAATTGACGACCCAATGTAATTGCAAGTAAAATTCAAATTGCAGTAATGCTGTCGACGATTATAGTTAATTAAATTCACTGAACACGAAATTATTTCAAGGCATCATGCCAAACTATACGAGTAATAGTCATATTCTTATAATAAAAATTTTTTTTTTTTTTTTTTTTTCTTTTTTCAAATCTTCCCACAAGAGAAAAATAATCTTATTGCCATCGTTGGGTTTATTTTTGTTGTTTGTTTTGCATGCCAGCGTTTAAATACAGCTGGCCGGCAAAATAAAAAGAAAGGCTTATCCACGTGGATGACGTCACTTTCGCTGCTGTGGTAACTCTGCCTGTAGAAGATGCCAAACTTGGATAAACTGATATCCCATTAGAACGGGCCCGCTATCAACAATCGCTTATCGCTAGCAACACTTTGCGAGTGCAATGAGCACCGTTGCCGACAATCAACAAGCTAGCCCAATATAAACAATAAGCGAGCAGCTAACTAATACTACAACAACAGTGATGTCACTTTTGGGCAATGTTTGAAAAGCGGATATTAAATGGGTAGGCCCACACCAACACGATTTGAGAGAGCCGCCCGTTTACCTGATAAACAATGCCCACGAAAGATGTAATTTAGAAGAGAAAAATGATACTTAGCCAGGTTACAAAATACTGCGTCCGAACGTTTCCCATGAGATGGCGTTCATCCAGCTTGCCTTTCCAGCTAATCGGTCGGCTCTATGATTGTACTTGGGGCCCAATATGGTGGCGGATTACTGGCTCACTTGGGTGGCGGAATCCCATTCGTGGCACGTCACTCGCTGACTTCGGTGGCGGAGTACTCTCTCCGGCGCGACTTTGTCCATCCTTTGGTGCAAAGCGAAAAAAACTGCTCCTATTGTAGTGGTTGCGGCGACCCTCCTGACGATTTGCTGCACAGATCACACAAACACTTTTCCTTTTTTTTTTTTTCTTTTCTGGTGGCTCCGAAAGGGGAAATGGTGGTTCACAGGAGCAACACTGACACTTTTGTTTAACACCCGTCGAGTTAGCGCAAAACAAAATTCCAAATCGCGGCAATTGTAAAAAAAAATTAAAATGGTTTATAAGTCTAGAAGATCCCGAAACCCAGAAGAAGCAATGACTTTTATTCCTATATAACGCACGGCTCCAATCCCTCTCCCGCGTGTTCAACCTAACCTCTACGTCGCGTCTTAATCGAATCAAAGAAAAGCGCAAAATTCAATATTATCGCTATAAACAAAATGTTATTGAACAAGTAAGGCACCGAAAGCACCGATAATAAAAAAAAATATAGCCAAATTAAAATATAGTAAGGCAATAGCGATTTTCGGCACGAAAAAACCACCACGAATCGACCGCCTCGGTTGCCTGTTCAATCCCAACTCCCCCTGATTCCGTTAGATCCCTTTGCCGCTTGCATCTCGGCATCGCTGATTGGTTGGATGCGGGATCATACGATACTTCCGTTATTCGTCATGACGTCAACGAAACTTTTCTTTGTCAAATCCTAGATCCGCACCAGAACCTAGATAGCGTGATCTAGCGGCATGCTGGGGAAACCTTTTAAATGTCAGAGAGAAAAAGTTGCGACTCCTTGCTTTGCATAGTCCAGCGAAAGCTTTGTTTTTTTTTTGTTTTAAATGTTTTTTTTTTTTTTTTTTTTTTTGGTGTTAAAAATTACTGAATGCTTTCAACATTCACAACAACCCACTGTTATTATTATTTTTATATCTTTCAGGAGAAAAAAAGCAACACAAAAGAAAACATCGCAGCCAACGGATTGGCGGAAGACAACATGGCATTTTGTGTGGCCGTAGTCGTTGCTTTCATAACAGATTAGCTAAGACACAGCTAATGCCTTTACCACTACGATTGCTTCCGTCGGCATTGTAGTTTTCGCATTATACTTTAATCACATTGCCCGCAGAAGCAATTGCAGTGGCATCGGCCTGGCAGTCCATAAGCATGTATTCCTTAGCGCAGAAATTTCCTCTGTTGACGCGGTGATGAGCCCATTACAAGCCTTACAGATGCGGGACTGCACAGCTGCTGACCGCCTGCCCCGATACACAGATTTTGCTCTCTCAAGCTTAAGTACTTTGTTTTGGCAGTACTGATTTTTAACACCGCATCGCGACTTACGCTGTGCAGAGCATCAGTCATTTGAGCTACATGATCAGATTTATTTAAAAGAAGACAAATATTGTTAGTATAGGCCAAGTGTTGAAGGTGTTTAAATAACTTTCATATAGTACTTTTGCTCTGTCGTTCATGAAGCGCGCCACATAGTACGTCGTTACTGACATTCAGAAACAATATAGGTGATAAAATACAGCCTTGTCTTACTCCGCTATGGACCTCGAAACGATCTGATAGCTTACCCTTGTGTAAGACGTGACATTGGGCTCCCTCATAAGACTCCTTGATGATGGATACTATTTTAACTGGTATGCCTCTCTTACGTAAAGCCCTCCAGATGTACTCGCGGTCAACGCTGTCAAACGCCTTGATAGCATTGATATCCGTCTTAAATAGTTCCACAGGAATTCCATTTACCTAGGAACTTTCCCGCTTCCATCGATTTAACAGTCACTATTACTTCCAGCTTAGTATGTATAAGAAGGAACTTAGGAGATCTAAGCGCAGCTCGTGGAAACTCTTCTGTGAGCGAATTGAGGAATCTAGCGATGCATCTAGGCTCCGTAAAGTCTTGTCTACGGTCCCGACAGTGCCCACTTATTAGGTGAAACAAGATGGGACTTGGACTTCCTCTAGTCAGGAGACTATTGATTTGCTACTTGACACACACTTCTCTGATAGCTCTGCCCTTACTCCTCTCTGTAATGGCTATTCAGGCAAAGTCACTCCGTGTGACTTTGCGTCAATGCTTTCAAAGGAGAAGATAATATGGGCCATTAACAGTTTTGACCATTTCAAGTCTGCTGGACCTGACGGTATCATTCCCGCAGATCTACAGTTTGCGATGGATATACTGCATCCTTGGATCGAATCCATTTTCAGGGGATGCCTCGAGCTGGTTTATATTCCCTATCTATGGAGGGAGGTCCGGGTTGTTTTTATCCCGAAAGCGGGAAAAAGTTCGCATGCGCGGCCAAAGCATCTTAGACCCATTAGTCTATCCTCATGTCTGCTAAAGGTGTTGGAGAGATTGATCGACACCTACCTGCGCAGCAATATTCCTGCTCAGTTGCTGTCTGCTTCCCAGCATGCTTACTGCAAGGGAAGATCAGTGGATACGGCGTTACATGCCTTGATAGGTTGCATCGAAAAGTCTCTTGAATGCAACGAATATACGTTGGTCGCCTTTATGGATATTGAAGGTGCCTTCAATAATATAAAACCGGTAGCTATCACTGACGCACTTGCAGAGCTTGGTATACATGACTCAATCTGGAAGCTTATTAATCAGTTGCTGACTTCGAGGGTGATCTGCACAGAACTTGGCACAACGTCTGCGAGAAGGTACGTGAGCAGGGGGACTCCTCAGGGTGGGGTACTCTCTCCCCTTCTTTGGATTCTGGCGGTTAATAAGCTTCTTGTGGAACTGGAGGGGCTGGGGTGTAAACCAACTGCTTATGCCGATGATATCGCAATCGCTATCTCAGGTAAGTTCCCCTGTGTTCTCAGTGACCTAATGCAGAGGGCCCTTTATGTTCTGGTGAGATGGGCGGGTGAGGTTGGGGTTAGAGTGAATCCGACCAAAACGGAACTTGTTCTGTTCACCAGGAGATATAGGGTTCCTTCGTTCGAGCTACCGTTAATGGAGAGCATAAGGCTTCTTCTCACGGACAAAGCTAAATTTCTGGGGCTCATCCTGGATAAAAAACTATGCTGGAAGCCTAACATTCAGGAGCGAGTTAAAAAGGCCACTGTTGCATTGTATTCATGCAAAAAGGCGATCGGTAGGAAGTGGGGACTGCAACCGAGAATGGTTTTCTGGCTCTATGTGTCGGTCGTGCGTCCTATTCTTATGTATGGGATAGTGGTCTAGTGGACGGCGCTTAGTGTCGCAGCTTACAGAGGCTTGTTGGAGAAAGTTCAAAGGCTTGCTTGTATCGCCATTACGGGAGCTCTAAAAACAACACCCACTGCGGTCCTTGAGGCTCTGCTGAACCTGGCTCCCTTGGACATTCTTGCCGAACAGATTGCGGCTGGTGTGGCCATTCGCCTGCGTGAAACAAGTCACTGGACCACATCCAACACCGGGCACTCGGCCATTCTGAACAGCTTGAACGTTCCTGAAACCACGGACTATACCGTGTCGAAATTAGAGTTTGAAAGGAATTTCGACTGACTGATCCCCTCTCGTGAGGAGTGGGCGGCTAACACCGCTCTTGAATGTGATGCTATAAGCATCTATACCGACGGCTCCAAGAGCGATGATGGCGTCGGGGCTGGTGTTTATTCGGAGAGGTTGAACATCAGACTGTCCTTCCGCCTCCCTAATTACTGTAGTGTGTTCCAGGCGGAGGTTACGGCTATCTATGAAGCTATATCATGGCTAGGGCGTAATGTAATTTCAGCTAGGGATGTTATAATTTATACAGATAGTCAATCGGTGATTAAATCGCTGAATTCTACGGTGATTCACTCGAAGGTACTTGCAGAATGTCGTGCCTTAATTCTACTGATGGGAAGCTCTCTCAACATTACTCTTTGTTGGATTCCAGGTTACAGTGGCTTTGACGGTAACTGTAGGGCTGATGCACTGGCTCGCGAGGGTACTACTAGTGAGGTCAGTGGCAGGTTTCGTAACGTTGGCATGCCTCTGGCAACTTGCAAATTGGCCCTTAAGGCCAAGGCGACGATGAGGGCTAACATCAGGTGAAGTACCTGTAACACATGTCGCGTTGCCAAGCAAATATGGCCTAGGCTAGATCGTAGTCGCTCTTTGGGGCTACTTTCGATGGATAGAAAACGAATCAGCAGTGTCGTGGGGGTTATCACTGGCCATTGCCTCATTGGAGAGCATGCCAGGTGACTTCGAATACCCTACAATGATTACTGTAGAAGCTGTGGGGACGAGGATGAGGAGGAGTGTTCATTTCATTTGCTCTGCACCTGCCCTGCTCTTGCAGGTAGTAGGAATGACACCCTTGGCTCTTATTACTTCACCGATCTGGACGACTTGAAGGAGGTGAGTGCGGGTCAGATTCAGAGGTTCATTGTCCGCTCCGGATGGTTCGCGGACTAAGTAATGGTCGGAAGGGCTCTCTGTCGAGTCCATTTTAGTGGTATCACAACGGACCCAGTGGCGGTCTATGTGTGCTCCGTTGGAGGAGCAGCCCCTATAACCTAACTTAACCTATTACTTCCAGCATCCAGATACCAGTCCACCATCTGTGGACTGTTATCCACTCTGGCTATTTGCGGAATATTTACTGACTCTAATGAACATGAGTTCGTAGGTCCAAAGATGTTGAGGACCTCCATGAAGTGCTCTCTCCATCTTCGTAGTTGGTGTTCCTCGGTGATCAGACTCGTCTTTATCTTTCACGGGATGTTGAGTTGCAAAAGATTTTCCAGTTAATGTATGGTCTTCTACCGCGCTTCAATTTGCCCACAAATGTTTCGCTACACGTAATTAATGAGTCCTTAGCGACATGCACATTAAAATGTGGCAAGATTCTTGCAATTTGAGGCCAATAAATCGCTGCCGTTGGTAAGCGCATTGTTGGGACAACAACCTGGTGATCACTGCCAAAATCATCACTCCGCTTCGACCTGATGTAAAAGAGGCAGTTCCTCCATGTCTTGAAAATGGTTATGTGGTCAACTTGGTTCTCTGTTCTGCCATCCGGAGAAACCCACGTTGTTAAATGGCTTCGTTTGCGCTTGAACAGGGTACCGCCGAAGACGAGTTGACGAGAGTTACGAAACTCCACGAACATCTAGCCGTTTTTGTTCCTGTTGCCTAAACCATGATTGCTCATTAGGTGCTGCAAGCCTATGTTGTGAGACCCAAATGGCATTGAGATCCCCCATGATAATTTTTTGGTCACCTTTGGGAGCTTTGCCGAAGGTGTCGCCAAGTCGGTGATAGAAGGCATGTTTACCTGATTGATCTGCTGGTTCAGTAGGAGAGTAGCACTGAATTATGATGAAGTTTCTTAACCTGGTTCTGGCTATAATGATACGGTCAGAAATGGGCTTCCAATCGATTGAAGATCGGCGTGCATCCTTATTCAACAAAACTCCGACGTCTGCCAATCTAGGCGAGGTATCGTTTTCACTTCCAGAGTAGAGCAGCACTGTTTGGGAGCTTGGCGGTAAAGTTGATTCCGATCCAACCCGTCTTGTTTTGCTCAGCCCTAGCATAGCGGTCATTTCCCATTCGCTCTACACAGGTTTTTAGTAGAGTCGCCCTTCAAATGCAGACGCTCTCCATGCTGACTGGTTGCCAATTCAATTCAGGATAAAGGATTTTCGTTGTTGTTTGTTCCGCAGGTGGTATTTTATCTCCCACCTACCCGATATATCTATCGAGCACAGGCGCTCAATATTGGATCAGTATGATTTTATCTGGTTGACGAAACAGGTGGAAAATGGCCAAAGGTATTTAGCGGACAATATGAGATCGATGGGATTTTATCCAGTCAATGTCCTAAATTACCTTTCGGCTTTTCTTCCCTACGTCATTGAAAAAAGAAGAAATTAGTCGAAATAGCCCGGAAAAATTCGGCGATCGATGTGTTTTTTTTTTATTTGTTTGTTAAGGCTTTAGGGGATGAACTTTGGATGCAAGGATATCCTTAGCGGAAAGGAAATTAAGTTACGGGATGGGGTAAAGATTGAGTGATTAGGAAGGAACTTTTGCGGGTCATAATTATTGGGGAAAACAGTAGACAATTGTGATTTTATCTCGTCGACAAGAAAACAAAACAAAGAAAGCGAAACCTCTTTCAGCCTTTACGTAAACGCTACACTTAGGCTGACTAAAACTGACGGTAAAAAATAGTCGAAAGTCCGAAGATATTCGGCGCCCAATATGGGGAGTAGAAACTTAGTCATTTAAATT
Organism: Chloromyia formosa; assembly: GCA_964017055.1. NCBI lineage: Eukaryota > Metazoa > Arthropoda > Insecta > Diptera > Stratiomyidae > Chloromyia > Chloromyia formosa. Next base: position 60,624,709 of record OZ024818.1, read on the forward strand.
AAAATGGCAATCGAATAAGCGCGTGGTGCAGTTAGTTAGAAGTTACAAAACCGAAATCTTTTCAAAACTAACCTTAAGGCCACCGTATGATTTTCAAGATGTAACATTTTGTTTCATTAGGCAGGAGATCTCGTGCCCCTACATAATGACACTCTGTTCAAATGCCAAGTCTGCACATATCTAGGTCTGGATAGTGACATTCAATAACCAACTGAGATAGCGTAATAAAAATATCACTGGTTTGCATACAAAATGTTTGAAACTTTTCAACGCCACCATTATGTTTTTGCCCCCAAACAAAACCCTTGGATCAGGATGTGATTAAAATTTTTAAGTGTAACTAGCGTCCCGTTTTGGTTATTTTATTCATTAAAAAATTGGAAGGTTGCCTCAAAAAAATGTTTGCGTTCTTTCAAGCGGACACTTCCCATAACCGGATAAAATTGTTGACCCCGATGGTGTCCGGTTATGAGAGCATATACACTGCGTAGCATAACTATAGCCGCATCATATATTCCGGTAATTTTAGTATTTTATGAGATATTTTGATGAAACTTATTACAGCATATTAAAGCGATATACAATAATTTAACTTCTATTTTACTAAATCGGAGCTATCTATTCTTTAAATTGGTTTAATTACGCCATATACCTTATTTTGTTAGTGTGTCATAACTATAGCCGCACTAAATTTGCACACTGCAATATCGCCATATTTTTTGTTTTCTTTGAATGCAACCTATTGAACTTCATTCAGAGTACCGTTGTATTTTCTTGTTTTGTAATTCATTCTCAAACAAAATGCCACATGGCGCGTATCTGAACGAGGTGAATGAAGCAAAATTTTAGCCTTTTTGGATAATTTTTGATCCAAAAAGGCTAAAATTTACCGGAAATTGGACGAAAATTGGGGCGTTCGGACAGAGTTATCTGAAATTTCGTCAATAACGAAAACAAATACGAGAAAAAGAAAACTGTAAGCCCAAAATCCAAGCTGAAAGATACAAGCACCGCAATTAACTCCATGAAAAGTCTATCGACGATAGCTAAGAGTAAGGTGGAAGTATCTAAATCTATTGTACAATATAATAAGTAGGGTTTTAAGACAGTCAAAACATATTAAACGGTAAAAACTCTTTACGATGCCGAAATTACATCTTGGGCACAAACATGCCCGTATGGCGTTTGCAAGGAAAAATTTGCTGACAAACTGGAAAAAGGTGTTTTGATCTATTTTCTTGATTTTCCTTTTTCAGGTGATTTTTTGAGATGAAAAAAATTCAATCTTGACAGTCCAGACGGATTTAACAACTACTGGAGGGGTCTGCTGAAGGAACCTCGATATTTCCCTAAGAGAAATTTCGGAGGAGGTTCCTTAATGTTGTGGGGAGTATTTTGCTCTGATGGAACAGTTGATTTAGCGTATCCCAGTACACGAATGACTTCGCAGGATTATGTTATGAAAAATAAATTACTTCCTTTTTTGGAAGGGAGAGACGACACAGAATTGATTTTCCAAAAGGACAACGCCCCTGTCCATAGCAGTCGTCCTTACTAAAAGTTGGTTACAATGAAAGGGTCTCAATGTTATGGAATTGCCCGCTTGTTCCCCTGATCAAAACCCTATAAGAAACCTTTTGAGAACATAAGTGCGTCAAATTTACTCGGAAAATCGACAATATCAAAGTGTGTTTCATCTGAAGGAAGCGGTTATCAATGCGGGAAGGTTGGTAGCCGAAGAATTGAGAATGATTTTGGTGGATAGTACGCCAGATAGGCTCTTTGAGCTTATTCAAAGCAGGGTAGGTCCTACCCAGTATTGATTTTCTTTATTTTCCTTATTTGTGTAGATTTTGCCATATATGTATTTCTCAAGTGCGGTTATAGTTATGCAACTTCAGGAACACTTTTTTGCTTTATAAAAAAATAACGGTTTGAAATAAATGAATTATGTTTGTTAAATTATTTGTTTCCTTGACTTTTCTAAAGTATGCCATATTAGTAATAGCTTTAGGTTTTTTTAAACTTCACATTTCAGCTGTTTCATAGTGCGGTTATAGTTATGACAGGCAGTGTATATATTGTTTTTGTCACAACGAAAATATGTAAAACCTTAAAGCTCTGTAGTTATAGCAAAATATGTATATATGGAAATTATCAGCGTCACCCCCACCGATTTAGCCATGTCTGTCTGTCCGTTCGCACGATAACTTTCAATAGAATGAGGCTAGCGACTTGAAATTTTGGTCAAATGTTTGTAGTAAGAACTTGTTGGCTAGTATTGAAAATGAGCATGATCCGACCGACCGCCTACCTCTATTATACGGGTATATGTAAAATAATAAAATGTATCTCTAACTCCCGATCAAATAAACGTGAAAGGCTCTAGCTTTGGAATATGGCTCGCGAGTGACCCTCTTTATACTCTTCTGTAAAATGAAATCAACCAGTTGGAAAGTAAGTGTACTTTTGTTACAAAGAGCCCCGTGTTACCATACTTTTCACGTTTTTTTTTTGTCTATAACTCTCTGACGTAGGGAGCTAATTTTGGGAGTGTGAAGCTCAGATGAGAAGCTGCTTTAGTTTTAGTAGATGGGCATAATCAGTCCAAAGGAACGCCTACCTCCCCTACAAAAGCCAAAAGAAGAAATATTCATTTAGCTACGGTAACTTTTAATAGAATGAAGCTAGCGAGTTGAAAATTTACTCGGATGTTGGTAGTAAGATCTAGTGAGTTTGTATTGGAAACGGGTAAAATCCAATCAAAGAAACCCCTACTCCCCTACAAATGATACTTTAAATATGCAATAACTTTCGACAGGATGAAGCTAGCGACCTGAAATTTTAGTCAAATGTTTGTAGTATATCTTATAGCTAGTTCATTTTTAGGAATTGGCAAGATCCTATCTCCTCTATAAATTTGTGTTTAAATGAGCTCACTCTTCACAAAATAGCGCCTTGCTTCCCTACAAAATTCCTTCATCGTAGCTTCATTGGCTAACTTCTGTTCAAACTGACCATATAGAAGACACACTTTATGCCTACGGCTTTGGCCTATTTGAAGTTTGATATCAGCACTAGGTCTGTACAAGTCTAGGGTATATACACTTCGTCCTCCTTTCATTTTGGCCACAAGTAGGCCTTCATTTGGTCCTCATTTTTAGTATTTGGGTATGGTTCTTATTTATTGTCCTTACTTATGGATATGATAAACTTGACGGTTAACCTCAGAAGTCAAATATTACGAATCTGATACTCTTGATAAAGTTTCGTTATTTAAATGAGACCATCTTTGAACAGACAATTATTATATTGTACAATATGCCTTGTAATCCTCAAATCAACAATATTTTCGCCAGCTCTCGCTGATTGCGAGATTGAATTTGATCTACAAAATCATAACAGTAAATACATAAGAAAGGATGTTTTCCAAAAATATGTCAAGATATGTTAAAGCGAAGAAATGACACTAGAAAAGGATAGATTTGCTGCTGAATACTTCTTAGGCTAGAAATTCATTCAAGGATATTCTATTGAATTATTTCGATGAAATGGTATAGATGGAGAGAAGTCTTTAGGAATTTAGATTAGAGTAGATTGGGGGATGAGCTGCGAGTGCTAAAATACCTACTAGCACTAGCCTATTGTGCTATAGCCCTAGATCTGACAACAGGCCTAGACCTGTCAATCAAGTTTTAATGAATTTGCTTTAAAGGGTGAGCGGGTTCGAAGCAATCTACATGAGCAAAGTGTAAAGAACCAAATTCTGGTCTGGTTGTGCTGCTTCCACCGGCAGATCGAAAGCAGCACCGGGTGAGTAGTCTTCCATCGATGATACGAAACCAGACCGAGGGTCCTATTACAGCCGGACCATGATGCGAGCGCATTGGCATCTGCTCCGTCCGCCAACCATTCCATCCTTATCTCCTCATTTTTTATTATTCCCCATTTTTGCCTTCCCTGTTTGTGTTGTCTTCCCCAGGCCTAATTTTTATTAACACAAGGACAGGAGCAACGAGTGGCAGGAACCCCCGCCTGAGCTACAGCAAGCGTAGGCCGCTGCTTAGCTCGTTGAGGAGCCTTTTTTGCTAGATGGCACGGCCCGATCTTCACGGTCATTATGCTACCTTACGCTTGGTCCCCACGGGCCTCAGTACACTCCCAGTCTCCGCTGCATTTACTGACGGAACTTAGCTGAATCCCGCAAAAGTACTCAGGTCCGAGGCTATCCTGGCCAGCTCATTAGCCTGTTAATTCATAGAAATGCCAGGAACCCAGTAAAACGTTACCGTTTAAGGAGCCTAAGTTTTGCAGTGTGTTCTGGCAGCTACGCACTAGCTTGGACGAGACAGACCAGTTGCTTAGTGCCAGGATTGATGTCTGGCTGTTAATAAATATTAAAATTCCTTTATTGTTGATAAATATAGCTATATTCTTTCTATCAAATTCGGCTTTCAGGCAGAGCTCCGCACATGACTCGATGGCATGTGATGTACTTCTGCCTGGAATACTGTGGTGAATCTACCCATATATATAGAAATACCCGGGGTATTATAGGGATTCAGCTTAGTCAGGGCAACGCGAACCTTGAATCTAAGAATCGTCAGTTTTGGTTGTGCCATCGCATGCACATGCAATTGTGAAAGAGCTAGCAGCACCTGTAGCGCCATAACATGAAACAAGCAATCCTCTGAATTTTACCTTGGGTAGATTTGCCAATTACAGTATACACTCTCATCCACCATATTTTAGCATCGGTCTAAGGATCGCCTTGTAAATCCAGAGGACGGTAGAGAGTTTTATTCCCCACGTTGTAACGGACGGTTTGGTGGGCATCCGAAGATGCCCGTGGCGACGGAGCCTAAATTAGCATATTACCGTGATGGTCGGGCCGTGCCATCTGCCGAAGAAAAAGGCCTTTCAACGAGCTAAACAACGGCCTATGCTTGTAGCTCAGTTCGGGAGATGTGGGCGGGGTTTTCGCCGCTCGTTGCCCCTGTCCTTTACGTATTAACAAAAATTCATAGGTCTGGGGAAGACAACACAAACAGGGGAGTTAAAAATTTGGTAAAAAAAAAAATATTCGATAAGGGTGGAATGGTTGACGGACGGATCAGACGCCCAGGTCGCACCTGGGTCCGGGTGTAATGAGACCCTCGGTCTCTGGTTTCGTGCCACCGACAGATCACTACCCATCAGGTGCCGCTTCGATCTGCTGGTGGGAGCAGCACTACCAGACCATAATATGGTTCCTTACAGGTGGTTCATTACAGGGCAGCTTCTACTTCGAGGCCTGCCAAGAAGAAGAAGCTGAGGATAAAGTGTGCTGCTAGAAATAGAAAAAATAAAACGAAAGCGAGCTGGGTACTGGAGTCAGCCGACAGCCATTGTAGAGGGGAAAAATTAGCAAACCAAAAAAAAAAAAATACTACATTTCTCAATTATTCGGATGATCAACAGGTTACAAAGAATTCTGAGGCCAGCAGAGGCGCGACACTGCATTCCTTGCCGTAATTCACTCATAAACGCTGTAAGCTGCTGAGCACATGAACAATAGAAAAATGCAATACTGTGTAAAGAAATTTTTTTAAGTTACTTGGAAGGACAACCCTGGCAAACAAAAAGGTATCCAGGGCTCCTCTGCGCTTCGTCCGGTCATCGAAGATGCTCCAAATGCCGGCACTTCAAAGCATTTATGGAGGCCTTAAATACGTGGCTAAACCACAAAAGACAAACACAAAGCCAGGACTGCCTTGTTAAATTGAATCTAAAAGGAAAAACTACTCTATAGGAAGGATGGGGGTGCTACAGAGGAAAGCACAGCTACTTGAAGGGAAAATACGTGAAGTAAAGTGGCTAAGTCCTAAGACTTAGAGGAAGTAGTCTTAACGTGATTGTGGATATACAAATCGGTGGAAGGACCAAAAATGAACTCGATGAGGTCCTTCTTAGTCCAGTTCTTTACCAGAAATGGGCCCCACGTTATTACCGTGAAGGTCGGGCCGTTCCATCTGGCGAAGAAGAAGGCCCCTCAACGAGCTAAACAACGGCCTATGCTTGCTGTAGCTCAGTTCGGGAGATGTGGGCGGGGCCCTCGCCGCTCGTTGCCCTGGCACCAGATTTGCTTGAGGTATTTTTTCCTGAATTAGGATATAATCTAGCAAGTGTCTTACCATGGTCGAATCCAGACTAAATACGCCATCTTTTAAAGTTACCTGCCAAATAGCGTTATCACATAATTTTAAGTACAGTCAGTTGAAGTTGAGCGAAGTAGTGACTTTGAGGACATGATTGAGCAAAAAAGTAATATTTTATTTAAAGCTGAAACAGTAATTTTTTAATTTTATACTGTAATTTACAGAATAGTTATTCAGAGTTCTCTCTCTCTCTGGATCCTGTCAACCCCTTGTGGGGCATAGGGCATTAACCACGCCGACTTTCCACCTCGTCCTGTTCGCCGCCATCGCCTTCAACTGTCTCCACGATTTGCCTAATAACTTACCCTCGACCTCAACTGATCTTCTCCAGGTGTTTCTAGGTCGTCCAACGCGGCGACTTGCATCGGTTCCCTGTGAGTTCCAATCGAGGGCCTGTTTAGCAATGTTTTCCGGCCCCTTATGAAGTGTGTGGCCTATCTATTGCCACTTTCGCCTTTTTATAGAGTTGTCTATCCTGTCCTGGCCAGTAATGAACAGGAGGTCGTCGTTGGAAATGACCTCCGGCCACCGTATGTGGAGGATGCGCCGTAGATACTAGTTCGCGAAAGTTTGCAATCTAGTTGTTATCGCCCTGGTCAGCTTCCAAGTTGAACAGCCATAAAAAATCACAGATTTTACACTGGTTTCGACGATCCTGAGTTTGGTACTTCTAGAGATGTTGTTGTTTTGCCAGAAAGGAATTAAACTGAAAAAAAGCTGCCCGAGCCTTATTGATGCGAGACTGTACATCAGCATTCGCACAACCATCTGCTGTAGCTACGCTTCCGAAGTAGCAAAAATTGTCCACTTTTTCCACCGTCTGCCCCGAAACACAAATTTCGGTCTGTCTACCTGGATCCAAGCTCAAGAACTTAGTTTTGGCAGCATTTATTTCAAGGCCCGCATTGCCACTTTCGCGGTGCAGGGCATCCGTCATTGCAACTAGATGATCCGATATATTTGAGAGAAGACAAATATCGTTAGCGTAATCCAGGTGTTGAAGGTATTCAAACAGGTTCCATCTGATACCTTTGCTCTGGTGTTCATGAACCGCACTGCAGAGTACGTCGTTAATTGCAATCAAAAACAATATAGGTGATAAAATGCAGCCTTGTCTCACTCCGCTATGTACCTCGAAGGGATCTGAAAGCTTACCCTTGTCTAAGACGTGACATTGGGCTCCGCTATAGGACTCCTTGATGATGGATATGATTTTATCTGGTGTACCTATCCTACTATATATAAGGCCTTCCAGATGTATTCTCGGTCAACGCTGTCAAACGCCTTCTCAAAATCGATGAACATGAGATGTAATGGGGATCTCCATCCTGCGGATTGTTCAATAATAATTCGGAGGGTGTTGATGTGGTCGCTACATGAAAAGCCCTCGCGAAAACCAGCCTGTTCATCGTTCAGTGTGCGGTCAGCTGTTTGCTTGATCCGGTTTAAGCGTATTTTTGCCATCATTTTGGAGACTGCGGGGAGGAGGAAAATTCCACGCCAATTATTACAATCCTTCAGGTTACCTTTCTTCGGGATCTTAATAATGACGCTCTTCTTCCATTCTTTAGGGAGAGTTTCGGTTTCCCAACACTCTTGCGTAAGGGGGAAAAGAATATCCGCAGTAGCATTGATATCCGCCTTTAAGAGTTCTACCGGAATTCCATCTATCCCCGGGGCTTTACCCGCTTCCATCGATTTAATAGACACAGTTAATTCCTGTTTAGATGGTGGGCTGATACCAACTCTGGCTATTTGCGGAATATTTTCAACTTCTAGTGAAGATGAGTTCAAATGTCCCAAGGTGTTATTGAGGACCTCAATGAAGTGCTCTCTCCACCGTTGCAGTTAGTCTTCATCAGTGACCAGTAGGGACCCGTCTTTATCTATCACGGGATTTTCAGTTGTAAAAGATTTGCCTTTTAATGGCTTGATAATTTTGTAAAGGGTTCCACTGTTACCACGGTAAGCCGCTTCCTCTGCCTTCTCCGCTAATGCATTGATGTTGTTGCGTATGTCCCGTCTTACGCTTCTTTGCACGCCTTTCTGAACAGAACGGTATTCAGCTCTAAGTTGATTTTTGACTACGTCGTCAGTAGCTGAGTTGATTTGTTCTTTAATTCTCTTGCATGCCGAGATTAGAGACCATGTAGAGTCGCTAATGAATGGCCTTCTGTCGCGATCCAATTTGCCCGCAAGAGTTTCACCGCACGAGATAAATGAGTCCTTAGCGACGTTCTATTTATCATCAATTATAGTAGTCTCATAAGGTGGTGTATTAGCTCTTTCGCGCAAGTGGGTGGAATAAGCACCTCTTAGTGGATGTTCACACTGCGTGCGATGCCGAGCCGAGCCGGGTCGAGCGATGCAATGCGATTGCAAGCTTTTAAAGCAAGAAAATGGAAAGTCTTCAATTTTAAATGGAATCACGCTTTGAGTGTACACACTGCGCGCGATGCAATGATGAGCCGAGCGATGGCCCGATGTTTTCACAAACTTCTTTGCTTTTTCGTGCGAGTACCGGCTGCTGATTTTTTGCGATGGAATTTAATGGGCTTTGCGATGGAGTTTATGGGCTTTGCGATGCTTTGCGATGTGAAGCTTTTTGGAGCCAGTATGGTGCAAGTACGAGCTGTAAAGTAATATTTGATGTAAGATCACACTGAAAAAAATGCATGTATGTCTGCTTTTATACCCTAGACTTGTAGGCGCGGCGGTGTGGCAGTGTATACATGGAACATAAGGTCGCGTTTAGAAGGCGTGGTTTCACAAGCGGTTTGAGCAGCGGACACCGCTGCGTATAAAGGCATAGAGCAGAAGCGGCGGTTTACATATTTAGTGCCGGTGCACATGGACGTCGAAATGCCATCTGACGCTGCATCACTTTCAATCGGATAGGAAGAAATACATTACGGGCAATGAAGCGATGCACATGGCCGCAGATAGCTATCCGATAACTATCGGCGCATCGGCATCATTTTGCCGCCGCGATAGCTATCTGGGATGACGCTGGTTTCTGTTCCTATCTGCGTCATTTCACGCGTCCGCATATCAATTTTTAATAAGCCGGCCCACATAAATTCGAACCCGGAACACGGACACGGTCACAATGTTTGATTTGTATGATGTTTCTTAAACCATTCGCTTGAGGATCACTTTTAAGTGCCAATTAATTAATTGTTAATTGTTGATCGTGACTACTACAATTAACAATTAATTTTGAGAAAAAAAAATGGTGGGGAGGGAGCTCTCAGCTCGGACGGGGGTTCGTAAGGGGGTTCGTAAGGGGGGTGAAAATGGTGTTAAAAATGCGATATTCCTTATATTTTAGAAGTTATGGCCAAAAACAGTTTATTTAAAACTAAAAATAACATAAATTGTAAATTCAGGTTGCAGATAGGTATCAAAGAGGGAGGAGCTTAATTGACGAGGCGTCCGGCGTCATTTGGACGTCCATGTGTACCAGCTCTTACACTGAATTCAAATGCAATCTCGCCGCTCCACAAACTGCGGCGGTGGCCTCAACGGCGAGTCGAGCGGTTTATACATTCATTGTCCTAAAGCCGCTGCGGCTGCCGATTTTTGCGTTTATACACAGCGGTGCGCCGCTGCTCAATCCGCTTGTGAAACCTCTCGTCTGAGGTCGCGGAAGAGATGATGAAATTCAGCAACACTGGGCCTTTCTTCATTAATGGGATGCACCCAATGACGACACCCTTCCATTTTTAGAGCACTGTTTTGAAACAGAAATAAATTTACTGGGTGAAGCACAAACGACATGATGTCGAACAGATTCTATTCCTTGAACTAAATTGGTCTCTACACTCCATCATTGCGTGCAGTGAACATCTCGGATCATCTTTGCATCGCAAGCCATCGCTCGGATCATCTTTGCATCGCAAGCCATCGTTCGGCTCGGCATCGCACGGCGTGCAATGTGAACACCCACCACATCGCATCGCTCGACCCGGCTCGGCTCGGCTCGGCATCGCACGCAGTGTGAACGTCCACTTATAGATGGATCTTTAAGCTTTTGCACATAAAAACGTGGCAAGATTCTTGCATTTTGAGGGCGATGGATCGCTGCCGTTTGTAAGCGCATTTTTGCGACAACAAGTTGGTGATCGCTGCCAATATCAGCTCCCCGTTTCGACCTGACGTCTAAGAGACAGTTTCTCCGTGTCTTAGAAATGGCTATATGGTCAATCTGGTTCTCTGTTCTGCCATCCGGAGAAATCCAGGTTGTTAAATGGCATCGTTTGTGCTTGAACAAAATAAAGCCGATGACGAGCAGACGAAAGTCACAAAATTCCACGAACATATCGCCATTTTGGTTCCTGTTGCCTAGACCATGGTTGCCCGTTAAGTGTTCCAAACCAAGGTTGTCAGATCCAAAATTGGCATTGACATCTCCCATAATACTCTTTATATCAACTTTGGGAGCCTTGTCGAAGGTGTCGCCGAGTCGGTGGTAGAAGGCGTTTTTAGCTGATTGATCCGCTGGTTCAGTCGGGGCGTAGCACTGAATTATTGTGAGGTTTTTTACCCTGGATTAAAATCTGGCTGTAAAGATACGGTCAGAGATTGGCTTCCAGTCAATTAGAGTTAGGCGTGCCTCTCTAGTCAACAGGATTCCGACGCCTGCCATTCGAGGTGACATATCGTCTTCATTTCCAGAGTAGAGCAGTACAGTTTGGGAACTTGGTGATAAAGTCGACCCCGATCCAGGCCATCTTGTTTCGCTCAGTCCTAGTATATCCATGTTATATGCGGTCATTTCCGGTTCGACTTCAGTGAGCCTCGCACTATTGCACTCGCCCCACATCGTTCGAACGTTCCAAAAACCGATCGTGGTCCGTTGTTTGAAACCAAAAGTCGTTGCCGGTGAATCAGTCCATGGTATCCGAGGCTCGTTTAATGTTTCGAGTGTAAATTTATTTCAGGTACAAGTACAGGTTACAAGCCCACATACCCAATCTTGGGGGAAGAGTTGCTTCGTTAGGTGTCCTAAGAGTCGCCGGGAGCTATTTTTTATATAGTGCAGAGGTAGCTCTCCAATGGTGATTTTAATTGCGCGTTCTTTTGATGATCTTTCAGCTGGGTGTGACATGTTGGTGTTCTCACAATTATGTTGCAACTCCACCGTTCGCCTATTTCCTGAGACGCACTGGCCATTCAGGATGATCATCGTTATGTGCCTCTATCAAATATTTTGCAGTGCAGAACTCGGTTGGCTTGGTTAACCATTCCAAAGGGCGCCCACGGGTAGGAGTATGGAAGAGGTTATTTGCCCCCCAATTTGTATTCACACATGTCTAATGGCAAATCAGTGTGCCTTGTGCTGTATTGTTAGAATATTCGATCTTGATGAGTACTTTTAAAAGGTGTCTTGTTGTTTTGCATTCTAGTCGATGTCCTTATTTTTTATGTTACAAACCATCTGGAGAAATTTTGGTATAATATATTCAAAAACAAAAATCGCCCAAATCATACAAATCGTGAGTTTCCTCCGTCTCGTCGGTCCGGAGAAATTCTGAGCGAATAGAAAGTCAGAACTCATGTATAGAGTTTCTACGAGTATATATTTGCACTATCCTCGGCACACAAAGTTTGAGCCATCCGTTTCCAATGTCATAATGTGTATGTGTACATTCGAAGTTGAAAGGAAGTCCTTGAACAGCCAGAGTTATGGAACTGCGTTCGCCTTTAATTTATGTCTTTCCTTGCCAGACAGCTCTCACGAAAACTTTCCTTTGTCACATATACGAACGAATAAGTTGAACTTGAGATGCAGCTACAATCAACACTATACTCATATAAAAAAAGAGGACGAACTTGAAAAATAAAAAAAAATCACGAACTGCTATGAGAGCTCCTCTTGCATATATCATGCAAAACATTGTCCTCCACTTAACGACGCTTAAAAAAATATTGACCATAAAAGGACCATAGAAGGCAACTATAAATCTGCTGTATGATTCTCATCTAGCTTATTGACAATTCTATCCTTTAGGTGGAAGCCTGGACCTTCAATGTCTCCAACATATGCTCGTTGAATTTTTTATTGGTGCTTGAAGGCGGTAGCAACATGTCGTTATTGGAATTGGAAATTAATTTTTAACGATCAATTCACATCTGAAGCAATGATTCGTGGAATAACGCATATTGACTTCGTACACTTTCGTTCCCTGATTAAATTTTGTATGTGAAATAAAACAACGCTTTTTATTTTACGACATAAACATATATAAAACATGTTTTCTTGCTACTTTTGATTTGAATAATACTTTTAAAGAGATATTTGTTTCGGGAGCATCTTCCTCTCTTCTTCAGTATAAGTGAGACTCAGCAAGTTTTAAAATGCTTACAGGTTCAGGATTCCGTAAGGCAGCTCGCTGAGCTCTGTAATACAAAAACTTCCATTCATATCCAAAAATCCTGGTGTACTCGGACCCCTGCTGCCATTAATCTATTACATCCTTTATACCACCACATCAAAGCATTTAGTTTAACATGAAACGAACCAACTCAATTGGATTACCCTTTCCTTTTTTTATAATTTTAATCTTTCAAACGATCTAGTTCTATTTCAAAGGATACCCTACAACGGAATTTCGAATTATGGCTTGTGCAGTTTGGAAAATTTTAATTTTATTCACTACTTGAAGTCAATTCGCGTAATGAGACTATCTCCTTCCGGCCATTCGAAATCCACTCAATTAGCCCGACGGAGGTAATGTACAAACGTGGTGAACGTCCTAATTATCTTAAAAGCGACTATACAACTGTGAAGTATTTTTTGGTTTCCCCATGAACATTTTAATGGAAGCCAAGGGATTATGCCTGTACACTCGAAAAGTATTCGCTTGGAATTACTTTTGCCACAAACGAAATATTGTGGAGCTTGAAAAGATTTTTCTCTCAAGCTAAGGCTTAAGGCATCCTGACACGGAAGCACGTTGGATTCGTCGGTCAAGTCTGATTATTTTCGCCGTTAAGTGGATGATAACTTGTTGAACTAATGCGATGAAAAAAAACCTACTGAATGTCCTTGTGCGCTTTCAATTTGAACATGCCATCAAGTCTGAAAAATAACTCGCAATTTAAACAACTCGCTCCCGGAGGATTGTACACATTGCTCGGGACTGTTGTCTAAACTCCGGACTCATTAAATATAAAAGCACTAACACAATTGCACTTGAATTGTCTCTGAAATGGTTGTTTTATTGTAGTCATACATATAAAGTTCCTGTTTGACCGACTGCTACCGCTCATTCTTATGCACACGTTCCTCTTTGTTATCTTGAGGAATGGCACACAATAATGAAAACACGAGGCGGATTATGTTGATATAGATTCAGGACTTTAAAGAACCCTTGTCGTTCATTGAAAACCATCCTACATCAAACCCCCGGGAAATGTGGGTATCCTTGAAAAACATGCGGTTTTATCGATGTTATTCATTGTGGTTAAAGGTTGGGTATCCGGCTAATGGAATCACCCACATATATTGTGAACATACACTCGACGCAGTCAATGTGCCATCAAGGACTCGTAAAAACTGAAATTTTATTAGTTTGCCGTGGAATAGTGCGCTTGTGGGAAGGTCTCCCCTCGTTGGCATGCAACGGAGATTGAAGTGAAAACAAAATGAATGCAGGATGGGTCGAAACCTTGTTAGCATTTTATTTGTTTAGTCGTTAAAGTAACGAGGAGCCGTGCAATTTTTCCTACTGATTTAGGATAAGAGCACTCAATTTTTTTTTTTTAAATCGCGATCAGTAGACGTGAACGAAATGCAATGAAGACATCAATATTTTTTTACGAAGGAAAACACATTGAGCTCCCTACTCCGTTCGGGACTGAAATCAGAATTCCGAATCTGAAAAAGAAGAAAAGAAACGAATAAATCACATAATATTGTATCATAGTTTCGACTTAGCACTTCTTTGTGCCATTAATCTATAAAAATGTGACTTCACTTTTTTCGTCGTTCGTGAGATGAAATGTTATCCTCATCCTTCATTGGCCGTACTTGTCGACGATATTATCACGTCCGAGCCGATTTACGATTTATCTCTTATAAGTCCTGATAAAACCATGGATAAATAAACGATTTTTTTTTTGCCCGCAAAGCTGTCCACCACCCACCTCACATATCCCAAATCAAAATGCTTTCACAAAGTTTTCCCCGTCGGCGGACTGAATTGAGATCTGCAATTCACTCGGAAGCAGTAAGTTTCGTCGGACTATACAGGGTGTCCGGAAATCGCCGGATAAACGCAATGCCACGTGATTTCCCAAGCAAAAAATATTAAGGGATATTTTTCCGAAGTCTTAACCCTTTAGCTGCTACAGGCATTTAGATTTTTTTGTGAAAATTTCCTTCCCCAGACTACAAAGCACTATAGGCACGTTCTTTTGCTTTTCTTAACCTATATACTATAGGTTAGTGAAATAACACGCAATACAACAACAATGCTACCCTATATAGGTTAGCGCTTGACCTAGTAATTTATCGAGGGCCGATCCTGATCCGGAGAGCGCACAAGTAAAGCTTTTATTTAGGACGCATCTAGCGGTTGCTAGAAGAAGTTCATATTTTCATCTCTCTCTCTGGATCCTGTCAACCCCTTGTGGGGCATAGGACATTAATCACGCCGACTTTCCACTTCGTCCTGTTCGCCGCCATCGCCGCCATCGCCTTCAACTGTCTCCACGATTTGCCTAATGACTTACCCTCGACCTCAACTGATCTTCTCCAGGTGTTTCTAGGTCGTCCAACGCGGCGACTTGCATCGGTTCCCTGTGGGTTCCAATCGAGGGCCTGTTTAGCAATGTTTTCCGGCCCCTTTCGGAGTGTGTGACCTATCCATTGCCACTTTCGCCTTTTATAGAGGTGCCTATCCTGTCCTGGCCAGTAATGAACAGGAGGTCGTCGTTAGAAATGACCTCGGGCCAGCGTATGTGCAGGATGCGCCGTAGACACCGGTTCACGAAAGTTTGCAATCTAGTTGTTATCTCGCTGGTCACCTTCCAAGTTGAACAGCCATAAAGAAGCACAGATTTTATATTGGTTTCGAAGATCCTGAGTTTGGTACGTCTGGAGATGTTGTTGTTTTGCCAGAAAGGAGTTAAACTGAAAAAAGCTGCTCAAGACTTATTGATGCGAGACTGTACATCAGCATCCGCTCCACCATCTGCTGTAACTACGCTTCCGAGGTAGCAAAAATTGTCCACTTTTTCCACCGTCTGCCCCGAAACACAAATTTCGCTCTGTCTTCCTGGATACAAGCTCAAGAACTTAGTTTTGGCATATTTTCACCTCAGTTCACCTCAATTAAAATAGATTCACTGGAATTCCACATTTTTTCCAATTGGAAAAGTGTTTTTTGTTGAAATATTAGGAAACTACTCGGAATCAATTAGTTTCTTCTATCACAGTTGCATTTGATAAGTTCAATGCTTGCTCTTGATGCAATAGAATGAAGTCAGTTTTTAATATTTTTCAAAGAGTGGAATTAATGCACCACTTAAAATCTAAACTTTATCTGCGACAAAATCCTGCATGGATAACTGCAATAGAACGCGCCTAACTAATATCTCTAAAACTACACTAGCTAAAGCGCTCAAATGAAAAGTTTCTCGCAGCTAATGCATTGCTTTGGTTGGTATAAGTGGTGGCTGAAGCACAACTTCCCAGAGCCCAATTAGCGCGAATGCGCCGTTTTGTAACCACAAACCTCGGCAAAATCGGTTGTAAGATGGTTGGGCTAACACGGGATGGAAGGATGCCTAGATCCAACCGGAGGAGTTCAGGAAGTGTAGCAGCTCCCCGATCTTCACCCCCGATACATCCCCCAGGTTAACGAGAAAGGCCTCGCCCAATGCTCGATGTCTGGCCCTAGCAAGGGCCGGGCATTCGCAGAGGAAGTGAGTGAGGGTTTCCTTTTCATCCTCATTTCCACAGCTGCGGCAATGCGGATTATAAGGGATGCCAAGTCTAATTGCATGTTCATCGATAGGCCAATGTCCTGTAATGACCGCCGTGAGCCTGGCGACATCCCTACGGGACTTGGTTAATAGCTCAGATGTTTTCCTACTGTCATAGGAGGGCCAAATCTTCCTTGATACGGCGCAGGTGGGCAGATTCCGCCATTTGGAATTCACAACATTGAGGTAGTAAGAGGAGATCTTGCTCTTAACAGTCTTCAGCGGAATACAAACAGATTCCGCATGAGAACTTTCTAGAACGGCCCCCCTCCTGGCCAGCTCGTCGGCTTTTTCGTTTCTCCAATGTCTCTATGACCAGGCACCCAGAGCAGGGTGATATTGAGCCGTCTGCCAAGGCGAGTTAACTCTTCCCCACACCGCTTGACCAGTTTGGAGGAAATACTCGCCGAGTTCAGTGCCATGATAGCGGCCTGGCTGTCTGAGCAAATGGCGATGTTCTGGTTATCTGGTATATCACTGAGAGTGAGACACGCCTTCATAATTGCGAGAGTTTCCGTCTGGAAAATGCTGGCATAGTCCGGGAGGCGATAACTCTCCGAGATATTCAGTACTTCAGAAAAGATTCCTGCACCGACGCCGCAGTCCATTTTCGACCCGTCGGTAAAAACCGTGATGTCAAAGTCCTTCACCGCCTCGTCCCCCCTCCATTCAGCGCTGGTGGGGAATTTGGCAGAGAAGCTTCTGTCAAACCTCAGTTTGGGCACAGTGAAGTCTGTTTTTATGTTGACCACATCTCGTGGCAACTGGTTGAGGATGTTACTATGGCCGTACGGCTTGGCAGTCCAGGCTCCCGAGTCTCTGAGCCTGACTGCACTGCCCGCCGCCAGCTGTTTAATAAAGAGGCCTATTGGCGGAAGATGCAGGATCACGTTTAGCGCTTCCCTCGGGCAAGTTCGCATGGCACCTGTAGTGCCAAGACAAGCCGTCCTTTGCACCCTGCCAAGTTTTGTTATGTTATATCCTTTAGCAAGTGCTGGTCACCAAACTAACGACCCATATGAGAGAATCGGACGGACTACTGCTGTGTACATCCAGAGGACCATATTTGGCTTAAGGCCCCATCTTTTTCCGAAGGTTTTCTTACAGGCGTAGAAGGCGATGCAGGCTTTCTTCACCCGCTCCTCAATATTTAACTTCCAGCTCAGCTTCGTATCTAAAATGACACCTAGATACTTTGCGCTGGGTGATAGTTGGAGTAACTGACCGTTTAGTTTAGGGAGGGTAAAATGCGGTACTTTGGTTTTAGTGGTAAATAGCATCAGTTCAGTCTTGCCTGGATGCATTGCTTTAAAATACAAAATTTATTCATTTCGTGACGGACGGATGAATGGCTTAATAGTTATAGCTCTTTAAGGTAACATTTTTTGTTTTACTTAACAAAAACAAATAATATTTTTTCCACAATTTTCTCAATTTGTGCATACCTAATGTGATTTTTCAGTTTTAAAAATAAGTTCTTTATTGTATTATGATAAAATAGTGTTAACATCATTTCATCATAATTACTTAATTTCTGGCAGTTGTAGCCCTTTGAATGTTTGAAAACGGCATTTTTTGTTTAATAAATTTTCAGTTAAAAGTGAAAACAAGCCAGGTAACAAATTTTATGTGGTCCAGGTGAACTGCATAAGGTATTTTTATATCCTCCACGAATGTGATAGGGTATATTAACTTTGTCATGAAGTTTGCAACGCACTGAAGGAAGCATCTCCAACCAAATAAAATATATATGTATATTCTTGGTCAGTATGATGAGACGAGTCGATTAAGCTTTATCCGTCTGACTGTCTGTCCGTCTGTCCGTCTGGTTCTATGTAAACTAGTCCCTCAGTTTTAAAGCTATCAAGCTGAAATTTTGCACAAAGCCTTCTTTCTACTGCACGCTATAAATATGTCGGAGCCAATGGAATCGATCCACTACGTCATATAGCTGTCATTGAAACGACAGGCCCAAAAGTCGGTCTTTGCGAGAAAAACTTTTTTATTTCTAAAGATATCTTTCTCAAATTTTGTGCAAAGCCTTCTTTCTATTGCATGCACGCTGTTGGAACCATTGGAATCGGACTACTACGTCATACAGCTGCCATAGTAACGACTGGTCCAAAAGTTGCTCCTTGTGAGAAGGACTTTTTTATTTTTAAATTAATCTTTCTAGAATCTTAAATTGCTCAGTAATATCCTTTGACAAATCACCTTGCCGAATCTGGTTGAAATTGGACTACTCTATCATAATGGCTGCCATATGAACGACCGTTCCAAAATTAAGTTTTTGCTAGAAAAACTTTTTTAAATATTTCTGAAGTAATCTTTACCGAATTTCATATATTATTCAATCATATTTACTGCTAAATCACACTCCTAGATTTGGTTGAAATACAGGAACAGTGAAATCAGAACAAGTTTAACTACTAATATCAAAGTAACAAATGCACCACAAATCGAAACGAAGAAACGGGAAGCGTGAAGGGTAACATACCGAAGGCTAGCTTGTTTTTTTTAACTTTTTTTTTTGGTTACTGAACATCATTGAATTGTTTTTCAATTACATTTGTGTAATTTGAGAGCCACAAACACTGCGACAATTGTACTATGCCTGGATCCTAGCGAGCAGGACTAAATCTGCGTATCTAGTCTGCTCATTTCGATAAATCAACTGAGATGGCCGAGTTTGATCGAGGCTACGTCCTCGGCCGTGGGGTAGGCAATGCCGAAGCAAACAGTTCGGCGGCAAGCAAGAGCTTCACATTCACAGAGGATGTGTTGTGGGGTTTCGTCATCGTCCTCACAGAAACGACAGCTTGCATGGCAAGCTCGTCTGCCTGTTCATTACGTACAATGTTGGAGTGCCCAGGAACTCGGTAGATGGTGAGGTTGTTGGAGGCCCCAACGATGTTAAGGATATCTTGACAAGACTTCACTAGCCTTGAGTGAACTGATAGACTAGTCAGCGGCATGATGGCCTCCTGGCTATCAGTAAAGTTTTTTTATGTTTTTGTTAGCGTAGGCTATGGCCTGGCACAGTTGCGTACAGACCTCAATGGCATGCACTCCCGCCTGGAAGCCAGTGGAGATGAAAATTATGTGTCCTGGACCAACGATGATCCTTCATCCATTTTGGACCCGTTCGTGAACCATTTTATTATGTTTGAATGAAGAGAGCGGTAGGACTCCGTCCACTGCTCTCTATACCACACAATTGATCGGAAGGAATGCTCGAAGCATAGCTCCCTGGTCAGGTGATCAGATGGCATACTGAGCGTATTGCGGCTTGGCAGCTAGCTACTTTGTTCCAGATTCAATTTGATTTGTGCATTGCCGGTTTTAAGCATTGCTGCTGCAATTTTCGCCTCTGCCTCAATATGAATATGCAGTTGTGGAAGGTCAACCAAAGCCTCAAGGGCCGTAGTAGGCAAGAGCGCATGGTTCCCACTATTATGTGGCATACAAGTATTTTTTTTAGGAGAGTGTCCCTACAAACTGAGGTGGTCGCTCTTTTCCAAAAAACGACTGCTCCATAATCAATAATTGGCCGAACAATAGCTTTGTAAATCCAGAGGACAATGCGGGGCTTGGTGCCCCACATCCTGCCTGCATACTGCCTGTAGATCCACAAGGCTTTTGTCACCTTTCCTGATCTTTCCCCCAGAAGTTCTGCACAGAGTAGCGCCATCAAGTGTGACTCCCAGATATTTGACATAATTTGCCATTTGTACTGGAGAGTTGTACAAAGAGGGGCATTTCATAGCCCTAAGCTTCCTTTTCTTCGTAAATGGGACAA
Organism: Chloromyia formosa; assembly: GCA_964017055.1. NCBI lineage: Eukaryota > Metazoa > Arthropoda > Insecta > Diptera > Stratiomyidae > Chloromyia > Chloromyia formosa. The sequence goes on from OZ024818.1 coordinate 60,644,698, forward strand.
TAACGGCCTTCGACTACACGCAAAGCATTCTGGATGATGTCGACTAGAGCTTCTTCAAATTTATCCCTGACACTATTAACCAGGTCGTCAGCGTATCCTTGTGTTGAGAATCCAAGTGAGGATAATCTCCACATGAGCGTGCCTATAACTATGCACCATAGCAGTAGTAATAAAACACCTTCAAAAGCCGAACGATCACGGCCACCGAGCGCTTCATATTTTTGTCCGATTCACTTGCAACTGGATATACCACAAACGCAGCCGAAGATAGTTCCTGCGGTGCTCGTTACAGTACGATAGCGATTTCCTGATTTGAAATCGCTGGATATTTCCTGTGGAGTCATTTAAAAGAACTTGTCTACATATAAGGCGACCCCACGCAGTGTTTGAAATTTTTTCTAAAATTAACGATGTATCAGCCAACATTACAAGAGGAATGTTAGGAAGAGCTTTCCAAAGAGAGCACGAAATTATTTAAGAATGGAAGATGCTCATTTCGAACACCTATTATAAAATAAAATAGAAAAATTAAAAATTAAATTGCCTTATCCTTTTTATTCAAAATAATTCATTACTAACAATTTGTTACCTGACTTGCTTTCACTTTTAAGTGGAAATTCATTAAACAAAAAATCCCATTTTCATACATTCAAAGGGCTAAAACTGCCAGAAATAAAGTAATTAGTATAAGATGATGTTAACACGATTTGATCGGAATACAATAAAAATTTTTTTTTTAAACCCGAACAAGTGCATTGAGTAGCAAAAGTTTGTGAAAATAGGGATGAAAACAATTTAAAATTTTTTTTTGGTGAAACAAAAAAATTGAATTTTAAAGGCTATAACAATTAACAACAGGATGAACATTTTCTTAAAAAAAATGTAAATGCCTTTTGCAGCTAAAGGGTTAAGATCTCGGAAAAATGTCCCGTAATATTTTTTGGTGAAAATCACTTGGAGAATCACGTGGCAGTGCGTTTATCCAGCAATTTCCGGACACGCTGTATATGGAAGGATATATTGTACATCTAGTGCATGCCTACATTTGTCGAATCGATAACGCTTGCGGTTGGTCATATGGCGAACAATAAATATATCTTAGATATTAGAATTGATTATTTGAGTGTAGATATAAGTTTATCGTTTTCCGGGCAATTTACACAAGGATCCGGGATCCGGAGCCTTGGTTTTTTGAACAAATGCACAAATCTTAGACGAAATGGAAAGGTCAAAGAGCGGAAAGTTTTCCCTAAGAGTTTCCGCAATACGCAATTGTGCTGGCGTCTGGCGAGCATGAGTACTATATCTGAAAGGAGTTCCGAAGTTGTTAGTATGGTAATTGGATTTCTTATTGTTCGCCTTGAATGTTTTCTTTAAAAATTAGATGAAGAGTTGTAAATTAAATTAGTTTTATGCAAAATGTCGATTGAGACAAGCCGAAATGAAAGGAAATTCAATTGGGTAAGACCTGGCATTTTTTAGTTTTAGTTAATAAAATCGTGAAGCACGTTTTAATTTCTGTTCTAATTAATTGTTACTGTACATTAAAGTAAAAACCCTCTCAATGCGGGGGTTGTGTTCCAAAAAGTTAGAGCACTTAACAGGCACGTAGCTAGGGGGTGTTTTCTAAGTTCAAACACCCTCCGAAATATCTGAAAAATTTAAATTAATATGTTTATACTATTCAAGTCCAATTCCCGTTCTCTTTTATTTTGTGCCGTGTGACAAAAACCTAGCACTGAGCTCATTCATTTAGATAATTCACAAGCTGCAATTCATTATCGCACCGGTGCCATGACTTAGATAGCTTTTCCGAGGAATTGAATAAGTTTCTTTCAATTACTGCTCGGAGCTGAATTTGAACCCTTTAGTAAAAACGAACTCTCTACACATAGGATCAACCACTACAGTCCTCCTGTAATTTTTCAATATATTTCCTAAGCACTTATTGAAATAGAGTAGCCGATGAAATCTCCGATGAGTACCATCAGCAAAATCGTCAAGAAGTGATGGTATTCTTGATGACGGAAGCATAAGAAAAGACTGTGTAGTTGAAGAGAGTGTAATTATCAGGGCGCCTTTAATAATATCCGTACTGAGGTCATTCAGAAGTCACTCACTTCGGGTGGACTCACTTTAGTAGCTGAATAGTAGAGATGCTGAAAAGCAGAATAATTGTATCGGAGCTGGGTGATTGTCAAGCCACTAGATACGAATGTAGGGGAACTCCCCAATACGGAGTGTAGTTGTTGGATAATAGCGATGGACGGATTCCTTAGGAGGCTGGAAGCATCAGGAGCCAAGTAATCGCGTACGCGGACGACTGGTTTCGGTAAAGTTCCTCTCTGTGATAAGCGACATCATGAGTGGTGCTCTGGACATAGTAAACACCTGGATTGCCGAATGTGGACTAAGTGTGAATCCAGGCAAAATCGAGTTAGTCCTTTTTGCTTCAAAGACATAAATACTGGAGTTTCAACTACCCCACTGAAAAGTCACTTCTTAAAACTATCAACCAACGTCAAGTGGTTCGGAGTCATTCTCGACTCCAAATTCAGCTGGAAGGCCTACATAGCCATCTATGCCTGCAGGAGAACCTGCGGCAAGAGATGGGGTCTTCAGCCACAGATGGTCTTAGAACTGTACAAGGCTGCAGTGCGACCAATTCTCGCACACGGAGCACTGGCATGGTGGCCAGCTCACCCTGTTGAATAAGATGCAAAGAACTGCAGATTTCGTAGTCACAGTTGCTATGCGTTCATGCCCAGCAGCCGCACTGACCGTTATATTGCACCTACTCCCTCAAGACCGACAAATAGAATTCATGCAGCGCAGCCAAACTAAGGGAGTCTGGGGAGTCCATCCCTCAGACCAAATCGTATGGAGTCTCTACCTGTCGCAGTACTTTGGTGACGATGAAATCTATAGGGAACAGAATTTCATCGTCACCGAAGTGGATTTTGGACTTTGCAACCGGGCTCTACGAGAGCGGTATGGAACGAAGGGGACGTAATCGGGAAATATGGCTGCAGAATATTCACCGATGATGGCTCAAAAATGGATTGTGGAGTTGGTGCGGAGATCTTCTCAGAAGATCTCGGAATATGTATGTCCTTTCGTCTCCCAGATTATGCAAGTATATTTCAGGCTGAAGTACTGGCGATGAGGGAGGCGTGTAGAACGCTGAAGCGCACCACAACAACCACTAAGAGCTGCTATCTTCACAGATAGCCAAGCCGCAATTAAGGCCTAAGAATCAGTAACAAGCTCCTCGAGAATAGTCAAACAATGCTGCCAAGAGCTGGATGGACTGGCCGAACTTTTCAGAATTTCCCTCCTATGGGTTCCACGACATAGGAATACTTATAGTGGGGAACGAAAAGGCTGATCAACTAGCGGGGCAGGGCTTTGCACCTCACGAGCCGTACGCTGTCATTGGCTGCGTTCCTAAAACGCCAGTGCTGAGTCAGCACCTAGAAGCACAGTTACTACTGCATGGTGATTTGTCGTAGAAACCCTTGTGCTGAGCTAAGCTCTGAGACTAAGCGCTTTCACTCTTGGTCAGCGTATACTTTTCTCGCTTTTCTGGCTCAGCGCAATATTTGGCATTTGCGACAATTGTCAAACTTCGATTCTAATCTCGGCTGTGTTGTGTATGGTTGCTAATTTTGTTTTAAAGTAATTGTTAAACCTTATTGTGGGAAAGGAAGTTGTATTTTGTGTGTCACCTGGGACTCATCAAACCAAGGAATTTCAAGTTTTCTGTCAAATGCTAAACAGAATATGGCATTTGACAAATGAGACAACCGGCAAGCATTTTCTAAAACACGAAAGTAATCACAATGTGCTGGTCAGCAATTGTGAACCTATTGTGAAGCGCCGACTAAGCGCTGACTCATTGATTTTTTTTAGGAACGCAGCCATTGTTCACACGCCCCTTGGTGTTGTAAAAGGAGAAATTCATAGACATTATATAACACAAGCCAGCGATAGATGGAGTGCACTTACAACGTGTGCTAAATCCAAGAAACTGTAGCGTTTTTACGATGCACGTCGAACAAATGCCCTTCTGAATAGAACCCGCTCGGATGTCGTTAGTGTTACAGCGATCACTTTGAAACATTGGCAGGTGGGCGAGCACGCGGCCAGTTTGGCCATCTCATACAATCGTCACTGCCGGAGCTGCAATAAGACGTCGTATAGGGAAACTGCAATCCACTTTCTGGGAGAATCTTCAGCTCTAGTAAGAGCCAGGTATCAGGAATTGGGTAGCGCCTTCTTCACTGTCATATCCGACACCCTTCGAGGAAGTAAAGTAAACTCGAAGCATATCGCGGACATAATATGCTTTCTCAATTCCACGGGATGGTTTTGATAGCGCTCTCTCTACACTAACTACGGTTATCCTCATACGAGGCTTTGTGGCATCAAAACGGCAGATTACAAGTGCTACTTGAGTTTTCTTTCCGGTGGAGGAGGAAACTGCCACTTCAACCAACCACTACATACTTACTTTTTTTTATATGCATTGCATACCCAACTCTATATAAATAGCATCCTGGCTAGACATTAGTTATTTATTAGTTCTGATGTTCAGTTTACTTTTGGGCACTATTTTGCTATCTAGAGGGAAAATAAAATGAAATTGTTGACTTTTCTGCTGGAGAAGTTACAGTCACCATCAATCATTTTCAATTAAAATAAATTGCATCCAACATATTCCCACAGAGGATAATCCGCTTACAATAAACGCTTCAAAATAAGCCTGCAGCATGTTGTTACATGTTGTATCCATCACATTACAATGTCTCATTTAATTATGTTGACAAAGGGCTTTTGCCTAAGTATCATTACATGTATTTGTCGGAACCGCAACCATGCCAATCAGCTTATTAAAACAGCTGCTTCACCTGCACGCGTTGTCGTCGTCATGTCAGAGTCCTTGCGCCATAGAGCATATATAGGTATAATATAAAAATTCCTCACCCTTTCAAACCAAAATGAATTTCCCTTCTTGAATTCTCGTCCTTGCTTTCGTGTTTTTGACAAAAGGAAATATGTTTAGCAGGTCAGGTCAGGTTGACTATGCTGACTTAGCTCACTCTCTCCTTCTCTTAGATGAAATAGACGAGAAGTGGCAAAATTTCGCTACATATCCCCAAGTAATCGTTGCGGCCAACTTTAATTTTGTTCTGACTTCAAATGGTCCCCAAAGATGCCAACTTGCCCAGCCATTAATTAATTATGCAATTAATTGTCGGGAAGACGGAGTGCTTAATCCAAATGGACACGGCTGGAATTATGACTCTCAACGATAAGGTACGTGGCCAGAAGCGACTTATATCTGAATCCTGTACTCGGAACTTCTTAAATGAGCTTAGAACTTGCTTAAGAAGTTCGCTTCATCTCAATGCCACTCACATTTCGAAAGGATTATGACGTTGGGGGTGTGGGTAAATTCGTAGGTCTCCCTTATGGATTAGGTAAGTTTGTTCTTTGTTCACGCATCTTTCGTCGAATTCAACTTCCGTTCATGCATCCAATTTCAGCCCGAAAAAAAATGTAACGTAGCAACGAGTATACTCTGAAAACTTTCTTTTAATGATTTTTTAGCATTACACAGGCATTATCACATCCTTTGAAGCAATCCCCAGACACGTTAAGTAGCTGCAAAATGTATTCCCTTTGCATGTATTTCGCTCATTTTACGTATTCCATGTAGACTAGTCAATGAATCCTCAGAAAAGGGAGAATAAGATTTCAGGACTTCGATAGGAGTAGTTATTAGGTAAACCTACTACCCCGCGCTTGGGAGGTGCTTACGGTGCGAGGGGTGAGGAAGGTCCCATTTTTGGGTATTGCGGTTATATTTCGGAAACGGGGGACTCTAGAATAATATGTTCTATTCAAAAATGAAAGCTTAAAATAAAATTTTCGAATTTCTAACGATTCAAGAGATATACCTTAATGAAAATTGATAATTTTCGCAGAAATTATTTGCTTCTAGTCCATCCCACGATCGATTCTCAGAAAACAAGTCAGAGACGAAGTTGTAGAGAACTAAATTCCCTTTAATTTAATATACACTTTTACTTTATCTTAAACCAATCAAAAGTTACAGAATTTCTAACAAATACAGTCATTTTCAAAATATTAAAGCTAATTAAACTTCCTATGCAATTGCCTCCATACCTATCTTTGGAATGTCAGATTTCCTCTCCGAGCCTCCATCATTTAATTCATGGAACCAGAATAAATTACTCGAATCAGTGTCTATTAAATTTGGAGAAGCGATGAACAGGATCAGCAATAATGCACCCACTACAATGCTGGATCCAATACTTTCATTTTTATCATCGTGGCGTGACAGCCCGACGTCGGGCCTTGGCCGCCTGGATCATTGTCCTCCAATTATCTCGGTCACGTGACCACGTCCTCCAATTTTGGAAGCTCAGCAGCTGCGCGGCGTCCACACCTACTGAGCTCTCCCAACGAAATCTCGGTTGTCCTCGCAGTCTCGCTCCGTCGACTCGTTCTGCATTCATTACTCTCTTAGGCATGCGATAATCGTCCATTCTTTGTACATGCCCTGCCCATTGAAGTCGTTGTAGTTTGACGATTTTCGAGACTTCCAGCTCATCGTACATTTCATACAACTCATGGTTGTACCGGATGCGCCATCCATCTCGATCGCAAACCGCCCCGAAAATTCGCCGTAACCTTACGTTCAAATGTATCTAGCATGTTTCCGGAGGCTTGAGTTAGGGTCCATACTTCGCATCCATAGCATAGCACTGGTCGTATAATGGTTTTGTACACGCGGAGCTTCGTGTTTCTGTGCACATGCTTCGATTTCATTATGGGGAGAACCGAGAAAAAAGTCTTATTAGCTAACTGTATCCGTCGCTTGATTTCGTCAGTTTTGTTGGCGTCCCTTGACAAGTAGCAACCCAGGTAAATAAAGTTTTTCACGAACTCGATGTTGAGGTCCCTCACATTGATGCTCGGTTGTGCAGGTGTCCTTGTCGTCGATTGCATCATTATTTTAGTTTTACCCTCGTTAATACGTTGTCCAACTTCTTTTGCAGCGGTATCGAGTGTATGCAGAAGTTCTTCTGCGTCGGCCAATCTTCGGAGCATGATGTTGATGTCGTCGGCGTACGCTGTGTCGATTTGATGAGTAGCGTCTTGCTGTTGTCCATATTCATAGCCCGAATAACGTATTCCAGTGCTAGGTTGAAGAGCGTCGGTGCCAGTCCATCGCCCTGTTTCAGACCAGTGCGTGTTTCAAATAGATCAGTAAGCCTATTCTGGATCCTGACCTGTGAGACGGAGTTGGTCATCGTCATCTTAGTCAGTCGCACTAATTTGGCCGGTATTACAACAAGATGCTGTACAGTACTCCACGATCGATACTGTCGTATGCCTGCTTGAAGTGACAAAGATTTGGTATACATTTACGTTGTATTCCCAGCACTTCTGGAGTGTCAGTTTGACCGTAAAGAGCTGATCGGTTGTGGAGCGACCAGGTCTGAAACCGCTTTGATATTCGCCAATGATTCGTTCTGCGTACGGTTTTATTCTACAATATTTTCCAGAATTTTCGTAAAATTTTGTAGGACGTACAAACTAGTGAAATGCCCCTGTAATTCTCACACAGCAGTTTATCTCCCTTTTTGTGAATTGGACAGATGATGCTTCTGCGCCAATCGTTTGGAATCATCTCGTCCTCCCATACTCGCAGGAGTAATTGATGTATGGCATTAGCTAAACCCGTCCCACCGAATTTTAGCAGTTCAGCTGGAATCTCGTCAGCGTTTTAGTGACCGCAACGCAAGATCAGCTTCCTCTACTGTCGGGGGTTGAATGGGTGGGCCTAGACCAATAATATCGTCAAGGGCTTCTTGTGTGGGGATGTTAGATGGTAGGTTTAGAAGCTCTTCAAAATAAGAGGCCAATCGTTTGTTAATGCCATCGGTCTCGATGATGATGTTTCAATCCTTGTCCTTACAAAGGCTAGTCCTGGGTTGGTGGCCGTTCTTAATTGTATTTACTAGTTTGTACGCTTGTCTGGTGTTCCTATTAGCTAAGTTTTCGTTTATATTCAGCAACTGCTCGTCAAAGTATTTGCGTTTCTTACCTCTAATTGTTCTATTCGATATTCGCCGTAGCTCGTCATATTTTTCTCTTCTGGCTCTGGTTCCTCGTTGAATCCATTGTGTGTAGGCCTCGTTTTTCGCGACAAGTGAATTTTTGCATTCTTCGTCGAACCAGTCATTTCGCGCTCGCCGGGCTTTCTATCCCACGACCTTCTCTGCGACATCTCCGATGGTACCCTTGAGTTCTTCCCTGAACCCATGGACGCCTGTGTTGCTGATGTTGTGTAGCATAGTCGATAGTCTTTCCTCAAGGGCGGCAGCATACGCCACCGCCGTAGCATCGCTCAGAAGCTTATCAACCGCAAAGATTTTGGGAGGGCTGATTCTCGATTGGTGCACTGAGGAAATTCTACATCTGTAGTTTGTCTTCACCAGGTGATGATCTGAGTCGCAGTTTGCTCCTCGATAGGAGCGGACATCCATCACACTAGACGCCCATCTCCTGCAAATGAGGACGTGATCAATTTGGTTGACGGTGTGTGCGTCTGGAGATTTCCAGGTCTGCTTGTGAATGCGTCTATGCGGGAAACACGTAGAGTTTACGACTAGATTCCTGCTGCAGGCGAAGTCGATAAGTCGCTGGCCGTTGTCGTTACATTCCCCGTGGAGACTGTGGTCCCCTGGTGCCAACTTTCATTTCCGACTTTCGCGTTTAAGTCTCCCAGCAGCGATTTGACGTCGTTTGTTGGAAGTGAGTCGAAGAGAGTCTCAAGGCGCGAGTTACACATAACCCTCAAGACCTCAATACTAATCCTAATAATAAGGATATAACTACTAAGTTTAATTAAAACTTATATTGTAATACTTACATTATAGTTACTAAGTTCAAATCATTATAAGTATGACTCACTATACAATATCAAATATTTCTTATAAACATATAACATATTAAGTTACCCATGAGTCATACGATCATCCAACAATAATTGTTTATCAATATAAATATTATGCATATTCAGCACTTTTATAATAAAGATTTCATTTCAAGAATAAAAGCATATCTGCTTAGATCAGCATAAATGCAGGTGTCGGTCCATGCGACAAACAAAGACATCGTATCATGCAGATGTCCAAATGTAAGCAATGATACGATCACCGAACAGAATGCAAACTGCAGACCTAATCAAAATAATACTATTTAAGCAGGAGACCACTCTGGTCCAAGGCAGTTCTAATACAGTATTCAGTTCCAGTCGGTCCAGTTGGTGTTCAGTTGGTGTTCAGTAATAGTTAGTTGCAGTCAAACAAAGTTATTATTGAATAAAGTGTTTCTTTTAAATAATAAAAAACCAGTGTTCTTATTTCAAGTGAGGAACTCGTAAGAGTATAAATATTTTTTTTTTTGTTGTTGAGTACAATCAGCAACATAACTGGCGCAGTCGTTCGTCTAAGGAGGGAGGATCCGCCTTTGACTTAAAAAACCTACCTGCATTCACAATCGTAAGTAAAGTGAAAGTGAACTTAAAAACTCCTTCGATTAGAGAAAATCTGGTCGAAGTAAAATAAACAAAAGTTTTGAAAAGTACGCCCACAAAAGTAGCTAAGGAAAACTTAGACTATTAGGGTAGGAACAAAAAACAAAACTTTTTAATAAAACAAAACCCAAATTAGAGAAAATCTAATTTTAACAAAAATCAATAAAATAATAAAATAAAAAAAAAATTACACCAATTAATATACTGTATTGCAAAGCAGTGAGCTGCATTTTAAGAAAAAGCGCTCGATTCCCTGTGGTAAACACTGAGGAATTCTAATATAAAAGTGTAACAAGGTCCTCCAGTACCATAAACTGTACAGTGGAGACAAAAAGTCTCATAAAATAAATTAAACGCATCTACAAAATATATAAACAATGGCAGAACAGGAAATACCATTGCCATTGGACCTTTCGTTCGATGAATTACTAAAGGAAGTACGCAGACTACCGGTATATAATGGAGACAACAGAGAGTACGCTTTATCTTCGTGGCTAGAGGAAGCACAAACCATTCTCAATTTGGCTCAGGGAAACCATCAAGCGTATCTATTCAGACTCGTCCTGCACAAAATTCAAGGAGCAGCCAGAAACACAATTCAAAAAATACTAGATCCAACGTGGTCATCAGTTAAAGCAATCCTAATCTCAACATTCGGAGTTAACGAATCATACAGCAGCATAATCAACAGGATACATAAGGTAAGCTTCAAAAACGTCGACGACGCATATCATACTTTAAATAAACTATTAAATAGAATAAATACTAAGTACCTACAAGATCCTCAACAAATTGTACATTTAGAGTTTAACCCAGTCCGAAACGAAGGGTTGGTCTTAAACAAATTTAAATCCCTTCTGCCAGAATACAAATCATTTCTAATTGAAATGAGAAATTGTCAAACACTTAACCAGGCATACAATATCCTTAGAGAAATTCAATACAACACTGACAATTACAATCCAGTACAAAACATTAACCCTCGTACTCGTCCAAATCATAGAAATTATATTTATTTATTTATTACAGAAGAATATAACAAACTAGTGTTATATACTACTTAAATTAAAGCACTGGCTATATAGAAATTATAATCAAAATTCAAATCCAAATAATCGGTATAATCCAAATTCAAATCAAAATAACCGTCACAATCAAAATTCATTTGTGCACCGCCAACAAAATAACTATCATCCTTCTAGAAACAATTACAATAATCGTTTTAATCATTACAATCGCCCACAAAATAATCAAAATAACAGACAAGAACTGATGCAAGTTGACAATTCGAACATGTACAGGAACAGGGACAATAATCCAGAACCTATGGATGTAAATTTTCAGCAATGTGCCTCGGAAACCCTTTACCAGTAATCAACTTACAAATAGAGAATGAAGTGATTCCAACACTTATAGATACTGGCGCTTCAATTTCTAGTATAGACAAAAAATGTTTTCCCTTTATAGAAAAATTAAAATTAAATAATCATATAATAGTTAACGGCTTAGGTGGCACATGCCATGTCACGGAAAAAATAAAAACCAACATGCCAGTAGAGTTTAAACTTCCTGAATCTCACAAAATTCTGTGGAACGTCATGGATTTCCATGATAAAACCTTTAAAGCAGTGATTGGTCAAAATCTACTGTATCCATTAAACGTTAAATTAAATTTGGGAGAAGGAACCATGGAAGCTAATAATCAAAAATTAAAATTTAATTATGCTATCCCTGAAGAGATAAATTTTCAGAGTGAGCTCAGTTCGACGGATAACCTTGATAGGTTGTTTAATGAGTTAAATAGAGAGGAAGTAAATTCGCTAAAAAAGATACTCAATGAATATGAGGATCTACTCTATAAGGAAGGAGAAAATCTTTCCTGTACCACTCAGACAAAACACGAAATAATCACCAAAAACAATAAACCCCTTTATTCCAGAATCTATCGTTTTCAGCCTGTCCATGAAAAGGAAGTAGAAGTTCAAATTAGCGAAATGCTAAAACAAAAAATCATCCAACCCTCAAATTCCCCTTATAATGCTCCAATATGGGTAGTTCCAAAAAAAATGGATAACTCACAAAAGCAAAAGTGGAGAATAGTTATCGATTATAGAAAACTAAATGAGGAAACAATAGATGACAAATTTCCGATTCCTAACATTGAATCGATATTTGACAAACTTGGAAAAGCACAGTATTTTACAACTCTGGATTTAGCGAAAGGCTTTCACCAGATTGAAGTCAGCGAACATGACCGTCGTAAAACAGCTTTTTCAACCCCACAAGGTCATTATGAGTTCATTAGAATGCCCTTTGGTCTCAAAAATGCACCAGCAACTTTCCAACGCATGATTAACGAAGTTCTTAGAGAATTTATCAACAAAATTTGCGTAGTATACTTGGATGACATTTTGATATTTGCCACATCACTCCAAGAAATGGAGATTAACATAAAAAAAATATTTGACGCTTTGAGAAAAAACAAACTTAAAATTCAACCAGACAAATGTAAGTTCTTTGCCAAATCAACTGAGTATTTGGGTCATATATTGACAACCGAAGGAATCAAGCCAAATCCTGGAAAAATTGATGCTATTCGAAATTTAAAAATCCCTAGTACCACAAAACAAATAAAATCTTTCTTAGGTATCACCGGTTATTATAGAAAGTTTATTAATAACTATGCAAAAGTAGCTTTACCTTTAACAGATGCTCTAAAGAAAAATCGAAAAATTAATACAGAAGATCCCAGTTACATCGCGGCTTTTGAGAAGTTGAAGGATCTAATTACTAATTATCCCATATTACATTACCCCGATTTTAAACAAAAATTCACGCTTACTACTGACGCCTCAGATAAAGCTTTAGGTGCAGTACTATCTCAGCAAGGACATCCAATATCCTATGCTAGCAGAACTCTAAACGAGCATGAAAGAAATTATCCGACAGTAGAAAAAGAATTATTAGCTATTGTTTGGGGAACTAAATATTTTAGACCCTACCTATACGGTATAAAATTCGACATTCAAACAGACCACAGACCCCTTGTATGGCTTAGCAACTTTAAGGAACCAAATTCTAAATTACAGAGATGGAAAATAAAATTGAACGAGTTCAATTTCAATATTGAATACATAAAAGGAAAGGATAATAAAGTAGCAGACTTCTTGAGCAGAATTGACGCAGAAAAAGGCGAAATTAACGTTTTAACCAACAACAATAATCGAGAAAACGCAATGGAAATAGACGATAGTGAACATGTAACTATACACAGTTGTCTAGAGAATGAAAATGACCATATAGCAATTAGAGAAGGAATAGTAAATATATATAAAACTCAAATAATAATAGTGGAAAGAAAGCGTAAGGAACTTGAATCAATAAACAAAAAGCGAAAGATATTCATAGAAAAGAAAGACATAAGTAACGAAAACAAAATAATAGATATACTTAGGAGATACATACCAGAGAAAGGATATGTAGGAATATTTTGCGAACTAGACGACCATGCATGGAACAAAGTGCAAGTAACAATAATAAAATTATATTCAAATAATAAATACCTCAAATTCATTAAATGCACAAATAAAGCAATAGATTTAACTAGTGAAGAACAATGTTTGGAGAAAATCAAGGAAATACACGAAAAAAGTAATCATCGTGGGATCTTAGAAAATTACGCAGAAATTAAAAATGAATATCACTTTGATAAAATATTAAAAGTAATCACAAAATATATAAATAATTGCGAAGTATGTAATTTGGTAAAATATGACAGAAAACCTTTAAAACCAGAATTCAAACTAACAGAAACCCCCGAGGATATAAATGAAATAGTACATATTGACATATTCTTTATATGTAAACGACAATTCTTTACTACAATAGATAAGTTTTCGAAACATTTATACGTTAAAGAAACTACAGATAAAAATGCAGTAACTTTCATAGAACTTATTAGAGAAAGAAATGCTATACTAGGAAAACCCAGAAAGATAGTTGCCGATAATGAATTCAATATGATAAACGTAAAAGACTTCTTCAGAAAAGAAAATATTGAAATTCATTTTAACTCACCAAAATCACATACAGGTAATTCAGACATGAGTCGATGTCATAGCACATTATTAGAGCAAATTAGAACATTAGCGATAACCGAACCCGAACTAAATATTGTGCAACGAGTTCTAAAAGCAACAGAGCATTATAATACCAATATACATTCAGTAACCCAAGCAAAACCAATCGACATACAATATGGTAGAATAGATAAACCTAAACTAAATAAATTGTTGATTAATAAAAAGACTAAATGGATTGATTACCACAATAAAAATAGAGAGAAATTACCAGAAATCGATCAAAAAGAAGTATTTATCAAAAACTACAAAAATGAACGTCATAAGGAAAAACCTAAGTACAGAAAAATTGAGATAATAAAAGATAATTTAGGAAATATAATTTCAACAAGAAAAGGTAGACATCAAAATAAGATACACCCAGTTCGAATAAAAAGAATTAAGAAGCATACGAGAACAGAATCAAAACCAATATCAGAAATATCAAATACAGTAAGCATTCCGAATACGCTTACATTAGAACAGAAAACAATCATCAATAATGCATTATATAATGGCCCCTTAAACGAGACTCTTGTGTCAAATTTCAATCTAAATATTACTCGAGCCGACATCTCTACTTTAATTGATCAAAAATGGGTAAATGATCAAATAATTAATTTCTATTTGAACCTTATCAGTAAACGAAACAAGGACTCTATAAACCTACCCAAAGTATATATCATGAACACATTCTTTGTCCCGACACTCAAAGAGAAAGGATTTAGTGCAGTCAAGAAATGGACGCGAAAGGTAGATATTTTCTCATATGATATAATTCTAATCCCGGTTCACGTAAATGGAAGACATTGGTGTTTAGCTACGATTGATCTACGAAATAAGGAAATAAAATATTATGATTCATCAGGAAGCAGCGATAATGGAATATTAGATACATTAGGTGAATATTTAGCAGACGAATCAGAAGATAAGTTGTGTAAAGTCCTCGATATAAATACATTCACAAAAGAAAATGTGCGAAACGCCCCAAAACAGGAAAACGCAAATGATTGCGGTATATTTACTTGCATAGCAGCAGAATTCATTGCCAGAAATCATAAATTAGACTACTCTCAATGTCATATCCCATACTTTAGACAGAAAATTATCCTAGAAATAATACAGGGAAAATTATTACAATAAAAACCCTTTGCCTTTACAGAAACCTACACCCAACAATCATTGGACACCAAAACTCATACCATTTTTATTGATCCTAACGTTTACAATTATACAAGCAGAAATTACAATTGAAAAACTACAAACCGAATCCGGAATAATATTAATAAAAAAAGATCCAATTAGATTAATCAAAGACTATAAAAGAATTTATCACAAAATAGACTTAGTTCAATACGAAAAAGCACTAGACGAAATAACTAACGAAATCTATCCCGACCCCCATATGACAGAAACAATTAAATCTATAAAAGGAGAACTAAAATTATTACATTTCGATAGAGAGAAAGCTAAACAAGTTTCAATGCAAATTAATACACCTAAACCAAAACGACAATACGATAACAGACAAAGTACTAGACAAACTACAATGACATATTTACCTGACAAACAAAATTCTGTAATTGTTAGTAGAAAGGAACGCGGATTAATTAATCCCATCGGAAAAATTTATAACTTATTATTTGGATTAATGGACAATGACGATTACGAAGAGATCACAGAACATTTGAGAATAATAGATACAAATAATCACGCTATCATAGAGTCAATGAATAATCAAATTCAAGTTAACAACGTTTTTCAATCTAACCTTAACAAAATTGTTGACAACATTAACAAAACTAACAAAGCCTATAATCAGTCTCTAGCTAACATTAATAATCAGACACAAACAATAAATAAAATTCTAACAACCATTCAACTAAATTATAATCTTGATCTTATAAAGGACGAATTAGAAAAAATAATTGACAATGTAAACTCAGCAAAAACAGGAATCATGACTAGATCCATATTGACATACGACGAAATAGACTTTCATAATTTATCAGTAGAGGAATTAAAGGAAATAACAATAAATGTATTAACACAAGAAAGAAAAATAATATTTGTCATTAGCATCCCTATTTTGACTCAGCCCCTATTATCCTATTACGTAAGAAAAATACCTAACTCAAAATCAGAAACTTTGGATATAGACATTAAAGAAGTTGTACTTTACCATGGAGAATATTATGAACCAGAAAAAAGGACTAAATCTTTAAATAATCTTTTAAAATGTAAAAATATTAACTGTATAAGAGCATATGAGGATGATAATAATGTAATAGAAATTGAAAAAGGATTAATACTTACTGTTAACATAGATATTAAGATAAAACAAGATTGTAATGAAAAAACATATTACTTAAATGGAACATACATAATAAGATTTAATAATTGTAAACTTGAGATTGCAGGCAAATTATTTACAAACCAAATAAAAGAATTTCAACAAATTTTAACATTGGAACCAATTAAAAATATTTCAAAATTCAATTACGCAATTAATGTCGAAGATTTAAAACTTGAAGATATTAAAAATCTAGAAAAAATCGAAGAAATAAAATTTGAACATAAAAGAAATTCCATTGCAATCGGAACAACATTATTGTTCATAATTATCATACTCACTGTATCCTTCATAATATATATTTACTTTAAATGCCATAAATCAATCAAGATTAAAATAATTAACAAAAAGGATATAGAATTACAACCGATAAAAAACACTGTTGAGGACAACAGCAATCTTAAGGAGGGTGGAGTTACACATAACCCTCAAGACCTCAATACTAATCCTAATAATAAGGATATAACTACTAAGTTTAATTAAAACTTATATTGTAATACTTACATTATAGTTACTAAGTTCAAATCATTATAAGTATGACTCACTATACAATATCAAATATTTCTTATAAACATATAACATATTAAGTTACCCATGAGTCATACGATCATCCAACAATAATTGTTTATCAATATAAATATTATGCATATTCAGCACTTTTATAATAAAGATTTCATTTCAAGAATAAAAGCATATCTGCTTAGATCAGCATAAATGCAGGTGTCGGTCCATGCGACAAACAAAGACATCGTATCATGCAGATGTCCAAATGTAAGCAATGATACGATCACCGAACAGAATGCAAACTGCAGACCTAATCAAAATAATACTATTTAAGCAGGAGACCACTCTGGTCCAAGGCAGTTCTAATACAGTATTCAGTTCCAGTCGGTCCAGTTGGTGTTCAGTTGGTGTTCAGTAATAGTTAGTTGCAGTCAAACAAAGTTATTATTGAATAAAGTGTTTCTTTTAAATAATAAAAAACCAGTGTTCTTATTTCAAGTGAGGAACTCGTAAGAGTATAAATATTTTTTTTTTTGTTGTTGAGTACAATCAGCAACATAACTCGCGTGTAGAACTCGTCTTTTATTGCATTTTCTTTAACCACTTCACAGTTTTGCCCCAGTAGCACTCGGGCATCATTTTTCCCCGTACACTGACGATTCCGAGTCTCGTTCGGGCAAATTTTTTGACTTGTAGATAGTGGTTTGCCCGATTATTTACCGTTGCCTATTTCTCAAGTAGTGGGGAAAACATTGAACGATTTACACAGTAACATAAAATATTTTTGCGGGGTAATCGGTTGGCCTGCCGACAGCAGCATATAAATATCCGACTGTTAAGTGGTTAACTTTAGTGGGGGCATGCACATTGATGAGCCAGAGATTGAAGAATCGAGTCTTGATACCATTCACAAATATCAAACTGTCACGAAAAGATCGCGCACTTCTTTTTTCCTCAATGCATTCGACAATCAAGACTGACAATGAAAAAGTTGTCGTGGATCCATTCTTGCTTTGCCAGCGAATCTCCACTACCAAAAAATCGGATGAGGATTTGAAGAATTAAGTGCAGTATGAATTGGCTCCCTACCACTTTATTATTAACGAATGCGGAATGACGAAGTGCAAAAAGGCAGCACTATACACACTCTTTGAGGAAAATGAAAAGAACGTTGATTAACCTACCCTTGAATATCATTCCTAGTCCACAAATTTGTTTGGCAAAAAGATACAACTGTATCAATCAACCATTTGTGATGGTTACGTTAAATTTTTGAAGATCCATTATAACGGGAGAGGTTGTACAGTGGTTCTTGATGGGTACACTGACACATCAGAGAGCACAAAAGCTGCTGAACAGAGTCGACGATATCGGCTCAGGAGATGTGTGGACATCAATATGAGTTTGGAAAGTGAAATTAAAGTCAAACAAGAGGACTTCCTTTCCAACTTTCATAATAAGAGTCAGCTGATAAACCTGCTGATGATGCAGTTGCAGCAAAAATGGGATAAACACTCTCCAAGCTTCAGATGATGCTGACGTTGATAATGTGAAGACAGCTGTCAACAGATCGCAAAATTGCTAGGTAGCTGTAATTGGAGAAGACATCGACTTGGCTGTTTTCTTGGTAGCCAAAACCCCATTAGATCGTGATATTCTGCTGTTAAAACCTGGATGAGGAAAGGTCAAGACTACTGCATATTCCTCACAATAGCTGCAGCAGGAGTTGAAAATGGAGAACTATGCCCATCTGGTATTCTTACATGTGTTCACAGGCTGTGACTCACCATCCACAGTATATCGCATGAGGAAAGTGAATTTTGTCAAATCGTACCAGAAGTTCAAAATCATTCAACGTTCAGCTGAGGTATTTGCCAGCGGTTCTTCTTCCCCCGACTTAATTGAGATAGCGGGGATCATGAGTACTCTCTCATTGTATGGCGCTTCAGCCTCAGAAAAATTCCTCAACGGGAGTTGGGGTTGGGAGAGGAGGAATGGCCAACTAATACTGAAAATCTCAGAGTTGAATTCTGCTCCTGATTAAAGATTGACGATGACTTTTTGCCCATGCACGAAAGGATGTAACAGGGACAGGGATAAAATACTCTGTC
Source organism: Chloromyia formosa (assembly GCA_964017055.1). NCBI lineage: Eukaryota > Metazoa > Arthropoda > Insecta > Diptera > Stratiomyidae > Chloromyia > Chloromyia formosa. The sequence goes on from OZ024818.1 coordinate 60,663,418, forward strand.
GCATGCCCGAATTGCAAAGGCAGTTGGAACAACGGAGTCGGATAAGTAATTCGAGAAGAAGGCGGCAAAGATACCATCGATACACTACCAAACTCTTTGGACAACGTCTTCACTGCTGACGAAGATGAATGAGCCTCGATTCTTCAGTCTCAGCAAAACCAAGAAGTCACCTTGAATGCTTATTTTTTAGGATTTTGTGTAATAGAAAATCAAAACCCTTATAAAATCGCTCAAATGTCCTTTTGTCCGTCCGTCTGTCAGTCTGTCCATGAAATATCTCGTGAACGGTTGAAGCTACTAAAATACTACTACATGTTAATCATCATGGTAGCGTCAACATACTCATTTAGAGGAACAACAAAATAGAACGTATATTTTAGAAATTCTATAACTTTTGATTGGTTTAAGAAAAGGTGGCAAAAGTTGATTTCAAATTAAAGGAAATTTAACTCTCTACAACTTCGTCTCTGCCAAGTTTTCAGAGAAAAGATCGTGGGAGGCACTAGAACCAAATGATTTCATCGAAAATTATCAATTTTCAATAAGGTATATCTCGTAAACTGCTAGAAATTCGAAAAATATGTGAATGAACAATTTATAGGAAATTTAATAAGCTTTAATAAGATTTAATCGAAATACCCAAAAATGGGACCTTCCTCCAAGCTCACCTCACAAGTGCGGGACTTTTAGTATGTTTACCTACTAACTACTAATAACGGAGTCCTGAAGTAAAAATTATCGCATATTCCATGCACTCTACAACGTGTTCTTTGACTGGTCTAATGGGAGGATGGCGGGAGCAATCATGGATACGAAGGCAGTCGTATACGTATAGTCATGTGCTGGTATTTTCTTCAAACTACATTTTCTCATTTTCTGTGATTATCTGGCGAATAGTTTTTTGGTAAAAGGACAAGACAAGAAATATGAAACGAACTCCGGTTTCGTATTTATTCCTCCGGGTGCCCGGGCGGGAGAACGCCGCAATGTCAAGAATACACAGAATGCACACAGAAGCCGAGGGTTGTTCGTCGAATTGAATATTAATCCTGAAAAGTTTTATGACTGAATTCGAAAAAGAAATCGCGTGCAAAATGAAGATAAAAACGGCGCTTTTAGGCTTCGGCAGTGTAAAGAACGAATGAAGATTGTTGAAGTAGTGGCTGGTTCTGAAAGGAAGTGTTTTGAAACAATATCGTTTGAGAAATATGCCGGCATATGCCGTTTGAGGGACCCTGAATGATAATAGAGACAAATGGAAAAGTACGAACGAAAGTATCATGCTGGCGTAACTAACGGTGTTCCGTGTGTTCCATGAAACACGGGCCTCCAAGGCTAAAACAAAATCCTTTTTTTCTGCTAGTCGTAATTAACACAATCTTTCTTTCTTGTTCAATATTTCATAAGTGGCGCCTGGATTAAAAAGTGAATTCTGAACTTAAAAATTGTAATGATTCATATTCTGGTCCAGTAGTGCTGCTTCCAGCGGAAGATCGAAGGAAGCACCTGCTGCGTAGTGATCTGTCGGTGGTACGGAACCAGAGGCTAATGGTCCAATTACACCCGGACCCCGACGCGAGCGCGAGGGTATCTGAGCCGCCGCCAACCATTACATCCTTATTGTCTCATTTTGGCCTCCCATTTTTGTGTTGTCTTCCCCAGGCCTATGAATTTTTATGAATACGTAAAAGACAGGATTAACGAGTGGCAAAAACCACGCCCACGTTTCCCAAACTGAGCTAAAGCAAGCATAGGCCACGGCTTAGCTCATCATCATCATCGTGGCGCGACAGCCCGACGTCGGGCCTTGGCCGCCCGGATCATTGTCCTCCAATTATCTCGGTCACGTGACCGCGTCCTCCAATTTTGGGAGCCCAGCAGCTGCGCGGCATCCACACCTACTGAGCTCTCCCAACGAGATCTCGGTCGTCCTCGCAGTCTCGCTCCGTCGACTCGTTCTGCATTCATTACTCTCTTAGGCATGCGATCATCGTCCATTCTTTGTACATGCCCTGCCCATTGAAGTCGTTGTAGTTTGACGATTTTCGAGACTTGCAGCTCATCGTACATTTCATACAACTCATGGTTGTACCGGATGCGCCATCCATCTCGATCGCAAACAGCCCCGAAAATTCGCCGTAGAACCTTACGTTGAAAAGTGTCTAGCATGTTTTCGGAGGCTTGAGTTAGGGTCCATGCTTCGCAGCCATAGCATAGCACTGGTCGTATAATGGTTCTGTACACGCGGAGCTTCGTGTTTCTGTGCACATGCTTCGATTTCATTATGGGGAGAACCGAGAAAAAAGTCTTATTAGCTAACTGTATCCGTCGCTTGATTTCGTCAGTTTCGTTGGCGTCCCTTGACAAGTTGCAACCCAGATAAATGAAGTTGTTCACGAACTCGATGTTGAGGTCCCCCACATTGATGCTCGGTTGTGCAGGTGTCCTTGTCACCGATTGCATCATTATTTTAGTTTTACCCTCGTTAATACGTAATCCAACTTCCTTTGCAGCGGTATCGAGCGTATGCAGAAGTTCTTCTGCGTCAGCCAATCTTCGGGACATGATGTTGATGTCGTCGGCGTACGCTGCTAATTGTGTCGACTTGATGAGTAGCGTCTTGCTGTTGTCCATATTCATAGCCCGAATAACGTATTCCAGTGCTAGATTGAAGAGCGTCGGTGCCAGTCCATCGCCCTGTTTCAAACCAGTGCGTGTTTCAAATAGATCAGTAAGTCTATTCTGGATCCTGACTTGTGAGACGGAGTTGGTCATCGTCATCTTTGTCAGTCGCACTAATTTTGCCGGTATACCAAATTGCAGCATGATGTTGTACAGTACTCCACGATCGATACTGTCGTATGCCTGCTTGAAGTCGACAAAGATTTGGTATACGTTTACGTTGTATTCCCAGCACTTCTGGAGTATCAGTTTGACTGAGAAGAGCTGATCGGTTGTGGAGCGCCCAGGTCTGAAACCGCTTTGATATTCGCCAATGACTCGTTCTGCGTACGGTTTTATTCTATTTTCCAGAATTTTCGTCAAAATTTTATAGGACGTACAAACTAGTGAGATGCCCCTGTAGTTCTCACACCGCAGTTTATCTCCCTTTTTATGAATTGGACAGATGATGCTTCTGCGCCAATCGTCAGGAATCTCCTCGTTCTCCCATACTCGCAGGAGTAATTGATGTATGGCATCAACTAGACTCGTTCCACCGAATTTTAGCAGTTCAGCTGGAATCTCGTCAGCGCCCGGCACTTTATTTCGTTTTAGTGACCGCAACGCGAGATCAACTTCCTCTACTGTCGGGGGTTGAATGGGTGGGCCTAGATCAACAATATCGTCGAGGGCTTCCTGTGTGGGGATGTTAGATGGTCGGTTTAGAAGCTCTTCAAAATAAGAGGCCCATCGTTTGTTAATACCATCGGTGTCGCTGATGATGTTTCCATCCTTGTCCTTACAAAGGCTAGTCCTGGGTTGGTAGCCGTTCTTAATTGTATTTACTAGTTTGTACGCTTGTCTGGTGTTCCTATTAGCTAAGTTTTCGTTTATGTTCAGCAACTGCTCGTCAAAGTATTTACGTTTCTTACGTCTAATTATTCTATTCGATATTCGCCGTAGCTCGTCATATTTTTCTCTTCTGGCTCTGGTTCCTCGTTGAATCCATTGTCTGTAGGCCTCGTTTTTCGCGTCAAGTGAGTCTTTGCATTCTTCGTCGAACCAGTCATTTCGCGCTCGCCGGGCTTTATATCCCACGACCTTCTCTGCGACATCCTTGATGGTACCCTTGAGTTCTTCCCAGAACCCATGGACGCCTGTGTTGCTGATGTTGTGTAGCATAGGTGGTAGTTTTTCCTCAAGGTTGGTAGTATACGCCACCGCTGTAGCATCACTCAAAAGCTTATCAACCGCAAAGATTTTGGGAGGGCTGATTCTTGATTGGTGCACTGGGGAAATTCTACATCTGTACACTGAACGAAATATTTTGATAGTTCTACCGTAAAAATGATAGTTTTCCTCTACAATTTTCAGCCGATAAGAAAAAATATCAATATTGATATAAAGACACTGTAGTTTTGACATTGATATTAAAACGCTGCGGAAATGATATTAAAAAAATCTTAGTTTGATGAGATAATCGTTCATTATAACTTTATACAAGTTTCAAAATGATATGTTTATCTTATCAAAATAATATTAGTTTATATCAATTTGATATTTATGATATGCAATTTATGACAAAAAGAAATGGAAACTTATCATTTTAATATGATCTCACTATCAAAATTGATAGGAAAATACTATTAAATCAATATTTTAAAAATGTATAAATTATATATATGTATAGGTATATATGTCGATATGAACATTTTAGCAAGAAATCCAAAGTATGCTTCTGGCAACCGAAATTTTTAAAGATAGATAAGTAAACCTGGAAACGTTTGTAGAATAAATAAAAAAATGTTCATAGATATATAAAATAATAGCTTTATTCATACAAAAATAACATAATAAAATACATGAATATACAATACATACAAAAACTAGAACATTTTATGATATAGTCACCCTTTGAAGATCTAGTAAAAGGTATTATATTAACACAGAAAAAAAAATATAGGTAGCATTGACATAAAGTTTAACAGAGTAAGTTTTATCATTCCGAAGAAATGAATTATCAGAAAATTTTTTATCAATTTGACAATCAGCAGTATCAGAAAAATTGGTAAATTTGAAAAAGATTATTCAAATGGAAAGTGAATTGGCATATCGATAAAAAAATTTGATATTTCATTTCGTCGGAATGTCAAAACATACATTGTTGAATTTTTTGTCAATGCTGCCTGCATTTTTTTTTTCCGTGTAGTTTTAAAATTTAGAATGACAAAATGCAATAGCACTTTGATCCAGAATTGATTTTTGTTTAAATAAAATTTTACATTAAGGTTCTTCTCTATGTACTTATTTTAGTGTTTGGTGTTTTTTGCAAAATTTTTACTAATTTTAAATGTGTACTTTCGGTTACTTTTAGTCGTTCCCACATTAGTTTCCGAAGTTTTGTAGTTTTACTCATTGCGAAAGCAAAAGTATCGACATTTTAATTTGAAATTTAAGATTGAATCCATTGGCATCCTAAACTGTAAATTACAGCTTTCGCTGTAAATTAAAATAAATTAAAACGTAGACACTTTTGCTTTCGCGATGAAGTTGACTATAAAAACTTGGAATCTAATGTGGGAACGCATAAAACTTGCTCAAAGTGCACATTTATACTTTGAGAGGGTCAAATTTAGCAAAAAGTACCAAATAAGAAAAAGACAAATATAGAAGTGTCTTAATGTAAAATGTTATCAACAGACATACAGAATTCTGAAGGGAAGTGCTTCTGCATTTTGTCGCTTCATAGTTAACAAAAAAAACTTATTATGATTGAAAAAGTGTATAACAGTTTTGTAAACAAAACCAGCTTACATTTTTTTGTTTCCAGGAAAAAAGTTTCTCCCGTAGCTCCACCACTAACCCAATATTCTGCTTTCCAGGAAATATTTCTACTAAGTCATCTTTTTGAAGAAACTTTAATCTTGCCATTGTTATACCACAGCCTAAAAGAAAACGAAAATTTTGCCAATCAAAATTTCATAAATCTAGTGTATTTTTGAACAAGAGACTTACTTTCCAAATCGGGCAAAATGTGGACTAAGTTCCACTCCAATAATAAATTTTTCAATTCATTGCTTTGTTTCGTCCATTCAAGGTTCTCTGCAAATAAATCCAACGATCCTTGATCACTTTCAAGAATTATATCTCCGTATTCATTTTCCATTTTCGATTTTTGGTTTTTACCAAATTGAAAATTTCAGTTCGGGCTCCGCTGGCCGGGGTACTTCGCGCAATCTTCGATAATACCGGGGTAACAAAACAATCCATGAGCCGATTAGAAATAGTTTGATCACTTCTGCGAACTGACGATTTTTGTTTCTTATTCAACTACAAACTCCGGTCTGGGCTTCGCAAGTCGAATTGAACGCGCACAGACGTGCACTGATAAAGTGAGAAGAACAAACGCGAAACTTGACAATGGTGGAATTCATAGAAATTCACTTTCAAATTGATAGCATAAAATTTCAAATAAAGATATGATAATATAGAAATGATAATATAACTTTCAATTGAATATTCTTTCATATTAAAATCTAACGTAAGATTTTGATATTGAAAATTGATAATTACATTTTTTCATATCATTATCATCTCAATATTAAAAAAGTGGAATTGACTTTTATATTATCAAAAATGCAGGTTTTCAAGAGAATTTGGTTACAAATGATATGATATGAAAAATGATATTGCGGAACTATCAAATTAATATGCAGTATTTTTTTGAGTGTAGGTCGTCTTCACCAAGTGATGATCTGAGTCGCAGTTTGCTCCTCGATAGGAGCGGACATCCATGACACTAGACGCCCATCTCCTGCAAATGAGGACGTGGTCAATTTGGTTTACGGTATGTGCGTCTGGAGACTTCCAGGTCTGCTTGTGAATGCGTCGATGCGGGAAGCACGTAGAGCTTACGATTAGATTCCTGCTGCAGGCAAAGTCGATAAGTCGCTGGCCGTTATCGTTACATTCTTCATGGAGGCTGTGGCCTCCAGTGGTCCCCCGGTGCCAACTTTCATTTCCGACTTTCGCGTTAAAGTCTCCCAGCAGCAATTTGACGTCGTTTGTTGGAAGTGAGTCGAAGAGAGTTTCAAGGCGGGCGTAGAACTCGTTTTTTACTGCGTCTTCTTTAACTTCAGTGGGGGCATGCATATTGATAAGCCAGAGATTGAAGAATCGAGTCTTGATGCGAATCGCACACAGCCGTTCATTTATGGGCTTGAAGTCAGTAATATGCGGCTTGAGGTGATTGTTCACTATAAATGCTACTCCAAACTCCTTGCGGCCCGATGGTTTGCCACTTGTAAAAATTGTGTGCGATTTCTTATCATTAATCTCGCTGCCAAGCCAATTTGTTTCCTGGACTGCAGTAATGCTCAGTTTGTACTTTTCGACCTGTTGAAGGAGGGCCTTCTCGGTCCCCGGTTTGTTCCGCTTAGCTCATAAAGGGGCCTTTTTCTTCGCGAGATGGCACGGCCCGAACATTACGGTCATTTTGGCTACCTTAGGCTCCGTCCGCACGAGCATCATCGGATGCCCACCAAATCAGCCACTACAAAATGTAATGTAAAGAAAAGAATAATAATTTTGTCGAAAAACTGACTTATATAATAGATATAAGTTTAACATAAGCCAATTGCAACTTGTCATTTTCTGAAGCAGCTATCTCCGAGGCCAGCCCCTGAATGGGGTTAAGCGATGTGCTGACAACTCGTCCTTGTAAAACCACTCCACGTCAAGAAACGTGGAACAAAAGCCTCGGATTGGACGGATCAACATCGGCGACCACGCAAACGACTATAGGATTATTCTTTCGGATCCTGAAATGAACGCTTCTTCAACAAACCAGGGGCCACGAAGACCCTCCTTCAACAGGTCGAGATGTAAAAACTAAACGTAACTGCAGTCGAGGAAACAAATTGGCTTGGCACAGAGATCAATGACAAGAGATCAAACCCATAAATGAACGGCTGTGTGCGATTCGCATTAAGACTCGATTCTTCAATTTCGGGCTCATCAAGGTGCATTGGAGTCAAAGAAGACGCAATGAAAGACGAGTTCAACACCCGCCTTGAGACTTTCTTCAACTCACTTCCAACAAACGACGTCAAACTGCTGCTGGGAGACTTTAAGTGGATGTTCGCACTGCGTGCGATGCCGAGCCGAGCCGAGCCGGGTCGAGCGATGCGATGTGGTGGGTGTTCACATTGCACGCCGTGCGATGCCGAGCCGAACGATGGCTTGCGATGCAAAGATGATCCGAGCGATGGCTTGCGATGCAAAGATGATCTGGGATGTTCACTGCACGCAATGATGGAGAGTAGAGACCAATTTAGTTGAAGGAATAGAATCTGTTCGACATCATGTCATTTGTGCTTGACCCAGTAAATTTATTTCTGTTTGAAAACAGTGCTCTCAAAATGGAAGAGCGTCGCCATTGAGTGCATCCCATTAATGAAGAAAGGCCCAGTGTTGCTGAATTTCATCATCTCTTCCGCGACCTCAGACGAGAGGTTTCACAAGCGGATTGAGCAGCGGCAGCCGCGGCGGCTTTAGGACGGTGAATGTATAAACCGCTCGACTCGCCGTTGCGGCCACCGCCGCGGTTTGTGGAGCGGCGAGATTGCATTTGAATTCAGTGTAAGAGCCGGTACACATGGACGTCCAAATGACGCCGGACGCCTCGTCACTTAAGCTCCTCCCTCTTTGATACCTATCTGCATTTCAATTCACATGATGCGATAGGACACAGCGTCACTCTGTATTATATAAGCCGGGTCACAAAATAGCGAACCTGAATTTACAATTTATGTTATTTTTAGTTTTAAATAAACTGTTTTTTGGCCATAACTTCTAAAATATAAGGAATTTCTCATTTTTAACACAATTTTCACCCCCTTACAAACCCCCATCCGAGCTGAGGAGCATCCATCCCCACTATTTTTTTTTTTCCAAATTAATTGTCAATTGTAGTCACGATTAACAATTAATTAATTGGCACTTAAAAGTGATCCTCAAGCGAATGGTTTAAGAAACATCATACAAATCAGACATTGTGACCTTGTCCGTGTTCCGGGTTCGAATGTATGTGGGCCGGCTTATTAAAAATTGATATGCGGACGCGTGAAATGACACTGATAGGAGCAGAAACCAGCGTCATCCTAGATAGCTATTGCGGCGGCAAAATGCCGCCGATAGCTATCTGCGGCCATGTGCATCGCTTCATTGCCCGTAATGTATTTCTTCCTAACCGATTGAAAGTGACGCAGCGGCAGGCGTCATTTGGACGTCCATGTGCACCGGCACTAAATATGTAAACCGCCGCTTCTGCTCTATGCTTTTATTTGCAGCGGTGTCCGCTGCTCAAACCGCTTGTGAAACCACGCCTTCTAAACGCGACCTTATTACGGTGGTAATAACCTTTCATTTGAACTATACTGAATCAAAACCGGAGTCCAAAGCGTATATACCCTAGACTTGTACAGACCTAGTTGTGATACCAAAACTTCCAACTGGCAACGGCCGTTGCATTAAAAGTGAATTTTCCATATGGTCAGTTTGAGCTGTGGGCGTGGATCCAATGAAAAGTTTCATCGTTCATCCATTCGAATTTTGGATATTTACATTTGAACTAACGTTTACAGTAAAGGTTGCCGTTCATTCAATAGGATCTTGCCCATTCCCAAAATCAACTAACCAACCCACACTATAAATATTTGTCGCATTTTGCAAGTCGCTAGCATCATTGTATCGAAAGTTATCGCTCATTTTGAAATTTCATGTGTAGGGGTTCCTTCGGTTGGATCTTGCCCATTTTCAATACCAACCAACAAAGTCATTCTACAAACATTTGACCAAAATTTCAAGTTTCTAACTTCATTCTATCGAAAGTTATCGTGCAAACGGACAGACAGACAGACAGATATGGCTGAATCGAATCAGAAGATGACCCTCATAATTTCCATGTATACACTGCCACACCGCCGCGCCTAAAAGTCTAGGGCATAAAAGCAGACATACATGCATTTTTTCAGTGTGATCTTACATCAAATACTACTTTACAGCTCGTACTTGCACCATACTGGCTTCAAAAAGCTTCACATCGCAAAGCATCGCAAGGCCCATAAACTCCATCGCAAAGCCCATTAAATTCCATCGCCAAAAATCAGCAGCCGGTACTCGCACGAAAAAGCAAAGAAGTTTGTGAAAACATCGGGCCATCGCTCGGCTCATCATTGCATCGCGCGCAGTGTGTACACTCAAAGCGTGATTCCATTTAAAATTGAAGACTTTTCATTTTCTTGCTTTAAAAGCTTGCAATCGCATTGCATCGCTCGACCCGGCTCGGCTCGGCATCGCACGCAGTGTGAACATCCACTGCCGCGAAAGTTAAAAAAGAAAGTTGGCACTGGGGGACCACTGGAGGCCACAGTATCCATAAAACAACAACAGCCAGCGACTTATCGACTACGCCTGCAGCAGGAATCTGGTCGTAAGTTCTACGTGTTTCCCAAGCCGATGCATTCACAAGCAGGCCAGGCAATCTCCAGACGCACATACCGTCAACCAAATTGATCACGTCCGCATTTGCAAGAGATGGGCATCTAGTGTAAGAGATTTCCGCTCCTATTGAGGAGTAAACTGCGACTCAGATCATCACTTGTGAATTTCCTTGTAGAATTTCCTCAGTGCACCAATCGAGAATCAGCCCTCCCAAAATCTTTGCGGTTGGTAAACTTTTGAGCGATGGACCTTGGAAAATATTTAGGTATTTGTACTCAATAGATGGTTAGCTCTAATTAGAATTGAATAAACATACGTATATATGGTGACTAATGAGGTGTTTTAATTTAAATATGGTGACGAGTGATCCGCAATATCATTATACCCTTCACGGATGTGATACGGTATACATATATTAACTTTATCATGAAGTTTGCAACGCACAGAAGGAAGCATCTCCGATGAGACGAGTCGATTAAGATTTGTCTGTCTGTCTGTCCGCCTGTCCGTCTGTTTTTATGCAAACTAGTCCCTCAGTTTTAAAGCTATCCAGCACAGAGCCTTCTTTCTATTGGACGCAGTATATATGTCGGAACCAACGAAATCGGACCTCTACGTCATATAGCTGCCATAGGAACGACCGGTCCGAAAATTCGTTTTTGTTTGAAAAAGTTTTTTATTTCTAAATATATCTTTTTCAAATTTCACAAGAATCAAGAGTATCTATAGTTAAATCACAGTTTTGAATTTGGTTGAAATTGGAATACTTTATCATATAGCTGTCATAGGAACGATCGTTCCAAAAGCAAGTTTTTATTAGAAAAACTTTTTTATTTCTGAAGATATCTTTACCAAATTTCACATTATGAAATCATATTGACTACCAAACCATGTTCCAATTTGGTTGAAATCGGCCTACAATTTCATATACCTCTCATAGGAACAATGAAATCGGAACAAGTTTTACTACTAATTTCAAAGTGGCAAATGCATTATAAGTCGCGTGAAGGGTATCATACCTTCGGGAAGCTTGTTTTATTATCAATTAAGTGGCTAAACAGAAAGTAGTTAGTTAAGGGGGGTGTCTGCGACAACTTTGGTTTGTGTAGTTAAACTCGTAATTTCGTCCAACTTCTGTAAATTCCCGGATTGAAAAATGCAGAAACAAAAATACATAATATCCCAGATTTAATTTTTGAATTGACTTTTTACGGCTATCAGCGTCCTTGGAAAATATTTGGGTATATGTGCTCAGTAAATAATAGCTTTAAAACAATTGGAGTATAATGTGAATCTTGAGACTAATGAGCCTTACTAATTTCAATTTTGTTGGTGCGGGCTCGTTACATTGTTTTACTCGCAATTATATTATTTTGTTCGCAATTACTTGCTTTATGAAAAAATTGTTTTTAAACGGGTTGTCTGCGACAATTCCGTTTATAAATTTGACCTCTTGATTCCCCAGTACTTAGAAAAAGTAATTCCGAAAGTAGACAGCAATATCTCAAGAGGAAAGAGCGTTGCAATCTGCGTTAAAAGTGGCAATCCAAAATAAATTTCGCACGGAATTAGAATTGATGGCAGATCAAGTAAAACAGAGAAAGGGTACATCAAATGATGGAAATTGTGCCTGCATATTTTTTTCCCCAAAATATCATCCAAAATCACTGGAATCGACGAATGTTTATTTATAGATTTGCAGTGATCTTTGAAGTTATTTCATCGGGAACGAAGATTCATGCAGAAAACATTGGATTCTTCGCCAAAGCATTTTGTGCCCCTACACCTATGGTATTAAATGCCTGCAACTGTCCGCAAAGTTCTGATTCATGGCATGTATATTCAAAATAAAACTAAAATTTTGGCTACTTAACCTAATCCTTAGCGATTTCCACAGAATTTTGGCACTATACAAAAATGAACACCACATATTATATTATAATGTACAGTTAAACACGTTTTTCACTCTATTTACTATACGTTTGTAATTATTTAACCAGTTAGTTTATCCTAGCTTTACATCTAATCTCCTCCTCGCACAAGCATGGCCTCTAAGGAGAGAAGCATTAAATACTCTGTAATCTAGTGAATGTATGAATTGTTCCTCAATTGCCCTAACCCCTTGTGGGGCATAGCGCGTCAACTGTTCCATGTGGCCCAGTTGACGTTTCGTCGGCATAAACTGGTTTCGGAAAAAGCAGTTGCCAGCATGCACCTCCTGCACATCCATTGCCACGAACGTCGTCATGGACGGGATTCGAACCCGAAACGCCGGTAGTCAAACATGATGCCTCAACACACTGCGCTACCGGTCGCCCCCTGAATGTATGAATTGTGAATTGCAATAAATTAATTGGAATGATGATGACTACGACTACACGACCTTTTCTGCAGGATTCTCTGCATTAACTTTAACCCATTTTTGCCCAGTGTTCCGATATCGGAACATTGCACTTTTTATATCTTCAAAAACACATTTCTCAAATTTTCGCCACTTTATGCCTCACATCGCATTCACGATCATCAGCAGTGCACACGGTAACGGTAGTCCGTTATATTTAGACTAGAGATAGACGTGTAGTGAGTTTTGTTTGTAGGCAGTCTGGTGATTGAAAATGTCGAACAAAAAGTGCGTAAGATTTTTTACTTCCAGATAAAACTTTGCAACTAATCACATGAAAAGTTGTTAACTGATTGCTTAGTTGATGATATCAAGTATCTAAGCAAAAAATAAGTTGATAACTTTTTTGTGGTTAACGGAAATTGGAATGTTCCGATATCGGAACACTGGGCACAGGAGTACCTAATGGAAAATATTTTCTAGGTATTTCACTGTCGCCGATATTCAGGAGCTTATTGACACTGGAGAGTTTTGGACCGATTTGCGGATGTTTTTATATCGCCACCGGAAGATGGAGCTGACACCGAAGGGGATAGCGGAGATGAGAATGATGACGACATCAATCATTTAAGTGGACGCCAACTTCGGGCAAATGCTACGGTAACGATTACAAGGCAAGACGGTCCACAAACCTTTGGAGACGAAAGCGAATATGAAGATGAAGATCTCATTCCGCTTTCGCAATTGAGGAGACGTCTTTCGTTTGTTACTCCTTCAGAAAGAAATTGGTCCGATAGCGACGATATTCATCCAAGGTTTCCGGAATTTGCCCAGCCTGAAATAAACTTTGAAATACCTGAAAGTCCGGTCGAGTGTTTCGAGTTGTTTTTTGATAATGAAGTGTGTGATTTTCTAGTAAGTATGTCCGTCAAATATGCTAGATCCAAAGGAAATCACCCATTCGAAATGAATAAAAGCGATCTGAGAGTGTATTTGGGAATATTGATCCTATCGGGTTATCTCGATATTCCAAGGTGGAGGATGTTATGGGAGACCGGCTCGGAAGTATATAATCCCACTGTTGCAGAGAGCATGACTCGAAATCGCTTCGAAGATATCAAAAGGTTCACACACTGTGCCGACAACGCCTGTTTGGCTCCAGACGATAAATTTGCTAAAGTACGGCCTCTTATTACCTTGCTGAACGAAAGATTCCTTAGATACTCTAGCCTACCAGAAAGGATCTGCGTGGACGAAAGTATGGTACCGTATTATGGTAGGCATTCTGCGAAACAGTTTTTGCGAGGAAAGCCCATACGATATGGCTACAAAATATGGGGGCTGTGTGAAACTTTGGGATATCTTATCCAATTTGAACCTTACCAAGGCAAGGATCCCAAAAGGAGAAATACAGATTTGGGAGTGGGATGGTCAACCGTTATGAACCTCCTATCTGAACTCCCTCAAAATCTTCCGTTCAAGATATATGCAGATCGGTATTTTTCATCTCTAAAGCTAGTAAATCGCCTCCAAAATTATGGTTATGGATATACGGGAACCATCGTTCCAAACAGAACTGAAAAATGTCCGATTATAAGCTCGAAATCACTGGAAACAAAAGATAGAGGATACTTCGAATTTCGTACTGATATGACGACAAATATAGGTCTGACAGCGTGGAACGATAATCGCGCTGTTATGTTAGTAAGCTCTTGTGATCCAGTAAATCCTATATGTCAGGCAACAAGATGGGTATCATCTAAAAAGAAGAAGATGGCTGTCACGCAACCGAATGTTGTATCTATGTTCAACAAGTTTATGGGTGGTGTCGACAGAATGGATGAGAACATAGACAGATATAGGATCTCTATTAGATCTAAGAAATGGTGGTGGGTCTTATTCGCATTTTGCATAGACGTAGCTTTGCACAATGCATGGCAACTCTATAGGCGAAAAAAAGACAATATGGATTTTCTCAAGTTCCGTAGACATGTTGTTCAAGTTTATCTAATGACCAACAAAAGCGAAAGGCCTGGAAAAGGAAGACCCAAATCATCAAAGGATCTAAATACCAGAGTTCCAGACGAGATCCGATTTGATCGTCTAGATCATTGGATAGTGACTGTGACGAAGCAAAATAGATGTGCGGTGTGCAAAAAAAATACTGTAAAAGCGTGTGAAAAATGCAAAGTCAACCTTCATGACACTTGCTTCAAAGAATATCATGTGATGGTTTGATCCTCATAAACCACAATACTAATATGTATGTATTTTGTTCTGTTGATTTTTTTCTTAATATTTGAAATTGTTTTATTTTAAAATATGTTATAAAATGAAGAAATAATAAAATCAAATGGAATTTATAACTTTTGATCAGTTTTTTTCAGAAGCATGCTAAATGCTATTACCCTGTCCTGTGCCCAGTGTTCCGATATCGGAACACGACAAAAAACCGTTCTAAAATTAACAAATTTGCACAAATTTAAAAAAATTTAAGTTTGCTATTAGTTTTCCGTTATTGGCAATCAGAAAAATGCGAAAATTCAAAAATTTAAAATTTGGGCAAAAATGGGTTAAACACTTTTATGTGATACCTGAATTTCAGAAATCCGTATCTATAATTGCTTTGATGCTACAAAGTTGTTCTCTTAGATCACCAGGTCTAATAACTCTTTCCGTGTATATGCATTTCATCTAAGCGCTCAACGTGGGGTCCATTTGTATGTAAAAGAAATGCAGCGACCACAGAGATATATATAGGTAGAAGGAGATGAAACCACCATTTACTCAATTGCCCTAACCCCTTGTGGGGCATAGCGCGTCAACTGTTCCATGTGGCCCAGTTGACGTTTAGTTGGCATAAACTGGTTTCGGAGAATGCAGTTGCCAGCAAGCACCTCCTGCACATCCATGGCCACGGACATCATAATGGACGGGATTCGAACCCGAAACGCCGGTAGCCAAACATGAGACTGATGACTCAACCCACTACTCTACCGGTCGCCCGGTCGATGTCATCGCCTCTCATACTTCTCCTTTGTGAACAATAACATTCCATTTTGTCTCTCTGCCGCGGAACACTCACCCGGTCCATACAGAAGCAAATGTGATGTCAAATTTCCATCCCCCTTCCTACTTCCTCACTTCTACCGAATTACTTCATTTCTCTCGATCTTTTTGGTTTCCTTCTAATTCTCTCTTCTGTGGTAGCAACTAATTAATTGAACCATGTGCGAAAATTTTAGATATAGATCCGTTCAGAGCTTCTCTACCAAACACAGTCAGTGTCAACAGGAGAATCTGCTCATTGTCAACCCGTAAACCACACAAATTCCAAAATATTGAACGTAATAGCCATAAGTTACTGCATTAACTCCTCTTGAGTACGATTTATATGTAGTTTCCACTTTCCACCACGATAATATCCCTTCAAATAAATTCGCCCACAATCCTCTAATTTTAATGGTTCAGAATCTTACTCCACTACACTTGACGGATAAATCATCATCATTATCATGGTATCCTGACAAACAGACCGGCGACGACGACGTCTTAAAGTTTTACTTAGATGTTAACAACAATGTGCCCTATCTTACCTAATTCTCAATGTCGTCAACTATCTGTGAATTGTATGTAGACACAGATGAATACAAGGAGGATGCTATCAAGTGGCAAGCACGCATATCCTTCCACAAACGAGCATAGTCAACACTTCTGCAGAAGCGCCTTATTATGATTATAGCTTCTCATATCCTCGAGAAGTTTGACACACGGAAGTCAAGTGTGTTGCCTACGTCTTTAACCTCTTGCAGCGCCCTCGTCGGGTTCCAGTTTCATGCAGTCAATCCACTTAAGCTAAGCTATGACTAATTAACTACTCCGTTAAAATTTACTCTGCAAAATAATTAAATATGCCACGTAAGATCTACACACCCTCAGAAGAATTTTGCTTGTTTGAGGCGACGACAGGAATAAGTATATACCTATATTGTTGACTTGCTGTTTTCTGAAACGGTCGCTTATTAATTATTCAAGTTAATAATGACCCCGAAAAGTACCAGATTTCCTCATTAATTATTGGCAGACCCGTTATTATAAAGCAACAAGGGGCAAGTTATTTAAGCCACCGCAAGTGACATGGATGCCAATCTGTTGGTAAGAAATAATTGTTTGTTTTTCTTCTCTTTGGGTGGAGGGTGAAAAAATCAGAGAAGGCATTTTTTCTTGTTTCATTTTATGCTCCTACAGTTTGTCTCCACTGCCAGCTCGGGTAAATATAAAAGAAGAATGGATGTTGAACACAAAAATTTATTATTGTTTCAACTGGTCACAGAGGTCATTCATTTTTCTATGTGATCTGGTCTGTTCGGTAAACATTGTTGTCTATGTTGGTGTGGAAATGGAATAGCTCTCTTCTAGAGCCAGTGGCATGGGTTACAAAATTATGTGTTCGGCGCTTTGTAATAGCCCCGCCTTAAATGTCTTCATAAATGTACAAATAGTATTTTACGATTATAATTACAAATTACCAAATGTTCGACTCTTACGACACCTAAGAAAGCAACCCTTCCCCTAAAATTGGATATTGTTATATATATGTATAACAATTAAACTATATAACACTTAACCTGTAACTTATGTTTGTAACCAACTTAATATTAGTTATTGAATAAATGTCAATGGAGACACACGTCGTGTTTATCTTCTATCAACTATAACATGGTGTCAGAATTGTACGAAGCCCGCCTACTAGTCTCCACGTAGAATTCATCGTCACTCTTCGTATGTAAAAGAAGGTAAACGTTTGCTTTAAATACAAATTGAAGTCTGGATCGACAGGATGGCGTTGGATGGAAAATCGTCAGGTGAGGTTATGAAAATGTCACAAGGTACGGAGGATCATATCATGGTTTAAAATCTGAATACGATTCCGAAATTGGAATTTTCTGGGTCTGAAAATATTGCTGCGAAGTGAAAGGAATGATGGCAGCATTTCGAGCTTTATTTGTTGGCCACTGGATTAGATAATTCACCCGAAAGACGAAAACTTGCCATAATTCATAATGCTTCACAGTGTGGGTACGAAAGGAGTCAACATTTTCAATTCGTTTGCTATGAATATGGATTCCTCATCGTTTCAGGATGTGAAATTGAAGTTTGACAGCTATTTTATGCCTCAAAAAAATTTAACTGTCACGCGGCATCTATTCTTCACCAAAACACAAAGTCCAGATGAACGTATCGACGAGTTCCTCACGGATCTTGAAAACAAGAGCATAGCTTGTGAATTCGGTGATTTGCCGAAATTGCTTGTGAGAGACATTTTCATAGCAAATATGTGATCCGAGTTTAGCAACGTACGCCAGCGTCTTTTACAAGAAACTGATCCAAGTTAACAAAAAAACAGTCGAAATTTCTAAAACCGTCATAATTGCATAAGCCAATGCAGAAAAAATGTTAAAGCCAAGTGCCTCTGTCGAAACAGTTCTACATGTCAGCCGGCAAAATAGTCAACAAAAATTCAAAAGAAAGTCTCAGTCCAAACATAACAATAAACAACAACAGTCTCTATAAAGCAATACGTGTGGCAGATGTGGTCAGAAACATCGTTACAAGTGTCCAGCTGCTAACGTTAGTTAGTTGTAGAGTTTGTCATCATAAGCAAGGTGATTTTGCCAAATTATTTTTCAATAACAAAAATCAGCGCAATATCAGAAATGTAGAGTCGCAGAGCCAACACGGTGACGTCTGTGAAAAATTGTTCGTAGGTACAGTCAGAAGCAGTAGTAAAACCTATTCAGTAAATTGTTCCAAACACTGTTGGCATTTAAATATTATAGTGAATAACGTTGAATTTAATTGTATATTAGATTCGGGAGCTGATTCCTTACAAAAAAATTAAATTTACCTCAGTGGGAATTGAAGAAATGCAATGTTAAAGTAACAGGTTTTGGTGGAAAGCAGATTCCTATAATTGGACGGCGCGGCGTTCATTGAAGTGCTTTTTCAATAATTTAACTGAAGTTATCTCGTTTATTGTAACAGATATAGATTGTCCAACTGGGTTAGGGCTTCCTACTTGCCAAAAAATCGGTATATTGAGAAGAGTATTTTCATTGAAAGCGAATAATAGCATAAGTGAGCGGCTATGTGCGATTCGCATCAAGACTCGATTCTTCAATCTCTGGCTCATCAATGTGCATGCCCCCACTGAAGTTAAAGAAGACGCAGTAAAAGACGAGTTCTACACCCCCCTTGAGACTCTCTTCGACTCACTTCCAACAAACGACGTCAAATTGCTGCTGGGAGACTTTAACGCGAAAGTCGGAAATGAAAGTTGGCACCGGGGGACCACTGGAGGCCACAGTCTCCATGAAGAATGTAATAACAACGGCCAGCGACTTATCGACTTCGCCTGCAGCAGGAATCTAGTCGTAAGCTCTAAGTGTTTCCCGCATTGACGCATTCAAAAGCAGACCTGGAAGTCTCCAGGCGCACATACCGTTAACCAAATTGACCACGTCCTCATTTGCAGGAGATGGGCGTCTAGTGTCATGGATGTCCGCTCCTATCGAGGAGCAAACTGCGACTCAGATCATCACTTGGTGAAGACGACCTACAGATGTAGAATTTCCTCAGTGCACCAATCGAGAATCAGCCCTCCCAAAATTTTTGCGTTTGATAAGCTTTTGAGTGATGCTACAGCGATGGCGTATACTACCGCCCTTGAGGAAAGACTATCACCTATACTACACAACATCAGCAACACAGGCGTCCATGGGTTCTGGGAAGAACACAGGGGTACCATCAAGGATGTCGCAGAGAAGGTCGTGGGATATAAAGCGCGGCGAGCGCGAAATGACTGGTTCGACGAAGAATGCAAAAATTTACTTGAAGTGAAAAACGAGGCCTACAGACAATGGATTCAACGAGGAACCAGAGCCAGAAGAGAAAAATATGACGAGCTACGGCGAATATCGAATAGAATAATTAGACGCAAGAAACGTAAATATTTTAACGAGCAGTTGCTATAAATATAAACGCAAACTTAGCTAATGGGAACACCAGATAAGTGTACAAACTAGTAAATACAATTAAGAACGGCTACCAACCTAGGACTAGCCTTTGTAAGGACAAGGATGGAAACATCATCAGCGACACCGATGGCATTACCAAACGATGGGCCTCTTATTTTGAAGAGCTTCTGAACCTACCATCTAACATCCCCACACAAGAAGCTCTCGACGATATTGTAGATCTGGGCCCACCCATACAACCCCCGACAGTAGAGGAAGTTGATCTCGCGTTGCGGTCACTAAAACGAAATAAAGCGCCGGGCGCTGACGAGATTCCAGCTGAATTTCTAAAATTCGGTGGAAGGAGTCTAGTTGATGCCATACATCAATTACTCCTGCGAGTATGGGAGGACGAGGAGATCCCAGACGATTGGCGCAGAAGCATCATCTGCCCAATTCACAAAAAGGGAGATAAACTGAGGTGTGAGAATTACAGGGGCAGCTCACTAGTTTGTACGTCATATAAAATTTTGACGCAAATTCTGGAAAATAGAATAAAACCGTACGCAGAACGAATCATTGGCGAATATCAAAGCGGTTTCAGACCTGGTCGCTCCACAACCGAACAGCTCTTCACAGTCAAACTGATACTCCAGAAGTGCTGGGAATACAACGTAAACGCATACCAAATCTTTGTCGACTTCAAGCAGGCATACGACAGTATCGATCGTGGAGTACTGTACAACATCATGCTGCAATTTGGTATACCGGCCAAATGAGTGCGACTGACTAAGATGACGATGACGATGACCAACTCCGTCTCACAAGTCAGGATCCAGAATAGACTTACTGATCTATTTGAAACACGCTCTGGTCTGAAACAGGGCGATGGACTGGCACCGACGCTCTTCAACCTAGTACTGGAATACGTTATTCGGGCCATGAATATGGACAACAGCAAGACGCTACTCATCAAGTCGACACAATTAGCAGCGTACGCCGACGACATCAACATCATGTCCCGAAGATTGACTGACGTCGAAGAACTTCTGCAAACGCTCGACACCGCTGCAAAAGAAGTTGGACTACGTATGTATCAACGAGGGTAAAAGTAAAATAATGATGCAATCGACGACAAGGACACCTGCACAACCAAGCATCAATGTGGGGGACCTCAACATCGAGTTCGTGAACAACTTCATTTACCTGGGTTGCAACTTGTCAAGGGACGCCAACGAAACTGACGAAATCAAGCGACGGATACAGTTAGCTAATAAGACTTTTTTCTCGGTTCTCCTCATAATGAAATCGAAGCATGTGCACAGAAACACGAAGCTCCGCGTGTACAAAACCATTATACGACCAGTGCTATGTATTGGATGCGAAGCATGGATCCTAACTCAAGCCTCCGAAAACATGCTAGGTACATTTGAACGTAAGGTTCTACGGCGAATTTTCGGGGCTGTTTGCGATCGAGATGGATGGCGCATCCGATACAACCATGAGTTGTATGAACTGTACGATGAGCTGCAAGTCTCGAAAATCGTCAAACTACAACGACTTCAATGGGCAGGGCATGTACAAAGAATGGACGACGATCGCATGCCTAAGAGAGTAATGAATGCAGAACGAGTCGACGAAGCGAGACTGCGAGGACGACCGAGATCTCGTTGGGAGAGCTCAGTAGGTGTGGACGCCGCGCAGCTACTGGGCTTCCAAAATTGGAGGACGCGGTCACGTGACCGAGATAATGGGAGGACAATGATCCAGGCGGCCAAGGCCCGACGTCGGGCTGTCGCGCCACTATGATTATGATGAATAATAGCAATGATATTGTAAAAGAATATAATGATGTATTTCAAGGGTAAGGATGTCTTCCTCCTGTTTGTCATCTGAAACTGTGTGCGAAAGCAATACCGTGTGTAGATCCACCAAGGAAAGTTCCTTTTGCTTTATATGATAAATTACGTGAAGAATTGGATGGCATGGAGAAAATGAAGGTACAATCAACAAGCCTGGATGACGCCTAAAATATTTTCCAAATGGCTCAACGACTGGGATAAGGACCTACAGCAAAAAAATAAACGCGCGTTGTTGTTTATCGACAATTGCCCTTCACACATCATTCCTGCCGGACTAGAACGCTTAAAAATTAGACTCCTTCCTCCCAATACGACCTCTAAATTACAACCCCTAGACCAGGGTATCATTAAGAATTTTAAAACATTTTATCGGCAAGAAGTGACAAGAAAGCTGATCAGGGATTTTGAGGAAAATATCGAGCCGAAACCGATCAACGTCTTAGAAGCCATACGTTTAATTGAGAATGCATGGAAAAACGTAACGGAAAATACATACGTCGAAAAATTGTTTTAGGGCTTGTGGGTTTCTGTCTACTGCTAAAGACCAAGGACAAGCCGTGGAAACCGATTCATACAATATGAATGATGAATAGGCCACTCTTACACGAGCTTTGAACATCGAAGCAACTTCGTTCGAGGAATTTGTTTTGGCAGATGAAGGTGTAGCAACTTTCGCTTATCAAACGGAGGAAGACACCGTTGACGAAGTTACGACAGCTATGGGCAGAATAGAAGAAAACGTAGAAGAAGACGAAGATGAAGAATTAACGGAAGAAGTAGCAATACCAACCACGAAAGAAAAAACCCTAAAGTCAAGAAGATGTGTAAATTTTTTATTGCATTTCCATGATTTCGTTAATTTTGAATTTTTTTTAGTCATCATTTTTGGATTATGCCTTCTGTAAAAAAACTTAAAATGTGAACTTGTTTGTTTTCGTTTCTTCACTTTATAATGTGCAATTTACGCGCATATGTAAAGTACATTCTCGTATGTATAACTACTATATAGTGTAATTACATAATATCGAAATATGTAATGTAATTTTTATACCCTAGACTTTTAGTATAGGGTATATTGTTTTTGTCACGACGAAAATATGTAACACCTTAAAGGAGGCTCCGGAGGTATAGCAATATATATATATAAATGATCAGGATCACCTCCTGATTCGATTTAGCCATGTCTGTCTGTCTGTCTGTCTGTCCGTTCGCACGATAACTTTCGATAGAATGAAGCTAGAGACTTGAAATTTTGGTCAAATGTTAAAAGTATAATCTACTTAGTTGGTATTGAAAATGGGCATGATCAGGCCAAGAGAACGCCTACCTCCCCTATATACGTAAAATAATCAAATGTATCTATAACTCCCGATTAAATAAACATAAAAAGCTCTAGCTTTGGCAGATTGCTCGTGAGGATAATCTTCTACTACCCTAAAAAAATAAAATCGATCAGCTGAAAACTAACGGTAATTTTCTTACAAAGAGCCCCGTACTACCCTACTTTTCAGGTTTTTTGTCTATAACTCTTGAACCAATTGACGTAGACACCTGATTTTTGGCATGTAACCCTGGAGTAAGAAGATGCTTAAGTCCTAGTAAGTTGGGCGTAATCAGATCAAGGGAACGCCTACCTCCCCTACAAATTTCAAAAAACTAAATATTCTTTTAATTACGATAACTTTCGATAAAATGACACTAGTGAGTTGAAAATTTGACAAAATGTTGTTAGTAGGATCTACTTGGTTGGTATTGAAAATGGGTAAGATCCGACCCAAGCAACCCCTAGCTCCCCTACAAATGCAACTTCAATAAGCGATAACTTTTGACAGAATCAAGCCAACGACTTGAAGTTTTGGTCAAATGTTTGAAGTGAGATCGGGTTAGTTGGTATTTAAGATGGGTTAGATCAAACCAAAGGAACCCTTACCTCCCCTACAAATGAAACTTCAAATAAGCGATAACTTTCGATGGAGTGAAGCTAGAGGCTTGAAAAATTCGACAAATATTTGTAGAATGGGTTAGTTAATTGATTTTGATAATGGTCAAGATCCTACTGAATGATTGCCAACCTCCCCTATAAACTGGCCGTATAGGAAACTCACTTTTAATGCATATGGTCGTTACTAATTGGTACTTTTGGTATCACCACTAGGTCTGTACAAGTCTAGGGTATATACGCTTCGGACTCCGGGCCTGGTTTTGTTTGTTTTTGCGTAATAAAACGTTATTTTGCAGTTTTTGCTTTTTATTTTTTGTACAAATATCAATGGTTATTATTTCCGGCTACTTTATTTAGAAAATCGATAAGTCAAAGTTTCATCATACCAGACCTCGATATCTCGAATTTTGATAACTCGAAGTATAGATAACTCGAAGCAATTGGTCGGTCCCTTGAGATTCGAATAATCGAGGTCCGACTGTAATTGAAAAAGTTACTAAGCCTACACCGTG
Organism: Chloromyia formosa; assembly: GCA_964017055.1. Classification (NCBI taxonomy): domain Eukaryota; kingdom Metazoa; phylum Arthropoda; class Insecta; order Diptera; family Stratiomyidae; genus Chloromyia; species Chloromyia formosa. The sequence continues at coordinate 60,687,255 of OZ024818.1, forward strand.
GATTAATTCGGTTGTTATTACGATGAAAAAGTCTGGCCAATTATGAGTGTGCTTAGACCCTAGAAATTTGAATAACAATATTCTTCGAGAGTATTATCCGTTAAAAAATTGTGATGAAATTCGTTCGAAATTAAAAGGAGTTGCATTTTTTTCACACTTAGATGCATTTTCAGGTTTCTGGATATTAGGACTAGATGATGAAAGCTCAGATCTTTGCACATTTCAAACCCCATTTGGTAAGTACAAATATCTTAGACTGCCATATGGCGTAACTGGATCATCTGAAATTTTTCATAGAGTTATAATAGAGTTATTTGGAGACATTGAAGGAGTTCTAATTTTTATTGATGATTTTCTTGTCTATGGAGAGACTGAAGAAATTAACAACAATGGATTACAGCAAGCTATGGAAAGAGCCAGAGAAGTAAATCTGAAACTGAATAAGTCCAAATGTAAATTTTTAGTCACAGAAGTTTGTTTACATATGGTCATAGAATTACGGTCCACACGGATCACAAACCTTTAGTTTATTTATTCAAAAAAAAAAAACATTATATGAAGTCCCTGATAGATTAAGGCGCATGATGCTTGCCCTACAAGCATATGACCTTGATGTTGTGCATGTACCAGGAAAAGAAATGTTTATATCGGATACTCTGTCGAGAGCTGCTCTCAATGAAAATTATATTCCCGATTAAGAGTTTGATTAAAAATATCATGTGCTCGTAAATTCTGTATACTCTAACTTAGCTGTTAGCGAAGAGTATAGTAAGAAACTGTCTTACGAATACTGAAGTCTTATTATTTGAATGGATGGCCTAGTAGTAATAATAAGTTAGAAGAGTCTGTGAAACCATATTGGAATTTCCATAGCGAAATACATGTTATAAACAAATTAATATTTAAAGGCAATAAATTAATTGTTCCCAGCTCAATGCGTCCAGAAATGTTAGAAAGGATTCACGAAGGGAACCAGGGAACAAACAAATGTCTAACTTTAGCTAGAGACACTTTCTATTGGCCTAATATGACAGAAGAGTTAAAAAATTTAATAGAACAGTGTTCTATATGTGCTAAATTTAGTTCTTCTAATTCAAACGAACCACTTAATATAGAAACTATGATATATCAAGCCTTCCTTAGCATTAGCAGTAAGTTGGTGTAGATTTCCTTTATTTTAATAAACAAAACTATTTGCTCGTAACAGATTATTCTAAATATATTGAAGTTGCTTTGTTGAATTCAAGTTACACGGCAAAAAACGAAATTATTAATCTTAAATCGATATTTGCTGGACATGGTATACCAATATCGCTTGTTTCGGATAGTGGATACCCATTTCAGTCAGTTGAATTCAACTCATTTTTACATGATTGGGACGTTGAGCATATCGTAACAAGTCCCTATCATGCACGATCGAACACAGCAAATATTTTTTCCAGTAAAGTTCAACTAGAGATGATCTAGTGGAAACTTTCTACTGATAAACTAGTGACAAATGTCGATTGCCTATAAATCTAGTGAAAATATCTAGAAGTACAGTTCGTGCCCAAAAATCAAGTGAAAATAACTAGAAGTACAGTTCGTCTTGTCAATTCTTCTGTTTTTCTAGTGGTCACTACTGTGTTTCTAGGAAAAAAAAGTGTTGCATCTAGAAAACTAGATAAATTTACTGTTAAAGCATTGACAAAGGTGAAAAAGTGAACTGTTTGTGCTTTCTCTACACATGCCATCCTATTCGCAGTCGGTGGCCGTATTCGTTTGTTCACCGCTCTACGCTCAACAGAATGGAAGTTCGATCCTCGGTGCGAATAAAAAACCGCCTTTGGGTACTAATAGAACTCTCAATGCGCTCCGAGCTTGTTAGTAGGTATAAACACGGCGCGGCCAGGAGGTGCATGCTAGTAACTGAACGTCTGAAAAGTAGATATGCAATTGAAGCGTCAACGAGGCATAGAAACTCTAGCGATGTTGATGCGCCCATGCCCCTGGAGGAGTCAAGGCAATTAACAACACTTTGAAGTAACATATCAAAATTAACCAAAAACATGGCTTCGAGCAGAAAGTTAGTTACGCCCTTTCTGCATTAGAACGAAAATATATACATATCTTTATATATATAGAGGTCCTACCGTCTACTCAGTTTAGTTTGCTAGATTACCAGTGTTTCTACCTATGGTACTACTGTCTTCTCAGCCCCATTTGCTAGATTACCAGTGTTTTTCCCACTACATTTTTCTCAAAACAACTGAAATACTAGCAAATAGAACTAGATTCTCGACAAGTTTCTGATAGAAAATCACTAAAATAATTTCCTGATATTCTAGTGGGTACTTAATTACTAGATCTTTACTAGAATATCTAGGAGCTAAATTCTAGTTGTGTTTAACTAGAATTTAGTTGAAAAAAATTTACTGTGAATGGTCAAGCCGAAAGTTCTGTAAAAATAATTAAGAGTATTTTAAAGAAGAGTCATGAATTGAATAAAGATCCATACATATTTTACATCCATACATGTCCATAAGTCTTATGCTGTGTTTTGCTAGACAGCGGCTGGGCGATTTGCGTCTGCGGCTCGAGAGCAATTGATTCATCATTCAATGTCGGGGTTTTGTATGAAAATAGTACTAGTATGTTGAGCAGGTTGTCTATGCAATCAAGGATTTTTATATGTACGTGAGAAGAATGGATGGAAAGAGACGAATGTACTGTAGATGTAGAGTCCTTCGGTGGCAGCAAGGACATTCGAGAAAGGATATTTTTGTCAGTGAAGCGATATATGGGGAATATGGGTGTCATATGAACCGGGATGAAGAGGCGAGTGTCCAGGAGTAGTGTAGATGGCATTCCGGATCCTTCGGTGGCGACAAGGACATTCGAAAAAGGATATTTTTGGCAGTGAAGCGAAATACGGTCAATATGGATCGGGGTGGACACCCGAATATCCAGGAGTAGTGCGGATGGCATTTCGAGTCCTTCGGTGGCGAAAAGGACATTCAAGAAAGCAATATGGGCAATATGGGTGTTATATGAACCGGGGTGAGCAGGCGAATGCCTAGGAGTTAGTGATGTGCGGTTCCGGGTTTTTGAAGAACCGGTTCTGCCGAGTCCGATTTTCAGAAGAACCGGGTATTTGGACCGGTTCCGGTTCCCCACAAGGACGTTGAATAAAACGTTTTTTATTTTAGTTATTTAATTTTTTTTTAGTTCTCTAATCGATTTTGGAAAGCAACTTTATGATCGTATTTGGGGAAGCAGTAGAGCTTCATGATCGCATTTTTTTTAAAGAACAATGTGTTTATTGTCAATTCTTCGCACAAAGTCGGTATGTGTGCGGTATTATTTTCATTTTTATACTCTAGATGAAATCTGAGAGTATTATAAGTTTGCCACAAAGTTTGTAACGCTAAGAAATAAGGCTCGCAGAAAAAAATGAATGATACAGAAGTTCATATTATCACTCGAATATCTCAAAACCGGATGTCCGTCTGTCCGTCTGTCCGTCTGTCCGTCCGTCCGTCCGTGACCTCTCTAGCTCGAGAACGCGTTGAGCTATGAAGTTCAAATTTTGCACACGTTATTTTTGACAAAAAATGAAGGCTAAGTTCGTGAACGGGCTAAATCGCTCCACCCCTTCTACCCCCTCCCATACAAAATGACACATTTTTGAAAATTTACAATAATCAGATTTTCTCAGAAACTATAAAACATATTGCTTTGAAATTTTTAATATATCACTTTTATGATAATTGTAACCTATGTTATAAAACTTATTATAATCCTCACCCTCCTTCTACCCCCTCCCATACAAACTGCACTATTTCATGAAATACGTTAAGCCAATTTACTCAGTACGTATATAATTTATCGGGCTGAAATTTTGTACTTAACACTTAATTAACAATATCAGTTAGATTCAAAAAAATTAATCGATTACCCTTACTCCGTCTACCCCCTCCCATACAAAATGACACATTTTTGATAATTTACAATAATCAGATTTTCTCAGAAACTATAAAACATCTTGCTTTGAAATTTTGAATATATCACTTTTATGATAATTGTAACCTACATTATAAAATTTATTGTAATCCTCACCCTCCTTCTACCCCCTCCCATACAAACTGCACTATTTCATGAAATGCGTTAAGCCTATTTACTCAGTACGTATACAATTTATCGGGCTGAAATTTTGTATTTAACACTTAAACATAAAAGAACTACGATTGGGGTAAACCCCAATCATGCAATACTCTAGATGAATTTGAACCTGGTTAAAGCCAATAAATAATTTTGGTTGCAATCTCGGATGCATCGTTAAGACGTAAGACGTAAGTCGTTAAGACGTTAAGACGTATTTCATGAAATAGTGCAGTTTGTATGGGAGGGGGTAGAAGGAGGGTGAGGATTACAATAAATTTTATAATGTAGGTTACAATTATCATAAAAGTGATATATTCAAAATTTCAAAGCAATATGTTTTATAGTTTCTGAGAAAATCTGATTATTGTAAATTATCAAAAATGTGTCATTTTGTATGGGAGGGGGTAGACGGAGTAAGGGTAATCGATTACTTTTTTTGAATCTAACTGATATTGTTAATTAAGTGTTAAGTACAAAATATCAGCCCGATAAATTGTATAGGTAATGAGTAAATTGGCTTAACGTATTTCATGAAATAGTGCAGTTTGTATGGGAGGGGGTAGAAGGAGGTTGAGGATTACAATAAATTTTATAATGTAAGTTACAATTATAATAAAAGTGATATATTCAAAATTTCAAAGCAAGATGTTTTATAGTTTCTGAGAAAATCTGATTATTGTAAATTATCAAAAATGTGTCATTTTGTATGGGAGGGGGTAGACGGAGTAAGGGTAATCGATTACTTTTTTTGAATCTAACTGATATTGTTAAATAAGTGTTAAGTACAAAATTTCAGCCCGATAAATTATATACGTACTGAGTAAATTGGCTTAACGTATTTCATGAAATAGTGCAGTTTGTATGGGAGGGGGTAGAAGGAGGGTGAGGATTATAATAAGTTTTATAACATAGGTTACAATTATCATAAAAGTGATTTATTAAAAATTCCAAAGCAATATGTTTTATAGTTTCTGAGAAAATCTGATTATTGTAAATTTTCAAAAATGTGTCATTTTGTATGGTAGGGGGTAGAAGGGGTGGAGCGATTTACAAACTTTGTGGCAAACTTATAATACTCTCAGATTTCATCTAGAGTATAATAACAATCTCAGTTATTTCTTAGCGTTGCAAACTTTGTGAGAAACCTATAATGCTGTCAGATTTCATCTCTTGTGTTTATACTCTAGATGAAATCTGAGAGGTGATGGGATCAACAAAGTCTTAACGATGCATCCGAGATTGCAACCAAAATTATTTATTGGCTTTAACAAATTCATCTAGAGTATTGCATGATTGGGGTTTACCCCAATCGTAGTTCTTTTATGTTTTTGTAATACCTTTGCGCTGGTGCAAATATTACAAATATTTCGAAAAGAACTATTTAATAGATGGCAAAATGTTGATAATAAGAATTCAAACATAATGCAAATTAGCAAAGTGTTTGCGAATGTTGCCATTTAAAAGCATGATTATTTCGACGTTTTCGCTGCTTAGACGATTTCGTTTCTTTGAAATAAATTCTCCTGCAGTTGAAAATACTCTTGCACACACTTTGCTTACCTTTTTAAGAAAACCCAACCGTTCATTTGAATATTATATGCTAGCCGCTCAAAAAAGTATTTTATTTAACATGCACTCCTTCACCATGGCTACAGTATACGTGCACGCAGATTAACGAAATATTTTCCGCTACAGCGCAACAAATCTGCAGATTGTATAAGTTGGCCGACATAAGCGACAAATGAACCGAGAAGTGAAAAATCATTAGTCCGGTCCGAGTTAAGCGATGCTTTGCATGTGGTAGCGTCGGTTTTCCTAAAATCGATTTTCGATTTTTCAGCAATTGATTTATCGGTTCTTCTAGAACCGACCGATTCTCGGTTCTACTGGAACCGATTCCCGGTTCTTTCTTGGACCGGTCGGGTCGGTTCTTGTTAGGAACCGGTTCCGCGGATCCGGTTCCGCGGATCCGGTTCCACGGTTCTGTGCAACACTACTAGGAGTACTATGGATGGCATTCCGGATCCTTCGGTGGCGACAAGGATATTCGAAAAAGGATACTTTTGGCAGTGGAGCGAAATACGGTCAATATGGGTGTCATATGAATCGGGGTGGACACCCGAATATCCAGGAGTAGTGCGGATGGCATTTCGAGTCCTTCGGTGGCGAAAGGGACATTCAAGAAAGTCAATTGAAATATGGGCAATATGGGTGTCATATGAACCGGGGTGAGGAGGCGAATGCCTAGGAGTACTATGGATGGCATTCCGGATCCTTCGGTGGCGACAAGGATATTCGAAAAAGGATATTTTTGGCAGTGAAGCGAAATACGGTCAATATGGGTGTCATATGAATCGGGGTGAACACCCGAATATCCAGAAGTAGTGCAGATGGCATTTCGAGTCCTTTGGAGCGAAAAGGACATTCACGAAAGTTGAATGAAAAATGGACAATATGCGTGTCATATGCACCGGGGTGAAGAGGCGAATGTCCGGGAACACTATAAATGGCACTTAGAGTCCTTCGGTGGCGACAAGGACATTCGAAACAGGATATTTTTGCTGGTAAGGCGAAATATGGGCAATATGGGTGTCGTATGAATCGGGGTGAAAAGACGAATGTCCAGTAGTAGTGTAGATGGCATTTCAACTCCTTCGGTGGCGAAAAGGACATTCACGAAAGTCAAGTGAAAAATGGGCAATATGGGTGTCATATGAACCGGGGTGAAGAGGCGTAGATGTAGATAACAATTCGAGTCCTTCGTCTACTTGCACAGCACTTACTCAAAAATGGCGGTGCGGACCAGAACAACGCTCATTATATCAACCAGGCTAAATGCGCATACGGCATGCTCTCCAAAATCTAGCAAAGGAGTTATCTCAGCACCAAGACCAAGCTGGGTCTGTTTCGCTCCCTGGTAATTTCTGCATTTGCGTATGGTAGCGATACATGGAAAGTTCCAGTAAGAGTTACCAGAAAGCTGCAAGTATTCGTCAACTCATGTCTTCGTCGAATTATAAGAATTTTCTGGCCTGAAACAATATCAAATGAAGAGCTAAGTTGGCGTACGGGGCAGATGCCAATCGACGAATTAATATGCAGGCGAAAATAGCAGTGGGTAGGTCACACATGTCGGAAGAGTGATAAATGCACTGCTTTGCACGTCATGAAATAGAACCCCGTTTCCAACCAAGGCCGACCAAGAAGGGGTCCTAGAATCACATGGCCACGATCTGTGGGAAAGGAGTGTAGCGCGCTGGGTAAGTCTGTTGTAAGCTGCACCCTATTCCCCAGAACAGAGTACGATAGCGCGCAGAAGTGCAGCTTTCTGGTAACTCCTACGGAAATTTTCCATGTACTGCACCCATACAAAACTACAGACAGTACCCGAGAGCGAAAAAATATCAGCTTGATGTTGATGCTGAGACAACTGCTCTGCCAGATTTTCGACAGCATGCCGTATGCGCATTTAGCCTAGTTGATAGAACGGGCGTTGTCCTGGTCCGCACCACCATTTTCGAGGAAATGCTGCGCAAGTAGCCGAAGGACTCGAAATGCCATCTACATCTACGCCTCTTCACCCCGATTCATATGACACCCATATTACCTATATATTTTGCTTTACTTGCAAAAAGTCTTTTTCGGATATCCTTGTCGCCACCGAAGGATCCGGAATGCCATCTACAGTACTCCTGGATATTCGCCTCTTCGCACCGGTCCATATGACACCCATATTGCCTATATTTCGCTTTACTGCGAAAAACATTCTTTTTCGAATGTCCTTGTCGCCACCGAAGGATTCGGAATGCCATCTCAGTACTCCTGGACATTCGCCTCTTCAACCCGGTTCATATGACACCCATATTGCCCATTTTTCACTTGCGTGAATGTCCTTTTCGCCCCAAAGGACTCGAAATGCCATCTGCACTATTTCTGGATATTCGGGTGTTCACCCCGATTCATATGACACCCATATTGACCGTATTTCGCTTCACTGCCAAAAGTATCCTTTTTCGAATATCCTTATCAGCACCGAAGGACTCGAAATGCCGTCCATAGTACTCCTAGGCATTCGCCTCTTCACCCCGGTTCATATGACACCCATATTGCCCATATTTCAATTAACTTTCTTGAATGTCCTTTTCGCCACCGAAGGACTCGAAATGTCATCCGCACTACTCCTGGATATTCGGGTGTCCACCCCGATTCATATGACACCCATATTGACCGTATTTCGCTTCACTGCCAAAAGTATCCTTTTTCGAATATCCTTGTCGCCACCGAAGGGTACGGAATGCCATCCATAGTACTCCTAGGCATTCGCCTCTTCACCCCGGTTCATATGACACCCATATTGCCCATATTTCAATTAACTTTCTTGAATGTCCTTTTCGCCACCGAAGGACTCGAAATGTCATCCGCACTACTCCTGGATATTCGGGTGTCCACCCCGATTCATATGACACCCATATTGACCGTATTTCGCTTCACTGCGAAAAATATCCTTGTTCGGGTGTCCTTGTCGCCACCGAAGGATCCGAAATGCCATCTACACTATTCCTGGACACTCGCCTCTTCATCCCGGTTCATATGACACCCATATTCCCCATATATCGCTTCACTGCCAAAAATATCCTTTCTCGAATGTCCTTGCTGCCACCGAAGGACTCTACATCTACAGTACATTCGTCTCTTTCCATCCATTCTCCTCACGGACATACAAAAATCCTTGATTGCATAGACAACCTGCCCATCATACTAGTACAGTGAAAACTCGCCTCGCGGACACCCCTCTTGAGCGGACACCCCTCTTGGGCGGACATTTTTTCAAAACGCAGCTTTTAGAATGACTTTTCCATACAAACTAACCCCTCTTGGGCGGACCCCCTCTAACCCGGACGCGGACAACACATTTCCATGAAATCGGTCAAAATACCCCTCTTGGCCGGACACGGACTCCTCTTGATCGGACAAAATTTGGTATTGCCCCTCTTGGCCGGACATAGACTCCTCTTGAACGGACAAAATTTGGTATGTACATACCATATTGGGAATAAAATGGGGGATTTCCCGTATATGGTATTTGTGCTGTGTTCGTTTATCTTGTTTCAGTCAGGTTTTCGAAAACTAGTTCAAAAGTTATCACAATGGTCCGAAAAATACTCTCTTTGAAAGAAAAAAATGGAAATTATTAATGCAAGTGAGAAAGGAAATCTACCGGTGCGTGAATTAGCAAATAGGTAATGCATTAAAAGACGTTATTATAAACAAAATCACGAGTGAGCATTTTTGAATTTAAAGGTTTAAAATTGGAAAAACACAAGCTGCACTCATCGTTCGCCAAAAAGAGGAAATCCGTTCAAGCTGGATGGCCGGTGGAAACATCAATCGAAAAAGAAGCTTTCTAAATACTGATGGTAACAAAATTGATTCCATGTGCTTTGAGTGGTTTTCGAAAGTGGGAAATCAGAAAATTCCCGTATCTGGGCCAATCATCCAAGCAAAGGCTAAGGAAATTGCTGACAAAATCGGGATACATGATTTTGCGGCATCTAATGGATGGTTGCAAAGGTGGCGTAAGAGGCAGAACATTACTTTTCGGTGTGTGACTGGCGAAGCGGCCGCAGTAAACCCTTTGGACGTGGAGCAATTTTTGGAGAAGCTGCCATCAATGCTGATAGGCTACAGTCCGAATGACATATTCAATGCCGATGAGACGGGTCTGTTATTTAGAGCTTTGCCGAACAAAACATTTGCATTCAAGAATGAAACGTGTCACGGTGGAAAATTTTCCAAAGACAGACTTACAGTCCTTTTTTGCGTAAATATGGCAGGAGAAAAAGAGAAGCCACTGGTTATTGGAAAAGCCGCACGTCCCAGAGCATTTCAGTCTGTTGATATTAAACGGCTTCAAATAGATTGGCAGTCAAACAAAAAGGCGTGGATGACACGCGAAATAATGGCAGAGTGGCTCATGGACTTTGATCGCAGGATTGGCCAGCAAAACAAAAAAATAATATTGTTCTTAGACAACGCCACGTCCCACCCCCGTGACTTACGACTCGAACATATAAAAATTATATTCCTTCCCAGTAACACTACATCAGTTTGCCAGCCTTTAGACCAAGGTGTTATCCGAAACTTTAAAGTCCACTATCGCAGCCATCTTGTCAAACATAGTTTGGCAAATATCGAGACGTGTTTGACAATGACATCATTAAATGTCTTGGAGGCCATTCATTTTATCTAAGCGGCCTGGATTAATGTTCAACCAGAGGTCATAAAAAACTGCTTCAAAAAAGCGGGCTTTAACAAAAACTCCGAGATTGAACCACCTGATTTCGACGTTGAGGACGACTTGCCCCTGGCAACGTTGGCTTCGATATTGCAACTCCCTGGATGTTTTGGTGAATGTTCTACGAATTGTGACGAATTTCTGACGATAGATGGAAATTTGTTAACAGAAAATCCAGAAATTGATTATGGCGATATTGAGGTTGTCGAAGAAATTCATGATAGTAATGATAGTGATCCAGAAATTACAACAGAAGAATACCAAGAGGTAGATTCAGTACGAACAGCGTTGATTCATATTGGTCATTTGAAGCGATTTTGCAAAGATGACTTCATCGCTTTTGAGCACCTTAAAAATTTGGAAAGTCATATGCAAGATAGATTATTAAAAGAAAATCAACAAAAACTTCGCCAATCGTCAATTTCAGATTTCTTCCAGGTTGTTCCATAATAATTTTTGTATTTTTTTACATTTTTGAAATATGCGTGTACAATATTTATTTTATGATAGTTGCATACGTACATGTCTAAAGAATAACGTGAATTATCAATGTTTCTTTTTGTTTCTTAAATGCAAACATATAATAAATATTCAAAATTTGTATATTTGGTATCATTGAAATACAAAAAAAAAAAACATCCACATCCCCCCTATTGAGCGGACACCTCTCTTGGGCGGACAAAAACTGGCTGACGGTGAGTGTCCGCCCAAGAGAGTTTTCACTGTACTATTTTCATACAAAACCCCGACATTGAATGATGAACCAATTGCTCTCGAGCCGCAGACGCAAATCGCCCAGCCGCTGTCTAGCAAAACACAGCATAAAGAGGAAATAGTCACACTGCAATTATTGTAATAAAACGAGGAAAGGCCGCCCTACTCGACGGTATCCCTGCCGAACTTTATCAAGTACCGCCAAGCGTAACTGCCGGTTTGCTGCACCCACTTGTTAATAAAGCGTGGAATACAGAGACTTTTCCCACTGAGTGGAAGGAAGGTTCGATCATCAAACTTCCAAAGAAGGGTAGCCTCACAGACTGTAATAATTGGAGAGGCATTTGTGTGCTTCCTGCCGTCGCCAAAATAATAGCTAAAATTGTCCTGGAAAGACTAAAGGCTCACTTGGAAAGCACAATTGATGATGGTTTTCGATACGGATTCTCAAGTGCCGATCACATTAACACCTTGCGAATCATTATCGAACCATGCGCTGAGTACGATTCTCCGCTTCACTTGATTTTCATCGATTTCGAAATAGTGTGAACCGTGATTCTATATGGGCGGCCTTGCACAGGAAAGGCATCCCTAAAAAGCTTGTGGCTATTATTAAGGCAACCTATGACGGTGCGAAATGTCGCGTTCTAATTTAAGGTAAGGTGTCGGAGGACTTTGAGATTCGCAGCGGAATTCGCAGGGGTGCATTTTTTAACCGATCCTATTCTTCATAGTGATCGGCGACGTGTTGCATGCAGCCCTATTCGGACTAGACAGAGGAATTAAATGGACTTTGACATCTTATCTACAACATCTTGACTACGCTGACAACATATGCCTACTCTCCCACAAAATCATGGATCTGTCCGCAATGACGTTAGATCTCAAGAGGGAGGCAAGCAAGGTTGGGCTAATAATTAATACCAACAAGGCCAAGGTTCTTAAACCGCCATTGCGAAAAATAAATCCGACACCTATTACCATCAATATTAATGGGCAGCATTGTTGGCGAAAATGGTGGTACTGAGCAGGACATCGCTCGCCGTATCAACCAAGCTTAATGGGCATACGGCATGCTGTCCAAAATCTGGCAAAGCAGTTATCTCTGCATCAAGACCAAGCTGGGCCTGTTTCTCTCCCTGGTACTGTCTGTGCTTTTGTATGGGAGCAGTACATGGAAAGTTTCCGTTAGTGTTACCAGAAAGCTGCAAGTTTTCGTCAATTAATGTCTTCGTCGAATTTTAAGAATTTTCTGGCCCGAAACAATATCAAATGAAGAGCTAAGTCGACGAACGGGTCCGATGCCAATCGACGAATTGATACGTAGGCGAAAATGGCAGTGCATAGGTCACACATTACTCAATTGCCCTAAATCATTGTGGTGCATAGCGCGTCAACTGTTCAATGCGGCCCACGTGACGTTTCGTTGGCATAAATTGGTTTCGGAGAATGCAGTTGCCAGCATGCATCTCCAAATTTGCGGAGAAGTGATAACTTCATTGCTTTGCATGCCATGAAATGGAACCCGACCAAGAGGGAGACTTAAAATCACATGGCGTCGATCTGTGGCTAAGGAGTGTAGGGCTCTGTATAAATCTTTTGGGTAGTTGCGCCTCATTGCCCAGAACAGAGTACGGTGGCGCGCAGGAGTAGTAGAAAGGCTATGCCCCTCTAGGGGTTAAGGCAAAATAGTAATTAGTTTTAATTTGTTTTTTGTAGGCTTTAAGAAACTCTATTTAAAAATAAAAATAACAGATTGTTTGCATTTCTTGAACGATATACTACTTTGCCTTAACCCCTAGTGGAGCATAGCACGTCAACTACGCCTGCGCGCCATCGTACCCTTTTCTGGGCAATTTGGCGCCACTCCTGCCAGACACTCCTTTGCCACAGACCGAAACCATGTGATTCTTGGACCCCCTCTTGGTCAGCCTTGTTTGGAAATGTGGTTCCATTTCATGGCATGCAAAGCAATACATTTATCACTCTTCCGCAATGTGCGACCTATCCACTGCCATTTTCGCCTGCGTATCAATTCGGCGATTGGCATCTGACCCGTACGCCGACTTAGCTCTTCATTTTATGTTGTTTCGGACCAGAAAAATCTTAAAATTCGACGAAGACATGAATTGACGAAAACTTGCAGCTTTCTGGTAACACTTACGAACGATATAGGATTTTGAATAATACGTTTTATAGTGTCCAATTGAAGTGTCGCGGAGTGTATATTGACAGGTACTGAAAATGCAGGAGTGAGTTAGATTTGAAAAGCGCGTCATCAAAATCTGACCACGTGCTAGAATTAGTCAACACAAATAATTAGCAAGAACTCAACTGGAAGGTGAGCGATTAAAAGCTTTATTACATTTTCCACAACTATTTAATGATAATCAAACCAATTGCTATACAGGGAATGTCATTTAATAGGCATACTGTCCGATAAATATCATACACGTAAACAATGGCAGAATATCCTCTGGCCAACATTTAACAAGCAAAATGTGCCACTTTTCTCCCAGGGGTGTATTTCTAATCAATTGATTATTTGCCCACATATTCACACATTTGCGACTGGCTTAATTACATGTCAAAATTTACAAAACCAACAGCACAACACAAATATCCTGCAGCTTTCAGTCCGCCTCAACAGGAGCGCCAACCTTTTTGTACAAACATGCCGAGTAGATTTTCGACCCCATCTTCGTCAACCAGCACCAGGACTTTCGATGAAACGTTCCAACCAATTTGTACACAACATTTATTGTATTGTAATTACTAATGAGCCTTTGCGGTATCGCCCCTGGGTGTAGCCGTAATAAGGACACCCGTTTAAACATTTGGTCTTCAATTCGGCATTCAGAAATTTGTTCTGACGAATTTGTTGTTTAATTTCATCGTTCCGTGCCCTTTTCTACGAGGTTTTGTGGCTTTACCGGGATTCAAGCGTATGGTCGATGTTATGGTTTTCCGCGAATCTTTGAAATCGATATCTTTTTCTATGGTTTAATGTTTGATCCATTCCGGTGGGCATAATAAACTTTCTCGGTTCAAATAGGCACGGGGAGAAAAACAAAAAACAACAAATCAATAAGGATGAAAAACAGAAGCTTGCCAAGTCGAATTTTATTTTTCCGAAAATTTCCAAACTCCTGCAACACAAAGCTAACAAGTTTTGGTTTTCCATCGCATTTTCCAATTGCGAAAATGGAGATAGCATTAAAAAGTTAAAGGTACGGGTATTGTCAACATTTATCAGTGTATTTGACTGTTCTATACTATTTAAATATTTAGCTGGGATGTACATCTCGACAGCGGCTGTCTTAACAGAAACTCAAACTTAATTTTCTTGTCTGAAAAAAAAAAGATATTTTTTGTGTTAGCTCATGCCTCGCGGTGTGAGAAGATGAACATGGTATAATTTCACAGAGTTTTTAAAAATTAGGGAAGTGTATTTGAAAGGAAACGTTTCTTTTTTGTTTAAAGTGGAATGAGTAACTGAATCAATCCAAAATCTGAAGCGTTATCCTCGTACCCAGTCAGACAAGAATCGAAACTTGATCGATCCTGGATCGAAGACTGTCTACTAAGGAATCGCTGACTTTACCAATGACACGTCGGAGTCACTTGTATGGGCATGGCCGCTTTTGCGATACCGAAAATGAGGACAGGAATTGATCCAAAATCGATGACGGTAGTCGATGTAGAATCGATGACTGTACTTAGTGTAGAATCGACGAAAATATGTAACACCTTAAAGGAGGCTCCGGAGGTAAAGCAATGTGTATATATAAATGATCAGGGTCACCTCCTGAATCGATTTAGCCATGTCTGTCTCTCCATCTGTCTGTCTGTCCGTTCGCACGATAACTTTCGATAGAATGAAGCTAGAGCTTTTAAATTTTGGTCCAATGTTGGCAGTATGATCTACTTGGTTGGTATTGAAAATTGGGAATGATCAGGCCAAGAGAACGCCTGCCTCCTCTACATATGTAAAATAATTAAATCTATCTATAACTCCCGATTAAATAATGAAAAGCTCTAGCCTCGGTAGATTGTTTGTGAGGGTAATTTCATACTCTGCTGGAAAAACAAAATCGATCAGTTGAAAAATAACGGTAATTTTCTTACAATGAGCCCGGTACTACCCTAGTTTTCGCGTTTTTTGTCTATAACTCTTGAACCAATTGACGTAGATACCTGATTTTTGGCACGTAACCCTAACGTCAGAAGCTGCTTGAGTTAAACTAAGTTTGGCATAATCAGAACAAAAGAACGCCTACCTCCCCAACAAATGGCAAACATTAAATATTCTTTTAATTACTATAATTTTCGATGGAATGACGCTAGCGAGTTGAAAATTTGGTAGAATGTTAGTAGTAAAATCTAGCTGGTTGTTACTGAAAATAGGCAAGCTCCGATTCAAGGAACCCCTACCTCCCCTAGAAATGAAGCTTCAAATAAGCGATAACTTTTGATAGAATGAAGCCAGCAACTTGAAATTTTGGTCAAATGTTTGAAGTGAAATTTAGTTAGTTGGTATTAAAGGTGAGCCTGATCCGACCCAAGGAACCCCTACCTCCCCTACAAATGAAACTTAAAATAAGAGATAACTTTCGTTTAAAAGAAGCTAGTGACTTGGAATTTTGGTCAAATGTTTGTAATTGGATCCAGTTGGCTAATATTGAAAATACGCAAAATCCGACGAAAACCCCTACCTCCATCACAAATGAAACTTTAAATAAGCGATAACTTTCGATAAAATGACGCTAGTGACTTGAAATTTTGGTCAAATGTTTGTAGTAGGATCTAGCTAGTGCAAACATTTAACCAAAATTTCCAAAAATTTTGTTATTATTGAAAATGAACAAGATCCGACAGAGGAAACCTCTACCTCCCCTACATGTGAGATTTTAAATAAACGGTAACTTTCGATAGAATGTGACTAGTGACTTGAAAAATTCGACAAATATTTGTAGTGTGTGTTAGTTCATTTAGTTAGTTAGTTTCATTTAATTGTAATGAGCGCGTACACAGACTGCTGCGCAGCACTGTGAACGAGCAAAGAAGACTGCAGGCAACGGTAAAAACAACTACTGGCTTGCAGTCAAACAACTGTTTTCCGTTCGAAGGGGAGTTGAAGAATAGCGTTTGAGGCGAGTGGTCTTCGCACAGTAGCCTGCAGAGCCGCTTGTCTTCAAAGAAAGAGGAGTCGGGAGAAATCTTTTGATTGGCAGGGAGATTTGGATTCCGTCAAGTGCGGGCGATGTAGACAGTTTTTCGAGTGGTTGTCCGTTGTCCGGTTTGGCTGTTCCGAGTCAAAAAGGATTTTCCCAATATTTCCCGTAGCTCCTCCGCTTGTCTCGTCTTTGTGCCGCGCCGCTTGATTTTTAGCGACGTGCGACAAGATTGAGTGTTTTTCGCGTAAATCGGGATCGATGGCTGTCCACCGTGTGTGTGAATTGTGTGCAAATTCTGTTGCAGCGTCAAGTGTGGTTGTATGTTCGGTGCGAGGCAACGAAAAAAATTTTTTTTTTTTGGAAAAAAGACAAGAAAAACCATCGAGATGGGATATTTTTAGTTTCCGGGTTCCGGGGTGAAAAAATCGTTTTTCACTCGGATTTTTTGTCACTTATCACTCGCGTCACCCTAAGACTCTCAAATTTGCAGAATTGTAAATTTTTTTTATTTTAATCTTAGTTTTTTTATTTTTTTCCTTATTTTCTTCTTCTAATGATTTATACTGAGTGTTTGGTGTGTTTTAAACTGATCAAAACGCTGTTGCACGCAGAGTGAGCTAAGCGAGCGTTCATGTTTGTGCGATACTGAGGGTTGCGATCCCTTAAGCGCGGAGCGAGCGTAGTGAGCGGAGCCCACGCAGTATAAATTATGAAAAAAAGAAAATAAAAAATAAAAAAAATTAAAACTTAAAACAAAAATTAAAAATAAAAATAAAATTTTTTTTTTGCAAATTCTTGACTTTTAGAGTGACCCGAGTGAAAAGTGACAAAAATCCGAGTGAAAAGTGATTTCCCCAGCCGGGGCCCCGGAAACTAAAAGGTTGCCCTGCATGCACTCGATGGATTGTGATTCGCGCACCGGTTCACTCACGAAAACACTGCTTTCGATTTATCATAAAACAGTGGCAGAAATGCGAAACATGGATCAACCCTAGAGCAACTGTTTTGAAAACAAACACTAAACAAGCTGCAAAAATTATCAAATTTGCCTTCGCGTGTTACGACCAACTTGTAATTCTGCATGCAAAAAGTCAACACAACTACAACAACAACTAAAGCTTTCTTGCAATTTATTAGTATAGGCCAGTCAAATTAAATATTATTAATAATAATTAGGGAAAGATCTGGAAATAATTTTAATCCCTTCTATAGATACTGAGTACATAAAAACTGAGTTTGCACGGTCGTAGAAGGTGAGCTTAACTTTTGGAGGGCGAAAATCCGAGAAATTTGAGCCCTTTTTTAATATTATCATTATAAATCCTAAACGGGGCCTCGGGTCGAAAAACTTTACAGGAGTAAATTAAAGACCGTTGAATTCTGCGTTTAATGCACTGTTCAAATTTGACATTCGGTTCAGTAGCGTAGTCAAAATCGATAATCAAAAAATGACAGTTTTCGAGACTCCGGAGAAAAATCTCACTTTTTCACTTTTCAAGCTCACAGATCTTTGCAACGAAAGCTCCAATTGGAAAAGTTTATCTGTAAAAGTTGGGGACAATTTGATTATGAGCCTAACGTGGCCAATATTTTTCAATTCGGGCCATTTTTCGAGTAGCTATGAGCAAAAATTGAAAAATAAATGCTCATGGATTTATTTACAGTCATACAAAAAAGTATTCGTACACACGTCGTATCATGCTTTACTGTCCTGCAACAGTTAAAAGAGTTACATTTTTTTAACAAAAAATGTCTCTAACTCTTTTAGCAACACTACTTTCTTATATTAACTTAAAAAAAGTACTCTTTTCTGATTGTGTCAACAGAAAAATGAGAAACAGTTATGCAATTCCCGAGAATTGAATCAAAAAAGTATTCGTACAGCAGCAATGCAGAAAGAATAATGCCGTTATTCCGTTGCCGATGGCGATCATTCGTATTGGGATCAGTCTTGTGATAATTATCAAGTATTTATCAATTGTTGTTAAGCAAATTTGTAGTGGATTTCCATTAAATTCTTTATTATGGGACGAAAAGGTAAAGAAACGACAGAAAGAGAAAGGAGAATTATCCTTTCCTTGCACAATCAATGCAAATCATTGCGTGAAATCAGCGTTATTTTTGGGAGACCACGCTCAATCGTTCAAAGCATCATTGATAGATATTGTGTCACGGAAAGTCTTGCGAATCAACCAAGATCAGGACGACCAAGATTATTAACGGCCAAAGATGAACGCAGTATATGTAGAAAAGTTGTCACGGATCCAAAGCGTGACAAGATATCTGAAAGAAAGAAATAGATTAGTTACGGCGGCAGTAGGGGGTGGTGGCAGGACATACTCACGACATGATGAAAGATGCTTTTATCCCGCGGCGAAGTCCTGGAAGTAGAAAAGAAGAAAAAAACATCACAAAGTAGCTCGGTTATATCATGATAGGGAAAATACTTATCTGATTCTCGTCATTGCTTCGTCCTCCTCGTCAAATCACACGCACGCGACCGAAACTTATTGGCGACACGAAAACAATTGGAGTCTCGAAACCAAAATTCCCGAATACACGCAATGTAAACAAACACTCTACTGACAGTAAATTGACAATGCCGAATGACGTGAACTGCTTTACCAACACCGGTTGTTGTACTAATATTAGTACTAATAAGCCGGATTCTAGTATTGCGCGGATAACTGATTCACGCAATTATCCGTTGACCAAATGTTGTTTAAGCGACGGAAAATAAACGGGAACCCTCGTTGTTACATTTTTCTTTGTGGACTAAAGGTGGGTGTCCTTATCTTCGAAAAGGGTAAATGATAATTGGAGACTAACACGGCTCTCGTTGTTACATTTTTCTTTGTGGACTAAAGAGAATACCGGCGACTGGTTCGAATGAATGGTGGATGATCGTGGAGCTCAAGAAGACAATAGCAGAGTAAAGAACCGACTTGAAGACGTTGCGACGCGTCGGTAGCGGACATTAGACAAGGAACGGAGAGTGTATGGGAGACAAATAGCCGAGTGAGGAACCGCCTTGAAGACGTTGCGACGCGTCAACGACGAATCGAATCGATAGCCGACGCTGGGCAAGGAACGAATAGTGTGCAGACTACGTATGAGCAGAGTTTGGCATCACAAAGGAGTAGTGGATTTGTAGTGAGTAGAGCCGCCACCCAGGTAGGGCAATAGTTGAGAATTAGTGTTAAGATAGTGTTAAATCTCTAGGATAAGTCCTTTAATTATTTACGACCGGTCGTCTCATTTGCGTTTCGTTAACTTCATATTTGGATTCCGTAATAAATATTGTGAAAATCGTATGTGACGCGCTTTGGATTTTCTTGAGCAGTTAGTTTTTGACAGTGTATTCCGTGTCGGTGGTCACAGTGAGCAACACTCCCTTCCGCGGGTTCGTACTTTTTCGCGGGAAAAGAACCATTCACTGGCGGTCAAAAAAATACTAAGTACGTGGCGCCCACGACCCTTCTCCAAGAGTTGGTCGGACGGCCGTAAGACCGCGGACACGGTGTAACAAAGTGCGACAAAATCCGAAAATTACAGCTTCAGCGATTGCGGCAGAGGTAGCGGAAAAGGATAAAATAGACGTTTCTGGAGAAACAATCAGAAATGTGCTCCGCCGTGCCGGTTACAACTCTCGAATCGCTAGAAGAAAATATTAAAATACAAAAGCGAAAAAATAGGAAGAATCGATTAGAATTCGGCAAAACGATGCGAAATCATGGAATAGACTTCTGGGAAAATGTTAAATTTACTCTAATCAGCGAATATAACTTTTCCCAGAAGTCTATTCCATGATTTCGCATCGTTTTGGCGAAATCTAATCGATCCTTCCTATTTTTTCGCTTTTGTAATATTTTCTTCTAGCGATTCGAGAGTTGTAACCGGCACGGCGGAGCACATTTCTGATTGTTTCTCCAGAAACGTCTATTTTATCTTTTTCCGCTACCTCTGCCGCAATCGCTGAAGCTGTAATTTTCGGATTTTATCGCACTTTTCTACATATACTGCGTTCATCTTTGGCCGTTAATAATCTTGGTCGTCCTGATCTTGGTTGATTCGCAAGACTTTCCGTGACACAATATCTATCAATGATGCTTTGAACAGTTGAGCGTGGTCTCCCAACAATAACGCTGATTTCACGCAGTGATTTGCATTGATTGTGCAAGGAAAGGATAATTCTCCTTTCTCCTTCTGTCGTTTCTTTACCTTTTCGTCCCATAATAAAGAATTTAATGGAAATCCACTACAAATTTGCTTAACAACAATTGATAAATACTTGATAATTATCACAAGACTGATCCCAATACGAATGATCGCCATCGGCAACGGAATAACGGCATTATTCTTTCTGCATTGATGCTGTACGAATACTTTTTTGATTCAATTCTCGGGAATTGCATAACTGTTTCTCACTTTTCTGTTGACACGATCAGAAAAGAGTACTTTTTTTAAGTTAATATAAGAAAGTAGTGTTGCTAAAAGAGTTAGAGACAGTTTTTGTTAAAAAAATGTAACTCTTTTAACTGTTGCAGGACAGTAAAGCACGATACGACGTGTGTACGAATACTTTTTTGTATGACTGTATCTATCTCGGTAAGTATAACAGCTAGAAGTTTTATTTTAGTCTCAAATTGTAGATAAATTACTGCAGTTAAATAAAGTTTTACAGGATTTCTTGTAAGACCAATTTAGGAGATACTGAAAAGAAACAGGGCAAGCCTAACAATTAGGCGCATTTTCAACATGGTGGCGGGGTCCGTGGTGTTAGGGGGGAAATAGGAAACTCGAATTTTTAAACAATGTACCAACTCAAACAATATATCAAAAATCGAAACTACCCTAATTAAAGCAACCAGTGTTATAACATTTTGACTGACCAAAGTATTTTAGCTACAGCTGCAGGTAGCTTTTGTACTGAGTCGCTCCCGAAATATATATATATATATAAATAAAATTTGTAGTTTGGGAAAGCTGCGTCTGCTTTAATTTACTCCTGCAAGGTTTTTCTTTCCGAGGCACCGTTTAGGATTTATAATGATAATATTAAAAAAGCGCTCAAATTTCTCGGATTTTCGCCCTCCAAAAGTTAAGCTCACCTTCTACGACCGTGCATACTCAGTTTCCATTTATTCAGTATCTATAGAAGGGATTAAAATTATTTCCAGATATTTCCCTCATTATTATTAAAAAGCCCCAAAATTGGCTTAATTTGACTGGCCTATAGTCAACAGGCTAAAGTTAAAAAAAGACCTGCCACAAAGCGAAACGAAATTCGCTCGCATCTCGAAATACGGATTTTAAAAGCAAGTAATCTCGAACTAAGAAATACGGATCTATTTCAGCCCCTGAAAAGCTACTTCCCGGATAAACCGACCGACACTCATCCTACAAAATCCTGCCAATAATCCAACTAGCGGAAGTAACTCTTCACTTACTCACCGCAAAGTGTTTGCCTGCTAATTGCTCGCATATGTGATAGACAACGACATTTGAGCTTTTAGCAACGGAAAATGTTATTTGTCAAGAAACGTCGAGCCTAATAAATTTCTAATGGCTTCGTGCAACAATGTAGAGCTCCCTCATCTGAACCCTAAGTGCTTTCCGCCGTAAAATTGTGTAGAATTTTTAAAAGAATCGTATGGAAAAGCTAACATAGTATTGTCATAGATGGGTGTACGTTGAAACATGGCCCTCACTGGTAAGATATAGAACAATACTTTCAAGAAGGACGTGAAAATTTTAAAATATACCAGCGCTGGACATTATTATAATTATGTTAGATCCTCATGGAGTTGAAAAGGCTTATTTAATTTTCTCTACTTCACAATCCATAGTGTGAACACATTCTTTGCCGAAGTTTCCAACTGCTGCTCTTACGTACCCCGTCCAGCATGCCTGAAATTTCAGCAAAAGTATTTGCTTAAATTTCGATGAAAATTCTTCGTCCTTCCATCTAGCCACACCATGTCTCTTCATCAAATCTTTAATGGATTTCACGAATTCCCAACAATCTTTCGAGCGACTTTTTAAATCTTATTGCTTCCGATAGTATTATCGAAGATTAGCTCACTTTTCACTTTACCCAGTATTGGGCCAAACACCTTTTCGAGTTTCCTAATTTTGTAAGCGCACCAATTAAAAATACAGTCTTGCTTTTATGGAGGACATTCTTGGAAATCTTCAGGGAATTCTTTCGGTTTCGAACGAATATTATCTTTGACACAAGTCCGGAAACTTTGTCTTCGCTTCCATTATACATCACTAGATTTTGGATATGCGTTGCGACAAGGACATGGTGAATGTGTGACGTACCAACGGATGGATCTAATCAGAGAAAATCCCAACTCGAGGAATATTGGATGTCATCCCATCCTGTAAATTGATTTTTCCGAGTTCGGTTCGAATGAATTTCCGCTCTGTTTAGTTTAAAGGGAACTTTTCCTGATTTTTAGTGACGCGATTGTCATCCGTACAAGGTATGATGTGAGTGTCGTGGTTCGGTATTGTGCTTTCGATAAATATTTGTATGGAACATGTCAACTTAGCCGGAGTGTAGATCCGTGTAGCATTTTGAAATTTAATAACCGCCATAATATGGAGATCATGTAGAATATCCTGGCATCGAAAAAATTACTTGACTATATGTTAAGCCCCATTTTGATACCCAAAATTGTTTGGCGAACGCAGTTTTTGTGCTGAAGCGGACACGTCGACACTTTTCGAGCCTCAGAAAGGACATTCTCTTTGTTCTATGCATCTGATCCTTTTCGAGGCTACCCTGTTGACGGTATCTGCTCACACTCGCTAGTCGTCCTTCGGCATCGTAAGAGAAAAACAAGCAAACAAAAATGTTCCCATTGGATTGCATACGCCTGACTTGATGAGCCGTCCGTGTCTGTGCTGTTTTGTTAGTTAGCCGCCAACTGCTTTAAATATCCTGAAATATAGGTACATGCGTATGTACATAGCGATATACATATCCGTACGGTAAACATTCAGTGGCAGAATATTGTCGAATTTGGCAGAGAAAAAATTGCAAATGCCTTCTAGGGCAATCGAATTCGTCCGTATCTCCGTACAGCCTTGTCAATTTCAGGCGCTAGCAATGAGGATGTAGCTTGTAGCAGGACTAGCAGCAGTTGACGATCAATAATTTGACGAGGGCGAGGAATCGTACGGTTGAGTGGGGGAATTCGCTCAAAGTTCACGATATGGGAAAACAAAAAAAATAATTGCGAGTTGTCCAAATGGCTGTTAGCCGATGGAACTACATATCTGCAATATTTTGAGTGCCCTCGAACTGTGTCACAGATAGTGCTTGCTTTAATTTGACTTTTGAGTTCGTGTTCTTGTATGTTTGTCGGATTTCCAGACGGTTCCTTTGGTATTCAGTAAACGTCAATTAATGGTTACTGAAGGATGCGAAACGTATGCTGCCTCGGGCATTTATGTTTGATTCATTTGAAAATTTATTGAATACATACGAGTACGCATTTCAGACAAATAGACCAGTCAACGAGTGCTCAAAAGAGGGGTGTAGAGTGCATGGAATATGCGACTTTTTTTTTTACTTCAGGACTTCGTTAGGAGTAGTTAGTAAGTAAACATACTAAAAGTCCCCGCCCCTGGAAGGTGAGCTTACGGTGGGAGTGGTGGGGGAAGGTCCCATTTTTGGGTTTTTTGATTATATCTCGAAAACGGTGGACGCTGGAGAAACTTGTTCTAAACAAGAAAACATAAAATTATATTGGTCGAATTTCTAACGGTTTACGAGATATACCTTATTGAAAATCGATAATTTTCGAAGAATTCATTTGCTTTTAGTGCATCCCACGATTGATTCTCAGAAAACTAGTCCGAAACAAAGTTGTAGAGAATTAAATTTCCTTTAATTTGATATACACTTTTGCTACTTTATGAATCAAAAGTTAGAGAATGTCGAAAATATTGCCATTTTCAAAATATTAAAGCTAATTAAATTTCCTATGCAATTGTTTGTTTGGTTTTCGACGTATATAGGTAATGAAAATAATATTTATAAAATAATATATACAAGTTATTTATTTCAATATTAAATAATATTGTTAAAACGTGTGTACAGTTATTTGCAAGTTTATTCCCTCATAACTTAATAACTTTAATTATTTCATTTTCGTATTGTATATAAATCAGAAAGAGACCACCGCCGGATGTAAAAGGAAAGTCCAGGTGTAAAAGAATGGATGTAAGACCTTATGGTAGAACACGCTAGAAGCACTACCCCGCTGGGCACTACTTCTGATGCGCAGTTGAGTGATCCCAGGGCGAACATTGTTCCTGCCAGAGCTCGACCGTTTCCGGGTGCGAGCGCTATGAGGCAGTCCATGTACACTGTAGAGAAGCTGAGGGTTGCAAGTTGAAATGTCGGATCCATGACGGGAAAAAGCGAAGAACTGGAGGACGTCATGAAGCAGAGAAGGATAGGCATTATGTGCATGCCGGAGACCAAGTGGAAAAATGACCAAGTCGACCGAGCTCGTTTTTTCACTAATTACCGAAAGGACAAATTGTACTATTATGGAAACTCGAATGATAGTTAAGGGGTTGGCGTTATTCTGTCATCGGCTTTACTTGGCAGCATCGTGAGTAACTCAAGATAAGCGACCGCTTGATGAGTATCAAATTGGTTATCTGCGAAAGAGTGTGGAACGTCATAAGTGCCTACGCTCCCCAAGTTGGTTTACAGCAAAGTGAAAAAGAGGCATTTTGGAGGGACGTCGACACACTGCTTCAAAGTATACCAGATTTCGAGCTGGTTTTTTTCGGAGGAGATTTCAATGGCCATGTGGGAGAATCGAACTATGATTACAAGGATTGCCATGGTGGGAACGGTAGCCAATCTACAGCAAGAAATGATGAACGTGAGGCTATTCTGACTACATATGTGCAGATCACACGGTCTGGTCATCCTCAACAAATGGTTCATTAAGAACAAAAGGCACCTGATTACATATAGCAGTGGAGCTCATGCCACGCAGATAGACTATCATCTGTGTCTAAATTTCATGAGATGTTGGGTGAAAGACTGCAAAGTGATCTTGGGTGAATCTCCGGCCACCCAGTACCGGTTACTCCTGACGGAATTTATTTTGAAAGGAGGAACAAGACCGCAAACAATCTCCAAACCAGTCGTGGAAATCAAGTGGCATAATCTCAACAACAAACGCTTTGAGTCTGTTGTATCATAACTCCACTCGTTATTAAAATAGAGGAGTGGCTTCAATACAACATCTACTGCGACGAGCAAAGGTCAACACAAATGTGGAATGCTTTGGAGAAAATGTTAGTAGATGAGGCTGAAAAGACACTGGGAGTTTCGCAAGGCCTACTCCACACGAACAAGGAGACGTGGTGGTGGAATACCGAAACTAAAGAAGCAGTGCAGGCCAAATCAAATGTATTCAAGGCTTGAACAACATGCAAGACAGGCAGTGAAGCCGAGAAGGTTCAACTTCGAGATAAATAAATGCCGAAAGGAAGTAAAGTTAAAGGTGGCTCAAGCAAAGGCGATTGCATCCGGAAAAATCTATCAGGAACTAGAAGATCTGACGGCGGATAAGAGATCGTCATTGCAAGAAGAATTTCCGCGAGAAGCTTTCCAAGCTGTGGAGCCAAACACCACCGATATCGCTGATTTTTCAGTGGAGGAGGTGATGAAGGCAATGATGCAGATGAAACGCGGAAAGGCAGTCGGACCGGACAAAATACCCCTGGAATTTTGGTTTAAGATGAAACGTGTCTTACTTAGATGGCTCACTGTTTTTTTCAACAAAATTTAAAGAGAGCAACCAATGCCTGACGCTTTCAGGAAAAGCTCCCTTCTCCCGTTTTATAAGAACAAGGGTGACTCACGCAAGCTCAACAACTATAGGGCAATCAAGTTAACATCTCAAACATTGAATACTTACGAGCGAGTTGGAGTTCACAAAGGCAGTGTATTGAGTCCCTTGCTCTTCAACATTATCATGCTCTATTTATTAATACTCATCTCTGACGGCCTGGAAATATCCCTCCTCTTCGCCGATGACATTGTCCTGGGTAGCAAAGACATCGTTGCTTTGCAGGCTGCACTGACCAAGTGCTGTAAGATACTGGAGGATCATGGACTGAGGATAAGCATACCAAAGACTGAGTATCTTTTCTGTATTTTCTCAGATCCAGAGAGACCGATACCAGATATCTACATTAAAGGAGAGCAGCTGAAGTCCTGTACAAGGTTCAAGAACCTGGGCTCGATGGTCAACAAGGAAGCTACCTGCGATGAGGACATCAAACATCGCATCAGTGTCGGTTGGAAGAAGTGGCGAGAAAACTCTGGAGTTTTCTGCGACAAAAAGATGCCACGAAAGCTTAAGGGCAAGTTGTACAAAACGGTCGTACGTCCCGCACTCATATATGCGTCTGAATGCTGGACTATGTATAAGACATACGAAAAAAAAAGAATGGGCGAAGTGCCAACTTCACAGGCTGAGCAACGCGAAGCCGCATAGTGGTATGAAAGGGTAAGGAAGATGAAGAAGATGAATAATTTGAATAACATAATCTAACTATGTACTATGTACCAGTCCACTCAACGTCGCTCCGAGACCTGTCCCTCCTATCTGCACCGGCCCAGATCACTGGTGTGTTACTATCTTTGTAATCCGGCCAAGTCGAGTACGGACCTAATAGCGACCGGTCCTGAACCGGGAGAAATCGAAAACGTAACACGGAAAGAAGGAAATTGAAAATTGTTTTACAAAATAATAATAATCTAAATTTTCATGCTTAATTAGAAGAATTTTTCTTGTTCCATCCAATGTTTGATTCGTATATTTTTTTCTTACAAAACTGACCGACCTTTTTCTTTCAATGTCTCAAATTTCCGGGCCCCTTTAAAATCACGGGCCCGGGTCGTTTCGCCCCTTCCGCACCCCCCTCTCGACGGCCCTGCATATACTCATACCGCAAATCGAATTGTGGCTGAAGCGCAAACAGAAATATGAATCACTATCCATCCCAGTTTCTTACTGGACATGGTGGGTATAGAAAATACCTACACATTCAAGCTTGACGATTCGCCTGACTGTCCGAGGTGCCCAGGAATAGCGGAAGACGCAGAACATATATTCTTTCACTGTCCAAGAAGAGTCAGAAAAGCATGAAGCACTGGAGGTTGAACTTGGCAGTGACCTAAATCCACATAATATAGTGGAGCACATGATAAGAAATGTATCCAATTGAGAGGAGGAGGAAACAGGAGTAAATACGGAAAAGGCGGAAACGGCTAATTAGCCGAAACCAGCCCTGCGACGCAATACCGAGAGGTAGTTCCGTAGGGAGAATGGTAGATAAAGATGACTGAAGGTTTTACTGGGTAAGTAGTTGCTCGCTGACGATGCATGTTCCATGTCGCTGCACTAGTTACCGACAGTGTCTCCTGAACAATGAGATTTCCCCCTCTTATAATAAAAAATAAAATAAAAAAGGGCAATAAATGTAGTTGTCTTTTTATGTTTTTAAGGACAAGAAACGCTAAATCACTACTTCTTATCACTTAAGCGAATAAGTCAGTTGATTAATTTTGGAGAGAGATAAATTGTAGTGCACCCACAATTTAGCTAAGCTCTACAATTCTCTTCAGTTGTCCTCCGCCTTTTATCACTTTGATAACGCCCAATGTGGGATCAAATATATTTTTGTATGCAAGCGAAGATGATGATAAATTATGCAAAGCACAATTAAACACGACTAGGTTAGGACGGATTTGGAATTAGCAACAAAATCATGAAATTCAACAACAACAACAAGTTCTTGAACTTTCCCGACATGAATTTCTCGATTTTTCAGGATAATATTCGCACTACATCTAAACTTACAACGTATTATTCAAGGGAATCCCATTACGTTCCCAACAGAATCGAAACATTTTAATCCAAATGTGGCAGCACTTTCACTAAATAACAATACAGATTACCCGTTGATAACCACTTTCAGATAAGGATCAGAATGAATTGATACCCAAGCTAGAGTTTACCTCTTTTTTCTGAGTCTTTCACTTCCGGAAATCGTTGTCCTTTTTCTCGAAGTCCTTTCCGCGGAATGGGTCAGCCAAAATGTGTCCACAATGAAAGTTCGACCAATGTATCCGTATCATGATCTAATGGCAAACGTTGCCACATTATTCGATACTCCCTCCCGAAAGGGAAACTCTATAAAAAATTTCTGACTTTTATCTTCTACCGATAACCATCAAAAGGAAACGAATCTCAATTCTCAAGGGCAGAATATGATGACTTGAAATGGCCATTTCACAATAGGGCTATAATGAAGAAATACGAGTACATATCATTGTTAAATCTTAAGAAGAAGAAGAAGAAGACCTGAATTTATTTGCATCAACAAAAAAAAAACACTAAAACATGCTGTAAATACATACTTTGAATTATGTTTAAAGGTTGTTTCCGAACAGGCTGAGAGATATTTATCCGGTATTTATATGGGTTAATGTACACGTAAACGTCAACTATGGATGACTATACAGAATACACTATAATACTGACGAAGACGAGAAGCAATAATAAATCATGGCAGCCACGAACTATTGAAATGAAAAACGAAAGCCATGAAAATCAAGTAAGCCGGGAGGACGAACGACAGCCGATAGGGAGTTCCTATTGAACCGTGACGCTGAATACTCCATACGACGACACAATTCATAACAAAATAAGATAATAAAAGATTGATTTGTGGTAACTATACTGCAAATTATAATAATTTTCAAGAAACATCTGTTTGGAACATTTCTCTCTCTGGATCCTGTCGACCCCTTGTGGGGCATAGGGCATTAACCACGCCGAATTTTCGCCTCGTCCTGTTCGCCGCCATCGCATTCAGCTGTCTCCACGATTTGCCTAATGACTTACCCTCGACCTCAACTGATCTTCTCCAGGTGTTTTTAGGTCGTCCAACGCGGCTGCTTGCATCGGTTCCCTGTGGGTTCCAATCGAGGGCCTGTTTACCAATGTTTTCCGGCACTTTTCGAAGTGTGTAACCTATCCATTGCCACTTTCGCCTTTTAATGGAGGTGTCTATCCTGCCCTGGCCAGTAATGAACAGGAGGTCGTCGTTAGAAATGACGGATGCGCCGTAGACACTTCACGAAAGTTTGCAATCTAGTTGTTGTCGCCCTGGTCACCTTCCAAGTTAAACAGCCAAGAAGCACAGATTTTACATTGGTTTCGAAGATCCTGAATTTGGTACGTCTGGAGATGTTGTTGTTTTGCCAGAAAGGAGTCAAATTAAAAAGAGCTGCACGAACCTTAGTGATGCGAGACAGTACATAAGCATCCGCTCCACCATCTGCTGTAATTACGCTTCCGAGGTGGCAAAAATTGTCCACTTTTTCCACCGTCTGCCCCGAAACACAAATTTCGCTCTGTCTTCCTGGATTCAGGCTCAAATACTCAGTTTTGCCAGCATTGATTTTAAGCCCCGCATTGCCTCTTTCGCGGTGCAGGGCATCCGTCATTTGAACTAGATGATTCGATATGTTTGAGAGAAGACAAATCCAGCGTAATCCAGATGTTGAAGATATTCAAACAGGTTCCATCTGATACCTTTGCTGTGGTGTTCATTTAGCGCACTGTAAAGTACGTCGTTAATGGCAATCAAAAACAATATAGGTAACAAAATGTAGCCTTGTCTCACTCCGCTATGTACCTCGAAGGGATCTGAAAGCTTACCCTTGTCTAAGACGTGACATTGGGCTCCGCTATAGAGCTCCTTGATGATGGATATGATTTTATCTGGTATATATCTCTTTTATATAAACCCTTCCAGATGTATTCCCGGTCAATACTGTCAAACGCCTTCTGGAAATCGATGAACATGAGATGTAATGGGGATCTCGACTCTGCGGATTGTTCAATAATAATTCGGATTGTGTTGATGTGGTCGCTACATGAAAAGCCCTCGCGAAAACCAGCCTGTTCATCGTTCAGTGTCCGGTCAACCGTATGCTTGATCTGGTTTAAGACTATTTTCGCCATCAGTTTGGAGACTGCGGGGAGGAGGCAAATTCCACGCCAATTACTACAATCCTTCAGGTTACCTTTCTTCGGGATCTTAATAATGACGCCCTTCTTCCATTCTTTAGGGAGAGTTTCGGTTTCCCATTACTCTTCGATAAGGGGGAGAAGAATATCCGCAGTAGCGTTGATATCCGCCTTAAAGAGTTCCATTAGAATTAATCCCCGGGGCTTTACCCGCTTCCGTCGATTTAATAGCCGCAGTTCATTCCTGTTTAGATGGTGGGCTTGTGTCAACTCTGGCTATTTGCGGAATATTTTCTACGTCTAGTGCAGATGAGTTCAAATGTCCAAAGGTGATGTTGAGGACCTTAATGAAGTGCTCTCTCCACCGTCGCAGTTGGCCTTCATCAGTGACCAGTAGGGACCCGTCTTTATCTATCACGGGATGTTCAGTTGCAAAAGATTTGCCAGGCTTGATAAGTTTGTAAAGGGTTCCACTGTAACCAAGGTAAGCCGCTTCCTCTGCCTTCTCCGATAATGCATTGATGTTGTTGCGTTTGTCCCGTCTTACGCTTCTTTGTACGCCTTTCTGAAGAGAACGGTATTCAGCTCTAAGTTGATATTTGACTGCGTCATCGGTAGCTGAGTTGATTTGTTCTTTAATTCTCTTGCGTGCCGAGATTAGAGACCATGTAGAGTTCCAACCTGCCCGCAAAAGTTTCACCGCACAAAATATATGAGTCCAGCGACGTTCCATCTATCATCAATTGTTAAAATAGATTCTCACAAAGAAGTGGTGCATTAGCTTTTTTTGTGCAAGGCGGTGGAATAAGCACGTCTTATAGATGGATCTTTAAGCTTTTGCACATAAAAACGTGGCAAGATTCTTGCATTTTGAGGGCGATGGATCGCTGCCGTTCGTAAGCGCATTTTTGCGACAACAAGCTGGTGATCGCTGCCAATATCAGCACCCCGTTTCGACCTGACGTCTAAGAGACAGTACCTCCATGTCTTGGAAATGGCTATCTGATCAATCTAGTTCTCTGTTCTTCCATCCGGAGAAACCCAGGTTGTTAAATGGCATCGTTTATACTTGAACAAAGTACCGCCGATGACGAGCTGACGAAAGTCGCAAAACTCCACGAACATCTCGCCATTTTGTTCCTGTTGCCTAGACCATGATTGCCCATTAGGTGTTCCAAACCAAGGTTGTCAGATTCGACTTGGCATTGAGATTCCCCATAATAAATTTTATGTCACCTTTGGGAGCCTTGTCGAAGGTGTCGCCGAGTCGGTAATAGAAGGCGTCTCTAGTTGATTGATCCGATCTGATTTGCCTAGCACTGAATAATTGTGAGGTTTCTTACCCTGGATTTAAATCTGGCTGTAATGATACGGCCGGAGATGGGCTTCCAATCAATTAGAGATAGGCGTGCCTCCCTAGTCAACAGGATTCCGACGCCTGCCATTCGAGGTGAGGTATCGTCTTCACTTCCAGAGTAGAGCAGCACTGTTTGGGAGCTTGGTGATAACATCGTTCCCGATTCAGGCCATCTTGTTTCGCTCAGTCCTAGTATATCGATGTTATATGGGGTTATTTCCCGTTCGACTTCAGTGAGCCTCGCCCCACATCGTTCGAACGTTCGAAAAACCGATCGTGATCTGTTGTTTGTAGCCAAGACTCGTTGCCGGTGAATCAGTCCGTGGTATCCGGGGCTCGTTTAATGTTTCGAGTGTAAATTTATATTTAACATCCCTTATCTTAAGTGTATTTAATTAATAATTACTTTGAGTTATATTTATAAAATTTATTTCATTAACAATTAATCAAATTTAATTATGATTATACGAGTATATGCATATTTTGACAACTTCAATTACGTTCAAATTTAACATTTCAAATTATGATGTACGAGTATTATAATTTAATCTATCGGGCTTCTTAACAAATCTACCAAACTTAGTAGTATTTAGTAGTGTAGTGTGTGATTGACTTCCTCCTGACCTTCATGTCTTATTGTACGACTTGTCTCAAGAGAGGATTCTGTATGAACAGGTAATTGTGATCGATTGGATTGCATGTTGAAATCATATTTGTGACAACTATCATTATTTCTAAACTTCAAATGAACTCTATTTCTACGGTATTCTGCGCCACTTTAGTCGGGGCAGTGGACCGTGTACGCACATTTTGATGGTTAGCTAAATTATTTGTATGAGGGGAACTTCACCAGAAGTGACACGGTTCAAGACCATGGCGAAGTGTTCTTTCCACCGTCTCATTTGATCTTCTTCCAGGATAAGTAGCTTTCCATCACTATCCTTCACCGGATATTGGCAGGAGTTACGACCACCTGTAAATTCCTAGATGACACCGTATACGGCGTTTAAGTTGTTACTTATTGCGGCTTCTTATGCTGAGGCTAAAAGAGAATTCGCATAAACTCTTTTATCGCGTCGCTCACTGCGCTGAACTTCTCGAGCTTTCTGACGGTAAAAGAGTTCGATGCTGATTCGATTCTCGTCTGATGCTGCAGCCAAACGAACCTTCAGTTCTTTCCTTTCAACAATCCGCTGCCATGAAGCGTCGGACATCCAGGGCTTATTCCGGCAATCCGGGTTTGTGCCAAAGACGGTCTCTGCACTATCAATGTACGCATTTTTCGTGGCGTTTCAGTTTTCATTTATGTCTCTACCTGGGTGACTAGTTATTTCAGCTACTTTTTGCGCTAGATGGCCGTTATATTATTGTTGACAGCTGGATTTTTTAGTCGAGCTGTATTGAATTTGCGGCGCCTGGGTCTTTCGTCGCTAGGACGGCACACGGCTGCAAAACATAATCTGACATTAGCGATCATCTACCCATCCCAATATCGGCACCGTTCTTGTTTCGCACATCCAGGAGGCAACTCTTGAATCTTTTACTAATGGCAAAATGGTCGTTCTGAGGACTACCAACTTTAGCATTCAAATCACCCATAACCATTATTATGTCACCTTTGTGTGTTCTGCTCTGAACGGCTTTTAGTTGTTGGTAGAAGGAGTTTTTCGCCAAGACATTGTCGGGTTCAGTTGGGGATAACATTGTATTATTCAGACGTTCCTCATTTTGGTCGGGAACCTGGTGGTCATGATTCGGTCGGAGACCAGTTCCCAGGATAAGAAACAGTTTCGTGCGGCTCTGGTTAGAAGGAGCCCCACACCTGACTCACGACCACTAGCGGTTGCTCTACCGGAGTACAACATTAGAGTGCTACCCGTTGGAGAGATAAATTCTTCGCTGTTCCACCATCTTATCTCATTACCTCTTAAGATGTTTAATTTAAATCTCAGAAATTCACACTCTAATTGAAGAAATCGTGCGTTCTGGGGACCTTCCGATCCATTGTCCACGAGAGTACGCACATTCCAGAATCCAATCTTTGTCATTGTACGATAGCCAAAAGTCGTAACCGTTGAGTCTGTTCTTATGCGAGGCATAGTTGACGTTTCGTTAGCATATAAAGATTTCGGATAGTGCAAGTTGCTGGCATACACATCCTGTCCTTTGTTTGCCGGTTTTAATGACAGGCCGTCAAAGGGAAAGGCCGTAGTACTATTTTTTTTTATGCCCCATACCACAGCGGGAGGGTTTACCTCAACCAAATCATCGCACCGCCAACACTGGCGTTCCAGGAGGCGCCCGCCCGGAGGACTATGGAAGAGGAATTTTCGCCTTTTCCCCCAGAAATGCTTTCTCCCCTAACAGCGTATTTTTCTTAAATATTTTATTATTAAAATTGTAAAAATTGTAAAAGTTTTTTTGGTTGGCTAGTTAGTTTGTTTTTTTTAGGTAAACCATGAACGCACAGTGTTATAAGGGTGCGTGCGCCTTTCTGGTCTTCAGCAACATTTTTGGAAATGTGAAATGGACGTTCCAGCACGACGTTGCCGCGATTCACAACGCCGGGTAGTTAAGTTGTGGATATGAAGCCAGAATGTCAATGGCCGCCTTATTCATCGGACCTGAATATTATTGAAAAAGTTTGTGGATAGCTGGCTCGAAGAGTGTATGGCCCTGGAAAGCAGTATTCGGACAGAAATGAGCTAATTGAGGCTATTAAAAAGGCATGGTCGACCATTTCGCTGCAGTATATTAAAAAAAAAACTCTGTGACTCTCTTCCCAATAAAGTTTATGAAGCAATTCTACGCAAGAGGGGTTCAACCCATTATTAAAAACAATTTAATTCGTTTAAATTTAACTCAAATCTAAGAAAAACAAACTAGCCTTCGGCTAGCTTGCCGAAGGTATGATCATACCTTCGTTGCGACTTTTGGTGCATTTGCCACTTTGTAATTAGTAGTAAAACTTGTTCCGATTTCACTTTTCCTATGGGAGTTATATGAAATAGTAGACCGATTTCAACCAAATTTAGAAATGTGATTTGGCAGTCAATACGATTGAATAATATGAAATTAAGTAAAGATATCTTCGGAAATAAAAAAGTTTTTTTTAACAAAAACTTGCTTTTTGGAACAGTCATTCCTATAACAGCTTAATGATAGAATAGTCCGAATTCAACTAAATTCGGGAATGTGATTTGATTGAAGATACTATTGATTAGTGAGAAATTTGGAAAAGATATCTTTTGAAATGAAAAAGTTTTTCTCACTAAAACGAATTTTTGGACCGGTCGTTCCTATGGCAGCTATATGACGTAGTGGTCCGATTCCGTTGGTTCCGACATATTTACAGCTTTCAATTGAAAAAAGGCTTTGTACGAAATTTCAGTTAGATAGCGTTCAAATCGAATTATGCATTAAAGAACTCGACCCAGTTCGTAAAACAAATCATTAAACGGACGATACCCAACGATCGCAAACTCATATCGTTTGACGTAACCAACTGTTTTACCAACATCTCAACGGAATTGGCTTTACGTTTTATAGAAAGAGATTTTGATCGTTGTATTAGCAAGCATACGCTGATACCAAAAAAGGAATTTCTGAACTTACTCCGATTCTGTCTAATTGATTGTAACTACTTTGGTTACAAAGACAAACTATTTTCAGTGAAATCTGGACTATTAATGGGATCGAGTCTGGCGCAGATTTTGGTTGAACGTGTTCTGGATGATGTTGTCGACGAAGCGCTGCTAAAATTGGACTTCATACCATTATTTTGGTACTCATATGTTGACAATCATGCGCTGCATGACTATGATCCTAACATCAAGTTCACATATGAGATTGAACAGGATGGGAAACTGGATTATTTGAACCTTAGCCTACATAGAACGAAACATCGTAGTATCATCACCAATTGGTACCATAAACCAAATGCTTCAAACAGGCTACTAAATTATTACTCAAACCACCCTGTCAAAATGAAAACTAATGTTGCGAAGTCCTTCATTAGGAAGGTTTTTAGAATTAGCCACAAACAATTTTAGAACGAAAATATACAGCGGATTTAACAGGTACTCGGGAAAAACAACTACCCTACTAAAATGATTGACCACATGATTGAAGAAGTCAGACAAACTCGGAATGCTCCAGACAGAGCCAGTTACGCGTTCCTATCTTCTGACGAGAGCACAAAAACTGCACCACCCAATGACTCCATACAACATTATTCATCGTTAGTATATGTACCAGGGTTAAGTGAGTCAATTTCTCGCTCTTGTAGATATTTTGTTCCTGAGCTGAATGTGTCTATGCGCCCGCACAAGAGAAATGCAAACATGTTCACCAAACTTAAAACAAAAATACCAAAAGAAGATATATTATACCTATACAATATTAACTAGTCAACAAAACTAAACTTCAAATACATGAAGTCAATCAAATAATTAAATACGAAAGCACGGCTTGTAACGATAAAAGCGACAAAAAAGATTACTCTAATACTTATTTTAATCTCATCAAAATGGGACTAAAATAAAATTTATTTTTAGTCCCATTTTGATGAGATTAAAAATAAAATTAACCACCTTCTGACCATCAAAAATCTCTTAATATGTATTTGACATCACAATTTTAATTTTAAATTCACAATATTTAATGTTCAACACATCCGACATCTGTATGTAACTTTTAGAATGGATGTGTGTGTTTGACAACAAGTTTTTTGACAGTTTGTCATAACAAAAATTTTGCTTCAACTAGTCTTTCATGTTCATGTGACTATAAAAGATCTGAGGTATGTTTTATAGTCACATGAACATGAAAGACTAGTTGAAGCAAAATTTTTGTTATGACAAACTGTCAAAAAAAAAAAAAAAAAAAAAAAAAAAAAAAAAAAAAAAAACTACTACTACTATTTTAACAAAGTTGTAATGTTCTTTTGTTAATAGAACCCTGATGATGGGCATATGCCCGAAATACATATATAGGTTAAAAAAATACATGCAACTTTAATTTTTCGTGAATCGCCCCTGGAGGAAACACAAAGTTCAACCAATTTGTGTATATCATGAGCTATTCGGAGGGGGGCAAAGACCTTTTCCATAGTCCTCCGCGTGGGCGCCCCCTGGTAACGGCAGTGTATCAAATCGCTGACGGCCAATGTCTTAGCGATAAGACAGTTTGGAAAAGGCAGATAGCTGTAGCCTGAATGGCTGACGAACACCTAAGCGTCTCAGGTCTAGTAGGATGGATTGACTTGCGTAGTTGGACCTGCTACATAGTTGTGTGAACTCCAGCACGTTTATGAAACCATCTGAAGCAGCTATCTCCGAGGCCATCCCCTGAATGGGGTTAAGCGACGTGCTGGCAACTCGTCCTTGTAAAAACCACTCCATGTCAAGAAACCTGGAACAAAAGCCTCGGATTGGACGGATCAACAACGACGACCACGCAAACGAATAAAGGATTATTCTTTCGGATCCTGGAATGTACGCTCCCTGAACAAACCGGGGGCCGAGAAGGCCCTCCTTCAACAGGTCGAAAAGTACAAACTGAGCATTACTGCAGTCCAGGAAACAAATTGGCTTGGCAGCGAGATTAATGACAAGAAATCGCACACAATTTTTACAAGTGGCAAACCATCGGGCCGCAAGGAGTTTGGAGTAGCATTTATAGTGAACAATCACCTCAAACCGCATATTACTGACTTCAAACCCATAAATGAACGGCTGTGTGCGATTCGCATCAAGACTCGATTCTTCAATCTCTGGCTCATCAATGTGCATGCCCCCACTGAAGTTAAAGAAGACGCAGTAAAAGACGAGTTCTACGCCCGCCTTGAAACTCTCTTCGACTCACTTCCAACAAACGACGTCAAATTGCTGCTGGGAGACTTTAACGCGAAAGTCGGGAATTAAAGCTGGCATCGGGGGACCACTGGAGGCCACAGCCTCCATGAAGAATGTAACGATAACGGCCAGCGACTTATAGACTTCGCCTGCAGCAGGAATCTAGTCGTAAGCTCTACGTGTTTCCCGCATCGACGCATTCACAAGCAGACCTGGAAGTCTCCAGACGCACATACCGTCAACCAAATTGACCACGTCCTCATTTGCAGGAGATGGGCGTCTAGTGTGATGGATGTCCGCTCCTATCGAGGAGCAAACTGCGATTCAGATCATCACTTGGTGAAGACGACCTACAGATGTAGAATTTCCTCAGTGCACCAGTCAAGAATCAGCCCTCCCAAAATCTTTGCGGTTGATAAGCTCTTGAGTGATGCTACAGCGGTGGCGTATACTACCGCCCTTGAGGAAAAACTATCACCTATGCTACACAACATCAGCAACACAGGCGTCCATGGGTTCTGGGAAGAACTCAAGGGTACCATCAAGGATGTCGCAGAGAAGGTCGTGGGATATAAAGCCCGGCGAGCGCGAAATGACTGGTTCGACGAAGAATGCAAAAATTCACTTGACGCGAAAAACGAGGCCTACAGACAATGGATTCAACGAGGAACCAGAGCCAGAAAAGAAAAATATGACGAGCTACGGCGAATATCGAATAGAATAATTAGACGTAAGAAACGTAAATACCTTGACGAGCAGTTGCTGAACATAAACGAAAACTTAGCTAATAGGAACACCAGACAAGCGTACAAACTAGTAAATACAATTAAGAACGGCTACCAACCCAGGACTAGCCTTTGTAAGGACAAGGATGGAAACATCATCAGCGACACCGATGGTATTAACAAACGATGGGCCTCTTATTTTGAAGAGCTTCTAAACCGACCATCTAACATCCCCACACAGGAAGCTCTCGACGATATTGTTGATTTAGGCCCACCCATTCAACCCCCGACAGTAGAGGAAGTTGATCTCGCGTTGCGGTCACTAAAACGAAATAAAGCGCCGGGCGCTGACGAGATTCCAGCTGAACTGCTAAGATTCGGTGGAACGAGTCTAGTTGATGCCATACATCAATTACTCCTACGAGTATGGGAGAACGAGGAGATCCCAGACGATTGGCGCAGAAGCATCATCTGTCCAATTCATAAAAAGGGAGATAAACTGCGGTGTGAGAATTACAGGGGCATCTCACTAGTTTGTACGTCCTATAAAATTTTGACGAAAATTCTGGAAAATAGAATAAAACCGTACGCAGAACGAGTCATTGGCGAATATCAAAGCGGTTTCAGACCTGGTCGCTCCACAACCGATCAGCTCTTCTCAGTCAAACTGATACTCCAGAGGTGCTGGGAATACAACGTAAACGTATACCAAATCTTTGTCGACTTCAAGCAGGCATACGACAGTATCGATCGTGGAGTACTGTACAACATCATGCTGCAATTTGGTATACCAGCAAAATTAGTGCGACTGACAAAGATGACGATGACCAACTCCGTCTCACAAGTCAGGATCCAGAATAGACTTACTGATCTATTTGAAACACGCACTGGTTTGAAACAGGGCGATGGACTGGCTCCGACGCTCTTCAACCTAGCACTGGAATACGTTATTCGGGCCATGAATTTGGACAACAGCAAGACGCTACTCATCAAGTTGACACAATTAGCAGCGTACGCCGACGACATCAACATCATGTCCCGAAGATTGGCTGACGCAGAAGAACTTCTGCATACGCTCGATACCGCTGCAAAGGAAGTTGGATTACGTATTAACGAGGGTAAAACTAAAATAATGATGCAATCGGTGACAAGGACACCTGCACAACCAAGCATCAATGTGGGGGACCTCAACATCGAGTTCGTGAACAACTTCATTTACCTGGGTTGCAACCTGTCAAGGGACGCCAACGAAACTGACGAAATCAAGCGACGGATACAGTTAGCTAATAAGACTTTTTTCTCGGTTCTCCCCATAATGAAATCGAAACATGTGCACAGAAACACGAAGCTCCGCGTGTACAAAACCATTATACGACCAGTGCTATGCTATGGCTGCGAAGCATGGACCCTAGCTCAAGCCTCCGAAAACATGCTAGACACTTTCGAACGTAAGGTTCTACGGCGAATTTTCGGGGCTGTTTGCGATCGAGATGGATGGCGCATCCGGTACAACCATGAGTTGTATGAAATGTACGATGAGCTGCAAGTCTCGAAAATCGTCAAACTACAACGACTTCAATGGGCAGGGCATGTACAAAGAATGGACGATGATCGCATGCCTAAGAGAGTAATGAATGCGGAACGAGTCGACGGAGCGAGATTGCGAGGACGACCGAGATCTCGTTGGGAGAGCTCAGTAGGTGTGGACGCCGCGCAGCTGCTGGGCTCCCAAAATTGGAGGACGCGGTCACGTGACCGAGATAATTGGAGGACAATGATCCAGGCGGCCAAGGCCCGACGTCGGGCTGTCGCGCCACGATGATGATGATGATGATGAGCTATTCGGAGGACATTTGTACCAAGTTTGCGCTGAAGTTGTTGGACAGTGTGTGGCCACTCTTAGCCGCATTCTGCTGCAAATAGGAAAAGGTTGTGGCTTATTCTCATACCCCATACCACAGGGGGGACGATAAATGAACCATTGTCAGAGTAAAATTCGAACTCGCGAAACTGGTGTGATGATGACGTACGTTAGTGAGAATTTACAGAAAAAATAATCGAAAAGCTTGAATGTAGTCGGCGCTCAACCTGGGATCAATGTGATTTTATCTAGTGAGATGCGTTATGGACAATAAAATTGGGCCATGGTACCGTTACTCTCCTTACCTTAAAAATATCATCACAAACCTCCTGATGATTTTGATAATGACACTCTTCGAGTATTTAATCAACTACTCGTTCTTAATAATGAGCGCTTCGAACATATACTGAAAAATGTCGTCAGCCTAGGAGCCTATTCCTAGGCTAGTAAAAATTTATACAAGTTTTGTTCAAAAATCACTGTGGTTCAGAACTTTGCCCGTCATTTGGAAATTTAATTTACCGTGAACTCCTCAAAACTGCATACAGACAGATTGGATGAGTGTGATTGATTTAACATGGAACTTCATTGACAAAAGTGTGAATTAGTCGACAAAACTTTGTCTCCGAAAAAATTTTCAAATGGCTTTGAAAATTACAGTTACAGTTAGCGGTTTAGATATTTGCTTCGGCAAATGCTTGTACATATAAATGCAAAACTCTTATATTTTTGTACAAAAATTTGCCTAGTTTTAGGATCCTACAATTCATTAATGAATGGTTTGACATTTCTCAATTCTCTTCTAAAGTGAGAGTTGCGGCAGATCTATATATAGAGAGTTAATTTTCACTCAAAGGTTGAGGGGTCCGAACCTTTCTCCAAGCACAAAATGTAGAGCCGATGGCATATCCCCTCCCTATGCTATATGCTGTCTACGCCACTGTACTGGGCTGTTGGAAAAAAACCCAGATAATGTATTCTTTATTTCTTTGTAAAACTATTCAGAGGCGTATGTATGCCCTAAAAGTTTCAAGGCTGACAAATTAAACTTCTGACTCTCTACATTTATCCGATTATTTAACAGCGAACAAAATTCACTTTTCTCCTTTTTTCAGATAAATACAGCGACTTCCATCGAAGAACATAATGCACTCAGTCATCTGAGCATTCTAGCGGCCATAAATCAAAGTATCGAACTGAAATGTCTACTCAAGAGTCATTTGGATGAGTCTGATCCGACTAGCGAATACTGTCCAACCGCCTTCGACACAATACTGTGTTGGCCTCGAACGCCACCAGGAACACTAGCCGTGTTACCGTGCTTGGAAGAGCTGCAAGGTGTTCATTATGATAGTTCTCGTAAGTAGTACCATACATAATATTTAAAACTGACGATTTATTTATTTAGCAGTACGTAGCTCTCCTCATCGTCATTGCAGAGGAAAAGATATCCTAGGCAATCGGCAGTTTATCTACCTATAAATCCTCCGGGCCAGAAAGCCAATTATGCTTCAGAAATTGCAAGACTTAGCAGTTCCCAGGCTGATGGTGTTCTTCAGAAGCTGTCTACTACTCGACCACGTGGCAAAGAGTTCGTGTCGTATTCATACCGAAGGCAGTAAAGCGAGGGCCTGAAATTGCGAAGGATTCCAGGCCGATCAGCTTATTCTCCTTCGTATTAAAAACACTCGAGCGTATCATAGACTTCCACATACGGCAAATCTTGGAGGGCTCACAACTTTCGAAGGCGCAGCACGCCTACCTCAAGGGTAGATGCACAGAAATGGCTCTCCATGAGGTGGTGTGTACCATCGGTCAAACTCAGAGCCTTCAGTATAAGCAAAATACACTGTCTGCTTTCCTCGACATGTTGTAGATGGTGCATTCAGCAATGTCCGCATCCAATCTATTCACGACGCGCTGTCAGACTTGGGAGTCGAGGCAGGGCTCGGCAATTGGAATGCAGCTCTGCTTAGATCTAGAATAATTCATGTGGGCTTAGGAAACAGCCACCTAACCAGATTCGTATGCAGAGGGACACCTCAGGCAGGCACCGTGTTCCCGCTTTTCGGGCTATTTTCATGAATTAGATCCTAGCTAGGCTAGAGAAGGGAAAGGGAAGGGATTAAAGTGGTCGCATATGCGGATGATGTGGCGATAGTAGTGTAAGGGAAGTGCCTCTCCGTGATTAGTCAGATCATGGAAAGAACCCTGGGTATGGTGAGCGACTGCGCCACAAGCTGTGGTCTAGGTGACAACTCAGGTAAGACCAAACTGATGCTATTTGCCACAAAAAAAAAAGTACCACTTCTCACCCTCCCTAAGCTAAACGAACATCAACTCCAATTAGCGTCCAGCGCTAAGTATTTAGGTGTTATTCTAGACACGAAACTAAGCTGAAAGTTAAGCATTGAAGAACGGGTAAAGAAAGCCTGCATATCTTTCTACGCCTGTAAGAAAGTATTCGGAGGATGTTGTGGCCTTAAGCCTAAAATGGTCCTTTCGTTGTACGCAGCCATTATCCGTTCGATTCTTACATATATATGTACGTCTGGCGGCCAGCGCTTGCTAGAATATACAACGTAACAAAACTTGGTAGAATGCAGAAATCGGCACATCTTGCACTGCAGGTGCCATGCGAACAAGCCCGAGGGAAGCGCTAAATGTGATCCTCTATCGACCTTTTTACCAAACAACTGGCGGCGGGCAGTACAGTCAGGGTCAAAGAGTCGGGAGGCTGGATTGCCAAACCGTACGGCCATAGCGACATTCCAAAACAGACCACAAGATGTGGCCAAGGAAGAAACTGATTTCATTGTACCCAATCTAAGATTTAGGAGAAACTTTTCTGCCAAATTTCTCACCAGAGCTGAATGTACGGGAGGCGAGGTAGTGAAAGATTTTGACATAACGATTTTCACCGACGGGTCCAAAATGAACTGCAGCATCGGTCCAGGGATCTTTTCAAATGCACTGAATATCTCGGAATGTTATTACCTTTCAGATGATGTCAGTATTTTCTAGGCGGAAACAACGGCAATTATGAAGGCTTGTCACACTCTCGGAGATATACCAGGGAACTGGACTCGGTAAAAGCATCCGCAAAGCTTGTCGAGCAATGCGGGGAGGAGATAACTTGCCTTGGCAGGCGGCTAAATATTATCTTGTCCTGGGTTCCTAAGCACAGGATAGCAACGAGAAGGCCGACGAGCTGGCCAGAAAGACCGCCGCGGCGGAACCTGTTTGCATTCCGCTGAGAGCTGTTAAATGCAGTATTTCCTCACAATACCTCACGGTTGCGGATGCCAAATGGCGGAATCTGTCCACCTGCGCCAAATCATGGAAGATATGGCCCTCTTATGACAGGAGAAGATCAAAGACAAAATCACGTAGAGATGTCGCCAGGCTCATGGCGGTTATCATGGGACATTGGCCTATCCCCTATAGGGATAGTCTGACTGGGCGTTCCCTACAATCTGCATTGCCGAAGCGGAATGAAGGCAAAAAGTCACTCATTTCCTTTGCGAATGTCCGGGCCTTGCTAGATCCAAATACCATGCCTTGGAAAAGGACTTTCTGAACACCTTGGTGGATGTGTCGGGGGTGGAAATTGGGGAGTTGCTTTACTTCCTTAACTCCTCCGGTTTGATTTAAGCATCCTAGCAACCCCTACATTTCCAACTATAATCTAATAACAAAATTCCACGAGATTTATGGCTTCAAAACGGCGCCTTCCGCGCTAATTAGGTTCTGGCTAGTCTTGTCTTAGCACCACTTACACCAACCAACCTCTCCTCATCTTCGACCTCATCACCGTTTTAAAGTTTTCGCCTCCATTCCTATCGAATGAATCGACTTATAGCTGTCTGAACCATTTCTCAAATTGTCTGGGTCAGAGCGTAGTTATGTATATCGTGTCCGAAAGCTCAACACGTTTGCTCAGAAAATGAGGTTACACTGATGTGGGTAAAAGGATACGTAGGTACAACAGGAAACGAGGCAGCGGATGCCCTAGCAAAACAGAGATCTGCGGCGACTTTCATTGGACCAGACCCCGGAGATACTCTGGGGATCGGCATGACTGGAGCGAAGGTCGGGAAGTGGATGGACTCAATACATCAACGAAGATGGCAGGAGCTAGTCACTTGCAAACAAGCTCGGAATGCAATGACCAGGCATTTATGGCAGGGAAGCGAAAAAGGTACTCAGCTATAAACGGAGTACCCTAAGATGGATAACTACCTTGGTTGCGGGGCATTGCAATTTTAATGCTCATCCGGTCAAAATGAAAATCGGGGAAGATGACGTTTGCTGGCTATGGAATTTTAGGAAGTTCGATATTTTTTTTAAAACAAACGAGGCCTTCAACAAGTAAATGTTGGCACCCAATGTGGGACTTGTCACTGCGAAGTCATATTTTATTTTATGCTAATTTAAGGACAAACCCAGTTCTTAATCTTGGACCTCTTCAGTGCTGTAAATTGTGTGACTTCGAGGTTTAAATTCGGCTTTATTGAAGAGACCGCCACTGGAGCCGTCGCAATACCACCGAACATTCAGAAATCCGAGACTGTCGAAGCATTCGAGTTGACTATCACTTATGTGTTTCAAGTCATTCAAGCCAGTAAAGTAGAAACATCAACGAATGACTCTCCTTTCTCTAGTCAGGCCAACGTAGATCGTGAAGTGTATTACGGAATATAACTGGCTTAAATTCTTCTCAAATTTCAATTTATTTATTTGGTTAGAAAGAGAT
The DNA here is from genome assembly GCA_964017055.1 of Chloromyia formosa. NCBI lineage: Eukaryota > Metazoa > Arthropoda > Insecta > Diptera > Stratiomyidae > Chloromyia > Chloromyia formosa. Next base: position 60,732,228 of record OZ024818.1, read on the forward strand.
AGACAAGGCTCATGCCATCGTCCAATCTTCATAACTTTTTCCATAAGGCAGTTTTTAATCCCGACAAAAAACTAACTTAGATTCAATGGGGCGACTGGTAGCTCAGCGCATAGAGGCATCAGTCTCATGTCTGACTACGGTCGTTACGGTTTTAAGTCCCGTCTACGGCTTTCGTGCCCATGGATGTTTTTGTTGTCTTCCCCCTGTGGTGCGGGGCGTAATAATAAACCACAACATCTCCCGACATGTCGCAGTTAGGTGGTTAAATGGGAGCAGTAGGTGCATGCTGGCAGCGTGCATTGTCCGAAACTGGTTTATGCCAGTGAAATGTCAGCTAAGCCACATAGAATAGTTGACGCGCTATGCTCCACTAGCGAATAAGGCAAATGAGTAATAAATTACGGTCAGAGTATTAAATGAGAAACCCGTAACACGTTTAGTACAATCTTAATGCACTATCAGAAAAGTCAATCATCACAAGATGAAAACGGGGTGTCGTGAGCTTTCATTTTCGCTTGCTAGCCGAAGATGCTCCGCATTAATAAAATTGCAAAACTACCGAACGTCATAACGACGCCCTATAGTCCTTTTCAATAATGCTCCAATCCAATCAACAAAAATGAAAATATTCAGGAAATTTAATATTTTGTTCTCTCGGGATATGTATTTTCAAACAAACCGGATGTACAAAGAAGTATACAGAGAAAAGAAGCGCCGATTTTAGCAACAGAAGGCAGAAATGCTGGGAGCATGTACGAATTCTAAAGACTTTTGGAAAACAGCAAGATGTTTAAATGGTGTTGAAAATTATACAATCGGAGATGGAATCGAGGTCGGGCTTCTGGAAGCACACTTCAGCAAAACTCTACAAAGACACAATAAACAAAATGCGGTGCACTTTGCAAGCCCAATTGAAATCATAACATTTTGGATGCAGAGATAACGAAGGAGGAAGTTCGATTAGTCCTGATTAAATGCAAAGACAAGAAAGCTGCAGGAAGCGGCAGGATACCGGCCGCATTTTACAAATACGGGACTGAAAATCTTTTAGACATATTGTGTAATGAATAAATAAAAATAAATAACTGGCGCAACAGTCCAATTTGAACCACGGCCTCGAGATGAGTTAGCATCATCTCATTTTCTAGATCGTGACGGTTTTTTGTGCAGAGGTATGTGATCAGCAACACGCTCAACCGAGTTATTTACCCCATAATGGGTACTCATTTAACAGCTGAGTGGGCCCATAGTCCGACACGTAAATCCCCGGAATCGAACCGGGGCCCAGTGCGTTGAAGGCGAACGTGCTAACCGTTGCGCCATCCGGACTACTGTGTAATGAATTTAATCGAATTTTCGACAGTGGTGATATCCCGGAAGAATTTCGGGATGCAGTAATTTTTCCTATATTTAAGAAAGGAGACGTAAATGACCCCGCATGTAACCGCGGCAATTCCTTCCAAAATGCATCGGGAAAAATGTTTACAACGATTCTACAAACAAAGTTTGCTAAGTGGTTAAACTCAGGAAAGATAATATCTGAAAACCAGGCAGGATTCTGGCAGGGATACTCAACTAATGACCACATTTTTGTATTGCATAATTTGGCCCGCTTACATACGGATGAAGGACGCAAATTATACGCTTTGTTTGTAGATTTCAAGGCTGCCTTCGACACCGTCGACCGTCGTGCACTTTTTTATAAACTACGAGTATATAATAATGGCATGTCCTCCAAATTTGGGAAAGTTTTTGAAAATCTATATGAAGATACTAAGGCAATGGTATGGAATGGAACCCAGCTCTCAGCAACTTTTCTACAAATGCTGGTGTCCGACAAAGCTGTAAAATTAGCCCAGATGCGTTTACTGTGTACGTTAACGATATCTTGGATAATATGCCCGGTGGTGTGGAAGCATTTGGAACATTATTAAAAGGATTGTTATATTCTGATGAGATGGTGTTCTTTGCGAACTCACCACGCGAGTTACAAAAGATGATTACTGCACTCAATGGAAGCTGACTGTAAACCTCGAGAAAACCAAAATAATGGTTTTCAAAAAACGTCATCGACTGGCCGGTGGTGAAAAGTGGACGTATGAAGGGAAAGAAATTAAAGTAGTTAAGCAGTACCTCGGTGTTCTAATTAGCAGCAATCTGAAGATGAAGCCGCATCTCAAACAAAAGCTTATAGAAGCAAAATGGGCCATGAACTTTATTTCAGTGATTAAGACCTATCTCATACAGCGAAATATAATATCTATCAAGCAGTATCGAAGTCAGTTCTTCTATATGGTGCTCAAACTTGGGGTGGAAAAAGATACGAAGAAGTTAAAAAACTGCAGCGGTACTATGTGAAACGCATCTTTCATCTACCTACAACAACACCTAACTATATGCTGCTTCAGGAAACCGGCTTAACACCGCTATTCCTGGAGACTCTGAAAATACTTGTGAACTACATCGTGAAGGTTGCGGCTATGAGTGACTTTAGACACTGAAGCACGCCGTTGAGAACAATGCTGCGTTTTATGCCGATTAGGCCAGTCAAATTAAATATTATTAATAATAATGAGGGAAAGATTTGGAAATAATTTTAATCCTTTCCATAGATACTGAGTACATAAAAACTGCGTTTGCACGATCGTAGAAGGTGAGCTTAACTTTTGGAGGGCGAAAATCCAAGAAATTTGAGCCCTTTTTTAATATTATCGTTATAAATCCTAAACGGGGCCTCGGGTCGAAAAACCTAGCAGGAGTAAATTAAAGACCATTGAATTCTGCGCTCTATGCATTGCTCAAAGTTGAAATTCGGTTCAGTAGCGTAGTCAAAATAGCTAGTCAAAAAATGACGATTTTCGAGGCTCCCGAGAAAAATCCCACTTTTTCACTTTTCAAGCTCACAGATCTTTGCAACGGATCCTCCAAATAGAAAAGCTTGTCTATAAAAGTTGGGAACAATTTGATTGTGAGCCCAACATGGCCAATATTTTTCAATTCGGGCCATTTTTAGAGTAGCTATGAGTAAAAAATTGAAAAATGAATGCTCATCGATTTATTTATCTATCTCGGTAAGTATAACAGCTAGAAGTTTTATTTTAGTCTCAAATTGTTGATAAATTACTCCAGTTAAATAAAGTTTTACAAGATTTCTTTTAAGACCAATTTAGGAGATACTAACAAGAAACAGGACAAGCCAAACAATTAGGCACATTTTCAACATGGTGGCGGGGTCCGTGGTGTTAGGGGGGAAATAGAAAACTCGAATTTTTAAGCAATGTACCAACACAAACAATATATCAAAAAACGAAACTACCATAATTAAAGCAACCAGGGTTATAGTATTTTGACTGATCAAAGTATTTTAACCTTTGCAGAATCACCGACTTTTTTTTAATAAAAACGCAATTACTGAAGAACTATACCCGCTAGCATATTCTAGTAAAGAGTGAATCGCAGGTAATATGTTACCCTAAAGACAGAAAATAGCCTGTAGAAATAAGATAAACTGTTTATTAGATATAGCTCGAAAAAATAAGAAGGATATGTAGCCCACGATCAACATTTTGCTGTTTTGTCTTATTTTTCTCGAGTTTTCACCTACATATTATACTAATTTTCTCAAAAATAGTAGTTTCGATTTTTGATATATTGTTTGAGTTGGTACATTGCTTAAAAATTCGAGTTTCCTATTTCCCCCCTAACACCACGGACCCCGCCACCATGTTGAAAATGTGCCTAATAGTTTGGCTTGTCCTGTTTCTTTTTAGTATTTCCTAAATTGGTCTGACAAGAAATCGTATAAAACTTTATTTAACTGGAGTAATTTATCAACAATTTGAGACTAAAATAAAACTTCTAGCTGCTATACTTACCGAGATAGAGCTTTCAAGGCATAAATCGATGAGCATTCATTTTTGAATTTTTGCTCATAGCTACTCTAAAAATGGTCCGAATTGAAAAATATTGGCCACGTTAGGCTCACAATCAAATTGTCCCCAACTTTTACCGACAAGCTTTTCCAATTGGAGCTTCCGTTGCAAAGATCTGTGAGCTTGAAAACTGAAAAAGTGTGATTTTTCTCGGGAGCCTCGAAAATCGTCATTTTTTGACTATCGATTTTGACTACGCTACTGAATCGAATTTCAACTTTGAGCAATGCATTGAACGCAGAATTCAACGGTCTTCAATTTACTCCTGCTAGGTTTTTCGACCCGAGGCACCGTTTGGGATTTATAATGATAATATTAAAAAAAGGGCTCAAATTTCTTGGATTTTCGCCCACAAAAAGTTAAGCTCACCTTCTACGACCGTGCAAACTCAGTTTTCATATATTCAGTATCTAACAAAAGGGATTAAAATTATTTCCATATATTTCCCTCATTATTATTAAAAAGCCCCAAAATTTGCTTAATTTGACTGGCCTAGATCTACAGACGCTCGCAAATGAAACAGGAGTACATCTAAACTGTGCGACGTACGACAAATGGCAGTAGAGGCAACAGTGGAAAGTGCAAGGACCACACAGCACCGTGAAATATACTCACGGCTAAACCACGGTTTACAGTCGAATACTTATTTTATGAACCGCTTCAATATAAGTAAGATATTCATGATATTTAAAGCCTGAGGCGAATTGTTGCCGCTAAACTACATTCCACACCGAGGAGATTTGCCCATAACCTGCAGTTTATGTAATATGAGAGCCGAGGAAGATACCCGACACTTCATAGGAATATGCCCAATTATGAAGGAGATAAGGAGAGCATGCTTTGGAAAAGATAATCTGGATGGCATGGAAGTAAACTCATAAATGGATTAAACTGGGACAATCTTTACGAATTTCGCAACATTGCGTCAAAATACTGGCACCGAATAATAAATGAAAGCATATAAAGAGAGGCCATAAACTATATAAGTTGTGAGAGGGTCTACGGGTGGATGAATACACAGAATTCGAAGTTGCGTGAACTTCATCATCCAATACTCTCACATAATGCAAATAATATACAAATTGAGAGACTATTTCCACAATCATGTGCTATATTATAATAAAGTATAATAAATTAATAAAAAAAAATAAATAAATACTGAATTATTAAACATGCATAAAAAATGTTTATGATTCAAAAACTATAATTTGACGTACACATATAGTAAAAGCAGAACTAAATAAATGTAAACTAATATGTAGTGATTAAATACTAAGCCAATCTAACCGGGCAGACGGCTATGCCACGCCATATAACTGTTTTGAAAACTACATTAGAGACATATTATACAACTGAATTATGAATAAAACACTTATCTATCTATCCAATCAACAAAATTGTGTCAAAATTCGCTCGCCCCAAGGCAAAACACTGTATAACAATGTCACACAATCGTACTACAAAAACGTGTTGGCAAACATCCTACGGCAAACAACACGGAAACACATGCCTGCTATTTAAAGCCTTGGACATCAAATCCTTCAAAAAGTAGTCACAGACGATAGACGAAAGCTTATCAGTGTTCAGATAAGACTCTCTCCCTCGTGTAAACCATCAAAAGCATTCTGTGTACTATAAAAGATAGGTAGTTTCGACCTTTCCTGACCTTCCATCGTCGTCCGGATGCTGAGAAGCCACTGGGGTCGGAAGAACTACTTCCTCGTCCGCCGGGAAAACAGAGGAAATTATAAGCAACATGCCCCAATGAATTATTTAAATACTGCAAGGAAAAAATGAAAATAGATTGAAATGCTTTGTACAATACATACTCGTAGTACGGAGTGGAACCATGAGAATCGATGGTAGGATATTGAAAATTTAGGGCTAAGGCCCGTTGATAGTCAATCCTATTTGTAATTAAAGGAAACCTTATAAATTATTCGACTTTTATGAGTTTTTATTGAATTGTGCCCGGATGTGGTGAATGAGAAGAATGTCTGACGTTAAATTTAAAACGAAAGAGCAGACAATTCAAGATGAAAGTATCATCCCACAATCTTTCATCTTATTCATCAGATTGGAGCGATGCTTACCTTTTGATCAAACGAAAATATTAAAGATGAAATGGATTTAGATACGATTCCCGGTTTCAATTGCGGAGAATCAAATCGCGAGCCAACTGAAAAGAAAACATAATTTGAAATTCAATTTAAACTCAAATCCCTCCTCAATCCACCGCGTTATTAGCCTTGTAAATTCCGCCAAGTTTATGTCCTAGTTCTATATGTCTCGCCATTATGAAAATTGAAATCATCGTCATACATAATACACTCTACTACTACTTTCTTTCTACTTTCTTTCATCATTTATTTTTCAGAAAATGCGACACGATATTGCAACGTGGACGGTGTTTGGGATAACTATACAAACTATGATCAGTGCCTGCATTTGTCGGAGTCCTCCGTCGTACCGGAATTCGAGCCGAACATCGAACTACCCACCATAATCTACTACGTTGGCTACACAATTAGTCTTGTCTCTCTCACTCTAGCAGTCCTGGTATTTTCTTATTTCAAGTAAGTCCTTCGTCATTCACCATCCAACCGTTCATCCGCTTCCGATCCGGAACAAATGCACATTGCCCAACATCTGTTCCAGATGGATGGATGATGGACTAGCTATAGTTTGGCACAGAATGCAGGATGTTGCACCGTTGTGGAGAGGACCCAAAATGCTCAGCGCCTTCAGCATGGAGCTGTTGAACTTCCTTCATTTGACATCCTGCATTCATGCAAACCTGCTGGAAGAATTTCAGATTGTTTGATATTGTAGTCGTTCTATTGTGTCGACTGCATAGTGAGTCCTTGTTGTATATTCTTTCGCTTCAGGGAACTGAGATGCTTGCGAAATACAATACATGCAAACTTATTTCTAACGTACATTATGTCGGGATTACTGTGGATTTTAACGTTGTCGGTGCAGGTAAGTATATTTCGTAGTGCCGGAGAAAATTTAAACAAATTTCCCATTTATGTTCTCTATGAAATAAAGCTGAATAACATTAATTAATTTGTAGAATGGCAACGAACAGCTTTGTCTGATTAAATTCACCCCTAGCAGCTCGGGGCACTCATGCTTCACAAACTTCCATTAGAGAATTCTATAACATTCTTGTTCGTCGCAGGACTTGCGGCATTATAACGAACCTAGTTAAGGATTCAAATGTGTTGCAAAAACTGAAAATATTCGGCATGGCAAATACTTGCTGCGACTGCTACTGATTTACATTTTGCACAATTGCAAATTTACGAGTATGAACATGCTCGTGAACCGCATGATATTTACTCAGGATGCTGTTTGCCATCGCTACTCCGTACCGCCGCCTTGATTCGCCTTTATTTATGTTGCGAATGCGTAACGTCTTGGCCAAGACAGAAGACAGGATGATGTATTGTATGCTACATTTTATTCTCTATACGAATTCTAGCATACAAGTATAAAAGAGATCGGTTATTCTGGGAACGAGAACAAATTGGAGGCTACATCCCTGGAATTGGCTTATGCGGCTTGTGAGCATGGATGGAAGCAAGGCTGACGTATAGACGTTCTGAAAATTTGGCTCTGAATAGAAGGGGAGAAATTTCTTGGCACACTAATAAATACAGGATTTATTTGAAAAGATTTCAGACAGTCATCTTTTAATTTAAAGCAGGCTACGTTAAAATTTAGAACTTTCTAAAGAAACCTACAAACTGCAGTGTGGCGCCCAATGCGTAGTGATTATTAAGGTAGAACTAAAAGTCGGTTTTATTGAACACAGCAGTTCGGTAAATATGCTTACTTAGGTCTTAATGGTCGCGGTCCTGAAAGTTAATCTGGTTTGAATATGCAACTGACTTCTTCAATTTCCATTCAGGTGAAATACTTATATGCCGTTAATTGTCAATTCTTTTATCTGAAAATATTCCCCTCCGATTCAGAAAAGTATTCAGATCCAAAAATTTACAGTTGACGGCGATAATAATTTAAATTTAAATGTTAGTAAATGTAAAGTTTTGAGCGCGTTTAGATTAAAAAATCCTCTCTTGTATGAGTAGAGTACTCCATAGCAGGTAGTGCTCTTGAAAGAGTTTCTGAGATATTCGACTTAGGTGTAATTTTTGATCAAAAGCTTTCATTTCGACCACATACCGATTACATTTTGTCAAAAGCGAATAGCATGTTAGGGTTTGTTAAACGGAACGCGCGTGAATTTAATGATCCTTATACTTTGAAGATTCTATATTCTTCATTTGTTCGCTCGATTCTTGAATATTGTTCAATTGTCTGGAATCCTTTCTATAATGTTCATATCGAACGTATAGAGAGAATTCAACATAATTTTACTCGTTTTGCTGTTTACCAAATTGGCTAGAGTTTTAAGCCTGATTATGGTACTCGTTGTGCATTATTTGGTTTACAAACGTTAGCTTATAGAAGGACTTTCCTGAACGCGATGTTTATAAGAGACTTGCTATGCTCTCGCATTTCGTGTGAAGATATTAAAAATTACTTTGTAGTTAGAGATGTCTCACACGATATGCGGCGCAACAATCTTTTTATTCAGCATTTTTATAGAGTGAATTATGGTCTTAATGAACCGATTACACGGTCTGTTATCCTATATAACAGCTTGAAGGATATAATTGACTTTCACTCAATTAACAAACTTATTTTTAAAAGAGAATATTTTGATAAATTTCCATTCTAATTAAACAATCTGCTACGGTTCGCACTCGATAGATTGATAAGTCACTTACGTTGAGTAAGTAAAGTGATGCAGAGAGGCCCAGTCCCGGGATGAAAGCTTCTGTGATGCACAAATCAAACATATTTTACCGCAGGGGAAAGTATATGGAGGAGAAATCGGAAAAAATCAGTTCCAGACCCAAATCATATGGGCTTTCAGGACTGCGATATGCAAAACAAGGAGTTACAATCTCATAATTCCAATGTGGGACTTTCCCCAAACTAAATACGTACATACGCCCTTAGACTCTATGGAATAAAGATGCGAGTCCTTAATTCACAAAAATAAATATCAGAGGGGTGTAGAAAACCGATCAACGTCCATGCTAAAACATCTTATGCCACGTGCACCTTGGGCAACGTTATCAAACGGCTAACAAGGCTCTCAGAACACCATACTACTTTACCTTAACCCCTAGTGGGGCATAGCGCTTCAACTACCCTTACGCGCCATATTAATATGTTCTAAGCAATGGAGCGCAACTCCCAAAACGAACGAATTACCTAGCGCTTTACACTCTTTTGCCACAGATCGACGCCTTGTGATTTTAGGACCCCCTCTTGGTCGAAATTGGTTGGAAATGGGGTTTCATTTAATGGCATGCATAGCAATGCAGTTATCATCCTTCCGCAAAGTGTGACCTATCCACTGCCATTTTCGCCTGCGTATCAATTCAACGATTGACATCTGACCCGTACGCCGACTTAGCTCTTTATTTGATATTGTTTCGGGCCAGAAAATTCATAGAACTCGACGGACATGAGTTGACGAAAACTTGCAGCTCTCTTGTTTCTCTTACGGAAACTTTCTCTGTACTGCTCCCATACAAAAGCACAGACAGTACCAGGAAGCGAAACAGATCCATCATGGTTTTGATGCTGAGGTAACTGCTTTATCAGATCTTGCATTCCGTATGCACATTTAGCATGGTTGATACGAAGAGCGATCTCCTGCCCTGTACCACCATTTTCGGCAACAATGCTACCTAAATAGACGAAGTTGCCCATCTTCTAGACAGGCTGCCCATTAATATTGATGGCAATAGATGAAGGATTCCTTTTTTGCAATGGCCGGCTATGAACCTTGGTCTTGTTGGTATTAATCTTTAGCACAACCTTGCTTGCCTCCGCCATTGCGGACAGACCCATGATTTTATGGATAAGGCTGCATGCAACACATCGCCGATCACTATGAGGAATAGGATCGGTGACAGGATGCATACCTGCCGAACTCCACTGCGAATCTCAATGTCCCCGACACCTTGCCTTTATGCAGAACGCGATATTTCGCGCCGTCATAGGTTGCCGTAATAATAGTCACAAGGTTCTCAGGCATGCCTCCACTCCGCAAGGCTGCCCATATAGTATCCCGGTCACGCACTTGTAACGGACGGTTAGCTGGGCATCCGAAGATGCTCGTGGGGATGGAGCCTAAGGTAGCATAATGACCGTGAAGGTCGGGCCGAGCCATCTGGCGAAGAATAAGTCTCTTCAACAAGCTAAGCAGCGGCATATGCTTACTGTAGCTCAGTTTTGGAGTGTGAGCAGCATTTTTGCCGCTCGTTGCCCCTGTTTTCTACGTATTAATAAAAATGCACGGACCTAGGGAAAACAACACGACCATGGGAGGCAAAAATGGGGAATAACAAAAAATAAGGCGATAAGGTTGGAATAGTTGGCGGACCGCGCATATGCCCTCGCGCCCGCACCGAGGTCCGTGTGTAATGGGCCTCGGCCTCTGCTTCTGTACCACCGACAGATCACTACTCATCAGGTGCCGCCTTCAACGACAGGAAGCACACAAATGCCTATCCAATTATTACAGTCTGTGAGGCTACCTTTCTTCGGAAGGTTGATGATCAAGCCTTCCTTCCACTCATTGGGAAAGGTCTCTGAATTTCATCCTTTATCAACAAGTGGGTGCAGCAAATCGGCAATAACGCTTGGCGCTGTTTGATAAAATTCAGCAGGGATACCGTCGAGTCCGGTGGCCTTTCCTCGTTTTACTGCAATAATTGCAGCGACTATGTCCTCTTTAGTCGGGGCAGTGGACCGTATACGCACATTTTTGTGGTTAGCTAAATTATCTATATCAGCGGCGGCGCTCTTTCCATTGCCTCATTTCATACTCCTCCAAAAAAGTAGCTTTCCGTCACTATACTTCACCGGATGTTACTTCTTGCGACTTCTTCTGCTGAGGCTAAAAAATAATTCGCATAAACTCTTTTATCGTGTCGCACACTACGCCGAACTTCTTGAGCTTGCTGACGGTAAAGGAGTTCGATGCTGTTTCGATTTTTGTCTGATGCGGAAAATAAACGAACCTTCAGCTCTTTCATTTCAACTATCCGCTGCCATGAATCGTCGGACATCCAGGCCTTATTCCGGCAATCCGGGATTGTTGCCAAGGATGGTGTCTACACTCTCAATGTACGTATATTTTATGGCATCCCAGTTTTCATTTATGTCACTATCTTGGAAGCTGGTTATCTCAGCTGCTTTTTGGGCAAAATGGTCATTATATTGTTGTTAAATGGCTGGATTTTTCAATCGGGCGGTGTTGAATTTGCGTCGCCTGGGTCTTTCATCGCTAGGATGGCACACAGCTGCAATTCGCAATCGAAGAATAGCGATCATAAGATAATAGTCTCTTCCCATCACAGAGGTCCGTTTCGATTTAGAGAAACCACTCGCGAAGCTGATGCGCGGGGAAATATTGTGTGTAGTGTGAATGTGTTCCTCACCCGAAACTGTCAGACTGGCACGGGTGAGTTTCGGCTCAGTTTCGCTAAATCTAGACGCACCTCAGTATCGGCACCCTTCTTGTTTCGCACGTCCAGGAGGCAACTCCTGAATCTTTTACTAATGGCAAAATGGTCGAATTGATTTTGTGTTCTGCGCCGATCAACAGAGGACCAAATGATTTTGTGGTGGTCCTTACGCTCAAACATAGTACCACCGATGAAGAGACTGTGAAATTTGCAGAACTCTACAAATCTTTCACCGTTGTCATTACGATCACCAAAAACGTGTCTCCCCATCACATATCTGAGACCATAGTTATCAGCACCAACTCTTGCATTCAAATCACCCATAACCATTATAATGTTACCTTTAGATGTTCTACTCTGAACGGTGTTTAGTTCTTCGTAGAAGGAGTCTTTTGCCAAGACATTGTCGGGTTTAGTGGGGCATAACATTGTATTATTGATATGTTCCTCATTTTGGTCCGGAACTTGGCGGTCAAGATTCTGTCAGAGACCGGCTCCCAGGATAAGAGACAGTTTCGCACGGCTCTGGTTAAAAGGAGCCCCACACCTGACTCACGACGACTACCGGTAGCTTTTACAGTGCTGCCCGTTGGAGAGATAAATTCTCCGCTGTTCCACCATCTTATCTCACTAACTCTTAAGATGTTTAATTTATACCTCAGAAATTCACTCTCTAATTGAAGAAATCGTGCATTCTGGGGACCTTCTGACCCTGGACAATGGATCAAAACGTCCACAGAACGCACGATTTCTTCAACTAGCGAGTACGCAGAATCCAGTCTTTGTCATTGTATGATAGCCAAAAGTCGAAACCGTTGAGTCAATCGATAAAGCAAGCAGAAGACGGGCACAGAAATCTGCCCAAGTGTCGGAGGGAGCCGCGACCTCCGGCCAGGGCTTCACCTCTGAATAAGAGGGGCCATTGCCAGTGGCAAATGGGCGTTCGGGCGTGCGCCACCAGCTTGAAGAAGGCCGGCTGCCGCGAGTGCATCTGCACGAAACTGTAAAACGCGGACTGCCCCAGTTACAACGAGGAAGTATCTTCACCTGTGGTTTCTGTTTCGCCTGACATCCAGTCGAAGACTGCTGCAGGCTCGCGTAGGCAACGGATGAAATGGGCAGAGGAAATTAACTTTTTATCATCCGTGCCTACTGTAAGATGGAACTCTCGCATGGGACAACGTCATATACCGTCCCTTGTTACATCAGAGGCTCGTCAAGCGATTTCCTCAATATGCACATGTCTTAATGCAGCGGGTATTAGATCAGTACCGCTTTATTGTGCGAAGGAATACAATACCGGAGACGACAAGGCAAAGAATTTGACTTAACTGGAGCAACTCGAAGCCAAGAGTCGGCGGGGTTGGATGTGGCATCACTACTAACATTACGTCGCACTGCCCCGCAGAGGATTACATTCATCATCAGACGAAGGTCACTACTTCAGCGCCAAGTGGAAGCCTCTGTTGAAGTTCACGACGAGTATGAAAGAGCTTCCTTGGAATATAAGGAAACGGTTTTCTGCACCTGGTGTTCCTAGGGTACATACACCTTCTGCAACTCCTGATATTTTTTCTCAAATCGACAGCAAAACCGCATCCGGAGTTAGCTCTGATACGACGTTACTGGAACAGGAACTGTAATCCCTTGTGTATTGTGATGCAGTGGAGGCTATTATATTACATTACAGCGTTATAGGCGTGAGAAAAACACAACATCCAGCCTGGAAAATTCGTCTTGAGCGGAAGAGAGATTCCTTACGACAGGATATTGGCTGGTTAACACATGTAGGCGGTTGAGCAAAAAAATGGAAAAGATCCTCCTTAAGTATTCTACTCTTTCCGGAATTCCTTCGGTGGAACTATTGGACACACTAAAACAGAAGCTCGCTGTCATCAAAAATCGTTTCCGACAATACATGCTGAGCCTCTCTAGACGTGTTCAGAACGATGCTTTCACCAAAAGCCAGCGGAACTTCTACAAGTCTATCAACGAGGACTAGCAGACCAGCCCCATTATGAACTTCTCAGTGACTGACGCGAAATAGTACTGGAGTGAACTTTGGCAAACTAACGCTTAGCACACCCAACATACTGAATGGATCACTGCCGAAACCACTCGCCATGCCAGCTTACCTGGTATGATTTTCGCTGAGATCACTGAATCCGATGTCCGCGATGTTATTAAGCAGTCCAAAAATTGGAAAGGGCCTGCTCCAGTAAAATTGCAGAATTTCTGATGTAAGCGAAACTAGTGAAACTAGGCCAACGGCGTGCTTGCAGACACTGCACAAGTACATTACAGCCATTATTAGTGGCAGGATCTATTCGCACCTCGATCAGAACAATATCCTTGCCGAGGAGCAAAAGGGTTGTCGAATTGGATCTAGGGGGTGCAAAGAGCAACTCACGATCGACTCGGTTGTGGAAGGACAAGCTACGCGCAGTCACTAGAATATATATTGCTGCTATATCGATTACGCCAAACCATTTCACAGCATCCCCTATACCTGGCTAATCGAGGTCGATCCTAACCTAATTAACTTTTCGACAAAAGTGATGAAAATGTGGTACGCGGCACTATCAGTGCCGTCAACCGAAGGCAATATGCTCTCTCGACCGGTATGCACCTGAAAAGGCATATTCTATGGGGACTCTGTGAGTCCTCTCTGGTTCTGCATGGCGCTGAATCCCCTTTCATCACTTTTGAATTCAGCTAGACAGTGCGGCTATTTCATGAAGCATGGTATTCTTGGAATATTTTCCAAATTCGGGCTGACTCACCTGATGTATTAAAATGACACCAGATTACACTCGGGAAGCGACACATATCTGAAAAGTCTGTTGCGGCGAAAATTTCAGCCGTGACATTCGGATGGGCTTGGGTTGGACAAATGCCGAATTTGTGCCATTCGCAAAGACGTTCCAACACCGCACCTCGGCTTCACCTTGGATGATATCCACATAGGTGCAATGTCGGAGGCAGACTTTTGTAAATACTTAGAAATGCTGCAAGGTGAGCACACCAGTCTTGATAACTTGAGAGAAGGGCTGCTGGTGTTGAAGTCCAATTTATCGGGAAGGAACAAAATAATTGCGATTAACCTCTACGCTATTCCTTCACTGACATATTCATTCGGAATAGTCCCGTGGTCTATCACATCGTTGGCGGATATTGAACAGGGGGAACGTGTTTTAACGTCCAAACTCCGAGTGCAACGTCCAAAATCGTCAGTGGAGCGAATGTGTTTATCTTGTGACATCAGAGCTAGTTGGTTGACATTGCTAATTTACACCATCTAAAAATTAACTCACTTCGCACTTATTTCAGGGGTAAAGTCACATCGAGTCCTCTGCATAATGCTGCCTGTAGGACAAATGAAGGCTTAACTTCACTCAACTTAAAGGATAAAGCATTTGCTCCTTTGAGTCTGGTAATGTCAGACCAAGAGAAGATCGGACATGTGAATTGCCTTTGGCAGCCATTTGTCAATCTTCACCTGTCGAACAGGTGACTTCATGCAGGGTACCTCTTTTCCGAAACAGAAGGTTCGATGGTTACAATTCAGGACGGCATGGTCCCCAGCCGCGCATTTCGTAAGCATATATGCAAGCAACGGATGGATGACGACCGATGCAGAATGTGTGGTTCAGTGTTGGAAACACTTAACCATCTCATCTTTAGCTGTTTTACAATGGCACCGGTAGAGTATACGGACAGACACAATGCTGTATGCAAGGGAATCCACAAACACCTTACGTACAAGCACGGGCTGATTAGTGAAACCGTTTCGATCTACCAATACACTCCACAAGCAGTGCTTGACAGCACTCGCTTCACGATGCACTGGGATCGGCAGGTAAACACTGTTCACCCGGTCGCCCACAACAAACCCGATGTACTCCTAGTCGACAAGACGAGTCGCTCTGCATACATGATCTATGTTACTATCCCTCATAATAGGAACATCGAGAGAAACCATGCGAAGGAAATGGTAAATTATAGTGCACTGGCCCAAGAAAACCAACAACTTTGGCATCTTGGCAGTGTGCGAATAGTGCCTGTAATATTGTCCGCTACCGGTATAGTGCCCAAAGAACTTCTGACTTCCCTCACAAAATTTAACTTACCGCACAATCTCATTGACATGACATATGCAAAAATATGTCAATTGGCATACATACATGTGCAATAGTGCGGAAAGTGCTCGGCTACCACCACTAAAGAGTATTTGGAATCAGGATGCCGGCATGACATTTGACCAAGGCATCCATGCCCGCCAACTTGATGCTTGTATTCGTTGCGGGTATAAAGCCGGCCAAAAGGCCGAGACTACGCCAGTCAGGCGATAATAAATTATCAGGTAGTGACCCTCGTCATGTCGTTTCCTAGAACTTAATGACATTTAAGTGCGGTCATCCATTGGAAGCGTATTTGAGCGGTAATGCGCACCCACGACACAAGCGTTAACAAGCGGCGCGCAAAATAAGCCAACCCGAGCGACAGGGTTGTCCATTGTAGGCATGTTCGCGCCTCAGTTTGTTTACCTATCCATTGCACACAAAATTAATCGGCATAAGGTTTCATTCGAATACATTCTTCGAAGAAACGCCCGGCTGCCAGCTGCACCGAGCGGCAAATCCGCTCAAACACGCTTGTAGTGGACGCATGTTTGCGAATATGAACATCCTCAACTTCCGATCTGGCGCGCATTGCCGCTTGTTGACGCTTGTGTATCGGGAACGCTTTGCCGCCCAAATACCCTTCCAGTGGACGGTCGCACTAACACATTCTATAGGCATTTTCACTCAGTTTAACCGTGCAAAGGATATCTCACACACATATCTAATATATCACCCCGACATTTATTGCGCGGCAGAATGAGCGACGACAAAAAATGGCAAAAAGCAGCTCAGCACTTATTTTTCCACTGCAAAACAGAAATGCTGGAATATTCACATAGTCATAGACCATAAAGCGGTTGAGTTCGCCACTCGTTTCCACAATTTAGCTTATAGCCCAGGAGTTAGCGACACTTTTCGATGTCAAGCCATGTTTGATTTATCGTAATAGGTAAGGCTAAAGGGCTGCCATGATTATCCGCAGCACACAGACTACATCTGGGTCCGGTCTATTACCACACGGGATACAAAATGAAGACCATCCTATACCTCGAACCAGCCTGAGCGCACAATAAAACGTTGTAACTGAATAACGTCAACGTTTACCAAGTCCACCAATTTGTTAAAATAATAAGAGCTTAGAATTAACCTCCTCAGACTTGCCAAGCCGAAGCATCCACAAAGACGATGAAAGGTACTCGCCTCTTCTTCCTCATCACCACACCTTCTACAAATGTCGTTATATGGCAGCCTTAGCCTCCTGGCGTGCTCTCCGATTGGACAATGCCCAGTCGACGACAGAACCGATATATTAGGCGTGTTTTTTCGGAATTTATCGGGTGTAGGGTAAAATAACACACGCGTTACACCAACAACATTAACCTGGATAGCTTAGGATGGTGGCTATCCTACACTCGATAACCCCTCAATAACTTCCACATGCATGACACATAGATGGCCTTAGTGTCGTGTGGAATCTAATGGGTGGTATGCATAAAGTGAGTCGAGTGGAGTAAAGCTGAGTTGACAGA
This sequence comes from Chloromyia formosa, assembly GCA_964017055.1. Taxonomy (NCBI): domain Eukaryota; kingdom Metazoa; phylum Arthropoda; class Insecta; order Diptera; family Stratiomyidae; genus Chloromyia; species Chloromyia formosa. The sequence goes on from OZ024818.1 coordinate 60,749,372, forward strand.
ATTCCACTCAATTTTCACTATGTAGCGGAAAGTAGTTTTATGCATACAAATTTTTCACTCGATTCACCGAACATAGCAGACTCAGGAATGTCCTCAATAGACTTCACTCTTGAGTATATCCTCATTATTATGCATACCACCCAATATGTTGATGTTGGCACGGTTGTGCTTTTGTCAATCAGTCAAGTTTATTGGTAAACTATTACCAAAGAATGTGTTTTCAATAGGATTACTAAAAATATCAAAAGAAAAAAAGCAAAAGTAAAAGAAAGGCTGGGGATCGAGCCCGCGACCCATTTGGATAGAGTTACACTTGTGACTGTCACTGATAAAGAACACGTTTCAATGCTGTTCGTTAAGTTCATAGAATGTAGAGGCATGGAATGAGCTTGTCCTGTATGTCTCCATAGAAACAGTGGCTCCAAAATCTGGGTACTAAGTCCACATGTGGTCGACAGTCAGCTAAATCAGTAGATCGTTTAGTAATTATGAAATTCAAATATTGACAAGAATTGACGTTTGTTTATACACAATTCGACAGTGCGGTCAACATTATGTCAATACCGAAACGCCAACTGAGTAGGCTGACTCGATAATCTGACAAAATCCACCTTTATTCATGCACAATTCGACAGAACAGTCAACATATGTCAATATCAAACAACAACCGAGTAGGCTGGCTGTCGACTTATTCGCCAAATGTTGGAGCCAGAGACATACAGGACAAGCTCATTCCATGCCTCTGTTCTAAGGTTAAGTTAGAGCGGTACGAGGAGTTTATAAACGTCCGCAGTCGTCGTAAAAAAACGATCCGATAATCAAATTGATATTTCATCCGAATTTGTTACGCAAAAAACACACATAATGTCTCCTCAACGACAGCAACTTAGCAGAGCGACCCAACTCCAACCTGGGCCACATCTGTTTAGTTAAATTGCATCTGCCGCCGCTCAACCATCTCGAGTTAGTCCTGCTGCCCGCAGCTGTCTGTTAAAATAAAAAGGTTCCTGACAGATAGGACATGACGATCCAGGCCAGAGCTTCCCAAATTCCTACCAATTCCGCCTGAAGAACACTACAGTATTCGGATAGTCGTACCGATTGGTTTAAATTCGTTTTGTCGGAGTGAACGCCCGTGCCAACGGCTTATGTTGTAAGCCAGTCATCATCCCCTTGAGCTCGTGATGGAAAAAGGCATCTAAAGTTCTTGCCAAACATCGGCTTTGCCAAAGCATAATCCGTTTTTGCCGGGATATCAAGATTTCTTAGAACTATCGTGTGTCCACTATTTAAAGGGGGGGGGGGGGGGGGGGGGCAAAAGACCTTTTCCATAGTCCTCCGCGTGGGCACCTCCTGGTAACGGCAGTGTATTAAATCGCTGATGGCCAATGTCTTAGCGATAAGACAGTTTGGAAAAAGGCAGATAGCTGTAGCCTGAATGGCTGACCAATACCTAAGCGTCTCAGGTTTAGTAGGATGGAATGACTTGCGTAGTAACATAGTTGTGTGAGCTGCAGCACCACGTTTATTAAACCATCTGAAGCAGCTATCTTCCGAGGCCATCCCCTGAATGGGGTTAAGCGACGTGTTGACAACTCGTCCTTGCAAAAACCACTCAATGTCAAGAAACCTGGAACAAAAACCTCGGATTGGACGACTCAACAACGACGACCACGCAAACGACTGAAGGACTATTTTTTCGGATCCTGGAATGTACGCTCCCTGAACAAACCGGGGGCCGAGAAGGCCCTCCTTCAACAGGTCGAAAAGTACAAACTGAGCATTACTGCAGTGCAGGAAACAAAGTGGCTTGGAAGCGAGATTAATGACAAGAAATCGCACACAATTTTTACAAGTGGCAAACCATCGGACCGCAAGGAGTTTGGAGTAGCATTTATAGTAAACAATCACCTCAAACCGCACATTGCTGACTTCAAACCGATAAATGAACGGCTGTGTGCGATTCGCATCAAGACTCGATTCTTCAATCTCTGGCTCATCAATGTGCATGCCCCCACTGAAGTTAAAGAAGACGCAGTAAAAGACGAGTTCTACGCCCGCCTTGAGACTCTCTTCGACTCACTTCCAACAAACGACGTCAAATTGCTGCTGGGAGACTTTAACGCCAAAGTCGGAAATGAAAGTTGGCACCGGGGGACCACTGGAGGCCACAGTCTCCACGGGGAATGTAACGACAACGGCCAGCGACTTATCGACTTCGCCTGCAGCAGGAATCTAGTCGTAAGCTCTACGTGTTTCCCGCATAGACGCATTCACAAGCCGACCTGGAAATCTCCAAACGCACACACCGTTAACCAAATTGATCACGTCCTCATTTGCAGGAGATGGGCGTCTAGTGTGGTGGATGTCCGCTCCTATCGAGGAGCAAACTGCGACTCAGATCATCACCTGGTGAAGACGACCTACAGATGTAGAATTTTCCCAGTGCACCAATCGAGAATCATCCCTCCCAAAATCTTTGCGGTTGATAAACTTCTGAGTGATGTTACGGCGGTGGCGTATGATGCCGCCCTTGAGGAAAGATTATCGCCTATGCTACACAACATCAGCAACACAGGCGTCCATGGTTCTGGGAAGAACTCAAGGGTACAGCAGAAATGACGCAGAGAAGGTCATGGGATATAAGGCCTGGCGAGCGCGAAATGACTGGTTCGACGAAGAATGCAAAAATTCACTTGAGGCGAAAAATGAGGCCTACAGACAATGGATTCAACGAGGAACCAGAGCTAGAATGACGAGCTACGGCGAATATCGAATAGAATAATTAGACGTAAGAAACATAAATACTTTGACGAGCAGTTGCTGAATATAAACGAAAACTTAGCTAATAGGAACACCAGCCAAGCGTACAAACTAGTAAATACAATTAAGAACGGCTACCAACCCAGGACTAGCCTTTGTAAGGACAAGGATGGAAACATCATCAGCGACCCCGATGAGATTGACAAACGATAGACCTCTTATTTTGAAGAGCTTCTGAACCAACCATCTAACATCCCCACACAAGAAGCTCTCGACGATATTGTTGATATAGGCCCACCCATACAATCCCCGACAGTAGAGGAAGTTGATCTCGCGTTGCGGTCACTAAAACGAAATATAGCGCCGGGCGCTGACGAGATTCCAGCTGAACTGCAAAAATTCGGTGGAACGGGTCTAGTTAATGCCATACATCAACTACTTCTGCGAGTATGGGAGGACGAGGAGATCCCAGACGATTGGCGCAGAAGCATCATCTGTCCAATTCACAAAATGGGAGATAAATTGCGGTGTGAGAATTACAGGGGCACATCACTAGTTTGTACGTCCTATAAAATTTTGACGAAAATTCTGAAAAATAGAATAAAACCGTACGCAGAACGAATCATTGGCGAATATCAAAGTGGTTTCAGACCTGGTCGCTCCACAACCGATCAGCTCTTTACGGTCAAACTGATACTCCAGAAGGGCAGGGAATACAACGTAAACGTATACCAAATCTTTGTCGGCTTCAAGCAGGCATACGACAGTATCGATCATGGAGTACTGTACAACATTATGCTGCAATTTGGTATAATGGATAAATTAGTCCGACTGACAAAGATGACGATGACTAACTCCGTCTCACAAGTCAGCATCCAGAATAGACTTACTGATCTATTTGAAACACGCACTGGTTTGAAACAGGGCGATGGACTGGCACCGACGCTCTTCAACCTAGCACTGGAATACGTTATTCGGGGCATGAATATGGACAACAGCAAGACGCTACTCATCAAGTCGACACAATTAGCAGCGTACGCCGACGACATCAAAATAATGTCCCGAAGATTGGCCGACGCAGAAGAACTTCTGCATACGCTCGATACCGCTGCAAAAGAAGTTGGACTACGTATCAACGAGGGTAAAACTAAAATAATGATGCAATCGACGACAACGACACCTGCACACCGAGCATCAATGTGGGGGACCTCAACATCGAGTTCGTGAACAACTTTATTTACCTGGGTTGCAACTTGTCAAGGGACGCCAACGAAACTGATGGAATCAAGCGACGGATACAGTTAGCTAATAAGTCTTTTTTCTCGGTTCTCCCCATAATGAAATCGAAGTATGTGCACAGAAACTCGAAGCTCCGCGTGTACAAAACCATTATACGACCAGTGCTATGCTATGGCTGCGAAGCATGGACCCTAACTCAAGCCTCCGAAAACATGCTAGATACATTTGAACGTAAGGTTCTACGGTGAATTTTCGGGGCTGTTTGCGATCGATATGGATGGCGCATCCGGTACAACCATGAGTTGTATGAACTGTACGATAAGCTGCAAGTCTCGAAAATCTTCAAACTACAACGACTTCAATGGGCAGGGCATGTACAAAGAATGGACGATGATCGCATGCCTAAGAGAGTAATGAATGCAGAACGAGTCGACGGAGCGAGACTGCGAGGACGACTGAGATCTCGTTGAGAGAGCTCAGTAGGTGTGGACGCCGCGCAGCTACTGGGCTTCCAAAATTGTAGGACGCGGTCACGTGACCGAGATAATTGGAGGACAATGATCCAGGCGGCCAAGGCTCGACGTCGGGCTGTCACGCCACGATGATGATGACTATTTAAAATCAATCACTGACCTGTTTCACACCTTGACGGCCGTGCAAGCGTGTACCCTTGCCTTGCCGGCGGAGCAACGGCCATCTGTTCACTTAGAATACCCAAGGGGAGCAAGCTGAGCATTGTATTCATAGCATCAGAAAGAGTCGTTCTTATAGCCTCACTGCTCGCCACACTGGGTGTTTTTTGCACTTTCCCCACTAAATTACGGTTAATCGTTATACTAAGTACATTCAACCACCACATAGAGCCAATGTAGCACTTTCGGCTGCAGGCCCCTCTTTTAATCGATTGCCCTCTTACAAGCGTAGAATGAAATGTTAGCCTTATTTACGCGTTGTTGAATGTTTGGTTTCCATTTTGACTTCCTAGCCAGAATCAGACCAACGAAATTTGCCTTATCAGCGAACGTCAATCTCGCCCCTCCAGGATAGGAGGCTCAACAGGTAGAAACGAATGCTTCCTTGTGAATAAGACAAGCTCCGTCTTGCTGGGATTTACCCTAAGTACACAGTGCGTTGCCCAGGCCACTAATAGGATTGCGGGCATTCTGCAATACTTCACTTAGAGTGGTAGGAAACTTACCCGAGATAGCGATATCAACGTCATCCGCGTAAGCAATCACTTTGCAACGAAGCGTTTCCAATTTAAGTAGTGTTCCATAAGAGGGAGGAAGTGGACCTAACCCAACGGAGTACCCATATTCACACGCCTAGGTTCAGTTGAAGCTCCTAATTTGGTATAAATAACGCTGGATGTTAGCATACGTTTGATTATTTTACAAAGCGAATCGTTAACGCCCAGACCCCATAGCGTATCGGCCATTGCCTCAGGCCTAACCTTACTAAAGACAAGAAGGCAACCATAGTATACTCCTTAAAACTCAGAGCCTTCTGAATATAGTGTACTAAAGAGAGCAGGGCTGTATCAACAGACCTACCCCTCCAGTAGGCATGCTGTGACTTTCACAGAAGTTTAGCAGGTATACTGCTTCGCAAGTGTATATCTACCAGCCTTTCCAGCATCTTGAACAGAATTGAGGACAGACTAATGGGTCTCAGGTCATTTGGATGCCAGTCAGAACTTTTGCCAGTTTTGGAAATAAAGACCACTTTTACTTCCGACCGCTTATGAGGAATATATACTAAGTCTAAACAAGCCTTGAAAATGGCTTCCAACCAGTGATACATGACGTTGGATATCCACCGGAATGATGCCATCGGGCCCCGCAGATTTAAAAGGCTCAAAACCAGAGAAAGCTCAGAGAATTTTTTTCCCTGACAAAATATTGTAGATGAGGAATCACAGGGAACTGAGAAGTCTTCCTGTACATTCCCGAGCAAACCGAACTCCGGTAAGCTGTTTGCGAAATGTGTCGCTAGCTGGACGTCAATAATCTCTTTATTAAAGGACGTCCACATTGCCTGGGGCCTCATAAGGTAGTAAGCAGTTGATGGATTAGGGTTAATACTCTACGAAGTCTGAAGGTATCGCTCCACTTGTTGTTACATTTATTGTTAGTTATCAGCGGACTCCGCCACTCTGTTTTTTTGTTACCATTGTGTCTGCGAATGGGGCACACTTTAGTCATAGCGTTATTTAAAGCATCAGTAAGGCTTCTCACCATTTCGTCCAACTCCCGCTTATTACTCAGTTGCCCCGGAAGAAGTGGTAATACTTGCGAAAAGGTTTCACGGTTGGTGACCCAATTAGTTCTCCGTCTATTTAAAATAACTGGACAATTCGTTGTGTGCTTATCAATCCCCACCCGAAATGGAGATGATCAGAGAAGGAATGGTCCGAAGACACTCTACAACCCCGCACCAATTGTTGAACATCCTCCAATACGAGAGAGATGTCCAGGACCTTTCTTCCTATTTTTAATAATGAATGTGGGTTCACCGCCAACATTACAAATAAGTAAATTTGTCGAGATGAGGTAGTCGAGGTGAGCTTCTGCACCTCGGTCGTTTGCATCGGAGCTACCGCATACTATACGCTGAACGTTCAAATCATAACTAAGAATAGTAGCAGTCTTTTCCCCATTCGAGACTGCGATAACCTCCCTTAGATTTGTATGGGGGAGGACTCCCACCTGGTCATGCACCAGATAAGCAGAGGTTACCCAATACCGTCATTCCTTAGTTTCTAGGCTAACAACAGCCGTATCTCTATCACTATCAGCCGCAACAAAGAAGACGTGTAGCACATTTTTCGCAAGTATACATGGTCGGGGTTTTTCATAATGAGAATGTATTTTATTGTATTCGAAATCGCGACCCTAGCCACTATAAACACGGGGGCTTCTTGGTTAGTAACATTGCGACTAACTGCTGGTGTGAAATACATTCCTGCTCCTTTTTTTGCAACTACCCTGACCTTTTTATTTACCGTACCATTTCCACCTATCCATGTACTCACCGAATGTAGACAGCCATATTTTCTGCTGGATAGCCCCGGTAAGAACGAAATCGCGACTCTAGCCACTATAAAGACGGGGACTACTTGGTTAGTAATATTAAAAGGAATTTTGGTAGGTTAAATATACGTACTTGTCACCTTACTGGCCTTTTTTAACTATTAATTACGCACCGTTCACGCGGGGGCTATAATTATAAATTTTCGACTTCCGATGTACCCCCCAAATGTAGGCGTCCGTTTTTTTTGATGGGTTCAAATATATAGCATTATTTGGAAGCCACCCAGAACCGGTACCCCCCGGTAACGCGTATTCCCCGAAATAGCTACCCTGACGTAATCACCATTTTCACTAAGCCTATAGGATTTATAAGAGATCTATAATTTTTGAATGCTATGACAGGTACATACCCAAATAAGTTAGCCATTCGGGGCCTACGGTTGTCATGATTTAGTTAGCCTACGTAGTTAGCCACGTTTTCCTGCTTGGACAGTTGGCATTATTTGGAAGCCATTCTACATTAGTCTCAGTGGTGTATGCGGTAGATTCTGAAGCACAACTATCTAAGATGGAATCCCGGCCGGAACAGCAAACACAAAAGTTTAATTTAAATGTTGAAATCAAATTGGAAAATTATTTCTTAGAAAAATGATTCGACCGTAAAATCAAATTCTTCTTCGTTGCCCTTTCATACCACTATGCGGTTTCGCGTTGCTCTGCCTGTGGTGTTGGCATTTCGCCCATTCTGGCGGTATAATCTCAGCTTCCTTCTGCAGGCAGTTCGGTCTTGCATCGGATTATCGCCGAAATTAATGCATTGTTGTTGCTTCTTCATCTGATCGATCCATGCGTGTTCCCGTCTGCCTCGGGTTTTGGGTCCAGCAAATGGAACATTCATTGATAGTGCCTTCATAACAGGGCTCTGAGGTGGACGCCTTAGAACATGGCAATACCAATCCATACGACGATCTTCGAGCTTTTCAGTGATCGGTTGCTCAACAAACAAGCTGCCTCGGATGTAGGTACTTTTGATACGATCCTTTTTGATCACACCAGCTTACATCCGTAGCATTTTCATCTCAGTCGCAGTCATTTTACTTTCGTATGTCTTGTACATAGTCCAGCATTCAGACGCATAAATGAGTGCGGGATGTACGACCGTTTTGTACAACTTGCTTTCGTGGCATCTTCTTGTTGCAGAAAACTCCAGAGTTTTCGAGCCACTTCATCCAACCGACACTGATGCGATGTAAGATGTCATCATCGCAGGTGGCTTCCTTGTTGACCATCGAGCCCAGGTTCTGGAACCTTATACAGGACTTCAACTGCTCTCCTTTAATGTAGATATCTGGTATCGGTCTCTCTGGATCTGAGAAAATACAGAAAAAATACTTAGTCTTTGGTATGCTTATCCTCAGTCCATGATCCTCCAGTATCTTACACCACGTGGTCAGTGCAGCCTGCAAAGCAGCGATGTCTTTGCTACCCAGGACAATGTCATCGGCGAAGAGAAGGGATATTTCCAGGCCGTCAGAGATGATTGTTAATAAATAGAACATGATGATGTTGAAGAGCAAAGGACGCAATACACTGCCTTGGTGAACTCCGACTTTAACCGGAAATTCTTCAGACTCACCAGCTGTGCATCTAACTTTTAGTAGTTGCCTCATCATACATGTCATGTATCATCTTGACATATGCCTCGGGGACCACCCATATCAGATCACGAGGAACTCTGTCGAAGGCTTTTTCCAAATCGATGAACACAAAGTGCAAGTCCGTCCGTGCAACACAATGCTTTTCCATCGTAACACGTATAAACTGAATAGCAACCGTAAAATCAAATAAGGTATACTACTAACCTATGTAGCTCTTTTTAACTTTTTATTGTTTTTTACTTACGGTGGGTATACTCGTACAGGGGACCATTTTAAGAAACTCGCTTACAGCTACTCCGCGAACGTCCCTCAGATTCTGCTGCACGTCAACTCCCATGAGGTGCCGCTTTCGTAGCATACTTGTCACAATAAAACGATCGTCTCTATCGGAAGTGCACCTAGAGAGGCCGGGTCGGGGTCTCTGATTGTAGCTACCTTCCCCCCGAAACACTCTTGACACAGTGGACTGACTCATTGCTAGCTGACGAGCGACTGTTCTCTGAGTAAGCCCTTCCGAAAATAGAGCGACAACTTGAGCCGCCTGCTGAGGCGTGGTACTCATGAATGACAAAATTGTGACTTTTATTGCTTTAAACTTATTCAATCGACCTTCCAGATTCAACTGACCATTGAAAACCCTTTTGCGGATGCATTTACAGGGTTAGTTTGCCTTGTAATAACCCATTCATAAATGTTAAATTTCCCGACTTTTTAGCTCCAGGTAGCGTTCATTCATAAAACACTCATTAAATGGTGATAAAAGGGTATCATTGTGAAGCTATGATCTCAAACTTTCAAATGACATACGATTTGTAGGGATACATAACGTACTTTTAAAAATATATTGTACATACAAATACGCGTGCTTTCGGTTTGATTCAGTATTTTTGCTCGCAAGTGTATATTCAGAGCATGCCTGGAATTAGTCTAGTTAGTATTCCCCAGATATGAACGGAGGTCAACATGATCTTTATCCCTAAAGCGGAAAAAAGTTCGCATACTCGCCCCAAGGATCTGAGACCCATTAGTTTGACATCAACCCTGCTTATTTATTTATTTATTTATTTAAGGGTAGATCAGATCACAGCTCTACACTCACTCATTCGTCAAATTGAGAAATCCCTGATCTATAAGGAATATACTAGGGTTACATTTCTAGATATTGAGGGGACCTTCAATAACGTAAACCCTGAGGCGACTGCGAATGCACTCTCAGGACTTAACGTGGATCCGAACCTGGTTGGATTAATTAACCTGATGCTAACATCTAGGGCTATTTCGTCCAAATTGGGTGTATCCTCTGAACGCAGGAGTATCTGCAGGGGTACTCCGCAAGGTGGTGTGCTCTCTCCCCTGCTTTGGAACATAGCGGTCAACAGATCGCTATTAGTTCTGGAGGGGATGGGGTGCAAAGCGACTGCTTACGCGGATGATATCTCTATTGTCATCTCAGGTTAATTATCCAGCACCCTTAGCGAAGTAACGCAGAAAGCTCTCGCTGCCTTAGTTAACTGAGCTAACGACTGTAGTGTTGACGTTCCAAGTCCATTCTTTTTACGAGAAAACATCGAATTTCTCCCGTGAATCTTCTTGTTTTGGAAGTAAAACTGACCTTTACAGATAAAGCGAACTTTTTAGGTCTTGTACTGGATAGGAAGCTGAACATTCAGGAGCGTGCCAACAAGGCAACCGTGGCGCTGTATTTTTGCAGGAAGGCTATAGGTAAAAAATGGGGTCTGCAACCGAAACTACTCCATTGGTTGGATATATCGGTCTTACGACCGATACTGCAGCATGGGGTGATCGTTTGGTGGAATGCCCTACGTACAGGGTCGAATCTTACTTTATTGATAGAGGTACAATCTTCTCCGATGGGTTTAGCCTCAACCTGTCGACTCGTTTCCCACACTACTGTAGTGTGCTCCAGGCGTAGGTCCACGCGATTAAAAAGTAGTGAGGTGGATTGACCGAAACGCTATAGCAGCAACAGATGTCATAATTTATACTGGCAGTCAAGCCGCAATAAAATCCCATGAATCTTGTCTAGTCTCGTCAAAGACTGTTGTGGACTGTCGCTCTTGCCTTGCGGAGATGGGAAGTATCTATAACATTACACTATGTTGGATACCAGGTCACAGTGCTTCAGCTGGTCATTGTAGGGCTGACGAGCTCACTCGGGACGGTGCAAACGATACAACTCTTCAGATGAGTCGGGGTTTCGCCAAGCCCATCTCCAGTTGTAAACATAAGCTAATTACGACAGCGATAGACAGGGCTAACTCGGGGTGGTTAAGTGGTAGTACCTGCCGAAATGCGAAGCTATTATGGCCCTTATTGAACAAAAACCGTCTTCTAAACTGCTGTCGATGAGTAAGCACCAGATCAGGATAGTGTTAGTGATTATTACTAGTCATTGTGTTATCGCTGAATACGCGAGGAGGCTTCGAACTCCAAACCATGACTTCTGCAGAAGTTGTTGAGGAGGTGAGCATCTTTCATCTACACTGCACCTGCCCGGTATTGGCCTATAGGAGACTGTCGACTCTAGGCGAATTTGCCTATGCTGATCTGGGTGACTTAGCTAATGGGTCGACTCCTGCGACTCGTTATTAACTGCGGATGTTTCAACAATGGATGACGGATGGAATTATGCAATTCCAGGGCAACACAGGGGACCTTCTTCAGGTCTAAGTGTGCTGTAAATAGATTACGGCAGCCCCTCATACCATACCATACCATCCTTAACATTTCGTAACCCTCATGCAATGACTGCGATTCTCATGTTTTGGCCATCCAGGTATCTACTCTAGTTGGTTAGCCATACTTTTTACTGGGCATTCTGCAATAGCCTCGATGGCGTGTGCGGTAGTGCGATGGATTTAGAATAACAACGACCCAAGATCGAATCCCGGCCGAACAAGCAAACTCAAATATTTAATTTAAATATTGAAAGCAGATTGATAAATTATTTCGTAGAAAAATGATGCAACCGTAAAGTTAAATAGGCATAGTAACCAGATGTTGCTGATTTTTTTTAATTTACGGTGGGTATGTAGGAGACCAACTTAGCATAGTTTAACACGGAGGCTACTTGGTTAGTAACACTTTGGGGCCACTGCCGGTAGGTGAAACACTTACCACCTTGGTGGTCTTTTTTTTAAGTACCCTCTTCATACAATTCCGTACCGCCCATGCGGGGGCTATAATTATCAATTTTCGCCTACCTATAAACCCATCTTATATAGGCATCTGGGCTTTTCATATGACACGAAAAAATATAAATTATGTTTTAACAAAAGTTTAAAAAAAATAGTGTTGCTAGCTCTCGGACTATTAGAACTTTCCCGAGCCCATCCAAAATCTCGAGAATAGCTCATTCATCACCATGGCCCGTTGAAATACATCATTAGGACTTTGTAGACACTTCTTGGTCATGGCAGAATGAATACGTCTACGTCTACCTACCCACACAATATGTTTATTCATTTATCTATCTTTTTGTATTCCTTAGATATGTAGGTATATGTATCTTTCATGCTCGCTTCTATACATTTTTTTTTCACAGATCTCCATACGAACTGGCATTGGTGGTTGCATTATCCTTGTAACCCTGTTCCACTATTTTAGTTTAACCAACTTTTTTTGGATGCTCGTCGAAGGTGAGTACTGCGAGTAAGATACAAACATGGCCAATTGAAAACCAGAACTATTAAGACGGGACATTTCTTAAAAACGTGTACAATGTATTTCTTAAATATTATACAAAGGGCTCAACACGTACAGCATATGTCCATGTCACGAAATTATTATATTATATACTGGTACATATGTATATGGCAGACAGAAATGTGAACGAAAAGAGCGAACTTGCTTCTTAAAACTTTGCCTTGTACTTTCTTAGAAGTATTTTTCGCTTTTTTTTTCATTTCAGGACTCTATCTGTACATGTTGGTGGTGAAAACATTCTCCGGGGACAATATACGCTTCACAATATACGCCATAATTGGCTGGGGTAAGTTGTGTTGTTATGTACGTTGACTTTGTCGGTTTGGTTTCTTTTCAAATAAAAAAGAAGAATAGGGTTGTAAGGATGTCAGTAGTTTGTGGGAGCACAAAGTTCTTGGCCTTGTGGGTTAAGGTTTTCTTCATTCGTTAAGTATGCGACATGTTAGAGGTTTCGGTGAACAATTTTTCCATTATCCTATTTTTAAATTAACTTTAATTACTACTTTAAAAAGATAAGTTGGTTATTCCTTAACTTTTAACAGCCGACATCAACTGTTCCAAAAAAAAAAATAAACAGACAATAATTGGCTTCATAGTGATGAAAATGCTTTAGGGCTTAAGGTAGAAGTATCATCCGACGACATAGCACTGTTATTGCACTGATCTTTTGGTTAGCTTCTCCACTTTCTTCAGACTCAGTCCAATGTTCCAGGCAGTAATTATGCAAGGATCCTGGGAAGTGAAACCCACTCACACATGAGATGTAACTTCTGATAGTCGTCGCCTCCAGTCGCTCCGGTCTAGTGTAAAATTTATATTGTATTTAAGCACGTTTGTAACGGTAGCAGGAGCGGAAGGTGTTTGACGTTGCCGTGAAAGCCTGTCAGACATAAAAATGTCAATATTTCCTACCCAAGTTGGTCAGTCAACGCCTGCTAGCAGGCTTGCTAAGTGGCGGGAGTTATAGGGTGGGTCTGCCCGAGATAACACAACACACGGACCAACAAATATCAAACTAATAGAAAATATCATGCTGGACGAAGTGTCGCAGTAGAAAAACTTTCAAACAACAAGACCAAGAGGGATGTCGATCAGCACCTCTGGATTTTCCGCGCAAACGCGCGGAGCCAATATATTGTGGCTCTGCCGCTTGATTCTCGCCCAACCATGTCTAGGACGCGCCACGGATTCCCAGACCTCGAGATTAACGAGAGAGGGGAGAAACTCTACAAAGGGAGCGTTGAGAACATGGCGGAAAAACTTATTTACTCATTATCATTTTTCCCAATACAAAAGAAGAAAAAAAACAAGAAAACATAAACGAAAAAAAGAAGAAGTGAACTCACCCGGTTTTGAACTAATGGCGTCACATTGGTCTGCGGCCGTCGTGTTGAGGAGAAACCACCTTTCTTACACACATCCAACCCCACGCTCACATTTTTTATTCCCACTCCCCCAACACTTCGAATCCCGTCCACGACGACGTTCATGGTCATGGATGTGCAGGAGGTGCATGCTAGCAACTGCATTCTCCGAAACTAGTTAATGCCAACGAAACGTCAACTGGACCACACTTAACAGCTGATGCGCTGTGGGGGCAATTGAAGAACACTTCGAACGCCTTTGGCCGATTTTCGAACTTTGGTTTTTCTTATTTTTCTTTTAACGAAGCCGTCGAGTGATTTCTCGCCAAAAAACTAACCGAGTACCGAGTTGTAACACGCAACTTTTTTCATAACGCTTTACAAAAATTTTTCTTTTTTTTTTCTTTCACGCAAACTCGCTCTCGCACAAACAATGGAACGAATGATTCCCTCTTCCCCGATGCAAATGCACACTCCATCCTCTTTCCGTTACACTTCACAACTCCGTTCACTATCACCGCACAAAAGACTTCCGTTATTCCGGGGTCAACATAATTCAACTAGAAGGCACTCGACTCCACCAAAATCTTTCGATTGTGCCTCGCACCTACCACAAGCACTCATCAAAATCTCAAGTCAACCGGACCCCATCTCAACATTTTCGTAAGAAAAAGCTCTTCACCAAAAGACTTCTACAGCATTTCATGTCACCGTCGCGAGCAATTTCCGCGGTCAATTCAATCAGCAGTACAGTCGGTTTCCACGGTAACCCCATGGCGTGATCACTGATCACTACTGATCCGACCGCATCGAAATTGGCGAGATACGAATCAAAAATGAAAAAGATGCTTTCATGAAGCACTTCACAACAATAACGCCACCAAAATCCATGACCTATAAAAACAAAGTCCCTCTAAAATTAAAAAAATGGCCGTCCGCCCGTCAACTTGTTCGCCACAGGACCCTTTCTTCAAACCCCCCAAAAATACCAAAACAAACTCGCCAAAGCTCTTCCAGTTCCCGCCAAAAAAACTGTCCAATTCTAGCTGTGCGAAAATCTACTGACAGAAGACTGCGTACGTTTCGCGCACAAGCTGGTTAAAGCGCCATGAAAATAATGCATGCGCTATTTCGCCATACACTATTTCGGTGCCCTGCCGATTCAAATCTGACGCACATTTGACATTTTTGAATTTGGCAACAGGACCACAAGTACATTTGCCTCGAAACAATTCAAATAAAATAAAATTTTTCGAATTGGGTCGAAATAAATGCAGATCCACGTGGGCACCTGAACGAACTCACCAGGAAGAACACTCCAGTAGACAACTGCTCGTGAGGAAGCCTTTATCCGCCTGAAACGAGCACCCCACTCAACGCTGGCCCTGTGCCATTACGACCCAAATAAACCGCTGGTCGTCGCAGCTGACGCATCAGGCTACGGATACGATGCAGTTCTCATGCACCGTGTGCAGGATGGTTCGCTCCGTCCGGTCATGTATGCCGCATCGTCGTTAATGACGCGGAGAGGAACTAGGCGCAGGTGGAACGGGAAGCGCTGGCACTAGTGTTCGACATTAAAAAGTTCCACTGGTACATCTGCGGGCGACAATTTGAACTGCAAGCCGACCACAAGCCACTGGTTACGATCCTCGGAAGAAAGTCTGGTATTCTCGTCCACACCGTAAATCGCCTCCGACGCTACGCTCTCACGTTACCAGGCTACGATTTCTGTATAAATTACGTGGACAATGCAAACTTTGCCTAAGCCAACTTCGTGTTCAGGCTTATAAACATGGACGCAAGGCCTGGAGCAGAGGACGTGGTCATCGCAGAAATCCGTCAAGAACAAGGGACAACGAACCTTGATAAGGACTTCGACTGAATGTGTGTGATTTCGGCGTTATCAGAGAATCCCATCACGACCGAGAAACTCGAATATGCTTCATAGGACTGCGAGCACCTGTGTGTAGCCATCCATTACATGCGCACATCCTGGCCGAGCAGCAAGAAACAGTTGCCGGACCCGGAGGTTACGCAATATTTTCAGCACAAAGGTAGTCTTCATGCCATTGTAAATCACTTGTTCTTCGGCGATAGGCTGGTTATCCCACCAGAACTTCGTCTTAAGGTTATGAAGGAGCTGCACAATGGGCACCGGGTGCCTCGCGTATGCTGGTCCTTGCCGGTCTCTTTGTTTCTGGCCGGGAATGAACGCGCACTTCGTCTTTTTTGTGCAGAGCTGCTCGAATTGTGCTATGAATGCTAGGGCACTGTCGAAGGAGGTCCTACGCCCGCAGGGTGTGATGCAGCGCCTCTACGTTGATTTCGCTCGGCCTATCGGCAACGACATGTTTTTTTTTCGTGAGCACAAGATACCTGGAAGCCACCAGAGAGAATGGCCCGCAACTTCATCCGGAGACACGGGGCTCGAATTTGCACTTTCGTCTTGAACGAACCTGTCTACTTCCAGCAAATCCACGATGCGATGCGGCGGAGCCTACATTCGACGGGCGCCCCTCTAGATCGAGCGCGGGGTGACCAGCCAGATACTTGGACGAGCACTACGTGTTATAATCATTTTGATCCACCATGTCTTATTCTTAAATGGGAGGAATGCAGTGATCCGGACGGGTTTACGTTGACGTTGACAGATAAGGAGGTTATGTTAAGTTTTTGGACGTAAAGAAATGCAGAACTGTGTGGAAGTTAAAAAGCACTGTTTTACTTCACTTGTGAAATCCATTCTGACAAATACCGAAATATCGGACATATGTCAGAATTGGTTCGTTACACGTTTTCTTCCTTTAATTCATGCTCGTATTTGCTAATCTTGTCAGCTGGCCTACTTTGCCTACACCACCGAACTCTTACGAACCAAACCTAGAATTGTAAAAAAGACTTCCAATCAACAAAAACCAATTAACTGTAATGCATTTTCGTTTTATTATTTCCACATAGGAGGTCCCGCTGTGTTTGTAATCATTTGGGTAATCGCAAAAGGATTAACTACAGCACAATTTGGTGCAGATAAGGTAATTGGACTATAGACTCAAGTGTGTTAGTATATCATGATACGAGTATACTACTACGTTCATTAACATTTTCCTGTTGCCTTTATTTATTTTCACAATCATCGTCCCACGATTTAAATGTAGCTAAACATTGAGTGTCCATGGATGCATGACACGCCCGTCGATTGGATCTTCCAGGGACCTGCGTGCTCGGTTCTCATCATCAACTTAATTTTCCTGCTAAGGATAATGTGGGTAAGTAACATTATTAAATTGTGTCATTTGTCTGGCTGTTCGACTTCCTTGAGTATCCCCTAAGAAATTTTTCACGAGGATGACTCAGCGGGATTCAGGGAAATTTCGTACTAGTGAGAGCCCTAGCAGTCAGCCTTTAGTTAAATGGTCATCAATCATTCTTTCTATCTTTTGGTTTTCGCAGGTCCTAATTACCAAACTCCGTTCGGCCAACACATTGGAAACGCGACAGTATCGTAAAGCCGCCAAGGCTCTTCTAGTTCTTATACCACTTTTTGGTATTACATACCTAGTCGTGTTGACCGGACCAAACGAGGGTGTGGGCCGTCATATTTTTGCAATAGCCAGATCCTTTCTTCTAAGCACACAGGTAAATATAGGTTGTCTGCCACTCATCCGTACATGATCTATTTTTATTTTTTTTGAATAAATATAGCAGGAGAGATTTTAGATTATCACTGCGGAATGTCCTTTAGACTACTTTTTTTTTATTTTTTAATATGTTGCGTAGATTGGCTTTCATGTGATTCTGAATCAATTTCCTCTTTCATCCAGGGATTTTTCGTTTCGCTATTTTATTGCTTCCTGAATTCTGAAGTGCGGAATGCTCTTCGTCACCACATCGTCCGGTGGCATGACGAACGTAATATCCGGCTCGGACAGCTACGAAGAAGTCGAAGGTAGGTTCATATTTGTATGTTGTTATTATCCTCATGTATCCTTGGAGATGGTATGTAAGTTTTTCAACCTGAGCTACATAACGATTTCCTTTAGAATTTTGATTAAGTCTGCACTCCGTAGGATTTGTAAACTATGACGTTTTAGTGCACTGCAATATTTTGCAATACATTTTGTTGGTTCGTACATCTGCACTCTTTTACTGTAGTGCCTCTTGAGAAGAATATTAATTTGACTGGACTGTACTGAACTCAATTTATCGGTAGAACGTTCTGGTGCTGGTACTTCATCTAAGACAATCTGAACCGTTCGGAAAGTCTCGACTAGCAATTGTTGCTTGTCTAATTACAAATTTATTAAGAATCTATTTTGATAACTTTAATAACTCGCTGATAAATATCAATTATGTGATAGGAAGTAGAGGGCGTGAAGAGCAAGAGACTGAGTAGGACTGAAGGTCTAGGTGCACAGCAGAGTTTAGAAAGCCTTTTCAATATCCTGCAGCCGACATGCTATCGCAGGTTGCAAAGTAGATATTAGCCTCACCGGTCAAAGTTTAACTAAAGGCAAGGAAATTTCGGCGCTCGGATAGGAGATGCATGCTACCAACTGCACCATCCGAGATCTAGATGCTATTGAAACGTCAACAAGGCATAGTAATGCAAGAGATATTGACGCGCCCATGCTCCTGAAGGGGTCAAGGCAATTAAAATTGGCAACCTGAAATATTTTAGCACCCTGTTCAACTAATAGAAACTGGCTCGTGGTATTTTAGCTTAGTCCTTAAAAATAGATATTAGACATACACATAAGGGCCCGCTTCGAAATACCATCTCTTTTTACAGTCCTGTACGGCTTCTTTTAGCCAGATTAGAAAAAAATGTTAACAAAATAAATTTCACTTTCATTCCTTGTCGATGAGGTGCCTATCTTGTTCCTTAGGTTTATAGGTTATATAGGTAGAAGTCAACGTTATTCCCTTTCTCACTTGACCGTCCAAACAAAATAGGCAGGACAAACAGACATTTCAAAATCAGACTTGTTATAACAAAGAGCTATTGAATGTCAGTGCCTACTACAGAAGAATGAAAACAACGATCGAGGAACCCGGATTGGCTATTGGGAGTAAACTCACGATACCAGTAGTTCCACAGAGTATCCATGCCGATACTTTTGCTGCCTACGATGCGAAAACAGCTCAAGACAAAACAACATACTTTGAATATGTTGTAGGATAAGTATAGGAATTAGTAGTCTACATGGATGGGATAAGGATTAAGAGGTAAAAAAATCGGTGCCTGAAAAGCCATGTGTACGTGAAGTGCAAATATTAGGACTGAACCTCAAAAGTTATCAAGTGGCGCCCAAAGTGGGGCCCAATAATTTACCATTAATGTTAATTTCGGTCGAACGGTGCCCGCTTCACGCACCCAGGACCTAACAGACAAAAATAGACGTTTAATCTTTTAACCCTTATCTCAGATATGTACCCTTTTCTTGAATTGAATAGAATTTACCCTTGTGTCGTTTCACCTTGAAGTCCTATGCTAGCTTGTGCTGCCGAAATTTGATCAACTTTGAAGTTCACATTTGTGCTTCAGGTATTAAGCAAAATGCGCCGCCAACTTTAGCAGGGGTGGGAGTGCGCTGTGCCCCAAACGCCATCAGGAGGTACCTGTATTAGTTGTAGGGCCGAAGATTGGTTGGAATGAATTGGATAGTCGAACTAACTACTCATCGCACGTCAAATTTGTCACTTGCTAACTAGGTTTCGGCACGTAAGTGTCCGGGACGGTGCGCACGACCATATCCTCTGCCTCAGACCTCACCAAGGCTTGTACTTGTTATCAACAGCAAGAATAAGTAAATCCATCAAAACAAAAAAGAAGACCTTTTCCATAGTCGTCCACGTGGGTGCCCCCTGGAAACGGCAGTGTGTCAAACCGCTGACGGAAAAGTCTAAGCGATAAAACATTTGGAAAAAGGCAGATAGCTGTAGCCTGAATGGCTGACCAACACCTAAGCGTCTCAGGTTTTGTAGTATAGAATGACTTGCGTAGTTGGAACTTCAACATAGTTGTGTGAACTTTAGAACGTTTATTAAACCATCTGAAGCGGCCATCTTCCGAGGCCATCCCCTGAAGCGATGTGCTGACAACTCGTCCTTGTAAAACCACTCCACGTCAAGAAACCTGGAACAAAAGCCTTGGATTGGACGGATCAGCAACGACGACCACGCAAACGACTAAAAGATTATTCTTTCGGGTCCTGGAATGTACACTCCCTGAACAAACCGGGGGCCGTGAAGGCCCTCCTTGAATAGGTCGAAAAGTACAAACTGAGCATTACTGCAGTCCCGGAAACAAGTTGGCTTGGCAGCAAGATCAATGACAAGAAATCGCACACAATTTCTACAAGTAGCAAACCATCGGGCCGCAAGAAGTTTGGAGCAGCGTTTATAGTGAACAATCACCTCAAGCCGCACATTACTGACTGCAAACCCATAAATGGACGGCTGTATGCGATTCGGATCAAAACTCGATTCATCAATCTCTGGCACATCACGCACGTGCACGTGCACGCCCCCACTGAAGATAAAAAAGACGCAGTAAAAGACGAGTTCTACGCCTTGAGACTCTCTTCGACTCACCTCCAACAAATGACGTCAAAATGCTGCTGGGAGACTTTAACGCGAAAGTCGGGAATGAAAGTTGGCACCGGGGGACCACTGGAGGCCACAGTCTCCTTGAAGAATGTAATGACAACGGCCAGCGACTTATCGACTTCGCCTGCAGCAGGAATCTAGTCGTAAGCTCTACGTATTCCCCGCATCGACGCATTCACAAGCAGACCTGGAAATCTGCAGACGCACAACCAAATTGATCACGTCCTCATTTGCAGGAGATGGGCGTCTAATGTCATGGATGTCCGCTCCTATCGAGGAGCAAACTGCGACTCAGATCATCACTTGGTGAAGACGACCTACAGATGTAGAATTTCCTCAGTGCACCAATTGAGAATCAGCCCTCGCAAAATCTTTGTGGTTGATAAGCTTCTGAGCGATGCTACGGCGGTGGCGTATACTCCCGCCCTTGAGGAAAGACTATCGGTTATGCTACATCATCAGCAACACAGGCGCCCATGGGTTCTGGGAAGAACTCAAAGATACCATCAGGGATGACGCAGAGACGGTCGTGGGATATAAAGCCCGGCGAGCGCTAAATGACTGGTTCGACGAAGAATGCAAAAACTCACTTGACGAGAAAAACGAGGCCTATGGACAATGAATGAAACGGGGAACCAGAGCCAAAAGAGAAACAAATGACGAGATACGGAGAATATTGAATATAATACTTAGACGTAAGAAACGTAAATAGTTTAACTAGCAATTGCTGAACATAAACGAAAACTTAGCTAATAGGAACACCAGACAAGCGTACAAACTAGTAATACAATTAAGAACGGCTATCAACTCAGGGCTAGTCTCTTTAAAGACAAGGATAGAAACATCATCAGCGACACCGATGGGAACAAACGATGGGCCTCTTATTTTGAAGAGCTTCTGAACCTACCATCTAACATCCCCACACAAGAAGCTCTCGACCATATTGTTGATCCAGGCCCACCCATACAACCCTCGATAGTAGAGAAAGTTTATCTCGCGTTGCGGTCACTAAAACAAAATAAAGCGCCGGACGGTGACGAGATTCCAGCTGAACTGCTAAAATTCGGTTGAACAGGTCTAGTTGCTATGCATCAATTACTCCTGCGAGTATGGTTGGACGAGGTGATCCCAGACGATTGGCGCATCTGTCCAATTCACAAAAAGGGAGATAAACTGCGGTGTGAGAATTACAGGGACATATCACAAGGGCCTTGCTATGTGGCGAAGAAAAAGGCCCCTCAACGAGCTCAGCAGCTGCCTACGCTTGCTGTAGCTCAGTTCGGGAGACATGGGCGAGGTTTTCGCCGATCGTTCCCCTGCCCGTCACGTGTTAATAAAATTCATAGGCGTGGGGAAAGCAACACAAAGAAGCTCTCGACCATAATGAAAAAAATTGGGCGAAAGGAATGAAATTGTTGGCGGACAGCGTCGATGCCTTCGCGCTTGCATTGAGGTCCGGGTGTAATGGAACTATCAGCCTATGGTTTTGTACCACAGACAGATCAGTACTCATCAGGTGTTGCCTTCGATCTAGCGGTGGAAGCAGCACTATCAGAACAGAATGTGGTTCATTAACAATCATGTTAAAAATACGACCATAAACCATACACAACACAACCGAGGTTAGAATCGAAGTTTGACGGAACAGGCATTTGTCATTTTGCAACTTGACAATTGTCGCAAATATCAAATATTGCGCTGAGCCAGAAAAGCGCGAAAATTTCATGCTGACTAAAAGTGAAAGCGCTTAGCTTAGCACAAGCGTTTCTAGGACAAATTACCATGCAGCACTACGCGCTTCTCATCGCTGTTGCTTTAGGAACGCATCCAATATTAGGTCTCATTAGATCACCCTGGAAGAATATCTGAACTCTGACCGCACACAAAAATATATTTGTAATGTTTATTGTTTCTGCACGGATAAAATATCATACACACGTTTCTAATTCCATATCTTTTTCGCCGCAGTCCAAGCTTTTTAGTTGAAAGTTACCTCATAAATACCTCGAAAAGGATAAATGGATACGTCGCGTCTGCCAGCTTACGATAAATACAACCGGGGGCACATGTTGCGATTGTTTTCATAGCACAGGCCACCATCAGTTTTTTACTGAACGAACGTATCATCTTTTGCATTCATGCTGCTGTCTTGTTCCTTACGATCGGATATTCGTATCTTAGTACCCATATGGCGTATATATTTAACAAATTTACGCTTTAATCTTACGGATATGGATACAATGCAGCGGCACTACGCCTAGAGCACACTTCACCAGCAAAAATCCTTATTTATGGAATCATCTTCCAGGCGGTTTGTTCTGCATCCATTCACAATCCCTTTGTGTGTATGGCTACAAGTATCTGTGGTGTTCTTTCTGTGTCTGTCTGTCTCTGGACTGTGGAGTCGGGAGAAGATTGCAATTTGAAATAATACAAGTATGATATGCATGCATAAATAAATAATGGAAGGAATAAAAGCCCACAATGTTTTGACAGGTCAAATGAAATATGATTGTGGAAGGGAAGTGATAATTCAAAACAAGATTCAGAACCGTAGCATATAGATTGACAGGAAAATGACGAATAATTAATTGGATTGTTTGTCCATGTTGAAAAAATGGCACTTTGCCAACTTTGAATGGAAAATTTGGCAGATATGGCACACATTTAGAAAACCGAATACAACGGAGAGAGATCAGTAATAACGCAAAATGAAAACAAATGGCGGGGCGAAAAAAAACTTTTCTATCCATTATTTTTTTGAATAATTCAATAATTCAATAGTTTAAATATTACATTTGGGAAAAATCGAGGTTCGATCCTCGGTGTGAACAAAAAAAAAAAAGTAAAACTGCCTGTCAGTATAAAGACAGCGTGGATAGGAGGTGTATGCAAGCAATTGCACGTCCGAAAAATAGATCCGCTATAGAAACGTCAACAAGGCATAGAAATGCTGGAGATGTTGACGCACCCATGCCCTTGGAAGGGTCAAGGCTATTAACATATTTATTTATATTACCCTTTTTCTTTATCTCGAAATTTAAATTTATTTATTTTTTTGATTTTCCATTTTACATATTTCTCAATTTCTACATTTTTCCTATTACATATTTTCCATTTTCTATATTTGCAACATCATGCATTTTTCATATTTCCCATTTGTAGAAATGTCAGTGAGTCACAGTTAAAATGAACCACATTATGTTAGAGAAAGAATTACTCAAAAAATGACTGAAAAACCATTCAGATTAAAATTATTTTCATGTCGATTTATTGTCTCAACATGTAAGTCTCTTATTTCAGTGTGTTTTAAAATTATTTTTTCTTCTTAGTATACAAAAAATGACATAAGCTTCAAAAGTTCAAAAATACACCTCACAATCAAAATGAACCACTTAAAAAAAATCAAAAGCAAATACAGGGTGCCCCACTTCAGATGGTACATAAATGCTTTAATGGTAGATAATACTATTCATTTGTTTAAAATTAGCACCAAAGTGGATACTTCGTTTTTAACCGTTATATAATTATTGCTTTTTTTGTAAATTGTGTCAAAAAGCTTGACTTTCCGAACAAAATCAAAATTTGTCACTCTCCCAATCATTTAATCCGAGATTTGACCTCAACTTGTGAAACTACATAAAATTTTATGTAAAATATATAATATTTCCCGGTTTCGAAATTCACCGTTAATTCAAAGATACAACTGATCAAACTATCAAAATGGTTTTTTCATCGAAAATTCAAATGGCATTTTTACAACTGACAATTCTGAAAATTTGACAAAATTTGCCCCAATATGTTGGCTTTCCGACGGTATATTTCTTTGATACGTTTTGACTTAAAAAATTTCGAATAATTCGCATTAAGGGAAAAAGACATGACCTAGAGAAACCGACCCGAAATATTCATGAAAACTGTAAAAAACGACTTTTGACCCCCTTTACCCTAGACTTCCGGACCCTCTAGCAACAGAGACTTTGGAGCATATATCCAGAGGACTCTCCATATTGATTGTGCCAAATTTCAAAAGTATATCTTTTTTTCCTATTTTCCGGACTACCTGTTAAGTCAAGGTTGAAGTAAATTTGTTTCATCTCCACGCCATATTTTTTTCTTTAATGCGTATTATTCGAAAATTCTCAAGTCCTAACGTATCAAAAAGAAAAAAAATATACCGTTAGAAAGCCAATATATTGGGGCAACTTTTGTCGAATTTGCACATTTGTCAGTTCAAAGCACCTTTGTAAAATCATCGTTTGAATTTTCGATGAAAAATCAATTTTGATAGTTTGAACAGTTGTACCTTTGAAGTAACGGTGAATTTCGAAACCGGGAAATTTTATGTGTTTTACATGAAATTTTATGTAGTTTCAGACATTGAGGCCAAATCTCGGATTAAATGATTGGGAGAGTGGCAAATTTTGATTTTGTTCGGAAAGTCAAACTTTTTGAAACAATTTACAAAAAATGATATAACTCTGTAACGGTTAAAAACAAAGTGTCCATTTTGGTGTCAATTTTCCACAAATGAACGGTACTATCTACCATTGAAGTATTTACTATCTGAAGTGGGGCACTTTTTTTACTTTTAATTAAGTGGTTCATTTTGACTGTGAGGTGTATTTTTAAACTTTTGAAGTTTATATAATTTTTTGTGTACTAAGAAGAGAAAATAATTACAAAACACACTGAAATAAAAGGGAACTTACATTGATTGATACTCATACTTGAAGTCGATTCACACACAACATTGATTCCACCGACCGACATGGTTATGAACTAACAACCGTTTGCTGGCCCATGTGCCACCTCAATGTGTACTACTCTAATGAGCAAGTATGAATAGCCTTCTCCTTCAGAAAGCTATCAGTCTACTTCGAGGGATAACCACCAATCAAGATCATCTTCTTGTCAAAATGAAGCGAATACAGCACCCAAGAGCACAATGCAGGACTTTTACCAATTTTGTCTTCATAATAATCATCAATATAAATCCGAGCTAGTTTTTCTGACCTCTAGGTCATCACATCGCCTTATGAATCGACGTTCAACTGGAAATTCTTTGCGGATATTACTATTTTGCTAATTATTCCGACGTGGAACCGTTTTCTGTTTACGGTCATATTACGTATTTAAACCCAGGGACGTCCTCATCAATTGTCTTGGAGAGGACGCATATTCCAGAAACCAATCTTTGCAATTAAATGATATCTAGAAGCCATAACCGACTAAATTATAATATTAGTTGATGAATATGTATTTTGGAAAAATGAGCACACTAAAAAATGATAGCTCGAGGCGAAATTCGAAGTAAAGATGGTCCCTTGATTGGTAGAGCTGCTCCCGACCAATTGATGTACACCAGCCGTTCTGTTTTGGAAAGAAATTGCAAGAAACTGACAAAAACAAAGAAAAAAACAGGTTTATGTATTCAATGTTCTTGCAATGTACAAGTGCGAATTATTTTATTTCAGTAAAAACTGGAATTTTTGTGACGCTTGGATTTATTCTGCACACCAACTTAGTATGCGTCTGTAGCTTAGCTCGGCAAGGCACCGGCTTAGAACATACACGCATGGAATGAGCTTGTCCTGTATGTCTCCATAGAAACAGTGGCTCCAAAATATGGGTACTAAGTCGATATGTGGTCGACAGTCAGCTAATTCAGTAGACTATGGCCAGTCAAATTAAGCCAATTTTGGGGCTTTTTAATAATAATGAGGGAAATATCTGGAAATAATTTTAATCCCTTCCATAGATACTGAGTACATAAAAACTGAGTTTGCACAGTCGTAGAAGGTGAGCTTAACTTTTGGAGGGCGAAAATCCGAGAAATTTGAGCCCTTTTTTAATATTATCGTTATAAATCCTAAACGGTGCCTCGGGTCGAAAAACCTAGCAGGAGTAAATTAAAGACCGTTGAATTCTGCGTTCAATGCACTGCCCAAAGTTGAAATTCAGTTCAGTAGCGTAGTCAAAATTGATGGTCAAAAAATGACAATTTTCGAGGCTCCCCAGAAAAGTCACACTTTTTCACTTTTCAAGCTCACAGATCTTTGCAACGGATCCTCCAAATGAAAAATCTTGTCTGTAAAAGTTGGGGACAATTTGATTGTGAGTCTAACGTGGCCAATATTATTCAATTCGGGTCATTTTTAGAGTAGCTATGAGCAAAAATTCAAAAATGAATGCTCATCGATTTATGCCTTAAAGGCTCTATTTCGGTAAGTTTAACAGCTAGAAGTTTTATTTTAGTCTCAAATTGTAGATAAATTACTCCAATTAAATGAATTTATACAAGATTTATTGTGAGACCAATTTAGGAGATACTAAAAAGAAACAGGACAAGCCAAACAATTAGGCACATTTTCAACATGGTGGCGGGGTCCGTGGTGTTAGGGGGAAACAGAAAACTCGAATTTTTAAGCAATGTACCAACTCAAACAATTTATTAAAAATCGAAACTACCCTAATTAAAGCAACCAGTTTTATAACAATTTGACTGACCAAAGTAATTTAACCTTTGCAAAATCACCTACTTTTTTTAAAATAAAAACGCAATTACTCAAGAACTATACCCGCTAGCATATTCTAGTAAAGAGTGAATCGCAGGTAATATCTTTCCCTAAAATGAGAAAATAGCCTGTAGAAATCAGATAAACTATTAATTAGATATGGCCTTGGAAAATAAAATAAAAAAAAGTGTCAACAAATTATTTTTTTTAATTAAAGGGCTGTAAATGACTCGAAATTTAAAAATTAGTATTACATAATGTTAACACAAATTGTTTATAACAAAAAAGGAAGTTTTTATTTTTGATAAATTTAGTATAATAATATATGTAGGTGAAAACTCGAGAAAAATAAGATAAAACAGCAAAATGTTGATCGTTTTTTCTTATCCTTATTTTTTCGAGCTATATCTAATAAACAGTTTATCTGATTTCTACAGGCTATTTTCTGTTTTTAGGGTAGGATATTACCTGCGATTCATTCTTTACTAGAATATGCTAGCGGGTATAGTTCTTGAGTAATTGCGTTTTAATTTAAAAAAAAGTCGGTGATTTTGCAAAGGTTAAATTATTTTGGTCAGTCAAATTGTTATAACACTGGTTGTTTTAATTAGGGTAGTTTCGATTTTTGATATATTATTTGAGTTGGTACATTGCTTAAAAATTCGAGTTTTCTATTTCCAACATAACACCATGGACCCCGCCACCATGTTGAAAATGTGCCTAATTGTTTGGCTTGCCTGTTTCTTTTTAGTATCTCCTAAATTGGTCTCACAAGAAATCTTGTAAAACTTTATTTAACTGGAGTAATTTGTCTACAATTGGAGACTAAAATAAAACTTCTAGCTGTTATACTTACCGAGATAGAGCCTTTAAGGCATAAATCGATGAGCATTCAATTTTGAATTTTTGCTCATAGCTGCTCTAAAAATGACCCGAATTGAAAAGTATTGGCCACGTTAGGCTCACAATCAAATTGTCCCCAACTTTTAAAGACAAGCTTTTTCATTTGGAGGATCCGTTGCAAAGATCTGTGAGCTTGAAAAGTGAAAAAGTATGATTTTTCTCGGGAGCATCGAAAATTGTCATTTTTTGACTATCAATTTTGACTACGCTACTGAACCGAATTTCAACTTTGGGCAGTGCATTGAACGCAGAATTCAACGGTCTTTAATTTACTCCTGCTTGGTTTTTCGACCCTAGGCACCGTTTAGGATTTATAACGATAATATTAAAAAAGGGCTCAAATTTCTCGGATTTTCGCCCTCCAAAAGTTTAGCTCACCTTCTACACCGTGCAAACTCAGTTTCCATGTACTCAGTATCTATGGAAGGGATTCAAATTATTTCCAGATCTTTCCCTAATTATTATTAATAATATTTAATTTGACTGGCCTATTAGTAATTATGAAATTTAAATATTTGACAAGAATTGGCGTTCGTTTATGCATAATTCCACAGTGCAGTCAACATTATGTCAATACCGAAACGCCAACTGAGTAGGCTGACTTTCGATAATCTGACAAGAAACGACCTTTATTCATGCACAATTCGGCAGAACAGTCAACATATGTCAATATCAAACAAAAATTGAGTAGGCTAGCTGTCGACTTATTCCCCAAATCTCACCAAGGCATTTGTCTCCGATTCAGTTGAATTGAAAAGTCTTCGATCCTATAGCGGTTCCATTCATCGATTTCTCTCCGAAGTACAAATTCAAATGTTTTCAATTATGTATCGAGTTAGCCTGAAATTTGAATTCATTTGAAAGTATCTGGCATTTGGCGACGCATGATGTGATATTATGGAATACGGAATATGTTGTTTTTTTCTATAAGCCTGGAATACAGTTCGCCATTAAATTAAAAGTGCCGTGAAATCAATACATAAAGAGGTTTCACGACACTTTTAATTTCTGGACGAATTGTACCTATATATCAGGCTTGAATAGATTCTAAACATTTATATTCATCGATCCGAATCCGATCTCAGTGTCGATTCCTCGTTGGCTACAGTCATCGGTCCAGATTCGATTCCAGTCATCGATCCTGGTTCGATTCCAGTCATCGATCCTGATTCGATCCCACGTTGACTACAGTCATCGATCACAGTTTGGCCCCAGTATCGATTCTACGTTGACTCCAGTCATCGATTCTCCATCGACTACCGTCATCGATTTTGGATCGATTCCTGTGCTCATTTTCGGTATCGGAAAGCGGCCATGCCCATACAAATGTCTCCGACGTGTCCTCGATAAAGTCACCGATTCCTTAGTAGACAGTCATCGATCCAGGATCGATCAAGTGTCGATTCTTGTCCGACTGGGATGTTGGAGCCAGAGACATACAGGACAAGCTCATTCCATGGCTCTATGTGCTAAGTTTCTGACTTGTTTCTTTAAAGTATTGGTAAGTTTTTTCGATATTTGAAAATATGCATTCGAAAAACGGACATTTTTCCATCTTCGGATAGTATTTTCAACGTTTAAAAAGCTTTTTTTTCGGTGAAATTTCCACGTATAACCCAGTTTTATATATAAAATTTAACACTCTTTCAAAACGCTGTAATTCAGCTTTCAGCAGTTTACATACTTTAGGAGTTATTAAGCGAAATTCGCATTTGTGTTTTGTAAAGTCAATTTTTTTGTTTAATATTGTTTCTTGTTTTTTTTTTTAACTATCATACAAACAAAGTACAAACTGAGCATTACTGCAGTCCAGGAAACAAATTGGCTTGGCAGCGAGATTAATGACAAGAAATCGCACACAATTTTTACAAGTGGCAAACCATCGGGCCGCAAGGAGTTTGGAGTAGCATTTATAGTGAACAATCGCCTCAAACCGCATATTACTGACTTCAAACCCATAAATGAACGGCTCTGTGCGATTCGCATCAAGACTCGATTCTTCAATCTCTGGCTCATCAATGTGCACGCCCCCACTGAAGTTAAAGAAGACGCAGTAAAAGACGAGTTCTACGCCCGCCTTGAAACTCTCTTCGACTCACTTCCAACAAACGACGTCAAATTGCTGCTGGGAGACTTTAACGCGAAAGTCGGAAATGAAAGTTGGCACCGGGGGACCACTGGAGGCCACAGCTTCCATGAAGAATGTAACAATAACGGCCAGCGACTTATCGACTTTGCCTGCAGCAGGAATCTAGTCGTAAGCTCTACGTGCTTCCCGCATCGATGCATTCACAAGCAGACCTGGAAGTCTCCAGACGCACATACCGTCAACCGAATTGACCACGTCCTCATTTGCAGGAGATGGGCGTCTAGTGTCATGGATGTCCGCTCCAATCGAGGAGCAAACTGCGACTCAGATCATCACTTGGTGAAGACGACCTACAGATGTAGAATTTCCTCAGTGCACCAATCAAGAATCAGCCCTCCCAAAATCTTTGCGGTTGATAAGCTTTTGAGTGATGCTACGGCGGTGGCGTATACTACCGCCCTTGAGGAAAAACTATCACCTATGCTACACAACATCAGCAACACAGGCGTCCATGAGTTCTGGGAAGAACTCAAGAGTACCATCAAGGATGTCGCAGAGAAGGTCGTGGGATATAAAGCCCGGCGAGCGCGAAATGACTGGTTCGACGAAGAATGCAAAGACTCACTTGACGCGAAAAACGAGGCCTACAGACAATGGATTCAACGAGGAACCAGAGCCAGAAGAGAAAAATATGATGAGCTACGGCGAATATCGAATAGAATAATTAGACGTAAGAAACGTAAATACTTTGACGAGCAGTTGCTGAACATAAACGAAAACTTAGCTAATAGGAACACCAGACAAGCGTACAAACTAGTAAATACAATTAAGAACGGCTACCAACCCAGGACTAGCCTTTGTAAGGACAAGGATGGAAATATCATCAGTGACACCGATGGTATTAACAAACGATGGGCCTCTTATTTTGAAGAGCTTCTAAACCGACCATCTAACATCCCCACACAGGAAGCTCTCGACGATATTGTTGATCTAGGCCCACCCATTCAACCCCCGACAGTAGAGGAAGTTGATCTCGCGTTGCGGTCACTAAAACGAAATAAAGCACCGGACGCTGACGAGATTCCAGCTGAACTGCTAAAATTCGGTGGAACGAGTCTAGTTGATGCCATACATCAATTACTCCTGCGAGTATGGGAGAACGAGGAGATTCCAGACGATTGGCGCAGAAGCATCATCTGTCCAATTCATAAAAAGGGAGATAAACTGCGGTGTGAGAACTACAGGGGCATCTCACTAGTTTGTACGTCATATAAAATTTTGACGAAAATTCTGGAAAATAGAATAAAACCGTACGCAGAACGAGTCATTGGCGAATATCAAAGCGGTTTCAGACCGGGTCGCTCCACAACCGATCAGCTCTTCTCAGTCAAACTGATACTCCAGAGGTGCTGGGAATACAACGTAAACGTATACCAAATCTTTGTCGACTTCAAGCAGGCATACGACAGTATCGATCGTGGAGTACTGTACAACATCATGCTGCAATTTGGTATACCAGCAAAATTAGTGCGACTGACAAAGATGACGATGACCAACTCCGTCTCACAAGTCAGGATCCAGAATAGACTTACTGATCTATTTGAAACACGCACTGGTTTGAAACAGGGCGATGGACTGGCACCGACGCTCTTCAACCTAGCACTGGAATACGTTATTCGGGGCATGAATATGGACAACAGCAAGACGCTACTCATCAAGTCGACACAATTAGCAGCGTACGCCGACGACATCAACATCATGTCCCGAAGATTAGCTGACGCAGAAGAACTTCTGCATACGCTCGATACCGCTGCAAAGGAAGTTGGATTACGTATTAACGATGGTAAAACTAAAATAATGATGCAATCGGTGACAAGGACACCTGCACAACCGAGCATCAACGTGGGGGACCTCAACATCGTGTTCGTGAACAACTTCATCTACCTGGGCTGCAACCTGTCAAGGGACGCCAACGAAACTGACGAAATCAAGCGACGGATACAGTTAGCTAATAAGACTTTTTTCTCGGTTCTCCCCATAATGAAATCGAAGCATGTGCACAGAAACACGAAACTCTGCGTGTACAAAACCATTATACGACCAGTGCTATGCTATGGCTGCGAAGCATGGACCCTAACTCAAGCCTCCGAAAACATGCTAGACACTTTCGAACGTAAGGTTCTACGGCGAATTCTCGGGGCTGTTTGGGATCGAGATGGATGGCGCATCCGGTACAACCATGAGTTGTATGAAATGTACGATGAGCTGCAAGTCTCGAAAATCGTCAAACTACAACGACTTCAATGGGCAGGGCATGTACAAAGAATGGACGATGATCGCATCCCTAAGAGAGTAATGAATGCAGAACGAGTCGACGGAGCGAGACTGCGAGGACGACCGAGATCTCGTTGGGAGAGCTCAGTAGGTGTGGACGCCGCGCAGCTGCTGGGCTCCCAAAATTGGAGGACGCGGTCACGTGACCGAGATAATTGGAGGACAATGATCCAGGCGGCCAAGGCCCGACGTCGGGCTGTCGCGCCACGATGATGATGATGATGAAATTTATTATTATTTATTTATTATTATTATATAGTTTATTTGGGGGGCAAAGACCTTTTCCATAGTCCTCCACGTGGGCGCCCCCTGGTAACGGCAGTGTATCAATTCGCTGACGGCCAATGTCTTAGCGATAAGACAGTTTGGAAAAGGCAGATAGCTGTAGCCTGAATGGCTGACAAACACCTAAGCGTCTCAGGTCTAGTAGGATGGAATGACTTGCGTAGTTGGACCTGCTACATAGTTGTGTGGGCTCCAGCACGTTTATTAAACCATCTGAAGCAGCTATCTCCGAGGCCATCCCCCGAATGGGGTTAAGCGACGTGCTGACAACTCGTCCTTGTAAAAACCACTCCATGTCAAGAAACCTGGAACAAAAGCCTCGGATTGGACGGATCAACAACGACGACCACGCAAACGAATAAAGGATTATTCTTTCGGATCCTGGAATGTACGCTCCCTGAACAAACCGGGGGCCGAGAAGGCCCTCCTTCAACAGGTCGAAAAGTACAAACTGAGCATTACTGCAGTCCAGGAAACAAATTGGCTTGGCAGCGAGATTAATGACAAGAAATCGCACACAATTTTTACAAGTGGCAAACCATCGGGCCGCAAGGAGTTTGGAGTAGCATTTATAGTGGACAATCACCTCAAACCGCATATTACTGACTTCAAACCCATAAATGAACGGCTGTGTGCGATTCGCATCAAGACTCGATTCTTCAATCTCTGGCTCATCAATGTGCATGCCCCCACTGAAGTTAAAGAAGACGCAGTAAAAGACGAGTTCTACGCCCGCCTTGAAACTCTCTTCGACTCACTTCCAACAAATGACGTCAAATTGCTGCTGGGAGACTTTAACGCGAAAGTCGGGAATGAAAGTTGGCATCGGGGGACCTCTGGAGGCCACAGCCTCCATGAAGAATGTAACGATAACGGCCAGCGACTTATCGACTTCGCCTGCAGCAGGAATCTAGTCGTAAGCTCTACGTGTTTCCCGCATCGACGCATTCACAAGCAGACCTGGAAGTCTCCAGACGCACATACCGTCAACCAAATTGACCACGTCCTCATTTGCAGGAGATGGGCGTCTAGTGTCATGGATGTCCGCTCCTATCGAGGAGCAAACTGCGACTCAGATCATCACTTGGTGAAGACGACCTACAGATGTAGAATTTCCTCAGTGCACCAGTCAAGAATCAGCCCTCCCAAAATCTTTGCGGTTGATAAGCTCTTGAGTGATGCTACAGCGGTGGCGTATACTACCGCCCTTGAGGAAAAACTATCACCTATGCTACACAACATCAGCAACACAGGCGTCCATGGGTTCTGGGAAGAACTCAAGGGTACCATCAAGGATGTCGCAGAGAAGGTCGTGGGATATAAAGCCCGGCGAGCGCGAAATGACTGGTTCGACGAAGAATGCAAAAATTCACTTGACGCGAAAAACGAGGCCTACAGACAATGGATTCAACGAGGAACCAGAGCCAGAAGAGAAAAATATGACGAGCTACGGCGAATATCGAATAGAATAATTAGACGTAAGAAACGTAAATACTTTGACGAGCAGTTGCTGAACATAAACGAAAACTTAGCTAATAGGAACACCAGACAAGCGTACAAACTAGTAAATACAATTAAGAACGGCTACCAACCCAGGACTAGCCTTTGTAAGGACAAGGATGGAAACATCATCAGCGACACCGATGGTATTAACAAACGATGGGCCTCTTATTTTGAAGAGCTTCTAAACCGACCATCTAACATCCCCACACAGGAAGCTCTCGATGATATTGTTGATCTAGGCCCACCCATTCAACCCCCGACAGTAGAGGAAGTTGATCTCGCGTTGCGGTCACTAAAACGAAATAAAGCGCCGGGCGCTGACGAGATCCCAGCTGAACTGCTAAGATTCGGTGGAACGAGTCTAGTTGATGCCATACATCAATTACTCCTGCGAGTATGGGAGAACGAGGAGATCCCAGACGATTGGCGCAGAAGCATCATCTGTCCAATCCATAAAAAGGGAGATAAATTGCGATGTGAGAATTACAGGGGCATCTCACTAGTTTGTACGTCCTATAAAATTTTGACGAAAATTCTGGAAAATAGAATAAAACCGTACGCAGAACGAGTCATTGGCGAATATCAAAGCGGTTTCAGACCTGGTCGCTCCACAACCGATCAGCTCTTCTCAGTCAAACTGATACTCCAGAGGTGCTGGGAATACAACGTAAACGTATACCAAATCTTTGTCGACTTCAAGCAGGCATACGACAGTATCGATCGTGGAGTACTGTACAACATCATGCTGCAATTTGGTATACCAGCAAAATTAGTGCGACTGACAAAGATGACGATGACCAACTCCGTCTCACAAGTCAGGATCCAGAATAGACTTACTGATCTATTTGAAACACGCACTGGTTTGAAACAGGGCGATGGACTGGCACCGACGCTCTTCAACCTAGCACTGGAATACGTTATTCGGGCCATGAATATGGACAACAGCAAGACGCTGCTCATCAAGTCGACACAATTAGCAGCGTACGCCGACGACATCAACATCATGTCCCGAAGATTGGCTGACGCAGAAGAACTTCTGCATACGCTCGATACCGCTGCAAAGGAAGTTGGATTACGTATTAACGAGGGTAAAACTAAAATAATGATGCAATCGGTGACAAGGACACCTGCACAACCGAGCATCAACGTGGGGGACCTCAACATCGAGTTCGTGAACAACTTCATCTACCTGGGTTGCAACCTGTCAAGGGACGCCAACGAAACTGACGAAATCAAGCGACGGATACAGTTAGCTAATAAGACTTTTTTCTCGGTTCTCCCCATAATGAAATCGAAGCATGTGCACAGAAACACGAAGCTCCGCGTGTACAAAACCATTATACGACCAGTGCTATGCTATGGCTGCGAAGCATGGACCCTAACTCAAGCCTCCGAAAACATGCTAGACACTTTCGAACGTAAGGTTCTACGGCGAATTTTCGGGGCTGTTTGCGATCGAGATGGATGGCGCATCCGGTACAACCATGAGTTGTATGAAATGTACGATGAGCTGCAAGTCTCGAAAATCGTCAAACTACAACGACTTCAATGGGCAGGGCATGTACAAAGAATGGACGATGATCGCATGCCTAAGAGAGTAATGAATGCAGAACGAGTCGACGGAGCGAGACTGCGAGGACGACCGAGATCTCGTTGGGAGAGCTCAGTAGGTGTGGACGCCGCGCAGCTGCTGGGCTCCCAAAATTGGAGGACGCGGTCACGTGACCGAGATAATTGGAGGACAATGATCCAGGCGGCCAAGGCCCGACGTCGGGCTGTCGCGCCACGATGATGATGATATAGTTTATTTAGTTGTAAAAAAAATCGATCCCTTTACTTTACTCGTTGGACTAGTATTTCACATGGTATTTGATAAAATACATCCCGAAATCCATGATTTTCAGTGATTTTCAAGTGAGATTATCTCGAAAACTGTGTAAGATACGAAAAAAGTGACTATATCCTTTTTTTATGTATTTGTGTTCTTTAACTGTCTCTAAGATTACTTTTCTTTCTGTGGTTAATAGTTACGGAGATGAAAATAAAAAACCAAAAAAGTCTTTAACCCCCTCCCTCCGCGCGAGCTTACATTCGGGGACTTTTTGTAAAATATACCTCTAGTACCAACCAGCAAATCGCGCTAAGTTGCAAAGTTCCTTTATTTTTGTTTCCCTCGTCACCCGGGGTACTATGATTCACATAAATTTTATTGCGTCAATATCTTCTTTTAGTGCTTACTTGAGGTATCTTGTTGTATTACAGATGACAACCAGATCAATTTCCAAACATAAAGATGTGATTAGAGGTGGCGAGAAATACATATATCACAGAGAAAATCCCCACTCTATGTAGGGGTAAGTAAGACTAGGCCAATAAGCAGGTAAAATAATAAAAGGCTGTTTTTAGATGCTACCCGCGTTAGACCACGCATTAGACCACCTATTAAACCACGCATTAGACCGCCTATTAGACCACGCATTATACCAGCCATTAAACCACGCATTAGACCGCCCGTTAGAACATACATCAGACCAGCCATTACACCACGTATCAGAACAACTATTCGTTTTTCATAATTATACCCTAGACCTTATTAGCGTCAAGTGTATTACGAGTATGAACCTCACACTATCAAATTTTAGCATCAACTTTTTTAAACCGTGAATGAAAGTACCGTATTAGGACAATCGGCAAGGATAATCACTTTCACATTAAACTTAACTCGATAACTCAAACAGTAAGTCGAAAGCAACAATCTAGGTTACGTCCCAATTCGCACGAAACTATCTATGTATCTAAAATTCGTATTACAGTACACCAAACGCTCCTTGAATAACGAGCGCATGGGGTTCAATAACGCAGATTGATGGATATAGATTTACATAGATAGATGCTATATCTACGAAGTCTCCTCGTTGTGACAAGAAGCAACGATACATCATCCAATAAGGTATAGGATATAATTATTGAAAACGAATAGCTGCTCTCAAGGTGGTATAATGGCTGGTCTGATGCGTGGTCTAATGGCTGGTCTAATGCGTAGTCTAATGCGTGGTCTAATGCGTGGTCTAATGGCTGGTCCGATCCGTGGTTTAATGGGCAGTATAATGCGTGGTCTAATGGGGGTTTAATGCATGGTCGAACGGCTGGTCGGTCTAATATCTAAAAAACTCCTTAACATTATATGTTGAGAACCGTTTGTATGCCTCAGCTTATGTCTTCTCTCTAAGTTAAATTGGGTCACAACATCCTCATATATTGCCCATTTCAACACTTGAACGTCATTCAAACATGCATGGCATAGGCGTATGTAATTACATTCCATTTACCAGTAATATTGTACGAGTAATTTCACCTTTTTGTTGACTAATCAAAGCTCTGAGCCAATTTCACTTTTCCATTCAATTTAATATTTCAAACGCTCATTAGCACTTTGGCGTATGACATTCACCAGTTCATTAGTGTCGTGGTTTTACAAGATCCATTACACTTTGTATACATTTGTATATATGCCCGCAACATGTAACATACAACAACAATATCTAAAGAGAATATCTAAACCTCCTAAATTTTCAACAGAAATTACATTATGATAGCCAACTTCAGGGTGCACACTATTCAGGACTTACCCGTAGCTCAAATGTGAACCAGAGATAAAATTGTTACCGCCAGTGTTAGTCAAATTTTCCATTTGCAGAACATAGTACGGATATGTAGCGTATTGTGTATATAGTCTATAACTTCTACAGTCTGCGTAAATCCTAAATACGTATTTGTGCCGCACTGTACCAGTATGTATTTGGGTGTTATCATTTCCGTGCCACATACGCAAAGTTGTAATGGACATATGACATGACCTCCCTATACCAAACCATGTTAGGCCTGCAAAGGTGTATCCGCATCCGTTTAGTTGAATTCCACATTGTATTTCATTTCTTCCGAATCCGGCTTAATCATTCACGCTTGTCTGATTGCAGGTACACGGCCAAAGGATTCCGTCAGTCCAAAGATTATTCCCCTCGATCTCGAACGGAGAGTATACGGTAAGTCCTGAACCACTTTACTGGTATACTATATTAGATAACAATGCACCTGATCTATGTATGTATGTTCGTATTTCCTTGTAGCATTACGGAAACATGTCTGTTTAGTCTTCAATGAGATTCATTCATCTTCAACATCATCTTCTACTCAAGTACTTTTTAATGGACATTTTTAAATAAGATATATATTTAATAAACAAAAAATGAAAATTTAGATAAACACTGCTCATAAAATTAAATTATTAAAATAAAAAGAAAAATCAGATCAAGTGAGTGTCATGTAAGGAATGGACGATGTATGTTATTAGATCTAATGGAGAATAAATAGATAAAAAATTAAGATACGCGAAATACACTAAGAAATTTACACAAAACTAAATAAGACTTGGCTTTTCTTTACAAATACATTCATTGGATTCGCGATTTGAGCTTTGATCCACGAACCAAACGATCCACGATTCCATTCGAATTCAGGTTCCACACACGGCGAACACTATCTTATTAAAATCAACAACATAAGGATTCTACCCTATCGACTTTAGATATCGCATAAATTATAAGAAAACGAAATATGACTCAAACCAAATGACCTATGCCAAAAGCTATAAATAAATAAAGCAGAGCCAGTATGACGTCATCCTTGCACCTCCCATCTAAATGCGGTATATCTTTTGCTTAAATTGAATGCACAATAAAAGAGACGATTAATTACTAATTTGTTGCTCTATTCCCGAATTTATTGATCCTGCCGATTTTCCAGGATTCCAGCTTATACATATATGGGAAGGATACCACAGTTGTACCCCCTGTACTATCCCCACTGGCACAAATCTAACAAAAACTTAATGCATAATAAAAGTAATAAGTATTTGCTAATTTGGTGTTCCATTCCGGAATTTATTACTCTCGTCGACTTCCAAGGATAACGTTTTACGTATGGTAGAGCTAGTATGACTTCACCCAAAAAGCCCAATTCTAAATGCGGCATATTTTTTACTCAAATTCAACGCTCAAAGAAGTAATAATTTATTGCTAATTTGTTGCTCTATTCCGGGACGTATTGCTCTTGCCGAATTGCCAGAATAATGGTTTTTGCTTTGTATGGTGGTGCTAGCGTAACGCTACGGTAGCAATTTTAGCGAATCGGCTGAAGCAAATAAATTCAGGAAGAGAGCAAAAAATTAGCAATTAATTATATCTTTCTTTGTACATTGAATTTGAGTAAAAGGTATGTCGTATTTAGAAGGGGTTATAGGGTGACGTCGTACTAGCTCTACTATGCATAAAACGTTATCCTGGCAAGCCAGCAGGAGCAATAAATTCGGGAAGGGAGCAACAAATTAGTAATTAATTATGGCTTTCATTTTAAATTATACTTGGACACGATAAATGCCGTGTAGCAAAGTGGGGGTGCTAGCATAACGTTACGCTAGCACCTCCACACGAAATCGTAAACCACACAGGTGACGAAAGACACTCTCCAATGACCACGCGTGACGTGCGGTGGCAGACCAGCTCAGCTCTCGGGAGTGGCGGAGTGTTTCAACACGGCAGCTATCGGCCTCTTTCATCAACGTACAAAGAGGTATCGCACGTCTTGCCGAAGGAACGATACCCTTCACGCGAAGCGACTTATGATGCATTTGCCACTTTGAAATTAGTAGTGAAACTTGTTCCGATTTCACTGTTCCTATGAGAGGTATATGACATAATGGGTTGGTTTCAACCAAATTGTGGAACGTGGTTTGGCAGTCAATATGATTGAATAATATGAAATTTGGTAAAGGTATCTTCAGAAATAAAAAGTTTTTCTAACAAAAACTTGCTTTTTGAACGGTTGTTCCTATGGCAGTCCCCCCTACCCTATCACATCCGTGAAGGGTATAAAAACTCAAAGAGAAAACTCGGAAGAAGTAGTAACCCGAAATAACCAATAAAAACAAAACAGAAATAAAACTGATGGTGGTGCCTTTGCACCAAACTCCTACAGACTTCAAAAATCATTAAATCCCGTGCAGGGACAAGGGGCTGCATCAGACAAATTAACAAGGCACGAAGGACAAAAACATATCAATAAATATGAAAACCGTCCAATTAGGACAGATCCTCTTCCCATTCATGTCATTTTAGCCTGACGATGTTTAACGGCTCTATAAGGGCCCTAGATATAGTGGGCCCGGCGCAGCCTTGCCCTCCCGACCGTGGGTTTCAGGCGCCATACAGATTTGAAACCCCCAAAAATAATTCAAATCAACGGCGAGAGAGCGGAGGTAGAGGTAGGGATTTCAGGATGTAGCCGTCCCCCCATTTTTATGTACTTCATGGTAATATTTATACCCTAGACTTATAGTATAGGGGATATTTTTTTTTGTCACGACGAAAATATATAACACCTTAAAGGAGGCCTTGGAGGTATACCAATATATATATATAAATGATCAGGGTCACCTCCTGATTCGATTTAGCCATGTCTGTCTGTTTGTCTGGGCTTCGTCGAGCTACATCCCCGATAGACTCAATGTAGCTCCTGAAGAGTATAGTCTATCGGGTGACGAAACCAGCTCAAGCACTAACCGAACAGGCTTAGGCTGAAAATTTTTGGGTGGGGATCATTGCTAAGTGGTCTTGTTGACTGCTTAGCAATGGTACACTCCACTTTTATTCTCAAAAAAAAAAATTAAAAATGCGCTTATGCGTGACTAAATAGGTAATGTGTCTGTCTGACCGTTCGCACGATTACTTTCGATAAAATGAAGTTAGAGGCTTGAAATTTTGGTCAAATATTTCCAGTAGGATTCTGCTGGCTGATATTGACCAGCGAAACCCCTACTTCCCCTACAAATGAAACTTGAAATAAGCCATAACTTTCGATAGAATGAAGCTAGAGAATTTAAATTTTGTTTGAATACTTATAGCATGACCGCTAGGGGTTAAGGCAAAGTAGTAGTATCTAATTGGTTGGTGGCAATGATGGGCAAGATCCGACACAAGGAACCCCTACCACCCCTACAAATGAAACTTCAAATAAGCGACAACTTGCAATAAAATGAAGTTAGTGACTTAAAATTTGGGTCAAATGTTTGTACTGGGATCTAGTTGGTTGTTGTTAAAAATGCGCAAGATTCGACAAAAGAAACCTCTTTCTCCCCTACAAGTGAGACTTCAAATAAGAAATAACTTTCGATAGAATGAAGCTAGCGACTCGAAAAATTCGACAAATATTTGAAGATTGTTAGTCAATTGATTTTGAGAATTGTCAAGATCATCCTGAATGAGTGCCAACCTCCCCTATAAACTGGCCATATAGGAAACTCACTTCTAATTCATATGGTCGTTACTTTTGGTATCACCACTAGGTCTGTACAAGTCTAGGGTATCTACAGACTCAGGTTTTATCTTATATTTATATATTTATTTCTTAATTTTAATTTTTTTTTATTTTTTATTTATTTTTTTTTTTTTATTTTTTTCATACGTATTTCAAGCATGAATAGGATCAAAATTAATATAATTACAATGACATTATGTGGTACAATAAATCGTTTAATAGCATTTATTCTTTAACTAATTTCATTACCGAATATGACACTTAAATAACTCCATACCAATAGAAAGTGGCTGTAGTTCCATATTTTAATCCAT
Organism: Chloromyia formosa; assembly: GCA_964017055.1. Lineage (NCBI taxonomy): Eukaryota > Metazoa > Arthropoda > Insecta > Diptera > Stratiomyidae > Chloromyia > Chloromyia formosa. The sequence goes on from OZ024818.1 coordinate 60,791,083, forward strand.
TTAACTTTTTCAATACGATAATCGTTTTCATATGTTTTAATTCAAAATTTCACAAAATTATTTTGCTCATGTGATAAATAATACGGTAATACGGAAGCAACCTGAACAAGCATCAAAGCTAAATAGCACGTAGTCTAAGGGAGTAACTTAATACCCAATTAGAAAAAAGATTGCCAGTTTTATTCGATTGGGATGGGATATAGATTCAACTGAAATAATTGGGCTCGATCCATCAGTAAAATTCTAGCCCATATAGACTGGTCTGCATTTAAAAATTTAAATAATCGTTTCCCCTCATCCCTACTTTCCATGAGTTGTTCAGTTTTCACTTCGCGGAAATCAGAAAATCCAACTGTTTGATTTTACACAACAATAGATGCGCTTATGAACATCAAGAGTATTCTTAACATCGATGGATAGCGAGAAACTACACAAAGTTGGTCCAAGCCTTCTTGCCTTGACCTAGTGACAAAAGTGGGACTGGCTTCTCTGTTAAGAATATTAATTATAGTATCTAGGAGGTACTTACCTCTACTGTCGGTATCGGCACTTCCGCATACTGTGTGATGTGCATTAGCATCACATTTTACAAAAAGACTCTTGTCGTTGGCGCTGCAGTATTCGACCGGTCGTTGTAGCTCATCAGACGGGACCGAAGACTCCTCGGGGAAATATGCGGACTCGACTATTGGGTGTAGGCAACCTCCAAGAATGGCGCTAATGGCTATTGTCACTGTATCACCCGTGGTGAACTCTGTAAGGCAAATGTACTTCACACTATTCGCTAGGATAATGCACGATCTCGGTCAGCTGGCACCCCTATCATATACGAGAACAGAGTTACTTACATTTAATTCTTTTACGATTCCATTTTTTTGCTATGGTACCTGAATTAGGGTTATCCCTAGATTTTCCCTGGTGAATACAGCCGTGAGAGTATCCGAGGCGGCTTTGGCGTGTTGAAGGTTTGATTGAACCACGCCAATGCTCAGGCTATTAGTCTGAGTCATCGTCCTCGGAGGAAAGGAGCACCCACGGAAATATCTCCATGGAGCAGGGTGATGGTTGGTCCAGTTCCATCGTTGACACTGCGGGGATGGTTGACGCGGCGATATATTGGACGCAGACAGCGGATTCCCTGTTAGTGGTAGATTGTTCCGCCTCCATAGTTGTCTCTGCAGTGGTGGGTGTTGCGACTACCTTTATGAGCGGGCTATTTGATGTCCTATTGGCGGTATCGACAGTAAGTGCGTTTTGTTATTATAGTTGGGTGGCCGCTGGTAAACTGCTTCCACGCGGCACTCGCCGGTGTTGATCCCACACCGGATGTGCCGCTGGAATCCATTCCCATAGTGGCCGGACTCTTGTGGTACCTAGAGGTGCCAGGCATCTAACTGGCCACAGTCCGCAAGTTTGTTGTGTGAACGTGAATCTTCCCGAAGCGATATGACAGCAGGAAATTGAGTCTTGCGATATGCTCCATTCACCATGGGTCGACGGATAAGATGGTAGAGAGGTCGTCGCCGTCTTGGACCTCTCTGATGATCCGCCACTCCCTGTCCTGTAGCCCGGGATTTTGACGGCCAAGGAGGTCAATAGCAGCGGCGGCAGTCATGTTAGGCAACTTACCGAAGTAAATAGCAGCAACAGACGAACGAGGAATATATCCTCCTGTAGCTGCTCGTAATGAGGCACCCTCCCATGGCTGGATAGAGAAAGTTAAGCTGATAAGCCAATCAGCGGTCTCTTTGTCGTCACATTCCACAACAAGGAAACGGATACTCGCGAGCTGAGGGCTTATGCTGCGAGTGGAAATGGTGTAGATCCTCCTGGTGATGGCGTCCTGGACAAGAGTCATTTGTTCGGACGGGATCATGATCGCAGGATAGTCTGACGCAAGAATGGCTACCCTCACAGATGCTGCCACCATCACGTACGATGCTCCGGGCCTTCCGACAGATGCTGGTTCAGTGGCACCGGCGGAATTTGATGGTGGTGCCTCAGTGACGGAGGATGCAGTTCGGTCTACAGGTGGTTGCAGCCATGTGGAGCCAGGGTGTTGTATGGGGTTGCGTCCGGATGAGGCTGTGTGAGATGAAGTCGGAGCTGATTTCAAGGGATGGTACATGTTAAACCATGAAGAGGTTTTTGGCCCACAGCGGACTCCGGCGGCTCTGCTGCAATATTATCATTGAAGAGAAAGCACATTTGTGTGGTGATAAATGTTATCACTGGGCACTGTCCCATTGGGAAACACACTAGCATACTTCGCCTACCCTACTTACAATGACTTCTGTAGAAGCTGCGATGATGCTGATGAGGAGGAGAATACCCTTCATTTTTTATGCACCTGTCCTGCCTTGGCTGCGAGCCTTTCTTGGGGACTTTTTCTTCCTTTATTTGGAGGAGCTAAGGAGCGTGAGCCCGCTCAAGCTTTATGGGCTCATTGCGATCTCCGGCTGGTTCAATGAATAGTAATTTCCATGGGATAGATTTTATCCTGGGAGGTATCACAGCGGGCCATCTGGTGGGCAATGTGTGCTGTATCATCTACGGCAGCCTTGTAATGGACCGATGTTTGGGACATCAAAGTGTCCATGGGAATGGAGTGAAAATTTGCCGAACTAACCGTGAAGGCCTGGCAGCGCGAAAACTTCTCAGCGGGATAGGCGGCGGCACGAACTTGCTGTAGCTCAGTGACGGGAGATGTGGCCGGGGTTTATGCCTTCTCACTGCCCCTTATTATTAACATTCTAAAATAAATCTGGTGCCTTAAGGTAAACAAGCACACACAAAGGTACCAGAGGTTCCACGAACTCAAAAAAAAGCAAATAAAAGAAAATAGAAACTGCATAATGGCAATGGCCGTCGACCGACTCATGTACCTGAGACTGCTCCGATTCCAGATAGAGCGGACCCTGGCCTCTATACCCAACCCAACCTTTGACGTCTCATGGCCAAACAAAGTGGAGAGTTTCGGCTTACCCCTGCTTCTTTAGTGGCCACTGACGACGCAGGAGCTGACTGAAATTTAAAATTATTAGCACAGCGAAACAAAAACAATTAAAATGCAACTCGAAATCCAAATAAAAAATATGAAAGAGAAAAATTAAATTTAGGATGGCATCATTGAATAGTCTTCACGGCACACGGTATTCTTTTGCGCAAATATCTAGCTGGACACTTCACTGATGAAGGCAGCTTCCAAACGTTGTTGTTGGTGTTTAACTCGAATTCGGAGAAACGCTCTCGGGCGGTAAACCAGTGCCCTGATGAAATTTGGGTCGTTGGACTTTACACGTCACAGTGTTTCAAAACGGACTCAACTTTCCCGATATGGGATTTGTTGTAGGGCAACTAAATTTTGACACTCGCATACGTTTTAAGGGCCACAAATTATCGAGCCGGTTATACCGAACAACCGAGCACTTGAACACTTGTTTGGCGTATCGAAATGCTCGCGGTGACTCTAGATTTGAACTCGCAAATAGAGACTTGAGCCCGCCACACAATCACGCGCCGATGGTATCTGGGTGGCGAGTCATTTTATGGTTAATCGCTCGAAACCGACGTGGCTATCGCGGCGGGTGAATCCAAAACCCCATACAAATTAATAAAAGTCACACGTCCGTTGACACTAAAAACGTTGCGGCAAAGATGTGCGGTGTGACTCTTACACAGGTGTAAATGGACCCCAACTTGGATACTCGGGATGACGAATGAATAAACGAAAAATGTCAATCCCGCCGCGGCAATGGCCCCGATGTTGTTCGGCCGGCGGATGAAACCGGACTCCCGATATAAATCACCCGTCCGTTGGTACTGAAATAAAAAAAATAGCACGTCCCGGCGATGACGTTGCCGATATGACGGCTAGGACGGTTAGAATTGGACTCTTTGAGCGATCGCTCTCCCAACAGGTAGCCACACTTCAACACAGGCATCAGCTGAAAAATCTCGTCAATCGAGTTTTATTCAACAGAATTCACCGTTTGCATAAAAATCGACATGGAACATCGCTACCCGCTTGTCGCTTCTTTCCCAATGTGAGGTCGATGACACAAGATCAAACAGCCTATTCTTACAGGACACATAAAAGTCCATCAGAATATAGCGTTTGCAAGTGTCAATGACCCGCAGTGTGATAGAATGACAGAGTTGTCGTTTTTGAAGAATTCCTAATTCGAATTGTTATGTGGCAAATATTTTAAGAAAAATATTTGACAATTACTAATCCGAATAGACCACCAGAAAAGTCATTCATTACTGCCTTTTAACTTAACCTAAACTAAGACCATAGCCAGGACGTACTTGTACATATACTATATCTCATCTATTTCCAAACCCAATATTACCCAACTAAAAGCAGATAATACACAACCAACAAGAATCTTATAAAGAAAACTAATTTGGCCGAAAATTATCTGCAATAACATAACAATTAGACAATTGGCTTATTGACTCAACCAGACATGCCGAGACAAGCGGCACTTTGTAGCTTATGCCCATTCCTAACCTCTTCACTTGATTTGTATCGCCCATACATGGAGCATACGAAAGAGATAGTATTTACCCGTAACAACATATTCTCCAAAGACTCCGTAAATGTGTCTAAGTTTGTCTGAAATAGGACAGTCATTCGTGAAGTGGATGGAAGGATTCATAATCGAGTAGACATTATATGGACTCCTGAAGTCCTGTCCAAGAATATGTTATATAAAATGTACCCTTATTAGATTTTCATGTTGGCAGATGGACATTTTATGATGAAATTATCCGGAGGAGTGAGAGACTAATTAAATCAAACTGACTGAACGCTGCTTGAATACATATCGATGTATTTGGTTTTCTGGAAAACGAACGTAGACTACTGATTGTCCGATTGTTTGAACACTTTCCGGATGGAAGCAAACAAGAAGATGGTGTTTGTTTTAATTGAATGTTTGCCTTGGTCGTTTTGACAAATGTTCACTCTGTCTAAAAGGTTGAAACGTTTACTTCATTTATCAATGCATCTTAGCAATTTTCAACTCATCCCATATAGAACCCTAGAAGAGTTTCAATTTGGCTGGTGCTAGGTTTGCCCTAGCACTTTATGGAATTTATGGAAGTCATCATAATAGATATTGGAAATCAACAGTATATCAACATCCGCTAATGACACTCATTTAAACATAAAGTGAAACGCTTTACCATTTTCAGCGTAATCACAAAGGTCACACAAGTGGTGTGACATCCATCGGCATAAAAAACTTGACTGACATTGTAAAATTCTTTATTTAATTTATGCAACTACCCTCTACCCTCAGTACTCAGTGGAAAATCTCAACGTACACAGACACACCATACGCATTTCATATTCCACTTGTTTGGTTGTGGCGTATATGTACTCGGTTCACCGAATATATTTCAAATTCGGTGAACCATCCTTGAATTCCTCTTAATTGCAGGCCTCAAAGTCAATTAAACCACAAAGTGAGATATATATTGCCACTAGTTGAACCCGAATTGCCAGTGTCCTTTACTCATTTTGAATGAAAGTGGCTGCGGAGATGCATAACTTGTCATGCAAAAAAGCCAGGGACAGCGGATGGTTCAAAGATCAGGGTTAATGATTGCGGTAGAGACGGATTATTATGAAAAAAAAAACAAATCGGTCTTTATTGTTAATTGCCTTGACCGCATTTCTATGCCTTACTGAAGTTTCGGTAGCATATCTACTTTAGGTTACGTTAGGTTTGTTAAGTAGGGTGGCAGCCTAACGGCTCCGCATTGACCGCTGGGGTCCATAGCGATACCACATATGTATTTCAGGTATCCTGTGTCGTTGCTAGCACTTACCAGAAGATTTTTGTTGAGCTGAAAGGAACCTGACTCATTGGCGAAGCTCAAGAAGCTTCTCCAACTGAGTCTTGCAACTTCTTAAAGGTCGTTGAAGAAGTAAGCTCCTGGTCACTTCAATCTTCTTCTAGCGAGTGCAGAACATTGGCATAGAAGGTGCTTTAGAGTTTCTTTCGTGTTTAGTATCTGGCGATTCCTGATGCCACCGCTAAATTTTAGCTTCAGTCTGTACGCGTGTTCCCCTATCAGAAATTGGACCGTTAGTATGCCCAGTAATAGTGCACACTGACTTCTGGGTAGTCCTAAGAGGCTTTTGGTTTTCTTTTTGTCATAAGAGCGCCGAAATATTTTCGTTACTCTGGAATCGTTTGTGTTAAGTCAGTTTTTATTGGCTTTTCGTGCGTACTGCCGTCCAGCATCTTCTTCATGTTTGTATTGGCGTTGGCAGCTCTTGGGCTATCCCTCGTTCGAGGGTGGCCCCTGCTTGGCTAGCCCGCCTACTATTTCGTTACATAGAACTCAGCTATGGCCCGGAACCCACCAGATTTCCAAGGTCTTTGCTGATGCCAGTGGTTGTAGAGCTGTTAGGCAGTTATGCCTTGAGAGTAACGGACTGTAGCGCCTTTAGTTCTGCTTGACTGTCCAAGTGTATAATGATTCTACCCTCTTTTCGGGACGATATCGTTACGTTGGCTGCCTTTTGGATCGCAAGCACCTCCGACTCAAAAAGGCAGTCTGTAAGATAGGTTGCATAGAAGTTCCGACGAGTAGACTGCTGCACCAACTCCGGCTTCCATCTTGGAGCCATCCTGTAACGGACGGTCTGGGAGGCATCCGAAGATGCCCGTGGGGACGGAACCTAAGGTAGCTTAATTTACCATGAAGGTCGCGCCGTGCCCTCTGGCGAAGAAAAAGACTCCTCAACGAGCTAAGCAGTGGCCTATGCTTGCTGTAGCTCAGTTCGGGAGATGTGGGCGGGGTTTTCGCCACTCGTTGCACCTGTCCTTTACGTATTAACAAAAATTCATAGGCCTGGGGAAGACGACACAAACAGGGGAGGTAAAAATGGGGAATGAAAAAAAATAGTCGATAAGGATGGAATGGTTGGCGGACGGATCAGACGCCCAAGCGGTCGAATTTGGGTCCGGGTGTAATGGGACCCTCGGTCTCTGGTTTCGTACCACCAACAGATCACTACTCATCAGGTGCTGCTTCGATCTGCCGGTGGGAGCAGCACAACCAGACCAGAATATGGTTCATTACAATCCGTGTAGAGATTCAGCGCCTTTCAGCGTCCATGATCAACTACCGGGATCTGTTTCCTATAGGGTATGTCGACTTCGAAGTTTATGTTGAAACCTACTTACAGTTTCAAGCTACTAACCCTGTTGGTTGGGCACTGCGACCATGAAAGTTCTACTGTACCGTAGCTTTTATTTATTAATGTAGCAAAAGACCTTCCACCACTCGTACGAAGGCCAGTATGTCTCTTGCAGGAGTTTCCCTGATAACGGAGGGATCCGTGGCGATTCGCCCGAGGAACGCATGCCTAGATCGTGCCACCGCGAAACATTTGCACAAAATGACCTGTAGTCTCAACGTCTTCCAAACACAGACGACATTCCGTGTTGTAAGACAAACCCATCTTGTTCAGATGGTATCTCACCCAATAGTGACCCGAGAGGTAGCCTATTAGTAACCGCTGGTCGGTCCTACTCATGTGGGTAATATCATCATACTTGAAGGGTCTCATAAGCTCCTTAGATTGCAGCAGTCCTGGAAGATTTTCCCAATAGAGTTATCGTAACCTATCGGACCAATCCTTGATGATTGACCTTGCTGGAGCCAAGCTTAGACCACAATGGGGTTCCGGTCCGAAAAAGTTTGATGATGAACCCTACCTGGCAAGTTCCTCCGCTACTTCGTTACCCTTAATACCACAGTGACTTGGCACCCAATACGGAACAATTTGGTTGTCGGTCGCCGGGCACTGGATTAGTTCACGACACTTTCACTAATCTAAAAGAGAACTTATGCGGAGAGATCCTTAATGGCAACCTGGCTATTTGAGCACATAGCAATAAGTGCACCTCAATGACATGGATCTCAGTTTGAAAAACGCTTGGCCAGGTGCCCATATCGATTAAAATCCTGATGTTGGGTTCAAAGCTGCCAGCACCTACTCCCTGTTCAGTTTTAGATCCATCGGTGTACCACATGATACACTTAGGATCTAGGCAGGAACTGCCATTTTCAAATTTCGTTCGATCTGGGATGAGAGGTAAGAATTTATTGCCCAAGTATAACTCCGTGGTCAACTAATCTGATTTCAGGCAGATCTGCAAGCCAGGAATTTGTTGAAGAATACTCATGTGACTAAACTCACTGCCGCATACATCAGAAACTAGATGTACCCTAAGAGCATCGAGCGCTGCTATTTCCATAATGAAGATGTGCAGCGGGGTTAAACCAATGAGCGCTTCTAGAGCAGGCGTAGGGCAAGTATGCATGGCCCCAATTATCTCTAGACAGGCAAGGCGTTGTAATTTGCTGAGTTTTAGAATGACTGAGCGTTGTTGCGCCTTAGGCCACCATACCAATCCAGCATACGTGACCGTTGGCCGCACCAACGAGCAATACAACCACTCGACCATCTTTGGAGTCAGACCCTAAGCCCGTTAAAAGAAGCTTTTGCAAGCCCACATTATAAAATATGTGTGGCTTTGTTAATAACATTTTCGATTTGAGTATTCCAGTTCAGCCGCTAAGGTATTTAACTTCCTTCGAATACACTAAAATCGTCCTTCCCAGTGAAATAGCCTCGGAGGTAAGGTTTCGTTTGCGAGTAAAAGGCACAATGACGGTTTTATGTGGGTAATCCCACTTCATAGCACCAGTGCAAGACCACGTCAAGGGCAGCTTCCATCACTTCAGAGATGGTGAATTCGAATTTTCCCTTGACCACAATGGTTATGTCATCAGCATATCTTTGGAGTACCCTGCCTCTCGTAGCCTTAGGCCACATTTAGCAGCCTCATTTCTAAGATATAGATCAATCCAAGGTAGGTCATGAAGGGTGTTATAAGAGATACTGTTCTTAAGGCACCAGTGATCCCCAAGTAACAAAGTCACAGTGCCCTCATCATTTTCTGTAGGATTCTTTTCCTGTTGGGTGCTGTCCACCAGCCCACAGCTCCGTACGTTAGTATATGTCTTACGGTAGCTGTGTATACCCAGTGAGTGATTACCGGTTAGAGGCCCCACATTTTACCAAGCAAGCTATTGCAAGTGTAAAAGGTGTTGGCCTTCCTATTTCGTTCCTCGGCGTTATGACCCCAATTAAGTCTACTATCCAGGATCATCCCCAAGTACTTCGCATGGGTTGACAAGCTAACTCTGTGTCACCCATATTTAGCAGAATAAATTCCTGAATTCTGGTTCTCCGTGTGGACTACTTCAGTCTTCTGAGAATTTTCACTTAGACCTCATTTTTTTTGCCCACTTCAGTATCTTGCTGAGGGCCATAGTTGTAAGTTCTGACAGTGCGCCCGCCTGATATGAGTACCACGACATCGTCTGCATAGGCTACCGCATGTATTCCGGACGATTTGAGGGATGTTAGTAAATTATTCAGTACGAGTACCCACAGGAGCAGCAATAGTACTCCTCCTTGCAATGTGCCTCTCAATTTACTCTTGGTGGCATTGCCATCTTTAGCACCACCTGTTTGAGAGTAGTTGTTCGATCCATTTCCTTACAGTTTCATTCAGCTCAGCAAGTTCTATGGCCTCCGTTATAGCCTCCAAGGGGTAGATGGTTTCCCTGATGTACCCATCTATACATTTTCCCATTGTTTTTAGCAGAATGAACGTTAGACGAATAGGCCTTAAGTCCTTAGGATTGACATGCCTTGGCTTTCCTGTTTTGAGAATGAACACCATTCTATACTCCCTCCACGCCAAAGGTACGTAGATTAGTCGGAGATTTATTGTGTCCATTTTTGCAGCATTGCCGGTATGATTCCGTCAGGACTTACCGATTTATATGCGTCAAACGAGCTTATCGCCCATTTTACGCGTCTGCACGTGAATAATCCCGGGATGTTGCTCCTTCTCGCGTCGCCATTTTCTGTTTCCGGCCGTGTTACGAAGGCGTGATGGTCCTCACAGCCAGAGAAGTGTGCGTTTAGAAGTTCTAGTGTTGCTGCGCTGTCTGTGTCTAACCTCCATCCTCTGTGTTGAGGGTGGAGGGCGGTGCCGAATTTTTGGAGACGACTTTTCTTAGCCTTGATGCTTTCGTCGTGCTATAAATTGCAAAAGTCTCTCCAGGTATTTCTCTTAGCGGCTCTTAATTGTTTCTTAAATGCTTTTGGTGAGTTCCTGTACTCGCCTCATGCATCGTTCCTTTCTCAATTGCCCTAACCCCTTGTGGGGCATAGCGCGTCAACTGTTCCATGTGGCCCAGTTGACGTTTCGTCGGCATAAACTGGTTTCGGAGAATGCAGTTGCCAGTATGCACCTCCTGCACATCCATGGCCACGAACGTTGTGGACGGGATTCGAACCCGAAACGCCGGTAGTCACACATGAGACTGATGCTTCAGTACACTGCGCTACCAGTCGCCCCCAATGCATTTGGCGTTGCTGAACAACTTCCTTACCTTGCAGAGGGCTTCCCTAATCTCCTTGTTCGTCTATAGTAGTTGGGTGTAGCACTATATGCTTTAACAAATGTGTTGGTTAGAGTCCGGGTCGTGCGCCCTATAGATTTAACGTTTCGTATGTGCTCCGAGCGCCTACTGGAAAATTTGGTGTCTATAATTAGGCTGTACACCTCACTGTTAGCTGTCCTCGGGTTTCTGTATTTCTTCGTTTCATTTATGGTTATGAACCCTACCTTAAAGCTTATGTACATATGGTCCAAGAATGAGGATCTATCCAGGACCCTCCAGTTTTGAATATCACACGTATCACCGTCTGAGTGTAGTGCCTATTACATACATATAATACGTTCTCGTTAGTTGGTACCCTATAAGAAGGTTCCCCTCCACGATTAGCTATTTTCAAAATATAGTTGAGTTGAAAAAGCAGTAATGACTCACCTTCTTGTTGTCGTCCTTACTTCCCCATATCGTGCGGTGTGCATTAGCGTCGTTGCCTATCATTATGTTCGCTTCCCTACCGGTTGTGTATTCAAGCAATGTGCGCAGATCTTGCGGTAGCGCGGATTTGTCGTGAGTCATGTATGCTGATGAGAGCATAAAGGATCGTTCTTGAGCGCCCGCTACATGTACTCGTATAACAGTCAGGTCATTCGTGCTTCTATCAGAGTCTAGAAGGCTATTTCTTGCCATGATGGATGTCCACAGCCTGCCCTTCTTCCGAGAGCTTATAACGTTGTAGTTCTCCGTTGAGAGTCCCTTGATGTGGCCCTCAAAAATCTACGGGACCTGAATGAGTGCCACGTCATAGCTTCCCTCCAGTAGCGTATGCAGCGACTCTGCTGATGTGGAACTGCTGTGATGTAGGTTCATTTGAAGCACCATTAGCGCAACGCTAAGGTTGTTTCATTAGCGATGCGGTCGTTGGAGTAGCGTCTGGATTACCCGTCGCAGATTCAGTCTCATTTTCACTAAGCCTGTTGTTATCGGCCGATCCGGTCAGAGTTTCTACCTCCTTCTCCACCTCCTTGGCCTCCATCGTACTTTCATTCCCATCTGCAGGATGGAACTTAAGAAATACACTTCTTAAGCCCCACGCCATCTTCTCGAATCGAGGGTAAGGCATGTCCTCCGCTTCCTTATTTATCTGTAGGATGACGGTTTGCCCTCCTTCCGTTGTCGGTCCGCTGGAATGTAGGACCAGTCAATCATCCGTCGGTACATTGGGGTTCTATCGCAGGAGCAGTTAGAGCGAGGTGTCTGCGAGTAAGACACTTGGCGTTAGAATTTTCGCCTTGGCTACCGCTCGAATGCTGTCCCAGTCAATTATTTCCAGCTTGGCACCCTCCCATAAACCGTCCAGTTTATCTGCACCACTTCAGTGTGACATCGTCTTTACAGTTTATTATTTTGACGCCTTTGAACCACCCAGCTCCATCAAACGGTGGCACAGGGTTATTTGCGTCCGACATTCGCTGCACCAGTTTATCCAGCAGCTTCATTTCCACCGCTGGCCACCTTTCCTAGCTCATCTTGCCGAGATGGCTGCTTCGGTCAATGAGCGTTACCACCAAGTGTCGTCTTGGTGCTTCGGCTGCACTCGTTTCTTTCCCGGCCTATTCGGCCTTCTCGGAAGTCTTCGCTGTCGTCTGCTTGGCTGTCTGTCCTGTAGGCGCCTAGCTAGCCTTTGACCTTCCCGCCACTGGGCATTGCCTTTTGCACGAAGATGCTCGTTGCTCCTCTTCTGAGCGCTGCCTTTGTACAGGCAGCTTTTGCAATGCTCGTTGCTCGACCTTGATGTGGAACTGCGGATCGCTACTCGCAAGGTCTGTTCGTGTCACCTAGCGCTTTCTGCTTTCTTCAATGGTTTCCTTGGCCCATGACAAATCCTTCGCCTCGATATGGATCAGATGCCGGTTGGCAAGTCTTTCGTTTAGTCTTAGGGGCCTGCGCTCCTCATTCGAAAGTTTGGAGCTCTTGGCCGAGTGCCGTTCAGTGTCTATTTTTCTGGCGTGCAGTTGCTAGTATGCACGTCCTATCTGCACTATCTTTATACTGACAAGCTCGGAGCGTAGCGGGAGTTCCATTAGGAGTAGTACCCACAGGCAGTTTTTTGTTAGCACCGAGAATGGAACCTCCATTCTCTAGATCGTAGAGTGATAACCGAACGAACACGACCACCGAGCGCGTCAGTTTAATTAATTAGTTTCTTAGGAATGTCAACAAATGTTACAAATTTCATTTTCTCCCTAAGTCCATTGATTAATCCAGTTGGCCAAATTTACTTAGTACCGTACCTACCTCTAAGGCAAGACAAATATGTTTTATGATACACTATCTTCATGCACATCCTGGCACTCACTCAACTCAACTTGCTTAAGATGCGTTTTGCTAGACACACAATCATCGCATATTGTTCGCGATTAGCGATCAACCCATAGAGCACGGAGCAGTATTTGTATGAATCTTTTTGATCGTCGCTTGCGATTGACGCAAAGTGGTACCTAGCAAAACGCACCTTTTACGCTGCACCACTCTCTAACGCTCTATCCTATCTACCGCACATGCTGCTCATCTCTTTCTGTGACACAAACTGTGCTCGCCAACATCTGTCTATCCTATCTATACACTCGTATCTAGCCAATACGTTGTTCGCCTAATAGAAAACAATAGAATAATAATTTTGAATATACTTCTTCGTCATTATACAGGCCACATACGACAGCATGTAGCCGATGGGAGTCCTGTACATCCACTGGAACCACAACCACATTACTGTGTCCGCCGTCAGGTTTTGGGTATCAACAACGAGGCTCCAATGGACTCTTGAGCATGCAGGACACGCCTGGAGCAATTAGTTCTCTTATCGAGGTAATAGACCGTCCACAGTATGTTTTGTGACTCAAGTGAGTGTCCTTAAATTGTATAGTAGACAAAGAGCGTATCCACTCGGACCATACACATACTCCAAAATCCTTAGAACCTAGTGTCATCGTGTCATGTGTCATGAATGGAAGGTATCACCGTTTGTATTTTCCTTCTATATTTCATGTTTTCCTTCTTTGCGGATTTGATCCATGGGTGCTTCATTGTTTGGAACCTGGGGTGGAATCTTGTTATCCCGATGATGACGACAATGACGGCAAATGGGTGGCTTTGTCGACTATATGGTATCAACTTACAACTACAGCAAGGAGTCGACGAAAATTTTGTTTGAGTGGTGCGGCATCTTGACGAAGGACATTCAAACTCTTTGCTGGAATCCGGCGTCACTGGAAATTTTGTGCAAAATAAATGTGAAAATTTTATTTCAAGTAAATGTTTTCTTTTAATTAATTAATGACAAGTCATTAGGAGACACTTCAATTGTATAGTGAGCATCTTAATGGAAGTAAATTGCTGTCTTATAGTATAATGGGTGAGGTCATGCAAATATTTCATCCATAATCCAAGACCTAGCAAAAGGGATGCCACATCAAATTAGCACAGTAATTAGATATTATGGTATCATATTAATCACTTCACATAAATTTCTCATATTTAAGTGGGTGACGAATTGTCTGTGAAGATTAAATTGATATCTGGCGAATAAAATACGGTGTAGTAAGTGATCGAGTTATTTGAACAATTTTATACTTGTAGGGTGGCTGATGAATGCACTGGTGCGGTCATTCAAAGCCCAATACAAAGCACCTCCATCTGGGGAAATTTTTGATAGTTCACTCATCCTAAACCTAGCGCAGTGTGTTGAGGCATCAGTCTCATGTTTGACTACCGACGTTTCGGGCTCGAATCCCATCCCCGACGACGTTCGTGGCCATGGATGTGCAGGAGGTGCATGCTGGCAACTGCATTCTCCGAAACCAGTTTATGCCGTCGAAACGTCAACTGGGCGGCATGGAACAGTTGACGTGCTATGCCCCACAAGGGGTTAGGGCAATTGAGAGAAACCTATTACTTCAACCAATCTATGTATCTCTATATTCACGGATATGAACGATATACAGTATTTTAATCTGCCAACCAAATAGGTTTTTTTAAGTTAAATAACCTTGAAACTCTAATTAGAAACTAACCGCTCACAAATTTTCTCATCATCATTATCATTTACACAAACTTTAATAGCTTTCTATGAATATTCAAGTATACAACAAATATATAATTTGATCCTTTTGCACACCTACCGTTGCTGATTCTGTACGTTGCAAATTAACGAATCCATACTTGTATCAACAAATTAGCATTCGTTCGTTCAACTTGAATCATTATTATTTAAACAAAGTTACTCTTAACCTGAGACATAGCGTTAGATATATTCGAATATCCTAACTAAATTTCGACAAGGATATTGCCGCCACCTTGGTTCACCTCTGGAAAAGTTAATCATTTATCAAAGAAGGGGTTTGTAATCAGCAAAAACTTTTAATGTTTTGTGAGTGATTCAAAAAGTTTTCGAAAATTTTTCCAAGGATATACGAGTGCATACATATAGGAACGTGTTTGGGTGATATAATAGTTTGTAATGGTTGGAAACATGTTATTTGCATCATGCTTGAAGCTAAATTCGTTTTGTCTAAGGCTTCAACTATGCAATTTTGAGATACTGTTGCGTGAAAAAGGCGAACATTGCATTTTGGAATGTACTATCCTTGCTGAATGAAAGCTTTTAGTTCTGCCATTGGGTGATTTGGGGAAACAAATTGTGGTGAAGAATTCTTTTCTTTCTTTTTTCCTGTTTTTTAAGTGACGAACACGAATCCGAAGCTTTCCACCAAAATTTATTTGCAGAAGATGGTCAAAATCTAAAAAAAGACCGTAATTACCGTACTTTTTTTGGTTTTTCGATTATAACTTGAAAGCTTCGGATTCTAGCTAAAAAAAAGCTTCCAGATAAATCGAAGAGCATAAAATTCTCGTCGAATAAGCTACCTAAACGTCAAATTTGTTGAGTTTTACGAGCTTTACGTTGAAATATACTAAAGGAAAAACAAGCGCTTAGATTACACGTACATACGAGGTGTGATCAAAAAGTATCCGACTTTTGTTCATAAAATCAATGTTTATTATGATATAATTATTTAATACATATCCCCTTCAAAGTAGTCCCCTTGGGCTACCACACACTTCTCCCAACGCTTCTGCCACTGTTGGAAGCAGCGCTGGAAGTCCTCCTTCGGTATGGCTCTCAGATGGTCTGTCGCATTCGACATAATGTCCTCTCTGGTCTGAAATCTGGTCCCTTTTAGTGGCATTTTCAGCTTTGAGAAAATCCAAAAATCGCAGTCATGTGTTTATGGATACTCGTATGACCCAGAAACCAAGCTCCAGTCAACACAATGGAAGCATCCTTCATCGCCAAGCCCCAAAAACAAGGCAAGTCCGCAGCAATGTCAAGGTCATGCTAACCGCCTTTTTTTGACTCCAGTGGCTTGGTACATCACGAGTACGCACCACACGGCACTACAATCACCAAGGAGTACTACCAAGAGGTTCTGCGTCGCCTTCGCGCCCGGATCTTTGGGCAGCAGACAGTTGGAAGCTCCATCACGATAACGCTCTCGCACATTCTCCATACCTAATTCAGAACTTCTTGACAAAACACAGCACACCAGTGGTTCGTCAACCTCCCTACTCTCCTGACATGGCTCCGTCCGATTTTTGGCTTTTCCCAAAGCTGAAAATGCCACTAAAAGGGACTAGATTTCAGACCAGAGAAGACATTATGTCAAATGCGACAGACCATCTGAGAGCCATACCGAAGGAGGACTTCCAGCGCTGCTTCCAACAGTGGCAGAAGCGTTGGGAGAAGTGTGTGGTAGCCCAAGGGGACTACTTTGAAGGGGATATGTATTAAATAATTATATCATAACAAACATTGATTTTATGAACAAAAGTCGGATACTTTTTGATCACACCTCGTATATTTCTATTCAGTATTCCGAATGAAGTTTATATGAAAAGAGTTTGACAGCTATATTCGCTGTGTACTATGTGGGATATATTCATATTCTAAATCAACAAAACAAATCTCAACGCTCCCACTTTTTGTTGTATTCCCACACTAAAACAATCAGTAATTATTCAATGTTTCCGATGTCTAATTTCAATCGCAATTTTTGAAAACGATTCTTCGATAATGCCTTTGTAAAAACATCAGCGATCTGGTCCTTACTTCGAATGTCTTCTAATGTTAGAATACCTTCGTTCATCTTCTCGCGAATAAAATGATATCTAACATCAATATGTTTGCTTCGTTTATGGCTAACTGGATTCTTTGCCAAGCGAACTGCCGATTGATTGTCGATGTTTATATTTGGTACTTTGAATTCTGCTTGCGTCAACTCATTTGTCAAACGATTTAACCAAACTAGATGATCATCTAGCGACCCGGCTGTGCCGGGTCAATGTCTTATTGAATCACGGGCTATACGTCACTACCTAAACACTCCCTAGAATAAGAAGAACAAATCGTAAAATCGACCGCAACCTCTAGAATTAGAGTTACTCAAAGTGAAAATTGGTTAGGACCAATGTATTTAGCTCAAAATATAGCTGGTATTTGGTTTAGATCGATAGTTTAATGTCGATTTTAAAGCCCATTCATCACGGCACGGTACACCTTCTTGAGTCGACTGCAGTCGAAATTCGACTGAAGTCTCTTCGATTTTAAGTCCCATTCACCACGGCACGGTATACCTTTTGGAATCGACTGCAGTCGAATTTCGACTGTCTTTAGAAATAAAGCCCCGAACTGAAAATTATAGAAAACTGAAATTTAATTGGTTACGGCCAAATATTTAGCTCAAAATATAGCTGTAGGTTGTAATGATTCTTATGGAAAGAGGTGGCAAGATGACCGTAGAAGTCTGCCAGACAGCTAAGTGTCGAACCCCTGTAATAGTGCTGCAAGAAGACGTGTGCTTGTGAGCCTGCTCAGCGACGGTGAGATGAAAGAGGGGGTACGGAGTTTTATGACAGCACTAATACTCCAAGACATTACGTCATATCACACGTCATAGCCCGAATAAGAAGAAAAAGAAGAGAAACACCTGTAAACACCTGAAAATGAAACGGGATTAACACTCTAAACACCAAATACGTTGCCTTACTTGCGAGTCACGGATGGATTGTGACTCAATCGCGATAGTACCCGCCCATCCATGGTTAAACCGCGCGAAAAAAAAAAGTTGTTGGTCTAACCCCCAAATCAAGTTAAGGTTAAGGTCAACTACATGTCCGCTAAAACAGAGGAAGGGAAAGGATAGCTGAAAACACTGGTTTTCTTAATAAGACATAATTCTGTTATTTACGTCAATAAATAATAATACAATATTCAAATGTGGATGAACAAATTAAATCCTGAGATATGGAAGTTTGATGCAGTATTGAAACAAAGCATTCGAGAAAGGGATGATTCTAACCATATCCATAATAAAGTATTGAAGTTCAATCACTAATTGTCTAACGTACTAATAACTCTGCCTAAGGGGTATGTGCGCACATATGTAGGTAGTTGTTAGCGTTGCACGAGTATATCAATAAATTAGTAGCGTTGCATATGGTTACAGTCGTTCCTATAATTGGATTTTTATGTAAATGATATGCATTGGTACCTCCATCTCAGTGCATCCGAAACACTATATATATAACTACGTTACTAAATTGTATGACTTAAAATTAAAAACTATAAACAGAACTTTAATAATAGTGTTTGCAAAAAGAAGACTAGAGGGTCCTTCATGGTAGAAACTCTAGTTATTGAAATGGATTTAAGTATAGTATTTTTTTTTTCGTCGAGTTCCGGGTTCTGGGTTCAATTTACTAGATTAATTAATTAATTTTTAATTCCAGGTTCAATTTACTAGATTAATTAATAATTAATTAAGTCTGAAGAAAGTACAACGTTATACAAGTATTCGAAGCTTCGCTTGGTTGCAATTTTTTTAAAATATTGGTGGTTCCATACAAGTGGTAGACCCACTAGTTTGCGGTGTTTTGTCTTGATAATATCCTATAATTCTTTTAGTTTCCTTCGGCATAGGATTCTTTATGCGTGCTCCATAGCCTGCACACCGGTCCATAAACTTGCACCATGAGCAAGGATCGTTTCAACGATTGTACCTAGAACAAAAGAAATGGTTCGTGTTAAGTCATGATCCTTAGCAGATCAGCCTTAATCACGGACGAGCAGCAGCCAATAGGTTTGCGGTGATCCGTAAACCCTCGACCTTGTCAAGTAGTGATGCTTAAGTATAAAACGCAGTAAACCTAGCGGCGGTATCGTTTGCAGACCCCGATTATTATTCATTATTGACAGCATATTGCGTTTCTCAACAGTTGTTTTCAATTCACCCGATCTCCGATCCAGATTGAATGGAACGGCACAAACTCAGTATACCGTACACAGTTAACGGTCAACCAATTCACTTTCAACTTGGATCCGATGAGATCCCATATGACACCTGGATCAAAACCAGTCTTTCGTTTTGTATGAAAACGGATCTGAGACCGGGTGAAACGAAAACCGCTAATGGTTGCAGCTGATTCAAACCCAAAAACCTGGAAGTTGAACCAAGCTCTCGCTTTCTCAATTTTTCGACTTGGATTTGTTTTGAGCAACTGAATCCAATCAGAAACCCGAACATTCACCGCGATAAAATTTATATTTTTCTCGAGCTTCCGCACTTGAATGACCTACTGCGTCTCCCAAAAATATCAACTAACAAAAATGAGTTCAGTGTCATGTCTCTTGTCGTTTGATCCTGCATGAATCCAACTCCACTCTTAAGTCCTTGCCTCGTACATCTCCAATTATTGGATGCACATCGCGCATTTCTGCTAGTCCTTACAGGGAATAGGTTCCAACATCAAGTACACGACTCTCCAATTCCTCCTCCTCGATAACCTCCAAAACAGAAATTCCTGCCTCAAACAAAATTCCTGCCGCCTTGCCATCCGATTACAACCGAACGTATTAAAATGCAGACCTTGTCCTAAATATTCGGAAATTTTCGGTGTTGTAACAACGGCAGCCATGGAAAACCCATTGCCAATTCCTTTAGCCATGGTAACGATGTCCGGAATGATGCCCTGACCCTGAAATCCCCAGAAATGTTCACCAGTTCGACTAAATCCTGTCTGAACTCCGTCGTTAATAAACGATTCACCATTCGATCGCATCAAGTCAACCGACTTCCAAGCCCTTAGGAAACTGTACGGTTCCTCCTACACCCTGAATCGATTCGGTCAACATTGCAGCTCCTCGTGGCAAAACAGAATTAGCGTTAGATCCATGATCAAGATCCCAGCTACCATATCCATTGATTGTCGAAAAATTAATCTTTAATATCGTTGCTTTGTCAAAAATCTTACACTTGGCAATACAGCAAGAATCCTGCAACAGAGTGATCCTCACGAAGAACGTATGTGTTCCCTGCGTGTTTGTCAACCATTGCTCAGTGCTGAATGTCAGTGAGTTAGTAGAGCGCCGATAATACGGACTAATTGACAATAACACGAAAGCAAGCACAAATTCTATAACCATACACTTTTGGAACAATTCATAATGTTTGTCGTTTGCTTACGAAAGAAAACTCTGCCGATAGTCCAATTCTATGATCCGAATGAATTCGAAAGCAATTAGCCCGAAATATCGGCGTTCTACTACCTTCAGACGTAGAGAGGTTTTGTTCTGTGAACCGGAGAGACCGCTCAAGCATATTCGACAAGCACAATCACTATATGGCGCATGCTTGAACTGCAACCAGATCAAGCACCAGAAATCGGTGTCGGTACGTCTCATACATTTACATCGCACCGTCACTTCGATTTTATTTAGCACTTTGGTGTATATACTCGTAGGTTGGTGGTAAAAGATAGCGATTAACAACTTACTCAGGTAAATTTTGGACGCAGTTAGCTTCTAATTCGGTTGCGCTGATAGCGGTTCTTTCTTGTCGTGGGATTTCTGGAAAGTTCCGCCACATTAAGCCGGCTCTGGCTGTCAAGAAAAATCTCTGCGCCAATAGTGGTTCTTGGAATTTAATTCATTTAATTACTAAATGAATTATTCCTAAAATAAAGGGAAACAACTATTAGCAATATAGTATTTAGGCAGACACGAGGTTTACCTGACGATTTTTTTTGCCGATGGTCTCAAAATTACGACCGCACTTATCGCAGTTTAGGGAGCAAATAGACAGAAATTTGTATGTTGCTCTCCTAACTGGCGAAGTTAGTGACTTGTAGGCGGATTCCCTAATATGTGATAAATTCACAATAATCATTTTGAATCGGTTCGCCAATGGAATGGAACAATTATTTATCTTCATCAAATATGTAATTACGAAATGAGTTTTGTAAGTAATTATTTAATGAAGATAAATAATTGTTTTGCACCTTTTTCCTCTGTTATAACAATTGTTGTGCAGCAAACGATTCCCACAATTCATTACAAGGTATTTGGTTTAGATTGTTGGTTTTAATTCGACCTTGAAGCCCATTCACCACAGCACGGTATACCTTCTTGACGTTTTGTTTTTGGATTCAAACTATTTCTCTTTACGTCGCTAAATCATAATTTTTTTTATCTCCTCATAACATTTCTTTTCCACTTGTTAAGTGGACTATACTTTCATTTTTTCAACTCGACGCTTATCATGTTTCCAATTCGACGCTCATAAGCATGCAGCATAAAAATTAAGTACACTTGGATACTTGATTCATATTTTCAATTCGACAGTTTATTTATTTCGTGAGTATCTTTTCTAGACGGCTCCACTCACAATCCAATGAACGCTGTTCCACCCACAACCTTATGAAATGATCCTTAGCGGATACATCTACCCAAGCTTGGTCATTATATACATGAATCGAGTCCCCCCAAAGCCACGACATTGTGTATATACATGAACTTGAACCGAATCCCCGCAAAACCACGAACCGCTGATCCAACGCTGTAGCGAATACATCTGCCCAAGCTTGGTACATCTGACCAAGCTTGGATTCAAAGCTCGCAATGTTTTTTACATTTACTCAAGCTTACGACATTATATACACAAACCGAATCCCCGCAAAGCCACGAACCGCTGATCCAACGCTGTAGCAAATACATCTGCCCAAGCTTGGTACATCTGCCCAAGCTTGGATTCTAAGCTCGCAATGTTTTTCGCGGATTATAGCTAAAGTATTTCGCCAATTTTAATAAAATATAAAATTTGCACACCTTCGAAAGAATACCTTTCTAATGGTGTATAAATCATTAAAATCGGTTCAGTAGTTTAGGAGGAGTTCCCGTCACAAAATTCCCATACAAAAATTGTTAGCCTATTAATATATAGAGTTCCGGCATGTCCACTGCATTGTATTCCATCATTGAAAACTTTTTCAATACTCTTCGTGCATAGCTCTCCTGATGCAAAAATAATGAGCCGGCATCCATTCGTTGAATTTCGATTCAACCAAAAAAACAAACAAGCTCCATTGTTTTAATTTGAAATTGCTGTTGCAAATGCTTGATCACCGAATCAATTCCTTCTTTATTGTTTCAAATCACAAGTCCATCATCCACATAAATGGCCAATATAATCGTGAACACACACGGATCAGATTCACTGACTTTGAATCCAAATTGTTCAATAAATGACTTGAATTTATATTCCAGCATCTCGATGCTTGTTTCAAACCATCCAAGCTCTCCGTAGCTTGCACACTCTCCCCGTGTTGTCGTCAAAACCGATTGGTCGCTTCATATAAACATCTTCTTTGAGTTTACCATACAGAAATGCAGTTTTTACATCAAACTGCTTTATCTTCATTTGATATTGTGCAGCAATTGCCAACAGTGTGCGAAGGGATGTGTATCGCACCACCGGACTAAATGTTTCTTCGTAATCAATCCCGACTTTTAGGCAGAGGATTCAGACAAGCCTCTGCCTACAAGTCGCGCTTTATGCCGCTCAATTGAATCATATTGGTTTCTTTTGACTTTGAATACCCATTTATTGTCGATCAATTTTTGTCGTTTCGGTTTCTCGACTAAATTCCATGTTTCATTTGTCACAAGTGAATTGTATTCTTCACGCATCGCCTTAATCCACTCATTCCTCTTAGCCGAATTAACTGCCTGTTGGTAAGTTTGTGGCTCCTCAAAAATGGTCAACATTGCCATCGCCAACAAACTATTTTGATCCGAACGACCACGTAAACGAGTGTCCAAAATATTGTTTTCATCAATGTCAGCGAGACGAGTTGTGATCTTTCTTGTGGCGCCTCGATTGCTTGTATTAACGACAATCAATTACTTTTGTCGTGACTCCTCAATGTAATTCGAATCGTTTGTAATCGTCACGTTATCTCCTTTGTCATCATTCAAATTTTCATTTCTATTACCCGAAAATTCGTTCAATAGAAACTTTACATCACGTACTACTTCCACTTTGCTCGTGTTTGTATCAAGCACTCGAAAACCTTTCACATGTTCATTATATCCAAAGAAAATGCATTTCTTGGCCTTTGCATCAAGTTTTCGTTTACATTGCTTGGGTATATGTACGAAAACCTCCGATCCGAAAATTCGAAAATCTTGAATTTCAATTGATTTTCCATACCAATATGGCGATTTTCCCTTGATTGTGCTGGTAACTGTTCGGTTCAAAATAAACACAGCCGAGTTAACTGCACCTCCCCAAAGTCTTATGTTGAGTTCCTTGGACGTCCGTTACGCTGGCACCCCCCACTAAGTATCGATATCAGACATGGTGCATAATTAGGTGCTAATTAGTTGCTCTATTCCGGAATTTATTGCTCCTGCCGATTTGCCAAAATTGACGATTTTAGGTGGGGGTGCTAGCGTAACGTTACGCTAGCACCCCCACTTTTTTACCCACCATCTATCGCACCCAAATTTGATGTAAAATGAAAGCCAGAATTAGTTGCTAATTTGTTGCTCTATTCCCGAATTTATTGCTCCTGCCGATTCGCCAGGACTTCAGCTTATATTTGGAAAAGACACCACATTTGTACCCCCTGTACTATCCCCACTGGCACAAATCTAACAAAAACTTGATGCAGAATAAAAGCAATAGATATTTGCTAATTTGTTGCTCAATTCCGGAATTTATTCCTCCTGCCGACTTGCCAGGATAACGTTTTTTGTATGATAGAGCTAGTATGACGTCACATTAGCACCTCCCTTCTAAATGCGGCATATATTTTCGTCAAATTCAATGACCAATTAAAGCAATAATTAATTGCTAATTTGTTGCTCTATTCCCGAATTTATTGCTCCTGCCGAATTGCCAGGATAATGTTTTTTGTATGGTGGTGCTAGCGTAACGTAACGCTAGCACCCCCACTTTTTAATACGGCATTTATCGTCTCTAAATTTAATGCAAAATGAAAGCAATAAATATTTCCTAATTTGTTGTTCTATTCTCGAATTTATTGCTCCTGCCGACTTGCCAGGATAATTTTATAATGAAACGTAAAATAACCAGGTGACTTTGAACTTGAATTTGTTTAATCTTGAGGAAAGTAAAAATAAAATAGATTTTGCATTTTTTAAAGATCTGAAACCAAAATATCCTGTGGAAATAACATTTATTCGTTAATATGAAAACTTTTAATTTAACAATATTCTTTACCATTTCATAACTTTCGATTTTTAAAAAAAATGTATCTAAGGTAACAATGAAATCTTATAGATAGCTTCCCAAATATTTTAAGCTCAAGTTGCATCTGTGAAGAGTTTGTTTCATAAATAGTCATTATAATCTAATAATAATATCGGATTTCGTTTACGCGGCCTTCGAAGATATGCGTTCCGCAAGGTAACCCATCAGATAGTAGATAGGCTACGGTTAGCAGCCCCCGCTCTAGGGGCCAAATTTTAGGGGCGGCATTTTCGTAAAAATGTACTCTTCGCAAATATATTACTACGTAATAGTAAAATGTATTTTGATTTACTGAAATGACAATAAATTGACAATGAAAACAGTTTAAGGCCTTCATTCATATTTCTATTGTAATATGTATGTATGTCATATCCTTGAGCCTACTGCAAGAACCGAAATCAAGTAGGCTTAAGCATATTATGTATAATAGAAATATGATCAATGTATTGGCGCCTTACAAGTTTATTTTGTCAATGTTCGAAGGATTCTCAAATTGCATTCAAAACAACAGGTGAAACGTCGTTTCCATGCGAACGTGAGAATCCACTTACTACAATATGCATCCAGCTTGGAAAGCTCGCAGTTGCAGTTTGATTTGCCTCTATCCGGTTCATGTTAGCAAGCGTACAGTACGTAATTTTATTTGTGATTTTTATACCCTAGACTTTTAGTATAGGGTATATTGTTTTTGTCACGACGGAAATATGTAACACCTTAAAGGAGGCTCCGGAGGTATAGCAAAGTATATATATAAATGATCAGGGTCACCTCCTGATTCGATTAAGCCATGTCTGTCTGTCTGTCTGTCTGTCTGTCTGTCTGTCTGTCTGTCTGTCTGTCTGTCCGTTCGCACGATAACTTTCGATAGAATGAAGCTAGAGGCTTGAAATTTTGGTCAAATGTTGGTAGTGTAATCTAGTTGGATGGTATTGAAAATGGGCATGATGAAGCCAAGAGAACGCCTACCTCCCCTACATATGTAAAATACTTAAATGTATCTGTAACTCCCGACTTAATAAATATGGAAAGCTCTAGCTTTATTAGATTACTCGTGAGGGTAATCTTATAAACTCCTGGGAAAATAAAATCGATCAGTTGAAAACTAACGATAATTTTCTTACAAAGAGCCCCGTACTACCCTACTTTTCTGGTTTTTTGTCTATAACTCTTGAACCAATTGACGTAGACGCCTGATTTTTGGCATGTAGCCCTGGGGTGAGAAGATGCTTGAGTTCTAGTAAGTTGGGCATAATCCGATCAAAGGAACGCCTACCTCCCCTACAAATTTAAAAAAAAATCAATATTCCTTTAATTACGATAACTTTCGATAGAATGACACTAGCGAGTTGAAAATTTGAGAAAATATTGCTAGTAGGATCTACTTGGTTGGTATTGAAAATGGGTAAGATGCGACTCAAGCAACCCCTACCTCCCCTACAAATGAAACTTCAAATAAGCGATAACTTTTGATAGAATGATACAACCGAGTTAAAAATTTGGTGGAATGTTCCTAATAAGACCTACGTAGTTGGTGTTGAATATGGGCAAGATCCAACCCAAGGAACCCCCACCTCCCCTACATATGAAACTTCAAATAAGCGATAACTTTTGATGGAATGAAGCCAGTGACTTGAAATTTTGGTCAAATGATCCGACCTAAGGAACCCTTACCTCCTCTACAAGTGAAACTTCAAATAAGCAATACCTTCCGATAGAATGAAGCTAGCGACTTGAAAAATTCGACAAATATTGTAGAATGGGTTAGTTAGTTAATTGATTTTGAGAATGGTCAAGATCCTAATGAATGAGTGCCAACCTCTCCTATGAACTGGCCATATAGGAGACCCATTCTTAATGCATATGGTCGTTGCCAATTGGTACTTTTGGTATCTCCACTAGGTCAGTAGAAGTCTAGGGTATATACGCTTCGGACTCCGGGCCGAAGCGAAGCTTCGGCCTGGTTTGCTTTAAATTTTCATCGGAAGCCGTTGATTTATTATTCAGTGTATCCCAATATCTCCAGGTTCATAAACAATTATTGTTTAGTGCTTATAACATACATAATTATTGCGTAGCGTGACCTACGCAAGCGCAAAGCACACGTGCGCGGAATTTGCAACTATGTATGTATGTACATATATGTGCTAGAGGAATTCATGCTCACGTCGGAAATGCAATACGATGTCGGATTGTCGAATAATGGCCGGGCCACACCTATCCGATCATACTCCGATCATACAGTCGGATGAGTGTATGAGAGGGAAATTATATGGGATTTCGAACGCGTTGTGGCCCGGGCTTTTGTCCACACGTTTCCGATACGCGTCCAATCATATTCCGTTCGAAACCCAATACCATTTCCTTCTCATACACTAGTGCGATTGCATGATCGGAGTATGATCGGATAGGTGTGGCCCTGCTATAGACAATCCGACATCGTATTGCATTTCCGACGTGAGCATGAATCCCCCTACTATTTTCCCACCTGTGAACTATGTACGAATTTGATTTTGTACAATATGAAATTGAGTGCATTCAGCAACGTAGAAAATTTGTGTCTGTTAATTGTATTTGGATTATTATGTTCTCATATCAACGGACAGAGGGTATCGGTGGTATTGTTGTAGCAATTCCAAAGTTTTCCTAGTGCGTTATTTTCGTATAATCTAAATTAGCGTTTTAAATTTGATTTTCTGTGTGTATGCGCACGTAGATTGAAAGGTTCGGTGTTAAAAGTAAAACAATTTCTTTCTCGTTATCGTTGCCACCACATAATTTTATTACAAAAATATGTTGACTTCCAAGATAGAATGAACGATTTTAAGAGATAAGTGTTGACAGTGTCCTTTATTACATTTCTTAAATGAACTTACCTTTAAATTCAGATTTCAACTCTGAAGCTTTTCTTTGATAGCTTAAACTTAATTTACTTGCATGAACAAACATAATGTTTTGTTTTTAAAAGGTCTTGTGTTTGTTTACATTGTATAACCCGAACTTTTCCATGGCTTAACTTTTATACCTTTTTTGTACTTAGTGTGCATTCCTTTTCCAGCATGTCTGACACTCAAAAAAAAAGTCTGGTTACCAGTACAAAAAAATTAGACTGGAAAGGGAAGCAGAGAGGCAGACACAAGCTGGTGCTTTGAAAAAATATATGGGGAGTGCGAGTCATGCTAAACCAACGTCAGACTCTCCGTCATGTTCGTCTGGACTGAACTCCCCAGAAGTTGAAATTATCAAGGACAAAGAATCGGAAGATATTTCTGAATCGACTCGCATTGACGACACTCCAATGTCACTCCCAAATACAAGTATAAGTCTAGAGCTGCCACAAACTGTTTTCTCTACTTCAGACCCAGCGCTTTGGCCAACAATTTTAGGAGAGACAGCCAGAAGTTTTTTAGTTAAGCATGGTCCACCGAAACCTTTATTTGACTTTAAGTTCCCTGTCGATGATACGGGTCGACATTTCAGCGGAAATTTTTATACACGTATTTTAAGCAACGGAGAAAAAGATGCACGAGACTGGTTGGTTTACTCTGTTTCCAAGGACTGTATTCATTACTTTTACTGTAAAATCTTTGAAATGGCAATTAGTTCGCTTTCAAAACAAGGTTATAAAAATTGGAAGCATCTAAGCGAAACGGTAAAAGAACACGAAATCTCAAAAAATCATATTCAGGCGCAAAAATCGTATCTGGAAATGAATCAAAGATTAAGATCCGGCAAAACAATAGACGCAACCGCTCAGAGATTAATAGCCGCTGAAACAAAGCATTTCAATCAAGTATTAATTAGAATTATATCAATCGTTAAAATGCTTGGTAAAAGTTGCTTAGCCTTTCAAGGGACTTCCGATAAATTATTTGAACATAATAACGGCAATTTTTTAAAACTTATTGAGTTATTGTCCGAGTTTGACCCGATTATGCAGGAACATGTCCGTAGAGTTTTAAAAAAAGAGGAAACTAAAGCCCACTATTTGGGAAAAAATATTCAAAATGAAATAATAGGTCTCTTGCAAGAACAAATTAAATCTCATATTATTGATAAAATTAAAAAGTTGGCCTCTACTTTTCGGTGGTCAATACTTTTGAAGCATGTTCAGGGTTTAGTATTGGTAGTAGTATTGATACTAGATGGGAAAGTAGAATAGGGGCATTAAAGCCTCTACGATTTAATTTGGGAAATATTTATGACGGATTGTTAAGTACATACGAAAACCCAGAAATTGATAATTTAGTAAAAGACGAGGCATCCGGCATAATAAATTGTATTAAACATTTCAAATTTTTATGCTCCATAATTATTTGGTACAAAGAATTAGACTGCATCAATCCAATCAGCAAATTAATGCAGACGAAAGATTTTGATCTACCGTCGGCTTTGGATCTTATAAAAAACTGTAAAATATTTTTCGAGGGTCTTCGGTCGGATTCATCGTTTGAAGAAATTATTATTAGTGCAAAAGAGCTTGCAATGGAAATTGAAGTTGATGCCAACTTTGAATCAGTAACTAGACACCGAATAAGGAGAGTTAAAAAAAACTTTCCATACGAAGCACGGGACGAACCAATTGAAGACCCGAAAGAAAAATATAAAATAGAATTTTATTACTTTACTATCGATAAAGCATTGAATGCATTAAATACTAGATTTGAACAGATAAATAATCACAGTAGCCATTTTCAATTTTTATATAATATTTACGATTTAAGTACTATGCCTAAACAAATGTTACTGAAACACTGTAAAAATTTAGAATATATATTAACTGATGGAGATTATGTTGACCTAAATGGCACAGAACTCGCGGAAGAAATTCCAGCAGTTCTAGCTCTCTTGGGGAAAAAAGAAAGTCTAAGCATTGTATTAAGCATAATTACAAAATAAAATTTTGCTCCCAATCTTGCTATTGCCATAAGAATATTGCTTACAATACCAATATCCGTAGCAAGTGGCGAAAGGAGCTTCTCCAAACTAAAAATAATAAAAAACTATTTACGTTCTACTTCTACCCAATTTCGATTGAATGGTTTGTCTATGTTGGCCATAGAGCACGAAGTTGCTGATAAAATAGAATTAAAAGAAATAATAGAAAGGTTTGCGGAGTTAAAAGTCAGAAAAAAGAATTTCGTGTAAATTCATTATTTTATTTTTTATTTTTACCTATATATTAATGTAATAATGTTGAATTTGTTCTTGTTTACGTTTGTTGATTGTTTTATGTTTTACGTTTTATAACTGAATTTTGCAATATATACTACATAAAATATATACAATTTGAATACATTAAAACTGAAATAATAAGGAATTAAGCGTTTAAATTTCAAGTATATGCATGTACGTGTCTCTGTCTGTATTTTTTTACTGGTACTTATAAGTTTACAGGTATGTTTAAAAACTGAAGGATTCTTCCTGATTTTTATAAGGGCGGTGATTCGCCGTTTCGCCCGGGGCGGCAATTGGGCTAGAGCGGGCACTGCGGTTAGTCTCAAGTAGTATCTATAGAAAGGTTTTAATCCAGTCGCACATAATTCCAAACGGACACCCTTAAATTAATTTAATTTTACTTTATTTCTTCTATTTACAGACACGGCCAATCTAATTTCATTTCAGTTTATTTATAATTTCTTTAATTTTAATTTTTTCGCTTTCTTTTATTTTGAATTGTTTGTTATTTCGCAATTTCAATGTGACTCTCGCTGTAACTTCTATTATTTGAATCTGTCGTACAGTTGGATACTTTACAAATTACACTTAATAACTTATAATCCTTATAAATTTTCTTAAGAAATTAATAAAAAGAAGAAGTAGATTCATAGCGTAATATCCACGTAAAATCATAACAACATTCTAGGTGTTTTTTTAGAAACCCAGCTTTGTAAAACACATATTACAGAAAACACAGAAAATTACATTTCACTCGAGAAATTAAATTTATGATTGAAGTGTAATAAGAAATAAATAAAATAATGATATTAAATATATAATATTTACACTAAGCATTTTTTTCTTGTCTCAAAAATTACAGTAGTTTAAAGTAGAAAATATATTTACATTAACCAAACTTGGTACATAATATTTGTTTCTTAAATACCAAAAATTACATTCCATTGGAAAAATTTAATTCATAATCGGAGAGAAATGAATTTGAGTCAAAAAAATATTATTCGAGAGATTTCAAAAGAAACGACTGAAGGAAGAATAATTTTTTTTCCAAGTATGTTGGGTATATGAAATAAGGGCTACGAGTAATTTCCATGTATAGTATTTATACTTTCTATGGAAACAATCATAACGGAAGGACATTGAAATTGATTGGCAGCACAACGCATGTATTATGGTTCAAATTCACACCGAATTATTCTATTTTTGGAATAAATTATTATGTGAGGACATGCTATGTATGTAGAATTAAGTTGATGTTCTACATCTTGGCAGTCATCATACATAATCCATTTCTTATTTATACGATATGGCATTGCCGTGTAATGACCAAGACTATAATTGACTACACCAATTAAATTGTATGTGCTATCCATAAAAGAGAATTTTATTTCTTGTGGAATGTCTTTTAGGGCGATTGTATCCTTTTCCGAGTTCGCGTTGTACAGTTCTAAGATCACAAGGCAACCTGCAAATAAAACTTAGTTAGCATACGTATATCAATACAAACACCTCTATTTATTCATATATGCTTAATAAATATCATTCATAGCTTTTGAAATATTCGGTCCGTCTTGACAATTATAGAGAATATGTTAATAAATTGCCTGTGTGGCATACTCGTACAACTGTGGTCTCCCTACCGTTACACGTAGATTGACTGCAAGGTCGTGTACCCTTGATAAAAATGGATTTTTCAATAAGTTCTACGTTTTGTTTTTCTAAATTGCTGATTTCGACCTGTACAACCGGCAAGTTCTTATAACGATTAGGACAACCGCGGTCACAAGACGAAACCTCTTTGAAAGATGGAAATTGTTGGAACAGTCGTCCACACAAAAAGGCAACGTTCCTTTCACAATTGAGTGAAACGCAGTCCATTTGTGTCTAAGATTTGTCGAATATTTCTTTTAGAATGACGGCACGGCTCTTATATGTTGAAGCTTTAATTCCTTTACTTGCAATATTGACATGGATATGTCTTATAGCTGGGGGTCATCCTAAAAATCTGTCCGTCACACGAAATGTCTGTTTTTCTACTCGGGGGTCAGAAGAGGAAACAAGCCCATTGAAAATTTTTCTTTTCTGGTTGTGCATGTCGTTTGAGTGAAGTGGTCATTGTGCATGGCTGTTGCTTGTAAATCCGCGCGGGCGGTGCGCTTGCGGGGATCCTGTGTGCACATGTTAGGATGTTGATTTGATAGCGATAAAGGTTGACGTTGTGGACGGCAAGAAATAACATAGTGTACGGGTGAACGGGCGGACTTTCAATGACCTTCAATTTCCGCCAATTCCCATTCATCATTTAATAAAATAGCCCGTGTTGTACTATCTGAATCACTAGGGTCCCAGGAAAGGTAGCAAGTAGTCAGTTCGACTAACATTTGGACATGCGCAGACGCAATTTGAGAGAGTGTACATAGTTCCCGCCCCCCGAAGATGAGCGAGAGCGGATGAAGTTCATTCGAGCCAAATCGGGTGATCCAGCGACTGCGTTTGTGCATTTGCAATGGCGGCGATTTGAGGTCTGACTGGTCCACAATGTGGGCCCCCACCACACGTGCAATAAACAAATAGAACAAAATGGCGGATTTATACTAGGCGAGTTAGAATCTCTCAAGTCCCGAAATAAAGAAATATTCGTTGCAGGATGTAATATGTTATGAAGTACATTCAGAGGTCTGCAGAAGATCAAATGCCCCCCTTCCGCAAAAATTCCAAACTGTTCAAAGTGGCTGGAATCCAAACAAATAAAATAGCGCGCGTTGTACTACATATCTGGATGAATAGGGTAACAGGAAAAGTAGCAAGTAGTCAGTTCGACTAACATTTGGACATGCGCAGACGCAATTTGAGAGTGTGTACATTACATAGTTCCCGCCCCCCGAAGATAGAGAGCGAGAGTCATCACGGATAAATTTCATTATATCCAAATGGTTGTGCATTTGCAATGGCGGCGATTTGAGGTCTGACTGGCCCACAATGTGGTGGTGGTGTGACCACACATGCAATAAACATTTCATAAAACAAAATGGCGGATTCGTACTGCGCGAGTTAAAATCTCCCAAGCCCAAAATAGATAAATATTCGTCGCAGGATGTTATAGTTCCGGGCAGCTCATCGTGACATGATGTACATTCAGAGGTCTGCAGAAGATGCCCCCCCCCCTCTGCAAAAATTCCAAAATTTTTCTTGTGCATTCTCTTTGTGTGTGTGTTGGAATGTTTTGTTTACTTTTGTTAGTTTCCCTTTCTGTTTGCCGGACACAATCGCATAGAGTCGCACGCGTTACTTGAGAAACGGATTGTGTGTGCCGGACCCGGACTGTTGATTAAAGGGTCGGGATGAGGCGGATAGTGTGGGAGCGACTTTGCAATAGATACACAAACACAATACACGTCCGATTGGGAAAAGATGGTGGGAAGCGTGATTGCGATTAGCAGAAACGTACTCAGAAAAATGTCGATAGGCTGCAGTCTGCAAACTGTACGGAACGGGTAGATGGAACATGTAGATGGAACAGGGTGCACGAGAGGAGGTGAATATTGCACACACGCGATGCAAACGAAAACGAAACGATCCCGCGAGAGAAAGGAGCCCAAGCGGACAAGACAAAGCAAAGCAGAATTTATGACGAGTATCCACACTGCCACCAGATACATGGGTACATGGATATGTCTTATGCCTACCGAAAGCGTGGGACGTGTTTTTTTGAATGATTTCATCCAGTATAACTATACTGGGATCTTTATAAAACTTACGTCGATATCTTCAACACAACAGTTTCCACGCAGTCGGTAGTCATAGACATATCCATGTTCCGATGTATCTGCATGCAGTGTAGATACTTTGTATTTTTTTTATTAATTTAAAAGATAATGTGCCTTCCTTTTGCGCGAAACTTTTCGAGTGATCCTTGTCAAAATAGGCAGAAAGACAAAGTTGCAATATGCTATCAAACGCGCACGTATTTGACAGGGTGTACTTCAAGTTACCAATAGGGATCGATTTTAGTGTCATTTCGTTGCCATTCTTAATAATGGGCATTTTAATCAATTTTTCCGAACCAATGTCTTCGTTGCATCGTTGAAGATACCGGGCTTTACATGGTTTCTTTGAAGCGAGTCCTCTCCAGTTTTCGATTTCGTTTGAAGCCAGCATTTCATTAGTTCTGCCCGATTTCTCACAGTTTTTGCATATGCGCTCTTGCCCATATCCTTCCTCTCCAATTGGAGTGGAGCACAGTTCAAGAGCGTATACTGACTTACCGCATGTACGGCATTTATGTGCTCCAGTAGGCTCATCGCCATTAGCACATGCAGGGCAAGCATCTGTAAAAATAACACAAAATGACAAGTAATAAATTCATTTTTGTAATCCAAAATTATTTGAGTTTTTTTTTTAATTTTCCGGTAAATCTAAAATAATTAAAAAATAAATAAATTAAAGGATGCAAATATCAGTGTGTGTTACTACTGTATTTCCAACTTAAATAATCATTTTTTTTTAAATAAAATTAGTGTTAAGAATAGTAATAAAAGAATCTATTAATCCATTAATGATAAATTCTCTTTTCGAAATTGTGTCAATATTAATAGTTTTTTTTAACATGATTTAGTGACTCTACCAACTACCCCGGCAATGAATTATCCTCTTAAAATTTACAAACAACTTCATCTCTAAAACAAAATTTTTATGGCTTTGAGTAGCTTTTGCAGATGACATAACCCCCGAAATTGAAGATAACTCGATTCCAAAAAAACTAAAATAACTAACTACCCCCACGTATTCCAAATTGTCGTAACTTATTTTTTTTTTTTGGGAGATATGTCAACTATTAAAAAAATGTCTTCTATCATAACTTTTCGTGGGAATAGTTACTCCGGATGTAGTTTATTTATTTGGTTGAAAAGAAAAAGTTCATTCCTACTGGGTGACTATCTAAATAAACTGATAGTGCCTTTTCAGTCTACGTCTTATTTATAAAGTGATATAAAAAGTTCAAATTACCTGTAATATTTGAAGAAGTGCTTGTACTAGCTGTACAGTATTGTGCGAATTAATGTGAATACATGGATTAATTTTGCATATATTGTTTATTCGAAAAAAAAAACCATCCTTAAGGTGAGTTCACACGTTGCAAGTATTTGGCGAAAAAAAGGCAAATATTCGTGAAAATCTTTGTTGTTCGTGTGAACCGCAAATATATACCCAAACTAATTTGTTTTTTTACCGTGTTTGACCAAAGGTTTTTCCGCGAATATTTGCTCATCTGAACGTATCGTAGTAACATCCGAAAGGTTTGTCAGTGCGAAAAAAGAAAAATTATTTAAAATGGTCCGTTTATTGTTTTAATTGCCGAACACGACAGGAATAATGAGTTCACAGATAATAGTGTTGTAATTGTTTTACGTGGCGAACATAATTGACGGGAATAAATAAAGTGAAAGAACATTTAAACAGTGATTACAAACAATATAAAAGCGATTAAAAAAATGATTGAATCTCAGCAGCTTTTTGGAAGTGATCCGGATGAAATACCAGCGAAAGTGGTATCGAAATCGAAGAAGCGGATAATTGTTTCAGAGTGGCTTGAAAGTGAAATTTTTTAAACTGATTGCGTGCGTTGAGGAACGTCCTGCATTGTGGAATGCCCGAGACGGCCAATATCGCAATAAGCATGAACGGACTAAATTGTGGAACGAGCTATCGGAAAATGATTTCGGTTCGAAGTTTGAAGGCATTGAACTTCTTGCCAAATGGTCAAATCTCCGCATTCAGTATCGGAGTTACGCGAGCAAGAAATCAAAATCTGGGCAGGCTGCTCCACCTCCAATCAATTGGAAATATTTTAAAGCAATGCAGCTCGTGGGAGAGGCAGAGGTTGAACAAACTGCTATCACGGAATCCAATTTGGTAAGTATGCACATATAGTTTTTAGAGTTGCCTTCATGTAAGATTGCTCATTAATTTTTTATAATTCAAGATTGATGAAGAGAATATTGGCAACACTCCAAGGTCTACAGCCACATGTAAGCGACAACGCCTTTCAGTATCAACGGCGGGATCTTCAGTATCTTTAAGGAATCCGTCAATGTCAGCAGCAACCATCGTTGCCGAAAGCATGAAATCTGCAGTGAACTCTTTTAACAAAGCAAAGCAACAACCACACATGAGCGACGAGTTTGATACTTTTGGTAAATTCATGGCCAGCGAATTAAGGTCGCTGAATGATATTCCAATGGGCCGTCGAATTAAATTGAAAGTTACTCGGTATTTTTTGAATGTTCTTGAAGAACAAAACGAACAAATAATTTTTGACGAAAATATCGATGCAATATACCAGTATGAAAATCAATAAATAAATGAAACCGGAATATAGAGGGCTACGCCCGGAATCCGAAGGTTTTGTAGCAAGCGCTTATTTTGGCATGTAAATATTGGCTCTCTGGTCTCCTTGGTATCACTCAAATGGATAAAAACACCACAACTAAAATGTCTTACACGTGATATAGTATCTTACAAGTCAATCCGTAAAAAAAGACTCCATCTATCACCTTTCAAAGTGATAGTTTTAATACGAAAAGCTGTATCGTAGATAGATATGAATGTACTATATACGAGATAAACTGTCCTAGGAGAGGCTTAACC
Source organism: Chloromyia formosa (assembly GCA_964017055.1). NCBI lineage: Eukaryota > Metazoa > Arthropoda > Insecta > Diptera > Stratiomyidae > Chloromyia > Chloromyia formosa. Next base: position 60,827,079 of record OZ024818.1, read on the forward strand.
ATTCATGTTAAGACGACATTGCAAATTGCAAACTTGCATAACCCCCTCCCCTCCTTCCACTCCCAACAATCTCTACCCTTACAGAAATGGTTCAACTACAATTCGCTCTACGAAAAACAATATGCAAGTAGTACTCGCACCTATGCATGAGGCCGGTAGGTGTATTTTTTGTATGGATAGTGTAAAATTGCCTAACTTTAAATGAATGTACTATTATTAAAATTATGTGATTGTAATGAAACCTACAGATATTATTTCCTATGATGTTGGTTATTATTGACTATCAATATTTTTGGCCTGGGGTGTGCTTGAGGGGTGCAGGGGTGTGTTAACTGCAAATATAGAAATGTACTATTATTAACCTTTTTCGATAAGATTTCAAAATTCCATTATTTTTAGTTTTCTATGTTAGTGAAATGCCGCTTTTCTGTAAATTTTCATATTTCTAAGTATAACGGTCTCGAAATGCAAGGGGGGTGGGACAAACTCAGACCGTATATTTTCCCCTCTCCCTCTTTTCTCATTTTTTTCAAATTTGAAGAAAATTCCAGAAATGGAATGTACTCGACGGTACCTTTCTTACGACACCCCACTTGCCAATACCAAACGAAAAAAAAATTTCGACCTTCATTTCCCCTCTATGGAGACCACCCTTTAAAGTTGACCTATTACGACGCATCGCTTTCTCCAGAGAATTATAGTACTTCTACATATTTCCACCAAATTTCATGCATGTAGCTTCAGCGGTTCGTGAGATATTTCATGGACAGACAGACAGACAGACAGACGGACAGATAGACAGACGGACGCATGACCGATTTCATAAGGGTTTTGTTTTACTACAAAACCCTAAAAAAATAAGTTCCGCTTGAATTACGTTTTGCTTTATTTGCTTTAAATGGTTTCTTATACTGAAATGCTATCGCCTTCATGCAGAAAATACTGTGCAAACTCTTCTCGCAGAATTTCATTGCTTCGAGGTGCTTCAAATTGTCCAACGTCCATATTTTGAAAATTGTGTTCTGGAACCTCTCGTCGCCAGGAACCAGGCACCACGTTTCCGTCGACATCATAAGTATCCACAAGACCAAAACTAATGTAATGACTGGAATGGTTACGATCTATCAAAAAGTTGTGCAGAGCACAACAAGCCTTTGTAATTACTTTTCATTTATCAGGTTCCACTTGTATAGGTTTACGTAAAACTCCAAACGTGGCGGAAAAAATACCTAGCGTATTTTCTATTATTCCTCTACATCGAGATAAACGATAATTGAAGATGCGCTGAACGCCTGTCAATTTTCGTTCACTGTAAGTGTCACCATACACTGTCGAACTCGAACTCGTGCTCGAACCTGGTACAAATTTCCTCTGACACACACATACACTTCACATAGGTGTGAAGAAAACCGGTCCACTTGTACTAGGTTCGTGTACGAGTTCGAGTTCGACAGTGTATGTTGACACTAAGATTTCATTAGATTCGTTCCGATTGCAAAGGCGTCGTCGCCAACTAATACGAACTGCATTGGAACATCTCGACCAGGCAGCGGACATGGTGGTGGATTTTGTAGATTATTCGCGTTCATAGCACGATAAAATAAGCAATTTCGGAATACACCTCCGTCCGAAATACGGCCATTTGCACCAACGTCAATGTATAAAAAGCGATACTTTGCATCCGAGAATTAAATTAAATAATATTTTTAGTGTACAACGAAAGTAAAGTCTTTAGAAAGCTCGACTGAATACCTTTATAATTATAGTAAACACTTCAAGCCGAACGTGGACCCTTCATGACGACATGTTTCCCGTCAATTGCTCCAATGCAATGTGGGAACTGCCATGCATCATTGAAGCCTCGTGAAACTTCAAGCCATTCCAAATCAGTAGATGGGACTTTTAAATGTTCGTCTTTGAGTACACTATAAATCGCCTCGCACACCTCAAAAATGAATGAGGAAATGGTGTTTTCTGGAATCCGGAACATGTATTGCAATGAAGCAAACGAATCACCAGAAACGAGAAATCGCAACGTGAGAGCCAATTTTTCACCAGCTGGAATCGCTTTCCTCATATTTGTCTCTTGCTTCGTTATAAGCGGGGCAACTAACTTCAGCAAGTAACTAAAGTCTTCAGACGACATTCGCATGAAATTTTTAAAAGCGTTTGGATCCTCTATCTCCAATTCCATCAGTAAATTTAAATAACATCCTTTCTTATTGCGACGTTTCACCCAGTCCCGAGTGCATAATTTTCGATTATTACGTACGCGCAATGGCTTTTTCTCTTCTAAAAGATTCTCAACAACAAACGCCACAGCATCACACATCGTCAACATGAACACATCAGTATCATCACAATCCAATCGGGTGAGTTTCCAGTCCAGTCCAGAATGGTAATCTTTTTGTCCTTGAAATATTTCATCATACTCTCTGAAGTGTGGCATGGAGCTGAGTCTTGTTGGAAAATCGCATCATCGTTCGCTTCAACTTTTTCCAGCTCCTGAGCCAAACATTGATCTAACATTTCTTTATATTTTTCACTATTCACCATTCCATCCACTGGAATAAGTTTGCCAGGTCCAGAGTACGAAAAACAGCCCCACAACATCTTTTTGACTGGATGTTTGACTGATTGAACAATGTGGGCTGCAGTAAGTTTTTCATCCCCACTCTTACGAACGAATCTTGATCGCTGGCCCTGCACTAGAAAGTATGTTTCATCAGAGAACAGCACCTTTCTCCAGTTGTTTACGGTCCAATTTGCATATTTTTTTGCCCAATTCAGTCTTTTTTTCATCATAGGGGCAGTCAAGTGCTGTTTTTTCTGGGGTCTCATGGCTTTCCTTCCATTTTCTAAGAGTCTTCTGCGGACTGTAGTCGTGAATTTTCACCCAAGCGCGATCTAAATCCTACTGAAAGTCACGACTTGTTTTTCTCGGATGTAATCTACTGTTCCGCAGAAGGCTGGCCTCATCTCGGGGAGTTGTTTTCCTTTTCCTGCCGCATTTGTCTTTGCGCTGGACTTCAACAAATTCTGTCTCCCTTTTCTGCTTTAATAATTTGTTTACAGCACCCAAACTCACACCACATTCCGTAGCAACACTCCTTTGTGTCATTCTAGTATACTTACCAAGTGTGATGATTTTCTCTCTTTTCTTGGAGTAATATCCATGATGGCAACCAATCGTAAAAAAATCTAAGAAAAAAACAAATAATCTGACACTACAGCAAAATTTTAAAAACACTCAAACCTAACCTGGAAGTTATAACGGTTTTTCGCGTTAAGTAACGGTGAACATAAATTCAAATGTTTCACCATCAACACAACTGAGAGAATGGAGATAATAGTGTTGCCAGAACCGAAATACTAACTTTTTGGTCGTGTTCACATTAATTCGCACAATACTGTATGTACTATTTGTTTTTCAAGCGTCGACGATGGTATTTCCGTTGAAAAAGACTCTTCTTTGTTATGCTTTTCAGGCATTGAATGTGTTATTTTAGCACGTCAATTTAAAAATGCAACATGTTTCGAAACAAAGACGTTGGGACTCATCGGAGTTGTTTGATTTTTTTTAAAAATATTTTTTAAAATATTAAATTCTCCTTCAACGGATGCACTGCTGGCCGGAACTCTTCCGTATCCAAATTTGTCACGACATACGCATGAACACATCGGGAAGAATTTCATGTCTTCAATTAGCTTTTTGGCAAACGCTGGCATGTAGTGCGCATTTTCGCGACATCCAGCCACGACGATCCTCATTTGAACTTTTTCGTCGATAGCTTTTGCCCATTGGTGCCAGCTGCTTGATATATGTATTGTCTTCGTCAATGTCATCAGTTGAGGGAAGAATTTGTTCTTCTGTAGCATCTGCAAAGTCATTGCTATCATCTGTGGTAAGCAAATTTTTGACGTATGTTTTGCTAACTTCGCACGGTGTCGGGTCATTCTCTTCAGACATTCCTTCCGTTTCGCTTTGTGTTATTATTAAAATGGCAGTTAATAATTTTTCTGCCATTTCAATATTACGGCATAAAATCAGTTGTCCAAGCATTGCTAAATAATATTTCCTAATTCTTGGTCTTGTATTTCTCAGAAAGTTGCTGTATTTTTTGATAAAATGAGCAACATCGATTCTTAAGTAGCATGCTGGCATCACATGACTTTTACAAGTATTCGAATAGCTGGCAATCGTCAAATGACCTGTAAAGCAACGAGCAGCTACCGTTAAAAGCGCTTTTGAGAAGTCGCATACAACCTCCTTCGAATAAGGAGCACCAGAACGGATCCATTCCGATAGCCAAAATTGGATGGTATTGGTGTTGTGGCTTTCCGACAGCATTTGACATGCAGGAAACAGGCCAGTACTTGCATCATTCATCACGCAATTATAAATGAAAATATGAGAGATCATCATAACAAGTACACTTTCAGTTAGAATTCCAAAATGAAGTGACTCATTGAATGTTGGCATGTTAAAAAAATTAGTATTATCAAGAAAAGTGAACATAGCTCCGGTGACGAATATAAATCGAGTGATCGAATCAACAAGTTTTAAAAGTTTTATATATTTTTACAGAATTGAGATATACAAAAAAATAGGTTCACTTTTCCCACGGTAACTGGCCCCCCTACATACGAGAATTTTTAGTAATGACATATTCCAGATACCAACGTACAATTGTGCCAAATTTCAATGCATCTTCATTCTTCGACTTCGTTACTGGTTTGACTCAGTGAGTTAACAAACTATTTTATAATTATAATAAAATTATACATTTTAAAACGACAGTTGGTTAAACCAGTAAAAATAGAAACAGTTAAAATAATTTGATATAATTAGTGGGAACATACCTATATTGTGAATCACATCTCGTAAAGACCCTAACTGCAATTACAACAGCGATTGTAAAGGGTCCTTGTCTGCATAGTCATTTGCTGCTTGTAGTAAAACAAAACCCTTATGAAATCGGTCAAATGTCTGTCTGTCCGTCTGTCCATGGAATATCTCACGAACGGCTGAAGCTACATACGTGAAATTTTGTAGGAATGTGTAGAATTACTATAATTCACCGGAGAAAGCGAATCGTTGTAATAGGTCAATTTTAAGGGGAGGTCCCCATAGAGGGGAAATGAAGGTCGAAATTTTTTTTTCGTTTAGTACAGGCAAGTGGGGTATCATAAGAAAGGTACCGTCGAGTACATTCCATTTTTGGAATTTTTTTCAAATTTGAAGAAACGGGAAAAGAGGGAGAGGGGAAAATATGTCATCCGAGTTTGTCACCCCCCCCCCCCCCCCCTTGCATTTCGAGACCGTTATACTTAGAAATATGAAAATTTACAAAAAAGCGCCATTTTACTAGTGTAGAAAACCTAGATTTCTAGAATTTTGAAATTTCATCAGAAAAGGTTAATAATAGTACATTTCTATAGGTTCAGTTAGCACAACCCTGCACCCCTTACGCGTACCCGAGGTCAAAAATATTGATGGCCAATGATAACCAACATCATAGGCAATAATATTTCTAAGTTTCATTATAATCACATAATATTTAATAATAGTACATTCATTTAAAGTTCGGCATTTTGACACTATCCATACAAAAAATACACCTACCGGCCTCATAGGTGTGAGTACTACTTTCATGTTGTTTTTCGTAGTGCGAATTGCAGTTATTTAATTAATCATTTTTTAAAGGGTAAAGATTGGTTGGGGGCGCTGTGTCTTAATTGGCCAACTTTACCGGGTGGAAGGGGGGTCCACATAGAGGCGAAATTAAGGTCAAATTTTTTTATCGACTGGTACGAGTATAAGCAAATGAGGTGTCGTGAGAAAGGTAATGATGAGTACATTCCATTTTTTCGCATTTTCTCGAAATTTATAGAAAGGGGAACTGTGGGGGAGGAGAAAATATTAGTTCGTAATTTGACCCCCCCTTGCCTGCATTTTGAGACCGTTATACTTAGAATTATGAAAACTTACAGGAAGTGGGTTTTGAAAAACATATAAAATGGAAAATAGTGGAATTTGTATATCTTCTCAGAATAGGTTAATAATAGTTTATTTGTATAGTTACAGTTAGCACACCCTTGCACGCCTCAAACACGTTCGAGGTCAAAAGTACTGATGGCCAACGATAACCAACACCTTAAGCAATAATATGTTCTAAGTTTCGTTACAATCACATAATATGAATTAGCATGTAAAATGTAAGTGGGTAAGACATTTTTATTGCGTTTTTTCTATCCATCTGAGTGATATCAAGAAGAGCAAGGAGGCGATATTTATAAACCAAAATAAGCGCTTGCTACAAAACCCTCGGATTGCGGGCGTAGCCCTCTATATTCCGGTTTCATTAAAATTGAAACCGCATGTAATTTTCGTGGCTTCCCAAATTTTCTCATTATTCTTAGCGTACGTTTATACTATGGCGGTCGGACGCGACGTTTTTTTCCGTCGAAGCAACTAATGGCTAGCAGCACATGGAAATTGTTGCGGTACCCATTTTGAGGCGCCTTTGCTTCCAATTGTTGTGTAGCACCCATTTCAAGACGCCTTTGCGTAAAAGCATTATTTTGCTGACGAGAGGAAACGATTTTTATGATCGTTCGAATTAATATCCATATTTGTTTATAATCTGAAATGTGATTGCGTCACCATTCGGTTTCATTGATAAAGCGAAAACATTGTGAGGGATACGCGAATTTCAAAACAAAGTGGCCTACGTGACTCAAAACGACTAGTTCATGATCGAGGGCTTCTTGTGAAAAAAAAATAAATAAACAAATCGAACTCACAACAAACCCATTCCCCATTGCAACCGACGCTTCTCACCAACCACCCATCTCGCCCAGAAAAGGGGGACGCGAACTGATGATTGAGGATGAGGAAGCACAGTCCGGGGTTGATAGTTCGGTTTTGTTTGACAAATCAAGAGATTGGTTTAGGTTTTGGGTGTGAGACGACGGATCGCGAAATTCGCTTACGGATCGCAAGGAATTCGCGTACGGCTCGCGAGGATTTCGCGTACGGATCGCGAGGATTCGCGTACGGCTCGCGAGAATTCGCGTACGGATCGCGAGGATCCGGGTGTTGGATTTGAGGAGTGTTTGGAGTGGCGCTCTGTGGAGTTCAGTTTGGTTTTTCCTTTGTATGCCCTAGTTCCCTCTTCGATATCTGAGTGTGTGTTCTATATAAAGATCAATGTGTTTTAGTAAAAATCGATTGACGTTTTTTTTACGAGCAAAAAAGTAGCGAAGAAAGAAAACGGATGTTTTCATCTTATCCCAGAGAGAAATTTTATCGTTGATTAAATTGTGTTTCGAGTGTGCATTTGTTCTGTGGATTTTTTTTTTAAATATTGAAAAGTGATTGAATTGAAATCGAGTAAATACTCGTAAATTGTGTCTTTGAGAATATAAGAAACAGAAAGTTATAAAAGATAAGATAAATTAAGTGCTAAAACAGAAGAAAATAAACAGTGAACATACTAGTATACAGTTGTATCTTCTATTTTGAAAGATATTTCCGAAATTTCGAAGTGTCTTGCAAACCGGCTTTACAACAGTAGTAGCGCCCAAAACCCGAATTATTACTTTGTTTGTATTATACCCCGGAACACACACCCGAAAATACCATCAATTCGAAAGGATACGTCGAGCGTATGCAGGTGAATCGTGAATAAGTTGCAAACATTTTTTTCTTCGTCAAACTTTGAAAATTACTTTTCATGTTTTCAATAGACTTATGTCAGTTACAGTTCGGAAAAAAAGACTGAATTTCGAAAGAGAAAAAAAAATAATAATAATATAATATCGCCTGTTGTGTAAACCATCTGTTAGGCAGTAATGTAACGTAACATTTGTTTTATCGTACCATTTCTTGTAAATGCGCATCGCGATTAACACTCAATATTTTATATATATTATATATAAAAAAAAATTAATAAAAAAAAATTAAAATATATATATTCGTATTAACTGTAAACAATGTTTTTTCATTAAAAACAAATTGAAAACATTTCAGTAGGTGGTTTCGGCTGGAACCATTAGGGAAGATGGAGGATTTTTTTTCTGTGTGGTCATTCTTCTAACGCGACGAGCACGGCCATAGTTCGAAAATGCTGATTTTGTTTTAAAGAACCCACCCACACGCTGACTAGCCGGCAAAAGTCGCGTTTTTCTATTGCAGCATTTTTGAAATGGCAAAGATAATTTTTTTTTAAATATGTTACCACACTTCTAAAGGCATTAGCAAAGAAGAGGTAACAAAATGAATGGGAACGCTGTTATTAGGCGCGGTAGCGTTCGACGTTAAACGTCGAACGTCGCGTCCAAAATTTTTAACGTCGCATGTTGGCGGACTAGCGTTTGGACGTCGAACGTCGACGTCCAAGTGGCACACTATAAACACGGGGGCGACCCGTAGCGCAGTGTGTTGAGTCATCAGTCTCATGTTTGACTACCAGCGTTTCGGGTTCGAGTCCCGTCCACGACGACGTTCGTGGCCATGGATGTGCAGGAGATGCATGCAGGCAACTGCATCCTCTGAAACCAATTTATGCCAACGAAACGAAAACTGGGCCACATGGAACAGTTGACGCGCTATGCATCACAAGGGGTTAGAGCAATTAAGTAACTATATGGCAGAGTTTATATTTCGACGTTAACGGCAGCGTTTTGTCTTGAATCTTTTTTATAATTACATGCAATTACTCTTTGTTGTGGTGGTTTAGTAGGGATATTGTTTTGCGGATGAGGGTGTGGATAAAAAATTTTTCGAGAGAAAGCGGAGGAGGATAAGGATATTTGATAATGAAAAGATGAGGATACGGATAAGGGTGAAGATGGGGATATATTTGTTGATTTGTTTCTACATGTGAAATATTATGTAGTTGTGAACATGAGAAGCACATCAGCATACAAATTTTCTAGTAGTACGATAAAAAATTTATCAAGCCCTCGTGCTTCAACTTCTAGTGGACGCAAAGGTGGTACGACACGTATGTCTCAGTTCCAGACTGTTTTGCTGGAAAAAATTAGTACATCACAGCGAGAAGAATACGCTGACTGTAAATTTCTCCTGTCTCTTCATCCGAAGATGGCCAAATTAAGTGAACCTCAAAAACTAGATTTTCAGTTACACTGCCTACAATTTTTTTAATTTGCAAAAGCACCAGAGCCAGCTTCCTTCAACTGCTGCCGTATTCCCTACTCCTCATCCTCCTCGGCAATATTATTATCCCATACAGCACTTCACACCTCAGTAGCAATACCCAAACCCTTATTCCAATTATCCATTGTCTACACCACCTCTACCTCTTACACCTTTATTGACAACTGAGGTTAAAATGTCTGTTCCATCAAACACCTTGGCCTCGGCAACATCTGCCTCTAGCAGTGGTCCATCGAATGTGCAAGTAGACCCTATTGACAACTCTGCTCTTACTCCCAGTTATGTTGACATAGAATAACTAACGTTATCTTGTGGTGAGGTTCACGACTGTCATAGTATAACCAATACCACAATTATTTAATAAATTAAGATGTAAGCTTAGGTACTTCATATGTATAAATAAAGCCATTCACATAAATTTTCGTGTTTATGCTCGTATTTATTGTATTTGCACTAATTTAAAATGCTTATTCCTATTCCCGATCTATGTCATATTCTTATTCTTTCAATATTCTCTCTTTGATTGAACGATTTGAAGCAAAGCGAAAATACATGCACTATTACGGGGTCCTATTTATAAAAAAAGATAAGTAGAACAGTACAGTAGAACCCCGCTTAACCGGAACCCGCTTTAACCAAAACTGGCGACTAGATTTGATTTTTTTTAATATAATTTCGATCTCATACGATGTATACATTGTATATATAATTATGAAAGCTCCACACATTTTCAAAATGTTTTGTAGAAATTACCAAAAGAAAGTTTCCAGGTCGCCTTACACTTCGTCAAAGAAAGCGATGAATCAACCCCAGCAGATATACTTTCGAATGGTGGCGCGATATAGCCGCTCGTAACCGTTACAACACGAAGTTTCAGTCAAAAATATCAGATTACTCTAAAAAGCAATTGACATATGTATCCAAACAATCATCTCGTATTAAACTGTTTGTCGTACGAAGTGTTTTACTGACCTTTTCATTGCAGTCAGTTGTTTCCATGAATTAACCAAAATTTTCGTTATCCGAAATGACACCAGCCCCCTTTACTTCGGTTAAGCGGGGTTCTACTGTGCATAATTAAATCATTCTTACCTGAGAGTAATTGTCAATCTTGCTTCTGAAGAGACTAGAGCTTTAAAGGTCGTGGCGGCTTTTTGAATTAACGGTCTCACTTTACTTAAAAGTTCGTCAGAAGTATTTACCGACATTCGGAAGTATTGTAGTTAAACAATTTTTCACGGTACTTTCTTATTTTTTTATAAAATCGAAAAAAGTATTTATGGTGTTCACTAGCGTTAAATGGGTGGACTGAGCACCTTCTTTTACGTCTGTTATCACTCAGCAGTCCTTCTGCTTCCAATGCACAAAGCAGCAATATTCTCCATCTATCCATGATGTAGGCTCAAGAAATACCGATTGATTCAACGCACATTGCTGATTTTTTCCTCGCACTGGGAAGAGGATTCGAAAACGCTACCTCTAATGCCTTCGTACGTTTATACTATGGCGTTCGGACGCGACGTCCAGAAAACGTCGTTAAAAAACATCGTAAAATAATCACAAGCCAACGACGTTTTTTAACGTCGAACGTCGACGTTTTCTGGACGTCGCGTCCGACCGCCATAGTATAAACGTACGCTTATGCTGCCACAAGCCATTTCTTAAAATAGTATATTCTCGTCGGGATTGCGATTTACCTTTTTCACGCGGTTGATAAGTTCTGCATAAAAGTAACGATCTAAATTCGTCTTTCGGCATTGTAACTGTGAATCTGCAGCTATCAATTACTGACGAATCGGTTATCGTATCGGCTATTGTCGATTTCGAAATATTTATGGAGTTACTTGTGTCGGCTTCGTGAGGAATTATGGGCGACGAACGGTTCATCAACTTATCACGCACTTGAAATTTATTACACGTAACAAAAGTATACAACGATAATGGTGTAATAATATCGTTTAGTTCGTTTGAAAGCTGAACCCATATACAATAGGATGGTGTTTCGAAATAATTTTGTCCTCCTTTATAATTATCTGATCCTTTAAGTCTAGGATTTTCTCTATAAAGAGGTCCTTGTTTAATTTGGCTGGCCTTCCAACCCGCATGATTTTATCAAAAACAAACACAACACACAAAAAACACGAAAAACAAAAAAGTCTACAAAATAGAAAGCACTAACTCGACCACAAAAAAAACGTTACACTATGTATTTAAATTGATAACAACAAAAGAACTATTCACACTCTATTATGACTTATTTATCGATCGCGTAGCACAGAATGAATAGAAATGCATCTATTAAATCTGAACTAAAATAGCAAATAATAAAACTTTTCTGGTCTTAACCAAACGCACCACTTGTAAAAAACAAAACCCATTTAGGCACTTTGGACCTTGAAAAGGTAGAGGGTATAGTAATAAATAACGCACTAATTTGCCTCCCGCTAGTCCGACTCCCCAGACAATTCCACCAGTTAGCAGTTACCCCTTGAAATTCCTAACACATCGTAGCAAGTGCATCGTAGATTCCCGATATTGTCATATATTTTCGTATATTGTCGACAACCCGAGAGATGAGAATTAAACGAGGGGGGAAAAATTCCCGCAAAATCATAATTTTCGAATGAATTGAAAATGAAAAGCATGAGTGGCGATTCCGCAATAGAAAATGCTCGTTTGGCTCAAATATTGTCTTAGAACACGCAATACAAATCAAATCAAATCAATGCATTTGCAGGGAAAATACCGACGGAAGTGAATGCGACTAAAAGTATTTTTACACGCTAAACCACGCAAAAGACTACTGACTTTAAATAAATATGTATGTATGTATCGCCAAGAATAATACAGAGGTGTCCAAATTTGGTGTCCTCCAAATTAGCTGGAGTCCCGGAAAATTGGCAGGAGTAATAAATTCGGGGAAATAAAAATTAGAAAGTATGGCGACATACTAGCTCTGCCACACAAAAGACATTATCCTGGCAAGTCAGCAGGAACAATAAATTCCGGAATGGAGTAACAGATTAGCAAATATCTATTGAGAAAATTTGTTAGTTTTTAATCACTAAACTCGCGAACGATTTTTGTGGTCTGGTATTCAAGTAATTGTTTTATTAAAAACTCCTTATAGACCGCAAAAAATTCGATAAAAAATAGAATGCACAAAACAAGTAAACTATTTTGTAAATATCTTATTTTTTATTAAATTATCGAATGCATTTCGGTTACAATACCATGGTGTAACCATCATCAGCGAACGCTTGATGAGCACTGGCTTGTCAAATATATGTACATGTGAGAGTCAAATAAGTCAAACATATATCAAGAGTTAAATCTACTATGTATATGGTGTTGTCAGACGAAAGGATTGAACGATATAACAAATTAAAACTTAAAACAAATTAACAAATTAATAAATAAACAAGCAAATAAATAAATTCATAAATTAAACAAATCAACAAAAATTACAAATTGATAAAACAACAAATTAATAAATTAACAAATTTACAAAATTAGCAAAATAAATTAACAGATTAAAATTGAAACAAATAATTTATATTTTCATAATTACTTCCTTTTCACTAAGTCAAAAAGAGGCGACTCTATTGCACCATTGATTAAAATTCATTAAATTGTCATTGATCGAAATAAATAAAGATTCATATGCGTCCAATTTTTGTGGGTTGTTAACATTTTTTATAATTTTTAAATTCTCTTCGATGGAATTGATCTTGTGTAGCTCCGTGTTGTCCAAATCATATACGTGTGCTGCTATGCCTGAGTGCAGCTCTTTGTTGCGGATACTTCGTAAATGTTCGGTGTAGCGAAAATGTACTGCTCGTTTCGTCTGACCGATGTATTTTTTGTCACAAGAAGAGCATTTTATTTCATAAATCCCACTGCGTTCTCTCATAGGGTTCTGGTCTTTCGTTGAGCCTAAAAGACAAGTCAATTTGTTTGGGTTTGTATGAACTAATTTCAAGTTTGCTTTTTCAAAAGTTGCTCTTAAATGATTTGTGATATTTGGTGCGTATGTAATTGCGACACGACGTTCATTCGAAATCCGTGCCTTGTTTTGAGCGAATAATGTCGAGCGTTCTTGTTTTTTTAATTTGTCGCTAGTTTTCCGCACTAAATTATCTACGATAGATTTCTTGAAACCATTGATGTCAGCTAGTTTGACTATATGTTGATACTCCTTCATGTACTCCGAGGTGGAAAGTGGTAAACGGATTAAACGATATACCATCGAATGAAACGCAGCAATTTTGTTTTCATATGTGCAGTACGAGTCAGCTGTTGTATATCTATCCGTTGTTGTTGGTTTTCTGAAAACGCCAAACTCGATGTTTCGGCCATTACGTTTGAGATTTAAATCCAGAAAAGTGATCGTGCCGTCAATTTCATTCTCCGTTTCATAAGTGAATTTTATAGATTCATAGCGGCTGTTTAGAACTTTGAGGAAGTCGTTGACTTTACTCCTCTTAACAATAGCAAAAGTGTCATCGACATATCTAAACCAAATACGTGGCAAAAGATTTTCATTTTTTAATTGCAATTTCGAAATGGAATTAAAAAATGAAAATCGTTTACCACTTTCCACCTCGGAGTACATGAAGGAGTATCAACATATAGTCAAACTAGCTGACATCAATGGTTTCAAGAAATCTATCGTAGATAATTTAGTGCGGAAAACTAGCGACAAATTAAAAAAACAAGAACGCTCGACATTATTCGCTCAAAACAAGGCACGGATTTCGAATGAACGTCGTGTCGCAATTACATACGCACCAAATATCACAAATCATTTAAGAGCAACTTTTGAAAAAGCAAACTTGAAATTAGTTCATACAAACCCAAACAAATTGACTTGTCTTTTAGGCTCAACGAAAGACCAGAACCCTATGAGAGAACGCAGTGGGATTTATGAAATAAAATGCTCTTCTTGTGACAAAAAATACATCGGTCAGACGAAACGAGCAGTACATTTTCGCTACACCGAACATTTACGAAGTATCCGCAACAAAGAGCTGCACTCAGGCATAGCAGCACACGTATATGATTTGGACAACACGGAGCTACACAAGATCAATTCCATCGAAGAGAATTTAAAAATTATAAAAAATGTTAACAACCCACAAAAATTGGACGCATATGAATCTTTATTTATTTCGATCAATGACAATTTAATGAATTTTAATCAATGGTGCAATAGAGTCGCCTCTTTTTGACTTAGTGAAAAGGAAGTAATTATGAAAATATAAATTATTTGTTTCAATTTTAATCTGTTAATTTATTTTGCTAATTTTGTAAATTTGTTAATTTATTAATTTGTTGTTTTATCAATTTGTAATTTTTGTTGATTTGTTTAATTTATGAATTTATTTATTTGCTTGTTTATTTATTAATTTGTTAATTTGTTTTAAGTTTTAATTTGTTATATCGTTCAATCCTTTCGTCTGACAACACCATATACATAGTAGATTTAACTCTTGATATATGTTTGACTTATTTGACTCTCACATGTACATATATTTGACAAGCCAGTGCTCATCAAGCGTTCGCTGATGATGGTTACACCATGGTATTGTAACCGAAATGCATTCGATAATTTAATAAAAAATAAGATATTTACAAAATAGTTTACTTGTTTTGTGCATTCTATTTTTTATCGAATTTTTTGCGGTCTATAAGGAGTTTTTAATAAAACAATTACTTAAATATCTATTGCTTTTATTCTGCATCAAGTTTTTGTTAGATTTGTGCCAGTGGAGATAGTACAAGGGGGTACAAATGTGGTGTCTTTTCCATATACCTAAGCTGAAGCCCTGGCGAATCGACAGGAGCAATAAATTCGGGAATAGAGCAACGAATTAGCAGTTAGTTATGGCTTTCATTTTGCATTAAATTTAGAGACGATAAATGCCGTATTAAAAAGTGGGGGTGCTACCGTAACGTTACGCTAGCACCACCATACAAAAAACATTATCCTGGCAATTCGGCAGGAGCAATAAGTTCCGGAATAGAGCAACAAATTAGCAATTAATTCTGGTTTTCATTTTACATCAAATTTGGGTGCGATAGATATTGGATAAAAATGATACAAAGTATCTACACTGCATGCAGATACATCGGAACATGGATATGTCTTTTGCTACCGACTGCGTGGAACCTATTGTGTTGAAGATATCGACTTAAGTTTTATAAAGATCCCAGTATAGTTACACTGGATGAATTCATTCGACAAAACACGTCCCACGCTTTCGGTAGGCATAAGATGTACCGATGTATCTGCATGCAGTGTAGATACTTTGTATCATTTTCAAGACATACCGTCCCGCATAGTGTACAGGAGAATACAAATTAACCCAACCGTTGCCCCGTGTGTGGATCAAGCGATCATACACTCTACATATTTATATGCGCCTGTGCTTCGTTAGTACGTCAATCCGCGATCGATCGCGCCAAGCCGCGGTCTAGCTAAACACACCTACTATTAGATACTTAGATAGTACTCGCCTAAGTCTAAAGACGGTAAGCGCGACAACACAATTTTATTGCATTAACGTTTACGTTATCCGCGCTGCACAAACTGCATCATCTGCACTATTCTCCTCACTAAATCAGAATTGTGCACTGTTAGTTGATATATCATCGATCGTGATAGTACGCGGTATGCGCGATACAAGTACGGTCGTAAGTTCCTTACATCTACGGGAAAAACACGTTGGTGACCTTGGTGACACTGATTTCAGTCGGCTGGATGGGATTGGCCATCACAAGAAAGGGGTGGATCCGCCGCAGAAGTGTAGTCCAAGGTCCGTGGAGCAAGCATCTCTTTCGCACTGTCGCCGATGACGAAGCAACGCCCATCCATTGAACTTCTTCGACTCAACCGTCTCATCCATTGCCTGCATACGAGTGTGTGTGTATGTGTGTGTTTGTGAAATTGAAGCTATTTCCCGACCTACCCCAACAATTTTCTTACTGAGTCAGGTTAGTGACTAATTGATGAAAACAAAAAGATTGCTGTGAAGGAGGAGCCATAGCGCTGTGCACGAGTGAGGGAGACAGGTTGTCTGGATGTGGCTGGTGTTGTGAGCAGATTTGAATCACGAGGGGATGGCAGTTGAATGATGTTGACTTGTTTTATGGGTGCCTGGTTGTTTAGTCAGTTCATGATGCGAAGTTTTTCGATTTTCGTGAGTTTCCTTTGATGAATGACTCGGATTGACTGAGGATCGGCCACTACATTCATAGAACTCGGAAAAATTTTCAATGGGCTTGTTTCCTCTTCTGACCCCCGAGTAGAAAAACAGACATTTCGTGTGACGGACAGATTTTTAGGATGACCCCCAGCTATAAGACATATCCATGTCAAAAAGTGGGGGTGCAAAGAGAAATAAAGTTGTCATGCGGTGAAAATGCTATACGTAGTGACAACGGCGGTGAATTTATCAGCAAGAAAATGACAAAATTCATGGAGCAAAATGTAATTGAGTATTAGCGCAGCATCAAATATACACCGGAACAGAATGGTTGTGGGGAGCGCGAGATGCGCACGATAACTGAATCGGCACGTTCTATGCTATATGCCAAGGAACACGTCCGTTACGCTAGTACCCCCCACATAAAGTCGTCAATTCTGGCGAATCGGCAGGAGGAATAAATTCGGGAATGGAGCAACTAATTAGCACCTTATTACGCACCCTGCCTGATATCGATACTTAGTGGTGGGGGTGCCAGCGTAACGGACGTATTCCTTGGCATATAGCATAGAACGTGCCGATTCAGTTATCGTGCGCATCTCACGCTCCCCACAACCATTCAGTTCCGGTGTATATTTGATGCTGCGCTAATGCTCAATTCCATTTTGCTCCATGAATTTTTTCATTTCCTTGCTGATAAATTCACCGCCGTTGTCACTACGTAGTATTTTCACCGCATGACAACTTTGCTTCTCAGCCCACTTCAAATAGACTTTAAATTTCTCAAGTACCTCTGACTTTTGCTTCAAACAGTAGACTTTTCGAAAGTGTGAGTAATCATCCTTGAATAATAAAAAATACCAGGCACCGCCCAATGAAGTCTCCTGAAAATCACCGCAAACATCCGCATGGACTATTTGTCCGCATGCGCTCGCTCTTTCTGGACGTAAACTGAAATTCGATCGATGCATTTTGCCAATAGCACAGCCGTCACAATCAAAATTCTCGTCGATGAAATCCACTTCATGTTTTTGCAAAATTTCCCGTACATGTCCAACATTTTGGTGTCCAAGTCGCTCATGCCAAAGTTGCAACGAATTTTTCTTGATAGTCAGATTGACTGTCGATTGCCCCTGAGTGATTACTTGAAACAACATTTGAAAAAGTCCACCTCGTCGTGCTCCCACTGCTACGATATTGTTGCCATCCAAAACTTGAAGTTCCCTTTGACGAGAATGAATTTCATGATCATTATCTAGTACTTTTGACTCCGAAAATAAATTAGCACATAAGTCGGGTACAAACAATGCATTAGCCAGAGTCTTCGCATTCCATTTTGTGCCATTATATGACAAAATATCGATATTTCCACAACAAATTGCACGAATTTTGCTGCCATTTCCCAGTGTGATGCTCTTTGGTGTGCTCAATTCAATATAATCTCGAAACCATTCTCGATTTTTGCTCACGTAATCCGTTGCTCCTGAATCACTGTACCAAATATCTCTTCCCGATGTGCACATATTAAGATTGCTGAAGAAAACTTTGCTGCCCGCCTCCTTTCCATCTTTGCCTGAAGTCGATTTCTTCTCCTTCGATGACTTTGAAGCAGTGCAGTCCCGCTTTCAATGATCCAGTGAACCACATTTAAAACATCCCTTTTGTTTCTTGCCTTTTGAATTTTGATTCGAACTTTGGTTCAACTTTTGGTTCGACCACTTTTTCTTTGAGAAAAATGCTTCACTCGATTCAGCACCTGTGTTCAAACGACTTTCGTCCACCATTAAACGGCTCTTCAAGTAAGAAAGTGTCTGCTTGCTCGTCTGTGTCGAATCCCATGCGCTGACAAAATGCCGATAATCCGTTGGTAACGTCATCAGTAAACGTACAATTACAATGGAATCATCAATTGGAATTTTCATGTTTTTCATCTGATGTACTAGCAATTCTATTTTTAAAATGTGTGATGCCATGTCGTCGCTTGGTTCCTTAGCAAAAGAGAAAAACTGTTGTTGTAACTGCGACTTACCGACTTCATTTGACTACTTAAAAATTGAAATCAATTTGTCCCACATTTCCTTGGACGTCTCGCAATTGATAATATGAACAATTGTCTTTGATCCAATTGCAGAAACAATGATATTTTGCACTCGTGCATCCTTTTTCGACCATTCCACTACTTTACTTGTTTGCGCCGAAACCTCTGGCTTTGTTTCAGTGCCATTTACAACACCGAAAATCTCTTTCGTAACCAAAGCAATACGTAGTTGAATTTTCCAGCTAATAAATTGCAATGCTTCTTGCAATTTTTCAATTTTCATTGATTCAGAATCCATGATGAAAAACTTCGTAAAAACGTAGTGAGCGATCATTTTCAAATTGAACGAGAAATCTTAAGTCGCGATTTGGCTATTGAAGTCTATGCTCACAGAGCGAAAACGAATCTCAAAAAAAAAAAAAATTAATGGCTGCCTGTGCCGGGGACTTGGTTTGTAGGGGATATGGACTCCATATCGCCAGTTGGTTTTGGACAATATTTTCTTTTTGTTATGATTTCAAACAAATGTATGTATGTACACATGTCTATTTGAAGATTGATTGAAATCAATGCATATCTAGTCTAATTCTGCGCACAATCGCAAGTTGTTTAAGTGATGTCAAGTTAGCCCCTCCAATTCAACAAAAATTGAATTTAACTATTCGTATCGAATTTTGGTCGTTTGTTGGTGATTTTTGGTCTCCTAAGAACGTTTGTTGGTCGCTAATTAGTAAATTAAAGGCAAATTAAAAGTTTTCTAGGTTATGTCAGCCTCTCCTCACAAGAAATCCCCAAAAAATGATGTTACGAACCTTAACTTGCAAAATTCTGAATTGAAATCGTTTGTTGGTCGTTTGTTGGTGATTGTTGGTCTGTTAAGAACATTTGTTGGTCGCTAATTAGTAAATTATAAGCAAATTAAACATTTTTAGGTTAAGTTAGCCCGTCCTCACAAGAAAATCCCCCAAAAAATGACGTTACGAACCTAGACTTGCAAAATTCTGAATTGAAATCGTTTGTTGGTGATTGTTGGTCTGTTAAGAACATTTGTTGGTCGCTAATTTGTAAATTATAAGCAAATTAAAAATTTAAGTGTCAAGTTAGCCCCTCCTCACAAGAAAATGCCAAAAAAATGATGTTACGAACCTAAGCTTGCAAAATTCTGAATGAAAACCGTTTGTTGGTCGTTTGTTGGTGATTGTTGGTCCCTTAAAAACATTTGTTAGTGCCTAGTTTTTAAATTATAAGCAAATTAAAATTAGTGTATGAAGCTGAGAAACAAATGGTTGCGATACCGGCTGGATTCTCGTTATCTCAGGTTTCCGCTAGCAGATGGCGCAGAATGAAAATGGTTATGAAATGGAATGAATATATTAGTTTCCGGTTTAATTCTAAGTTTCTCCGAACAGTATTGTCTTTTTAAACGCCGAAAGCTTATAAGCTTACGCCACATTAGCAATTTTGTGTACAAATGTTTTAACAAACACTTCAAGATTTAGTGTTTGTGCTAAAATATAAACCACAAACACCGCTATTCTGGTGCAATGTTTATGCACAAACACGAAATCTTAAGTTGTACACATTTGATGTTCACCTTTAGACTTTTGTTCAAAGATTTGTCCAAAAATTTTCGTATTTGAGGTGGGTGTTGGTAATGTTGCACTTGTATATGGTAACAATCGCATAAGGATGGCTTTCTAACTTTTTGGTTTTATTACTGTATAACAATTATTATATTTCGGTGCGCCACTATAGTAACTGTAATGAATTATATTATGAGCTGTGTTCTTTAAAGCAGTGGAGAACGATGGGGTAGAATTGTTCTTCAACAAGCGATGAAGAGTATGTTAAATAAGGATTTTGAGTTTATTATAATATGCTTAATAGCTTTTGTAGCAACCGAGTGATGAATTATGAATTTTTTATCATAGCAAGGAATAAGAAACAGATGCCTTGACTGTGCTACCTCTGACATATTTGCCAATGTATATTTTATTCACGATCGATTTGATTGTTGGCATGAGCCGTATGTTACAACATACGCTTACATGATCAATTTGCTTCTCAAAGAAGAAAATCAAGGATCTTTTAAGTTAAGCAGTGCGGCTACTCTAGCACTGTATTTTTGGAATATTTTCCAAATTTGGGCTGACTCGCCTGACGTGTTTGGATGAAATCAAGTTATACTCAGGAAGCGATATACTTCTTTGCCTAACCCTTAGTGGGCCACAGCGCGACAACTATTCCATGGCTTAGCGGACGTTTCGTTGGCATAAACCAGTCTCGGACGATGCACGTTGCCAGTATGTATCTCCTGCTCCTATTTAGCCGCCTACCTGCAATAAGTCGGGAGATGTTGTGGCTTATTATTACGCCTCAGGAGAAAGACAACACAAACATCCATGGCCACGAACGCCGTGAACAGAGCTTGAACCCATAACGACCGTTGTTGGACATGAGACTGACACCTCTATGTCTAAATTCCGAATGTTATACTTAAACTCGGCAGTCTAGCGAATGTGTCTAACTCGTAATATTGGAGATAAAGGTTTAGTCGACATTGCGAACTTACACCGTAGGCAAGTCGACTTTATTTGACCTTCGCAAATATTTTTACGGCGAAACTACATCCAGTCCTCTGCATGATGCTGCACGCAAGGTTGACGCAAGTTTTACTCGGCTCAACTTAAAAGATCCTTGATTTTCTTCTTTGAGAAGCAAATTGATCATGTAAGCGTATGTTGGAACATACGGCTCATGCCAACAATCAAATCGATCGTGAATAAAATATACATTGGCAAATATGACAGAGGTAGCACAGTCAAGGCATCTGTTTCTTATTCCTTGCTATGATAAAAAATTCATAATTCATCACTCGGTTGCTACAAAAGCTATTAAGCATATTATAATAAACTCAAAATCCTTATTTAACATACTCTTCATCGCTTGTTGAAGGACAATTCTACCCCATCGTTCTCCACTGCTTTAAAGAACACAGCTCATAATATAATTCATTACAGTTACTATAGTGGCGCACCGAAATATAATAATTGTTATACAGTAATAAAACCAAAAAGTTAGAAAGCCATCCTTATGCGATGGCTTCGAATTGTTACCATATGCAATTGCAACATTACCAACACCCACCTCAAATACGAAAATTTTTGGACAAATCTTTGAACAAAAGTCTAAAGGTGAACATCAAATGTGTGTACAACTTAAGATTTCGTGTTTGTGCATAAACATTGCACCAGAATAGCGGTGTTTGTGGTTTATATTTTAGCACAAACACTAAATCTTGAAGTGTTTATTAAAACATTTGTATACAAAATTGCTAATGTGGCGTAAGCTTATAAACTGTCGGCGTTTAAAAAGACAATACTGTTCGGAGAAACTTAGAATTAAACCGGAAACTAATATATTCATCCCATTTCACAACCATTTTGAACCTGAACCTGAGATAACGAGAATCCAGCCGGTATCGCAACCATTTGCTTCTCAGCTTCATACACTAATTTTAATTTGCTTATAATTTAAAAACTAGTTACTAACAAATGTTTTTAAGGGACCAACAATCACCAACAAACGACCAACAAACGGTTTTCATTCAGAATTTTGCAAGCTTAGGTTCGTAACATCATTTTTTTTGGCATTTTCTTGTGAGGAGGGGCTAACTTGACACTTAAATTTTTAATTTGCTTATAATTTACTAATTAGCGACCGACAAATGTTCTTAACAGACCAACAATCACCAACAAACAATTTCAATTCAGAATTTTGCAAGTCTAGGTTCGTAATGTCATTTTTTGGGGGATTTTCTTGTGAGGACTGGCTAACTTAACCTAAAAATGTTTAATTTGCTTATAATTGACTAATTAGCGACCAACAAATGTTCTTAACAGACCAACAATCACCAACAAACGATTTCAATTCAGAATTTTGCAAGTCTAGGTTCGTAACGTCATTTTTTGGGGGATTTTCTTGTAAGGACGGGCTAACTTAACCTAAAAATGTTTAATTTGCTTATAATTTACTAATTAGCGACCAACAAATGTTCTTAACAGACCAACAATCACCAACAAACGACCAACAAACGATTTCAATTCAGAATTTTGCAAGTTTAGGTCCGTAACGTAATTTTGGGGATTTTCTTGTGGGAAGGAGCTAACTTAACCTAAAAATATTTAATTTGCTTGTAATTTACTAATTAGCGACCAACAAATGTTCTTAACAGACCAACAATCACCAACAAATGACCAACAAACGATTTCAATTCAGAATTTTCAATTCAGTTCAGGTTCGTAACATCATTTTTTGGGGATTTTCTTGTGAGGAAAACCATAACCTAAAAACATAACCTAAAAACTTTTAATTTGCCTTTAATTTACTAATTAGCGACCAACAAACGTTCTTAACAGACCAACAATCACCAACAAACGATCAACAAACGATACGAATAGTTAAATTCAATTTTTGTTGAATTGGAGGGGCTAACTTGACATCACTAGTTGTTTATTGTGAAACATGAGCATATTAGTAGCCGATTATTGTTATGCGTATGCTACACCATAATAGTATAGTGTGTAGTCGTACATTTAGGATACGTTTAATCATAGATACATTGTCCATTATATTGTATATGAATAAGCCAAGATTATTGTTGATGTATATTATTTATGCGGGAGGGTTCATGTCAATTTAAAGAAATTAGTATTGAGTTTAAGTCCAAATTTCCTTTGGTGTCCTCATTACCAGAAGACATTTATACACAATATTTCATGCGTCAATAGCAATGCAATAAAAAACATTTCAAATTATGAATGAAGCATACAAAAATGATACAAAGTATCTACACTGCATGCAGATACATCGGAACATGAATATGTCTTTGGCTACCGACTGCGTGGAACCTGTTGTGTTGAAGATATCGACGTAAGTTTTATAAAGATCCCAGTATAGTTATACTGGATGAATTCATTCGACAAAACACGTTCCACGCTTTCGGTAGGCATAAGATGTACCGATATATCTGCATGCAGTGTAGATACTTTGTATCATTTTCAAGACATACCGTCCCGCATAGTGTACAGGAGAATACAAATTAACCCAACCGTTGCCCCGTGTGTGGATCAAGCGATCATACACTCTACATATTTATATGCGCCTGTGCTTCGTTAGTACGTCAATCCGCGATAGATCGCGTCAAGCCGCGGTCTAGCTAAACACGTTTACTATTAGATACTTAGATAGTACTCGTCTAAGTCTAAAGACGGTAAGCGCGACAACACAATTTTATTGAATTTGAAATCAAAAACGAATACGAAGTGATTAGACAAAGTATCCGTTTTTGATTTCAAATTTAATATGGACTATCACAAAGTGCAAATATCGTCAATCGAGTTTACAATTTTATTGCATTAACGTTTACGTTATCCGCGCTGCACAAACTGCATCATCTGCCCTATTCTCCTCACTAAATCAGAATTGTGCACTGTTAGTTGATATATCATCGATCGTGATAGTACGCGGTATGCGCGATACAAGTACGGTCGTAAGTTCCTTACATCCACGGGAAAAACACGTTGGTTACCTTGGTGACCTTGGTGACACTGATTTCGGTCGGCTGGATGGGATTGGCCATCACAAGAAAGGGGTGGATCCGCCGCGGAAGTGTAGTCCAAGGTCCGTCGAGCAAGCATCTCTTTCGCACTGTCGCCGATGACGAAGCAACGCCCATCCATTGAACTTCTTCGACTCAACCGTCTCTCCATTGCCTGCATACGAGTGTGTGTGTGTGTGTGTGAAGTTGAAGCTATTTCCCGACCTACTCCAACGATTTTCTTACTGAGTCAGGTTAGTGACTAATTGATGAAAACAAAAAGATTGCTGTGAAGGAGGAGCCATAGCGCTGTGCACGAGTGAGGGAGACAGGTTGTCTGGATGTGGCTGGTGTTGTGAGCAGATTTGAATCACGAGGGGATGGCAGTTGAATGATGTTGACTTGTTTTATGGGTGCCTGGTTGTTTAGTCAGTTCATGATGCGAAGTTTTTCGATTTTCGTGAGTTCCCTTTGATGACTGACTCGGATTGACTGAGGATCGGCCACTACATTCATAGAACTCGGAAAAATTTTCAATGGGCTTGTTTCCTCTTCTGACCCCCGAGTAGAAAAACAGATATTTCGTGTGACGGACAGATTTTTAGGATGACCCCCAGCTATAAGACATATCCATGTCAAAACCAAGTAATTAGAACTGAAAAGAGAACGCATAATTCCAACTATAGGGAATACCCAGAACAGGGTGCTGACGAGGTTGTATTGAGGTTCGTAAATTTGTAAATACCGCATCGTTTTACCTAGTTTTATGGCTGCTGCATTGAGAAAATACTTGGAACGACGAGGCATGATTCAATGAACATAGTCGTTTGGGGTGATAAATTTTTGAAGATTGCAGGTTTTTACCTAGACTTACGTTTGTAGGATAATCGTTTGGCGATAATTCGGAGATTACATTTGCTGTTCCTGTATTTTACGCTTGCCTACATGAAGATGCCTCATCTAAGAAGTTCAACTTTTATGTAATTAGTCTCTTCTGTTATCTGTTATAATTTTTTCATGACTTTAAAGGCCGAATATCCTTCAAATTACAAGTACATTGCTATCAATTGAATTGTGTACATATCCCGGTGTTTATTTTGCGAGAGATGGCACAAGAAATTGACATAGAGTTTTTTATTGAAAAAATTAAGAAGTATCCCGAAATTTGGGATTTGAGTGACAGTTATTATATTGACCGAACTAAAAAATGAGCCGCATGGTCCAATATTTGCAAAATATTTTCCGAACAATTCGAGCAAAGGGACAATAATGAAAATGAAACCGGAATATAGAGGGCTACGCCCGCAATCCGAGGGTTTTGTAGCAAGTACTTATTTTGGTATGTAAGTATCGGCTCCTTGCTCTTCTTGGTACCACTTAGATGGATAAAAAAAATAAAATGTCTGACCCATAATATAGTATCTTATATGCCCAATCATATTACGTGATTGTAACGAAACTTAGAACATACGGATATTATTGCCTATGGTGTTGGTTATCCTTGGCCATCGGTACTTTTGATCTCGGACGTGTTTAAGGGATGCAGGGATGCGCTAACTGTAACTATGGAAACAAACTATTATTAACCTATTTTGAGGAGATATACAAATTCCATTATTTCCCATTTTATATACTGTTCGGAACCCACCTTCCTGGAAGCTTTCATTTTTCTAAGTGTAACGGTCTGGAAATGCAAGGGGGGGGGGGGGGGGGGAAATTACGATCTAATAATTTATCTTCCCTCATTGTTCCCCTTTTTTCAAATATAAGTAAAGTAAACTCAACATTACCTTTTTCACAACACCCCACTTGCCTATACCTGACGATAAACAAAATTTGACCTTAATTTTAACCCTCACCCTCCCCTCCACCGCCCGTTACAGTTGGCCAATTATCACACATCGCCCCCTACCAATCTTTAACCTTTCATAAATGTGATTAACCATAATATGTAACAATTACTGCGATTCGCACTACGAAAAACAACATGCAAGTAGTACTCGCACCTTTGAAGCCGGTAGGTGTATTTTTTGTATGAATAGTGTAAAAATGCCTAACTTTAAGTGAATGTACTATTGTTAAATATTACATGGTTGTAATGAAACGTAGAGGCATTATTGCCTATGATGTTGGTTATCATTGGCCATCAATATTTTTGACCTCGGGTGTACTTAAGGGGTGCAGGGGTGTGCTAACTGAAAAAATAGAAATGTACTATTATTAACCTTTTTTGATGAGATTTTGGAATTCTATTATTTATAGTTTTCTATGTTAGTAAAATGCCGCTTTTCTGTAAATTTTCACATCTCTAAGTTTAACGGTTTCGAAATGCAAGGGGGGGGGGGACAAACTCGGATCACATATTTTCCCCTCTCCCTCTTTTCCCCTTTGTTCAAATTTGAAGAAAATTCCAGAAATGGAATGTACTCGACGGTACCTTTCTTACGATACCCCACTTGCCTATACCAAATGAAAAAAAAATTTCGTCCTTCATTTCCCCTCTATGGGGACCCCCCCTCAAAGTTGACCTATTACGATGCATCACTTTCTCCAGAGAATTATAGTACTTCTACATATTTTCACTAAATTTCATACATGTAGCCTCAGCGGTTCGTGAGATATTCCATGGACAGACAGACAGACAGACAGACAGACAGACAGACAGACGGACGCATGACCGATTTCATAAGGGTTTTGTTTTACTACAAAACCCTAAAAACGAAATATGTAAGTATACTTTATTAGATGAAACATACATTAGGAGTGTTAATATGTACATAGATTTAATATGCCAAATTAGATGCCTTAACAATATTTATTCTGCCAAGGGACAATGCCAATGTCAGAAAGAAAATAATCTGCCAGTTTTTCTCTAATTTGAATCGACCCATTAGTTACTCTTGAACTTTGTTCATACTGCTCGTTATCAGTGAAACCTTGTACAGTTAACACATCATCCATTGTAAATTCATTTCGAACTCTTATAAAATTGTGGAGTGAACAACAAGTCTTTATCATAAGAACAGCTAAACCTAACTTAATATTAATTGGTTTATGAAAAATTTTGAATTCATCGGAAAGTATGCCAAATGCACTTTCGACATTTCTTCGGGCACGTGACAATCTATAATTAAAAATCCTTTTTTTTTTTGACAAGCCAATACCACCAAAAGGTCTCATTATGTTTGGTAACAGCGGAAAAGCCTCATCTCCAATAAATGTATATGGCATACTTATTGAAGTACCAGGCAGAGGTTCCGCTTTTGGAATATCTAATTCATCATTTACAAGTTTATTGTAAAAATCAGACCTTTGAAACGATCTACTATCAGATTCCTTCCCAAAATCACCAACGTCAATGCAAATGAAATTGTTTTTTTAATCTGCCATTGCTAGCAATAAAACTGAATAGTATTTTTTATAATTATAGAAAAGGGATCCGCTGTAGTTCGGTTTCCTAACTCGAACATGCTTCCCGTCAATGGCTCCTAAGCAATTCGGAAACTGGCAAAATTTTTGAAAATCATTAGCTATCTGCTTCCAACGATTTTCTGTTAACTTCGGGAAGGATTCCGGCAGCAAACATTCCCAGATAGCGTCACAAACTTTTCAAAATTCCTCCGATTGTTGAGTGTCCAATTCTGTATGACAGGTGCAAATCAATTTGATCGCACCCACTAACCAAATATCTGAAACAAAATAAAAAATATTTAGCGTATTGTATTACAACACACAATTCAAATTACGTTTCCTGCGATATATATCCATGTTGAAAGTCGCACCAACACTGCACTCGCCTAATACGTAAAAATTGCCACAAGTGAGAGTTGTAGAGCAAGAAATTCTCCGTTTAGAAAGTGCCTAATGTTTTTAATTTGATCAAAACAAAATTCAGAAACTCGAAATAACTAAAATCACGTTTTTGAACGAGTGTTCCCTTTTCCCCTTTTTCAGTAACTGTATCCTACACATGCCTTCATGCATTTACAAGAAATGATGCTCAGTAGGGCATCTAGTGCGGTATTCCTCGTGATTGTTACAAGCAGGAGTCCACTTTTGGTGACTTTCCACCCCCTTTCTCAGGGCCTTTTGTTAAAGCTAAGCCAGTTCTCCACTTGGCGGTGCACCTTCATTGAATGCTGCTGAGCTGCGTCTTCAGTTAATGGAAGTGAGGCGATGTCGAATCGCATCTTGTAGGAGGACGTCACATTGCTTTTGTTTTTCAGCAGATTCAATGAGGTGGCATCGTTTTGGCCGTACAGCGCTTTCAAGAAGGCCTCTCCTACCGTAGCTATACTTCACCAGTCAGAATGACTAAAAGATCAACGTCTTTCCCCACCACCGTGACGGGTTCATTTGATGGGGCCAAGGAGAGAGCTGTTGTGATTATGAGGGTATCTGCGTCTTCCATGGCATCTAGGACTCTGTGTATTTCTCCATGAGCATTGAGATCAGGCTGCTTTTGTTAAAAGAGTTGGTCAAGAAAGTATGTTAGACAACTGTGGGCACCATCAGTTCAGTGAACTTCTACAGATTATTTCTTGGTTGATCTTCTCAGATGTTTCATATTCTTCGTACTGGTGTCAGCAACTTCGTCAGGGTAGCCGTCAGAAACTCAATATCTGATTGTTTTGTAATGGCAATTCAATGGAATAGCGTGTCAACTACAGTCTTTTCGAGGATTCGGAAAGCACTGTTCATCAATGGAATTAAGAGGAGTATTAACTAGATCATATTAGATTTAGTTCTAATTCGTGGAACCTTTATACCGACCGGTACTAAATATACAATAGTAAATGTCAGATGTCGGGTTGATAGATAGATAGTGCTTTATTTTAATTCATTGGTTGTGTTTACAGAAAATTCTTAAGAGCTATAGACTGAATACATACGTCTTTTCATCTTTGATACAATGTTAGCTGCGGCTGAGTTTATTTTTCGGTGATTTGTTTTGTGTAATTTACAAGGAAAATTTCCAAAAAACCTTGCTTCTAGATCACTTATAACTATAACTAACCTAACTTAAACCTACATTAAAAACTATACTTAAAAGAAAGGAAAGTATTTCAAGGGCTAGTGTACAAAAAATTTTGCTTCAAGCAATAGTTAAGTATATAGGCGTCAAGGAGGAGGACTTGCTACTCTATCATGGAAATTTGAGAACAACTTGTCTATTAAAACATGAATGGGAGCGACCCCCGCGATTTGATGTAAGCGGGTAGTAGAGAAGTACCAGCGCTTATTTAGGATGATTTTAAGGCACTTATTTTGTAAGACTTGTAAACGGGCTTTATGATAATTCGCACATTTTCCCCAAACAGCGGCACCATAGGATATCATCGGTTGTATTACCATTTTGAACAGAAGTATTTTATTATGATCATTCATTCTAGATTTTCTGTTTAGGAGGGAGTATAGGGAGCGTAGGCAATTTGTAACTTTAAGACAGATGCTCTCTACATGGTACTTGTAGGAGAGTGTTTTGTCTAATGTTATGCCTAGGTATTTGATAGTGTCATCCCAGGAAACGTCTCGTCCTAAAAAGTTGATATCTCTACTTGGCAGATTTTTCCTTTTCCTTTTTCTTGTGAAGAAGATTGAGTTGGTTTTATCGGAATTTATCTTAATTTTCCATCTGTAGTAGTATTGGTAGAGTTGATCTAGTTTGCTTTCTAGTGTATTTAATACTACTGCTGGGTCACTCGATTTTGTGTAAATGCATAGGTCATCTGCGAAAAGTGCCAGTTCGCAACGATCATCAGATGGAATGTCAGATATAAATATGTTAAAAAGTGTGGGGCTTAAGCACGAGCCTTGGGGTACTCCCGCTGGGATAAGTTTAGGTGTAGAGAAACTCCTGTTGACCCTGACAGAGAAGGTTCTTTCATGTAAAAAGGACTGAATTATTTTTATTAGATATAAGGGAAAGGAAAATTTCATTAGTTTAAAAAGCAGACCCTCATGCCACGTTGTGTCGAAGGCTTTTTCGATGTCAATAGTTATCATTCCGACAGATTTTCTTTCCGCAAAAGAATCCTTTATGTATTGAGTTACCCTGTGCAATTGATGATTGGTCGAGAAACCTTGTCTGAAACCAAGCTGTATGCTAGGAATAACAGTATTTGTGTTTAAGAAGTTTTGAATTCGACAGAGTAGAATTTTTTCTAAAACTTTGCTTAGGGTTGGTAGCAAACTAATAGGTCGGTAACTTTTGGGGGAATCAGAGGGTTTTCCGGATTTCAGAATCGGAATAGCGACAGCTTTTTTCCAAGTAGACGGAAAGTATCCCAGTTTTAAACATGAGTTGAAGATGAAATTTATATACACTATTGTCTTTTTCGGCAATTTTTTCAAAACAATGTTTGGGATTTTGTCTATTCCGGGAGACTTGCGGCTTTTTAACCCTTTCAAAATTTGTATAAGTTCGTTTGGCTTGCACATACAGTTCGTAGGTAGAGAAGAGTTTGAAGGCAGTTTATCTACCGTGTTTTTAACCGAGTCGCTATGAATCAAGTTTCCCATTTGGTTAGTTAAGAAGTGTGCAGAAAGAAAATTATCAGCCAGAAGTTTAGCTTTTTCACTATCTTGATAAACCAGTTTACCATCGCTGTTCCTCAGAGGTGCTGCGTGACGAATTTGTTTGTGTTGTAGTGCTTTTTTTAATTTCCATATAGTAGGGGACCCTTCACGGAGATTTGACAGGGTTCTATTCCATGTATGATTTCTGTGAGTGAAAATTTTCCGCTCAATGACTTTGGAAATGCGGTTTACCTGGAATTTAATGTTTGTATCCCGTGTACGCTGCCATTGTCGCCTCAAAGTATTCCTTTGCCGAATTAACAACCTAGTTTCGCTGTTTATTTCAGGTGAAAGAACTTTTGACGTTAAGATTTTGGTTGGTGTGGATTGAGCTATTGCAGTCCAGATATTGGTACTTAATGCAGTTATCATTTCATCAATCTGGGTGCTATTGTTGATAGCACTAAGGTCAAGTGTGTTTACCGAGGATAATTCGTTGATGATTCGACGGAAGTAGGGCCAGTTGGTGTCTTTAAAATTGAAGACTTCATCTTGAAGATTATGTTCTGTAGAGGGTTCACAATTTATAATGGCCAGTACAGGCAGGTGTGTGGAAGACAATGCGTTTAACACCGAGGGCTCCGAAACGTTGACGTTTTCATTGGTGAGTATTAGATCAAGGTATGATCCTCTGCCCTGCGGGGAAAAGAAAGTAGGTTCATTGGGTACATGTATAGTGACATTGCGCCTGGATGAGATATCATAGAGTATTTTCCCTGCTTTGTTAGCTTTAGCACAATTCCAAAATCTGTGCCTTGCGTTTAAATCTCCGCAAAGAATGTACTTTTGGTTCGAGATAGTGAGTGCCTTAATATCATCCTCGAACATTTTAAGTTTGTCCCGATTTAGCTTTGTGCCAGGGAAATACGCAGCAATAATGGTAAGGTTCTCATTGGGTAAAGTTACGGATATTGTTTCAATTATTTTCGTATTAATTGTAGTGACTGCCGAGTGCTTAATATTTTTCCTGACACAAATAGCAACGCCACCTCCTCTTGAGCCTTCTCTATCATTCCTATAAATACAATACTTAGAACTATTAAGTTTGTCATTTTGTTTAAGCCATGTTTCGGTGATAACAAATATGTCTACTTCTAATCTACTAACAAAATCAAAAGTCTCAATTATTTTATTTTTTATGCTTTGGGCATTCCAAACTATTAACTTAAGCATTTATCCGTATAAGAATTTGATGGCTAGTTTTACAATTGTGTCGTACTGATCTTTCTTCGATTTGCAGTTTGCTAGGTTAACGATCAACTCCGACGATATTTGCAAAAGCTCATCGGCAGAGAATAATTCTTGATTATAGCCTTCGCTTGTGTTATTTGAAAGCATTGGATTTTGCCTTTTTGTTACCTCGCTGAAGGATACTCTAGTGGTGTGTTGGGAACCGTCAGCAGATTTTTGTGAGTTGGGGAGTCTTGGGAAATTTGTCTCTATATTTCGTGATAAGCTGAACGTTTGGTTTGGGGTCATTTGGCTTCTACTTGTTTGTTGAAGTTTTGCTTTAATCTGTAAGTAGTTCGCTCTGCTCTTACAGCTTTTGTCATTAGCAAAGTGGTTAAGCCCGCAGTTTGCACATTTTATTTTATCGGTCTGATCATCCTTCAGTAAACACTCGGAGTGCATATGATCCCCACTGCAGATTAAGCATTTAATCGGTAGATGACAGTGTGAGGAGCCGTGTCCGAACATTTGACAGTTGCGGCACTGTGTTGGACCGGTGCTTCGTCTAGAATGATAGTCCCAGCGAACTATGGTATGCATGATGATCTTCTTTGATCGCAGCTCACTCAACTTGACGCCTGGTGGAAAATATAACAAATATCGAACATCATCTTTGTGTTGACTAGAGGTGAATTTCTTGATGTCATCGCATTTGGTGCCCATGCTATCTTTTAGATATTTTTTCAGCTCCTCACAAGGCATGTCATGTAGTCCGGATAAAATGATTTTCGTCGGGCGCAGATCCGATCGGCGATGTGTAAAGAAACTGACCTTTTTGGATACGAGATATTCACAGATTTTGTCGTATTCCTCTGCTGAATTGAGGAATAATCTTCGGCCAATTGACATTATTTTTATTTCAAAATTGAGAATTTCCAGTTCTCCCATCATTGCGACGATTGATTCCCTGGGTAATATGGGAAAGGTGATTGGGGGGACTTTTACCTTCTTGGCTGTGCATGGAGGATCCACTTTAGAGACATCACGGTCGCAGGAATCGGTGTCCGCGAGCAGTTGGAAACGATTTCCATAGATGGATGTTGGCTTTGACGTATTTTCGATTCGTGGTATTTTTAACTTGTCTCTCAAAAGCATGGTTGGGGACGTGTCCCCGATGGATCTTTTCCGAGGCGTTGTTGTTTCGGATATTATTTATACACAATACGTAATGAAAATGAAAAATGTAGAAGTAAAAGTACGACAATAATCGTCAGTTCGATAACACACAACCACTTGTAGGCACAGACTCTCTAAACGGGAAAACCGGATTAACTTGTGCTGCGCTTCCAGTGCACGGTGCAAAGGTCGACACTGCAATGCAGATGTCGGGTTGAGTTTAACGAAAATTTGAGAAATATAAAGAACCCAGTAGTTTCTTGTGGAAAACGCTTTTATACCTTCGATTCCTACAAAACATAAACATCGACAAAAACAACCGCCAACAACGGAAACACAAACCTAATCCATTTTTTGTTGGTTCAGTACCAATCAACTAATCTGAAATGTAAACATCGTAGTGAGTTTGCTGGGATTAGTTAATACTGAAACATAGTTCCAAGGCATAAACGTGGTCAACGCAGGAGGCTTCACTCGATAAGCTCTTTTGAACTTAACTGCCCGAAAATCGCCTCCATTTATGCGTTTTATTCCCTGCACGCCCTCGTCTTCAGCCCAGTGGCAGTCTATCTATTTCATCTGCGAAAATACCAGTACTTATTGACGTGAGGTCTGATGTTTCTGGGAAAGGGGGATGTTTATGTTTATGTTTAACCAATCCATAAGCTTTCTTTCATCAACCTTGTCTCGCTTGAATCTCAGAAATAAAAGTTGTTCACATGCCAGAATTTAGAATCGAGCTGTTGGTGACCTGACCTTCAGTAGGTAGTGAGCAGATGGCCATGGCTGGGTTCTGTGTTGGAAGGATGGAGATGGAAAGAACGGGACCCGAACAAAACGAAAATAGGTAGAGATCTGAGGCAAAGATAGAAGCTCTTTACCTGACCACAAATTGCAATTACAAATTTTTCCGAGTTGTTACTCATGGAACTGCTACCGAGAACGTTCCCGAAAATTCTGATTGAAACTGCGGTAACTGGAAAGGCAATAATTCTTCTGAATAGAGCGGTGATTATAACGGCGACCTAATATCCGAAAATGTACTGTATGATAACACTCGTTCAAAAAGAAATTTTATCTACTTCGATTTTCTGGATTTTCTTTTGACCGGATTAAAAAGATTGGGTACTTTCTGAACAAAATTTCATGCTCTACAACTTTTACTTCCTGCATTTTTACGTATTAGTAGCCATTTTCAAGTTATAGACGTTCAAATGTGACCATAATAGGGTTTTTCGCAAAGTTGAGAAAAATCAACGTTTTTCGACTGTCAATTGCGGCCAAACTACTGGACCAAATTTGATGCTTATATAGTTTATTTGACGCAGAATTTTATGCTCTTTAAATTATCGATAAACTTGTTTTCGCTAGGATCCACGGTTTTTAAGTTATAATCGAAAAACCAAAAAAAAAGTATGGAAATTTCGGGGTTTTCTGAGATTTTGACCATGTTCCGCAAAGAAATTTTGGTGGGAAGCTCCAGATTCGTAGTTAAAAAATTAAAGAAAAAAAAATCTCCATCACAATTTGTTTCCCCGAAGCCCTTCTGAGCTCCTAATGACTAAAGTATTTGCGAAAAATATCCAGTTCAATAAAATGGTGAATAAAAGCTAAAAATAAATACTACAAATTTGCCTAGTGGGGCTTAGCGCAGGGTTACACTCTTTTGCCATAAGATAAGCGCCACGTGATTTAGGACCCCCTTTTTTGCATTTCATGGCATGTAAAGCAATGCAGTTATCATCCTTCCGCAATGTGTGACCTATCCACTGCCATTTTCGCATGCGTATCATCGATTGACATCTGACCCGTACGCCGACTTAGCTCTTTATTTTATGTTGTTTCGAAGAAAATTCTTAAAATTCGACGAAGAAATAAGTTGACGAAAACTTAGAGCTTTCTGGCAACTTTTACGGAAACTTTCTATGTACTGCTCCCATACAGAAGCACGGACAGTACCAGGGAGCGAAACAGGCCCAGCTTGGTCTTGACGCTGAGGTAACTGCTTTGCCAGATTTTCGACAGCATGCCGTAGGCGCATTTAGCTTGGTTGATACGACAAGCGATGTCCTGCTCCGCACCATCATTTTCGGCAACAATGCTACCCAGGTAGACGAAGTTACCCAGCTTCTCCACAGGTTAGCGCCGTCGAGATGTTGAGGAATAGGATCGGTCAGAGGATGCTCCTTGTTGAACTCTATTACGAATCTCAAAATCCTCCGACACCGCGAACGCGACATTTCACGCCGCCATAGGTTGCCTTAATAATAGCCACAAGATTCTTAGGGATGCCACTCCTGCGCAAGGGCACCCATACAGAATCCCGGTCCACACTATCGTGGGCCTTCTCGAAATCGATAAAAAACAGTTGAAGCGAGAATCGTATGATTCGCAAGGTGTTAATGTGATCGACATAAGAAAATGCGGATCGAAAGTCAGCCTGCTCTTAATCAATTGTGGTTTCTAAGTGAGCCTTTAGTCTTTCAAGGACGATTTTAGCTATTATCTTTGCAACGGCAAGAAGTACATAAATGCCTCTCCAATTATTGCAGTCTGTCAGGCCATCCTTCTTCAGGAGTTTACTCAATTGCCCTAACCCCTTGTGGGGCATAGCGCGTCAACTGTTCCATGTGGCCCAGTTGACGTTTCGTTGGCATAAACTAGTTTCAAAGAATGCAGTTGCCAGCATGCACCTCCTGCACATCCATGGCCACGAACGTCGTCGTGGACGCAATTCGAACCCGAAACGCCGGTAGTCAAACCTGAGACTGATGCCTCCACACACTGCGCTACCGGTCGCCCCACTTCCACTCAGTTGGTGCAATAACTTAACTCGACAGTTATGGTTGGCGCTGCTTGATAAAGCACGGTAGAGATACCGTCGAATCCGGCGGCCTTTCTTAGTTTTAGTGCAATAATTGCAGCAACTAATTCGTCTTTAGTCAGGGCAGTGGACTATATATGCACATTTTGATGGTTAGCTAAATTATCTACATAAAAGGGGGAACTTCAAAAGAAGTTACACCGTTAAATACCGCGGCACAGTGTTTTTCCACCGCCTCATTTGATTCTCCCCCAAGATAATCAAGTAGCTTCCCATCACTATCCTTCACCGGATGTTGGCAGGAGTTACAATCAGTACACTCTTTGTTGACACCGGGGTTTAGGTTGATGCTTCTTGCGGCTTCTTCTGCTGAGGCTAGAAGACCGCATAATCTCTTTTATGGCGTCGCACACTACGCTGAACTTTTCGAGCTTCCTGACGGTAAAGGAATTTGATTGTTGTCTAATGCTGCAACGAAACCAACCTTCAGCTCTTTTCTTTCAACAATCGGCTGCTATGACATCGTCGGACATCCAGGGCTTATTCCGGCAATCCGGGGTTGTACCAAGAATGGTATCTGCGCTCTCAATGTACGCATTTTTTATGGCATCCCAGTTTTAGATAACTTGTGCCACAATCTGGGTGACTAGTTATCTTGGCTACTTTTTGCGCAAGATGGTCGTTATATTGTTGTACGGCAGCTGGATTTTTAGTCGAGCGATGATGAATTTGTGGCGCCTGGATCTTTTGTCACTGGGCACGGCTCCAATACGCAGTCGGACATTGGCGATCATAAGATAATACTCTCTTCCCATCCCAATATCGGCGCTCTTCTTAGTTTACACGTCCGATTTGATTTTGTGTTTTGCGCCGATCAACAGAGAACCAACTAATTTTGTGGTGGTCTGGAGGGACTGTATAAGTTGCAGAACTCTACAAATCTTTCACCGTTGTCTTTAAGATCACCAAGACCGTGTCTGCCCATCACATATCTGAGCTCATTGTTATAAACTCCAACCTTCGCATTCAAATCCCCCGTAACCATTAAAATGTCACCTTTAGGTGTTCCGCTCTGAACGGCGTTTAGTTGTTCGTTCTTACGCTCCACACCACAGGAGGAATGTTTACCTCAACCAAATCATCGCACTGTCATTACTGGCGGCTTGACTTGGTTAGCAATATTCAACGATCACTGCCATCTGCCATCCCAGGAAGCGAGGAGGACTATGGAAGAGGATTTCTGCCCCCCAAATAATATTGAAATTAAACGGAACAAAATAACGGATTTTCAAAAAATAACGAATTAAAGAAATCAAAAGGTAATAATTAAAGACCTAATTTCAAAAAAAAAAAAAAGAAACAAAAAAAAGTACGTCTACTAAATTAACGGGGGCGACTGGTAGCTCAGTGCGTCAAGGCGTCGGTCTCATGTCTGACTACGGTCGTTACGGGTTTAAGTCCCGCCAACTCCGTTCTTGGCCATGGATGTTTGTGTTGCCTTCCCTCTGTGGTGCGGGCCGTAATTATAAGCCACAACATCTCCCGTCTTAAATGGGAGCAGGAGGTGTAGCTGGCAACGTGGATCGTCCGAAATTGGTTTAACATGGAATAGTTGACGCGCTATATCCCATTAGGGGTTAGTTTAGTACAACATTGAGAATAACCGCAACCGATTACGAAACTGTTGAAAAAACAGTTGCAGTAAAAATGCGAAAGACCTCTTCCATAGTCCACCCCGTGGGAGACGTCTGGAACGGCTAACCAAGCCAACCAAGTTTGGCACTTCAAAACATTTGGTGGACTCACATAACGATGACCATCCTGAATAGCCAAAAACGCCAGTGCGCACAGGAAATAGGCGAACGGTGAAGTTGCAACATAGTCGAGAGAACACCAACAGATCATCAAAAGAACGCGAGTTGTATAGTCGTCCCGAGCCACCAAGCCAACCGAAAGATACAAGAAACAATTAACCTTCATAGGACCGATCTCGAAAAATTACGTTAAAGACCAAGTGGGGTGTAATGCACCCCAGCTTTTTTGTATTATATAAGGGACAACAAATATTTTAGACAACACATTTTAATTCTATATTTTGAAAAATAATCTACAGATATAAACTGAAATTAAGAGACCGTAATATCAGTAGTACAGAAATAACTATCACACTTATTACAAACGGTTCTGATTTTGGTATAATCTACATTCAGGTACTGATTGTAACGAAAACTTCAAGATTACCTGTACCGCAACGAACGAAATTAATAATAACTCATTACAGTATGTAGCTGCACCTCGCTCGGGTTTGTGAAGGTTAACAACACTATTTATCTTTACAAATGCACTTTATTATATTTTTACTCGAATTATGGAATAGGACCGACAAGTTATGCGAGGTGGGTGTTATGATGAACTGAAATGGTGGAGCTACGTATCCAAGTGCTTTTATATTGCAAAAGTGCTGACTTAATGTCTGCACCTGAGATTATTGTTTTTCGGTTTCGGATGTCATTTGCTGAACATAAGAATTTACTTGTTCGAGTAAATTCTCAAATCGGCCGGATGCAATTGGATACGTAACTCGCGCGATCAAATACACCATTGGAGAACAACCTCTGCGCAATATAAAAAAAATAGCTCCCGGCGACTCTTAGGCCACCTATGGAAGCAACCTAAAATTAATTTACACTCGAAACATTAAACGAGCCTCGGATACCACGGAATGATTCACCCGCAACGACCTTCGGCTACAAACAACGGGCCACGATCGATTTTTGGAACATTCGAACGATGTGGGGCGAGTGCAGTAGTGTATGGTTCACTGAAATCGAATGGGAAACGATCGCGTATAACATTTCTATATTACGACTGTGCGAAACAAGATGGGTTGGATCGGGATCGAATTTACCGCCAAGCTCCCAGACAGTGCTGCTCTACTCTGGAAGTGAAAACAATACCTCACCTTGACAGGCATCAGAATTCTGT
This sequence comes from Chloromyia formosa, assembly GCA_964017055.1. Classification (NCBI taxonomy): domain Eukaryota; kingdom Metazoa; phylum Arthropoda; class Insecta; order Diptera; family Stratiomyidae; genus Chloromyia; species Chloromyia formosa. The sequence continues at coordinate 60,865,842 of OZ024818.1, forward strand.
TGACTAAGGATGTACGCGGATCTTTAATCGATTGAAAGCCCATTTCCGACCGAATCATTATAGCCAGATTCAAGCCCAGTGTAAGAAATATCACCATAATTCAGTGCTACGTCCCGACTGAACCAGCAGATCAATCAGCTAAGGATGCCTTCTATCACCGATTTGGCGACACCTTCGACAAAGCTCCCAAAGGCGACCAAGAAATTATTATGGGGGATCTCAATGCCAGAGTTAGGTCTGACAACATAGGCTTAGAACACCTAATGGTTTAGGCAATCGGAACAAAAATGGCGAGTTGTTCGTCGAGTTTTGCAACTCTCGTCAACTCGTCATTGGCAATACCCTGTTCAAGCACAAACGTTGCCATTTAACAGCCTGGGTTTTTCCGGATGGCAGAACAGAGAACCAGATTGACCATATAGCCATTTCGAAGACATATCTCTTGGACGTCAGGTCGAAGCGGGATATTGCTATTGGCAGGGATAACCAACTTGTTGTCGGAAAAGTGCGCTTACGAACGGCAGTGATCCATCGCCCTAAAAATGCAAGAATCTAGCCACGTTTTTATGTGCAAAAGCTTAAGAACCCATCTGTAAGACGTGCATATTCCATCACCTAGCACAAGACAGCTAATGCACCACCACCTTATGAGTATCCTACAATTGAAGATAGATAGCGTGTCGCTAAGGACTCATTTATTACATATTGTTTGAGATTCCCACGATGACAGACCTAGAAAGAAGAAGAGCACAATTTCAAGCACAATTCAATCACAACACGGTATTCCCTTACGACTCGAAGACCGCTTCCTGGTTGGGTGCAACGTTGCGTCGATAGCTGAAATGGTTAAAGGGACCACAGAGTATCACTAGCGACAAAACAATTTCGAACATTGGTAATGTACTTATCTGAATGCGAATCCACGATCATCACAGCGTACATTCACCAGCTAGCGTCACACAAATTCAGCAGCCAGCGTCTACAGGATCATCTGAAGCCACGAAATAGAAGCAATTATTATATAGGTATTATTTACTAAATTTAATTCTAAAAGAGACTTACCGGCATCGGCATTGACAACAACCATAACAAAACAGCAAAACAGCTGTTTGTCATTCAAATACATAAGAGAATTAATAATTATTGTAACTTACCTACTGATCTAGATTCAGCATATATCCGAACCATTCACAATGAATTTGTCGTATTATGACATCGTATGTAGTAATGTGCAGATTGATGTATGTACAATAGTATGCCCTGAATTCTTATATATTACCGCGTATTATAAGTAGTGGAAGGGGAGAATACGAGTATTATGTATTCCCTACGGCCGGAAAATGTAACGTTGCATTTTACCGTATAACTTTTGTATTTTCTTTTAACTCACTCGTTGTTTTGAGAGCAATGAGTTCGGTTGTGTAAAATTAGAATTTAAAAATCTGAACATTTGTGGAAATTAGAACTTATGCCCGGTTCACATTATTCCAGTCCAGCAATCCAGTCCAGCAATCCAGTCCAGTGCTGGACTGGATCATATCGTCTACATGATTCAAGTCCAGTAGTCCGGCGAGTGTGTTGTTGATTCGGCAACTATAGTGACAATGATTTCTGTATGAGCTGGAATGAAAAAGTAGACCGACAATCCAGTCACTGGACTGGATTGCTAGATTGAATTGCTGTCCAGTGCCGGTTCACATTATTCCAGTAGCAATCCAGCGCTGGACTGGATTACTGGACTGGATTGGTTACTGGAATAATGTGAACCGGGCATTAGAATAAAGTGATGTGGAATTTTACAATCATAGTTAAAATTTGAACATTTGGAAAACTTGAACATTTTGAACACATATGGCGAAACATTTGTGGGAAATATGGGGCGCGGTAGAAGATCATACGTTAGTGACTCAACATAGTCTTTAATCTAAGCACGCAAGTGAGTTAAGGAATAAATTGACTCAGCTACTGACGACTCAGTCAAAGACCAACTCAGAGCTGAATACCTTTCTCTTCTGAAAGGCGTACAAAAAAGTGTAAGACGGGACAAACGCAATAAATTCAACGCATTAGCGGAGAAGGCAGAAGAAACGGCTTACCGTGGTGACAGTGAAACCCTTTACAAACCTATCAAACCATTAAGTGGAAAATCTCAACATCCCGTGAAAAGTAAAAACGGGTCTCTACTGACCACCGAGGAAAACCAACTTCGACGGTGGAGAACGCGCTTCATTGAAGTCCTCAACAACACATTTGGACCTACAAACTCATCTTCATTAGAGTCAGTAAATATTCCGCAAATACCAGACCACCATCTAAACTGGAAGTAACAGTGGCTATTAAATCGATCGAAGCGGGTAAAGCCCCGGGGGTAGATGGAATTCCTGTGGAACTATTTAAAGCGGATATCAATGCTACTGCGAATATTCTTCTCCTCTTATCCAAGAGTGTTGGGAAACGGAAATTCTCCCTATTGAGCGATAAAAGGGCATCATAAAAGAGAAGCATACCAGAAAAAAGTAATTTCCATCATAAAGAGTGCTACCAAAGTCACGTCTCACAAAAGGGTAAGCTATCAGATCCTTTCGAAGTGCATAGTGGAGTGATACAAGGCTGTATTTTATCACCTAAGTAGTACTATGCGGTGCGCTTCATGAACACCAGAGCAAAGGTATTAGGTGGAAGTTGTTTAAATAACTTCCACACCTGGACTATGCTGAAGGTATTTTTTTTTTTCAAATAAATCGGTTGATGTAGCTAAAAAACGGATGCTCTGCACGGCGTAAGTCATAGTGCGGGGCTAAAAGTCAATATTGCCAAAACTAGATACTTGAGCTTGAACCCAGGAAGACAGAACGAAATTTGATACACAGATTTCGTCGGGCAGGCGGTCGAAAAAGTGGACAGTTTTTGCTACCTCGGGAGCGTAGTTACAGCAGGCTCGGGCAGCTTTTTCAGTTTGACAACTTTCTGGCAAAACAACAACGTTTCCAGACACACCAAGCCCAGGATCTTCCAGGCCAACGTAAAATCGGTGCTTCTGTATGGCTGTTCAACTTGGTGACCAACAAGATAGATGGCAAACTTTTGTGAACCAGTTTCTACGGCGCATCCTACGCATACGGTGGCCAGAGGTCATTTCTAACGACGACCTCCTTACTATTACTGGTCAGGACAGAATAAACAATTCCATTAAAAGGCGAAAGTAGCAATGGATAGGTCACACTCTTCGAAAAGGGCCGACAACATTGCTCAACAGGACCTCGATTGGAACCCGCAGGGAACCAACGCAAGTCGCCGTGCTGGACGACCTAGTAACGCCTGGAGAAGATCCATGACTCGCCTATTGAGGCACCCTACCTCAATAAGCAAGTCGTGGCTGAAAGCGATGGCGGCGAACACGACGAGGTGAAAAGTCGGCATCGGCCCTATGGCCCACAAGGGGTTAACAGGAACCAGAGAGAAAGAAAAACGCAACCGAAGACGACATAGCTAAAATATATTCTCAAAATAGACATAATTTCTTTTCAAAACCATTTTTGCAGTGGATTTTAACATTTTTGACACATGGCTATCACTGCAAGTGCAGTGTTACTAAGTTGCTAAGTTCAAAATTCTCCTACATCAATGCCTCATAAATTGGTAGACTGTCAGCTTTAATACTCCCGAAATAAATTGAAAGCTTAAATTTTCTAGCGTGTGCCTTAACATTGACTAAACAAAGTCCAATGACCAACCGCACGAACACATTCTATTAATAGGTATGCGGTTTTGTTGTCTGAAATGAAAATTTCCTGTAATTGCATATACGAGTGCAAAAGGTTTTTTTTTGGGGTGTGTATAATGGTTGGATTGGTCAACCATTTCTTCTTTTCGATATGACGACGGCTACTGAATTAACTTGCCATATTGAAAAGCTTCCAAGAATATTGAGTACAGTGACAAATTGACTGTCTTTGCGGTTGGACTTCAAAACTATTCATCGTACCTTCTTTGACACCTACCAGAGGATGTCTAATCGGCTGCTATGTCTTTGACACCATACACAGTTTGCCCATTTATAAGATTGATGTGTCTCGATAGGAAATTAAATTTCCGATTTTATCTTTGTTGACTACAGTCAACTAGATGAGAATTTACTCTTGAAATTTCCTGGAAGCGGAAATGAAATCGATTATGAGAAATTTATAAATATTGGCGTTTGGCCAAACTGCTAGGCCGTGGGCGATAAATGTTCCATTTCATGTATAGAGAATGTTGACCTAGTAGTGGACGTGAAATGTTTCTGTTGCGATTGCGATTTGATACTCTGTGAATGTCACAGATTAGGTGTTTAAGACAATTGTTTAATTCAACCATTTTGGACTTAATAAATCTAACAAATTAGAGTAAAACGAAATGAGCCCGGGGGCCTTATCATCCAACACTTACGCCATAAGACGCGCGCATAAAGGCAGACGGTGCGTTCGTAAAAATTGAACTGCCTACCACGTTCCACGCTATTACATTCAAGCATAAAACGATCTTTTCCGATTCTTCCCTGCAAACATCAATTTGGAAACACTGGGTTTAGTAGGAAATGGATGCTACCCTCGCTTAAAAACAAGGCTCGTTAACAAAAATAAGTCTGGGCGTGATCGAAGGCGGTCACCAGTGACTGCATTCAGGCAGCAGGTAGCAGGAGATAGCGCTATACATATATCAAAACATCCCCTCCACTAAACATTTGAAGAGCCGCTATCTGTCACACGACTTCTTTCGTGATTGAACAGCTACAAATACCTGGCAAACAGCTAACACCGCAAATATTTGATATTTGAGTCGCTAAAGTTTGATGGCACGTGTAGTGATGGCGACTGGAGGACGACGATGAAGATTGGCCGTAAAGACTAAAGTTCACGACGGGTGACGAAAGACCCCCTCCGATGACCACCCGTGACGTGAGCTAGCAGACCAGCTCAGCTGTCGCGAGTGGCAGGGTGGTTCAACACGGTAGCCGTCGGCCTTATCCATCAACGTACAAAGAAGTATCACACGTCTGCCAAAAAAATAGACGCAAAAAGAAAACTCGAAAAAATAAACTAATAACCTGCAATAACCAATAATAACAACAGACAAAAGCTAATGGTAGTGCCTTTGCACCAAACTCCCACAGACTCCAAAAATCAACAAAGTCCCTAGGGGCTGCATCAGCCAAACTAACAAGGCACGAAGGCCTAACATATTTCAATAAATTTCAATAGAGTCTATCGATGGTAAATGGCTCTTTATGGGCCCCAGATGTGGGCCCGCGCAGCCTAGCTCTCTCGACTGTGGGTTTCAGGCGCCATAGAGATTTGAAACCCCCAATTAATATTCAAAAATTCAAGGCGAGAGAGCGAAGGAAAAGGAGGAAAATATTCAACTTTATCCACTCATTGTAATTAAGCTCAAAAGTGCGTGTCTGTCCACTAAGCCAAAGGGAAAAGTAAAATCCTGTCTTCGGTCCCTGCTATGCCCACTTATCTGATGAAACATGATGGGACTTGGACCTCGTCCAGTCAGGAGACGATTGACTTGCTATTCGACAAACATTTTCCTGACAGCTCTGTCCTTACTCCTCTCTATAATGGCGTATCCCCCGTTGTTACTCCATGTGACCCAGCGTCAATTCTTTCCAAGGAGAAGATAATATATTGGGCCATTAACTGCTTCGATCCTTTTAAGTCTGCTGGACCTGAAAAGCCTCGCACGCGCGACCGAATGATCTTAGACCTATTAGCCTTCCGTGCTGCCTGTTGAAAGTATTGGAGAGACTGATCGACACGTACTAACGTGACACCATTCCCAGTCGGTTGCCTTCCAGCATGCCTGCTGGAAGGGTACATCGGTGGATATGGCGTTGCATGCCTTAGTAGGCCATATCATGGAACACAATTTAACGCGGAGCAATTCGAAACCTTCCTGACTGACAATAAAATGCTCTGGCAGCAACATAAGGATGCATCTTCCGCAAATACTGATGGCATATCGGAGAACCATACACCCAACAACCGGCAAATCATACCATCCATGTTAATTCTTGGGCGGCAGATACCATCACGGTTGGAGCTGATATTACCGCAAAACGAAAAAAAATCGTTACGAACACGATCAACCATTAAAATGTTTCATCACCGGAGAAAGAGTAGCGGTTCGCGACTATTTTGGCAAGAACAAATGACAGTTTGGTAGAGTGATCAATCAACAAGGAGACCTACTCTACCAAATTCTTCTTGATAACCAACGAACCTGAAAGCGGCATGCAGATAAACTTCGCGAATTGGGCGATTCAGCATCAACAGAGTGCTAGATAGACAAAAAAAACGTAACGGACAGTTTGGTGGGCATCCGAAGATGCCCCTGGGGGCGGAGCCTGAGGTAGCATAGTTACCGTGAAGGTCGGGCTGTGCCATCTGGCAAAGACAAAGGCCCCTCAACGAGCTAAGCAGCGGTCTATGACTGCTGTAGCTTAGTCCGGGAGACGTGGGCGGGTTTTCACCGCTCGTTGCTCCTGTCCATTATGTATTAACAAAAATTCATAGACCTGGGGAAAACAACACAAACATGGGAAGCAAAAATAGGGAATAAGAACAAAATGGTGCGATAATTGTGGACGGCCTAGATGCCCTCGCGCTCAATTCGGGGTCCGGGTGTAATAGGACCCTCGGCCTCTGGTTTCGTACCACCGACAGATCACTACTCATCAGGTGCTGCCTTCGATCTGCCTGTGGCAGAAACCTGACCAGAATATGGTTCATTACAGGGAAACTACAAGGCCTGCAAAGAAGTAAAACCTAAGGACTGAGTGTGCTGCAGAAAACGAAAAAAGCGATCTGGGCTCTTGAGCTAGCCGGCAACCTTTATAGAGAAGAAAAATAGCAAAGAGTTCAGAAAAAAACTGCATCATCAGATGATCAACAGCTTACAGAGAATCCTAAGGTCAGCAGAGGTGCAACACTGCATTCCTTACCGTAATTCACTCATAAGCTCTGTAAGATGCTGAGCACACGAATAATAGAAAAATGCAATACTACCTGTAAAGAAAATTTTTAAGTTACTCAAAAGGACAATCTGGTAAACAAAAAGGTATCTAGGGCTCCTCCGCACTTCGTCCGGTCATCGAAGAAACTTCAAATGCCGGCAATTCGAAGCCTTTATGGAGGCCTTAAGTGCGTGGCTAAACCACAAAAGACGAACACAAAGCCAGGACTACCTTGTTAAACTGAATTTAAAAGGAAAACATAAAAGAACTACGATTGGGGTAAACCCCAATCATGCAATACTCTAGATGAATTTGAACCTGGTTTTTGAATCTAACTGATATAGTTAATTAAGTGTTAAGTACAAAATTTCAGCCCGATAAATTGTATACGTACTGAGTAAATAGGCTTAACGTATTTCATGAAATAGTGCAGTTTGTATGGGAGGGGGTAGAAGGAGGGTGAGGATTACAATAAATTTTATAATGTAGGTTACAATTATCATAAAAGTGATATATTCAAAATTTCAAAGCAATATGTTTTATTGTTTCTGAGAAAATCTGATTATTGTAAATTATCAAAAATGTGTCATTTTGTATGGGAGGGGGTAGACGGAGTAAGGGCAATCGATTAATTTTTTTGAATCTAACTGATATTGTTAATTAAGTGTTAAGTACAAAATTTCAGCCCGATAAATTGTATACGTACTGAGTAAATTGGCTTAACGTATTTCATGAAATAGTGCAGTTTGTATGGGAGGGGGTAGAAGGAGAGTGAGGATTACAATAAGTTTTATAACATAGGTTACAATTATCATAAAAGTGATATATTAAAAATTTCAAAGCAATATGTTTTATAGTTTCTGAGAAAATCTGATTATTGTAAATTTTCAAAAATGTGTCATTTTGTATGGGAGGGGGTAGAAGGGGTGGAGCGATTTAGCCCGTTCACGAACTTAGCCTTCATTTTTTGTCAAAAATAACGTGTGCAAAATTTGAACTTCATAGCTCAACGCGTTCTCGAGCTAGAGAGGTCACGGACGGACGGACGGACAGACGGACAGACGGACATCCGGTTTTGAGATATTCGAGTGATAATATGAACTTCTGTATCATTCATTTTTTTCTGCGAGCCTTATTTCTTAGCGTTACAAACTTTGTGGCAAACTTATAATACTCTCAGATTTCATCTAGAGTATAAAAAACATATTTGGTCTACAACTTAATAATGAGACTTTTTTTAGAGATGGCAACACCGATAAACCAATGGTAGTCCATCTTTGACATACATACCATTTGAAGTTTGTATTCATAAGCTGTCAATGTCAGTATAAACATTTCGTGTTGATTGTTGACAACGTATTTTACCGGACCATGGAAAGTTTCGAAAATTCACGAAAAAAACAACATTTGCGGGAAGTTTTACTTGGACATTATTTTGCTAAGAAGACTGCAGCTCAGAGTCATAAATTGCTCGTGGAAGTTTACGGTGACGATGCTTTTTCGCGTGCACAGTGTTTTCGGTGGTTTCATCGGTTCAAAAATGATAATTTCGACATTACCGACGAAGAGCGACCTGGCCAGCCAAAAAAGTTTGAAGACGAAGAATTGACGAAATTACTCGAAGAAGATTCGTGCCAAACTCAAAAAGAGTTGGCAATTTCGTTGGAAGTGACTCAGCAAGCCATATCGAAGCGGGTAAAATCACTGGGAATGATCCAAAAGCAAGGCCACTGGGTCCGTACGAGTTGAAGCCAAGAGATGTTGAGAGGCGCTTTTGCATGTGCGAACAACTGCTTCAAAGGCAAAGACGGAAGGGTTTTTTGCATCGTATTGTGACCGGCGATGAAAAGTGGATTCATTATGATAACCCAAAGCGAAAGAAATCATGGGGACCGCCCGGGCACCAATCAACATCGACCGCGAAGCCAAATATTCATGGTTCCAAGCTTATGCTCTGCATTTGGTGGGACCAGATCGGTGTTCTTTATTATGAGCTGCTAAAACCGAATGAAACCATTGACGGGCAGCGCTATCGACTGCAATTGATGCGTTTGAGTCGAGCATTGCGTGAAAAACGGCAACAATTTGCTGAAAGGCACGACAAAATAATTCTTCAGCATGACAATGCTCGCCCTCATGTTGCGCAAGTCGTGAAAACGTACCTGGAAACAACCAAATGGGAAGTGCTACCCCACCCGCCGTATAGCCCTGACATTGCTCCATCCGATTACTATTTGTTCGCTTCGATGACTCATGCGTTGGCTGATCAGCACTTCACTTCATATGAGGATACTAAGAACTGGCTCGATTCATGGATAGCCTCGAAACCCCAAGATTTTTTTCGCGACGGAATTCGTAGACTTCCCGAAAGATGGGAGAAAGTTATCGCTGCTGATGGCCAATATTTTGAATAATTTAGTTATATGAATAAATCTATGAACAAATGCCCAAAATTCCAAAAAAAGTCTCATTATTAAGTTGTAGACCAAATAAAAGAACTAAGATTGGGGTAAACCCCAATCATGCAATACTCTAGATGAATTTGAACCTGGTTAAAGCCAATAAATAATTTTGGTTGCAATCTTGGATGCATCGTTAAGACTTTGTTGATCCCATCACCTCTCAGATTTCATCTTACGTACTGAGTAAATAGGCTTAACGTATTTCATGAAATAGTGCAGTTTGTTTGGGAGGGGGTAGAAGGAGGGTGAGGATTACAATAAATTTTATAATGTAGGTTACAATTATCATAAAAGTGATATAGTCAAAATTTCAAAGCAAGATGTTTTATAGTTTCTGAGAAAATCTGATTATTGTAAATTATCAAAAATGTGTCATTTTGTATGGGAGGGGGTAGACGGAGTAAGGGTAATCGATTAATTTTTTTGAATCTAACTGATATTGTTAATTAAGTGTTAAGTACAAAATTTCAGCCCGATAAATTGTATACGTACCGAGTAAATTGGCTTAACGTATTTCATGAAATAGTGCAGTTTGTATGGGAGGGGGTAGAAGGAGGGTGAGGATTACAATAAGTTTTATAACATAGGTTACAATTATCATAAAAGTGATAAATTAAAAATTTCATAGCAATATGTTTTAAAGTTTCTGAGAAAATCTGATTATTGTAAATTTTCAAAAATGTGTCATTTTGTATGGGAGGGGGTAGAAGGGGTGGAGCGATTTAGCCCGTTCACGAACTTAGCCTTCATTTTTTGTCAAAAATAACGTGTGCAAAATTTGAACTTCATAGCTCAACGCGTTCTCGAGCTAGAGAGGTCACGGACGGACGGACGGACAGACGGACATCCGGTTTTGAGATATTCGAGTGATAATATGGACTTCTGTATCATTCATTTTTTTCTGCGAGCCTTATTTCTTAGCGTTACAAACTTTGTGGCAAACTTATAATACTCTCAGATTTCATCTAGAGTATAATGATACAAAGTGTCTACACTGCATGCAGATACATCGAAACATGGATATGTCTTTGCTTACCGACTGCGTGTAACCTGTTGTGTTGAAGATATCGACGTAAGTTTTATAAAAATCCCAGTATAGTTATACTGGATGAAATCATTCGACAAAACACATCCCATGCCTTCGGTAGGCTTAAGACATATCCATGTTTCGATGTATCTGCATGCAGTGTAGATACTTTGTATCATTTTTTTATCCGTTCCAGTAGAATTGGCACAAACGAGGACCGTCAATCGCTCTTTACTCAGCTTTCCTCCGTGGCATTTTTCGTTTTTTTTAGTACCAACGATTTATCTGGCATCAATTTAAAAAATAAGCCGAATTCGTCTGCGTTATAAATGTCTGATGGGTTGTAACCGGAAGTGAGGACCGAAATTTGTTTTTTTTTTTCCAGTCAGACGCTATCTCGGGATTTACAGAACTTGATTCGCCACTAATTTGCATGTAAATGATGGAATGCCTGTTTTTAAATCTGTCAAGCCACCCAGTCGAAGCAGTAAAGTTGGGAATTTCCAAAGAGCTAGCCACTTGCAAAGCCTTCTCCTGCAAAATGGGGCCACTTATCGGGATGTTGGAGGTCGTGGCCTGGATAAACCAATCTTTTAATATTGTTTCCAGCTCTTCATACTTTCCAGTCCGTAGTTTTTTTGCGGCTGGTTCCTTCGTGGGCCGAAACTAACTCTTTACGTTTTCGCAAAATCGTACGTAATGTCGAATTTTTTTTTTTTTTGACGCGGCAAAGTCTTTTTGATTTGAAGTTGATTCTTCGTACGCTTTTATTAATTCAACTTTTTCTTTCACCGAAAACGATTTTCGCGACATTTTTCGGTTTGACACCACCGTGGAAAATAAAACACTGACACAATGAAAAGCGAACAAGGCAAAAGACCAAAGCAGACAAAGTCTGAATTCAAGGAAACATATTGAAGAGGTTTGTTGGAAGAAAATTTTTCGAATGAATGTAAACATTCTCGGAATCCAAACCAATCAAAAAATGCATCGAATCTCTATATTCTCGAAATCCAAACAATTGACTTGATGTTTATGATTTACAAAGAAAAACAAATTTTCTTAATCACCCATCGGAGCGTTATAAACGGGAAACTGGAGCGTTAAAGCGAACAAAAATTCTATAGAAAATGAACCTTAGGGGCCGGGACCAAGGAAAAAGAGCGTTATAACCGAGAAATCGTTATAAGCGGGAGCGTTATAACGAAGTTTTACTGTATCTGGTGGCAGTGTGGATACTCGTCATAAATTCTGCTTTGCTTTGTCCTGTCCGCTTGGGCTCCTTTCTCTCGCGGATCGTTTCGTTTTCGTTTGCATGGCGTGTGTGCAATATTCACCTCCTCTCGTGCACCCTGTTCCATCTACATGTTCCATCTACCCGTTCGGTACAGTTTGCAGACTGCAGCCTATCGACATTTCTCTAAGTACGTTTCTGCTAATCGCAATCACGCTTCCCACCATCTTTTCTCAATCGGACGTGTATTGTGTATCTATTGTAAAATCGCTCCCACACTATCCGCCTCATTCCGCCCCTTTAATGAACAGTCCGGGTCCGGCACACATAATCCGTTTCTCAAGTAACGCGTGCGACTCTATGCGATTGTGTCCGGCAAACAGAAAGGGAAACTAACAAAAGTAAACAAAACATTCCAACACACGCACAAAGAGAATGCACAAGAAAAATTTTGGAATTTTTGCAGAAGGGGGGGGGCATTTGATCTTCTGCAGACCTCTGAATGTACATCATGTCACGATGAGCTGCCCGGAACTGTAACATCCTGCGACGAATATTTCTCTATTTCGGGGCTTGGAAGATTTTTACTCGCGCAGTACGAATCCGCCATTTTATTTTATGATATGTTTATTGCACGTGTGGTGGGGGCCCACATTGTGGGCCAGTCAGACCTCAAATCGCCGCCATTGCAAATGCACAACCACAGTTGCTGGATCACCCGATTTGGATAGAATGAACTTCATCCGCGATGGCTCTCGCTCTCTATCTTCGGGGGGGGGGGGGGGGGGGGGGGGCGGGAACTATGTAATGGACACACTCTCAAATTGCGTCTGCGCATGTCCAAATGTTAGTCGAACTGACTACTTGCTACTTTTTCTGGGACCCTATTGATTCAGATATGTAGTACAACGCGCGCTATTTTATTTGTTTGGATTCCAGCCATTTTAAACATTTTGGAATTTTTGCGGAAAGGGGGCATTTGATCTTCTGCAGACCTCTGAATGTACATCATAACATATAACATCCTGCGACGAATATTTCTTTATTTCGGGGCTTGAGAGATTCTAACTCGCCTAGTATAAATCCGCCATTTTGTTCTATTTGTTTATTGCACGTGTGGTGGGGGCCCACATTGTGAACCAGTCAGACCTCAAATCGCCGCCATTGCAAATGCACAAACGCAGTCGCTGGATCACCCGATTTGGCTCGAATGAACTTCATCCGCTCTCGCTCATCTTCGGGTGGCGGGAACTATGTACACTCTCTCAAATTGCGTCTGCGCATGTCCAAATGTTAGTCGAACTGACTACTTGCTACCTTTTCTGGGACCCTAGTGATTCAGATAGTACAACACGGGCTATTTTATTAAATGATGAATGGGAATTGGCGGAAATTGAAGGTCATTGAAAGTCCGCCCGTTCACCCGTACACTATGTTATTTCTTGCCGTCCACAACGTCAACCTTTATCGCTATCAAATCAACATCCCAACATGTACACACAGGATCCCCGCAAGCGCACCGCCCGCGCGGATCTACAAGCAACAGCCATGCACAATGACCACTTCACTCAAACGACATGCACAACCAGAAAAGAAAAATTTTCAATGGGCTTGTTTCCTCTTCTGACCCCCGAGTAGAAAAACAGACATTTCGTGTGACGGACAGATTTTTAGGATGACCCCCAGCTATAAGACATATCCATGTCAAAACTACTCTATAGGAATGATGGAGGTGCTACAGAGGAAAGCACAGCTACTTCAAAGGAAAATACGTGAAGTAAAGTGGCAACTCCTAAGACTTAAAGCATGTAGGCTTAATGTGTGGGGAGATAAAAATCGGTACAAGGACTAAAAGGAAACCAGATGAGGTCGTTTTTAGTCCTGTTGTTTACCTGAAATGGGCCCCACGTTGGGCGCCAAAATTTTACATTTTTCGTCCATGGACGAAAAGGACCCAATATCATCTCCGGTCCTCATTTCTTGATTTAACATTATGTGTATTTATCTCACACGAAACCATGTTTGCAATCTGATTTATCTTTTTTTTCCATTTCTTGGTCGTCCCACTGCACCAGTCCTTAAACACTTCGGAATGTTTAGGTATTCCAACTCTTTGAGACTTTTTCTGTACGCTTTCGTTTTGCCTAAGAAGACCTTAGGACTGGTATTCCTTCCAATTCCCTTCCTTTTCATCATCATCATCATCATCATGGCGCGACAGCCCGACATCGGGCTTTGGCCTTTCCTTTAAACGTGACTTTTCCCTTCCTAACAAGCATTGATTTGCCTTGTGGTTGGCCTCGGGTGGTAGCTGACCACGTGGTGAAAGGTATCCTTTCTTCTTGAGACTCGTGAAAGTTGATATTGTTGTCGATTAGGTGACCAGGAAGAAGGGAAAACCCAGCACCACCTATTTGTGGCAGGTCAAGAGTTTACGGTACTTATTATGCATTTATTGTTTCAGATCGCCCTCTCAGCTTACTTTGATTCTGCCCTCAAGGGATTGTGCACTCGTGAAATGGACATTGGTGTCAGCTCTACAAACCATTTCCGCGATTGTAGGAGATATGTAAGTTGACAGTCAGCGATCCGTTCAATCTCTTCGTGTTGTGTCCAATTTTCACCGTTCAGGAGGGACTTATATTTCTACCTCTCAGGTCTTCGCATAATATGTATATGACCTATGACGGCGCGAAATGTTGGATTCTGCATAAAGGTAAGGTGTCGGGAGACTTTGAAATTCGCGGTGGAGTTCGGCAGGGGTGCATCCTCTCACCGATTCTATTCCTCATTGTGATGGGCAATGTATTGCATGCAGCCCTATCCGGACTCGACAGAGGAATTCAATGGACTTTGACATCTTATCTACAACATACACGGTAAAAAATTTTGGCCTAAATTTTAATCTTTTCGGCATTGGAAATATGACCCGACCGAAAAAATATTAAATTGTAATAAGTTGAAATGATTAGAAACCGGTCAGTTTAAGTTTAAGTATTAAAATGAAGACATATTTGGTTTAGATATATAATAAACGGGTAGGCTTAAAATTTAATCTGCAGATATTAAAAAAAAAACATTAATTCTGCTGCATTTTTTTTAAACCTTCTGTAAGTTTTCTTTTTCAATTCCATTAGTTTTTCAGTTTTCTAAACTACCAAATCCTTTGTTAATCCCATCGCAGGTTAGCCAGCCAGTTTCAACTTTTTCGCCGTGGCGGGGAATCGAACTTGTGAACTCCGTGTTGTAGTATTGCGACCTAGACCGCTCGGCCACGCAGCATAATATTTTGAGCTGACAGCAAGTAGTTATGCTGACGCTTGAGACTAAAAAATAAACATTGTGATGTTACATTTTAATTTCACTTTGATTAGAAATTAATGCGAGAAATTTGCTTTCAATCTGCTCATGACTAAACTTTGCAAATTTTAATAGAAATATATTAATTATCTTGAGGATTAAACGCTGGGAAAAGTCGACAATAGATTACATTTTAATCCGCATTCAATTACAAACAAAGTAAATTTCTCAAATGATTAAATGTTAGCTTTTCTTGTATTGTATTTTTTTTTTGAATCAAACCTTCGGTTTAGAAAAAAATCCCAAATTTTTTACCGTGTACGCTGACAACATATGCCTACTCTCCCACCAAATCATGGATCTGCCCGCAATGGCGTTAGATCTCGAGAGAGAGGCAAGCAAGGTTTGGCCAAAAATTAATACCAACAAGCCCAAGGTTCTTAGCCCGCCATTGCCAAAAAGAATTTCGACACCTATTGCCATCAGTATTAATGGGAAGCCTGTGGAGATGGTGGACAACTTCGTCTACCTGGGTAGCATTGTTGCCGAAAATGGTGGTACGGAGCAGAATATCGCTCGTCGTATCAACCAGGCTAAATGCGCATACGGAATGCTATATAATGCTAAATCTGGAAAAGCAGTTATCTCAGCATCAAGACCAAGCTGGGCGTGTTTCGCTCTCTGGTACTGTCTGTGCTTTTGTATGGGAGCAGTACATAGAAGGTTTTCGTAAGAGTTACCAGAAAGCTGCAAGTTTTCGTCAACTCATGTCTTCGACGAATTCTAAGAATATTCTGGCCCGAAAACAATATCAAATGAAGAGATAAGTTGGCGTACGGGCCAGATGCCAATCGACGAATTGATACTCAGGCGAAAATGGCAGTGGATTGGTCACACATTGCGGAAGAGTAATAAATGCATTGCTTTGCATGCCATGAAATGGAACCCCATTTCCAACCAAGGCCAACCAAGAGGGGGTCCTAGAATCACATGGCGTCGATCTGTGGCAAAGGAGTGTCAGGCACTAGGTACATAAGTCTTTTGGGGAGTTGCGTTCCATTGCCCAGAACAGAGTAGAGTAGTTGACGCGCTTTGCCCCACTAGCGGTTAAGGCAAAGTAGTGGTATAAGTTAGCACGCCAGTTCCATTATTCATGTCATTCCCCGTTCCGATTCAAGAGTTCCATCGCATCTCGAAATCTCACTACCACCGACAATCGGTCTCTTCTCATCTCGACCGCCATCGGATTAGGATCTAACCGACCACGCCGTAAAACCATAAGTTTTGTAACGTTCTGAAAAACATATTTTATTTAATAATAAAATAAATTCAAAACGAGATCAGGTATTTAACTGGCGCCCGAGCAGGGACCTGAGATAAAGTTGCAAACAAACGAAAGTTAAAAACGAGAGTTACAAACGAAAGTTGCATCTTCTCAATTGGTCCACTAACTAGCCCTAAATTTTATAATTTTACTTTTGGGTAAATGGGAGAGAATCACCATCACAAACCGTGAAGCGCAAAACAGTCCAGCATTAATTTCGATAACATTGTCGACAACATACGAGTATTTCGCATCTACAAGTGCTAGTCAGTACCCGCAGCCGCGACAATAAACAGCAGCGACAAACAATCTACCTGCGAACTCATCAATAAGTTGTTGGCGACATTTTTGCATCAACGAGTAATCGATTGCTAGCAGAAGTAGCTGAACTCGACAAGCGACAAAATTGAATCTTCACCCGGGAGAAAAGGGGCCCCCCAGTAGCACCAGCGAAAAGGAGTCAGCAACTGCACTGACAGCCGCTCCACGTGGGAAAACAAACAATCGTAAGATTTAAAAAAAAATACATACATTTTAAACGTATTTCTATTCAAGGAAACATCTTTGTACTATTAGTTATAAAATTTTCGTGAAAAAATTTGTTCGGTGTGCGTGTAGTTAGTGCGTAGTGATAAGTTAAGGCGAGAGATAGGTTATATTTAATCCAAATGTCACGAAACGAGAACCTTGTGAGGCCACCCATCCTTAATAACATTGCATTCAACAATATCCCTAATGAGCAGCCTCCGCCACCAATTGAAGTCCGCGGTGCGGTTCCCATAGTGGAACAATCCGCTCAAAACGAGCAGTTATTATCCCAAATTGAAAATGTCGTTCGTGGAATCTTACTCAGAGAATGTCCTCGCATTGTAGATTCAATTATTAATCCGCGTATCGAATCGGGTCTTGATCGGGATCAATGCATCAGTGTGGATCAAATTGAAAATTTATCCGATATGGATAAAATACCAGATGTAGTAAAAAGTTTGCGCGAGTTTTCGGGACAGCCCGAAGAATTTAGCTCTTGGCGAAAAAGTGTCGATCGAATACTTCAATTGTATGAGCCATTAAAAGGATCCCCTCGCTACTTCGGAATCCTTAATGTTATTCGTAACAAAATAACAGGACACGCTGATACGGCTCTTGAGTCTTACAATACACCATTGAACTGGAATCGAATTTCAAAGTGCCTTGCAATGCATTATGCGGACAAACGCGACTTGGGTACCCTAGAGTATCAGCTGACGTGTCTCGTCCAAGGGAAGGACTCCATCCATAGCTTTTATCAATCAGTGTATCATCATCTGTCACTAATTTTAAATAAGATATCATCTTTGGAATTAGGAGTCGAAGCAATGAATGTCATGATTAGCTCATATAGGGATAAAGCGCTGGATACATTTATTCGGGGACTTAAGGGTGACTTGCCCAAACTTCTTTCCATGCGCGAACCTATTGACTTGCCCCAAGCGTTGCATCTTTGCTTGAAACTAGAAAACGTTAGTTATCGTGTACAACATGCAACAACCAACAATTACGTCATGCATCGCACTCAGCAACAATTTCCACCTCCCATCGCTCCAAGGCAAGCCATCTCGTACAATCCTCCAGTGCCCGCACCGCGTCGTGTTTTTTACCCAGAGCTTGCGCATTTTTCGCAAGTAACGCAAAGGCCAGCCTTCTATATCCCTAGGCAGCAACTCCCGAATCAACTTCCTCAAAGTTTCCCTAGAACTAGCCACCAAAATCCAAACTATTTCTCTTCTGAACCGCGACCTCAGCCAGAAGCTATGGACGTAGATCAGTCGACTCACGCTCGAGTCGTTAACCAAAATCGATCGCGGAATACCCCTCCGAAGAGACTTCCAAACTCGATTCAAGTACATCACCCTAATAAATATCAGAGAACCTTCTATACTCACAGTTCCAATTCGAAAAACGATAATACGGGCTACGACGATACTTATAATACCAGTGAAACGTTAGACGACCAAACGTTCGTCGATTATACCACTGTGGAGAGCTATGAGCAAACGCTGGCCGATTATATTGCGTTGGAAAACTCTGAGCGACCGGAGTCAGGGAGTAATAAGGCAGACATCCAACTATCAAACGATTGCCAAGATGTTCATTTTTTAGATTAGCTGACTCTTCGCTCCCATATTTCGAATATAGGGCGAAGAGTGGGAAAGTCTTTAAGTTTCTTATAGATACGGGATCTAACAAGAATTATATTCAACCATGCTGCGTTCGAAACCCAATTGAAAATCACAATACGTTCTACGCTAATTCTGTCGCTGGAAATATAAAAGTTACTCACCATGCTCTCATTGATTTATTTGGCCAATCTATCCCCAAACTTATATTTTTTATACTTCCTTCGCTGAAATCATTCCACGGTATTTTGGGAAATGACAGTTTAAAGGAACTTAACGCTACCATCCATACCGCCGATAACCTGTTAACACTCCAAGGCGATTTAAAAATCCCAATAAAGCAATACGTTTCTCAATCTGTTAATAACATCAATATTCGTACATCGCACCTAACGTTAGATCAAAAACATAAACTCTTTTCCTTGTTGAAGCAGTATTCGAGCCTGTTCTCTGATCCAAATGAACGTCTTACTTTCACTACTAAAGTTAAAGGGGAAATTCGGACCATGGATAAAAATCCAGTCTTCTCAAAATCATACCCATATCCTATGGCCTTAAGACCCGTCGTAGAAACGGAAATAAAAAAACTCTTGGAAGATGGCATCATACGACCATCTCAATCTCCATATAACGCACCTGTCTGGGTTGTTGCAAAAAAATCAGAGGCTTCCGAGGGAAAAAAGTATAGGCTAGTGATAGATTATAGGAAATTGAACTCCGTGACAATCCCCGATCGCTACCCTATACCGGAAATAAATGAGGTCTTAGCAAATCTTGGAGATAGCAAATTTTTCAGCGTCGTCGATCTTAAAAGTGGGTTCCACCAAATACCACTGAAGGAGTCCGACATCGAAAAAACCGCCTTTTCCGTTAATAACGGTAAATACGAGTTTACTCGCCTTCCTTTCGGACTTAAAAATGCACCCTCCATATTTCAACGCGCTCTTGACGATATTCTTAGGGAACACATAGGCATTCGGTGTTACGTCTATATTGACGATATCATCATATTTGGAGCGAGCGAAACCGAACATCTGGAAAATATAAGACGCATATTTCATACTTTAGAGCAAGCTAATATGAAAGTGCAAGTGGACAAATGCGAGTTTTTCAGAAAATCCGTTGAATTCCTCGGATTTATAATTTCCGAAGATGGCATTAAAAGTAACCCGAAAAAGGTGGAAGCTATAGCCAATCTTCCACCTCCCACAACGTTGAAGGAATTAAGATCGTTTCTTGGTATGGCCGGCTATTATCGCCGATTTATTCGCGATTATGCCAAGCTAGCAAATCCTTTGACGACATTGCTAAGAGGAGAGGAAGGAAGGGTATCTAAAACTGCGTCTAGCAAAGTTAAAGTATATCTAGACGAAAATGCCCTTGCAGCATTCCAACAAATTAAAGATTCACTTACTTCACAGGAAGTGATGCTTTCTTATCCTAACTTCGATAAACCTTTCGAACTGACCACTGATGCCTCGCAGAATGCTATAGGGGCTGTTCTTTCTCAAGAGCATAGACCAATTACATTCCTGTCTCGATCGCTTAATAAGACCGAAGAATATTACGCTGCAAACGAGAAGGAGATGTTGGCGATAATTTGGGCTTTAAATTCCTTACGAAATTTCCTTTATGGTTCCCGGAAGGTTATAATCTTCACTGACCATCAACCCCTCACGTATGCGCTGAGCAATAAAAATGCTAATGTCAAGCTGAAACGTTGGAAGGCTATACTAGAAGAATATAATTACGAACTTCAGTATAAGCCCGGAAAAGCCAATGTTGTAGCCGACGCGCTTTCTAGATCGCCGAAGCCATCCGATGTAAATTTAATGACAGCAAGTGCACACAGTCATGAAAGTTCACCCCATAATCTAATAATTTCAGTTGAGACCCCTATAAATACTTTTCAGAATCAAATTAACCTGAAGCATGGTGAGGGAACATCATACCACTTTGAACGCCCATTCACAAACTATCTAAAGCATACCTTCATCGAACCCAATTACACCAAAGGAAAGCTGATAGGGATACTGAAAAGATATCTGAACCCAAATGTAGTCAATGGAATTGTGGCTAGGGAGGACACCAGAGGTATCATTCAGGAGATCTTTCCGCTTTATTTCAATAGCTATAAAATCCGATTTACTCAAACGGAAGTCGAAAATGTTACCGACGAAACATCACAGAATGAAATTATTTTGAAATTTCATAAACGTGCCCACAGAAATTCTAAGGAGAATAAACTCCAGATACTTCAATACTATTATTTCCCTAAAATGTCTGCAAAAATAAAGCAAATAGTAAGGCAATGTATAGTGTGCAAAGAGAATAAGTACGATCGCCATCCGAATAATCCGCTTCTGAAGGCAACACCAATTCCAGAATTTCCTGGCCACACTCTTCATATCGATATTTACTTAACAGAAAAACGTATTGTACTGACAGCCCTAGATAAATTTTCCAAATTTGCCCAAGCCAGAATAATAAAGTCCCGGTCCATTCAAGATATCCAAAAACCTCTTAGAGAACTTTTATTCTTTTATGGAGTACCAAAGTGTGTAGTTATTGACGGAGAAAAATCATTGAATTCCGCATCAATAACTTTTATGATGCAAGATCAACTAAATATTAGTATCTACAAAACACCATCCTACAAAAGTGAAGTCAACGGTCAAGTTGAGAGGTTCCACTCAACTTTGACCGAAATAATGAGGTGCCTGAAAACAGATGGCATCCACAGAACATTCGAAGAACTATTAGAACGATCTGTTTTCGAATACAATTCAACCATTCATTCAACGACTGGAAAAAAGCCTATCGAGCTTTTTTATGGAAGGATTGTGTCCACAAGTCCTGAACAACTTGAACAGTCAAGAAAATCTAATATCGAAAATTTGAAAGCCAAGCAGCAGAAAGACCTACAATCGCACAATAAACATAGAAAACCGATCAAAGACTACGCAGCAGGAGAAGAAATTTACGTTAAAAATAATAAACGCTTAGGCTCTAAACTTTCTCCAAGGTACCGGAAGGAAATCGTTAGGGAAAACAATCCAACCGCCATTATTACCGAATCTGGTAAAAACATACACAAAAGTGATATTAAAAACTAAATTTGTCCTTCATTTTATTTTATTGGTTTATTTATCGCAAGGCATACATAGTGGATCACAGGGAATCTCTTTCGATTGACATAATCGGAACCGAAACATATTGTACTGAAAATAGCAACAGAACTAAACACCATGAAATTATTATTATAAATAAAAAATAAAGAATTTTGCATGAATTGCTTGTTGAAAATAATCATTAGATTACCATTGAAAACGAAAAACAAAAAAATGTTTGTTAAAAATTATGTTTAATAATGAAACGGAATGGAAATTACGAAATATTAGAATTCAATTTAGATAGTAGACTAAAAGAATGTAAATTTTCATATAAAATAGAATACATATCTAAATCATTGCTTTCATGAACTGTTAATTTTCAAAATGATTTAAAAGAAAAAATGGTTTGTAAGATAAAAAATTAATACTTTTGGAATTATAAAAAACTATGAAAAATCAAATTGGTAAAGATGCCATAAAACTATGGAAATCATAGTTACACTAATATTGTACATGCAAGCTTAAAGTTACTACCCTTCTAGATTCTAAGTATGTAAATTTAAACTCGAATTAATCTGAGTCAATCGAATAGAATTGAGGAACGTGGACAACAATAATTCGCAAGAATCGGCCGGTAGCAAATATCAACAAGTCATCAGACGATCGAGGACGATCATTCTTAAGACGGGAGGAGTTAGCACGCCAGTTCCATTATTCATGTCATTCCCCGTTCCGATTCAAGAGTTCCATCGCATCTCGAAATCTCACTACCACCGACAATCGGTCTCTTCTCATCTCGACCGCCATCGGATTAGGATCTAACCGACCACGCCGTAAAACCATAAGTTTTGTAACGTTCTGAAAAACATATTTTATTTAATAATAAAATAAATTCAAAACGAGATCAGGTATTTAACTTATATGTACTATAGATCGCTTTAGCACACATGAACTTCTGCAGAGAGTGAGAGGAGAGAGGGAGGAAGATTTGCTATTGGAGTTGAGGTATTACATTACATACATTTTTGACTAATTATACCCTAGACTTTTAGTAAAGGGGATATTGTTTTTGTCACGACGAAAATATGTAACACCTTAAAGGAGGCTCCGGAGGTATAGCGATGTATAGGTATACATATAAATGATCAGGGTCACCTCCTGATTCGATTAAGTCTGTCCGTCTGTCTGTCTGTCTGTTCACACGATAACTTTCGATAGAATGAATTTTGGTTAAATATTGGCAGTATGATCTAGTTGGTTGGTATTTAAAATGGGCATGATCAGGCCAAGAGAACGCCTACCTCCACTACATATGTAAAATAATTAAATGTATCTATAACTCCCGACTAAATAAACATGAAAGGCTCTTGCTTTGGTAGATTGTTCGTGAGGGTAATCTCATATTCTCCTGGAAGAACAAAATCGATCAGTTGAAAACTACGGTACTTTTCCTACAAAGAGCCCCGTACTACCCTAAGTTTCAGGTTTTTTGTCTATAACTCTTGAACCAATTCACGTAGACACCTGATTTTTGGCATGTAACCCCCAGGCAAGAAGCAGCTTGAGTATAAATGAGATGGGCTTAATCAGATCAAAGGAACGCCGACCTCCGCTACAGATTTCAAAAAATTAGTTATTCTTTTAATTACGATAACTTTGGACAGAATGATGCTAGGGAGTTGGAAATTTGGTAGAATATTGGTAATGAGATCTAGTTAGTTGGTATTGAAAAAAGGCAAGATCCGATCCGAGGAACCTTTACCTCCCTACAAATGAAACTTCAATTAAGCGATAACGTTTGATAGAATGAAGCTAGTGTTAAAGTTAAATGAATTTTGAAATTCCCGCCTTCTTTTGTAATTGTCTTTAGTCAGCACTGTCTAATATGACAACACTGTAGTTTAAGAAGTTTATATCCTCTTCCGTGCTTGACCGTCCAGATGTACAGACGTGTTTTGAATTAACTAAATAAATCTGTGAGAAACTAATCCAATCGTATTGTTAATCGGTCTAAATTTATCAGATAGAGATTTGAAATTTTGCTTAAATGTTCATAGCATGATCTAATTGGTGGCAATGATGGGCAAGATCTGACCCCAGGAACTCCTACCTCCCCTACAAATGAAACTTCAACTAAGCGATAACTTCGATAAAATGAAGCTAATGACTTGAAAAACTCGACAAATATTTGTAGAATGGGTAAGTTAATTGGTTTTCAGAATGGTCAACATCCTCCTGAATGAGTGCTAACCTCCCCTATAAACTGGTCATATATTAAACTCACTTTTCATGCAAATGGTCGTTTCCAATTGATACTTTTGGTATCACCACTAAGTTTGTACAAGTCTAGGGTATATACGCTTCGGAATCCGGGCCTGGTTTTCATACCCTAGGTTTTCTTATCGTCTGGCAAAAGTAGCCTTTCTCAATAATAATAGTCTATGAATTTTTTTTTTGTTTATATTTTGATCGTTGAACAAATCTTTAAAATATTTTGACTGACATCAATATTTCGATAACTTTTTTTTCTTGTATACATTTCGCTAGCTACGTAACGGACTTATATTGTAACAGAATATTTCACATACACCCAAATTTTTACTCATTATCTCTGTCGTTACGATCACCTAATGCCCGTACCACATTATGCGGGGCCCGCCGAATCACGACCCAAGTGAATATTGGCGACACATTCTTTTACGTACCTGTTACGGGGATAGTACTATTGGGTGTACAGCTTTGCTTCCGCCGTTTTTTCCTGGAATTGTAATGAATGGTAGAAATCATCTTAGGTGGATTCCATAGTGGTAAATTTGCAATACAATAATTTTTATTGCGTTTGAAAAGTTGCCTAAATAATTACTTATCGTCACTAAATAATTACTTTCAAAACTAATTTTGTAAATATTTGGTGGAGATAAGTAATTGTTTCGTTCGCATTCCGAACCGATTCACATTGGGTATTGTAAATTTATTACTACGGAATCCGCCTACGAGTCTCGAAGTTCGCCAGTCGGGAAGGCAAAAAACTAAGACCGGCCTATTTGCTTCCTAGATTGTGATCCAGCCGGTCGTAATTTCGACTAAGCGCCCCCACAAAAAAAAAGACAAAATCCAAAGGTAAGCCATGTGCTCGAAAGCCTGCTTAATCTAATCCACTTTTTGTGCTTGGTGACCTTTTTTTTAGGGATCTGTTTATTTGGTATGTAAATATTTACCAAATCAAACATACAAAAAGAAAAACTTACAATTGGAAGAGATTTAGACGGAATTTACCGGCAGATAAAGAACCGCCTGATCAATATCGGCACTGTAACGCCGCATTCTGCGAAATTCGCCCCGGTTGGAAATTATTACCAATTGTTACCTGAGATCCAAAATAGTATCTGAGCAAGTTGAAAAACAATCAACAACATACATATAACCTAGTTTATAGTAAAATACATATAACAAAAATGATAGTGCCTCTATAAATTGTTCCGAAATTCAAGTGTCAAGTGGCATCCATACATAAATAATAGCAAGTCATAGTGCTCGTGCCCGTGAATTGTATGAGTGATGCAAAAGTTTGATCGGAAGGTGGCCACAGCCATATTATGCGTAAGCAATTTCGCAGCTCAAGCCTGCAAACTTCCTTATGTCAATACAGAGTTAGGAATTTTGCTTGGCAAGTACGCTTGACCGATCTGGCCGGTCCAAAAAAGATAACATTGCCACATCCAAGTACAGTAGAGCATCGATAATTGTGAGTCCACTGTTGTGGACAATTTCCACGCAAAAACAATTACTTTGCATTTGAATTCGTGTGGAAACCGCTTATTACCGTGGTAATGGCTTTGTTTTGAGTGAGAATTAGATATTCAAGTGTCGTATAGAGCGCCGCGTTCTGTTCGTATTCTGGAGGCGAAATTGTGCCACTATTTATGGCGTTTATTCAGCATTTTCATTATAATTACGAAACTTGATAAGGTTGTGGATTTACGGATCACCGCAAACCCATTGACCGCTGCTCGTCCGTGATTAAGACCGATATTTCGAAGATCATCTCTTAACGGGCGCTACGAGTATTTCTTTTCCAGGTACCAGCATACAAGGCTTAATGATCATTGCTCATGATATCAGGCCTATGAGTTGAAATACAGGCTAGGAAGCAAACACCAAGTAGTCAATACTACAGAGTAATAAAAAAAAAAATTAAAAAAATTAGGAAAATATAGATTTATAAATAAGTGTCGTACGGTAGAACTATACTCGTATACTACCGATATATGTATATACCATATACCGAAATATTTGATTGGATTATCGCGTTAATTTTGTCAATTGAAAACAAGTAACGTGTGAGGAACGAATGCATACTTGCGCAGGAGCGCGCGACTAATTCCTCGCACACGTTTAGTTATTTTTTTTTATTCTCCATTAGTTTTGGGATAGGAATTTATAAATTTATTATTATTATTTATAAGTAAAAGCTAGGTTTACACACGTATTTAGTGTTGAAAGTGCTATGTCAACAACTTCGATAAGTCCAGTCTACATAAAGTCAGCATATGAACATACCTATATTTAGCGAGATCACTTTACCAATAGATATTGCCGACAACTATATATGTGCGCACATGACTTGTTACGCAGGATTACAAGTAAATTATACCATTAACGACTTGCAAATATGATTATATGCACAATTTTTTTTTTCTTGAATTGAATTATTGTAGTTGAAGTAAGAAAAAAAATGTAAAAGTGTGCTTTTAACAATGCAGTTGTATTATATAGAATCTTAATAAGAAATGATGCTTTATTAGAAAAAAACCTTTGAGTTTTCAGCTATCCCTCCTCTTCTTTTTGCGGACATGTAGTTAGGTAAACTAGCGTATTTTTTTTTCTCTGGGGGTTAAGACCACAATATTTGACGATCGCGCGCTTTAACCAAGGATGGGTGGGTCAACATTGCGATCCAGTCACAATACATCAGTGACTTAGAAAAAAATAGAACGAAGTTTTTTCCTTTTTCAGAGTGATGAGATTTTTTGTGTGTACCTATATATTTATTTACGGGCTTTGACATGCGACAATCACGTAACGTCCTGGAATAATAGTGCCAACGTAGAGTTCCGAACCCTCCACTATCTCACCGTCGCTGAGCGAGCACCCTAGCGCACGTCCCTTGGCAAAACTATTATAGGTGATCGACACTTACATGTCTGACAGACCTGCACAGTCGCCATGCCACACTGCACCGTACCAAAAGAATCGTTACAATTGGCGCCCAACGTGGGGCCCGTTTCTGGTACAGAACAGGACTAAGAAGGACCTCTTTGGGTTCCTTTTTAGTCCTTCCACCGAGTTGTATCCCCACAAGCACATTAAGGCTACTTGCTCTAAGTCTTAGAACTTAGCCATTTTCACTTAACGTATTTTCCCCTCAAGTAGCTGTGCTTTCCTCTGTAGCACCCCCATCCTTCCTATAGAGTAGTTTATCCTTTTAGTTTCAGTTCAACAAGGCATTCCTGGTGTTGTGTTTGTCTTTTGTGGTTTAGCCACGTACCTAAGGCCTCCATAAATGCTTTGAATTGCCGGCATTTGAAGCATCTTCGGTGACCGGACGAAGCGCGGAGGAGCCCTGGGTACCTTTCTGTTGCCAGGATTGTCATTATACTTCATTAATACTTTTGATGACATTATTGCATTTGTTTCTCTTATTGAGATGCTCAACAATTTTCAGAGATAATGAGTGAATTATTGCAAGGAATTCAGTGTTGCGCCTCTGCTATCCTCGTGATTCTCTGGACTCTGTTGATCATCTGAATAATGGAGAAATGTAGTATTTTTTTCTCTTTTCTCTTTGCTATTTTTCTCCTACACAATGGTTACCGGCTAGCGCAGGAGCCCAGTTTTTTTTCGTTTTTGCAGCACACTTTGTCCTCAGCTTCTACTTCTTGGCAGGCCTCGAAGTAGAAGCTGCCCTATAATGAACCATATTCTGGTCTGGTTGTGCTGCTTCCACCAGCAGATCTATGGCAGCACCTGATGAGTAAGGATCTGACGGTGGTACGAAACCAGAGGCCGAGGGTCCCATTACACCTGGACCCCAATACGAGCGCGAGGGCAAGCGAGCCATCTGCCAACCATTCCATCCTTATCGCCTCACTTTTTTTTATTCCCCATTTTTACCTCCCTTGTTTGTGTTGTCTTCCCCAGGCCTATGAGTTTTTGTTAATACGTGAAGGACAGGGGCAACGAGCGGCGAAAATCCCGCCCACGTCTCCCGAACTGAGCTACAGCAAGCATAGGCCGCTGCTTAGCTCGTTGAGGGGCCTTTTTCTTCGCCAGATGGCACGGCCCTTCCCGGTCATTATGCTACCAAAGGCTCCGTCCCAACACGGGCATTTTAGGATGCCCGCCAAACCGTCCGTTACAGAATTAAAAGCTTAATTGTCAAAAAGTACTTACAGATGTATTATTGAAAGTACTGTCTATCGCTAGCGACAACTTTCGCCCATCTCGCCAGCAATTTTCGGATTCCATCTCGGAAAAAGGAGGCGTCTTTCGACGTGATCCAAGATTCATCCATCCATTTTTCGACTTCCCCGTACGAACGAAAATTCTGATCAGCCAGGCCGTGCGCCATGGAACGAAACAAATGGCAGTCGGAAGAAGCGAAGTCTGGGGAGTACGGCGGTTGGGGCAAGATTTCCCATTTCAGGGATTCCAAGTATGTCTTGACCACGTTTGCGACGTGTGGCCGAGCATTATCATGCTGGAGGACGACTTTGTCGTGTCTCTCTTGGTTCTGTGGTAGTTTTTTCCTTTAATGCTCGACTTAATCGCATCAATTGCGTTCGATACTGATCTCCTGTGATAGTTTCATTCGGTTTCAGTAGCTCGTAGTATATTACACCGAGCTGGTCCCACTAAATGCAAAGCATAACCTTGGCGCCGTGAATATTCGGTTTTGCCGACGTTGAGGTGAATGCGGGCATTCCCCATGATTTTCTGCGCTTGGGATTATCGTAGCGGACCCGTTTTTCGTCGCCGGCTACGATGCGATGTAGAAATCCCTTCCGATTCTGCCTTTGAAGCAGTTGTACGCATACAAATAATCGCCGTTCAATTTCTCTCGGTTTAACTGGTATGGAACCCAATTTCCTTGTTTCTGAATCATGCCCATGGCCTTGAGGCGTTTCGAGATGGCTTGCTTCATAGGCGCCGACTATGGGGGGGCAAGGCACTTTCTGCCCCCTCAATCCAAATATTGGGGGGGCAACGCCCCCCCAATATTTCAGACATAAAAATCATTTCGCAAGAAAAGCGATCTTAACCCGACTTCTTCGTTCAAACAATCAAACACTTATTTAGCTATGACACATTGGGAAGGAAGGAAGGAGCTTCTACGGACATACATATACATACTCATGTATAGCCTATGAGGATCGTACCATTGAATCTTGTGCTTTAACAAGACTTGACAGCCGTCGTTCTCCCGGGCCCGGGTCATGGGAAGCCGTGTGAAATTAGCCCGAATCATAATGGTCACTTGAGGTATTAAAACTCGACGTTAAATTTGGTTATGATTCCTCAAGATGCTGTCAAAACTTAGTTGATCTTTTGTGCTAAATTATTTTAAGACGTGGACGGTAAATTATTTGAATTTGAGTTTAATTAAAATTTAAAAAATTATTTTCGGTTAATAAACAAAAAAGCTTTGTAGTTAGTTGGTCAGCAAATGCTTGATGAAATGACCTGGATCTTAATGCTTCATTATTAAAAACAAACAAGCTAGCCTTCGGCTAGCGAAGCGTGAAGGATATCATACCTTCGTTGTGTTTTGTGGTACATTTACCACTTTGAAATTAGTAGTAAACTTGTTCCGATTTCACTGTTCCTATAAGAGGTATATGAAATATTGGGCCGATTTCAACCAAATTTAGGAATGTAGCTTAGCAGTCAATATGATTGAATAATATGCAATTTCACAAAGATATCTTCAGAAATAAAAAAGTTTTTCTGATAAAAAGTTGCTTTTGGAACGGTCGTTCCTATGACAACTATGTGATAGAGTAGTCGGATTTCAACCAAATTCGGGGATGAGATTTCACTAAAGACAACATTGATTAATGTGAAATTTGAAAACAATATCTTTAGAAATAAAAAAGTTTTTCCCACAAAGACAAATTTTTGAACCGGTCGTTCCTATGGCAGCTATATGACGTAGTGGTCCAATTTCAACCGAATTCGGGAATGTGATTTTACTAAAAATATTGTTGATTAATATAAAATTTGAAGATGATATCTTTAGAAATAAAAAAGTTTTTCTCACAAAGACGAATTTTTGGACCGGTCGTTCCCATGGCAGCTATATGACGTAGTGGTCCGATTCCGTTGGTTCCGACATATATACAGCGTGCAATAAAAAGAAGGCTTTGTACAAAATTTCAGCTCGATGGCTTTAAAACTGAGGGACTAGTTTGCATAGAAACAGACAGACAGACGGACAGACGGACAAAGCTTAATCGACTCGTCTCATCATACTGACCAAGAATATGTATAGTTTATATGGTCGGAGATGCTTCCTTCTGTGCGTTGCAAACTTCATGACAAAGTTAATATACCCTATCACATCCGTGAAGGGTATAACAAGAAATTTTATTTCCATACGACGCTGATGATTTGCTTGGTCGGTTCCAAATTGGCTCCCTTCAATTGTGAGAGCATTTGGATTGACTCTATGAGACTATACATTCGTATCGACATCGAATATTTGCCTGCCTTAAAACATCGACTTTTTTAGCTATGGTTATTGGACCGTTCTTTTCGTGGACCCATCATCAGTCCACGTTTTAAGTGCAAGAGATACGTTAATTGTTATTTCAAGAATGGATCAGTTTATTGTGAGGAAAAAAGTTCACACAACAAGGCAATCCGACAGTCAATAAAAAAATTATGAAAAGTTGTTGTGCCCCCCCAATATTTTTCAACAGTCGGCGCCTCTGGCTTGCTGAGTCACTCCCAGCTAATTCTTCTTGCGTTTGGCACGAATCTTAATCGAGCAATGCTCCCAATTCGTCGTCTTTGAATTTTTTCTCTCCCACCACCATGCTTGTCCTCGACGTTGAAATTGCCATCTTTAAAACATTGAAACCACTCACTGTAAGTATCTAAGAGTTTTTTTTAAATGGAAGCAGAAGATCAAAACTTCCCGCAAATGATGAGAACTTGGTTCGAAAACAGACATTTTGAATCGCTCGCGAATCTTATTAAAAATGCGAGCAAATTTGACTAATGCGGGGATGTCGATACGTTCACAAACGTTCGAACTCGTTTTGTGACACTTTTGAACTACGTATTTTGACCAGCCCTCACCGATGCAGCCGTCTGTCGGAAAACGGCGGAAGCAAAGTTATTCACCTACATAAGGGCATAATTCATTACATTTATTATATCTCATACTTATCTACTCTGTTATACTACGACGGTATGGTATTCTAGAATAATAATAATACGCTATATCTTCAACTTATTCTCTAAAAATATACTTGTCTTACCTATACTTGAATATCCAGCTTCGAAAAAAATTCTAATAAACTATACATACGAGTAGAAGCTATGAAGAGAATACTCACACCTTTGAAGTTTTCACTCTTTAATATATTTTGGTGGCCTTGGTGTCATCTTTTATAGTTTAGCTGATGCAGCCCCTGCCTACCTGCACGGGATCTTGTCATTTTGGAGTCTTTGCGATTTTGGTGCGCAGGCACCACTATTAGGTTCTCGTTTTTAGGGTTTTGTAGTAAAACAAAACCCTTATGAAATCGGTCATGCGTCCGTCTGTCTGTCTGTCTGTCTGTCTGTCTGTCCATGAAATATCTCACGAACCGCTGAAGCTACACGCATGAAATTTAGTGAAAATATGTAGAAGTACTATAATTCTCTGGAGAAA
Source organism: Chloromyia formosa (assembly GCA_964017055.1). NCBI lineage: Eukaryota > Metazoa > Arthropoda > Insecta > Diptera > Stratiomyidae > Chloromyia > Chloromyia formosa. The sequence continues at coordinate 60,897,398 of OZ024818.1, forward strand.
GTGATACGTCGTAATAGGTCAACTTTAAGGGGAGGTCCCCATAGAGGGGAAATGAAGGTCGAAATTTTTTTTTCGTCTGGTATAGGCAAGTGGGGTATCGTAAGAAAGGTACCGTTGAGTACATTCCATTTCTGGAATTTTTTTCAAATTTGAAGAAACGGGAAAAGAGGGAGAGGGGAAAATATGTCATCCGAGTTTGTCCCCCCCCCCCCCCCTTGCATTTCGAAACCGTTACACTTAGAAATATGAAAATTTACTGAAAAGCGGCATTTCACTAACATAGAAAACTAAAAATATTATAATTTTGAAATCGCATCAAAAAAGGTTAATAATAGTACATTTCTATTGTTGCAGTTAGCACACCCCTGCACCCCTTAGGCACACCCGGGGTCAAAAATATTGATGGCCAATGATAACTAACAGCATAGGCAATAATTCCTCTAAGTTTCATTATAATCATGTAATACTTAATAATAGTACATTCACTTAAAGTTGGGCATTTTTACACTATCATACAAAAAATACACCTACCGGCTTCGAAGGTGCGAGTACTACTTGCATGTTGTTTTTCGTAGTGCGAATTGCAGTTATTGTTACATATTATGGTTAATTACATTCATGAAAGGGTAAAGATTGGTAGGGGCGATGTGTTGTAGTTGGCCAACTATAACGGGCAGGGGAGGGGGGTGGGGCGAAATTAAGGTCAATTTTTGTTTATCGACTGGTATAGGCAAGTCGGGTGTTGTGAGAGAGGTAATGTTGAGTACATTTTATTTTTGGCATTTACTTTAAATTTGAAGAAAGCGGAAAAAATGAGGGAGGAGAAAATATTAGATCGTAATTTGTCCCCCCTTGCATTTCGAGACCGTTACACTTTGAAAAATGAAAACTTTCAGGAAGGTGGGTTCCGAATAGCATATAAAACGGGAAATAATGGAATTTGTATATCTCCTCAAAATAGGTTAATAATAGCTTATTTCCATAGTTACAGTTAGCGCACCCCTGCATCTCTTAAACACGACCGATATCAAAAGTACTGATGTCCAAGGATAACCAACACCATAGACAATAATATGTTCTAAGTTTCATTACAATCACGTAATATGAATGGGCATTTAAGATACTACAGGATGGGTCAGACATTTTTATTATAATTTTTTTTATCCATTTAAGTAGTACCAAGAAGAGCAAGGAACCGATACTTACATACCAAAATAAGTGCTTGCTACAAAACCCTCGGATTGCGGGCGTAGCCCTCTATATTCCGGTTTCATTTTGCTTTATTGTTGGTTTATCGCGGATTGTAGTTTATTTAATTTTGTTTATTGGACAGACGTGCGATAAGTTTTTTGTACATATTTGGAGGAAGCCTACGACTGCCGTGTTTCGCCTACCATGCTATTCCAGACTGCTGAGCTAGTCTGCTATCACATGTCACGGGTGGTCATCGTACAGTGGTTTCTCGACACTTGGTGTCCGCAGGCCTTCACGGCCATATCAACCCCCGTCCTCCGGGCTCAATTGCTATAAATGGCGCCCCATGTTGGGCACCAAATATATAGCGGACGGTTTGGTGGGCATCAGAAGATGCCCGTAGGGGCGTAGCCAGGGGTAGCATAGTGACCGTGAATGTCGGGTCGTGCTATCTGACGAAGAAAAATGCCCCTCAACGAGCTAACCAGCGGCCTATGCTAGCAGTAGCTCCGTTCGGGAGACGTTGCTCCTGTATTAACAAAAATGCATAGGCCTGGGGAAGACAACACAACAGGGGAATAGGAAAAGTATGGGGCGATAAGGCGGTGGAATGGTTGACGGACGGCTTGGGTGCCCTCGCGCTCGGTTTGGGGTCCGGGTGTAATAAGACCCTCGGCCTTTGGTTTCGTGCCGTCGACAGATCACTAGTCATCATGTGCTGCCTTCGATCTACCGGTGGAAGCAGCAAGACCAAACCAAAATCTGGTTCATTACAGGTCCCTTTAACAATGAACGCCACGAGAAACATCAAAGTCAAGGTACGCCTGTTCTGACAGCGAACAACTTATCACCCCCAACAAGTGACGATTACAGCGAAAAACAGCTGATGGAGGACAAGGTGATGTCTGAGGCACCGCAAACGTCTTCTAATTGAATATCAGTCACAGCGTCAGCGAAGGTCCTATTACATCAGCACATCAAGTAACGACTACTTGCGTCGTTCTACTCGCACTTAAAAAAAATACCGCAGCGCTACCCTTCAGGACACTGAATATTGAATATATGTGTAAATGTTTGAATTGTTTGAATTATTTTACATCGCATTGTATGTATTAGTATTAAAGAATAATTTAATGTAACGTTAAAAACTCATTTGTATAATACGAGTAAACTCTGTACCGAACAGATGTATCACCTTTTTTGTGTGATTATTTTTTTTAACCAGGTTGGGGATTAGTGTTGCTAATAGAAAAACATAAAAGAACTACGATTGGGGTAAACCCCAATCATGCAATACTCTAGATGAATTTGAACCTAGTAGACGGAGTAAGGGTAATCGACTATTTTTTTGAATCTAACTGATATTGTTAATTAAGTGTTAAGTACAAAATTTCAGCCCGATAAATTGTATACGTACTGAGTAAATAGGCTTAACGTATTTCATGAAATAGTGCAGTTTGTATGGGAGGGGGTAGAAGGAGGGTGAGGATTACAATAAATTTTATAATGTAGGTTACAATTATCATAAAAGTGATATATTCATAATTTCAAAGCAATATGTTTTATAGTTTCTGAGAAAATCTGATTATTGTAAATTATCAAAAATGTGTCATTTTGTATGGGAGGGGGTAGACGGAGTAAGGGTAATCGATTAATTTTTTTGAATCTAACTGATATTGTTAATTAAGTGTTAAGTACAAAATTTCAGCCCGATAAATTGTATAGGTAATGAGTAAATTGGCTTAACGTATTTCATGAAATAGTGCAGTTTGTATGGGAGGGGGTAGAAGGAGGGTGAGGACTACAATAAGTTTTATAACTTAGGTTACAATTATCATAAAAGTGATATATTAAAAATTTCAAAGCAATATGTTTTATAGTTTCTGAGAAATTCTGATTATTGTAAATTTTCAAAAATGTGTCATTTTGTATGGGAGGGGGTAGAAGGGGTGGAGCGATTTAGCCCGTTCACGAACTTAGCCTTCGTTTTTTGTCAAAAATAACGTGTGCAAAATTTGAACTTCATAGCTCAACGCGTTCTCGAGCTAGAGAGGTCACGGACGGACGGACGGACAGACGGACAGACGGACAGACGGACAGACGGACATCCGGTTTTGAGATATTCGAGTGATAATATGAACTTCTGTATCATTCATTTTTTTCTGCGAGCCTTATTTCTTAGCGTTACAAACTTTGTGGCAAACTTATAATACTCTCAGATTTCATCTAGAGTATAAAGATTTGTGTGTAAAAAAACTTGATCCAGTGAACCATTCTGTAACTCTGTATTTGGACCTTTAATCAACAAATTATTTAAGGGGACCGATGATGGGAAAAATGAAAAAAAAAAAAAATCTTTATTAGCCCAAAAAATTCTTCTTTCTCTTCTGAACATTTTGGTATGACTATTATGAGGGTTACGACTTCATAAAAGCCTTTAAAAAATTAATTAATACCTTTCGGTATCGGGGCATTGCTCAAGATATCACACGTTTTTAGGGTTTTTTATAAAAACAAAACCCTTATGAAATCGGTCATGCGTCCGTCTGTCCGTCTGTCTGTCCGTCTGTCCATGAAATATCTCATGAACCGCTGAAGCTACATACATGAAATTTTGTGGGAATATGTATTTTAGAATTATTAAAATTCGCTGGAGAAAGCGATTCGTTGTAATAGGCTGACTTTAAGGGGAGGTCCCCATAGAGGGGAAATAAAGGTAAATTTTTTTTTCATCTGGTATAGGCAAGTGGGGTATCATGAGAAAGGTAACACCGAGTACATTCCATTTTTGGTATTTTCATCAAATTTGAAAAAAGGGAAAGAGAAGTAGAGGGGAAAATATGTGTTCCGAGTTTGTCCCCCCCTCCTTGCATTTCGAGACCGTTACACTTAGAAATATGAAAATTTGCTGGAGAGCGGCATTTCACTACCATATAAAACCAAAAATCGTAGAATTTTGATATCTTATCAAAAAAAGGTTAATAATAGTACATTTCTATAGTTGCAGTTAGCACACTCCTGCACCCCTTAAACACATCACAGGTCAAAAATATTGATGGCCAATGATAGCCAACACTATAGACAATAATATCTCGAAGTTTCATTACAATCACGTTATATTTAATAATAGTACATTCATTTAAAGTTAGGCTTTTGACACTATCCACACAAAAAATACACCAACCGGCCTCATAGGTGTGAGTACTTCTTTCATGATCTTCTTCGTAGTGCGAATTGCAGTTATTTATTTAACCATTTTTGAAAGGGTAAAGATTGGTTGGGGGAGCTGACTAATACAACTCTAGCGAGTGGGGGCAGTGTCCATATAGAGGCGAAATTAAAATAGGTCAATTTTTTTTTATTGACTGGTATAGGCAAGTGAGGTGTCGTGAGAAAGGTAATATTGAGTACATTCCATTTTTTCGCATTTGTTTTAAATTTGTAGAAAGGGGAACATTGTGAGAGGAGAAAATATTAGTTCGTAATTTGTCCCCTTCCCCTTGCAGTTCGAGATAGTTATACTTAGAATTATGAAAACTTACAGGAAGGTGGGTTCCGAAAAAAATGGAAAATAAGGGAATCTGTATATCTTCTCAGAATAGGTAAATAATAGTTTATTTCTTTAGTTACAGTTAGCACACTCCTGTATGCCTTAAACACGTTCGAGGTCAGAAGCACTGATGGCCAACGATAACCAACACCTTAGGCAATAATATGTTCTAAGTTTCGTTACAATCACATAATATGCATTGGCATGTAAAATGTAAGCGAGTAAGACATTTTAATTATGTTTTTAGGGTTTTGTATAAAAACAAAACCCTTATGAAATCGGTCATGCGTCCGTCTGTCCGTCTGTCCGTCTATAAGTCTGTCTGTCTGTCTGTCTGTCCATGAAATATCTCACGAACCGCTGAAGCTACATGCATGAAATTTGGTGGAAATATGTAGAAATGCTATAATTCTCAGGAGAAAGCGATGCGTCGTAATAAGTCAACTTTAAGGGGGGGTCCCCATAGAGGGGAAATGAAGGTCGAAGTTTTTTTTTCATTTGGTATAGGCAAGTGGGGTATCGTAAGAAAGGTACCGTCGAGTACATTCCATTTTTGGAATTTTTTTCAAATTTGAAGAAAGGAGAAAAGAGGGAGAGGGGAAAATATGTGGTTCGAGTTTGTCCCCCCCCCCCCCCTTGCATTTCGAGACCGTTATAGCTAGACATATGAAAATTTACAGAAAAGCGGCATTTCACTAGCATAGAAAACTAAAAATAATATAATTTTTAAATCTCATCCAAAAAGGTTAATAATAGTACATTTCTATAGTTGCAGTTAGCACACCCCTGCACCCCTCAAGCTTACCTGAGGCCAAAAATATTGATAGCTAATGATAACTAACATCATAGGCAATAATGCCTCTAAGTTTCATTACAATGACATGATATTTAATAATAGTAAATTGACTTAAAGTTATGCATTTTGACACTATCCATACAAAAAATACACTTACCGGCCTCACGCATAGATATGCGTGTACTACTTGCATGTTGTTTTTCGTAGTGCGAATTGCAGTTATTTAATGAACCAACTTTGGAAGGGTGAAGATTGGTAATTGGTGATCCTAACAATAACTATTCACACAATTAATTTTTTTAGGGTTTTGTGTCTTAAATCTTACAAAATCGGTCAAATACCTGTCTGCCCGTCTGTTCATAGAATATCTTACGAACGGCTGAAGCTGCACACATAATTCGGCGAGAATGTGTAGAAATGCTATAATTTGCTGGAGAAAGCGTTGTGTTGTAATCAGCCAACTTTAAGAGGGGGGGGGGGGGTCCACATAGAGGCGAAATTAAGGTCAATTTTTTTTTATCCACTGGTATAGCCAAGTGGGGTATCGTGAGAAAGGTAATGTTGAGTACATTCCATTTTTGGCATTTTCTTGAGATTTGTAGAAAGGGGAACAGTGGAGGAGGGAAAAATATTAGACCGTAATTTGTCCCAGCCGCCCTGAAGCCGTTACACAAGTTTGCAATTTGCAATGTCGTCGTAACATGAATGGTTAAGCATCTCGAAGAGTAGGACAGTTTATCTCGTATACATACATATCTATCTACAGCTTCTCGTATTAAAACTATTACTTTGAGAGGTGACAGATGCAGTCTTTTTGTGAATTGGCATGTAAGATACTATATCATGGGTAAGACATTTAGTTATGGTGTTTTTATTCAGCTAAGTGGTACCAAGAAGAGCAGGGAGCCAATATTTAGATACCAAGCGCGTGCTACAAAACCCTCGAATTGCGGGCGTAGCCCTCTATATTCCGGTTTCATTTTTTTATCCATCTGAGTGGTATCAAGAAGAGCAAGGAGCCGATATTTATATACCAAAATAAGCACTTGCAACAAAACCCTCGGATTGCGGGCGTAGCGCTCTATATTCCGGTTTCATTTGATAGTAGACTAGAGAAAAAAATTGAAAACGAGGCGCAAATATGGATCCAAAAATACGATTTTGTCCATCAGAAGGTACTGCGACTGTTGGCTCGTATACCTATAGATTCATTATCAGAAATCGATATTTTACAGATAAAATGAAGTTTCGATATGCGCCAAAAGCGAAAACCGGTGTTGAAAGAAAAACGCTCGTCCTGAAAAGTAGTGCTTTTTGCCTTTTCGGTACACGTTGCTCCTTTACTATTTAATATTAATCAAATTACTTATACGAGCGTGTTCCCCGTTGTTATGGGACACTACAAAGCTCATTTCATGAAAATCGAATATGGTAACGTATCGAAAAAAATGAAACAAGAAAGGAAAAAAGGCTCTTTCTAGAATAAAAGCCTGAAGCTAAATGCATTTACCGAATTCTGTCAAATGATCTTTAAATATTCGTGACATCATTGTGAACGAAAAAAAAATCACGTTAATATCTGTACTCGTTTTTGAGCAACAGGTACCGAAAAATTTCCCCTCCCGCCTTGTTCAGGGAGAAATCTTCGGTCCCCTTAAATACATTCTCTTTCATGTCAAAATTGACATTGAATGAATGAAAAAAAATCAAACAGACCCGCCAATATTTGACCTACTTACCAATTATCGCACAAATAAGCCTAATAATAAACAAATATAAGACAACTTGAGCACAGCCCAATCCTAGTCCGAACCGCATAAAAGTGAATCAGTATCAACTTTACATCGTTCTTTTTTTTTCTTCGTGCAAACATCGGTGGCTCAATCCACCGATATTCCATGTAATCCTTTTTCAATATATGTACTTTAGGCTCTTCTTTGTTTTTTTTTTTTTTCAAAAGAGCTCATTGCCACTTAATCAAATTTCCCGAAATACAATCTGCTCAAATATGGACTACATCGTGATACAGAAAAGCTACCGCTTCGAGTTCTTCATATCCTGGCAACCTGTTGTTGTTGGTTTTACAAGGAATATACCGAATCCACTCAACTAAATCTATGTGATACTTTTCTGTTAGTCCTTCATGTTTTCTTGCTTGTGACGAGTGGCTTTTAGTATCCTACTCGTCGTCTCTGACCCCAACCGATAACGTTATTGTTGCTTCTTTATATTTAGACGGTATCCGTGGGCAAGGGGTGACTTCTGTTCTGCCCATAGTTTGTGATGATGGTGGTGAAGGAATTTGATTTAAATCGTTTTTCAAAGAAAACGACTACTCGTATTTCGCTGGTATATCGCTGAAATAGACGAAGGAACAAGAAGGCAATCAGTACACAGTAAAATCTGATATTTCTCATTGACTTTGTCGGCTGGAATCAAATCATCGACAAAACGACATCGGAGAACTGAAAAAAATTTGAACGAGGATGTTGAGGAGACGAGAATAAATAGATCTCAAGTGATTTTACCTAAACGGAAACATGACAATATCCTGCAGTGCAGGTAATTTGTAGTAATGGAAACAATTTTGAAATAATTTATAGTTGAATTGTGGGACATTGTTCTTGCGTAATGGTTTGATTTTGACACGAGTGAACTTCACAAAATGTTGGTTGAAATGAAACAATAAACTGTTAGACACAAAATGCGTTTAAAATAGGTTTACATATCTTGATCGAAATCAGTATGTTTTCAATAGCGAATGTGGAAATGGAAATCGTTATCCAATAAAGTAAGACACAACATCAGTAAATGATTTATCCTTATTGTGTTTTCTTTTCTCTCTCTAGTTGCCTTGACCCCTCCAAGGGCATGGGCGCGTCAACATCTCTAGCATTTCTATGCCTTGTTGACGTTTCAATAGCAAATCTACTTTTCGGAAGAGCAGTTGCTAGCATGCACCTCCTATCCGCGCCGTTTTTATACTGACAAGCCCGAAGCACTGTGAGAGTTCTATTAGTACTCACAGGCAGTTTTTGATCGCGCCGAGATTTGATCTCCGAGCTTTAGATTAGTATCATAGAGCGATGACGATCACGACCACGAGCACGACTATTCATATGTTCATTGAATATTAGGCCAGTAAAATTAAATTTTATTAATAATAATTAGGGAAAGAATACATAGAAACTGAGTTTGCACGGTCGTAGAAGGTGAGCTTAACTTTTGGTGGGCGAAAATCCGAGCAATTTGAGCCCTTTCTTTAATATTATCCTTATAACTCCTAAACGGTGCCTCGGGTCGAAAAAACTTGTGAGTAAATTAAAGACCGTTGAATTCTGCATCCAATGCACGGCTCAACGTTTAAATTCGGTTCAGAAGCGTAGTCAAAATCGATAGTAAAAAAACGACAATTTTCTAGGCTTCGGAGAAAAACTACACTTTATCACTTTTCAAGGTCACAGATCTTTGCAACAGATGCTCCAAATAGAAAAGCTTGTTTGTAAAAGTTAAGGATAATTTGATTATAAGCCTAACGTGGCCAATATTTTTCAATTCGGGCTATTTTTAGAGTAGTTATGAGCAAAAATTCAATAATACCTGCTCATCGATTTATGCCTTAAAAGCCCTATCTCGGTAAATATAACAGCTAGAAGTTTTATTTTCATCTGAAATTGTAGAAAAATTACTCTAGTTTAATAAAGTTTTGCAAGGTTTTTTGTAAGGCTAATTTAGAAGATACTTAAAAGAAACAGGTTAAGCCGAACAATTAGGCACATTTTTAACATGGTGGCGGGGTCCGTGGTGTTGAGGGGGAAATAGAAAACTCGAATTTTTAACAATGTACCAACTCAAACTATATGTCAAAAATCTAAACTGCCCTAATTAAAGCAACCAGTGTTATAACAACTTGACTGACCAAAGTAATTTAAACTTTGAAAAATCAACGACTTTTTTTAAATAAAAACTCAATAACTCAAAAATTTTCCCCGGTAGTATATTCTAGTTAAATCTGAATCGCAGGTATTATCCTACCCTAAAAATAGCCCGTGACAATCAGATAAACTGCTTATTAGATATGGCCTTGGAAAATAAAATAAAAAAAAGTGTGGCAAATTATTTTTTTAATTAAAGGGCTGTAAATGACCCGAAATTTAAAAATTAGTATTATATAATGTTGACACAGATTGTTTACATCCAAACAGGAAGTTTTTATTTTGAATAAAATTAACATAATAAAAAGTTGACAACTCGAGAAAAATAAGATAAGACAGCAAAATATTGATCGTGGGCTACATTTCTTTCATATTTATTCGAGCTATATCTAGTAAACAAAGCATCTGATTTCTACGGGCTATTTTCTGTTTTCAGGGTAGGATATTACCTACGATTCAGTTTTTACGAGAATATACTGCTGGGTATAGCTTTTGAGTTATGGCATTTTTATTAAAAAAAAAAGTCGTTGATTTTGCAAAGGTTACATTATTTGTTTTTGTTATAACACTGATAGCTTTTAATAGGGCAGTTTCGATTATCGATATATTGAATGAGTTAGTAAATTATTTAAAAATTCGAGTTTTATATTTCCCCCTCAGCACCACGGACCCCGCCACCATGTTAAAAATGTGCCTAATTGTTCGGCTTAATCTGTTTCTTTTAAGTATCGCCTAAATTAGTCTTACAAAAAACCTTGCAAAACTTAATGAAACTAGAGTAATTGTTCTACAATTTCAGACTAAAATAAAACTTCTAGCTGTTATACTTACCGAGATAGAGCTTTTAAGGCATAAATCAATGAGCAGGCATTTTTGATTTTTTGCTCATAACTACTTAAATGAAGCCGGAAAACAGAGGGCTACGCCCGCAATCCGAGGGTTTTGTAGTATCCCATGCCAATAGGAGATGAACTGTCCTACTCTTAGAGATGCTTAACCATTCATGTTAAGACGGTATTGCAAATTGCAAGCTTGCATAAAAAATATTGAAAATAATTTGTTTGAATAATTATAGAAAGTAGAGTCACCGACCAGCATACCTCCCTCCTCTCCCAGCAACATTTATCCTTTTGAAAATGGTTAACTTCAATTCGCTCTACGGAAAACAATATGCGAGTATGTTGTACTCGTAGTACTAGTGTGTAGTACAAGAGACCTGTTATGTGCATTTTTTGTATTTATGATATCAAAATGGCCAAATCTAAATGAATGTACTACTATTAAATATAACATGATTATTACGAAACTTAGAGACATTATTGCACATGGTGTTGATTATCGTTGGCCATCAATATTTTCAGCCTCGAATGAGTCTGAGAAATGCAGGGGTGTGCTAACTGTAACTATAGAAATATGCTATTATTAACCTAATTTGAGAAGATATCAAAATTCCATTTTTTTTTGTTTTCTGTGCTAGTTGAAAGCCACCTTCCTGTATGTTTTCAAATTTCTAAGTGTAACGGCCTCGAAATGGTATGTAAGGGGGGTGGGAAAAATTATGATCTCATATTTTCCCCTCTACCTATTTTCCCCTTTCTTCAAATTTGATGAAGACGCAAAAAATGGAATGTACTCGGTAGTATGTACCTTTCTCACTTGCCTATACCAGATGAAAAAAATATTGATCTTCATTTCCTACCTCCCCCCTCCACTTCTCTCGCTTTCCACTCATATCCCACCAATCTTTACCCTTTCAGAAATGGTTAACTCCAATTCACCTTTTAAAAAATAACAAACAATATTCAAGTATGCAGTACTCATAGTACGTAGCAGAGGCCGGTTATGTGCATTTTTTGTATGGATGGTGCCAAAATGTCAAAATTTGAATGAATGTACTATCCGTATTATTAAATATTATATGATTGTAATGAAACTTAGAGAAATTATTGCCTGTGATGTTGGTAATCATTGGCCATCAATATGTTTGACCTCGGGTGCGCTTAAGTTGTGCAGGGATGTGCTAACTGCAACTATAGAAATGTACTATTATTAACCTTTTCTGATGAGATTTCAAAATTCTATTAATCTAGGTTTTCTACGCTAGTAAAATGTCGCTTTTCTGTAAATTTTCATATTTCGAAGTATAGCGGTCTCGAAATGAAAGCGAGGGGGGGGGGCAAACACGGATAACATATTTTCCTCTCTCCCTCTTTTCCCGTTTCTTCCAATTTGAAAAAAAAATCCAAAAATGGAATGTACCCAACGGTACCTTTCTTATGATACCACACTTGCCTGTACCAAACGAAAAAAAATTTCGACCTTCATTTCCCCTCTATGGGGACCTCCCCTTAAAGTTGACCTATTACGACGATTGGCTTCCTCCGGTGAATTATAGTAATTCTACACATTCCTACAAAATTTCATGTATGCCGCTTCAGCCGTTCGTGAGATACTCCATGGACAGACGGACAGACATTTGACCGATTTCATAAGGGTTTTGTTTTTACTACAAAACCCTAAAAATGGCCCGAATTGAAAGATATTGGCTACGTTAGGCTTATAATCAAATTATCCTTAACTTTTACAAACAAGCTTTTCCATTTGCAGCATCCGTTGCAACGATCTGTGAGCTTGAAAAGTGATAAAGTGTGATTTTTCTCCGAAGCCTCGAAAATTGTCGTTTTTTGACTATCGATTTTGACTACGCTTCTGAACCGAATTTCAATTGGACGCAGAATTCAACGTTCTTTAATTTACCCGAGGCACCGTTTAGGAGTTATAAGGATAATATTAAAAAAGGGCTCTAAGTTCTCGGATTTTCGCCCACCAAAAGTTAAGCTCACTTTTTCCCTAATTACATATTATTAAAAAGCCCCCAAATTGGCTTAATTTTACTGGCCTAATACCTAATGCTCGTACCTTTTTTTTGCCAAAAGCGGGATAATTGTTCAAACATTAGTCATTTCGCGGAATACCGCTATTAAAAAAGAAAGATAAAAACATGATGGTTTTTCAATTTATTTTCGAATTTATGTTTATTTGTATAATAGATGCGTTTTTTTTGTAAGGAGCAGAGTAGAGCAGGTAAAGCGAGAGCAAATTAGGGTAGCGAACATGAAAACGCGGCATGTCTTTGTGTGACTTGGTTTAGCTAGACTTCAAATGTCAACTAACAGGGGCGGCGTTTCAATGGGGTTTATGGTGTAGTAGTACCCACTCGAAAAATTCCGAGTAGGTAAAATACCCACTCGAGCATACACAATACAACCTAGGGAATATGTTTGAAATCGATAAAAGTTATCAAAATTTTAAAATCGTTTCCTTTTTAATTTTTCGCCCTGGCAATACTTGTAATTTATGTATGCATCAAAGAAAGTGTCTTTTTACAGTTGCGCCTGAACTTGCATTTTATATATTGTACATCTACGGAAAGTGGACGATCGCAACAAAAACAAGTGTCTCGGCTAGTGCAAGTGCAGAAAGTTATTGTCAAATAATAGACATGATGGACAAATATGTGGTGCGAGTTCAAAGGAAACGGCGCGAGGACGAGGAGCATAGATAACGCGATTAGGCGACAGGACGACAGTGAAGTAGAGAAATCGGCGGCATCTTTCGTTGCGGTTTAGGAAATCGATTATAAAGAGATTCGTAAGTACAACTCATATTTTGTGAATTTTTCGGGATTTAAATTCGCAAATGCGAATGCATACCAGCGCAACAAACGTCAAAAATGTTATTATGTCAATACATAGTTCGGATTTTTAGAGCTGGCATTAATAAAGCCTTCGGTGCCTTCGGCTTTCGAACGCTGGAAAAGGGATTATCCGTGGCATCAACTGAATAAGAACAATCAAGGAATTTGTATCGTTTGTACCGAAGCATGCGAGAGAATGTTAGTGATCAACTTTGATTCGCATACCCTCAAATCAAAAAAGGCCTGGGTTGATGAAGGGTTTGCCAGGTGGAAAAATGGGGCAGAGCGGCTTAAAATCCATTCTTCAAGTACGCTACATTTTAATTGTGCTGAAGCATTAAGCAATGTCGGCAAAATAAACGTGGTTCAGACGATATCCACAAGTAACTTGAAACAGATGATGGAAAATCGGATGGCGTTGAAAAAAATTTTTAGTACTTTACAAATCCTCGGAAGACAAGGACTAGCGATACGCGGGGCAGGTACTAATGAAAATTCTAAATTGATGATTATTTTAAAAGCGCGAGCAGGAGATGTTCCTGAACTGGAATGCTGGCTTGAAAGAACTGGGCATAAATGGTTACACCACGACATTCAAAATGAAATATTGGAGTTGATGGCTAATGCAATCATGCTGGAAAACATACGGGAGATCAAAAATGGCGAATTTTTTCAATACTTCTGGATGAAACAGCGGATATTTCCAGAGCAGAGCAAGTTTCGATTTATTTTTGGGTCGTCTCCTCAGATTTAATTGCTACCGAATACCATGGGGTTTTATACCACATCTAACACAAAATCAAAAACGTTATTTGATCTCGTCAAAGATGTATTTCGTCAATTTGATATGCCGGTTTCCAAGCTTCGCGGACAATGCTACGATGGAGCTTCAAACGTCTCGGGAAAAACGAAAAACGACTTCGCGAAGAAGAACCGAGAGCGCTATGTGTCCACTGTAGCGCTCACAGTATGAACCTTGTCGTTCAAGATGGAATTCAAAAAGTGCGTGGGGCGAGAAAATTCATTGGCGAAATCAAAGAAATGATTAATTTTGTTCGGGATTCGCCGAAACGCCTACGAAAATTTCTGGACTTGAAAGATAAGACTGAAAAAGACGTTCCTTCTTTAACAGCGTACTGTCCAACAAGGTAACACTTTAATTAAATTATACTTTGGAAAATGCAGACCATGTTTTCTTGTTTCAGATGGGTCGTTCGAATAAAGAGTCTGAAAGCGGTTTTGACGAACTACAAAACTCTGATAAAATTTTTTGAAGAGGTGATTGGAGATGTTGACGTCGACAGCACCGTTGTTGCCAGAACTTCGGGATTTTTAGCGCAAATGGAAAAACTCCAGTTCTTATTTTTTTACTTACAATGATCGAGATTTTTGATAGGATTGAAGTTCTCAACCGAGATCTCCAAAACTCGGAACTTTGTGTAATCGATTCAAATAGGAAAATAGAAGCTGTAACTTTAACATTAAATGCCTCTCGAGATGCTAAATTTGAATCAATTTGGCTGAATTGTAAGAAGCTTGTCCAAGAATTTGACATCGAGGAACCAAATTATCCGAGGAAACGTGAAATTTCTAAACGATTAGACGATGGTAAAGCAAAAAATCATGTTTTCAAGACCCCAGAAGAATATTATCGGAAGTTGTATTACGAGGTATTTGATCAAGTTCTTTTCTCTTTAAAAAGTCGATTCGACACCGATTCAGCAAAGTTTTTTCAAACTTTGGAAAGTTTTATTATTGGCAAACCAGTAGAAATAAAAAAAATAATCGAATTTTATGATGGAGACTTTGATGAATTTAGATTGGTAAATGATAGGGATGCCGCTTTGGATACAGTGCATCGAAAAGGGAAATATCCAGAAAATTTAAAAGATGTAGCTGAATTTATGCGTGAAAACCATTAGTGTATGGGACTTTTTCCCGAATACATGCGGTTTGTTCGATTACTTCTGACTGTTCCGGGGTCCTCGTGTTCTAACGAGAGGAGTTTTTCTGTTCTAAGACGAGTCAAAAATTATTTGCGTTCGACTATGTCACAAGATAGATTAAACCATATAGCAATTTTCCACTGTTACCCAGATGCAGTTGATAAGCTCGAAATAGACTTACTTTTGAATGAATTTATTTCTCGGAATAATAAAAGAATCTCGGTTTTTGCACTAACAAAATGATGTTTCCCTTTTTTTTAGTGCAAAAACCGAGGTAAAAAATACAATAAAATGTGTAATATAGTGTAATATAAAAAAAAAATCGTTGTTTCTGTAAATGATTTGTTTGAGATTTACTACCCACTCGGACTAAACACGTTTCGCCGCCCCTGTTGACTCAAATTTCAAGAGAAAAGTGAAATCCTTAGTACATATACGAGTACAATTGGACAAATTTCCTTTAGGCAGCAAAATTATTTTGTATGTTTACTATTCCAAATAATTACACAAAACGTACATTTTATTGACAGGAAATGAACTTTATGTGCTTACCAAACTGTAAACAGTTCGAAAACTTCGACACCTGCGCCGCCTGCATTTCAAAACGCAGACTACCTAAGGGGGAACCAAAAAAAAATATATTTTTTTTATTGCACAAATTGTTAGTTTAACAATCCAAGAATACGCTGCACAAATCTCAAAGCGAAATTCCCATTCGTTTAGATTTTATCAGCATAGAACCGAGCGCTCACCGGGTATAGTTACAGGCTCGAGCGCACTCCATGGGGAAGGGCGGAGCGCTACCTCAGGTAGTCGCTTTATGTACTTACGAAGCCTTGTGACGGAACCCCAGTTTTGCATCTTTGTTTTCAAATAACGGTATAGAAGGCACTTGAAGCATCAACAAAAGGGATTATTTCGGTCATATTCTGTTTTCCAAACATGTTTTGCTCAAAACGAATTAATTTTTCACATTTGCGGGAAGTCAAACTAAAACATAAAAGAACTACGATTGGGGTAAACCCCAATCATGCAATACTCTAGATGAATTTGAACCTGGTTAAAGCCAATAAATAATTTTGGTTGCAATCTCGGATGCATCGTTAAGACGTAAGACGTAAGTCGTTAAGACGTTAAGACGTATTTCATGAAATAGTGCAGTTTGTATGGGAGGGGGTAGAAGGAGGGTGAGGATTACAATAAATTT
Organism: Chloromyia formosa; assembly: GCA_964017055.1. NCBI lineage: Eukaryota > Metazoa > Arthropoda > Insecta > Diptera > Stratiomyidae > Chloromyia > Chloromyia formosa. The sequence continues at coordinate 60,913,723 of OZ024818.1, forward strand.
TATAATGTAGGTTACAATTATCATAAAAGTGGTATATTCAAAATTTCAAAGCAAGATGTCTTATAGTTTCTGAGAAAATCTGATTATTGTAAATTATCAAAAATGTGTCATTTTGTATGGGAGGGGGTAGACGGAGTAAGGGTAATCGATTAATTTTTTTGAATCTAACTTATATTGTTAATTAAGTGTTAAGTACAAAATTTCAGCCCGATAAATTGTATACGTACTGAGTAAATTGGCTTAACGTATTTCATGAAATAGTGCAGTTTGTATGGGAGGGGGTAGAAGGAGGGTGAGGATTACAATAAGTTTTATAACATAGGTTACAATTATCATAAAAGTGATATATTAAAAATTTCAAAGCAATATGTTTTATAGTTTCTGAGAAAATCTGATTATTGTAAATTTTCAAAAATGTGTCATTTTGTATGGGAGGGGGTAGAAAGGGTGGAGCGATTTAGCCCGTTCTCGAACTTAGCCTTCATTTTTTGTCAAAAATAACGTGTGCAAAATTTGAACCTCATAGCTCAACGCGTTCTCGAGCTAGAGAGGTCACGGACGGACGGACGGACAGACGGACATCCGGTTTTGAGATATTCGAGTGATAATATGAACTTCTGTATCATTCATTTTTTTCTGCGAGCCTTATTTCTTAGCGTTACAAACTTTGTGGCAAACTTATAATACTCTCAGATTTCATCTAGAGTATAAAAAGTAATAAACCGATCATTATGAAAATTGAAAGTGTGATTTTTTATGAAATTACGAAAAACAAAAAACAAAAAAACATTTGGGATGATATTTTTAAGGGTGTTTTTTTGCATAATTTGTGAAAAAATGGTGAAAATTAAAATAATTTTTTGACACCTGCAAAATTTTTAATTTCCATTATTTTCACCTGCATTAAAGTTCATATTCTTAAAAAATAAGTTAATAATGCAAAATTAAAACCTTTTTGATTTCTGATAAAAATTGGAATCGCTACACGTCCCGCAATTGGAGAACTCTAGTCACAGCCTTCAGTGCGTAACTTTTGTTATTTTTGGGTTAAATTATTCAAGAAAATAGTACTGGTTCCCACACAACGATAAACTATCATTACCTTTGCCTTGATCATTATTCGTAAACAATCTCCTAAAACATTGCAATGTTCCGATCATGTCATCATACCTCAATTAATTGAAACACTATTTGTAAACATTTGTTCTGAGAAAAAATAATATTAAACATTGTAATTGGCTATAAATTGATATCAGAGTTCGACTGCCACCTCAGTTCTACTCGTAATTTCTCTACCAAATAAAATGTAACAAATTTAACTCGATAGTTTCACTCGTTTAACTGGAAACTGTTTCCACACCTTAAAGCGGAAAACACATATATATACGCGATCGCGAAGGCGATGGCGATCACGATTGCGTTCGCGATCGGGATCACAGGAGGAAGCGATCACACCATGTTGCAATCGCGATCGTAATCGCAATGAAAATTTTTTTTTTTTATTGTATGCGCACATTTCTGTAGTCAGCATGTGACATGTCATACAACACATTATGTTTTTTTACATATTTAATTAATTTTTCCGTGAGATCTGCCATTTTTAACACTTGTGATCTACGATAAATTCAACCAGTTGCGTTTGATCGAAGACCGCCGACTACCCCGCGATCGAACGCTGCAGATGTCCACTCTATCGCTAACAGATCGCCACAAGTATGTGCTGCTTAACTTACTAACGTGGAACGCGTTTGATCGCCATCGCGAACGCAATCGCCATCGCGATCGCGTATATGTGTTCTCCGCTTTAACTGACGCAGTCGTGTAGCTCCGAAAAATAATACTTATCGATGGTTTATCGACAAGTGTTATAGTGTTACGTAACGTCAACGGTTCATTAAATAAGTGCGTACCACACGAACATAGGAAAATCGAGCATTATGGAAACAGTAAAATAAAATAAATATCTGATGCAAAAGTCCAATTTGAACTATGGCGTCGAGATGAGTTAGCATCATCTCATTTTTTAGATCGTGACAGAATGTCTTGCACAGAGGTGTGTGATCAGCAATACGCTCAACTGAGTTATTTAACCCATAAATGGGTACTCATTAACCTTCATAGGATCGACCTCAAAAAGTTACGTTAAAGACCCAGTGGGGTGTAAATGCACCCCAACTTTTTGGTATTATATAAAGGACAACAAATATTTTGGACAACAATTTTTAATTCTATATTTTGAAAAATTATCTAGAGATAAAACTGAAATTAAGAAACCGTGATATCCGGAGTACAAAAATAACTATCACATTTATAACAAACGGTTCTGATTTTGGTATAATCTCTAATTCAGGTACTGATTGTACCGAAAGCTCCAAGATTGCCTGCACCATAACGAACAAAATTAACGGTAACTCGTTACAGTATGTAGCAATTTATTCCAACTTTTTTGTGCGATATAAGAAGTATATTTAAAAAACACATATCAGAGAAAATTTAAAAGGAATTTTTTTTCCAGAAGATATCCTAAAAAATGCATGTCTGGGGTGCAGCTGCACCTCGCTCGGGCTTATGAAGGTTAAACAGCTGAGTGGGCTCATAGTCCGACATGTAAATCCTTTTTTTTAATCGAAAACTACCGTATTCAATAGTAATCGAACCGGGGCCCAGCGCGTAGAAGGCGAACGTGCTAATCGTTGCGCCATCTGGACTACTGGAAACAGTATTTGCAGTAATACTCATGTAAGTCCAGTAATCCCCATATCAATCCATTTTTTTCCCCGTACATACCGAAATTTAATCCTGGGTTATAAGTACAAAAACTGAATGCTTAACATCATCTGTATTATATAAAGCACCCGTTCGATATGTGTGGCGAAAACGTGTACAGATTATTTTAATAATATATGTACTTACCATACACTATATCCTACGTCATCAACAATGACTTTGTTATTAAAAAAAATATTTTGCAGAATAAACAATTATTCTTGAAACGTGAGTATTTACGAGGACATATTGGACACGTGACTCAACTACAAACTGACTTATAAGTGAGCACAAGTACAATGGATAGTTATAGCAAGAGTGAAAAGGACGACTTGCTGTAAATGATGTTAATGTCATTTCTTCATCTTTTTGAACAATTGTCCTGTGTACCTTGAGGGTATCTATTCGGATGAAAGACATCTGATATGTTTATAAGAGAAATGTGTGATCTTGTTTCTGCCTTGGAGCACCACATTTGTATTTGGATTACATACATATGAATCCTTAAGACATCATCATCATCTGTTTGAGCGATAATTTTTACCATTTAAATATAAAGATTGGTTTCTAGAAGGTACGTCTCCGCTGATCATTAATGGCGCCCAACATAGGGTCGTCATCGGTCACATTTTTTTCAATATTCCACAGGATCCAATTGTGATATGGATTTCGTTAGTATCTATAAAAGTCTAATTTCAGAAATTTCAGATAATGCAAGTAACTGTCATACACGAATCCTATTCATTTAGTTGCCTTTTACGGCAAAACTGAAACGCTGTGGGGCAACAAATCCCGTGTGAACATGTTGCTTTTTGTTTCACTCCCAGAAAACAATTTATATACATTTATTTTCCATAAATATCCTTAGACAATTTAAGCCATAATTGAATCACGGATTTTATTAACGTGTATATAGACGGCAATATTCTGCCCTCAATATGAATGCTATCATTTGGCGTAGCGTACTAGCGAGCAATTTGCCAAATTTTTGTATGAATCTCATAAAACCCACCTTATCCCAGTATTTATTCCCTCCTCCTTCGTTCCTACGTACGAGGATATATGTTGATTCGAATGAGACCAACATTTTAAATTGGTTTGGATGATGTCTTGCTAACGTTGTGGCGAGAACGTACAGTAGAAAAACTTGAAGCAGCGAATAAAGTTAAGTGTGCGAGAACAAGGACTTGAAGGTGGGTCTAGTGGGCTCTGTGGCCACAAACTTTTGGTCTGAAAATCAAACTTTATAGTAAACCATCGTCTACAGCTATTGAATTGACACAAATTCATGTTGGGCTTTTGTTAAGTGCTGCTAGCTCAGTGCGCTAAGCCGTCAGACCGATGTTTCACCGGCTTCGCGGGTACTAGTCCCGCCATGACCATGGTTGTTTGCGTTATCCGAACTTTTTCCGACTGGTCCGGAGGACAAGAGGTGCATGCTAGTAACATGCATCTAACGGTGTGTGGCAACACTGAAACAATGATTCTTTGTTTCAGCCTATATGGCCCACGACGCAGCATCACCGCAGGAGCTACAGACGCTAGTAGAGCACTCAATGATAAAGAAAGCGAAACTGGTGATCGGCAGTGACGCAGCCGCACATCATACTTTCTGGGGTAGTAAGGACGACAATGCACGAGGTGAGTCACTATTAAACTTTATTCTCACTCAATACTAACCGAGAATGTTCTGGATCTCTATACGAATTTTAATAACTATGAAATCCTTGACTGGAAGGTCCTGGACAGACCCTCCTTCCGGGATCACAGGTACAATAGCTGCAACATTGTACTTCAAGCGCATCATCAGGTCAAAGCATATATAAATCCAAGGAAGACCAATTGGGAACTATAGGTATATGCAAAAATCATACGCGACAAGCTCACCAACAAACCGGGCTAGGTGTGAACCCGCAAAAGACTGAACTGGTTCTCTACAAAAGAAGAACCAAAATTCAGGACTTCCACCTCCCAAGGATGGGCATCACTGAGTTAACTTTGATGATTCACGCAAAGTACTAGGGTTGATTCTAGACAGCAAGCCTACTTGGAATCGTAACATCGAAGAACGTACCAGGAAAGCAACCATAGCTCTGTCCACCTGTAAAAGTTTGCTTGGTAAGACATGGGAGCTCAATCCTCGAATTATTCACTGGATATAAAACTCAAAACCAGGTGCAAATGAACTGAAAATGGAAAGAATCCAAAGACTGGGATGTTTTGAAATCACAGGAGCGCTGAGAACCACGTCCACAAACTCCCTAAACACTCTTACGAACTTACCCCCACTGGACCTGTTTCTAATGAACGCAGTATGCAAATGTGCATTAAGACTTAGGGAAACAAGGCAATTTAGTACGAGACCATGTGGCCATCGAAACATCAATAGAGAATACCGACCTCATCAAATCGGTAATTGACTCCAAGTGAAACTTCCGGGTAATCATACACTATCTATCGCTCCAACTGCAGATCGAGTGCAGCATCTTTCAGGCGGAGGTAGCGATACAAAAAGCTGCAGAGCTAGTCTCAACACATGCAGGGTGGGTAACATCTACATTCACTCAGGCAGTCAGGCTGCGTTGAAAGCTCCATCTATATCATCTGATATTACTATCAGATCATGGACAGTGATTAACTAACTCTCAATTCTTCAGACATTGGGCATCTTGAGGAAGCTGGAACTCTGATGGATACCAGGCCATAGCGGCTGCCTTTACAAGGATATTGCGGACGGACTAGCAAAGCAGGGAGCTGCACTTGATGTCAAAATGGCAATAGCAATCCCTATTCCAATACAAACACTAAGAAGAAAAATGGACTCTAAAGCCTCGTATACATATGATCACGCATGAACGCTGTGCGCGCACGAATACTCATATGTGCACGGAAGGAGCATAGATAAACAGACTACAGTAGTAGTAGTCTGTTTATCTACCTATATAGTAGGAGCATGCGTGCAGGCACAATTTTATCCGCACGAACACGTTCCATCGCTAGTGGATCTCCGTGCGCGCACAACTTTGTGCGTGCAATTTGGTCTGGACGAGATTCTCATACTGTTCATATGTATACGAAGCTTAAAGCTTCGCACAGCGTTCGTGTGGGGAAATATCTCGTACACGCTCATATGATCATTCGTGCGCGCACAGCGTTCATTCGCGCACGAATGCTCATATGTATACGAAGCTTAAGATGATGCTACTGGCCAATCAAAACTGGAACAGAATCATCAACTCCAGAATAACGAGAGAACTCTGGAAATCATACAGCACTAAGAAAACCGATGTACTCTAAGGGCTCTCTAAGTGTAGATGTGCAATGCTAGTAGGATTGTTAACGGGTTACTGCCTAATAGGAGAGCACGCACACAGATTGGAACTGATCACAGACAGCGGCTGCAGAAATTGTAAGCTGCCAAAGACCAAGGAAACTTTGTAGCACCTCTTGTGTGAGCTCCCGGCATTCGCAAGGTCAAGACATACATACGAGTCTTGGAGCCTACTTCTCCGCAACCTTAAAGTGATTGCAAACCTTTACATAATGAATCTTCTAAGATTCGCAAACGTGACAAAAACCTTCAAGCTCAACAAGGACCTGTTGATTACGACTGATAACAACACCTAACGATCTTCGATGTTTATTTGTGGCGTCGCTATGGACCCAATTGGCGACTAGGTTAGGTTAGATGGGTTGCCTAGAAGAGAAAGGCACACATAGACCACCACTGGGTCCGTTGTGATACCCCCTAGATACAGCATACCTGAGCTTATCTCAATCATTAAACCAGCCAGAGCTGGAAATGAAGCGATGAAGACGACAGACACTAACTGCCTTTAGGTCGTCCAGATTGACAAAAAAGTAGGACCCAAGGATATTTCTCCTACGTTCCGCCAAAGCATGGCAAGTGCACAGAAGGTGATGACAGCTTTCCTCCTCCTCTACGTCCCAGCAGCTCCTACAGTATAGTCATTGTGCGGGAGTCGAAGTCTTCCAGCATGCTCCCCGATCAAACAGTGTCCAGTGATGAGCCCCACCACATTTATCAAATGCCGTCTGCTCAGCATCAGCATCCCGTAGGATCGGGTTGGATCCAGCTTAGGCCATAATTGCCTAGTTGCATGACATGTGAGTCCACTACTCCATCTGGCGCTGGCCCTGTCATACGCTACATTATGGGTAATCATTTTGCAAGCTGCTAGAGGCATCCCTGTTCTACGCCAGCACTCCCTGATCTCGTTAGTCGTTCCCGCCCGAGCCAGTTCGTCAGCTTTGCAGTTCCCAGATATGCCACTATGACTCAGCACAGAGTTATGTTAAAAAAGCTACCCATCACCCTGAGAGAGTCACGGCAGTCCAATACCGTCTTTGATGTAACCAGGACGGAGCTAAGCGCTTTAATTGCCGGCTGACTGTCCGTGAAGATTACAATATCCCTAGTGGATACAACATTGTGCGCAAGCGAGACTAGCGCCTCGGGAATAGCTACAACCTCCGCCTGAAAAATGCCACTGTATTCCGGAAGGCGGAAAGACAAACCAATATTCAACTTCTCCGAATACACTCTAGCCCCAACGCCTCCCTCAGTCTTAGATCGGTCAGTAAAAAGGCTAATGGCATTAGATTCCAAAAAAGCGCTTTCAGACCAGTCATTTCTCGATGGGATCAGGCTTGTAAAGGACTTATCGAACAGGAGTTTCGGAGAGATGTAGTCCGTCATTTCGGGAATCTCAAAGTTTCTCAGTACTGCCGAGTGACCTACGATTGATGTGGTCCACTGACCGGTTTTCCGGAGGCGAACAGCCATATTCGCAGCCATCTTCTCAGCAAAAATATCTAATTAATAACACTCCTAAAGCAGCAGTCGGTGTTGTCCTTAGAGCCCCTGTGATGGCAGTCTTTGAACCTTCTCCAACAGAGTTCTGTACGACATGATGCTAAGTGCCGTCCACCAAACGATGATCCCATGCATTAACATGGGACGCAGTACTGATACATATAGCCAGTAGATCACTTTTGGATGTAAGCCCATTTTTTGCCTATAGCCTTCCTGCACGAATATAGTGCAACAGTTGCCTTAGTCACACGCTCTTGAATGTTTGCCTTCCAGCAAAGTTTTCTATCCAAGATGAGACCAAGGAATGGCGACTAAGCCTTTTAGAAATAGTTGATGCGCTATGCCTAGTGCTATGAACTATCGGCCCAATGAACTATCGCCCCAATGAATTATCGCCCGAAAGAAATGACAGAAGACCCTATTTTTAGGCTGAGATGTCATCGTGACTTTTTCAGAAACCTAGACTATAGCCTCAGATGACGGATTAAACGAAAACGGACTCGGAATCGAAAGTCGGACTATTCTTTCAAATCTTGGAATGCGCGAACACTATAACGCACCGATACACTGCGAGAGATATTTCAAGAAGCCTCTCGGTATAACATCATTATACTCGCACTCACACAACGAAATGGCTCGGTAGCGAGATAAATGACTGCGGTTCGCACATTATCTTTACCAGTGGTAGACCAGAAAGAGACATCACGTTATTTGGGGTGGCCTTCGCAGTCGACGCAAAATTTAAATAGCTGGTAACGGATTTCAAACCCATCAATGAAAGAATTTGTACGATTCGCGTTAAATCGGAATTTTTCAATGTTTGGCTAATTATGCCATGCCCCAACGGAGGAGAAAGAAGATTCCATTAAAGAAAAATTTTACACTTTGCTAGACGATTTATTTGATGGCCTATACTCTAACGATATCAAACTTCTTCTCGGAGACTTTAATGCCAAAGTCGCAAAGAACTACATCATAGGGAGGACACAGCCTCCATGATTACGCAAAGGACAATGGCCATGGAATAATTGATTTGGCCAGCAGTAAAAACTTAAGTCATAAGCTCCACAGGCTTCCTGATTCCTAATATATATAAAATAACATCACCAGGTAATATGATAACCACTTTCCTGTCCGAGCTAAATATCGGCGTCGTATATCAAATACCAGTCCCACAAAAAAGAGAAGCGCTTCTAAGCTTGACGTACAAACGTTACGTAACGACGATGTAAAGGTGGCTTCCATGACAGATCTTAAAAAGCATCTCGACGAAAGGGCCCGTTCTGAGCTAGAGCAAATGGACGAACAAATGTGACAAGATATTGAGGATGGCATCCAGAAAACAACCGCTCATATTTTGGGACACAAAGAGCGAAGGCATAGAAACGACTGGTTCGATGGGGAATGCTAGGATGCGAATATGAAGAAAAAGAAGCTATTTCTGGAAAGATCAACACGAGCCAGAGAAGACAATATTAACGCGAGCTTAAACGATATGCGAAGAAACTGTATCGACGAAAATAACGTAAATATTACAAGGCAACTTGACGAAAACGTAAGGAGAAATGACGTGCGAGCAGCGTTTAGTACCGCAAATCAGATGAGACAAGGATATAAACCGCAAATAACCCTCTGTAAGGACCAAGATCAAAACAAGATGGGTTCAATACTTCCAAAATTTGCCGAACCCGACAACATGGCAGTCAAAAAACTTCCAATCCCAGACAATCCTGATGGAGGGCGGATACCCACTATGCCAACATTTGATGAAGTGGAGATAGCCTTAGATAAATTAAAACCAAATAAAGCGCCTGAATCGACGAAATTCCCGCAGAGCTTCTAAAAGAAGACGGGATCGCGCGGATTAGTCGAATCCATAATTTAATAGTTAGGTTAGGTTAGGTGTAGGGGTTGCCATGATGTATCACGGCACACTTAGACCACCACTGGGTCCGTTGTGATACCACCAAAAAGTCACCTCTATTCAAACCTACGTATCAAACCAGCCTGTACTGGTGATGTAACGATTCAGACTAATGGCAGTTACATTCTGAAGGTCATCCAGATCATAGAAGACCCGAGAGCTCGGAGATTTCTTTCTCCTGTCACCTAAGACCGGACAATGGCAGAGTAAGTGGAGAATGCTCACTTGCTCCTCCTCATCTCCACAGCTCCCACAGAAGTCGTAATAATACGGAATATGGAGCCTCCATGCGAGCTCCCCGATTAAGCAATGCCACGCGATAACCCCTACTACCCTGCCGATGTGCTTTCTATTCAGCAGTGTGGCCGAGCGGTCAGGGTCGAAAACCGACCAAATCATCCTTGTGGTTTGACATGTGTTGCCGCTGAGCCATCTTATATTAGCCCTGTTCACAGCAGCGGTCTTTAATGCTACTTTACACATGGTAAATGGCATGTCCTCGCATCTTTCGTCAATCACCCCAGTTGTACCCTCTCGAGCCAGCTCATCCGCTTTGCAGTTACCAATACAACTACTATGGCCACTCATCTCTGCGAGGGAGAGCGGCAATATTCAATGGTTTTAGATATCGTCAAGACGGATTCGAGTGAGCGAATCGCCGCCTGACTATCGGTGTAAATAATGATGTCCCTCACAGTAATGACATGAATGCCCAACCAGAACAGGACTTCAGAGATCGCCGAGACCTCCGCCTGCAGGATACTGCAATAGTCGGGAAGACGGAATGAGAGATAAATCTCCAGAAGCGCCGAGTGAATGCCAATCCCAACGCCTTCCCCGGTCTTAGAGCCATCTGTATAGAAAAAAATGAATTCGGTGTTTAAGGGCATTCCCCCCGTCCGTAGACTCCTCGACGGAATCAGACTAGTGAAGTTTTTGATAAAACGATGTTTTGGAGAAGTATAGACCGTCTAGTATAACAGTAGAGTGTCCCGCACTCAGCGCACGCCACTATCCCGTCTCGCGAAGGCGCAATGCCGTGTGTGCCGCGAGTTGTTCGCCCGTCCAACGAGAGCAAACCGAGTATCATACCAAGGCCGGCTGACGGTGTGGTTCCAAAGCCGCCGTTACGGCCAACGCAGCTAGCCTTTGTACCTTGCCCGGCAGACAACAGTAGGCCGCTACTCTGAGTGCTATCCACCACAAACTGATACCGTACAATAATATAGGACGTACAACAGCTGTGTATATCCAATATACCGCTTTCCTCTTGCATAAGTAAAGTGCAACAGTAGCCTTTCTTACCCGTTCTTGAATATTAAACTTTCACCTTAGCTTCCTGTCGAAGATAAGATAGATAGAAATTAAATTAATAGTTAAGATACAACTAAAAAAATATCTGACAACTGGCGGAAGAGCATATTACCTATATATTCAGTCTACAAAAAAGGCGACCGACTGAAATGCGAGAATTACAGAGGATTGTGTACGCCCTACAAAATATTGTCAAAAATTATCAAACAACGACTAAAACCATATGCTGACATTATCGGCGAGTACTAAGATGGTTTCAGAACCGGTCGGTCTAACACGGATCGAATTTTTTCAGTAAAGCAAGTATTTACTCGAGAAATGCTGGAAATACGACAACGACGTCTTTCAACTGTTTGTGGATTTTCGCCAAGCCTACGATAGTATTCATCGTAACGTGTTGTATAAAATACTACTCGAGTTTGAAGTCCCGCCGGAACTGATCCTGTTAATAAGAGCTACTGTGGAGAATTCCAAATGCCAGATAAAAATACAAAACAAGCTAACACACAGCTTCCGAATGGGGTCAGGTCTGAAACAGGGAGATGGGCTCGCACCCATGCTCTTCAACCTTGCTCTGGAGTATGTCGTTATATAGTAAAAGCGAACGAGGTAGATACGAGAAGCTCGCAACTAACAAAATCAACGCACTTAATAGCATATGGAGACGATATCGACATTATGGCTAGACCACTACCGCTACCGCATGCTAAGGAGGTATTTCAAGAAATGGAGTCAGCAGCTTTAGAGGTCAGATTAAAAGTCAATGAATGGAGAACAAAATGTATAACCAAATCTTTTCGAATACTTTCTCAGTACAAACTTACTTCTCTCTCTGCAATGTGGGCTGCGAGCCTACTTTTATCACTAAGAATAGACAGGAAGTTCTAGATATATCCTTCCTTTCAACACTTGATAGGGGTTGGAGGGCTTCTCCCGATCACTCATTTTTACCTTCAATTCATGATCAACGAGAATCCGACGAATAGCCCAGTGATTAGGCACAGGTATAAAACTAATTGGGTTTACCATCGTGAAACTTTCTTGGAAGTGCTTCTGACCCTTCCAAGCCAACCTACAAACAAGCAGGAACTAGACTATTTTGTGCTCTCACTCACAGGCGCACCAACAAAGGCCACAAATAGCTCATGCCCGACCCGCAGACCAAATGGTAAAAAGAAACCGGAGTGGTGCAGAAAAACCTTCAATAGGGCAAAGTCGTCAAGAATTGACTCAGATTGGATGGCCTACAAGTGGCATCTCAGCAAACTGAGGAAGGCGAAGCGGGACTCCGCTACTCTGCGAACGAATTGAAAATTCGATCGAAGCCTCTAGGCTACGCAAAATTCTAGCTACGAATCCTTCAGTTCTTACCTATCTGATGAAACCTGATGGTTCTTGGACTACATCCAGTATGGAAAATCTAGACATCCTGTTGGGCACGCATTTCCCAGACAACGCTACGGAGTTTGAGCTGGGTACCACCATACATGATAATGACTTAGCCCCGTGCGATTCTGTGACCATTCTTTCGAAGGAGAAGATTCTTTGGGCCATCTCCGACTTCGAGCCGTATAAATCGGCCGGACCTGACGGCAACATCACGACTGATACACAGCATTCATCAGATATTATCTACCCCTGGATTGCGTCCATCTTTGGGGCTTGTTTGGATTTGGTTTGTGTCCCGAGAATGTGGACAGATGTCAAGGTGGTCTACATCCCGAAGACGGGCAGGAGTTCTCACTCAAGTCCGAAGGAGCTCAAACATGGACATTGAGGGCGCCTTTAACAACGTCAAGCCGGACTCTATTATCGAGGCGTTATCTTACCTGACAGTAGATGACCCGCTCTGTAAGGTAATTTACATGATGTTGACATCAAGGACTATTTGTACCGAGCTAGACACCTCGTCCGTGAGGAGAACCCAGCTAAATTCTTTGGATCGTCACTACGAATCACGTGCTTTTGGACCTGGAGCAGCTGATCTGAAAAGTGATTGCCTATGAGGATGACATTGCCATTGCTGTTTCGGGGAACTCTCCAGTACACTTGGAGAGGTTCTACAGAATGCTCTCTCTTTACTAACCAAATGGGCCTCACATTTTGGGGTTCAACTCAACCCCAACAAGACAGAACTTGTGCTTTTTTCCAAGAAGCATACAGTACCATCAGTAGAACCTTTTATACAAGAGAGTGTCAGACTGGTCCTTACTGATAAGGCCAAATTCCTGGGTGTAATATTCGATAGAAAGCTTAACTAGAAGGCTAATATCCAGAAGCGTGTGAACAAAGTCAGTATCGTACTATACTGCTGTAGGAAGGCTACTGGGAGAAACTGGGGCCTACAGCCGAAAGTTGTGCGATGGCTCTATGTGTCTATTGTGCGCCCCTGCTACTGTACGGCATTGTGGTCTGGTGGACTGCACTTAATACTGCAATAAATTGCAGTCTGCTACAAAAGGTACAAAAAACAGCCAACATCGCTTTGAGTGGAGCTCTTAAGACGACTCCTAGTGACGCTCTTGATATATTGATTCACCTGCTTCCTCTTGATATCTTGGCCGAGCAGCTGGTTGCATCATCCGGCTCCGTGAAACGGGTAGCTGTATAACGCTTAATACCGGGCATTCCACAATTGTGATCAACCGGGACAATAGATCTTATGGTCGCAGTGCCTACCAGCTGGGTACCTTAGCCTGCCTTTATTTAATAATAAAAAAACATATCCTCGCCACTATAGACTATATCACACCACACTATGTCTTTGACAGGAATTCCGTAAGTCAGATTCCACCACGGAGTCAGTGGGTCGGGGATCGAGCTTTGTTGTCTGACTTTTTATCCATCTTCACGGACGGATCTAAGAACGAGCCGGGCGTTGGAGCCGGGGTCTATTCCGAGCGATTGAATATAGACTTATCAATTCGTCTCTCAGATCACTGTAGCGTTCTCCAGGCGAAAATTTCGGCTATTAGGGAGGCTATGCTCTGGCTGGACCGTAACATTATCATGGTTATGGTAGTCATCATTTATACGGATAGCCAGGCTGCGGTAAGAGCCCTAGAGTCCATTCTCACCACAGCAAGGACGGTAGCGGACTGCTGCGGCTCTCTCTCACAAATGGGCAGTTTCTTTAAAATCGAACTCTGCTGGATACCTGGTTATAGCGGTTTTCCGGTAATATCAGAGCTGACGAGCTCACTCAATTTATGTCGATCCATGAGGTTGTGGTTGCTAAGTAGAAAGCACTGAGATGCGATCGTAGGATTCATAAATGGACACTGCGTAATCGGGGAGCACGCAAGGATACTCGGGCTTCGTAGGAGCTGTGACGATGAGGGGGAGAGTACCGCTCATCAGTTTTGTGAGTGTCCGGCTCTGGTACACTTGAGGAGAAGATTGCTAGGGGCACATTTCTATACGGTGGAAGCTGGTAGACTGAATCGGTTTATTGTTCGTTTTAATGGACAGGCTGGAGGGAGTATTTCACTCCTATGTGGTATCATAATGGACCCACTCGCGGTCTAAGTAAGTCGTGGGTTATCACGACAGCCCGTAAACATAACCTAACCCATGACCAAATCTCGAAGAACGGCGCGTAACAGGCAAAATATTACAATGAGCGAGTACAATTTCGAACAAGTGAAGGAATTTGTTTACTATGGGGCCCTACTATCAAAGGACGGCAACGAAAAACATGAAACCCAGCGACAAATCACAGCAGCTAACCAGACGTTTTACGCAGTCCTGTCCATAAGGCGAAATTCACACACACGACACCGCGCTGCACGACTGCTTGAAATTTCAGTCGAGATACACAGCATCAAATGGGCGGATTCACACTCATCGCTCAGCATGTGATACGATCGACTATGCTTGGCTATTGTGCGTGGCTGCGTCGGAGCTGAAAATGTAGCTAATCTGAATATCGCCTAATGAAGTCAAACTATTCCACAAAAATAACAAGCTGTGCATCTTAAAACATTAATACGACCTGTGCTGCTGAAGCGTCTGAAAAGTCGATCGATACGTTCGGAAGAAAAATCCTACGGAACATATTTGAACCAGTCAAGAAAAAGACGTATGGCGAGTCCGATACAATCATGAGTTGTTCGAACTACATATTTGACGATCTATGCGATTTATCTATGTAAAAGGACGGAAATTGGAATGGGCTGGCCACGTCGAACGAATGCACGATAATAGAATCCCAAAACGAATGCTAAAGTGAAAACCCGAAGGAAACCGGCCGCAAGGAAGACCTCGTGTACGAAGGGAGGACTCAACTGGCATAGATTGCATGAAGCTTCTAAGCTGGAGGATGCGATCGCTTGATTAAGATAGTTGGAGGAACTGTATTCAGTAGACCAAGGCCCGCCGCGGGCTAGAGCGCCGATGATGGTGATGTCATCGTGACATATCGCCCCAATAAAAAATTACATAACACCCCAAAAAAAAGATGAATTTTCACCCAAAAAAAGATGAGATATCCCCCCAAATTTGGGGCGATATTTCATACGAATTATCCCCCAACAAAATACTTTTCCGCTTCAGAAGTGCGGACTCATTGAGGTAAATTCCCACATTAGTAATATGCACTTATTGTAAATTGTATTGTAACTATTGCGGAGCGAGCATAGCGAGCTAAGCTCATCTCAAAATCTGTTAGCTCGGCATATGTTTATTTTTTTTTAAAATAATAATTCATCAGGCGAATTTATGCATTTTGGAATCTGGTGTCATGATGAAATTTCGCCCCAAACTATGCCCTACTACGGGTGATCGGTAGCTCAGTGCGAAAAGGCGTCAGTCTCATGTCTGACTACAGTCGTTACGGGTTCAAGTCCCGTCCACGGCGTTCGTGGCCATGAATGTGTGTGTTGTCATCCCACTGTGGTGCTGGACGTAATAATAAGCCACAACTTTTCCCGACTTGTCGCAGTTAGGCGCAACATGGAACAGTTGACGCGCTATGCCCCACAAGGGGTTAAAGCAATTGGGTAGTACATATCGTTCTTCCCATCAAAAGGTCGCTAAACACTACCTTACATTGCAAAGGATGAGGGCTTGAATCCTTTCGCGAAAATATTCGGTGGCCAACTAAAACTGGCTATTGAGTCCTCCGATAATACTGCCCGGTTTTCCGAGTACATTCAGAATACTTCACTCTCCAAATCTATCCCGTACCTATATAGGGCGATCCACTATCAAAACACATAGGTACCAACAAAACCCTAATACACTTTACATTATCATCCAATTGCTGATTGATAGCATCACATGGAGCCTTTGGCAAACGTGTTATAAAAACGACGCCTGAATTAATTTGTTCGATGACTCTTTAAATTTTCGTGACAAAAGAAGCCAAATGAGGCCAGAAATTTTGTGAGATAGGCTCATTCTCGACGAACGTTAAGAGCATCCTTCGATAAGTGAGAAGGAGGAGGCCTGCAGGTCTTCGTAAATCATCCCAAGAACTGTATTAGATGTCATGTGCAGAGAATCTATAATTTAGAGCCGTTTTTTTATCTCTACCATTCAATCCCTCCTGTGTAGAAACACTAAACAGTATTGGGGATTAGGTGCTGTTTGAAGGGTTTGTAAGGTACACTGCGGGGCGTGATTTATTGTAGTACATTGTAATACGATTATAAGCGGGTATGTGGTGGATATCGCGTGGCACCTACTCATTCACAGATGGGGGCTCCATCCATTTTCCAGCGAATACGTCATTAAACTGAAAACTTACCGAGATCTGTGTCAGATAAGGGTCGTGTGAATGGTTGCATGGTATGCTTTGTGTATCTACATTTCACAGGAAAGGTGCATATCCGTTAGACAGCTTGCAAATGAAAGGAGTTTTTTTCTATTTCGAACGGCACAATGCAACTGTACTACCTAGTCGAGGGATAATGATCCAACCGGATCATTGAACCCCAACACGCATGATATGGGTCAAATATTTAATGCAAGTTTGTCATTAGACCTGTTGGATTTTTCCAATTGTAAGGGAGTGCTGCAAATGACCGAATTGAGTCTAGAATGCAGAAAATGTTACGATTTGATTAGAACGAGAGGCTTAAAAATGTCCACACTAAGACTGATAAATTGGTTCTTCTATTCGAATCAAATATGTACGAAATTTTATTATTATTACTTATTTAAACGACGTTACACAGAACAGGATGGAGGTCTTAGATATTTCTCTTGCTTCGGAGAATATTGCCGATTTGATTGGCGACTGGAGAGTGTTTTGTGACCACTCTTTCTCAGAAAACCGTTACCTGCAATTTAGACTTGCTAAATCGCCTGTCAGCAATCCGGATTTTCATAATCGTAGAAGGGCTGACTGGCCTTTTTTCATGTGGCTTTCTTGAAACAACTACCCTGCCTAGTCGGCCTTCTAGCAAGAGCTGGATGACATTGTTAAGACACTCAAGGAGGCTTTTGAGCTCGCAATGTCAAAATCAAGTCCTGTCAGTAGGCAAAAGGGAAAGAGCAAGCTGATCTGGTAGATTGCAGAAATTTCAGAGCTTCGGGCTGCATGCAGGAGGTCCTTTAACAAAGCTTATGTCCACTAGGTCGAAGGTAGATTGGAACTCCTATAAAAATTATTTGCGCCATTTCAAGAGTGAACTCAGTTGTACGAAGCGCAGATCATGGTGTAACTTTTGTGAGCGCATTGCGGGTTGTGGTGCAGCCTCTAGGCTTCGTAGGATCCTTTCCACAAACCTGCCTATGCCCCTTCTAAAGCAGGATGGATTCTGGATTACTTCGAGTAAGAACACCATCAAGTTGCTCGATACGCATTTTCCAGATAGTGTGTCTGAATCCTTGTCCACCAGCTTTGCTGAGGACAAGGAACTCGCAGCTCCTTGCGATTTTGCATCCATTCTCTCAGAAGAAAAATTCTGTGGGCTTTATCAAGCGTCGAACCTTTCAAGACAGCTGAACCTGGTGGCATCAATCCGGCAAATTTGCAGCATGTTCTGGATAGTGCTTATCCATAGTTGGAGACCATCCTCAGGGACTGCCTGGAACTGGTCTACATTCCTGACAGATGTTATCTTTATTCCCAAAGCGGATAAAAGCTCGCATGGGCATGCGAACAAGTTAAGACCAATTAGCCTATCTTCAAACTTGCTTAAGGTTTTAGAGCGCATGGTTGATGCACACCTGCGGGCGACTATTCCGGCACGCCTTCTATCATCATTGCAGCATGCCTACTGAAAGGGTAGATCGGTTGAAACTGCGTTACATTCTCTGGTTAGTTGAATTGAGTGGTCTCTTGGGTTTAAAGAGTACACCTTGGTCACCTTCTTGTACATCGAGGGCGCTTTCAATTATGTCGCACATACCGCTATAATCAATTCTCTCTCTGATCTCGGTGTGAAGGGACCGCTTTGTGATCTGATAGGTCATCTAGGGCTATCAATACTCGCTTGGGTGTAGCTTCTGAGCGCAGTTTTATCTGCAGAGGTACTCTCCAGGGTGGTGTCCTATCCCCGTTCATCGGGATCTGGTGGTCAAGAAACTGCTTTTGGATCTGGGATGCACAGTCATCGCCTACGAGGACAATATCACCATCTGTAGGAAGTTCCCTTGTGTGCTTAGGGATATTTAGCAGAATGCCCTCCCAATCCGAATGGATATTGTTCTCTTTACAAAAAAACGTAAGCTGTTCTCTCTGACAGGAGGTCATCTTCGACAGGAAGCTGGCGTGGAGACCCAATATTCAGGAACGCGTAGCTAGGGCAACTGTTGCGCTGTACTCGTCGTGTAGGAAGGCCATAGGTAGGAAATGGGGCTACAACCGAAGGTTGTACTCTGGCTTGACGTCGCAGTCCTGCTGCCTATACTTCTGTATGGAATAATCGTCTGGTGGACTGCTCTAAGCTTTGCAGTGTACCGCAGAATGTTAGAGAAATTCAATTAAAGGGGCTCTTAAAACTATACCGGTGGCTGTGCTTGATGTTAAATTGCTCCTCTTAAATATTCTTGCTAAGCAAGTGGCCGCGAACGTGGCCATACGTTTTCGGGAAACTGGTAAGTTCACTGTATCACTTACGGCTGACATGACGTCTGTTCTTAGAAACTTGAATCAACCTGCAGGGACGGATTACACTTAACCTAAATACCTGATCGGCAGAACTTTTGTGAACCTAATTCATTCACGGGAAGAGTGGGCCGTAAACTCTCTCCAGGAGTCAATTGCTATAAGAATATACACCGATGGCTTTAAGACGAATCAAAGAGTGGGAGTGGGTGTGTACTCGGACAGACTGAGCTTAAGCACATTGATGCGTCTTCCCGGCTTTTGTAATGTTCTTCCGGCGGAGATCGCAGCTATTTGGGAGGCTCTTGCCTGACGCTCTGCGGAGCTGCTGGCGTTTAATAGAAGTAACATGAGAACTCTTGTTGGTGTGACTACAGGACACTGCCTAATCCGCGAACATGCTAGAAGACTGGGGCTACCGCACAATGAAGGAGCTGTGATGATGAGGCTGAGTGCACCCTACATCTGCAATGTGAATGTCATGCCTTGACTATAAGAAAAAGGAATACATTGGAGTCCTTCTATTTTAATGATCTGGATGACCTTAAGGATGGTAGCATCGACCGGCGTTTTATTTACAGCTCTGGCTGGTTCAGTGGCTAGATAGTACTCGGGCTGTGGAGTCAATGGTGGTATCACAACGGACCCAGTGGTGGTCTACGCGTGCTGTCTGTATCACGGCAGCTCATACAACCAAACCTAACCTATTTAAAGGAGTTACAATTTTATTCATTTCATTCAGAAATTTTTCTTTTTAATTACCTTAACCCACCCAGGGACATGGGCGCGTCAAAATCTCTATAGCATAGCAATTGTAACGGACCAGTTCTGACACATAAGAGTCAATTTTTGAATTCGTGTATTTTTCACAAATGTATGATTTCCATTTATTTCGAATCATCTACATTTCTGAAAAATCGTACGGGTCTAAAAGTAGGCATGTATGGGTTAAAATCCTAAAACATATATCCCGTTTATCACCGGCTCCAATATCTGGTGAATAAGTCGACAGTCAGCCTACTCAGTTGGCGTTTAATACTGACAAATGTTGACTGTTCTGTAGAATTGTGCATAAACAAATGTCAATTTTTGTCAAATTATCGACAATCAGCCTACTCAGTTGGCGTTTCGATATTGACATAATGTTGACCACAATGTCGAATTGTGCATAAACAAACGTCAATTATTGTCAATATTTGAATTTCGTAAGTCTACTGAGTTAGCTGACTGTCGACTTAGTACCCAGATTTTGGAGCCACTGTTTCTATGGAGACATACAGGACAAGCTCATTCCATGGCTATATATTCAAAGGTTAAAATGGGCCACAACCGCTGTCATAAAACCAGACGCGGCGACTGAAGTTCAGGGGTGTGAAAGTGACCTGATTGATGAAACTGATTTTGGCGGGAAAAGTT
This sequence comes from Chloromyia formosa, assembly GCA_964017055.1. NCBI lineage: Eukaryota > Metazoa > Arthropoda > Insecta > Diptera > Stratiomyidae > Chloromyia > Chloromyia formosa. The sequence goes on from OZ024818.1 coordinate 60,934,036, forward strand.
TGGAGGAATGGGGGAAACGAGAAAATGGATAAAATTTGCGGCCGCAAACAAGAAAAAGAAAAACAAACAAAAAAAACGAACGAAAAATCTTCCTCAGTCCCACAAAAGGTGACTTGTCGACATGCAGTGTTGTTCCGAGGGGTTCCTTTCAATGTGTGGACATTTTGCGAATGATGGCCGGGAAAGTTGTCGTCCTCGTAGTCAAGGCAGTACACAATGAAAGGGAAAGAAAGACACTTAGCGCAGTGAAGCCAGAGGAACTGATTTTTGATATGGGCTAATTCGGGATTATTTATGAGTTTATGTATGATATAATTACGGACATGGGTGCGGCTGCAGAATTTCGAATTTCGATATTTGCGGAGATATTTTTAGATGATGAAACTTTTTAACTTTTCGGTTGATATTATTATATGAATTTATCTTCAGTTTAATTTTAGGTTTCATCAACTATGTAAATGCCACCACCGGTAGGCTGAGTGCACGTTGATCGCGTTCGCGTGGTTTACCTCAAACGGATTGAATCTTTGCTATAATGACACTCCGGCAGTTTGATAAAGACTCAGCGATTTTCTTTTCACCAATTGTGTTAACTCTTGTGTACTTAAACGAGCAATTAGGTAAGAAATACAATACAATTGTCAGTACAAATTTTACCGGAGGGGAAAGCATATGGAGGAGAATTCGAGAAATGTCAAATCCTGATCCACTCGACGGAACCCACCCATTTTGTGGCAGGGTACGCATTGGTGTGGGCTTCCCCAATCCGAGAGATATCGTTTCGAACTTATCCAACATTCCATAACTTCATCAATAGGGTCAAGGTAGACGGTCTTAGTCGTGTTAAAGCTATATCACAATAAACAATTTAGGCTCTGTGCTGGTGGACCTAAATGGCCCAATAAACTAAAAAAATTCAAAAAACTTTTTTTTTTTTATTCTTGGGACATAAATGCACCACCTAATCGTGATCTTTGGGGCCACATTTCGGACTAAATTTGTAACGCTATGAACTGATGAAAAATTTGTACTTATTAGGAGTACTGTTGTATTGTTGTATTTTATTTCGAATTATAAAATTTCGGGAGGGGTCCGAACCCCCTGATTCCCTCCCCTGACTACGTCACTACGAAGACGAAACGTGGGCATGTCTTTGCTGGAAGTGTGTTTTGGTTCCGTTAGTATTCGTTCATTTGAATGGCTGTTAAAACGAGTGTAATATTTCATTTCAAGTTCGAAACCGAACACATGCTCCCCTAGGGTTAAGCAACATGGAAAATAACAATCACGAAAAACTATAAAAAGGATACCAACACGACTACTGTCTATTATTATTCATCCGTCATAGCGATAAAAGCATGTTGTTCAATTGTTCCGGCACTATTTTCATACTATTGTGGGTTCTTAGCGCTGGATCATGTCTGGCCATTGACGATGAAAATCTGGACGACACGGATTTCCATCTACGTTCCCAGCGTAGTCTCGTCTCAAAGGGGCAATTATTACAGACGAGCAACTTCTTTCAGCTTTTCAAGATTCCCTGTAAGTAGCCCCCACCGTCTCTTTTGTGACCATAATAGACTTATACACTTAATGGTAATCTTATAACTTTCAGATATTATTTGCTTCTTTGCTGCCACGGGCAAGTGGCCATTCATACCGCCCTTCCTTCAGGTGAAAGTCAATCAGGTCAGCCGTTCGCTATTCGTTCACAATGATGAATATATCAAGCACTATTGCCAGGAGTGGATCACTGTCGTTCAATGTCACAGGCCATTGCCGACCGGTAAGTTTGATAATGATCCTTTTTTTGTATTTCAGGCTCAACTTGTGGCCGGCACATGCCGCCGGAAATCTTTAAAAAGCAAAAAAAAAATAAGCAATAAAAGGCGATTCTTTTAAAAGCCACACAGTCCTGAAATATTAAGAGTCCAAGAAAGTGCAAATCCTTTTCCGTCATTTTTATTCAGTTTTCTTTTTGCCAGTCAGCTTGTTACGGTTCGTTTAGCTCGTCCGTTCAGCAATTTCAAGGAATTTGAGGAAGAGTCGCATCACGGCGTCACCTGTGCAATGGAAAGTCCCTTTTTCTGGGGCGCGATTGATTGAGAGGTGAATGTGAACTCAGAATTTCCATATTTTCGTAAGGCAATAGGAAAGACGAAATTTGTTTTTTTTTTTTTTATTATGAATTCATTCATTCGTTACGGACGGCTTGAAATGCTTGAGGTTGCTTTGTTTTGTCTGTGTATCTGCTGAAGAAGTTTTTATTGGGAAATTGGGTGAATTATGTGGCCTGTTTACGGTATTGCTGTGTGGATAATACATAGGAAGGTTTCTTTAATAGTTGATGTCGCCTTTTCTAAAATTAAATGTTTCTGTATCTTAAACTTAAACATAAACTTTACTAATTGTACAGTTACAAGATGATTACTCGGTTCGATTTCCGATTTGTTTAATTTTTTTTTATCTGATGAATGGAAAGGATATACCTTGGACTGTGAGTATAGCGGCACATTTCACCACAAATAAATATAATTTCAGTCAGTGAAAAGTTTACCGGGACATTATTTAATAAGAAACCAGATCGAATCTTCGCTTCGGCCTGGAAACCTGTACACCCTAGACTTGTACAGATCTAGTAGTGACCAAATTGGAAGCGACCATATGCATTGAAAGCCAGTTTCCTATATGCCCAGTTTATTTTGGAAGTTGGCGATCATTTAGAAGGATCTTGACCATTCTCAAAATCGACTAACTAACCTACACTACAAATATTTGTCGAATTTTTTCAAGTCACTAGCTTCATTTTATCGAAAGTTATCGCTTATTTGAAGCTTCATTTGTAGTGAAAGTAGGGGTTTCGTTCGTCGGATTTTACGTATTTTCAATATTAGCCAACTGGAACCTACTACAAACATTGGACCAAAGTTCCAGGTCACTAGCTCCATTTTATCGAAAGTTATCTCTATTTTAAGTTTCATTTGTAGGGGAGGTTGGCGTTCCTTGGATCAGATCTAGCTCATCTTAAACCGACTAACTAAATCTCACTTCAAACATTTTACCGAAATTTCAAGTTGCTGGATTCATTCTATCAAAAGTTATCGCTTATTTGAAGTTTCATTTATAGTGGAGGTAGGGGTTCTTTATATCGGATTTTGCCCATTTTCAACTAACTAGATGTTACTACCAGCATTCCCTCAAATTTTCAACTCGCTAATGTCATTCTATCGAAACTTATCGTAATTAAATGAATATTTAATTTTTTTTTAATTTGTAGGGGAAGTAGGCATTCCTTTGATCCGATTATGACCAACTTACTAAAACTCAAGGAACTTCTCACCTCAGGGTTATATGCCAAAAATCAGGTGTCTAGGTCAGCGGTAATGAAAGAACAATATAATTCTTTGAATCTAGTAAAAACTTTCGACAATTAGATTAGATGGAGGGCAGTTGGCCAACAAGCACTGCGACCCGGAAGGCTATTGTGCTACACCCTGGAGTCTGTGCCGATTAGTGATTTGATTAATTGTCGAGACCAATCATCCCAACGAATCTGCTCAGCTCTTCGAGTGTTAGTAAGCCAATCGTTTCTGCTTCAGGGAACGCACAGCCGAAGCATTTCAAGCGGCGGAGATGAAGTGCATCACAGTCGCAGCGAATGTGCTGGGAAGTCTCATCCTCACTCTCACAGAAGCGACAGCTTGGGTCGGAAACAATTCCCATTCTACGTAGATGACCCCTCAAGGAAAAATGACCCATGAGGAGACCGCAATAATTCTCACCCCGTTTCTGCGTAACCTTAGCAGCTCAAGAATACGATTATGTGAGTAGCCAGCTATAATGCTTTGTCTCTCTGTGACCAGGGGTATTGCCTTAGTGCGCGATGGTTACTGAGTGCCCCCATTCCTTGATGTGTCGTCTTACACTACACAAGGGGATTCCACAGTATGGTTCTCGACCGACGAGTGGGGTTGCGGAAGCCCGCTGGCCAACTCGTCGACTGTTTCGTTTCCTGGGATACCGGCATGTGCGGTGACCCAATATAAGTTAACCTTGTTTACAGAGCCTAATCTTTGCAAGACTTCACAGCCACTAACCACCAATTTCGACGAGACAAAGAAGTCACTTAGTGCTTTGATGGCCGCCTGGCTGTCTGTGAAGATTGCAATATTCTTGTTTCAATATCCAGCTGCTAAGCATGTATGTATGTATGTATGTATTCGCGCAGGTCTCGATTGTCTGAACTTCCGACTGAAATACCGTAGCGTATTATATTTTACTTTCCCATTGGAATGGATATCTTGTGAGATGGACCCTAGGGTAAGCCAAAAAAGGTTAAGGGTCTGAAAAAATAATAACTTTTTCGTTTTTTATTTAATTTTATTTAAACTTTAATACAAATAGACATATGGGAGATGTTTTTAGACTATGTTCGAAAGATGATGTCTTTGAGATGACGTCCGTTGCTTGCTTTGCAAAGACGAGCCTTTTCTACCGTGTACTCCATTAGTTCAAGTTTAAGTTTATTAATATCGAGAAAAGATACACGAAGGCGGTTGCTTATTTTTTTAGAGTACAGACTCATAATATGGTCTTTGCTACTATGGGTTGCTTGGTAGGTTGTTACAATTTACAAAGTTCATATGAGCATGTTATTTTTATAATTCAAGGAAAAATTAGAAAAAACCTTGTGTGTAGTTCCTATGCTAACTTAACCCAACTTACAAATAACTTACATCTTACTGTCTAGGTTTTGAATCAAGGCAAGAAATTGTGTATTAAACTATGTTTAATTCATTAGTGTTAAACAACGATCTTATGAGTAGATAGGTACTGCTGGAGCGATTTTCTTCAAAGCTAGAGGATCTTTTGCTGAGCAATTCAGAAATTATCATCTATCATTTAAATTTTAGTGTTTTCATGGAGTTTGCGCGATGAATAGTAGTGAGGGTTTTTCATTATTCTTTTTAGTATGTATGTATGTATGTATATGGTTTTGAGCAGCTTGAATTTTGGCTTTGTGAGTATTAGCGCACTGGCCCCAAACAGAAATACAATAGAATATTATGGGTTGGATTGCGATTTTGTAAACTAAAGTTTTGCTTACTAGTGAAAATTGTGAGCGTTTATTCAATAGAGGATATAGCGAGTAGGTTGCTTTAGATATTTTAGAGAGGACCAGCCCTATGTGTTTACTAAAGGTAATTTTTTTGTCTATGTTTACCCCCAGGTAAACAATATCACTCTCCCAAGATATCTGTTGACCAAGAAAGTTTAGTTTGCAGTTGGGTAGTTTATTCCTACTCCACTTCCTGGTAAAATACACAGCCCTGGTTTTAGCTTGATTAATTTTGATTTATGATTTATCTATGATAGAACTGATATAATGATTCCAGTTGCTTTTCAAGGGCAGCTGTAATTGTCTGGGTCATCTGAGCTAGTAAATATGCACATGTTGTCTACAAATATAGTGCCATCTCATAGTCGTTGGATTTAGGGCTATCGGCGATGTAGACGTTGAAGAGATTAGGGCTGAGACACGATCCTTGGGTTACACCAGCGTTAAGTGTATGATTGTTCGATAATTTTTCGTTAATTTTTTACTGCAAAAGTACGACTGGTTAGGAAACTACTAATTAGTTTAATTAAATATATTGGGAACCCGAATGACAGCAGTTTGTGTATTAGCCCGTTATACCACACCGTGTCAAATGCTTTTTCGATGTCTAAAGTAACTAAACCAATTTACTTTTTAGATGAAAATTCATCTTTGATTTTTTGCACACCCTGAACACTTGATGTGTAGTCGAATGGCCGGCACGGAATCCAAACTGGTATTCTGCAACTATTTTCAACGACTCGGCAACATGGGTTAATCTTGAGAGGATGATCTTTTCAAATAACTTTCCTAAGGCCGGTAGTAGGCTTAGGCGAAATTCACACACACACTGAAATTTCAAGCAGTCGTGCAGCGCGGTGTGCACGACTGCTTGAAATTTCAGTCGAGATACACAGCATCAAATGGGCGGATTCACACTCATCGCTCAGCATGCGATACGATCGACTATGCTTGGCTATTTAATTGTGCGTGGCTGCGACGGAGCTGAAAATTTAGCTAATCTAAATATCGCCTTATGGGTCTATAATTTGTTACATTTTTCCCAGCCTTCGCAACAGGGTGGATGATAGCGTATTTCCAGCTGTTCGGAATGAGTTTTTAAACAAGAGTTTATGATAAAATAAGTAGGACGATACATTTTTTTGGGAGATTCTTAAGTAATGAGTTGGTAATGTTGTCATATCCCGGGGCTTTGTTGGTTTTTAGACTTTTAATATTTTTAATGATTTCCCTAGGGGTACAGAGAAATGTGTCTAGTGGTTCCGTTGGAAGGTTAGAGATCTTGCGAATGGAGTCTTCAACGACTTGTTTAATTAGCGAGATGCAAGATGAGCACTTGCATTATGTGACGCCTGAAAGTGCTTGGCTATCAATTGGGCTTTATCAAGACTATCAAAGGTCAAGCTACTAGTTGCAATTAGCGGTGGTATGTACGAGTTCTTGTTAAGCATTTTCTTAAGTTTCAAAATCTGCTTATCGTTTTTCTGGAGAGTTGACAAATAGTTATTTCACCTAGCATTTTTCAAATGTAAAATGTTCTGCTTATTTTTATTTGTGAGGTTATTCACAATGATTTTTAAGCGAGTATGACGCAGACGTTGCCACTGTCTTCTAAATATATTTCTTAAAATGATAAGGTTTTTAGTTTTAGAATCCAGTTTTTTGTCGGCTAATACGTCATAGTCTATTTCTGTCGTTGATTTCTGGTGGGCGCCAAACATTTAACAGTTGAAACGGTTTAGCTAGTAGTCCACCTGGTTTGTGTCCGTTATTGTAGTTAAATCTAGTACGATAAGATTTATACCTTGTTCGAGCAAGAGTCTGAATTTTCTCCAGTTGGTGGTTTATCGCAAGAATTGTTTCCTGTAACTGCCAGCACCAGTTGGTGTTTGACTAATATCAAATAGGACGGGAAGGTGGGGAGATGATAGTGCGTTTATTGTAATGTTTTGTTCTGCACTAACAGAGCCATTGCTTATTACTAGGACAAGGAAGGAGGGATAACCTTGAGGTGGGTAAAATGCTGGGTTTGAAGGGGTGTGCATGTAAAGATTCTCTTTATTTAGTAGATTGAATAGGACTTTCCCCGCGGGATTTGCCTTCACATAGTTCCAGTGTCTATGTTTTGCATTAAAATCCCCACAAAGCAAAAATCTGTCGCAAGAATTAATTAAATGTTTCAAGTCTTTTTCAAATAATACTAGTTTCTGATTATTAATATGTGAGCACGGGAAATAGATTCCGAAGATTGTGAATTTGTGATCCTCCAGTTTTAAAGCTATACACTCCACGGTGGCTAGTACAAATTCCGGTAATGCATAGTGTTTAATATTTTTATTTATTAGCATTGCTACACCTCCGCCCTTTTCTCCAAATCTGTCGTTGCGATAAGTGTTATAATTCGGATGAGAAAATTTATCTTTACTTTTTAGCCAGGTTTCTGTTAAAACCGCGATATCAATATTGTTGCTAAATTCATCGTATTTGTTTCTGATGCTCTGAGCATTCCAGAGTAAAACTTTTAGCTTATGGGGCATCTAAATATTGTACTTAAGTGCTAGGTTAACAATACAATAATATTGGTCTTTCTTTGTAGAGCATTGGGAAAGCTTGTCGAAAAGCTCCATTGAAACTTCTAGAAGCTGCTCAGAAGTAAACAAGCTGTTGATTTCACCAGCTGCAGATGTGCTCACTCCACGTTGAGCAGCTTGGCTGTACATTTGATTGTTTCCAGATACGGTCATTCGAGTTCTTGTTTTTTGTTGGCTTAGCCGATCGCAAGTTCAATGAATTCCAGTTTACGTTGTTGGATACATGACTTCCACCACAGTTGACGTGTGACATTTGCAAAGACGACTGCTCAAGTTAACTGGCTTTTATTAACTGGTTTCGCTTATTGTAAAATACAGGTTTCTTGTTACATTTAATGTGCTCTTTCATTGGCAGTGTATGTGTATTAAGTACTTTAGAGAATATTAGAGAGATGCATGCATTTCGATACTAAAAATATATTAATACATATATATTACATCTCCCTTTCTTTAAAATATAGATAGATGTACTTATTGGAAAAATAGAATTTATTAAACGTGTATGTGTAAACTTAATTAATTTTATGGTTGCATTTTATTAAATAGTTATCCGTTAAAATACTCAGGTTTTTTAATGTGTCTTCCATATCTAGTTGTATAATAGTGATTTGTTAGCGATTGCGATTGCGAACAAATGTTGTTATTATTATTTAATTCATTATTATGATGCCGAGATCTATTTTCAGTATGTTGGTCACTTTTACTTTTACCTGTTTGACATGAATCTTCATTATTTACTAAACTATTTTGTTGTTGCCTTATATTAGGAGCATTAAACGATCTTCGCAAATGTTGCGTATTTCTACGTAAAAGATTATTCTGCTCATTTCGAATAATGTAAGAACGAGGTTCTGAACATTTACTTTCGACTCTTGCTGGTTCCCAACTTTTCCCCTTTCTATATAAGACGAGATTCCCTGGTTCGAAGCTCTTTTCCTTTAAATTAGCAATTTTATCATAGTAAAACTTTTGTTTCATTTTTATTATGTTCATTTTGTTCATAGTTTCTCTTGATACTAGTTTAGGAGATAGGTGCATATCAGATATTGGGTGTTTCGTTCTAAGGAGCCTACTCATCAGAAGCTCGGAGGGTGTGTATCCTAAACTTGCAATGACGGTTGAACGATATTCTAATAGTATTAGTTGCAGATCAGATTCACTCATATGAGATTTCTTAAGTATGCCTTTAGCTATTCCTACTGCTTTTTCTGCTAGACCATTTGATCGAGGATAGTGGGGACTTGAGAATGTAAATTTGAAATTCCATTCATTTGCAAATTGTTTGCATTTGTATGAATTGAATGGCTGATTGTCACAAACAATTTCTTCTGGAATTCCGTGAAAGGAGAAAATATCCTTTAATGTTTCTATTACTGTTTCTGCCGATTTACTTCTAATTTGCTTAATATCAAACCATTTTGAAAAATAATCAACAGCAATTAGATAATTCTTACCTTTAAAATCAAACAAATCACAACCAATTTTTTGGTATGGCCGTTCAGGCACTTCATGAGGGAGTAATTTATGCTTTGCATTTTCGGGTTGCAATTTCTCACAGATTGCACATCTGCTGATTATATTTTGTATATCTCTATTCATGAAAGGCCAATAAAATAGTGTTTTCGCTCTTTTAATGGTTTTCGTAATGCCAAAATGACTTTCATGAAGTTTTTCTAGGGCGCTAGATATTAAAAGCTTGGGGACGTGGATTCTATCTTCAAAAAGTACCAAGTCGTCCTCAACATATAATTTTTCTTTGATACTCCAGTAAAATTTCAATTCATCCGGGACCTTGTCTTTCGATAGTGGCCAACCGTTCTTATAATAGTACTTAATTTTTTTCAAAATTTGATCTTTTTCTGTTTCTTTTTGATACTCTAACTTGGCATTATCACTCATATTGATACTATGCACAACTTCATTTAATAAATTTCCGAAACATATTTGATCATCTTTTCCTGGGTTACGTGAGAGTAGATCTGCAATATGCAAATCCTTTCCGGGGATATATTTAACTTTAAAGTCGTATCTACACAATTTTAGTACCATCCTTTGAATTCGAACTGAATTAGCGGATGTAATTGGCTTTGACAAAATCGATACTAATGGCTTATGATCAGTATGTATAAGAAACGTTTTACCGTAAATATAATCATTAAATTTTTGACAAGCGTAGACTATGGCCAAAAGCTCTTTCTCAATTTGTGCATAATTCATTTCAGTTGTAGTTAGACTCTTTGACGCATAAGCTATTGGCTTACCATTTTGCATCAAGCAACATCCTAATCCATGTTTCGATGCGTCGCACAGTGCGTCGTTCCATAGCCAAAAATCGAAAATTTTTTATTTTTGTCCGGCTTTGAAAGTAACCTATCTTTAAGAAAACATGTTGGAGCTCCTAAAAATAATGTTTGAAAAATTTTGCTTTTCTTTGTTTTAGTAATATTATGTGCTAAATTCGAAAAATTGAAAATATTGAAAAAAGGGTCTATGAGGTGAAAATTGCGTTTTGAGCTTCGGTGAAGTCCTGGCTACCTAAAGTTATATTTTCCCAATAGACCAGGCCCCAGGCTTACACCCAAAGACAAAAAAAAAAAATTTAATTAAAAAATGTTAAAAAAAAAAACAGCACAATTATTTAAAATTGAAATAAAACTTTGAGTAAGGATTAAAAAAAAACGTCACAAAACGTTTTGGGTGGTTGACGGTTTCTGTCAGATGCATATATATTCTTTCATTCTAAGTAGTTTTGGTTTGCCTTTTTTTGCCTTTTTGAGCGTAATTGGCGTTTTTGTGGGATAAGTCACATTTAAAAAATCAATGAATATTTTTCAAGATTCCTTAAAATTAATAATACAGAGAAAATTGCACATTTGTTGCAAGGACTAGGTGCTTACCGTCTGAAATATAAATAAATAAATAAAAAAAAAATTTAATAAACTATAAAAAGTTTATTTATTCTAGAAAGAAATACCCATAAAAGGGAACAAATACACAAGGCATATCGGTTCAACTGGGTTAAAGTTTTTTTTATTATATATATATTATTTCGCTTATCTACTTTAGAGTGATTTTGGGGGCGTAATTCTAATTTATATGCGTGAAAAACGCTTTTGTAACACATGTAAATATGTATATGTATGTTAAAACTACTAAAAAGTTCTAATTACGGACAAAATTTTATATTTTATAGGTAAAATAAGTATTGTGCTTAGAGTTAGACTAGCAGGACCGGAAAAAAAGTAAATAAAAGAATAATATGGATATAATGAAAGAATACACTTTAATTTTTACGCTCTAGGTGCTAAAAGCATCAGCTAACGTAACGAATGAAAATTCGAGCGGAGTAATAAAATAAATGTTGTAAAATGTCACAGCTAGTTAGAAAATTCGACACGGTTCATACATAAACTTCAAATTCCGCATCTGTGTACCTGTGCTAAATTAAATGTTAGGTTGTTAATTGCCTTGATCCTTCCAAGTAAGTAAAATATAGTAAAGTGCAATATGTGCATAGAATCTCTTTGAAAATTTAAGATATTCTGTGTTACCATTTAAAAGATATTACGTTTTGCATACTACCTATAAACAGAGCCAGAATTGAACAAATTCTCTGATCAATATCTCAAAACTGCGTCATCAGATCACATTGTAATTTGGAAATGTTAATGCTTGTAGCTTTTATTAAATGGACGTTAAATTTCATTACAATCGGTAGACTCGTTTTCAAGTTATGATTTTTTTACCACCAGCCTCCTAATTACAGCAAATTTAACTCACACTTTTCGCAATATATCAGAACTGCGACCATCTATCTTAATCAAATTTATGCAGTTAAAAGATTATGTATAGCTCCCCATTCGTGCGAAATTTTAACAAAATCGGTTGCACAGTTCTTAAGATACTGATTTTTGATCACTTCAACGCACTGTGGTCGGTTTGAATGGTTATAGGAGCTTTAGAATCAAAAGCATATAGTATGGATGAGTTGCGTATTGCTTCTTTAATTTTATCCAAACATATAGAATGAGCTTTTGTCCAGCAATATTCAACGTTTTTCTTTAATAACTCACGTAAGGGATAATTCAATTCTGCCAGGTGGGGTATAAATGCCCGCAGATAATTAATAGTACCCAAAATTTTCTGCAACTCATTTCTATTTTGTGGCTCCTTAATATTATTGATTGCTCGGACCCTATTTGGGTCAGGCTTCATTCCCTCGACTGAAAATATGTGCCCTAAATATTGCACTTGTTTCTGCTTGTATTGTACTTTATTTGGGTTGAATTTAACATTCAATTTCCTTGCTCTCTCTAAAACCCCTTTTAAATTTGCATCGTGCTCTTGTTCTGTCCTCCCGGCGATGATTATATCATCAATATACACAAATACCCCGGGTAACTCTCCAAAATATTTGTAATTAAGTTTTTGAAACTTCTCTGGGGCAACTTTAATTCCAAATGGCAACACATTGAATTGGTATGACCCGAAAGGAGTACTAAATATTGTTAATTTTTTGGAGCAATCATCTAATCCGAGCTGCCAAAAGCCCTCCTTTAGATCCAAGACCGTGAAATATTCCATGCCATCCATTTTATGACGAAAATCGTCTAAAGTAGGAATTGCAAAATGTTCTTCTAATAGACCTAAATTTAATTCATGGGGATCTAAGCAAATTCTTAACGATTTATCTTTCTTTTCAATTATTACAATGGGATGGGACCATTCGGATGGCCCATTTACCTGTGTGATTATTCCACGTTTTTCCATTGCTGTTAAAGTGTCCTTTAATTTTTGTTTAACTGCTAACGGAATCCTGCGCGAAGCTTTGTTGACTGGAGATGCAGTTTCTTTTAAAGCCAAGGTACATGTGTCGGGAAAACGCCCTATCCCTGAGAAGATGTCTGAGTTCTTTTCAACGAATTCCTCTTTTTGCTTTAATTCTGATATAGAATTAACTCTTTTGACTAACCCCAGCTTAGCACAAGTATCTAAACTTAATAATGGTTGAGTTTTCCTATCAACTATTATGAAACTGAGTTTATGCTGCATTTCCTGGAGACAAATTATGCATTCAATAGATCCCAAAATTGGTATCTGAAAACCCCCATATGCTTCTAATTTAATGTCTTTTGCTTCAAGGCGCGGTTTGGGTTCCAGTTGCTCATAAATAAATTTCGGCAAAATATTAACCTGCGCTCCGGTATCTAACTTGAATTCTATCACTTTGTTATTTACTTTTATGTTCTGTGTCCAACATTCTGAATTATTATAATCAATATTAGAAATAGAATTGGCACCACTAACTGAATCTATATAAAATTGACTACAAGCTTCAAAACCAGTTTGTTCGCAATTCCGGTAACTAATATCACTTACATTTTTTCTTGCTGATTGACATGCAGCCATAAAATGGTTCAGCTTTCCACACGCGTTGCATTTCTTCCCGTAGGCTGGACACTTTCCTTTCTCATGAGACGAATTACAATACGTACATCTGTCTTTCTTTCCAATGTGTGCATCTCTCTTTACATTGCTAGAACGATTTTTATTTTGTTTTTTATCAGATTTTTTGTTATTAAATTTTGAATTATTCAAACTATGGTTACTTCCTTTATATTTGTTGACAGCAGCTATCGCAGAAAATTTTCCTTCTCCCTTGTGATCTCCTTGCATGACTTTTGCTTGCTCCTCCGTTATTTCGGCAATCCGACAGATTTCGATAGCTTTCTCCAATGTTAGTTTTTCTATCTGTAGTAATTGACTTTGCGTATTGCTGTTCGATGTACCGATAACTATACGGTCTCTTATCATATGCTCTTTTTGTGCACCAAAATCGCAATTATCCACCAGCGTTGAAATATCTTTCAAAAAATGATCGAATGGTTCTCCTTCTTTTTGGTTGCGCATGTAGAATTTGTAGCGTTCGTAAACTACATTCGTTCTTGGGTTGAAATATTCTTGGAATTTTTTAAGAACCTTCTCCAGGTCTTTTTTATCGTCTTCCGCCAAATCAAATGTCTGGAAAAGTTCTATGGCCTCCACTCCCGCACAACTTAAAAGCCTTGCCACTTGAATATTTTGGTCTTCTTTGTTAGTTTTTGTGGCCGTTGAATATATCTCGAAATGGATCCTGAACTTTTTCCAATTTTCCCGCAAGTTTCCATCAAAATTTAACTTTTCAGGCTTAGAAAACTCCATTTTGTTCGAAATCCGTTTCTTTTCAAATTTTATCAATTTTATCAAATCACTTTTTCCAGAATTTTTTTACTCCAGTTTTTAATTTCCAAAAAAAAAACTAGTTTCCACAATTATTATTTTACTTTAAATTGTTCTTTTCAAAAATAACTAGTTTTCACAATTCCAATTGGTTCTTAATGTCGGCTGCGCCATGTGACATTTGCAAAGACGACTGCTCAAGTTAACTGGCTTTTATTAACTGGTTTCGCTTATTGTAAAATACAGGTTTCTTGTTACATTTAATGTGCTCTTTCATTGGCAGTGTATGTGTATTAAGTACTTTAGAGAATATTAGAGAGATGCATGCATTTCGATACTAAAAATATATTAATACATATATATTACAGACGCACTTGACTTGGCCAGATTTGTCGGCAGGACAGGTGGAGTAATGATGGGGCTCACTGCATATCATGCACTTAGCTCGCAAGTAGCAATTCGAGGAACCATGACCGAATATTTGACCGTTCCTACACTGCGTTGGACAATTTTTGTTGCCGGAATAGTAGTTCCAGTGTACAATTGAGTGTCTAATGGCTTTGATTTTTCTGAGCTCATTGAGTTTTTTTTTATCCACGCTCAATGTAAATAATGTTATATGCTTCAGTGTCGAATTTTCGCCTGGTTGGAGTGAATTTTTCTCACATCCAGGCAGTTAATTTGGTGGTCATTTTTCAATATTTGCGCAAAATCTTTGCAACCTACGTCGTTGTAGCCAGAAACAACAAATTTGAGCGGCCTTTTGTCAGACCTTCTATAGATGAAAAAGTCCACATTTTTATTTACAAAAAGCTTCGAAGTTTTCTCGTAATTTTCTATTTTACCAGTAAGAAGTTTTAGTCCCGTGGATGTGTATTTAACAGGGTAATCACTGATGCTTTGTTCAGACATCATGTCGTCTACATTGGATCACTGTAGGGAGGGCAGCACTATTGGAGGGCATTTTACCTTTTTTGCGATCGGCTCGGTAGATTCGTAAGATTCAAGATTTTCGGGTAAATTGGCAAAGAGTTGGAAGCGATTTGATGACATGTCGTCAACTTGCTTTAAAAGTTTTACTTTGCTTCTTAGTAGAATATCGGGTGAACCATCCTCCCTATTTCTCTTCGTTTTTTTTTTCGGTTATTGTGTAAACACTCGAAGAATAAAAATAAAATATTTAAATGCGATGTATCACTGTCAAAAAAACACGACCGTCACAATAGAAGTATTTGCTGATTCCCAAATGTGTGCTCCATTACTTTCCTTAATATCGCTGGCTGCAGAGCTCTGATTTCTGTCGTGATACTTTGCTTCAATTACTTGGAATCGTTCTAGGTTTATTAACACAGACCCTTTTAAGTAGCCACACAAAAAAAGTCCGGAGCCGTTAAGTCTGGGGATCGAGGAGGCTAGTTGATTGAAGATCCCCATGAAATTATTCTTGAGCCGAAAAGTTCTGTTAAAATTCCCATTCCCATTCACCTGTATGGCAACGGGCTCCGGCCTACTGAAACCACGTGTTAGATCGATTTTGTATAAAAGGACGTACCAAGTTGTTGAGCATATCTCGATATCGTTCTCCATTTACTGTATGGGCTTGACCATTCGCGCTTAGTGGCTTTTTCTGTCCTAGCCCTTGATCTACCAGTTCGTTGACGGTCACATACAGACCCCTGTTCTTGAAAACGGCGGTCTATACTGCGAATCGTTGTTTGTGAGACAGTTTCTTGTACTCCGAAATGGCGATGATATTCGCGCTACCTGCGATTAATCGATTTATTGTTTCGCGTATAAATTTGTACTATTGTATTTGGATTCGCTGAGCAGTTGCATATTTTTCCATTATTGGTTATGGAATGATAAAATCTATCAATCCCTTTTCCCTTTTTATTTATTGAACGTGGTTGGGCTACAATTTGCATAATTTTTCATTCTTTAGTTAAAATAAATTTTCACTTCAGATTTGCGTCTTTTACTTTATTACTCAATACGTTGTTTACATTTACAACCTCTAAAAAATTGACAAATGTCCCCAAACAGAACCAATAACCCGTTTTAAAAGATGGGCTAATTACCCTCTACCTAATGAAAATCGTGGCGCCACAGCCCGATGTCGGGCCTTGGCCGCCTGGATCGTTGTCCTCCAATTATCTCCGCGTCCTCCAAATTTGGACTGTTGCAACACAGGTATATGAAATCGTTCACGAACTCGATGTTGAGGTCCCCCACATTGATGCTCGATTGTCGTCAATTGCATCATTATTTCAGTTTTACCCTCGTTGATACCTAGTCCAACTTCTTTTGCGGCGGTATCGAGCGTACGGAGAAGTTCTTCTGCGTCGGCCAATCTCCGGGACATTATGTTGATGTCGTTGGCGTACGCTGCTAATTGTGTCGACTTGATGAGTAGTGTCTTGATGTTGTCCATATTCATAGCACGAATAGCGTATTCCAGTGCTAGGTTGAAGTGCGTCGGTGCCAGACCATCACCCTGTTTCAGACCAATGCGTGTTTCAAATAGATCAGTAAGTCTGTTATGGATCCTAACCTATGAGACGGAGTTGATCATCGTCATCTTTGCTGGTTACTGGTTTACCAAATTGCAGCATGATGTTGTACCACCACGATCGATACTGTCGTATACCTGCCTGAAGTCGACAAAATTATACGTCTACGTTGTATTCCCAGCACTTCTGTAGTATCCGTTTGAATGAAAAGAGCTGATCGGTTGTGGAGCGACCACGTTTGAAACCGTCTTGATATTCGCCAATGATTTATTCTGCGTACGGTTTTATTCTATTTTCCAAAATTTTCGTCAAAAATAGGACTCCTGTACCAAGAGCTTCTGAACCTACCATCTAACATCCCCACACAAGAAGCTCTCGACGATATTGTTGACCTAGGCGCACCTATACAACCCCCGACAGTAGAGGAAATTTATCTCGCATTGTGGACGCTAAAACGAAATAAAGCGCCGGGCCCTGACGAGATTCCAGCTGAATTACTGTAATTCTCAGACCTGCCTTTTAGTGAAATGGACTAAGTATTTACGTTTCTTACCTCTAAATATTCTGTTCGATATTCGCCGTAGCCCGTCGTAATTTTCTCTTTTGGCTCTGGTTCCCATTTGAATCCATTGTCTATAGGTGTCGTTTTTCGCGTCAAGTGAATTTTTGCATTTTTCGTCGAACCACTCTTTTCGCGATCGCCGAGATTTATATCCCACGACCTTTTCTGCGACCTCTTTGATTGTACCCTTGAATTCTTCGCAGAACCCATGGACGCCTGTGTAGCATAGGTAGTCTTTCCTTAAGGGCGGTAGTATACGCCACCGCTGTAGCATCACTCAAAAGCTTATCAACCGCAAAGATTTTGGGAGGGCTGATTCTTGCTTGGTGCACTGAGGATATTCTACACCTGTAGGTCGTCTTCACCAAGTGATGATCTGAGTAGTTTGCTCCTCGATAGGAGCGGACATCCATGACACTAGACGCCCATCTCCTGCAAATGAGGACGTGGTCAATTTGGTTGACAGTATGTGCGTCTGGAGACTTCCAGGTCTGCTTATGAACGCGTCGATGCGGGAAACACGTAGAGCTTACGACCAGATTCCTACTGCAGGCGAAGTCGATAAGTCGGTGCCGTTGTCGATATATTTTTCATGGAGACTGTGGCCTCCCGTGGTCCCCCGGTGCGAACTTTCATTTCCGACTTTCGCGTTAAAGTCTCCCAGCAGCAGTTTGACGTCGTTTGTTGGAATATTTAACCTCGAATTAGCATGTATTCGAAAAATATTTTTGATCGCCATTGATGAAATTAGTCACCATATCAAGATCTTAACGAATTTGCTCAGCTATCTAATGACTCAAACTTAAGACTTTAACTTCCACAAAAAATCGTTAACTAAATTCTGGATCGGAGCCAGAAATAAATTCCCCGCAATTTTTGAAATTACATTAAATGTTCTTTTGCCAATTTTCAATACCACATGCTTTTATGAAATTACTATTTCAGCTCTTATTAAATAAACATACTGCTCTAAGATTTTAGTTGTTATGTAGCAAAAAAAGCAAAATAAGGTAAGAGAGTCGGGCTGCTAACCAAGCTGCTGGACACTTTGCGACAATAGAGAGATCTATTATGCCGGACCCCATAAATCAGCCAAAGGACCGTCCACCCTTCTAATAAAGAGCAGTATGGCTTCGGTAGAAATCAACCTGAAATCTTCAGAGCTGATCGTAACCTACCCGAGGAGCGACATCTGCACGCGCGATGGCAGGACATTCGCACAAGATGTGTTTGATCATTTCCACGTTCTCCAGGCAGAGAGGGCATTAAATCTCGCTGGACAAACCCATCTTGTTTAGATATCTGAGGAGGTGATGGCCTGATAAGTACCCCACTAGATGAGTTTTACTCATGAGAGTAGTAGAACCCTTATATGAAAAGGGTTTCATTTAAAGTATAGATGTACATTTAAAGTTTAAATGTGCTTAAAGTTTAAATGTACTCGCTAAAGATGACGATAGTCGAAATATCTACATCCGAGATAATTAAATTTATTGCAAAATATATTTGAATACATAGTAGCAAAGTCAATATTTGCTGCACCCACTTGTTGATAAAGCGTGGAATACAGAGACCTTTCCCACTGAGTGAAAGGAAGGTTTGATAATCAAATTTCCGAGGAAGGATAGCCTCAAAGACTGTAATAACTGGAGAGGCATTTGTGTACTTCCCATTCCTACCGTTGCCAAGATAATAGCTAAAATCGCCCTGGAAAAACTAAAAAAAAGGCCCACTTTGAAAGCACAATTGATAAAGAGCAGGCTGGTTTTCGATGGATTCTCTTGTGTCGATCACATTAACAACGAATCATCATCGAGCAATGCGCTCAGTACGATTCTTCGCTTCACTTGCTTTTCATCGATTTCGAAAAGGCTTTCGATAGTGTGCACCGGGATTCCATATGGGCGGCCTTGCGCAGGAGAAGCATCCCTGAGAAGCTTGTGGCTATTATTACGGCAACCTATGGCAGCGCGAAATGTCGCGTTCTGCATAAAGGTAAGGTGTTGGGAGACTTTGAGATTCGCAGTGCAGTTTGGCAGGGGTGCACCCTCTCACTGATCCTATTCCTCACAGTGATCGGCGATGTATTGCATGCAGCACTGTCTGGACTAGACAGAGAAATTCAATGGACTTTGACATCTTATCTACAACATCTTGACTACGCTGGCGACATATGCCTACTCTCCCACAAAATCATGGATCTGTCCACAATGGCGTTAGATCTCGAGAGGGAGGCAAGCAGGGTTGAGCTAAAGATTAATACCAACAAGACCAAGGTTCTTAGCCCGCCATTGCGAAAAAGATATCCTACACCTATTGCCATCAGTATTAATGGGCAGCCTGTGGAGAAGGTGGACAACTTCAGTTACCTGGGTAGCATTGTTGCCGAAAATGGTGGTACGGAGCAGGACATCGCTCGTCGTATCAATCAGGCTAAATGCGCATACAGCATGCTATCCAAAATGTGGCAAAGCTGTTATCTCAGCATCAAGACCAAGCTGGGCCTGTTTCGCACCCTGGTACTGTCTGTGCTTTTGTATGGGAGCAGTACAAGGAAAGTTTCTGTTAGTGTTACCAGAAAGCTGCAAGTTTTCGTCAACTCATGTCTTCGTCGAATTCTAAGAATTTTTCAGCCCGAAACAATATCAAATGAAGAGTTAAATCGGCGTACGGGGCAGATGTTAATCGACGAATTGATACGCAGGCGAAAATGCCAGTGGGTAGCTCACAAATTGCGGAAGTATGATGACTGCATTGCTTTGCATGCCATGAAATGGAACCCCATTTCCAACTAAGGCTGACCTAGAGGGGTCCTAAAATCTCATGGTGTCGATCTGTGGTAAAGGAGTGTAGGGCGATGGGTGAGTCTTTTGGGGAGTAGCGGCCAATTGCCTAGAACAGAGTACGATGGCGCGCAGGAGTAGTTGACACACTATGCCCCACTAGGGGCTAAGGCAAAGTAGTAGTAGTAGATGCAGACCTTACTGGAATGGATCTCAGCCTCAAAAACGCTGGACGAGATTCCCATTGCGGTCGAAATCCTGGTGTTCGGTCCAAGGACACCGATGGGTCAACACCAGAACAAGGTGTTGGTGTTGACCCATCGGTGAACCACTTAATACATCTAGGGTCACCCTTTGGTTTGGTCCGATCTCTCTCTCTCAATTGCCCTAACCCCTCGGGCATAGCGCGTCAACTGTTCTATGTGGCCCAGTTGACGCTTCTCGGCATAAACTGGTTCCGGAGAATGCAGTTGCCAGCATGCACCTCCTGCACATCCATGGCCACGAACGTCGTCGTGGACGGGATTCTACCCAAAACGTCGGTAGTCAAACATGAGACTGATGCCTCAACACATTGCGCTACCGGTCGCCGTTTTGTCCGATGGGATCATGAAAATGAAATTAGGATTTAAATTTTCTGCTGAAGCACACCTTCTTCATCATGTAATCTGATCTCAAGCAGATCTGCAAGTAAGAAATTTGATTTAGAATCCTGATGGGACCGCCTTCTTCGCTACGTGTGTCGGAAGTTAAACGAACTCGGAGAGCAGTTGGAGCTACTAATTCTTGAATGAATAAATGCATCGCATTAAGTCAAATGATCGCAGTAGAAAACAGGCACATCCAAGTCATTAAAACTGATTTTCTTTCGCTTCTTTTTTTAAACAAATCGTTGAAACTTTTTTTTTTTTATGTTTGTACACTAGGGTGTCCCTTATGTGGATGGGCATTTTTTTTAAACCGCATACCCATTTATTTTTTTTAGTAATAGTAGTACAAACCCAAATATAAAATTATAGCTTTCCGTGATAATGGGAACCCGCGCCTACCTGACTTCAAAGTTTAGCATTTAAGTTTCCATATAAATAATTACTAAATTCTGCTACAAATGAGCGAGTAGTGATTCTGGCAAGTAATAAATAAATTATTAACACCGGCGTTTGATATAGAAACGTTACACATTAATTAAAAGCAGCAAAACAATCAAATTATTCGAGATAATTCCATCTTAAAGTCGATTTATAGCAGTCAGGATACATTTTTCTGTGCTTTTGCACGCACCGCAAATGAAATTGCTTCTGCTCCTCATCTGCAGTGATTAAGCCATGGAAATCCTGCATTAATTTTACGGCTCTTTTTTCTGTATCACTCACAGCCCTCAAAAAAGAGACTTTCCTCTTAGCTTCTTTATTGGCTTTATTTTTCCAAGACGAAACTGTCTTCTTTAAAAAACTGTTATTTATTTTCAATCGCGAAAATAGGCTCGTACTTTTCTTTGACACGAACTCATCCAATGATTTTTCAGTAACAAAAAAAAAGAAATAATTTTAAATCTTTTAAAATATACAATTGAACCGCTCGTTTTGAAAAAATATCATCTCCATCTCCTTTTTACGATGAGCGATGCTATTTTGATGCTAACACTTATTATACAAAGAGTCAGACATTTCTTTCGTTGGAATGAATCTCTTTCCAAGATCAAATGATTTTTCACATTCTAATTTGAACCATTTTCATCATCGTCAAAAAGCGCAAGGGCATCAATCTCATCAGACAAATACCAAAAGTGTTGACAGAACTTCTTCAAAGCTGAGCTTGAAATTACCGTATCGATTTGCTCGTTTTTTTTGGACTCTTCCAAAAAGCACAAATCTTCATTCAGCGCTTTTACTCCTAAACTGCATTCAAGCCAGGGTTTAACATAGCATGTCGCAATGAACAATAAAACATCTTGCAATGCTCGCTTATCCTTAGCGCTTACTTTAAGCTGTAATTGTAGCAAGCATATTTTTAAAGAGTAAATAGCCCTCGCCTTCTACCTCGCTTGGTGCATTGCACCTGGAAGCCTAATTTTTAATTCCTTCTTTCGATGACCGCCCAAAAGCATAAAAAATAGTTCCATGAGTTCCCGGTAGTCATCTCGAACGATAGACTGGGGACCAATGGCAGCCGATTAGTTATTTATTCCAGTGATAGTTGAATGTTTTCTCAAAAAATCAGTACACGGCTCCATGTTCTCTGGATTGATATTTACCCAATTATCGTTAAATTTTTTAAAAAGTGGAATATTCGAGCTGCTAGTTATTTGAGGACCTTTTGCATCAAACACGCTCTCCAAAACAAGTTCAAAACAATGATGCCGACAGACAAACAGTAATAGGTCTTTCTCAAGTCGTCGCTCCCAGAGGGCACAGGCTCCATTAAACCGACCTGTATTAGAATCAGCTGTATCACAGCACATAATTTATTCCTTATCAATGAGGTCCGAATCTTGAAAGGCTTTTGAAATGGCTAAAGCCTGCTCTTTCCCATAATGAACTGTCTAATTTTGAAATGTCACTGTGTTTATTGGGTGGAGTGGGTCATTGCGAGTCTAAGTAAAAAAAGACTCAACCTCGCTCTCCACTAATACACAAAAATAATCGGCTGTGACTTAGTTTCGTCCACACCATGGATTACTCTTCAGGAACTGCCTTAATCCATGGGGGGAGCAGCTCGACCAAGTCAGGGGTTTTGTACTCCGACCTAAATCGGAATACGTCCCTGAGTGAAATGCTAACACCTTATAGAGTGTGCAGTACACGACACGAGTGCGAATTTTCATCCAATGAAATGTCACTGTGTTTATTCACGCATAACAATTTTTTATCAACTCCTGCTAAGGAACCCGGACGTCCTGGTTCTCTCTGTTGCTGTAAAAATATCTTATTTTCTTCTATTTTAATTCTCTACAAGGCATCGGTATGTGCGACATCAAATAAATTATCTAAATGACTTTCAAAATCCTTTTCACGGCGTTTGTAAACATCTTGCGTTTTCTTACAATTCTTTTGGAAGTCCCGTCAACAAGCTTTTTTATATATGTAGTTTTTTTTATATATGTAGTTATGTGGTGCCATTTCCCAAATAATTAAACATTCACGGATAGCCAGATTTGTACTTTCATTCAGAGTCAGCTTAACTTCACTCATATTAAAAAACGAAACTGCAAAAACTCGTCAATTCCACGGCAATTTCGCACCTGATATCTGATAGTTTACGTCTCACGCCAAGAATATATGTAACTGTTTTTCCAATTCGTAACTGTACGCTGGCTTGGGCCATTTTCAATAAGGCACTAATTGCCTTGACCCCTCCAGGGACATGGGCGCGTCAACATCTCTAGCATTTCTATGCCTTGTTGACGTTTCAATAACATCTACTTTTCGGAAGTGCAGTTGCTAGCAGCTAGTTGTGGGGTGTAAAAAAGAATACCACGGCCTTTCCCTTTGAGGGCCTGTCGTTAAAACCGACAACCAAAGGACAGGATGTGTATGCCAGCACTATCCGAAATCTTTATATGCTAACGAAAAGTCAACTATGCCTCGGATAAGGACTGACTTAACGGTTACGACTTTTGGCTATCGTACAATGACAAAGATTGGATTCTGGAATGTGCGTACTCTCCCGGACAATGGATCAGAAGGTCCCCAGAACGCACGATTTCTTCAATTAGAGAGTGAATTTCTGAGGTACAAATTAAATATCTTAGGAGTTAGTGAGATAAGATGGTGGAACAGCGGAGAATTTATCTCTCCAACGGGCAGCACTGTAAAAGCTACCGGTAGTCGTTGTGAGTCAGGTGTGGGGCTCCTTTTAACCAGAGCCGCGCGAAACTGTCTCTTATCCTGGGAGCAGGTCTCTGACAGAATCTTGACCGCCAAGTTCCGGACCAAAATGAGGAACATCTCAATAATACTATGTTATACCCCTACTGAACCCGACAATGTCTTGGCAAAAGACTCCTTCTACGAAGAACTAAACGCCGTTCAGAACAGAACACCTAAAGGTAACATTATAATGGTTATGGGTGATTTGAATGCGAAGGTTGGCGCTGATAACTATGGGGTCAGACATGTGATGGAGAGACACGGTCTTGGTGATCGTAATAACAACGGTGAAAGATTTGTAGAGTTCTGCAACTTTCACAGTCTCTTCATCGGTGGTACTATGTTTGAGCATAAGGACCATCACAAAATCAGTTGGTCCTCTGTTGATCGGCGCAGAACACAAAATCAGATCGACCATTTTGCCATTAGTAAAAGATTCAGGAGTTGCCTCCTGGACGTGCGAAAAAAGAAGAGTGCCGATATTGGGATGGGAAGAGACCATTATCTTATGATCGCTAATGTTCGATTGCATATTGCAGCCGTGCGCCGCCCAAGCGACGAAAGATTCAGGCGCCGCAAATTCAACACAGCTCGATTAAAAAATCCAGCTGGCTTACAACAATATAATGACCATCTTGCGCAAAAAGCAGCTGAGATAACTAGTCACCCAGATAGTGACATAAACGAGAACTGGGATGCCATGAAAAATGCGTACATTGATAGCGCAGATACCATCCTTGGCACAAACCCGGATTGCCGGAATAAGCCCTGGATGTCCGACGCTTCATGGCAGCGGATTGTTGAAAGAAAGGAGCTGAAAGTTCGTTTGGCTGCATCATCAGGCGACAATCGAAGCAGCATCGAACTCCTTTACCGTCAGAAATCTCGAGAAGTTCAGCGTAGTGTGCGACGCGATAAAAGAGTTTATGCGAATTCTCTTTTAGCCGCAAGAAGTAACAACTTAAACGCCGTATACAGTGTCATCAAGGAGTTTACAGGTGGTCGTAACTCCTGCCAACATCCAGTGAAGGATAATGATGGAAAGCTACTTATCTTGGAAAAAGATCAAATAAGGCGGTGGAAAGAACACTTCACCGCGGTCTTGAACCGCGTAACCTCTGGTGAAGTTCCCCCTCATTTAGATAATTTAGCTAACCATCAAAATGTGCGTATACGGTCCACTGCCCCGACTAAAGAGGATATAGTCACTGCAATTATTGCACTGAAACGAGGAAAGGCCGCCGGACTCGACGGTGTCCCTGCCGAACTTTATAAAGCAGCGCCAAGCGTAACTGCCGATTTGCTGCACCCACTTGTTGATAAAGCGTGGAATACAGAGACCTTTCCCACTGAGTGAAAGGAAGGTTTGATCATCAAACTTCCAAAGAAGAGTAGCCTCACAGACTGTAATAATTGGAGAGGCATTTGTGTGCTTCCTGCCGCTGCCAAGATAATAGCTAAAATCGTCCTGGAAAGACTAAAGGCCCACTTAGAAAACACAATTGATGAAGAGCAGGCTGGTTTTCGATCCGGATTCTCATGTGTCGATCACATTAACACCTTGCGAATCATCATCGAGCAATGCGCCAAATACGATTCTCCGCTTCACTTGCTTTTCATCGATTTCGAAAAGGCTTTCGATAGTGTGAACCGGGATTCCATATGGGCGGCCTTGCGGAGGAGAGGCATCCCTGAGAAGCTTGTGGCTATTATTAAGGCAACCTCTGACGGCGCGAAATGTCGCGTTCTGCATAAAGGTAAGGTATCGGAGGACTTTGAGATTCGCAGTGGAGTTCGGCAGGGGTGCATCCTCTCACCGATCCTCTTCATCATTGTGATCGGCGATGTGTTGGATGCAGCCCTATCCAGACTCGACAAAGGAATTCAATGGACCTTGACATCTTATCTACAACATCTTGACTACGCTGACGACATATGCCTACTCTCCCACAAAATCATGGATTTGTCCGCAATGGCGTTAGATCTCGAGAAGGAGGCAAGCAAGGTTGGGCTAAAGATTAATACCAACAAGACCAAGGTCTTAGCCCGCCGTTGCAAAAAAGAAATCCGACACCTATTGCCATCAATATTAATGGGCAGCCTGTGGAGAAGGTGGACAACTTCGTCTACCTGGGTAGCATTGTCCGAAAATGGTGGTACGGAGCAGGACATCGCTCGTCGTATCAACCATGCTAAACGTGCATACGGAATGCTGTCCAAAATCTGGCAGAGCAGTTATCTAAGCATCAAGGCCAAGCTGCGCCTGTTTCGCTCCCTGGCACTGTCAGTGCTTTTGTATGGGAGCAGTACATGGAAAGTTTCCGTAGGAGTTACCAGAAAGCTGCAAGTTTTCGTCAACTCATGTCTTCGTCGATTAAGGATTTTCTGGCCCGAAACAATATCAAATGAGGAGCTAAGTCGGCGTACGGGTCAGATGCCAATCGAAGAATTGATATGCAGGCAAAAATGGCAGTGGATAGGTCACACACTGCGGAAGAGTGATAACTGCATTGCTTTGCATGCCATGAAATGGAACCCTATTTCTAACCAAGGCCGACCAAGAGGGGGTCCTCGAATCACATGGCGTCGATCTGTGGCAAAGGAGTGTCAGGTACTGGGTAAGTCTTTTGGCGAGTTGCGCCCCATTGCCCAGAACAGAGTACGATGGCGCGCCGGAGTAGTTGACGCGCTATGCCCCGCTAGGGGTTAAGGCAAAGTAGTAGTAGTTGCTAGCATGCACCTTCTATCCGCCCCGTCTTTATACTGATAAGCTCGGAGCACTGTGAAAGTTTTATTAGTATTCACAGGCAGTTTTTGATCGCGCCGAGAGTTGATCTCCGAGCTCTAGATTAGTATCGTAGAGCGGTGACCGAACGATCACGGCCACCGAGCGCGACAATATTTGCCTGACTATCAGTTAACAGCGATGGGACTGAGAGCAAAATATGCATATTTTTTAGCCCTAAGTGATACAAGTTTAAGTGCAAGTCGGCACGGGTTTCCATTAACCGATCGAGTTGAAATTATTGAGTACAAGATATGCTACAATCAAAATATTAGGAGGGTGTTCGTTTTAAAAAAATGTTTTCGAAAAATAAGGGATATGCTAATGTACACATATTATTGGCTAAGTTCATAACACACAGCGGAATCGCAACATGCTGTGGCAACAGTATCGAAGCATCTTTGCAACAGGTTGTTGTGTTCTGAACTGCACTTGCATCCAGTCATCCATCAATTGTCAAATTTCCAGTTCAAAACTGACAAGTAACGAAAAATCGTATGAGTACGACATCGCGAGTGTCATTTCAGGATTGTCATCATTTGCTGGTCCTAGCGAGCGGAGAAATTTTTGTAATGACATTGAAATTTTTCACAGCATTTTGTGTCAAAAACTCACAACAGAGTTCATAAAACAAACTGGCAACAGTATGCCAACCGTTGTGTGATATGAACTTAGCCATTATTGTAAGGAACAAATTATTCTTGTGACAAATACCTGTAATCAATTTTAGCTCTATACCTATTTAATATCTGGGGTCGCGAAAAAATCTCAACTATAAAAAGGGGTCATACATGTAAAAAATTAAGGAAGCCTGTGCTCTCGGCATTTTATGTGATGTAGCCATCTTGTCTCCTGGTTGGTGCCTTTTTTGCAAGAACACGATGGAGTGCGTTTCTTGGCACTGCGGACACCTTTGTTGTGGAGTGTAAGCGCGAGGCTCGGTACTGTTCCCACTCGCCAGTACGCTTCGCTTGATTAAAGAGTCTTCTAGGACTCTTGCGTAGCGCTGAGAGTTCAGAGTTCCACCATGAAACGCCTCTAGGAGACAGTAGAGCTCCATAGAGGACAATTTTCGTCATAGGAGGATGTGATTGCCTACGTTACGATAGGGAATCTACGCTAAGCCACCCTGTCCACTAGATCGAGTTTTTCAAGCAGAGAGACCGAATGTCCTTCACAGTCAGTGCGTTGCGGAACCTTCTGCTTGTTTTGACTTGGTTTAATGCGGCTATGTCAAAACGAATGTGCCTGTGATTGAATTTGATTTGAGATGTTGTAATTCCCAAACGTATTGTCAATGATCACGCGTCTCTATTCAAAATGCTTAAATCTAGACTAGTAATAAGCTCTAGAACGTACTCACCTTGGCTGTTTGTGTGTCAGCATTCCCCCAAATTGTATGATGGTCATTCACATGACAACCGATCAATAGTGGCAGTTTTCTTTCCTGCAGTAATCGGTGAGCCTACGTATTTCCGAAGAAGATATGTGAGTGTCTCCTGGAAAGTAGGCAGATGCGATAACAAGTCCTAGTGTTTTACTGCCACCGGTCGATACAATCGCTACTGCCACTAGATCACAGCTGGTGAA
Organism: Chloromyia formosa; assembly: GCA_964017055.1. Classification (NCBI taxonomy): domain Eukaryota; kingdom Metazoa; phylum Arthropoda; class Insecta; order Diptera; family Stratiomyidae; genus Chloromyia; species Chloromyia formosa. The sequence goes on from OZ024818.1 coordinate 60,962,064, forward strand.
GTCTGGAAGGCAGATGTGTTTTATGGTATTCTTTAAGATGATACAGGCTCTTGGTCGGGTAGAACCAGAGTCGTAAATTAAGATGGTGTTACTTACTCTTAAGTCTTTAATTATTCCATTGACTTGCCATGGTTCTTTAATAAGGGTGGACCCCTAGGTCTTCTTTAATGATCCTGGCTACTAGAAAGTCGCAGGCATTTTTGGCGTGATGTAGATAAATTTGGAACACGATTTTCCATCTGTTTCCTATTTTTTATCCAATGAGAATTATATATACCTTGGGCTGTGAGTGTAGCGACACATTTTATCAAAAATAAATACAATTTCAGTCAAAAAAAAATTTGAAGTCACAATTTTCTGAATTCAAGCGGTAATGAACGCGCAGTAGTATAATTCTTTGAATCTAATAAAAACTGCCGACTAAACGTTTCTTTCAGAGATGGACATCCCGACATTTGAGTGCTCATATGCAGAATTGAGCATACGAGCAGTCCTAGCACCACCATCTCCACTCCCCAATAGAAATCAAAACTAACTTTCACGCTACTCCATCTTGAAATCTTTGCAGATCCTACCATGGCTCCAACAACCATGTCCACAACCACTATGGAACCCACGGAACCTGAACCGGAGGAAACAACCACCGAATGCGTATGTGGTAGACGAAGCCTTTCCCGTGTACCGAACAATGAAATTGTTTATATGGACAAAGCCTTTGGGGCCAACGTAAGTGTGGAAACAATTCAAACAACAATTGAATTTCTCAATAGTTTACTTCGAACCACGAAACGTCGAAAGCCCAAGACGAGGAATCGTTTGAACGTTTCGCCACGAGAGAATTGATACATGTGAAAAGGGTCAACAAGTTGATATGGCGCATAGTTTGATGAATTCCTTATGTGGTTATATGTGGTATGTGTAGGAGTTTTCAGGTGAACTTACGAGTAAAATTTAATGTGCGGTTTTTGTGCAATAATTCAATAAAGAATTGTATTTTCTCGAATCAGAATGCCTTTGTATATCTGTTTCAATTCCCTTGGTCTGAAAGTCTGCTCTAACAAAAACCAATTCTCCAGGACGAAATAGCTAAAGTAAGTAGTAACCAATTTCATCAAGTTTCATCAATTCCACCAGCGCAGCCTTTCCATATTCTTCAGGGACATTAGGAAGAACTCATCAGGCCACCCGTTGTTTTTCGAAACAAATACCAAGAGTATGGCTTGCATTATCACAGTCATGTATCTGATGAAGAAAAGGCCATATAAAAAGTATATTTTATAGCTTTCTCATTTTGTTGCCAATTTTTAGGATACGAATAACAGTGGAAGGATTACCATGTCTATCAGGATTCCGGTAGAACTCATATCTATGGTCGATAAATGCTCGCATATCTATCCACTTGTAATGTATCTATGGTCGCAATCCTATTTATTTTATTGCATGCTTCCTTGGGAGATACAAAGCTTTTTCGACCAATACTTAAACAATCTTTATAGCTTTTCTTTCTTTTATATGTTTCCGAGATATTTTTCGTGACCGACCAAGTTTACAACTTGTACGCAATGCGAAATGTAAGCGATGAAGAATGTTAAGAGCGTTTATTATTTACGATGTCGTAAAAAGACTTATTAAATTAACCGAAATTAAACCCAATCATTGAGGATATTCGAGAGGTTTGACGATGCGCTATTGTCCTTAAAATTTAAAGATTAATTTGCGATTTATCGAACCGAGGCGGCGCGGCGTTCCTACGACAGCCGGTTCTACGCACCGGAACGACCTATTCTTTTACGGCCAAGAGCTGCCATGCCCCCTCGATACAAGAAGAAAAATACATGTTTGTGATACACACATCTTATACATTACAAACCAATTTTTTATACTCCAAGATACCACGTAGCGAAGGTTCACCAAGAAGCGAATGATAATGAACCTTTATAATTCAGTTAAAGTGAAGCACAGGGAACCAACAATAGAGTCTTTATTTTAGCGGGGGTATGCGGCTCGCAAAAGAGCCACTAAAGCGAACGTTAGCAAAGGTTTTTATTATACGTAATATTGTGTTCTTTTGAAATCAACGTTCTTCGCTAAACCCTCACTAAAAGCGAAGGTTTGCGAGGAGAACCTTCGCTAAAACTTTCACCAATGACTCGTCAGTGATCTGAAAAATAAGACTCGTCCCGAATGTAAATTTGGAACGACAGAGTTATTACCGGCGAGTCGTTAGTGAATTCACTTGTGAAGGTTTTGCTTTCGCTGGTAACTCGTTTGCGGTTCGCTGAGTATGCTGGAACGTTTTGAAAGCAACACATATCGGCGCAGCTGCTCTCAACACTCCTCGCGCGCACCGGGATTGAATCAAACCCTGGTCCTTGGATATGCTGTGTTGGCGGTGGGGCGACCGGTAGCGCAGTGTGTTGAGGCATCAGTCTCATGTTTGACTACCGGCGTTTCGGGTTCGCATCCCGTCCACGACCTCGTTCGTGGCCATGGATGTGCAGGAGGTGCATGCTGGCAACTGCATTCTCCGAAACCAGTTTATGCCGATGAAACGTCAACTGGGCCACATGGAACAGTTGACATGCTATGCCCCATAAGGGGTTAGGGCAATTGAGAGAGAATAAACTGTGGCGGCACTGTGTGAATAATTAAAAATAAATCTAGCAGCCCTTTTTGCATCAAATATTCTAGTTGGCTATGACTTGTAATAAATATAAATTAAAATATCTGCTTGACAGCTGTCACTTCTTTTCGTGTACAAAATGTATGCTTTTCAATAATTAATTTAATAGAAATAAAAATGCATGAAAATAAAAATGTGGTGTAAATTAGGAGGGCAGAAGACCTTTAACATAGTTCTCCACGTGGGGGCCCCCTGATAACGGAAGTGGGTCAAACCACTGATGGCCAAGTCTTAGCGATAAGATAGTTTGGAAAAAGGCAAGATAGCTGTAGCCTGAGTGGCTGACCAACACCTAAGCGTCTCAGGTTAAGTAAGATGGAATGATTGTTATAGTTGAACCTGCAACATAGTTGTGTGAACTCCAGCACGTTTATTAAACCGTCTGAAGCAGCTATTTTCGAGACCACCCCTCGGGGTTAAGCGACGTGCAGACAACTCGTCCTTGTAAAAACCATTCCACGTCAGGAAACCTGGAGCAAAAGCCTCGGATTGGACGGATCAACAATGACGACTTCAAGCATACGACAGTATCGATCGTATTGCACTGTATAATATCGTGCTGCAATTTGGTATACCAGAAAAAATTAGTACGACTGACAAACATGACGATGACCAACTCCGTCTCACAGGTCAGGATCCATAATAGACTTACTGATCGATTTGAAACACGCACTGATCTGAAGCACGGCGATGGAGTGGCGCTGACGGCTATAACAATCAGCACCGCTGCAAAAGAAGTTGGACTACGTATCAACGAGGGTAAAACTAAAATAATGTTGTAATCGACGACAAGGACACCTGCGCAATTAAGCATCAAAGTGGGGACCTCAACATCGAGTTCGTGAACGACTTCATGTACCTGGGTTGTAACTTGTCAAGGGACGTCAATGAAACTAACGAAATCAAGTGACGGATACAGTTAGCTAATAAGACTTTTTCTCGGTTCTCCTCATAATCAAATCGGAGCACGTGCACAGAAACACGAAGCTCCGCGTGTACAAAACCATAATACGGCCAGTGCTATGCTGGGGGCAAAAACTCCTCTTCCATAGTCCTCCGCGTGGGCGCCCCTGGAACGGCAGTGGTCACTGACCATTGCCAACCAACATCAAGCCGCCAGTGATGGCGGTGCGATGATTTGGTTGAGGTACTCCTGTGGTGTGGGGTGTAAAAAAAATACCACGGCCTTTCCCTTTGAGGGCCTGTCGTTAAAACCGACAATCAAAGGACAGGATGTGTATGCCAGCAACTTGCATTATCCGAAATCTTTACACCTATATACTAACGAAACGTCAACTATGCCTCGGATAAGGACTGACTCAAAGGTTACGACTTTTGGCTATCGTACAATTACAAAGATTGGATTCTGGAATGTGCGTACTCTCCTGGACAATGGATCAGAAGGTCCCCAGAACGCACGATTTCTTCAATTAGAGAGTTAATTTCCTAGGTACAAATTAAATATCTTAGGAGTTAGTGAGATAAGATGGTGGAACAGCGGAGAATTTATCTCTCCAACGGGCAGCAATGTAATGTTGTACTCCGGTAAATCTACCGGTAGTCGTCGTGAGTCAGGTGTGGGGCTCCTTTTAACCAGAGCCGCGCGAAACTGTCTCTTATCCTGGGAACCGGTCTCTGACAGAGTCTTGACCGCAAGGTTCCGGACCAACATGAGGAACATCTCAATTATACAATACAATGTTATGCCCCTACTGAACCCGACAATCTTGGCAAAAGACTCCTTCTACGAAGACTAAACGCCGTTCAGAGCAGAACACCTAAAGGTGACATTAAAATGGTTATGGGTGATTTGAATGCGAAGTTTGGCGCTGATAACTATGGGCTCAGACATGTGATGGGAAGACACGGTCTTGGTGATCGTAATGACAACGGTGAAAGATTTATAGAGTTCTGCAACTTTCACAGTCTCTTCATCGATGGTACTATGTTTGAGCATAAAGACCACCACAAAATCAGTTGGTCCTCTGTTGATCGGCGCAGAACACAAAAATCAGATCGACCATTTTGACATTAGTAAAAGATTCAAGAGTTGCCTCCTGGACGTGCGAAACAAGAAGGGTGCCGATATTGGGATGGGAAGAGACCATTATCTTATGATCGCTAATGTTCGATTGCGTATTGCAGCCGTGCGCCGCCCCAGCGACGAAAGATCCAGGCCCCGCAAATTCAACACCGCTCGATTAAAAAATCCAGCTGTCTTACAACAATATAATGACCATCTTGCGCAAAAAGCAGCTGAGATAACTAGTCTCCCAGATAGTGACATAAACGAAAACTGGGATGCCATAAAAAATGCGTACATTGACAGTGCAAATACCATCCTTGGCCCAAACCCGGATTGCCGGAATAAGCCCTGGATGTCCGACGCTTCATGGCAGCGGATTGTTGAAAGAAAGGACTTGAAAGTTCGTTTGGCTGCAGCATCAGACGACAATCGAAGCAGCATCGAACTCCCTTACCGTCAGAAAGCTCGAGAAGTTCAGCGTAGTGTACGACGCGATAAAAGAGTTTATGCCAATTCTCTTTTAGCCTCAGCAGAAGAAGCCGCTAGAAGTAACAACTTAAACGCCGTATACGGTGTCATCAAGGAGTTTACAGGTGGTCGTAACTCCTGCCAATATCCGGTAAGAGATAGTGATGGAAAGCTACTTATCTTGGAAGAAGGTAAAATGAGGCGGTGGAAAGAACACTTCGCCGCGGTCTTGAACCGCGTAACCTATGGTGAAGTTCCCCCTCATATAGATAATTTAGCTAACCATCAAAATGTGCGTATACGGTCCATTGCCCCGACTAAAGAGGAAATAGTCACTGCAATTATTGCACTAAAACGAGGAAAGGCCGCCGGACTTGACGGTATCCCCGCCGAACTTTATCAAGCAGCGCCAAGTGTAACTGCCGATTTGCTGCACCCACTTGTTGATAAAGCGTGGAATACAGAGACCTTTCCCACTGAGTGGAAGGAAGGTTTGATCATCAAACTTCCAAAGAAGAGTAGCCTCACAGACTGTAATAATTGGAGAGGCATTTATGTGCTTCCTGCCGTTGCCAAGATAATAGCTAAAATCGTCCTGGAAAGACTAAAGGCCCACTTAGAAAGCACAATTGATAAAGAGAAGGCTGGTTTTCGATCCGGATTCTCATGTGTCGATCACATTAACACCTTGCGAATCATCATCGAGCAATGCGCTGAATACGATTCTCCGCTTCACTTGCTTTTCATCGATTTCGAAAAGGCTTTCGATAGTGTGAACCGGGATTCCATATGGGCGGCCTTGCGCAGGAGAGGCATCCCTGAGAAGCTTGTGGCTATTATTAACGCAACCTATGACGGCGCGAAATGTCGCGTTTTGCATTAAAGTGAGGTGTCGGGGGACTTTGAGATTCGCAGTGGAGGTCGGCAGGGGTGCATCCTCTCACCGATCCTATTCGTCATAGTGATCGGCGACGTGTTGCATGCAGCCCTATCCGGACTCGACAAAGGAATTCAATGGACTTTGACATCTTATCTACAACATCGACTACGCTGACTACATATGCCTACTCTCCCACAAAATCATGGATCTGTCCGCAATGGCGTTAGATCTCGAGAGGCAGCCAAGCAAGGTTGGGCTAAAGATTAATACCAACAAGACCAAGGTTCTTAGCCTGCCGTTGCGAAAAAGAAATCCGACACCTATTGCCATCAATATTAATGGGCAGCCTGTGGAGAAGGTGGACAACTTCGTCTACCTGGGTAGCATTGTTGCCGAAAATGGTGGTACGGAGCAGGACATCGCTTGTCGTATCAACCAGACTAAACGCGCATACGGCATGCTGTCCAAAATCTGGCAGAGCAGTTATCTCAGCATCAAGACCAAGCTGGACCTGTTTCGCTCCCTGGTACTATCAGTGCTTTTGTATGGGAGCAGTTCATGGAAAGTTTCCGTAGGAGTTACCAGGAAACTGCAAGTTTTCGTCAACTCATGTCTTCGTCGATTAAGGATTTTCTGGCCCGAAACAATATCAAATGAGGAGCTAAGTCGGCGTACGGGTCAGATGCCAATCGAAGAATTGAAATGCAGGCGAAAATGGCAGTGGATAGGTCACACATTGCGGAAGAGTGATAACTGCATTGCTTTGCATGCCATGAAATGGAACCCCATTTCCAACCAAGGCCGACCAAGAGGGGGTCCTCGAATCACATGGCGTCGATCTGTGTCTGTGGGTCAGGTACTGGGTAAGTCTTTTGGGGAGTTGCGTCCCATTGCCCAGAACAGAGTACGATGGCGCGCAGCAGTAGTTGACGCGCTATGCCCCGCTAGGGGTTAAGGCAAAGTAGTAGTATGCTATGGCTGCGAAGCATGGACTCTGACTCAAGCCTCCGGAAACATGATAGACACGTTCGAACATAAGGTTCTGCGGCGAATTTTCGGGGCTGTTTGCGATCGAGGTGGATGGCGCATCTGGTACAACAATGAGTTGTATGAACTCTACGATGACCTGGAAGTTTCGAAAATTGTCAAACCACAACGACTTCAATGGGCACGGCATGCCAAGGAGAGTAATGAACGCAGAACGAGCCGACGGAGCGAGACTGCGAAAACGACTGAGAGCTCGTTGGGAGAGTTCAGTGTATGCGGACGCCGAGCAGCTACAGGGCTTCCAAAATTGGACGACGCGGTCATGTGACCGAGATAATTGGAGGACAATGATCCAGGCGGCCAAGGCCCGACGTCGGATGATGATGGTGAATGTTTAAATTCATCAAAGTCAATCTATACTCGCAGATGCATACTAAAGCATTTGGACCACCAATCATGGTGAGACAGAATGACGTGAGACTTCCAGAGGCGGGTTGAGCGGAATAACACATAAGTACGCTCCTGCTCTATTCTATTTTGTTTTTAACTGATTTTTGAAGAACAAATCAGTTATTCGACCCTCCCTCGCAAAATGTTGTGGACACGATTACAGTCAAACGGAAGTCGTAAGCGAAATGAAACTTTTTCAGTTGATAGATGTCAGTACGGAGCCGGCTGCTATTGAAATCCAGCAGTATCGATCAACCGGTTAGAAAGTCACAGCTATATAACGGCAAAATTATCTAAGCCCAATAATTCCATAGCGAAAAAAAGCTAGCTAGACCAAACTTGTCCAGTACGTAGACGACAATAAGGACTAGCCTATTATGGAATTTTAACAAATATCCATCAAGCGGTTAAAAAGTTACAGCTAAATAACGGCATTATTTTATAAACAAAATAACTACGTAACTGAAGAGGCTAGCTCAGCGAAACCTATCCATTTGGTGGATGTTACGGAGGACTGGTCTTTTATCTAGTTTCAGAGAAATGAATCAAACGGTTCAAAAGTTACAGCTATATAACGGCCAAATTTTCTAAGCAAACTAACTCTATAATACAAGAAGCTAGCCAAGTGAAACTTTTCTAATTGGTGGGCGATCGTCAGGACTGGGCTCTTATTTAATTTCAGCATCATCATTGAGTCAGTTCCAGAGCTACAGCAATATCCGTATAACCGTAAAATTTAGAAAACACAATTAATTTATAACGGAAAAACCTAGTTGAACGAAACTTGTCCAGTTGGTGAAAGTTAGTGAGGAATAGCTTCCGGTGGATTTTCAGGAAAATCCACGGTACAGTCGCAAGGTTACAATAACATAAAAGCAAAAAGTAAAAAGCAAAAATTTACCTATTTTACATGAAAGGCATTTAGTTGATTAAGCTTAAAATGAAACCGGAGATAAATAAATTCATATATTATTGTAAAATCAATCGAACAGTTAAAAAGTTTCATCGTCTGAAAATATCGCCCGCATATCGAAATACATAATTCTGCAGCTGCACCTGGTACTAACAACTGCAGTTAAGTATCCCACTCATATCATAATTATACATAAACTCATAAATGATCCCGAATTAGCCCATATCAAAAATCAGTTCCTCTGGCTTCACTGCGCCAGGTGTCTTTTTTTGCCTCGAATCGAGCATAAACGAAAACACTTAATCAATCGAAATGCGTCTATTCAACACTTCTAATGTCCAACTATGTCCAGCCAACATCCAAGTCACTTAATCAAGCTATCAATCAATCTGTTTTTTCTCTCTAACCGAATCAGATCGTAATCGAATTAAGTTCTCCTTTTTTTCTCAGGCTGGGTATAGAAGTGACTCTAATCAACAGTTCTTAAATAAAAAATCTTGACAAACTTTCGTGAGCGTTATTGATTTAATCAATTATAATACTGTATGGATCCGTGTTAGGCTTTCGACAAAGTGTCCGAACTATATTATTGTACTAGCATCCTGAGAGGCAATTGTCACTAGAAGAAGATAATAAGCAATGAATCCTGCTATAAATTGTATCTGTCAGTTTGGGTAATGACGATGCTATCGCAGAAGTATAACCTTCATAGATAATTTGTTGGGAATGAATCTTTTCCCTTTGATTGTGCAACCTGTTTCAATTTTAATGAGTACATTAAGATTAAGCACGGGTGGTGAAGCCGAAGGGCCTAGAAGTACTGCAACCGTAGGGCCTATTTTGCTATTGTCCTGAAGATCTAGGGTTGACGATCAAGTTTAATCGAGCTCATAAATCTGCTCAGCTGCGTCAGCCTGAATGGGACAATCGCTACCGCTTGAGGGAATGCCTCTCTGAGACTCTCGAGGCGGCTACGGGCGAGTGTCTCACACACGCAGAGGATGTGCTGAGAGGTCTCATCATCGTTTTCGCAAAAACGACAATAGGGGTTAGAGACGATACCCATTCTGTGCAAGTGACTCATCAGAGTCGAGTGCCCTGAGAGGAAAACGCAAATGTTTCTCTCCCTGTTTCCCCTGAAGCCCAGCAATTCCAGGGAGTGCTTGCATGAATAACCTGAAATAGACATTTTCGATTGTCTTAAGTAAGGAAGGGTTTCCCCAATGCGTAGCGGTTCTAAATGCACTTGCTCTGTTCTGTGTACTTTTACCCTATGTAGAGGGACACTACAGGAGGGTTCGGGCTCTATAAATGAGCTCGCAGATGCTTTCCTCGCTAGCTTGTCAGCAATTTCGTTACCAGATCTCGAGAATGCCGACATGTCCAGGAACTCAATAGATGGTAGCCTTATTAGCAATGCTAGTTCTTTGCGGTTCAGCACCAGTTTCGATGTGAAGGAGAAGTTGCTTAGCGCCTTAACGGCAGCTTAACTATCAGTAAAGATTACAATATTACTATAACGGTACATACATATCTCATTTGCGTGAGCTTCAACTTGGGAAACCGAAGGGTACTTAACCATAGCAATAGACACTCTAAGTGAGGGGCCTACGATACCCGCCCCTGTGGCTTCTTTAGTTTTGGAGCCATCTGTAAATCATTTAACAGTGTTAGACGGAAAGGTTGAGTGCTTCATGTCCCATACGTTTCTATTCCAAATAGTCGTAGAGAACCGGTTTGATTGAATCGGAACTATTTTGTTAAGTGGTCTGATGGCAAGCCTAACTCATTATCCTCAACGAACCAGTGTTTTAATTGTTTTGGTTGGATTGACTCGAGGGCCGCTATCATTGCACCATTCTTGTACTGTGCTTACCGCTGACTGCTTGCGATGCAAAGATGATCCGAGCGATGGCTTGCGATGCAAAGATGATCTGGGATGTTCACTGCACGCAATGATGGAGAGTAGAGACCAATTTAGTTCAAGGAATAGAATCTGTTCGACATCATGTCATTTGTGCTTGACCCAGTAAATTTATTTCTGTTTGAAAACAGTGCTCTCAAAATGGAAGAGCGTCGCCATTGGGTGCATCCCATTAATGAAGAAAGGCCCAGTGTTGGAGAATTTCATCATCTCTTCCGCGACCTCAGACGAGAGGTTTCACAAGCGGATTGAGCAGCGGCGCACCGCTGCGTATAAACGCAAAAAGCGGCCGCCGCGGCGGCTTTAGGACGGTGAGCCGGTACACATGGACGTCCAAATGACGCCGGACGGCTCGTCACTTAAGCTCCTCCCTCTTTGATACCTATCTGCATTTCAATTCACATGATGCGATAGGACACAGCGTCACTCTGTATTATATAAGCCGGGTCACAAAATAGCGAACCTGAATTTACAATTTATGTTATTTTTAGTTTTAAATAAACTGTTTTTTGGCCATAACTTCTAAAATATAAGGAATTTCTCATTTTTAATACAATTTTCACCCCCCTTACAAACCCCCATCTGAGCTGAGGAGCATCCATCCCCACTATTTTTTTTTTCAAAATTAATTGTCAATTGTAGTCACGATTAACAATTAATTAATTGGCACTTAAAAGTGATCCTCAAGCGAATGGTTTAAGAAACATCATACAAATCAGACATTGTGACCTTGTCCGTGTTCCGGGTTCGAATGTATGTGGGCCGGCTTATTAAAAATTGATATGCGGACGCGTCAAATGACGCTGATAGGAGCAGAAACCAGCGTCATCCTAGATCTGCGGCCATGTGCATCGCTTCATTGCCCGTAATGTATTTCTTCCTAACCGATTGAAAGTGACGCAGCGGCAGGCGTCATTTGGACGTCCATGTGCACCGGCACTAAATATGTAAACCGCCGCTTCTGCTCTATGCCTTTATTCGCAGCGGTGTCCGCTGCTCAAACCGCTTGTGAAACCACGCCTTCTAAACGCGACCTTATTACGGTGGTAATAACCTTTCATTTGAGCCATACTGAATCAAAACCGGAGTCCAAAGCGTATATACCCTAGACTTGTACAGACCTAGTTGTGATACCAAAACCTCCAACTGGCAACGACCGTTGCATTAAAAGTGAATTTTCCATATAGTCAGTTTGAGCTGTGGGCGTGGATCCAATGAAAAGTTTCATCGTTCATCCATTCGAATTTTGGATATTTACATTCGAACTAATGTTTATAGCGAAGGTTGCCGTTCATTCAATAGGATCTTGCCCATTCTCTAAATCAACTAACAACCTACACTATAAATATTTGTCGCATTTTGCAAGTCGCTAGCATCATTGCATCGAAAGTTATCGCCCATTTGAAGTTTCATTTGCAGGGGACGTAGGGGTTGCTTGGGACGGAGCTTGGCCATTTCCAATACCAACCAGCTAAATCTAAATCCAAATATTTGAACCAAATTTCAAGTCGCTAGCTTCATTCTATCGAAAGTTATCGCTCATTTGAAATTTCATCTGTAGGGGTTCCTTCGGTCGGATCTTGCCCATATTCAATACCAACCAACTAGATCATGCTACAAACATTTAACCAAAATTTCAAGTTTCTAACTTCATTCTATCGAAAGTTATCGTGCAAACGGACAGACAGATATGGCTAAATCGAATCAGAAGATGACCCCCATAATTTCCATGTATACACTGCCACACCGCCGCGCCTAAAAATCTAGGGTATAAAAGCAGACATACATGCATTTTTTTCAGTGTGATCTTACATCAAATATTACTTTACAGCTCGTACTTGCACCATACTGGCTCCAAAAAGCTTCACATCGCAAAGCATCGCAAAGCCCATAAACTCCATGTTACGATGATGTGGCATACCGCAACCCGGAGCGAACCTGCAAGAGAAGAATTTGTTACTATAGGATATTTTTTATGTAATTGGGCGGCATAGGTTTGATGCGGCACAGGCAGGGTACTTACCTAGATAGTAATAGGCCTTTTCACCGGCAATTGCAGAGCTCGACACTGGGGATGGCGATAAGCCCAGTGCAACCCGACGACATCCTGGGAAGGAAAAAAGAGAAAATAAGGCACACAAAGTATCACTTCTATCAACAACAAAAAAAAAAAACAACAATGCACTTATCTAATGGAGCTTCCTCGGTTGATATCTCATGTTAAGTTAGCTTTCTTGTCGACTGATTAGAAGTTAATCTGAAGAATTTTCCTGAGTAATGGCACGGCCAAGATTGACACTAAAAATTACAAAGTCAAAGGGACTTTTCTTCACTGCACACAGCACTGAGCACGGGTAAAACGCAAAGAACGAACAGAGCTACGACGACGATGCACAACGAACTAAGAGTAAACAAACTCAGCTGATCTTCGAATTGTCAGAGGACTGCAGGAAAACTTGCGCTCCAAAAGTTTCTCGGTACAGTCCTGTAAGAAAACTTAGGTTTGGATGCTGGGTGGTAAAGCTCGCGCGTGGCTTCGATCGAGTGAATGAACTCTGGTTACCGTACGCGGGGAATTAATAAAAGGCCGGAAAATCGTACGGAATATTCTCTTCTGGTTTTGTGGATCGATGGAAACAGGTGAATATTCCGTACGAATTCAATATTCCTTAGAATATTTTTCAATTTCCCCGTACATCTATTCTCTTCTGGTTTTGTGGATCGATGGAAACAGCGAGTCAACGCAAGCAGCAGCAGTAACCACAGCAGACGAACAGCCAAGACGGAAACCGGCATCTTTAAGAAAACGATCATCGTTTCAATTAGCGTAGCGACATCGAGACGACGACGGCGGGTAGACGGAGCAGTCGCCAGGAGGAATTTGGAAGCAGGAGCAAGGTTCAAAACTCAAGCGCATAGGGATTTCTTTTGTTAGCGAGATTGCCGCCCAAAAGGTCAGTTAGATATTAAGATAGAGTTAAGTGTAAATTTAAGGTGTTAATAGTGTAGTGTACGGCCGACACGTAGTTTTAGTTTTCTTTAAAATTCCTCAATATAATTTTATAACGTATTTAAAAGAAACGCGTATTCTTTGCTTTGGTGAATTGTGCTCCGGGGTGCTCGGTGGTTTTGGAGGGTGAAACCGCGACTCTAGCGTTTCGCACTTGACTAGAGTCTTTTGGTCACCACGCGGCTGGTCAAGTTCAAAGTGCGTGGCGCCCCACGGCCTTGCTCCGCAGCAAGCCGGCACCAGCCGCTGACCTCCAACCGGTTTCGCATTGTAACATTTGCGCCCAACGTTTTGGGATTAACATATTTACTATACCACCCGTCGAGCTTTCACTCTAGCAAATTCAGTGAATTCGGTAGTAGTTTAACGTTGATTAGAAGTGAGTGCCTAACGTTTTACGGCCAACAAAAATTTAAAGAAACGATAGATATTCCTTGGAGCTACACACACATTCACTGTTACTCGCTTGGTCGAAAAAAGAAGAAAGATAGTCGTTGTGGTGAAATAGTTAGGATTTGTTACGTTGCCGTCGATTGTGTTAGTTTAGGGTGTTAATATGGCAAACAAAATCAAAGTGAACGTTTTAAATAAGGATGAACTCGGATACGAATTGGCGATCCGAGATCTTCCGGAGGGGAGTGTCGACGAAATGCGAAAGACACTGCGGGCGGCATTGCGGTCAGAAACTTCGGGCGACACATCATTGCTAGCAAAGCAATACCCTTTTAAGTATAGTGAGGATGTGTCGGCCCTAGAAGTAAAACTTCGGGAAATACGGGAGTTGCTGTCGGTATTTGGTGGCGATGAATCGTCGAGTGATTTTGTTAAAATAAAACAAAAAATTGATTTTGGTTTACGGCGAGCAGATCGAATGCAGCCGGATGAAGATATACCGGAGGAGATCTCGGAAACGAAACGGTTTCGTGGGCTGCTTATAGTAGCCCTAGGGGAGTTGCTAGACAAAGCAACGGGTGGGATGGAAAGTGACGACGAGGTTGAAGAAAGGCCTTCTTTTGTAGCTTCTTCGGCCGTACCATTAGAGGTGGTTCCGGAAAAAGGAGCCGATATAAGGAAATGGGGAATCACATTTAATGGTGAGGCTCCCCATTCGGTAAATGGTTCTCTAGAACGGCTGGAAGAGTTGAGGGAAGCCCGAGGGGTGTCCAAACGCCAGTTATTTCGATCGGTGGTCGAGCTGTTCAGCGGGAAGGCGCTGATCTGGTTCCGTGCCAACCGTGAGAGGGTTCGGACTTGGGAGGAGCTGGTAGAAGAATTAAGGGTCGAATTCCTACCAGCTGATTATGACGAACGCCTCTGGGAGGAAATTAGGGTGCGGACTCAAGGGCCTGATGAAAGCATTGGCGTGTACGTGGCGGTCATGGAAGGCTTGTTCCGGAGATTAACGAGGAAGAGTACGGAAACTGAAAAGTTGAGGATACTCCGGAGGAATATTGCGCCTTTCTATCAGAGCCAAATGAGTCTAATCAACGTTGAGACGGTGGCCGAATTAATACGCGTCGGTCGTCTTCTAGAAAATACAAGGGCGTCCGTTGAAGCATTCACTCCTCCTGACCCACGACGGAAGGCTCTGGAACCAGACCTTGCCTATTCCGGGTCAGCCCCGAGAAAGATGGTGGCTTCAGTGCAGAGTGAGGCCGGTCCTCGTTGTTATAATTGTGAGGAGAGGGGCCACATCGCGAGACGCTGCCCTCAACCACAAAAATGTTATGGGTGTGGACGTGTTGGGGTGATTAAATCCTCATGCCCAAAGTGCAACCCAGGTCGTTTGGATAGGCGTGCACCAGAAGAAGGACGAAATGCGAGTTCGGGAAACGGGCATCGTGCTCACTGAGCGGTCCAGCGAGTACGTTTAAGCCAAATTTCGAGACTGCAACTAATAACAACGTAGCATATTTGTTAGAGACGGTGGTTGGAGACAATCGTCCGCATTTGAGCGTGGAAGTCTTCGGGAAAACTTTAAGGGGATTACTGGACTCGGGGGCTTCAACGACAATAGTGGGTAGGGCAGGATGGGCAATTTTACGACCATTGGGAGTAGAGCTGAAACAGGTGGAGGAGTCCACCGTGAGGTTGGCAAATAATGAGCGGTGCACCATAGAAGGGAGTGTGTGCATACCCATTTCAATTGGTGGTAGGGTCCGATGGTTAAATGTTCTCGTCGTCAGTGCGTTGCCACATGAGCTGATACTTGGGGTGGATTTTATCAAGCAGTTTGGATTGATCCTTGACTTGTGCAGAGAAAGTTGGGATTTTGGAGATTCACCTCGAGTGGAAGCCGTGCAACACATTCAACCTAGAACGAAGCTAACACCAGGAGAAGAGATAGAGTTGGCTGAGTTAATAAATCAAGAACTGGTGGTAATGGGCGAGGGAATTGGCAGAACGACGTTGGTGGAACACGCAATCAAAACGACCGCCGCCCCAATTAAGCAGCGATATTACCCGGTTTCTCCGGCGTTACAGAAGCACATCGACGAAGAATTGGCAGAAATGTTGCGTCTGGATGTAATCGAGCCTTCGTCAAGCCCTTGGTCATCACCCATTTTATTAGTCAAAAAGAAAGATGGGTCCTACAGATTTTGTGTCGATTTTAGAAAAGTAAATGGAGTATCGGAGAAAGATGCTTATCCTCTTCCATATGTGTCCGCTACCCTCGACAAGCTAAGTCATGCACGCTACCTGTCGTCACTGGATATTAAATCCGCTTATTGGCAGGTACCCATGGCAGAAGATTCGAAGAAGTATACGGCCTTTACGGTGCCCGGAAGAGGGTTATATCAATTTAAGCGAATGCCTTTTGGACTCCAGAATGCTCCTGCTACATGGCAGCGGCTTATCGATCAGGTTCTGGGGGCGGATCTGGAGCCATACGTGTTTACCTACCTAGATGACATAATAATCGTCACCCAGGACTTTCAGAAACATCTCGAGATTCTAAAGGAGGTATTTCGAAGGTTGCGGCAAGCGGGGCTGAAGGTATCTCGGGAGAAGTGCGAGTTTTGCCGGCCTCAGTTGAAGTATTTGGGTTATCTGGTGGATGAGGAGGGGTTAAATGTGGATCCGGATAAAGTGGCTTGTGTGATGAATATTCCGAAACCGACTAATGTGAGAGGGGTGCGACAATTTTTGGGTATGGTGTCGTGGTACAGACGCTTTATACCTGATTTCGCGACTTTGGTGTCACCACTGACAACGCTCCTCAAAAAGAACCATCGTTTTCGTTGGACAGAAGAGTGCGAGTTGGCCTTTGCTCAGGCAAAAGTTAAGTTGTCCACGGCACCGATATTAACTTGTCCAGACTACAGCCGCCCCTTCTACATTCAGACGGACGCATCGAACGTTGGATTGGGAGCCGTTTTGAGCCAAACTTTTCCTGAAGGCGAAAAAGTAATCTGCTACCTCAGTAGATCTTTAAACAAAGCCGAGCAGAAATACTCAACTACGGAAAGGGAATGCCTGGGAGTGTTGTGGGCGATAGAAAAGCTGAGACCCTACGTTGAGGGAACGCGGTTCAGTGTTATAACGGACCACCATTCTTTAGTTTGGTTGAGCAATCTGAAGGATCCTAATGGACGCCTCGCGAGATGGGCCGTAAGACTGCAGCAGTACGACTTTGAAATTATCCACCGGAAAGGCAAGGAACACCTGGTGCCTGATGCATTATCGCGGGCAGTGCCGGTGGTGGAGTCTGCGGTCACTCAACCTGTGGTGGACGGTTGGTATTGTCGGATGAAAGAATCAGTAGAGAAAGAACCAGATAAGTTCCCGGACTGGAAGGTTAACGACGGTGGCTTATGGAAGCATATCCCCGCGAAATATCAGGAGTTAGTGGGTAATGCGGAATGGAAACGTGTATTACCAAAAGAAGAACGTGGCCACATCTTGAGTAGGTGTCATGATGATGCTCGCGCAGGTCATATGGGAATCAGAAGGACTCAGGACAGGGTGTCCCAAAATTATTATTGGCCTAAAATGGGTTCAGACATTCGAAACTACGTGAGGAGGTGCAAGGTATGTCAGACAACCAAAGTCGACAGGAGTCCCCCTAGTGGTATGATGGTTTCTCGAGCAGGAGAAGCAAAACAGCCCTGGGAGATGTTGTGTATCGACCTGATTGGTCCTCTACCGCGCTCGACAAGAGGCTACAAGTATATCCTGACAGTATTGGATTACTACTCGAAATTCCCGTTGTTGTTTCCGTTGCGATCGGCCACTGGATCGGAAATAGTCCGGATATTAGAGGAACAGGTGTTCCTACTATTTGGTGTGCCTCGTAGCATAGTGAGTGACAACGGCGTGCAATTTCAGAGTAAACAATACAAAGCGCTTTTGAAGGAGTATGGGTGTGTTGCGAAATATACAGCCTTTTACCATCCGCAGGCTAATCCAGCCGAGAGAATAAACCAAAACGTAAAACGCATGCTACGATCGTATGTAGTGGACAACCATCGGCTATGGGATAAAGATTTATCAAAAATTGGGTGTGCTCTTCGTACTTATACACACGAAGTTGCTGGGGTCACTCCATACTTCATCAATTTCGGTCGTGAGATGGTAATTTGGCAGGAGACAGCTGATAAACCGACAGATAAGGAAGTGGACCCGGTAGACAGGTCGTCTCACATTCAAGCGATGAGATCCAACATTGCAAAACGTATGGTACAGGCTAGTGAAGAAAGCAAGAAGCGCTACAATCTGCGTAGGCGAGATGGCAGCTACAACGAAGGGGACCTAGTATTGAGGAGGAACTACGTTCTCTCAAATGCGGCGACTTACTATAGCGCAAAGTTGGCACCAGAATATGTGGGTCCGTTCAGAATCAAAGAGCGGGTATCGGGCTGGACTTATAGTTTAATGGACGACAACGGCAAGGATAAGGGAACTTGGAATATTAAGGATTTGAAACCATATGTCCCGTGAGGTGAGATTGAACTATAGGAGATACAGTTCGACTATAAGGAGTAGGAGTGAATGAGTGTAGTTCGGATTTCTAAAAGAGTACTTGAAAAAATAAATGAATTCGCGTCTTTAGTAGTTCGCTGAGCAGAGTGAAAGGTAAGAAACTCGGGAAATAGTTACAAAAAAAAAAAAATGAATAAAAGAATACCATGTTGATATCGGGAACGGAATCGGATCGGAGCTAGAATTTGGAATAATTTAATTAATTGCAGACTTACTATTTTTAAAGTAATACCTTTGCTTCGCATGTCGAAAGTATTGTTGTTTTTGTTTTCAATTTTACGCGAATTTTCTCGTGTAGAAAATTCTCTAGTAAGGGGGGAGTGTTACGATGATGTGGCATACCGCAACCCGGAGCGAACCTGCAAGAGAAGAATTTGTTACTATAGGATATTTTTTATGTAATTGGGCGGCATAGGTTTGATGCGGCACAGGCAGGGTACTTACCTAGATAGTAATAGGCCTTTTCACCGGCAATTGCAGAGCTCGACACTGGGGATGGCGATAAGCCCAGTGCAACCCGACGACATCCTGGGAAGGAAAAAAGAGAAAATAAGGCACACAAAGTATCACTTCTATCAACAACAAAAAAAAAAAACAACAATGCACTTATCTAATGGAGCTTCCTCGGTTGATATCTCATGTTAAGTTAGCTTTCTTGTCGACTGATTAGAAGTTAATCTGAAGAATTTTCCTGAGTAATGGCACGGCCAAGATTGACACTAAAAATTACAAAGTCAAAGGGACTTTTCTTCACTGCACACAGCACTGAGCACGGGTAAAACGCAAAGAACGAACAGAGCTACGACGACGATGCACAACGAACTAAGAGTAAACAAACTCAGCTGATCTTCGAATTGTCAGAGGACTGCAGGAAAACTTGCGCTCCAAAAGTTTCTCGGTACAGTCCTGTAAGAAAACTTAGGTTTGGATGCTGGGTGGTAAAGCTCGCGCGTGGCTTCGATCGAGTGAATGAACTCTGGTTACCGTACGCGGGGAATTAATAAAAGGCCGGAAAATCGTACGGAATATTCTCTTCTGGTTTTGTGGATCGATGGAAACAGGTGAATATTCCGTACGAATTCAATATTCCTTAGAATATTTTTCAATTTCCCCGTACATCTATTCTCTTCTGGTTTTGTGGATCGATGGAAACAGCGAGTCAACGCAAGCAGCAGCAGTAACCACAGCAGACGAACAGCCAAGACGGAAACCGGCATCTTTAAGAAAACGATCATCGTTTCAATTAGCGTAGCGACATCGAGACGACGACGGCGGGTAGACGGAGCAGTCGCCAGGAGGAATTTGGAAGCAGGAGCAAGGTTCAAAACTCAAGCGCATAGGGATTTCTTTTGTTAGCGAGATTGCCGCCCAAAAGGTCAGTTAGATATTAAGATAGAGTTAAGTGTAAATTTAAGGTGTTAATAGTGTAGTGTACGGCCGACACGTAGTTTTAGTTTTCTTTAAAATTCCTCAATATAATTTTATAACGTATTTAAAAGAAACGCGTATTCTTTGCTTTGGTGAATTGTGCTCCGGGGTGCTCGGTGGTTTTGGAGGGTGAAACCGCGACTCTAGCGTTTCGCACTTGACTAGAGTCTTTTGGTCACCACGCGGCTGGTCAAGTTCAAAGTGCGTGGCGCCCCACGGCCTTGCTCCGCAGCAAGCCGGCACCAGCCGCTGACCTCCAACCGGTTTCGCATTGTAACATCCATCGCAAAGCCCATTAAATTCCATCGCAAAAAAATCAGCAGCCGGTACTCGCACGAAAAAGCAAAGAAGTTTGTGAAAACATCGGGCCATCGCTCGGCTCATCATTGCATCGCGCGCAGTGTGTACACTCAAAGCGTGATTCCATTTAAAATTGAAGACTTTCCATTTTCTTGCTTTAAAAGCTTGCAATCGCATTGCATCGCTCGACCCGGCTCAGCTCGGCATCGCACGCAGTGTGAACATCCACTAACTCATCATCCTCAACGAACCAGTGTTTTAATTGTTTTGGTTGGATTGACTCGAGGGCCGCTATCATTGCACCATTCTTGTACTGTGCTTACCGCTGACTGGAGAATTTCCCTTAGGACTTCTTAGAACTTTCTCCTGACAGTTATTAACAAGTCATCAGCATACGACTGTGCTGAGTACCCCATAGTAATAAGTTTTGACAGTAGACTATCTACTACGATGCGCCATAGAAGCGAAATAGTACACCTCCTTGCGGGCATCCCATAGCTGTTAAAATACAGTCCCCGATCCCCGTGATAACCATTTTGGATGATAGCATCCTTTTGAAGCATACTGCAGTTGTATTGTCAGCTCCTTTTGCTCTAAGTGCAGAGTCAATTTAATGTCAAGAAAGGCACATACTGCCATCTCCTTAGCTGCCATGGCTGATTCTATTTCTCTCACTAGACAGGTGTAGAGTAGTTTCAGTTGTTATTGTTGTGTTAGCGATGCCTCAAATACTGCAGTTCTTCTTGCATCGAGGGGGTTTGGCAGCTATTGGCGGTTGAAAAACGGGTCGTTCCGGTACGAAGAACCGGCTACCCCAGGAACGACCAGTTTCAGTCGTTTTACCTAATTGGTAAGCAAACTGTTGACATTGAGGGAATTTCAGAAGGAGGATACTTCTGATGTGCGCATCGTGGATCTTTCCTATTGACTTAAGCATGAAGGTCAAACTGATTGGCCTTTGGGATTTTGGGTCACCTTTGGAGCGATTTCCCATTTTTTAGATGAAGACTACTTTAGTCGATCTCGAGGAATCTGAGATATATCCAAGAGAAAAACTACCTACGAAAATGTTCAGGAGATAGGAAATCAATATATCCATCCCTTTCTGTAACACAGCGGATAAGATTCCATCCCGGCTAGATGAATTGAATGGGTCGAAGGAGGTAATGGCCCATCTCACCTTATTGCAAGTAAAAATATCTTTGACAGTACTCCAGTCTAACCGGTTCCCTTTGTATCGCACCCCCGTCTCAGCTGAATAGCCAGTGGCCTCCCCTACAATTTTTATAAGTAACAGACTCACAGAACAAACTGGATTATTTGAACGTAGCATGTCTTACATTCTATAGTAAAGGCATTGGAGTGTTCACTCGAAAGGTGGAAACTGCAACAATTGTCTGTTAATTGCAGGTTGGGTGCGATCTTTCTATGCATACAATCGGCCAAAATAAAACTCCCGATCAAAACTTTCCTAAAACTAAAATCCTTAGATACTCTCTCTCTGGATCCTCTCAACCCCTTGTGCGGTATAGGGCATTAACCACGCCGACTTTTAACCACGTCATGTTTGCCGTCATCGCCTTCAGCTGTCTCCACGATTTGCCTAATGACTTACCATCGACCTCAACTTATCCTCTCCAGATGTTTCCAGGTCGTCCAACGCGGCGACTTGCATCGGTTCCCTGTGGGTTCTAATCGAACGCCTGTTTAGCAATGTTTTCCGGCCCTTTTCGAGGTGTGACCTATCCATTGCCACTTTCGCCTTTTTATGGAGGCGTCTATCCTGTCCTGGCCAGTAATGAACAGGAGGTCGTCGTTAGAAAAACCTCTGGCCAGCGTATGTGTAGGATGCGTCGTCGACACTGGTTCACGAAAGTTTGCAATCTACATAGTTGTTATCGCCCTGGTCACCTTTCAAGTTAAACAGCCATAAATAAGCACAAATTTTACATAGGTTTCGAAGATCCTGAGTTTGGTACTTCTGGAGATGTTGTTTTGCAAGAAACGAGTCAAACTGACAAAAAGCTGCCCGAGCCTTATCGATGCGAGACGGTACACAAGCATCCGCTCCACCATCTGTTGCAACTACGCTTCCGAAGTAGCAAAAGTTGTCCACTTTTTGCACCGTCTGCCCGAAACACAAATTTCGCTCTGTCTTCCTGGATCCAAGCTCAAGTACTTAGTCTTGGCAGCATTGATTTTAAGCCCCGCATTGCCACTTTCGCGGTGCAGGGCATCCGTCATTTGAACTAGATGATCCGATATATTTGAGAGAAGACAAATATCATCAGCGTAATCCAGGTGTTGTTCCCTGCGAGGTACATAGCGGAGTGAGACAAGGCTGCATTTTGTCACCTATATTGTTTTTGATTGCCATTAACGACGTACTCTGCAGTGCGCTTCGTGAACACCAGAGCAAAGGTTGTAATGGACGGTTTGATGGGCATCCGAAGATGCCCATGGGGATGGAGCCTAAGGTAGCAAATAACCGTGTAGGTCGGGCTATGCCATCTGGCGAAGAAAAGGCCCCTCAACGAGCTAAGCAGCGGCTTATGCTTGCTGTAGCTCAGTTCGGGAGATGTGGGCGGGGTTTTCGCCACTCGTTGCCCCTGCCCTTTACGTATTAACAAACATTCATAGGCCTGGGGAAGTCAACACAAACAGGGGAGGTAAAAATGGGGAATAAAAAAAATATTCGATAAGGATGGAATGGTTGACGGACGGATCAGACGCCCACACGGTCGCACCTGGGTCCGGGTGTAATGGGACCCTCGGCCTCTGGTTCCGTACCACCAACAGACCACTACTCATCAGGTGCTACTTCGATCTGCTGGTGGGAGCAGCACTACCAGACCATAATATGGTTCATTACAGGTGGTTCATTACAAGGTATCAGATGGAACCTGTTTGAATACCTTCAACACCTGGATTACGCTGACGATATTTGTCTTCTCTCAAATATATCGGATCATTTAGTTCAAATGACGGATGCCCTGCACCGCGAAAGTGGCAGTGCGGGGCTTAAAATCAATGCTGCCAAAACTAAGTACTTGAGCTTGGATCTAGGAAGACAGAGCGAAATTTGTGTTTCGGGGCAGACGGTGGAAAAGTGGACAATTTTTGCTACCTCGGAAGCGTAGTTACAGCGGATGGTGGAGCGGATGCTGATGTACAGTCTTCCATCAATAAGGCTCGGGCAGCTTTTTTCAGTTTAACTCCTTTCTGGCAAAACAACAACATCTCCAGACGTACTAAACTCAGGATCTTCGAAACCAATATAAAATCTGTGCTTCTTTATGGCTGTTCAACTTGGAAGGTGACCGGGGCGATAACAACTAGATTGCAAACTTTCGTGAACCAGTGTCTACGGCGCATCCTACACATACGCTGGTCGGAGGTCATTTCTAACGACGACCTCCTGTTCATTACTGGCCAGAACAGGATAGGCACCTCTATAAAAAGGCGAAAGTGGCAATGGATAGGTCACACACTCCGAAAGGGGCCGGAAAACATTGCTAAACAGGCCCTCGATTAGAACCCACAGGGAACCGATGCAAGTCGCCGCGTTGGACGACCTAGAAACACCTGGAGAAGATCAGTTGAGGTCGAGGGTAAGTCATTAGACAAATCGTGGAGACAGTTGAAGGCGATGGCGGCGAACAGGACGAGGTGGAAAGTCGGCGTGATTAATGCCCTATGCCCCACAAGGGGTTGACAGGATCCAGAGAGAGAATCCAGGTGTTGAAGGTATTCAAACAGATTCCATCTGATACCTTTGCTCTGGTGTTCATTAAGCGCACTGCAAAGTACCTCGTTAATGGCAATCAAAACCAATATAGGTGACAAAAGGTAGCCTTGTCTCACTCCGCTATGTACCTCGAAGGGATCTGAAAGCTTACCCTTGTGTAAGATGTGACACTGGGCTCCGCTATAGGACTCCGTGATGATGGATATGATTTTATCTGGTATACCTCTCCCATGTAAAGCCTTTTAGATGTATTTCCCGATCAATGCTGTCAAACGCCTTCACGAAATCGATGAACAGGAGATGTAATGGAGATCTCAACTTTGCAGATTGTTCAATAATAATTCGGAGGGTGTTGATGTGGTCGCTACATGAAAAGCCCTCGCGAAAACCAGCCTGTTCATCGTTTAGTGTGCGGTCAACTGTATTCTTGATCCGGTCTAAGACTTTTTTCGGATGAAGAATATCCGCCTTAAAGAGTTCCATCGGAATTCCATCTATCCCCGGGGCTTTATCCGCTTCCATCGATTTAATAGCCACAGTTAATTCCTGTTTAGATGGTGGGCTGGTATCAACTCTGGCTATTTTCGGAATATTTTCTACTTCTAGTGCAGATGAGTTCAATGTCCAAAGGTGTTGCTGAGGACTTCAATGAAGTGCTCTCTCCACCGTCGCAGTTGGTCTTCATCAGTGGCCAATAGGGATCCGTCTTTATCTTTCACGGGATGTTCAGTTGCAAAAGATTTGCCAGTTAATGGTTTGATAAGTTTGTAAAGGGTTCCACTGTCACCACGGTAAGCCGCTTCCTCTGCCCTCTCCGCTAATGCATTGATGTTGTTGCGTTTGTATCGTCTTACGCTTCTTTGCACGCCTTTCTGAAGAGAACGGTATTCAGCTCTAAGTCGGTCTTTGACTGCGTCGTCAGTAGCTGAGTTGATTTGTTCTTTAATTCTCTTGCGTGCCGAGATTAGACACCATGTTGCTGTTTAGCAAAGTCACTAATAAATGGCCTTCTACCGCGCTCCAATCTGGCAGCAAAAGTTTCTCCGCACGAAATAAATGAGTCCTTAGCGACGTTCCATCTATCATCAATTGTAGGAGTCTCATAAGGTGGTGGTGCATTAGCTATTCCGTGCAAGGCGGTGGAATAAGCACGTCTTATAGAAGGATCTTAAACTTTTGCACATTGAAACGTGGCAAGATTCATGCATTTTGAAGGCGATGGATTGCTGCCGTTCGTAAGCGCTCTTTTGCGACAACAAGTTGGTGATCGCTGCCAATATCAGCACCCCGCTTCGACCTGACGTCTAAGAGACAGTTCCTCCATATCTTGGAAATGGCTATATGGTCATTCTGGTTCTCTGTTCTACCATCCGGAGAAACCAAGGTTGTTAAATGGCATCGTTTGTGCTTGAACAAAGTACGAGTAATGCCGATGACGAGCTGATGATAGTTGCAAAACTCCACGAACATTTCGCCATTTTGGTTCCTGTTGCCTAGACCATGATTGCCCATTAGATGTTCCAAACCAAGGTTGTCAGACCCAAAATTGGCATTGAGATCCCCCATAATAATTTTTATGTCACCTTTGGGAACCTTGTCGAAGGTGTCGCCGAGTCGGTGATAGAAGGCGTCTTTAGCTGATTGATCCGCTGGTTCAGTCGGGGCCTACCACTGAATTATTGTCAGGTTTCTTATCATGGATTTAAATCTGGCTGTAATGATATGGTCGGAGATGGGCTTCCAGTCCATTAGAGATAGGCGTGCCTCCCTAGTCAATAGGATTCCGACGCCTGCCATTCGAGGTGAGGTAGAGTAGAACAGCACTGTTTGGGAGCTCGGTGATAAAATCGTTCCCGATCCAGGCCATCTTGTTTCGAGCAGTCCTAGTATATCGATGTTATATGCGGTCATTTCACGTTCGACTTCAGTGAGCCTCGCACTATTGCACTCGCCCCACATCGTTCGAACGTTCCAAAAACCGATCGTGGTCCGTTGTTTGTAGCCAAAAGCAGAGGTTGGACAAAATTATTCAAATCAATAATTATTATATTATTTTTATTCGTTTTTAAATTTTCAAAATAATAATTATTGTTTGACATAACCATTTCCCAGAAGAAAAATAATTAGTACAATTTCAGTTATTTGTTCAAATTTGTAATAAATATTTATTTTTTTTTATTACTTTTTTTTCACGAAATCAAGACTATTCATCCTGCGATTATACGATTGTTATATATCCGATTTTGATAAAAAAAATGCAATCTCTGATTTTTGTCATTAGTGGTGTATTTTAAAGGATCTTGCAAACAACGAGTCGAGGAAAGGTTTTGACACCGGAAGAAAAAGGCTAAATAGTTGCCTGCAAAGAGTTCGCACTAACGTATTGGGATACTATCCACAAAATTGGAAAAAGTAGGTCGGTAGTGTACTTTTTTTTTTAAATCAGTTCAACTACGGAAAAAAACATGGAGGAGATATACAAGAAAAGCGACTTCACACAGTGAAGAAAGAATAATCAAAGAAGCCTGGAATTCCCACTGCTCTCCACAATATCATGGATGAGCTAATGAACAAAATCCACTTTTAGGAGTATGCCGCTGCGTCTGCTATGTGTATTTGAGTAAGAAAACGAGTACAGTGGCTAGCCAAAACACATGCTCACGCGTAGTGTCGATGAAATGAAGTTCGTTCGTTCCACTGAACGTAATCTGGGCAACACATGTTACGTTTGTGTCTAGGAAGAAATAATAATTATTGAAGAATCCGCAATCTGCATTATTCATTTGTAATTATTATTATCATTACTATTTGATGTTTGATGAGATGATAATAATTATAAATATTCACCGAAATTTTCTTAATAAATATTTATTATTTAGTTGAAAAATTATTATTTCCATTCTCTGGCCAAAAGTCGTTGCCGGGGAATCAGTCCGTGGTATCCGAGGCTCGTTTAGTGTTTCGAGTGTAAATTTGTTTCAGGTACGCAGGTTACAAGCCCACATACAAAATCTTAGGGGAAGGGTTGCTTCCTTAAGTGTCCTAAGAGTCACCGGGAGGTATTTTTTATATAGCGCATAGGTACCTCTCCAAAGGTGTTTTAACTTGCGCGTTCTTTTCTTTCTTTCAGCTAAGAGTGACGTGTTGGTGCTCACACAACTATGTTGCAACGCCACCGTTCGCCTATTTCCTGAGACGCACTGGTGTTATTGGCCATTCATGATGATCATCATTATGTGCCTCTACCCACGAGGAGAACTATAGAAACTAAAATCCTTAGATACAGAATCTTCAAATCTCTTTTTGAGGAATATCGAAACACGGCAAAGATGTTACAAAATCAAACCCCTTATAATACGAATAGAAGGACTTTTGTCGTGCAAACGAGTTGATTTAAAATTCTGATTAAAGTGGTTTCGAGTGATGTAAAAACAAGAAAATAAGCAACGAAAGTACTATTCTCCGTTTTTCGTGCGAAATTTCAAAAACTGTTAAAAATCTGGTACGCAAGAATATTTTCGCTTTTCTCGGTACTCACTTCTTCGCACGAAAATTCCATACACAGACACACCGTTGTGGGCAATTTCCATGCGAAAACAATTACTTCCCATTTGATTTTGTGTGGAAATCACATTACAGTAGTGATCGCTCTCTTTTGAGTGAGAAGGTGAAATTCAAGTGTCGTGTAGAGCGCCGCGAATATGTGCTGTGTAGAAGTCTCCACAGTCATTTTTTCGTGGGAGAGATAAGTGCAACATTTTCGCATGAAAAGGTTAGTACCAGCCTTAAAGTGGAAATCCACATCAGGGCGGGTTCACGGATGTGATAGGGTATATTAACTTTGTCATGAAGTTTGCAACGCGCAGAAGGAAGCATCTCCGACCATATAAACTACAATATATATTGTATATTCTTGGTCAGTATGACGAGACGAGTCAATTAAGCTTTGTCCGTCTGTCCGTCTGTTTCTATGCAAACTAGTCCCTCAGTTTTTAAGCTATCGCGCTGAAATTTTGTACGAAGCCCTATTGCAAGCTGTTTATATGTCGGAACCAATGGAATCGGACCACTACGTCATATAGCTGCCACAGGAACGACTGGTCCAAAAATTCGTCTTTGTGAGAAATACTTTTTTATTTCTAAAGATATCTTTCTCAAATTTTGCACAAAGCATTCTTTCTGTTGTACGCTATAAATATGGCGGAATCATCGAAATCAGACTACTGCATCATATAGCTGCCTTAGGAACGACCGGTCCAAAAATTCGTCTTTGTGAGAAAAACTTTTTTATTTCTGATGGTGTCTTTTTCGAATTTTACACTAATCAATAGTATTTTTAACCAAATCACATTCCCGAAATTGGTTGAAATCGGACTATTCTATCATATAGCTGTCATAGAAATGACCGTTCCAAAAGCAAGTGTTTGTTAGAAAAACTTTTTTATTTCTGAAGATATCTTTACAAAATTTCATATTATTCAGTCATATTGGCTGCCAAACTACGTTCCTAAATTTGGTTGAAATCGGCCCACTATTTCATACACCTCTCATAGGAACAGTAAAATCAGAACAAGTTTTACTACTAATTTCAAAGTGCCAAATGCACCATAGGTCAAAACGAAGGTATGTTATACTTTCGGCAAGCTAGCCGAAGGCTACCTTGCTTTGAGTAGTTTTTCAATGTAACCTGCACCTTGTATGTTGTTTGTTGCCAGGGGCATGGGCGCGTCAACATTTCTTGCACTACTATGCGTTGTTGACGTTTCGATAGCCCGATTATCCTAGGTCCGATTGTAGTACATGTGGAACATGTATTTTTCCTCTCCAATGCATTGAAATGTAATCAGAGAATATTTGAAAATTGACAGATTGATTTTTTACGAGCGAATCTGTCACGCTCATTTCTTAGGTACAAACTGCCGGACTAGACTACGCAGAGATCTGCGAATATATATATAATTTGAGGATGTGTTCAAAGGCAGTTGGTTCTGCCAATCTCTTGTGAATTGAAACAAGGCAATGGTGCCAGAATGATGTTCAAAGTACAAGTGTGTCTTTATTATAAAATGTTCATTCTTATATACTAAATTTCACTAAGCCTAAGTAATAAACTAACATAGTTTATTATCCTATCTTAATCCTAGTTCAATCCATGGACCATGTCCTAGGTCGTAAACTCGCAGAGTTTATTGCCCTAGCATTCATATTGGGTCAACTCATGACCACATAAATATTCCTATGTCATGGACATGCATAGTGCATTGAAGGTGTCAAGTGACATGTTGTATGGATCTTTCGGGTCATTCAAATGTCTAGACATAAGGAAATGTTTTATGAAATTGGTCCAAAGGAAAAATTGAGGGTGTGTAGTGTTACATTGCATATTACATCACTACACGATTAACCGAGGTTAAATTTAGATCGGATATCTTTCAATTAACCGATGCTTTGACCTTGGTTAATTTTTAATTTAATTTTTAATTAAGAGTCCAAACCCTAAAAGTTAAAAAAAAATGCACGCATAAATATTATTGAGATAACGAAACATAAAGAATAATACATATGTGACTATGGACCCAATAACAAAAAACCTCAACGGGTTTATATGTACATACATACGAATATAGACATTTTTGCTGATGTGAATTCAAAGGAACTTGAAAAGCAAAACATGAGCACGTGTTACTATAAGTCGAATTCAGGGAATGAGGAGTCGCAGTTGAAGGGGAAGTGCAGTTCTGTGAATTCTTTCAGTTCACTCCGGGCTTTTTGTCGTGATGTCACAAAAAATTAAAAGAGTAGTGATTTCAATTGAAAATAAATTAGAAGGAATTAAAAGATCTGACAAAGGCGAGTCTTTAAAGAACATAGCATTGGACTATGGAGTATCCGAAACCACCGTTGGAGACTGGAGGCGAAATCGCGATAAAATTGAGAAATTTTCTACTGCTTCTACGTCATATTCGAAAGACAGGAAATCTATGAAACATCCAGATTTTCCTAAAACAAACGAAACAGTCTACATTTGGTTTGTACAGCAAAGGGAGAAAGCAATGCCTATCTCGGGACCATTAACCCATTTTCGGCCGCTGTTCGCACCTTGTAATGATGGGTGTCGGAGGACGAGGGTGAGGATTGGCCGTGAAGGCCAGAGAAAAAGAAAGACATAGGTTCTAAACCCTCTCCAAACACTGCCAGCGATGTGCGCTTGCAGACCAGCTCAGTAGCCGGGAGTTGCGGGGTGGGTCTACGGCAGCTATTGGCCCCCTCCATCAAGTACAATAAAAAGATATCGCACATCAAGCCCGTTAACCAAAAGAAATTACTACTCTAACCAGACAGATATAAAATTGCAGCGAGGAAAATAAAAGATCGAAGGGACGCCTATGCGTCAAACTCCCTAAACCGGCAAAACAACTACCCGTGAAGGGACGAAGAGCTCTACAGCCAAACTACTACTGCGAAAATGCAACAAGGCAAAACAAAAGGGGAGGACGAAAGGTTACCGTCCAGTCAGGACAGGTCCTTTTCTTCTTTCCGTCGTGAGCCTAAGTTGTAAATCGGCTCTTCTATGGCCCGTGATGTTAGCGGCCAGCGCATCGATATCCTCCCTTCCATGGATTTCTGGGCGCGCATAAAATTCAGAAATCCCCAAACAAAAAATTCAAGTGCTAGCTAGAGAGAGGAGGGAGAGGGAAGAAATCGGCGACCTTAGCACACCATGTTAATAATACTATTTTACTTCCTACGCATACTAAAAAAATTCAGGTGGTATGCGAATGGATATTAAATTACATATATGTATTATATATATATATATATAGGTATATATATACTTATATATATAAAATATTTTTTTTTTTTTTTTTTTTTTTTTTTTTTTGTATAGTACTTCAGCGGGCTATTATTATTTAAAATAAATGCAATTTATAATCGAAGAGGAAAAAAATGAAGGGAGACGTGATCTGTTGCATGAAGAAAGCTGTTAAATCAAACAAAAGTTGTCATTCTTTTGTTTCCTCGGATTTTTTTGGTACTCAACCGAATAATATTTCTTTCGGGTTGATATTCTCTTAGCATCTAAGATAAAATTAAGTGAGAGTTTGCCACAACTAATTATCAATTGCCGAACTCGTACGGCAGACCATTTTCTTGTACAATATTCCTTCCTTCGCGCCTATAATCTAAGAATGCTGTAGGTAAAATTCAGATTAAAGTATCGACTGGAGTGCCGATGTATTATGTACCGAGATTAAATCCGATAGAAAAAAAAAACATTAATAAAATAATATTGTAGTACCACATACAGTACTAGCTAAATCCGTTTCCAACAAATATTAAAATTCGATAATATGGTATAATAGAAAAAGAAAACACGCCATAAAGACTTTTCATGCCTTGTATTCTTGGATGCATGTTGTGCTACCAATTGTCATAATAGCAACCATGCCGTTTGGGGTGTACTCGCGAATGATGGTGGTTGGTTTAACGCCAGTCTGTTCATGTACTAGCTTTTCGAGACTCTCGAAGTTGCATATACTCTCCTCCTTACGTCCAGCCCATGTAACCCACCGTATCTTAAAACTACGAAATATTTCCCGAATTGCAAATAACGTGAAGCCTAATTTTCAATATTCGGATTGCCCCACGACAAATCTAGGGTTTCATGTAATCCTTCCAGTCGGATGGTTTAAGTTCCGTGCTCTCCACTCAGCGAGGAATCACTCATTTCTCGCAGTCGCCTCTGAAATATTCCTCTATCTACTAACAAGCAACGGAATTATAATATTTGTTTTGCTTGCAAGAATCCGTCCCAACTGCTCACCGATATAATACGAGTACCTCTTTATCCGAGCTAGCATGAAAGAGTAGTACAGATCGTAAGTGTGCAGTTCACCACGACAAAGTTCCTTGTGCGTGAGTAGGCACGATGTTCAGTAGGAGCCGAAAATGAAAATTGACGACGCGAAGCAATGACCAACCGCAACAATAAATAATCCGCTATTGTTTTGTGACGTCACAGCCGTAGTGAGTAGCGGTAGCATTAATTTTATTTGAATAAAAAAATACTTAGCCAAGTTATATTCCTGTAAGTCCGATCATTTTGCTATAGATGGCGCGCATGTAGTTTCGCTTAACACGACTGCATACTAGGCGGTGGTGGTGCTGGTGATGAAGCGTCGACACAGATGGGGCGCCATGTGGTGGGACTCTCCCGGCCTGCGTACTGCCGCCGGTGGTGCACTACACTGCGAAGGGATGCACACACATCAACTTTTCTTTTCTTTCAGCTCAAGTTAGGGGAATGGCACTGAACTAAGCAAATTCACTTGCATTTGTCGATTTGACAAGTTAATCCACCGACCAAAAGAGAAAAAATATCGTCGACGCGAGAGAAAGAAATAAAAGAATAAAACTAAAATAAAGAAGTCCAGTATTTCGATGGAGAAAAAAAAAAAGAAATTATTAAACGAAGGCACTATTTATTTTAGTTAGTTATAAAAAAAAAAGAAACTCAATTAATTAAGGCTAAACTTTAATAACCGCCAAAAGAAAAGAATTCCACGTTCTTCGAAAAAACCGTGTCCCGGCGTGACGACCACCTTCGTGGCCGGTCTATCACCAACTCCCTCCTTTCTCCAGTACTCGGCGCGGTGCGACCTCTTCGCGTACCAAATCCAAACTCCCTCTCGGTCAAGTTCCTCGGTCCCTCCGCTCGAGTAGATGGCGCTGTTTCTGCGCATTTTAGATAGTATGACCGCCAGGATAATTTCCGACCGAATTTTATTTAACCAGTCCGGTAGGATAAATTCTGGTGCATTTGTGAAAAATACCACTACTGCGAACGCGGTAATATTTTCACAATTACACCAAAACTTCTCCTACCGGAAAGCGTTTTCCTTTTCCTGAAGAAAAGATGGCCGCAGCAGAACAAAGTCAAATCCGAGACGGAGATGGCGGTAAACAAATTTGAATTTGTTGTGCAACGGAAATATATAAAATATACGCAGATTGTTGCTTCCGAAGTGGCTACATTACAACCTGCGAACAGTAAAATTTCCATAATTCGACGTTGTTATTTTGTATATTTTGTGAAAAACACTTGAAAACGGGGTTTTGTGTCCCCAAATATAGAAATATTTGGGTGTAATCAAACCCCCCTTTTTTTGATGTTTTCAAAATATCACTTATAATTCTTACTAATTCAAAAATCAATCATTTTAATGTAGAACTGTAGATAACTGTAAATATTGCTGTTCGCAAGCGTGAATACTGGCTGATATCCCACATAAGAATTGTATACACAGACCGTGTTTTTATTATGACAAACTGCAATGTCGCTTGCGTATCCGTCGTATGTAATGTATGTTATGATTGTAACCTTTCTTAGGAAATGTAAAAACATTGGATTTCGTGTACACTGAGCTACATTATTGGGAAAAGGGATAATGTGGAAAGATTGCTTGCAATTATTGCAGATTGTTATAATCAAGTGCGAAGCAATTGTGAAGCATGTGCTCCCCATGTGGCTAAATAATGAGATGGACCTAGTCTAGAACAGAGCTGGCGAAGAAAATTTCGCGCAGTCTCCGGTCAACGATTGTAAGTGTGAGTCAGTGACTCAGTTTTTAAAATTCAGTGAAGTTAAATAATTTGCAAAATGGCTACTCGACGTGCGCTTACTATAAATGAAATCGAGAGTATGTTGGAAAGTGATGAAGAGCTGGAGAATCCAATCGATTCCATAACAGTTTTGCCTCCAGACTTTGGTGGCGATGTGACAGACGAAGAGATAATTGATGAAGACATAATTCCCATCAATGATACGACAAGTAAAAAATTAATTTTATCTGAATTGTCATGTAAATTTTACGATTTATAGGAACCAGCTTTTCGTGAACTGGCGGGAACTTTTTAAATTTCACGAGAAAGGGACAGTGAACCGGGTGAATTGGGATTGGAAGTGCCATCAGAAACACCACCACCAAAGCGGCTAAGGCCAACGTACAAATTGCTTGACTCTTTTGGTAAACCAAATTGGACTAAGAAAAGCACTAACGACCACCAGTTCGATTTCAATTGGAAGCCAAAAGCGGAACCATTAAAACCCGTCCAAAAAAAATTGTATGATGAATGCGCACATCTTTCACCAGTTGAGTTATTTGAAAAAAATTTGGATACGGAAATGCTTCAAATGATAATTAGCCAGACTAACATTTATGCTCAACAAAAATCAACAAATGTTGACATAAATGAAGTCATTTTGAGGCGCTTTTTGGGAATTTTAATATTATCCGGTATGAATATATTGCCATCTATTGATGATTATTGGTCCAAAGATCCTTGCCTTGGAAGCTCAATTGTCAAGCAAAGTAAAATATGTCTAGGACCAAATTTAAAGACATAAAGCGTTGCCTGCATTTCAATAACAATGACAACCTCGACAAAAACGATAAGCTGTCAAAGGTAAAGAATATCATTACCTTTTGATTTGAATTTGAAAAATAAAATAATATTTTTTTTTTCTTTTTTTTAGGTTTGTCCCCTGTTTGACCTTGCAAACAAAAAGTTCAACCAATTTAGCGTATGGAGTGAAAACCTGCCAATCGATGAACAAATGGTCCCATACTTCGGGCGCCATTCCTGTAAAATGTATATTAGGAACAAACCGATTCGTTTTGGGTATAAGATTTTTTGCTTGTGCTCTTCTGGCGGGTATTTGTTCAACTGCATACCGTACTCTGGTGCGAGTGACGACTATAATCGTCAAATTGGTTTGGGTGCAGATGTGGTCTTAAGACTGTT
The DNA here is from genome assembly GCA_964017055.1 of Chloromyia formosa. Classification (NCBI taxonomy): domain Eukaryota; kingdom Metazoa; phylum Arthropoda; class Insecta; order Diptera; family Stratiomyidae; genus Chloromyia; species Chloromyia formosa. The sequence continues at coordinate 60,996,670 of OZ024818.1, forward strand.
GGAAAACATACAAGATCCCACACTTTACCGAATCTACTTTGACAATTTCTTTTCGTCTTATTACTTGATGTGCCTTTTAAATGAGAAACGTTTTTGTGCCACGGGAACTGCTTGACCTAACCGTATTGCGAAGGCCCCATTACTAACAGGGAAGGGGCTGAAGCGAGGGGAAAGCGATTATCAATTTGATAGAACCAATTCTTTGTTGGTTTTTCGCTGGGCAGACAATAAAGAGGTGACCGTTATAACCAACTTCGAACAAATCGAACCGAAACGCAACGTTAAGCGTTGGAAAAAGGACTTAAAAAAGTATGAGCTCGTTCCTCAGCCATTGCTCTTTGACTCTTACAACAATGGTATGGGGGGAGTAGACCTTCACGATAACGCCGTTTCCAACTACAGGATAAATATTAGGTCCAAAAAGTGGTATTGGCCATTATTTATTTCCGTTCTCAGCTCATCGGTAGTGAATGCGTGGAAGTTGCATTGTTTCTTAGCAAAATATAAACACCAAAAGCCACTATCTCAAAAGGATTTTCGGGTGAATGTGTGCAAGGCTTTACTATTGGCATCTGCGGAAGCTGCCCCATCTTCCCAAGAAAGAGAAGATAGAAACGTGTCTTATCAATTGCCGAAGGTTACAGGCGAACATATCCCAGTACCACGCCCCGAAGGAAGGCCTAGAAGGTGCCAGTTGAAAGGCTATGGTAAATCAATCAAATGGATGTGCCAAAATGCAATGTACATTTGCATCCACTTTGCTTTGAAAAATTTCATATCAAATAAATTAAATATGTATTATGCTAACAAATAAACAAAAAGAATCGACATTCAAAATTTGAGCTTTTTTTCATAAAAATTTCTCCATATGTAAAATCTATGCTGAATATCAGAGGACCATAATTACCCTAGAAAGAATTTTTTTTTGAAAAATTTTAGTTTTGAATTTTCTTGGCCGAAAATGGGTTAATTCAAGAGAAAGCTTGGATTTTAAACAAAAAATTTGCCGTAGAGACGGATCAATTTCAAGCTAGTGATGGATGGCTGTACCGCTGGAAGACTCGATTTGGGATAAGACAACTTAATATCACGGGAGAAAAACTGTCTGCTGACAAAAAAGCTGCCGAGGATTTTCGAGGAGTGCTGGCAGCATTAATACGAGTACAAGAAGAAGGGTATAGCCCTGACCAAATTTATAACTGTGATGAGATAGAACTTAATTTTAAAATGATGCCCACAAAAACACTTGCGTCCAAAGAAGACAAAAATGTTTCCGGTGTAAAAAAATAAAGAAAGAGTAACGATACTCGTTTGTGCTAACGCAAGTAGGAATCATCAGCTTCCTTTGATGGTGATAGGTAAGTCAGCAAAACCTCGCGCTTTTAAGAATTTAAAAGCATTACCTGTTTATTATAAAAATCAGAAGAGTGCTTGGATGAACACAGAACTTTTGCGGGATGGGTTTTTTAAAGAATTTGTTCCAAAAGTCAAAGCTTTCCTTAAAACGAAAGATCTGCCAAGCAAATCCCTTCTTATAATGTACAACGCTCCATCTCACCCATCTGAAGATACTTTGGCAAGCGACGGTATAAGAGTCCTATTTCTACCCCCGAACGTGACATCGCTAATACAACCGATGGATCAAGGTGTAATAGAGGCATTTAAAAGACGCTGCCGAAAATCAATGTTACAGGAAATACTCCTCAACAATGAAGGTGAAAACGTACAAGCACATATGAAATGAAACCGGAAAATAGAGGGCTACGCCCGCAATCCGAGGGTTTTGTAGTGTCCCATTCCAATAGGAGATGAACTTTCCTACTTTTGGAGATGCTTAACCATTCATGTTAAGACAATATTGCAAATTGTAAGTTTGCATAAAAAATATTGAAAATAAATTGTTTCAATAATTATAGAGAATAGAGTCAGCGACCAGGATACCCCCCTCCCCCCTTCCCCTCCTCCCTCCTCACCCACCAATCATTACCCTTTTGAAAATAGTTTACTCCAATTCGCTCTACGGAAAACAATATGCAAGTATGTTGTACTCGTAGTACTAGTATGTAGTACAAGAGACCTCCCAAGCAACACAAACGAGTCATTCAACGGTTATTATGATCGAAATATAACCATGGTCATATAACGATATTGTCATGTAAAAGGTTGAAATAACGTTATCTAAACGTTTGTACAATGGTAAATTTACCGGTTTTGCCTGGTTTATGACCACGACTTTCACAAAACAGCATAGTTATATTTCAGCTATTTAGATGACCATATTGTTATAGATAGTCATATCTATAACATGTGTCCAACAAAACAGTTGGATTTACAACTGCCGTATTACTAAATATCACCAATATTGTTTTTTATATAACTATCTAATGACCTTCATATAACATTCTTGTCACATTTTAGTCTGAAGCTTGACTTGAATTTAACATTAGGCGCGTTCTTTGCCTATCTATCGAGTGTGGTGTGGGACAACAAACACACATTACACAAACAACGAGCGATGAATCACGTCATGTCAATACATTATCAAAATTGAAATAAAACATATATAGGTATGTACACATTAAATTATAGAAAATTTATTTATTTTATGATATTTTATCTATCACATTTCATTATGCAATGATATAAAGGACTACTTTCACAATATATTTGTGCACAAAAATCCTTATTTGTAAAATATGCACGAGCGAAATACCCGTGTTCTCCTTAATAAAAAAAATTCCGCAAGAGAAAAAAAATTCGCAAATTCGATAATACACTTCCGACACCAAATAAACCAATGGTTTTTTGCTTTAGCCAAAACACGGGCACTTAAACACAATAATACGAATTACGTGTTGCCGTAACACTATTGTTTTGACGCGGGCGGGGGGTAAAAATATACAGAACGCGACCAATGCAGAAGCATGTGTTTATCGTGACCGGGACTCAACTGGTTTTGATGCTACAATGACACTTGGAGTTAAGCCTTTAACAGGATAGTTATATTTGGTAACATTCAGCTAATTATAAAATTCTTTAGTTATTTGTATAACTAAAAAGTTGCATAGAAAACACACAACATTCTAGTTTAAACCCTGACCATATATTGTAGTTCTATTTCCAACAATCGTTGGAGATATGACAATTTAGCAATATCTCAACCGCCTTTGTTAAAAATATAATAATATAGCTCGTGAAATGCAAATATTGTTCTGAATGGAACAAAAAAGTTGCACGTTGTTTAATTTTGTTTGAAATAGAGCAGTTTAGTAATATTAATAACAAATTTAGATGAGACACTAAGTTTAATAACGAACAAAAAGGTTTTACTTCAGTCACTTCAACAAATTGTTCATTGTATGACTGACTTATAACCCAAAAATTGGTTAGATTCCTAACCAAGGTTGGATTGTGCTGCTTGGGCTGTTATGAGCATTTTTTTTATGGATGATATCAAAATGACCAAATCTAAATGAATGTACTACTATTAAATATTACGTGATTATTACGAAATTTGGAGATATTATTGCACATGGTGTTCATTATCGTCGGCCACCAATATTTTCGGCCTCGGATGAGTTTGAGAAATGTAGGGGTGTGCTAACTGTAACTATAGAAATATACTATTATTAACCTATTTTGAGAAGATATCAAAATTCCATATTTTTTTTTTGTTTTCTGTGCTAGTTGAAAGCCATCTTCCTGTATGTTTTCATATTTCTAAGTGTAACGGTCTTTAAATGGGGTGGGACAAATTACAATATGATCTCATATTTTCCCCTCTGCCTCTTTTCCCCTTTCTTCGAATTTGATGAAATCGCCAAAAATGGAATGTACTCTGTAGTACCTTTCTCATGATACTTGCCTATATCAGATGAAAAATGAAACCGGAAGATAGAGGGCTACGCCCGCAATTCGAGGGTTTTGTAGCAAGCGCTTATTTTGGCATGTAAATACTGGCTCCCTGTTCTTCTTGGTACTCCTCAGTTGAATAAAAACACCATAATTAAATGTTTTACCCATGATATAGTATCTTACATGCCAATTCACAAAAAGACTGCATCTATCACCTCTCAAAGTAATAGTTTTAATACGAGAAGCTGTAGATAGATATGTATGTATACGAGATAAACTGTCCCACTCTTCGAGATGCTTAACCATTCATATTAAGACGACATTGCAAATTGCAAACTTGTGTAACGGCTTCGAAATTCAGGGCGGCTGGGACAAATTACGGACTAATATTTTTTCCTCCTCCACTGTTCCCCTTTCTACAAATCTCAAGAAAATGCCAAAAATGGAATGTACTCAACATCACCTTTCTCACTACACCCCACTTGGCTATACCAGTGGATAAAAAAAATTTACCTTAATTTCGCCTCTATGTGGACCCCCCCCCCCCCCCTCTTAAAGTTGGCCAATTACAACGCAACGCTATCTCCAGCAAATTATAGCATTTCTACACATTCTCGCCGAATTATGTGTGCAGCTTCAGCCGTTCGTAAGATACAGACAGGTATTTGACCGATTTTGTAAGATTTAAGACACAAAACCCTAAAAAAATTAACTGTGTGAATAGTTATTGTTAGGATCACCAATCACCAATCTTCAACCTTCCAAAGTTGGTTCATTAAATAACTGCAATTCGCACTACGAAAAACAACATGTAAGTAGTACACGCATATCTATGCGTGAGGCCGGTAGGTGTATTTTTAGGGTTTTGTATTAAAAACAAAACCCTTATGAAATCGGTCAAATGTCTGTCCGTCTGTCCGTCTGTCCATAAAATATCTCACGAACGCCTGAAGCTACATACATGAAATTTTATGGGAGTATGTAGAATTATTATAATTTGCCGGAGAAAGCGACTCGTTGTAATAGGCTGACTTTAAGGGGATGTCCCCATAGAGGGGAAATGAAGGTCAAAATTTTTTTTTCATCTGGTATAAGCAAGTGGGGTATCATGAGAAAGGTAACACCGAGTACATTTCATTTCCGGTATTTTCATCGAATTTGAAAGAAGGGGAAAAGAGATAGAGGGGAAAATATGAGATCCGAGTTTGTCCCCCCCTTGCATTTCGATACCGTTATACTTAGAAATATGAAAATTTGCAGAAAAGCGGCATTTTACTATTATAGAAAACCGAAAATCGTAGAATTTTGATATCTCATCAAAAAAGGTTAATAATAGTACATTTCTATAGTTGCAGTTAGCATACCCCTGCACGCCTCAAGCACACCCAAGGTCAAAAATATTGATGGCCAATAATAACCAACATCATAGGCAATAACATCTTTAAGTTTCATTACAATCACATAATATTTAATAATAGTACATTCATTTAAAGTTAGGCATTTTGACACTATCCACACAAAAATTACACCTACCGGCCTCATAGGTGTGAGTACTACTTTCATGTTGTTTTTCGTATTGCGAACTGCAGTTATTTAATTAATCATTTCTGAAAGGGTAAAGATTAGTTGGGGGCGCTGCGTCGTAATTGGCAAACTTTACCGGCTGGAAGGGGGAGGGGTCCACATAGAGGTGAAATTAAGGTCAATTTTTTTTTTATCGACTGGTATAGGCAAGTGAGGTGTCGTGAGAAAGGTAATGTTGAGTACATTCCATTTTTTCGCATTTTCTTGAAATTTGTAGAAAGGTGAATAGTGGGGGAGGAGAAAATATAAGTTCGTAATTCCCCCCCCCCCCCCCCCCCCCCCCGTGGCATTTCGAGACTGTTAGAATTATGAAAACTTACAGGAAGGTGGGTTCCGAATAGCATATAAAATGGAAAATAATGGAATCTGTATATCTTCTCAGAATAGGTAAATAATAGTTTATTTCTGTAGTTACAGTTAGCACACCCCTGCATGCCTTAAACACTTTCGAGGTCAAAAGTACTGATGGCCAACGATAACCAACACCTTAGGCAATAATATGTTCTAAGTTTTGTTACAATCACGTAATATGAATTGGTATGTAAAATGTAAATGAGTAAGACATTTTAATTATGTTTTTTTTGTCCATCTGAGTGGTATCACGAAGAGCAAGGAGCCGATATTTATATACCAAAATAAGCGCTTGCTACAAAACCCTCGGATTGCGGGCGTAGCCCTCTATATTCCGGTTTCATTTGTATGGATAGTGTCAAAATGCATAACTTTAAGTCAATGTACTATTATTAAATATCATGTCATTGTAATGAAACTTAAAGGTATTATTGCCTATGATGTTGGTTATCATCAGCCATCAATATTTTTGACCTAGGGTGTGCTTGAGGGGTGCAGGGGTGTGCTAACTGCAACTATAGAAATGTACTATTATTAAACTTTTTGGATGAGATTTAAAAATTCTATTATTTTCGGTTTTCTATGCTAGTGAAATGCCGCTTTTCTGTAAATTTTCATATGTCTAGCTATAACGGTCTCGAAATGCAAGGGGGGGGGGGGCAAACTCGGACCACATATTTTCCCCTCTCCCTCTTTTCCCCTTTCTTCAAATTTGAAAAAAATTCCAGAAATGGAATGTACTCAACGGTACCTTTCTTACGATACTCCACTTGCCTATACCAAACGAAAAAAAAATTTCGACCTTTATTTCCCCTCTATGGCGACCCCCCCTTAAAGTTGACCTATTACAACGCATCGCTTTCTCCAGAGAATTATAGTATTTCTACATATGTATTTCCACCAAATTTCATGCATGTAGCTTCAGCGGTTCGTGAGATATTTCATGGACAGACAGACAGACAGACAGACGGACAGACGGACAGACGGACAGACGGACGCATGACCGATTTCATAAGGGTTTTGTTTTTATACAAAACCCTAAAAATGTTGACCTTAATTTCCCCTCTATGGGAACCTCCCTTAAAGCAGCAACCCACCTACCTCCCCCCTTAAACTTCTCTCCCCTACCACTCCTATACCACCAATCTCCACCCTTTCAGAAATGGTTAACTCCAATTCACTTTACGAAAAACAATAAACAATATTCAAGTATGCACTACTATCCGTAGTATGTAACCGGTTATGTGCATTTTTTGTATGAATAGCATCAAAATCTCAAAATTTAAATGAATGTACTATTATTAAATATTATGTGATTGTTATGAAACTTGGAGGTATTATTGCCTATGATGTTGGTTATCATTGGCCATCAATATTTTTGACCTCGGGTGCGCGTAAAGGGTACAGGGGTGTGCTAACTGCAACTATAGAAATGTACTATTATTAACCTTTTCTGATGAAATTTCAAAATTCTAGAAATCTAGGTTTTTTACGCTAGTAAAATGGCGCTTTTCTGCAAATTTTCATATTTCTAAGTATAACGGTCTCGAAATGCAAGGGGGGGGACAAACTCGGATGACATATTTTCCCCTCTCCCTTTTTTCCTGTTTCTTCAAATTTGAAAAAAATTCCAAAAATGGAATGTACTCAACGGTACCTTTCTTATGATACCCCACTTGCTTGTACCAAACGAAAAAAAAATTTCGACCTTCATTTCCCCTCTATGGGGACCTCCCCTTAAAGTTGACCTATTACGACGATTCGCTTTCTCCGGCGAATTATAGTAATTCTTCACATTTCTACAAAATTTCATGTATGTAGCTTCAACCGTTCGTGAGATATTCCATGGACAGACGGACAGACGGACAGACAGACATTTGACCGATTTCATAAGGGTTTTGTATTTACTACAAAACCCTAAAAATCAACTTGAAAAATGTGATTTATTGGTCTGCTGAAGCTTGGGAAGCCATCCAGTGTGTAACCCTTCAAAAATCATGGAATAAAATCCTTGGAAATTCAAATGAAGACAGAGAAGAAGCTCATGTTGACGTGTATTCGATCGCGAGCCGAGTCCCCGGTTTAGATGCCTCTAAAGAAGAAGTCGAAGAGTGGGTTTTAAACGATGACGAAGAAAATTATTCTCGGGGATGACGAAATTATACAAATGGTTGTTGGCGAAAACTACGACAGCGATCCAAAGGAACAGCCCATACAAAAGATTTTGCACGAATCAGGATTTGAGGCTCTAGAAACTGCTCTGAAATATGTTGAGGAACAACCTTCAGCAACTTCTTCAGATATTCTAACTATTCTAAATGGCGGAATTACGCAGCCCAGATGCGAGCAAACACCCCAAAACAACAATTATTAACAAAATACTACTTTAAATAATATTACGTATGTATAACATATATGTATATTTGTTTTCATTACAATGCTCAAATTTAGTTATGTACTTCTTAAAATATAATATACATTTATGAGCCTAAGTATGTATTTTATTTTTTATAAACATGTAAGACGAGTACATTTTTCTCCCATTAGATAAGTAAATTATTCCTTTATTTGGATTATCCGAGAAAACCGATTATCCGAGGGGGTTCCAACCCCGTTCTACTGAATGGGGGTTCTACTGAATGTATTTTTTTTTCGGGTTGTTCAGTTGCTAGCATCTATCTCCAGTACCTTGTATACATCATGCAATTTGGCCTAGTTCTTACACAACTTACATCCGCGGAAAAGGACTTCGGTCATTCTAGGCTGCATGGTATATTAATGTCCTTCGTGTAAAGACGGCACTACGTGTCATTAAGCAGATTCATCTCATTGCAAGCAGGTTTTTTTAAAACTTCCTTTATCGTCTCAATTCAGGAAACCTATCCGATCCACTCATCCACTCAACACCCCATTTCCTATTTCAATTGAACAATCACCACAAACTGCTAATGGAGTCATTTTCGCCAATACTAAACGACTGCTATAAAAAATAGAAGCACTCTTTCGTTGCAACCAATGAAATTCGTTCATGGTCATTTTTACAGATTCATTGGCATTCTCAGGAGTTCATCAGTATAATTTTAGCATGATGTTTATGATATCCATTACACGCACTACCGAATGACGCCTTGTATTGATTAAATGGAAATGTGTTCATTAGAAAATAAAAAAGTATGTACATATTTACACTTCATAAATAAACAGAAATGAGTACTAAGAAAAACGTGCCGACGTAGCATAAAGCTCGGATACATAATCAAGTTTAAGGGTTTTGTACAGTACCAGTTACCTTTAATGGCTGAAGTCATGAAGTCATTGTATTCCTAAAGCGGATCTACGATAAACATAAACCAGTATGTAGCATTTTCACAAAATTAATAACGGTTAGTAAACGCTTCACAGTTTTAATCTTCTACATTAAATAGGCTCATCTTATTGAAATGCCGATAGGTTAGGTTAGGTTTAAAGGGCTGTTTAAGCACACTAAAGGCGAACATACACCATCCGGAATTCGGGACAGGCCGTTTATTTCAATAGACGAATGTATTTGGTGTACAACTTTGCTTCCTCCGTTTTCTGACACACGACTGTGTAGGAAAACGGCGGCACCTCCAAAAAAGGCGAAAGTGGCAGTGGATAGGTCACACACTTCGAAAAGGGCCGGAAAACATTGCTAAACAGACCCTCGATTGCAACCCACAGGGAACCAATGCAAGCCACCGTGTTGGACGACCTAGAAACACCTGGAGAAGATCAGTTGAGGTCGAGGGTAAATCATTGACATATCGTGGAGTCAGTTGAAGGCGAAGACGAACAGTACCAGGTGCAAAGTCGGCGTGGTTAATGCCCTATGCCCCACAAGGGGTTGACAGTAGAGATGGGCATTTCCGTTATTTCTCAAAAACGTAAAAAACGGTTTTTACTTTTATGAGGAACCTTTTTTTTTAAACTGTTCTTTAAAAAACGGTTTATTTTAATATTTAATGAATACTATTGAAAACAAGTATTGCTGTGTGTGAGGTTACTTATATATACACAATAACCCATGCTGATGCTGACTACATCTGCAAGCAAATCAAAAATCATTTACTTACGTCGCGTCGTACCGCACATCCACGTTTACCCAAAACAAGCCCAACATTCTAAAACAAAACAAAAAACCCTTTCGCAAAATTTTTCGATTGCGAGAAACGAATGTATTTTTGTTTACAACGAGCGAGAACGCATGATCGTAAAAAAACATTTTCCTGTTTCTTAGAGAAAAACGCTCTGCCGTGAAAGAACGGCTGCGACTCTCATTGTGAAAAATCGGTTTTTTGTTGCTTAGAGAAAAACGCTTTGCCGTGAAAGAACGGCTGCGACTCTCATTGTGAAATTTCAAATTTCTGCAGTCACCCAGCATGAAAACGAGACATCAAGGATTAATGATTGATTAAATAAACTGTTTTGTGGCCATGACTTCTAAAATATAAGGAATTTCGCATTTTTGACACCATCCCATGCGGACTGAGGGGCATCCAACCCCTCCTCAGCCCGCAATGGAGTTCCACTAAAAACTGAACTCAAAACTCCACAACTTTCAATAAGTAGCTCTTCCATGTTCGGATTCATTGGATAAACTGAATCGTGGTCGTGTGAACGGTCCACGACCCATGGCAATTCACTTTCCAGTCCACGCTCGATACAAGCGTTACAAGCGTGAGATCGAATGCGTGCCACACTGTCGTGTATTTGCCCCGTCAGAACGCTGCTTAAAGCTGTTGAGGCAGTGCTGCATAGTATCTTCCACAGCAAAATTTGCAGGATAATTTAAGTAAGATTGAATATGTGGAAAAAACGGTTTTTTCGTTTTTCGGAAACCGTTGTTTTCAGTTTTCATTTGAAAACCGTTTTTTGCAACTGTTGCGTTATTTTTTGCCCATCTCTAGTTGACAGGGCCTGTTCCGAAAACCGGCCCACCGGTTTAAGACCGGTCTTTATTTAGTACCGGTCCCGAGATTCCCAAGTACCGGCTAGCTTGCCGAATGGAATAAATGATACCCTTCACGTATCATATCTTCGTTGTTACCTATATGGTGCATATACCACTTTGAAATTAGTAGTAAAACTTGTTCCGATTTCACTGTTCCTACGAGAGGTATAAGAAATAGTGAGCCGATTTCAACCAAATCTAGGAACGTAGTTTGCAGTCAATATGATTGAATAATATGAAATTTCGTAAAGATTTCTTCAGAAATAAAAAAGTTTTTCTAACAAGAACTTGCTTTTGGAACGGTCGTTCCTATGACAGCTATATGATAGAATAGTCCAATTTCAACGAAATTCGGAAATGTGATTTGACTAAAAATACTACTATAAGTGTGAAATTTGAAAAAATACCTTCAGAAATAAAAAAGTTTTTCTCACAAAGACGAATTTTTGGACCGGTCGTTCCCATGGCAGCTATATGACGTAGTGGTCCGATTCCGTTGCTTCCGACATATTTACAGCGTGCAATAGAAAAAAAGCTTCGTATTTCAGTTCGATAGCTTAAAAACTGATGGACTAGTTTGCATAGAACCAGACGGACAGACGTACAGACGGACAGACGGACAGACGGACAAAGCTTGATCGACTCGTGTCATCATACTGACCAAGAATATATATTGTTTATATGGTCGGAGATGCTTCCTTCTGTGCGTTGCAAACTTCATGACAAAGTTAATATACCCTATCACATCCGTGAAGGGTATAAAAACCGGCTAATGGTCATAAAAAACGACTCATGACCGGTTAAAAAATCCGACTCGTTAAAAAACCGATTCACCAAAAAACCGACCGATTACTCGAGTACTGGAAACCCGACTTGCTAAAAACCGACCGGCTCATGGTTAAAAGAAACCGGTTTAAAACCGATTCACCCAAAAACCGACCGAGTACTCGAGTACTCGAAAGCCGACCTGTTAAAAACCGACCGGATCATGGTTAGAGAAAAAAACCGGGCTAAAAACCGACTCAATAATTAAACATAAAAGAACTACGATTGGGGTAAACCCCAATCATGCAATACTCTAGATGAATTTGAACCTGGTTAAAGCCAATAAATAATTTTGGTTGCAATCTCGGATGCATCGTTAAGACTTTGTTGATCCCATCACCTCTCAGATTTCATCTAGAGTATAAACACAAGAGATGAAATCTGACAGCATTATAGGTTTCTCACAAAGTTTGCAACGCTAAGAAATAATGCACCGGCATCAGCACTATTCCGATGGGCGGTAATAAATTCGATAATGAAATAGTGCAGTTTGTATGGGAGGGGGTAGAAGGAGGGTGAGGATTACAATAAGTTTTATAACATAGGTTACAATTATCATAAAAGTGATATGTTAAAAATTTCAAAGCAATATGTTTTATAGTTTCTGAGAAAATCTGATTATTGTAAATTTTCAAAAATGTGTCATTGTGTATGGGAGGGGGTAGAAGGGGTGGAGCGATTTAGCCCGTTCACGAACTTAGCCTTCATTTTTTGTCAAAAATAACGTGTGCAAAATTTGAACTTCATAGCTCAACGCGTTCTCGAGCTAGAGAGGTCACGGACGGACGGACGGACAGACGGACAGACGGACAGACGGACATCCGGTTTTGAGATATTCGAGTGATAATATGAACTTCTGTATCATTCATTTTTTTCCGCGAGCCTTATTTCTTAGCGTTACAAACTTTGTGGCAAACTTATAATACTCTCAGATTTCATCTAGAGTATAAAAACCGTTGAGAAAATGGAGTATTTTTTCTGCATACAGTAAAGGACAGAATTATTCAAGAAAACGTTTTAGCTTTAGTTTAGCTATTCGAATAACTATCGGGACTATCGGTCGATAGTTATTCGAATAAATATCGATAGGAAAAACTATCGAATAACTATCGGGACTATCGCCGATAACTATTCGAATAACTATCGGGACTATCGGTATCGGATATTTTCGATAGTCCGATAGTATACTTTGAATGAAAAGTGTATTCGACAGACCGATAGTTTGCTATGTAGGAAAAGTTTAGTCGAATGAATGTGTGCTTTGGCATGTTGGCTGGCTCAGTATCATGTGCATGTGATTTTAGATTTATAAGTCAATACAGATTATACTACTTTGCCTTAACCCCTAGCGGGGCATAGCGCGTCAACTACTCCTGCGCGCCATCGTACTCTGTTCTGGGCAATGGGGCGCAACTCCCCTCCCCAGTATCTGACACTCCTTTGCCACAGATCGACGCCATGTGATACGAGGACCCCCTCTTGGTCGGCCTTGGTTGGAAATGGGGTTCCACTTCATGGCATGCAAAGCAATGCAGTTATCACTCTTCCGCAATGTGTGACCTATCCACTGCCATTTTCGCCTGCGTATCAATTCGTCGATTGGCATCTGACCCGTACGCCGACTTAGCTCTTCATTTGATATTGTTTCGGGCCAGAAAATTCTTAGAATTCGACGAAGACATGAGTTGACGAAAACTTGCAGCTTTCTGGTAACTCCTACGGAAACTTTCCATGTACTGCTCCCATACAAAAGCACTGATAGTACCAGGGAGCGAAACAGGCCCAGCTTGGTCTTGATGCTGAGATAACTGCTCTGCCAGATTTTGGACAGCATGCCGTATGCGCGTTTAGCATGGTTGATACGACGAGCGATGTCCTGCTCCGTACCCCCATTTTCGGCAACAATGCTACCCAGGTAGACGAAGTTGCCCACCTTCTCCACAGGCTGCCCATTAATATTTATGGCAATAGGTGTCGGATTTCTTTTTCGCAACGGCGGGCTAAGAACCTTGGTCTTGTTGGTATTAATCTTTAGCCCAACCTTGCTTGCCTCCCTCTCGAGATCTAACGCCATTGCGGACAGATCCATGATTTTGTGGGAGAGTAGGCATATGTCGTCAGCGTAGTCAAGATGTTGCAGATAAGATGTCAAAGTCCATTGAATTCCTCTGTCGAGTCCGGATAGGGCTGCATGCACCACATCGCCGATCACAATGAGGAATAGGATCGGTGAGAGGATGCACCCCTGCCGAACTCCACTGCGAATCTCAAAGTCCCCCGACACCTTACCTTTATGCAGAACGCGACATTTAGCGCCGTCATAGGTTGCCTTAATAATAGCCACAAGCTTCTCAGGGATGCCTCTCCTGCGCAAGGCCGCCCATATAGAATCCCGGTTCACACTATCGAAAGCCTTTTCGAAATCGATGAAAAGCAAGTGAAGCGGAGAATCGTATTCAGCGCATTGCTCGATGATGATTCGCAAGGTGTTAATGTGATCGACACAGGAGAATCCGGATCGAAAGCCAGCTTGCTCTTCATCAATTGTGCTTTCAAAGTCGGCCTTTAGTCTTTCCAGGACGATTTTAGCTATTATCTTGGCAACGGCAGGAAGCACACAAATGCCTCTCCAATTATTACAGTCTGTGAGGCTACCCTTCTTTGGAAGTTTGATGATCAAACCTTCCTTCCACTCAGTGGGAAAGGTCTCTGTATTCCACGCTTTATCAACAAGTGGGTGCAGCAAATCGGCAGTTACGCTTGGCGCTGCTTGATAAAGTTCGGCAGGGATACCGTCGAGTCCGGCGGCCTTTTCTCGTTTTAGTGCAATAATTGCAGTGACTATTTCCTCTTTAGTCGGGGCAGTGGACCGTATACGCACATTTTGATGGTTAGCTAAATTATCTATATGAGGGGGAACTTCACCAGAGGTTACACGGTTCAAGACCGCGGCGAAGTGTTCTTTCCACCGCCTCATTTGATCTTCTTTCAAGATAAGTAGCTTTCCATCACTATCTTTCACCGGATGTTGGCAGGAGTTACGACCACCTGTAAACTCCTTGATGACACCGTATACGGCGTTTAAGTTGTTACTTCTAGCGGCTTCTTCTGCTGACGCCAAAAGAGAATTGGCATAAACTCTTTTATCGCGTCGCACACTACGCTGAACTTCTCGAGCTTTCTGACGGTAAAGGAGTTCGATGCTGCTTCGATTGTCGTCTGATGCTGCAGCCAAACGAACTTTCAGCTCCTTTTTTTCAACAATCCGCTGCCATGAAGCGTCGGACATCCAGGGCTTATTCCGGCAATCCGGGTTTGGGCCAAGGATGGTATTTGCGCTATCAATGTACGCATTTTTTATGGCATCCCAGTTTTCGTTTATGTCACTATCTGGGTGACTAGTTATCTCAGCCGCTTTTTGCGCAAGATGGTCATTATATTGTTGTAAGACAGCTGGATTTTTTAGTCGAGCGGTGTTGAATTTGCGGGGCCTGGATCTTTCGTCGCTGGGGCGGCGCACGGCTGCAATACGCAATCGAACATTAGCGATCATAAGATAATGGTCTCTTCCCATCCCAATATCGGCACCCTTCTTGTTTCGCACGTCCAGGAGGCAACTCTTGAATCTTTTACTAATGGCAAAATGGTCGATCTGATTTTGTGTTCTGCGCCGATCAACAGAGGACCAACTGATTTTGTGGTGGTCCTTATGCTCAAACATAGTACCACCGATGAAGAGACTGTGAAAGTTGCAGAACTCTACAAATCTTTCACCGTTGCAATTACGATCACCAAGACCATGTCTCCCCATCACATGTCTGAGCCCATAGTTATCAGCGCCAACTTTTGCATTCAAATCACCCATAACCATTATAATGTCACCTTTAGGTGTTCTGCTCTGAACGGCGTTTATTTCTTCGTAGAAGGAGTCTTTTGCCAAGACATTGTCGGGTTCAGTAGGGGCATAACATAGTATTATTGAGATGTTCCTCATTTTGGTCCGGAACCTGGCGGTCAAGACCCTGTCAGAGACCGGTTCCCAGGATAAGAGACAGTTTCGCGCGGCTCTGGTTAAAAGGAGCCCCACACCTGACTCACGGCGACTACCGGTAGCTTTACCGGAGTACAACATTACAGTGCTGCCCGTTGGAGAGATGAATTCTCCACTGTTCCACCATCTTATCTCACTAACTCCTAAGATATTTAATTTGTACCTCAGAAATTCACTCTCTAATTGAAGAAATCGTGCGTTCTGGGGACCTTCTGATCCATTGTCCAGGAGAGTACGCACATTCCAGAATCCAATCTTTGTCATTGTACGATAGCTAAAAGTCGTAACCGTTGAGTCAGTCCTTATCCGAGGCATAGTTGACGTTTCGTTAGTATATAGGTATAAAAATTTCGGATAGTGCAAGTTGCTGGCATACACATCCTGTCCTTTGATTGTCGGTTTTAACGACAGGCCCTCAAAGGGAAAGGCCGTGGTATTTTTTTTTTCACACCCCACACCACAGGGGTACCTCAACCAAATCATCGCACCGCCATCACTGGCGGCTTGACGTTGGTTGGCAATGGTCAGTGGCCACTGCCGTTCCAGGTGGCGCCCACGCGGAGGACTATGGAAGAGGAGTTTTTGCCCCCCAATACAGATTATGTGTATGATTGGTTACAAACTCGAACTAGAATTTGAATCTTTTCCTGAACGGAACCCCTTTTTTTCAAAAACATGTCCTATATTGCTGGAAAAAACTGATAAGAGGTTTTTTGGGTCGCTGATTGCGAATCTGAAGTCCCAATGGCAAAAGCCAAATGGAGGATCCAGAATGGCAACACTTTTTCTATAAACGCGGCCAATCTTGCTGGAAAAATCTGATAGGAGGTCGATTCTGATATCTGATTTCGAATCTGAAGTCAGAATTGTAAATAATCAAAAAAAAAAGAGTTTCTGAGCTCTTTTATTCTCAAAAACACGGCTGATTTTGCTAGAAAAAGCGGGTAAGGGTTTTTTGGGGTCGCTGATTGCCAATCTTAAGTCCAAATGGCCAAAATCCAAATGGAGGATCCAGAATGGCAACACTTTTTTTATAAACACGGCCACGGCCAATTTTGCTGGAAAAAAAACTAGTAGGGGATCGATTGGGTCACTGATTGCGAATCTGAAGTCCAATTTCCAAAATTCAAAAAAATGAAGGAGTTTCTGAGCGGCAACCCTTTTTTCCTCAAAAAGCCAATCTTGCTGGAAAAAGACTGGCAGGGTGTTGTTTGTGTCGGACTCACAATGCCATCAACAGTAGTCTAGTACATACGCCTCATTACTCCTACCAGTCCTTATGATACCCATTTGAACTCACTTCATCACCAAGAGTGTCATTATACCCTAGTTATTTTCATAGCATCGCATATAACTACACAATGTATATACAATCATATTCATTCATTCATGCAAGAAATGTATCCATTGTCAGCCGAAATTTCCTTGAATTCATTCGAAAAAGTTATTCAATAGCAAACTATCGGGCTATCGAAACTATCGGCCTATCGGAATTTTCGTCAGATAGTTATTCGATAGTTTTCTACTAGTTACTAGTTTTTAAAGCTATCTATCGATAGCTACTAGTTACTATTTTTTCAGACTAACGATAGTTTTTACTAGTTACTAGTTTTCAAAACAATCGATAATTTTTTACTAGTTACTAGTTTTTTAAACTATCGAATAACTAAAAACTATCGATAGTGCCCATCACTATACTAGCCCAGTTCGTTAGGATAGAGAGAGGGCGTTCTGCATTACACCACTTAGGACACAGGAAAATTTTCCCGAGATGACAATAGCAATGTCGTCCGCATAAGCAGTAACCTTGAATCCCAGCCCTTCCAGATATAAAAGCAGTCCATTGACCGCCAAATTCCAAAGAAGGGGAGAAAGAAGACCACCCTGAAGAGAACCCCTGTGCCAAGATTAGTGCAGATAACGCGAGATGCAAGCATGTATTAGTCTGCAGAGCGAATCATTTCCACGAAGACTTGAGAGGACATCCACGATAGCTACAGGTTTCACATTGTTGAAGGCACCCTCGATATCAAGGAAGGCCACCATCATGTACTCCTTGCAGGCAAGAGACTTTTCCATTTGACGCACCAGAGACTGCAAGGCAGTATCCACAGATCTACCTTCCAGTAGGCGTGCTGAGAGGCAGATAGAAGATCCGCTGGGATACTGCTCCACAGGTGTATGTCGATCAAACGTTCTAAAGCTTTCAGCAGAGTAGACGATAGGCTAATGAGTCTAAGGTCTTTCGGACTCGTGTGAGAGCTTTTACCGCTTTCGGTATGAAGATCACTTTAACCTCCCTCCATATCCGAGGAATGTAAATTAATTCAAGGCAGGCTTTAAAAATCGATTCAATACAGGGGTACAGCACGTCTATCATATGTTACATCCGCTGGAATTATACCATCCGGACCAGCAGACGTGAAGTAGTCAAAGCTAGCTATGGCCCATTCGATTTTTTTTTTCCAAAGAAGTGACACTGAAACACATGGCGTCATATTAGTTGTAGAATTAGTTTCCAGTGCGATAGCAGAAGAGCTATCCGGAAAATGAGTGTCTAGAAGGACTTCGATCGTCTCTTGACTCGAGGATGTCCACGTACCGTCATCCTTTATCAGATAACTTGGCATAGTTGGATTTGTTGACTGGATTTTCCGTAGTTTAGAGGCATCGCTGCACCTATCGATGCTTTCGAAAAATAGTCTCCACGAACTACGCTTGGTCCTTCTCAGTTCCTTCTTATAAAGGCCGAGTTGACCTTTATAGATGACCCAATTTTAGTTTTGTTTTAAAAATTTAGCCCTATTAAAGAATCTTCTACATGTGGCCCTAAGCTCACTAAGCTGAGCACTCCACCACACCGGCTTAGTCTTACCTCTTTGTTTACTAGCAGGACATGATCTTTCAGCAGATTTCATGAAAGCCCCCTTCAGGTTCTGTACCATTGCATATTCCTGCGTGTTGCTCGGCTGACACAGTAACGGAGGTAATGAAGTCATAAAACACTCTCTGTACTTACCCCAGTCAGGTTTTTTCCGATTTACAATTACTGATTTGGCATTATGTTGTCCATCCAGCTAAATTGAAGATAACGATAATCAGAGAGTGAGTGCTCAGGAGACACCCTCCAATAACGTATCAAATGTTGCATGTCCTCTAAAGCAAGAGTTATGTCTAGGACTTCCTGCCGACACCTCGTGATAAAGGTGGGCTCGCATCCAACATTCTTTCTCTCTCTCTCAATTGCCCTAACCCATTGTGGGGCATAGCGCGTCAACTGCGGTAAGTAGGATGATATGAACTAGTACTGCCTCTTTCCAAACTCCAGGCTGACCACCACAGAGGCCGCATTGCTTGATGGCGATACCAAGAAAGCAGTTAGACTTTTCCTTACAGAATACCGGGGTTTCCCTGATCTTTTAAAATACAATGTCACAAGCAATCCAGGGGTCCTGTATTAAAGCAATATTTTCTCACTCTTGCGCAAGACGAAGAAGAGAGTTGGGACTTCGGAGGAGTTGGCTCCGCCTCTGAGTGCTCTTCTTCCTCCATTGGGTTGGGTGCAAGAGCCCTGCTAAGGCAATTTTTAGCATCTCCCTTATAAACCCCTATTTTAATTTTAAGGAAGCCAAAAGCTATTTCACGTTTTCATCTGGCAAGATGCTCCACTGATTCGGTGTTTGTAGTGAATGCCGCAGAACGAGAATTTTCAACTGGCTCATCCAATTTCGCAATCTTCCAGTCATCGGCTGGAAAATTTGGATTACTGGTTCGCACCTGATATCGGTTAATTTCGGAGGTAACCAGGCACGAGCTCGGAGGCGTGAAGTCATTTCACAAGTCGGTATGACCTCAAGCTATGGACCTGGCCAACGCTCGCCCGCTTTGTTGATGGCGATACGGAGAAGCTCTGCCGAACGCTGATCAGCAAAATTCATTAGTTTCATCCGACCCTAGTACCTGCCTCATTGCAAACCGGAGGTGGCCCCGGGTTCTCTTCCATCATGCTGCGAAAGGTTAGACTACCTTCGACATTTTTCCAGTTGTCTAGCGCGATGCTTCCGTCCATGTCTCTCCTGTCCACCACCGACAGCTCTATCCATCCGTTCAGCGCTTCCGCATATGAAGGAGCCAGGTCGCTTGAAGCCGTGGTTTCCCGCCGTTTGGCCTCCTCAGGAGAGACGTCTGAGAGAGACCTCTGTCTCTTTGCTATATTGGGATTTCCAACACTCTGGCAGATTTATGTAGTTTAATGCCCATGCAAGGGCCGCTGCTTATCGGTCCTTTGCACTTCACGAATTTTTCCCACGTCACGAATCCAATAAGCCCTGCGTCGCTCACTGTAACGAGCTTTTAATGGCTGCAGCAATTTCTGCTTGCCAACCATACCCGGGTGCATACTGGCTTGCTTGTAATCCCGCAAGCCACTACTGGGGCCCGGTTGATCCAAAGCCGAAGTAACGGGCCTATTGCGTGGCCCGCATTGACTAAATTTGGTTGAACACGCATCGAATTTTGATATTGACTGACGATCAGGCTTAGCAACAGTCTTTAAAGATAGACTAGGGCGCGGTACACTTGCAAGTGAGTCTGTATGCGCATAGCGCGACGGGCCAGGAGCTGCCACTATCTGCTCTTCGGAGTAGCAGCTGCCCTTAGATGCAGCTCCCTCCGAGCTTAGACCAAGCTTGTACATAATCCGCACCGATAGCATTAGTGTTCGCGAGCCCTCTACGTCATGGTTTGACGGACCAGTGTTTACAGTGTGTATCCGTCCACTGATTGTTTTTTTACCCTTAGGCGTAAACTTCCCCTTGCTCATTACAGCCGGAAGGGGAAGGAAATAAAAAAAGAATAAATAGGAATACTACTTATCTTAGGATGACATGCTGAACAGAATAAGCCGCAGAGCTTCGCAGTCCAATCCGATAGACAGAAGCATTTTATTGAGATGACTTCTCGAAAAAAAAAGTTCGGATAGGACGAATTTCGTGTCACAACGATCTAGGAATCTGACTCTTAAGCACTTATACTTATGGAGTTAACAACATTATTTCAAATTTGACAGGACTCTCCTTGGTTTCACAACAAAACCCTAACGCTTAATCGCCCCTACACTCTTTGACGGGGTCTTTGCAAGCAATTGCTAAACGTACCAGTTTCACCTCATTTCATGAAACACAACCATTCGTACCATCATACGCTTCGTCCACCCATAAGACCAAAACGGAATCCTTACAAATGTAATCCAGCAACCGAATTATTCGGAGAATGCTTAATAATAAAACAGTGCGCTATCATTTTGATATACTTTGCTGAGGCCTCGACGAATTTCGAGCCAACTTTGACTTTCAGGCATGTGTGTCCACTGCACATAAACGTCCTTACAAACAATGAAATGACTTTTACCATAAAATCCTGCTGAATCGTTTTATGTTTGCAGTTGTTTATATTTTTTTTTCTCGATTCGGTCGTTTCGTCTGAATTTAACTCGGAAAAACTTCTTATGTACACACAGCATGTATCCATTATTTGTGCTTATCATTAATCGCGGTGGTCCTCACCAAACTCCACTCGGAAAGTGGTCCGGCGCTATATAAATTCGTCCCGTCAACAGAACGGAGAGCCATCGTTTTCCAGCGAGATTGAGATAAATATTAAATCAAGGAAAAAAATATGTTGGCGAAAAACTTCATAAAGTACTGATAAATAAAAAGCAACAAAAACGTTTGAAGTCCTTCATAAAAAGTTGAAAACTTTATCTTCTTTTTCGGGAGTGGGGAAGCAAGGATATCGATGAATGTGCATGAGATTATATGGTGGGATATGTGTATCGTGAATCTCGTATCTGCTGCGTGTACAATAAATCTTTCAGCAGCAGATTTCGGTTCAGGGTATTAAAGTCGGTTGATGTGGGTTCTTTTTGATGTTATTTAAAAAGACTTGTCTGCTAATGGCAAGGATAAGAGCCGAGTGTGTGCACTTAACAAAGACGATAATGATGATGACGATGATGACAATGACAGGGATGGTTGACTATCGGGACAAGGGCCAACACTTTTAAAAGCTCGGGGAGGCTATGGATCCGTGCTTTTTAAGAAACAAACCAAGTACATTTTATTTTGATTTTCTATGAAGTCCGCACGATTATTGAGTACACTTGTGTTATGAAAGATTAGACATTATGTACTAAGATATTCCACCTTATACAAATTAACGTACACAAATAAACCTCGCGGTACCAATAATTCAAAGGTAAAGCGCCTTGAAAGAGATAGAGACGGCAACACGTCAGTAAAGACAACCGCCTATTACGATTCTTTGGATGAGTAACATGCTTGTTGTGTTAAGGGCCAAATAGACGGTGTAACAAGTATCACAAACTTCTGCGTCGCTGACACATGTTACATGTTCTCGGTAACAAGCCACCAAGTCGCATGGAAATCAACGAGGTGGTGAGAATGAGTGGCTTCAAGATCTTAAAAGTTGCATAAAGGTTGCAAGTATGCAACCATTTAAATGCATGCGAAACCCTAAAAGAGGAAATAAATCAGAAAAATTTTCTGATTTATTTCTCCAGTTCATGTTTTGCATGCAATCTCCACCAGATATATAATTGAGTTGAATGCAAACTAAACGTTTAAGGGGGCACCGATATAAGCCATAGCGAAATAAGGAATACGAAATAATCCATATATAGATACTTTCGTTTGGAAACGAAAGTAATCATCGGAAAATAAACGAAATAAGCTATGCGCGGACAATATTGGCTTCAAATCGAAATAAGGCATGCGATAAAAACGAAAATAGCCATGCAGTGTACAGAGCGAGCGAAACAAGCGTAGTTGTTTGTGCGATATTGAGGGTTGTGATCCCTTAAGTGCGGAGCGAGCGTAGCCCACATATGGGACTGTTGTACCCAGAGCGAGCGAAGCGAGTGTCTATGTATGTGCGATACTGAGGGTTATGATCCCTTAAGCGCGGAGCGAGCGTAGCGAGCGGAGCTCACACAAGGGACTGTTATACCAAGAGCGAGCGAAGCGAGCGTTCATGTTAGTGCAATACTGAGCCCTTAAGCGCGGAGCCAGCGAAGCCCACACAAGCGACTGTTAATTCACAACCCGCAGTATCGCACAAGTGCGCATGGATAATTTCGGTGAACGAGTTGGGCTAGCTCCGCTCCTAGAGCGTTGCGAACTCCGGCATGTAGCCATAGGTCGCCCGTTTCACTCTTTGTACATGTACCTGCATCCGTTTCGTCTTAGCATATCTGCCTGCATCCAGCATTTTTTTTCTGGCTATGCATAATTTCAAACCGAAATAAGGTATGCGAAGGAAAGCGAAAATAGCTATGTACTACATACTCATATTCACCTTCGTTTTAAACGAAATTAAGCATGGAGTGTGAAACCGAAAGAATCCATGCAATCCATCCGGAATTATCCATTAGTGTCCTATTTCCAAATACGGCTTATTTCATGGTGCCACGTTTAAGGTGTTTTTTTCCGAAACGCATTCGCTGAGTGCTTTCAACTTAATTCAATTTCAAGTGATAAAATGTGAACTGGGAAATAATTCAGAAAATGTTTCTCATTTATTTCCCTTTTTAGGATTTTATATGAATCTGAATTGGTGAATACTTACAACGTTTAAGAGCACACTCACTGGCTGCGTTTTTAAAATTCATCTTGTTCAATTCAGCAATCAATTCAGGAGTTCAGATACATAATGAACCTACATAAAAGAGGAGAAATATACCTGAAAAAAATTGTGGTAGTCTGTCAAGTTTACACGCAATCTGCACTTGAAATTGAATGGAAGTTGAAAGCAACAAAACATGTTTCGTGTTTGGCTGAATGCGCTCACTGTTATTGCGAAAAATCGTTATCGTGAAAAAAAAGTTGAGTGTGAAACATGTTCCGAAGAATTGTCAAAAATGGCTTCTAATTTAAATAAAAAATTTTGAAGCGAATTATTCAAATATGTATATATAGAAACCATCCGGCCTCGTGGAAAATTAAAAGTGATGTTTACAAGGACCGGAATTTGAAATCTGTAGGATGTCAGGCCTTGTTAGACAAAATAAAGAACGTAAAGGAAAACGCATCCTTGGATGACGCAAACAAAAGTCCATGCCTTTAGAAATTGTTTTCGGCTTGAACTAAGAAAAAGCGTGCTAGTGAAAGATCGGGAGCAGGCAGCGATGAAGTGTACGAGCCGTCTTCATGGTACTTCAATGAACTTGAGTTTCTACGAGACCAAGAGATTCCTCTGGATGGAATTTCATCCACAGATTGTGATGATGAAACCGTTAACGAACTAGTAAGTAAAACGAAGTTAGTAATTTATTCTTTGTTACGTTAATCTTTATTAAGCATCAAGTGAAAAAATTTTTTTTTCCACAGGACCAATCCTTCGTTCAAAAAGTAATTTTTGTAGTCGTTCCTAATTTCTTTCGCTGAAGTTGAAGCATTCCGTGATCTAGACGGCTCTAAGTCAATCAAATGTTGTTCTTCGTCCCTCCACGACCTTGGCTGAAATTCATGTTGATTTTCCAAATCGGCTCCTTGTAGATAAAGTCTCTGCGTTTTGCGTCTAAGATAATTGTACAAGTAACAACAGCATAATACAGTTATGGAACACTTTTGTGAGCTTAGGTAATTAATTAGTAATTAACTTACTACTTAAATACTTTTTATACCCTCCACGGATGTGATAGGGTATATTAACTTTGTCATGAAGTTTGCAACTCACAGAAGGAAGCATCTCCGACCATATAAACTATATATATTCTTGGTCAGTATGATGAGACGAGTCGATTAAGCTTTGTCCGTCTGTCTGTCTGTTTCTATGCAAACTAGTCCCTCAGTTTTAAAGCTATCGAGCTGAAATTTTGAACAAAACCTTCTTTCTATTACAGGCAGTATATATGTCGGAACCAACGGAATCGGACCCCTACGTCATATAGCTGCCATGGGAACGACCGGTCCAAAAATTCGTCTTTGTGAGAAAAACTTTTTTATCTCTTAAGGTATCTTTTTCAAATTTCATAAGAATCAACAGTATCTATAGTTAAATCACATTTACGAATTTGGTTGAAATCAGACCACTACGTCATATAGCTGCCATAGGAACGACCGGTCCAAAACTTCGTCTTTGTGAGAAAAACTTTTTTATTTCTAAAGGTATTGTTTTCAAAATTCAAAATGATCAATAGTATCTTTAGCGAAATCATATTTCCGAATTTGGTTGAAATTGGACTACTCTACCATATAGCTGTCATAGGAACGACCGTCCCAAAAGCAAGTTTTTGTAAGAAAAACTTTTTTTTATTTCTGAAGATATCTTTACGAAATTGCATATTATTAAATCGTATTGACTGCTAAGCCACGTTCCTAAATTTGGTTGAAATTGGCCCAGTATCTTATATACCTCTTATAGGAACAGTGAAATCGGAACAAGTTTTACTACTAATTTCAAAAAGGCAAATGTACCACAAAACACAACGAAGGTATGATGCATATCATACCTTCGGCAAGCTAGCCGAAAGCTAGCTTGTTAAATTTTTACTTCAGGAGGAAACGCCAACGAAAAAACGAAAAACAAATCAAACTGATGAGCAGCGGAATTCTTTCCGGAAAAAGCTCTAGGCTATCTTACGTCTGCAAATGACGAGGCAGAGATCATGAGTAAAGGATGGATCATTAAATATAGGAAATTGTCTCCACACCAACAGCTCTTGGCTGTGAAGGCGATTGACGACATCCTTTATAAAGGTATCCAAGGGACGCTGGGAAAACTGAGAGAGAAGGCAATTTTGCGACCTCCGGTTCGCAATATACGAGCACACAATATACGTTGCGGCCAATTCATCACTCATTGCCATTGAATAAATATTAGATGTTCAACAAATATAATGCGTTGTCAATAAAAATAAAATATACTAACCTTGATTTCGTCTTTAAGAAGTTTTTACAGCTCCACAAGTTTCCATTATAATAACTCCCAAGGTTTGAAGTGCAATCGCTGTGAGGAACTTCAAATCTTCAAAGCTCTGTCCACTTGCAAGAAAGCGTAGGATTGCCGTTAATCTTTGAAAGGGTGATATCGCATCCATCAGAGTTGTATTCGTAAGGAGCACTGGCGTCACCTTTCCTAGCAATTCTTCGTAGGTTGCGGAGTCCATTCGTAGAAAATTTTTATAATCTGCTGACGAGCTAGTATCATTATCTGTAGGAAAAAAAGCTTTTGTAGCGGAAGGGCGACCACAGAGTGAAAGCTGAAGCAGATGCTTATGCTGGTTTTTGATTGCGAACACTCAGTGATGAGAAACGTTTACATGAAACGTGTTCATGGAGCTTTCCCTGCCAATGTTGCTAAAGATCACATTCGGAATTGTCCGGTGTTGTGTTGTTGTTCATTTTTATGTGTGTTATGAATGGATTTTATAAAGAAAATCACCGGACAATTACGAATGCGATCTTGAGCTTTAGCAATAGCATGGGCAACTCATGGTTGTACCGGATGCGCCATCCATCTCGATCGCAAACAGCCCCGAAAATTCGCCGTAGAACCTTGCGTTCAAAAGTGTCTAGCATGTTTTCGGAGGCTTCAGTTAGGGTCCATGCTTCGCAGCCATAGCATAGCACTGGTCGTATAATGGTTTTGTACACGCGGAGCTTCGTGTTTCTGTGCACATGCTTCGATTTCATTATGGGGAGAACCGAGAAAAAAGTCTTATTAGCTAACTGTATCCGTCGCTTGATTTCGTCAGTTTCGTTGGCGTCCCTTGACAGGTTGCAACCCAGGTAAATGAAGTTGTTCACGAACTCGATGTTGAGGTCCCTCACATTGATGCTCGGTTGTGCAGGTGTCCTTGTCACCGATTGCATCATTATTTTAGTTTTATCCTCGTTAATACGTAATCCAACTTCCTTTGCAGCGGTATCGAGCGTATGGAGAAGTTCTTCTGCGTCAGCCAATCTTCGGGACATGATGTTGATGTCGTCGGCGTAACGCTGCTAATTGTGTCGACTTGATGAGTAGCGTCTTGCTGTTGTCCATATTCATGGCCCGAACAACGTATACCAGTGCTAGGTTGACGAGCGTCGGTGCCAGTCCATCGCCCTGTTTCAAACCAGTGCATGTTTCAAATAGATCAGTAAGTCTATTCTGGATCCTGACTTGTGAGACGGAGTTGGTCATCGTCATCTTTGTCAGTCGCACTAATTTGGCCGGTATACCAAATTGCAGCATGATGGTGTACAGTACTCCACGATCGATACTGTCGTATGCCTGCTTGAAGTCGACAAAGATTTGGTATACGTTTACGTTGTATTCCCAGCACCTCTGGAGTATCAGTTTGACTGAGAAGAGCTGATCGGTTGTGGAGCGACCAGGTCTGAAACCGCTTTGATATTCGCCAATGACTCGTTCTGCGTACGGTTTTATTCTATTTTCCAGAATTTTTGGTCAAAATTTTATAGGACGTACAAACTAGTGAGATGCCCCTGTAATTCTCACACCGCAGTTTATCTCCTTTTTTTTGGAAATGGGCCGATGATGCTTCTGCGCCAATCGTCTGGGATCTCCTCGTTCTCCCATACTCGCAGGAATAATTGATGTATGGCATCAACTAGACTCGTTCCACCGAATTTTAGCAGTTCAGCTGGAATCTCGTCAGCGCCCGGCGCTTTATTTCGTTTTAGTGACCGCAAGGCTAGATCAACTTCCTCTACTGTCGGGGGTTGAGTGGGTGGGCCTAGATCAACAATATCGTCGAGAGCTTCCTGTGTGGGGATGTTAGATGGTCGGTTTAGAAGCTCTTCAAAATAAGAGGCCCATCGTTTGTTAATACTATCGGTGTCGCTGATAATGTTTCCATCCTTGTCCTTACAAAGGCTAGTCCTGGGTTGGTAGCCGTTCTTAATTGTATTTACTAGTTTGTACGCTTGTCTGGTGTTCCTATTAGCTAAGTTTTCGTTTATGTTCAGCAACTGTTCGTCAAAGTATTTACGTTTCTTACGTCTAATTATTCTATTCGATATTCGCCGTAGCTCGTCATATTTTTCTCTTCTGGCTCTGGTTCCTCGTTGAATCCATTGTCTGTAGGCTTCGTTTTTCGCGCCAAGTGAATTTTTGCATTCTTCGTCGAACCAGTAATTTCGCGCTCGCCGGGCTGTATATCCCACGACCTTCTCTGCGATATCCTTGATGGTACCCTTGAGTTCTTCCCAGAACCCATGGACGCCTGTGTTGCTGATGTTGTGTAGCATAGGTGATAGTTTTTCCTCAAGGGCGGTAGTATACGCCACCGCTGTAGCATCACTCAAAAGCTTATCAACCGCAAAGATTTTGGGAGGGCTGATTCTTGATTGGTGGACTGAAGAAATTCTACATCTGTAGGTCGTCTTCACCAAGTGATGATCTGAGTCGCAGTTTGCTCCTCGATAGGAGCGGACATCCATGACACTAGACGCCCATCTCCTGCAAATGAGGACGTGGTCAATTTGGTTGACGGTATGTGCGTCTGGAGACTTCCAGGTCTGCTTGTGAATGCGTCGATGCGGGAAACACGTAAAGCTTACGACTAGATTCCTGCTGCAGGCGAAGTCGATAAGTCGCTGGCCGTTATCGTTACATTCTTCATGGAGGCTGTGGCCTCCAGTGGTCCCCCGGTGCCAACTTTCATTTCCGACTTTCGCGTTAAAGTCTCCCAGCAGCAATTTGACGTTGTTTGTTGGAAGTGAGTCGAAGAGAGTTTCAAGGCGGGCGTAGAACTCGTCTTTTACTGCGTCTTCTTTAACTTCAGTGGGGGCATGCACATTGATGAGCCAGAGATTGAAGAATCGAGTCTTGATGCGAATCGCACACAGCCGTTCATTTATGGGTTTGAAGTCAGTAATATGCGGTTTGAGGTGATTGTTCACTATAAATGCTACTACAAACTCCTTGCGGCCCGATGGTTTGCCACTTGTAAAAATTGTGTGCGATTTTTTGTCATTAATCTCGCTGCCAAGCCAATTTGTTTCCTGGACTGCAGTTATGCGCATCTAAATACATTCAATTTAAGAACAGAATAGTGCTGCTACATATAATAAGTACTTCAAAAATGACCAAAAATAAAAAAAAAGGTAAAATCCGTTAAAACGTTTGGGAAGGTGAAATTGAAACGGAACGACAAAGTTACGACATTCGCTTCACTAGTTCAATTAATGTGATGAAAAGGACGGTTGAAGTAGATCCTCTCACGATTTTCCAAATAATTTGTAGACCGTTTAGTAGGTCTGACGAGCAACTAAAACAACACTTCAAGTTCGAACTGGCACCATACCCAATGGCATTGTTCACTGACGCAGGGATGCGAAAAGGCACAAAGTCGTGTTTTTATTCTGGCTTCACTCTTCTTTCGGAAAAACTTTTCTTACAAAAAGAAGGCACATTTGTTATGGTGGATGGTGGGTATTTGCTGCACAAATTTATTTAGCATCGAAATGATTCCGTCAAAAGTATAATTAAAGGATACACTTTATATATCCTCAACCATTTTGGTAGCAAAGTGTCCGTGATTTGTTTTATTTGTTTGATTTGTTTGAATGAGAAATGAACGATAATCTCATTTTTGATTTGATTTGATTTGATTTAATGTATTCCTAGTAAAAGTGCTCGAATATTAACGAAATACTCGTATCTGGTCACATTACACGACGAATATTGGGAAGAGCTATACGTAGTTTTCCGAAGAGAGTATAATATAAAAACTTAAAAGACTAAATTGTCTTTAATTTATCATTCAAAATATTTCATTATTAACACCCGCCGAGGCTGTGTTGGAAAATTAAGTTACTTCAATGCAATACGAAATATTTAATGAAGATTGATTGATTATGATTTTTCGACTTAAACGATTTTCTTTGACGGGCCCACAACTGCCAGAAATTAAGAACTTAAAGTGGAGTGATCTAAGCACGATTTAAACATAAGAAAACATAGATTGGATTTTCGAAATAAAACTTGTACACTACGTATAGCGAAATTTGAGAAAAAATTATATTGTAATAATGCAAGATTTAAATGAAACCGGAAAATAGAGCGCTACGCCCGCAATCCGAGGGTTTTTGTAGTGTCCCATGCCATTAGGAGATGAACTGTCCTACTCTTGGAGATGCTTAACCATTAATGTTAAGACGATATTACAAATTGCAAGCTTGCGTAAAAATATTGAAAATAAATTGCTTGAATAATTATAGAAAGTAGAGTCAGCGACCAGCAAACCATGAAGAATTAAGTGTAAAAAAATAGTTTCCATGTGAAAACCACATCTATTGACCGAAGAACAGAAAGTAGCTCGGGTCAATTTGTGTCAAAAAAACTCTAGACCACTTCAGCATAGGAAACTCTAACAACGTGTACAGCATCTTCAGTGGTGGTGAATCGTGGATTTACTCTTATGAACTCGACAATAAACGCCAGTCGTCTGTTTGGGTCAAAGAGGATTGATAATTCTACAAGAGTTATCACTCCATACAAGTCGATTTTTGACACAAAAAAACGCAGACAACCTGTGTAAGAGTGACGGTTACAGTATAAAGGGAAATCCCCATTTGGAAGACAAAGACGAAAACACTGTATAATACGGCTTGTGCCAGGGTGTTTGTTTGTATTTGTGCCCCCAGCCTGGAATTAGTTTTGTGTGCGTTCACATTTTCTCCCTAAGTGTCACCATACACTGTCGAACTCGAACTCGATCTCGAACCTCGTACAAATGTCCTCTGACACACACATACACTTCACGTAGGTGTGAAGAAAACCGGTCCGCTTGTACTAGGTTCGTGTTCGAGTTCGACAGTGTATGGTGACACTTATGTACATGTATGCGTGCATTTTTGCGCTCCCGTTTCGTGTTGCCAGCATTGGTAAACATGCGACTCAACGATGCATCGGGTAATTATTTCGATATATTTTCTGCTTTCGTTAAAAATTTTGCCGCTAAATTCAAACTTCAAATTGAAATCAAACGATCTTGACAAAAGTTGTTGTGTTTGAGTATTTGTCAACATTTTTGAATCGTGGTTTTTACTCGAAATTTTTGCAAAATGCCCCTGTATTCTGTGCGGAAAAGTTATATCGAGGCGGCTTTTTAAATTGCCACAGGATCCCGCAGCGTAAGTGAAAGAAATTGTGTGTTTTCAAGATATACTAAGCCTAGTCCCTATTGGGGGGCTTAACGCAACTAAAAGGCTTAGTTGACTTCGATATTGCTTTGGGGCGATGCAAATTGCCAGCATGGGCATTTTGTTGGTTTATCGTATCGCATGGGAAGGGAAGGTGCAAATTGGCTCTCAGGTTGGGCACGCAGCTTGGTGGCGTGTTTGTGCGATATGGAGGGTTGTGATCCTTTAAACGCATAGTGAGCGGAGCCCAGACAAGAAAATCTTACACCCAGAGCGGACGAAACTTTCATGTTGTGCTTTTGTGGCTTGAGCGCAAGCCTCCGCCGCGCACCGTACGGCAGAAAGTGCGGAGTGCTGTAACCATTTCTTCATCATCATTGCGGCGCAAGAGTCCGACGTTGGGCTTCGGCCACCTAGATCATTGTCCTCCAATTATCTTGGTGAGGAGATCGCATCCTCCAGTCTTGGAAGCAAAATAGTTGCTAAGCGTCATCATTTTGGGCTCAGTGCAGGACGGAAAGGAGGCTCAAAGTGCAATTGTTTAGCGGTGCGGTCAACTTACTTAGTAATTCAAGCTTTCGAAGCACCACAATTATATAGTTCGACGCACCATTGCGCTAGGTCCACGGAAAAAAAATTCCACTGACACAATTGGTACCATAACAGCTTTCGTCCTCTTTGAGCATGTTTTTCAATGCAGACTTTTAATTGAGGCTGATTTCTGTGTCACAACAAACTCAGTACCACTAAAAGAAACCGCAGAAATTCGAAATAGGTAATGTTTATCGACACATCTTCCTAGGGAGGATGAAAATGGTTTGTCACACTCGGTAGTCGTGACTTCTCGGTCGCCATTCTACGATACATCATCTAGAGAACATAGGATCGATCTCCGGCGTGATAATAAAAACTGCCCGTGGTTATTATTAGAACTCCCACTCCCACATTTTTGCCTGTGAATCATTTAGCCGATTGTTATCTGACCCGTATGCCGACTCAGTTCTTAATTGATTTTGTTTGGGCCAGAAAATTCTTAAAATTCGACGAAGACACGAGTTCTATTCCCATACAACATCACATACAGTACCAGGGAGCGAAACAAGCTCAGCTTGGTCTTAATACTGAAATAACTACTTTGCCAGATTTTAGACAGCATGCTATATGCTCATTTAGCTTGGTTGATACAACGAGCGATGTCCTACTCCGTACCACCATTTCAGACAACAATGCTACCTAGGTAGATGAATTAGTCCACCTTTTCCACATGCTGTCCATTGATAGTGATGGCAATTGGATGAGTTGGATTTTTTTTCCGCGACGGCGGACTAAGAACCTTGGTCTTGTTGGTGTTATTATTTAGCCCGACCGTGCTGGCCTCCCTCTCGAGATCCAGAACCATTGCGTTTAGATCCATGATTTTGTGGGAGAATAGGCATATGTCGTCAGCGTATTCAAGATGATGCAGATAAGATGTTAATTTCCATCGGATTCCTCTGTGTGGTCCGGACAGGGCTACATGCAGCACATCGCCGATCACTATGAGGAATAGGATCGGTGAGAGGATGCACCCCTGCCGAACTCCACTCTGAATCTCAAAATACCCCGACATATGAAAAACGTAACATGAAAAACAAGCGAAGCGGAAAATCTAACTCAACGCATTGGTCCATGGTGATTCCTAAGGTGTTAATGTGATCGACACAGGAGAATCTGGATTGAAAGCCGGCCTGCTCTTCATCAATAGAACTTTCTAAATGCTTCCTTAATCTTTCCAAGACAATTTTAGCTATTATTTTTGCAACGCGCAATCTGTAAGGCTGGCCTTTTTTTAAATTGGGAAATGTCTGTGTTCCACGCTTTATCAACAAATGAGTGCAGCAACTCGGCAGTTATGCTCGACGCTGTTTGACAAAGTTCTAAAGGAATGACGTCGAGTGTTGCTTTACCTGGTTTCAGGGCAATAACTGCGAAATGCCCATTCGATGGCCGCATCTGTTGTTTATCTGACATAGTATACAATGGCCAGTTACAACCGCTACGAAAGTACTTAGATGATTTATTTTTAGCATTAGCAGTCCGGATCTAGTTTGGGCCATATCTATCTAACCACCAGATACGTATTACTATTACTGGACCTGATGCTAGTCCTATCGTTAACATTTTAACATTTCAAATTGCACCGTATTTACAGATGCTTGACTCTAGAAATTCGATTATTCAAATTATTGCAAATTAGACAATAGAAAGGAACATTATGGATTTAGGCAAAATAGGAGAATTCTCTCTTTTCCATTTAGAGAGAATCCTTAATTGAGTCATTTGCTTTGGCTTAAAGAGTTGCAGCATTCAGTTTACCACACAGGCTTGCGTCGTTACTCAATTGCCCTAACCCCTTGTGGGGCATAGCGCGTCAACTGTTCCATGTGGCCCAGTTGACGTTTCGTTGGCATAAATTGGTTTCAGAGAATGCAGTTGCCAGCATGCACCTCCTGCACATCCATGGCCACGAACGTCGTCGTGGACGGGATTCGAACCCGAAACGCCGGTAGTCAAACATGAGACTGATGCCTCAACACACTGCGCTACAGCACACACTCCGCTATCGCAGCATGCTCGGGGACCTAGAAAGATAAATACAGTCGAACTTCCATTTAACGAACTTCCATTTAACGAAATTTTCCAAATAACAAACTATCTTCCAGCACCGTGAAATTTTCATACACAAAACCTTTCTATCTAACGAAAAAAAATTCTATTTAACGAATTAATATTCGCGGATATTGAATTTCATTGTAACAAAAACCTAATGTGAAAATCCTTCGTAAATTGCAATAAAAATGAATTTTACATACAACACTGCATTACATTGCGTCGCATTTTACCATACCGTAATTAGCGATTGGTAATTTGAGGATTTCCCAATACCAAATGTGCTAATGCCTTCCATCGTTCGAAAAAGTAGAAAATTCGTTGACTGATCAAAATGAAACTCAGCCAATATAGAAAATCCTTCCTAAGAGAAGGAACAAGAGAAGGATGGTTCCCTCCCTTTCTTAGATATGATGATATCTAGAGCTGGAGGAACATTGACATTTGAAATATATAGGAAAAAACATCTACACAAAGAACGATCCCCAACTCATCGTACCACACGGATGCTCACAAAATGGCAGCGTAAAACTCAATGATGCACCGATTAACAACTTACCCATTGACACGAGAGGGTTATGAGAAAGAAAAGCGCTTCATCGTCGAAACCGGTATAATCAATGGCTATAGTGAGGACAAACTATTGAATATGATCGAACGCAAAGAGCAATCGCAACGGAAGCGAGAACTTTCGACACTATTCGATACTAATGACGAGCCGAAGAACATTTGCCGAAACAGCATCCCCACGTCCGCTCTCTTCTACCCAATAAAAAATCAACTGATGAAATACGACATCCAGATAGTTGGAACCAGCAGCAACGCACGGCTTAAGGCCTATCTCGGGAGTGAGAAGGGTCCACTTAAGAAAGAGGAGAAGAGCGGAATTTATAAGATAACGTGTCCGGAATGCAATATGCAGTAGGTGGGCCAAACGAAGCGATTGATAACGACTCGATTTAAGGAGCATACAAAAGAAGCCGTCAGTGCGTTACGAAGAGGTAGATCAACCCTCAAGTCATCTGTTGCGACACACATCGTAGACGAAGAACACACCATCCGCTGGGACGACGTGAGAGTCCTAAGACAGGTAAGGAAAATTTCACAACTCGATGCCTGGGAAACCCTGGAAATCATAAAAGTACCGGCTAATGACCGACTTAACGACGACGAAGGGGATTGCGTATCTAGGCTTATAAAAATTGCATGTAATCATAATATAAAATAGCCTAGGGTTTTTGTTTTATGGTATTTTTGTCGCCAAATGTTGCCCAGTTTTAAGATAATAGCTTATAATATAAATACCCGCCGCTAGCCATAGTCCAATAGAAACATAAGCACTGAAGAAGGAAGTAAGTTGCTTCCGAAATACTGTTGTGGTGTATCTTATGTGACACAACCCATCATCATTTCAATTTTATAATTACGTCAACAAACGACCTTGCCTTTATCTGTGCCACGATATTACGTATTATCCAAAACAAAAACATTGCGATAATTCCAGTAAGCTACATGCACTTGTAATTTGATCATACATTGTTGATGAAAGTACAAGTCGCGTGCTCACATGGAAATATTTTTGAATCATCAAAACATATGTAATACAGGTGAGTAATGGCAGAGTCGTTGACCATAGGAAAAGTGGAGCAATCAATTGCACATTTTCCTATGGGAACTAATCAATAATGAATAATGAGTAATCGATAAGAACTTAGCAAGTAAGCATAAATTAAGTATAAATACTTGTTAACTATTAAGTAAAATACACAGTCGTTATAGCATACTTGACAAGTGTGTTATTACTAGAGTGCCTATTCCTGGCGACACCTTTTACCTCGAGTGCCTATCCATCTCGGCACCGAGACCACCAAAGGAGTGCCTATCTGGCGGCACCCGAAGGTATTGCCTTTAGTGGCATTGGCCAGTGGCATCTAGTTGTGCCGGCCCTCTCCTCTTGCCAACAAAAATTATAATTATTTCTTTCTTCTCTAACATGGCCCGTAGACAAAAATGGAAGCAAAACTTCCCCACATGGCGATCCTGCCCACCTCGACCGGAACTAAAGTAGTAGAGCAGTCTGAAGATGAGAAGCTGCGAGAAGTTCTAGCTAGAGTAAAATTTAGTATAGAGAAACAACGCCCTGAGAAGGAAAAGAAGAAAATATCGTTTATCAGCTGCGCCGCGGATACTTCTATCAACCGCAAGAACGGGATAGATACAAAGAAACTACTGGAGGAGTATACAGCAAAACCCCCAACAACAAACGAGATTCCACGGTACACACCATGTAAGATACCGAGCGGACCACGACCGATTACGTTAGAAGATTATAAGAAAAGAAAAACTGGAAGTGCAGAAGCCAAACTAACAACGATACCAACTCTGAAGAAACCGAAGAAGCGGAGAGGAGGAGTACAGGTACGAAACAGAAGATTAATAGGTGCGCTCAAGCGGGATATACAAGAGCGAACGACCCGAGATTGGCAAAGGGACCAAGAAATATACAACAGAATTGCAGATCTGGAAGCACAGACGTTCAGAAAGAAGAAAGATGGGAGGACAACAGTCGATAATCAGCAACGTAAATGAATACGAGATGACTACTTTAGCCTTAGTTATAATCATTATAATCTATTTTATTATAAATAAGAATTGTAAAAATTATATTAGACATAATATTAATAGAACGGTAAACATATAAAAAAAAAAATATATATATAAAATACAAAAAAAAAAAAAATTTAAAATAATATACCTTTCACTATAATATAATTGGGTATTTTTGTAATTTGATTTTTGATAATTTGAATTTCCACATAATTCCCATACTTTCACTAAAATTTTTTCAATTAACAATTTTTGTCGTCTTGGAATCCAATCCACTACCCAATGAAAGAACTGGTGAATGAGATCGATAGAATTTTGAATAGCATTCTAAAAAATCCAAATAGAACTTATACTAAAGAAACAATCCTTCAGAAATTAGAATACATTTGCGAACTTAAAAATAATTTTCAACAGGCACAGAAATCCAAAGAAACCATCACTATTGAGATTGAATTTAAAACCAAATTCCTCAAAACAGAACATCTATTGCAAAAACAATTAGATAAATACAAGATGGCTACTTTCAATATTAGTACGGCTTCGAAAGCTATACCAATATTCACGGGAAACTACAAGGAATTAGAATCTTTCCTTAAGGTTGTAGAAATTTTGAGTTCAGGTTTAGATGCTGTTGAACATAAAAAACTAATAGAGTTTACATATCACGTGAAATTAAATTCTATGGTAAGAACATCGGTTTGTGCAATAAGTGAACCAACAACATTTAATGAGTTATCTACTATTCTCAGAGAAAGATACAAGAGCTCACTTACAATACCTAAAATCCATACCATTCTTACAAACTATTCTCAAAACCAATTGTCAGTGACAAATTTCAAAGAAAAAATTTTATCATTAATCGCAGAACTTAATAGCTTACAGATTAAGGAATTAGGGATTTCCGCATCAGAGGCTGAAAAGAAAGTCGTTACAAAGATGAATGACGTCTACGCCCTGAACATATTTAAAAATGGTTTGAATGAACAACTAAAAAGTACAGTGTTCGCTGCTCAACCAAAAACTTTTACAGATGCTGCAAACCTAGCATCAGAGCTTGAGAAAGCATACTCAAGTAATCAGGTCATGCACTATAAAAATAGGAATAATAATCAAAACAAAAATAAGAATAATAATAATAAGGGACAAAACTATAGCAATAATAAAAATAATAACCAACGTAAAAATAATAATAACGCTGGTAATAAAAATAATACTAGGAATAATAATAATAATAATCAGAACTATAACAATAATAGTAACACTAGTAATAAAAATAATAACACTGGAAACAATAATAACAATAATTATAGACAAGGAAATAATTACAATAAAAATAGAAATACAAATAATAATGTAAATATTATAAATGACCAGGGAAACGTAACAGACCCGGAGATCGAAGAATAAGTAATAAAAATATATCACTTCCCTCCGGTTCAGATAAAAACATATATAAAATATCGGATAACCTAACCAATTATGTCACACTTAGAGTATTGAATGTTAAGAGAACATTCACATTCCTGATAGATACTGGAGCAGACATCTCTATATGCAAAGAGATCATTCCATTTGAAATCTCAACAGAAAACAGGTGTAGACTTACCGGAATTACTAATGGAGAAATTTTTTCATTAGGCACATCCAGTCTAGATTTCGCTTTTGACGAAAACAAACTAAGTCACAATTTTCATATTGTAGGCAACGATTTTCCGATTACCACAGATGGTATACTGGGAAGAGATTTCCTTATAAGATATATGTGTAAAATCGATTATGAAACTTTTACTATCAACATTTCTCTCAAAGGTGAAGAATTTACTTTACCATTAAACACAAAACCCTTGTGTATCAACCAGATACATTTACCACCCAGATCCGAAACCATACATCCAATAAATCTAAAGTTAGATGAAGACAGCGTCGTTCTTAACCAGGAAATTCAAGAAGGAGTTTACATTGCAAATTCCATCGCACCCGCGAGAGGAAATTGTCATATCAAAATCCTAAATACCAACAATGCTAATGTCTCACTATCAGCCATCAGAATAAAAACTGAACCATTAAGACTTTATTACGTTGCAAAATCTTCGCAACAAAATTCACTAGATCAAGAGAGATTAAAGAAACTCTTAAAATTACTAAATATAGAATTAAAAGACAAAAATGCGGAAGATTCTCTCATTAAGATATTCAAAGAGTACCAAGATATATTTCATCTTGATGATGAACCACTATCCACAAATAACTTTTACACACAAAATCTTTCGACTACCGACTCTAATCCAACATATGTAAAGAATTACAGACTTCCTCAAACACAACAGGAAGAAATCAATAGACAAGTTGAAAAACTGATGGATGATGACATTATTGAGCACTCAACTAGTCCATACAATTCACCATTATTACTAGTTCCCAAGAAAGGAACAAACGACACAAAGAAATGGCGACTTGTAGTTGACTTTAGGAAATTGAATACAAAAATTGTTAATGACAAGTTCCCTCTTACACGAATAGAAGATGTTCTAGATAAGGTAGGAAGAGCAAAATATTTTTCAACGTTAGATATGACTAGCTCTTTTCATCAGATCAGTTTAAATAAAAAATCAAGACCACTTACTGCATTTTCAACCTCTAATGGACACTTTCATTTCAAACGGTTACCATTCGGCTTAAAAATATCATCGAACAGTTTCCAGCGAATGTTAACAATAGCTCTTTGTGGCTTAGATAGCAACGCCTTCTTATATGTCGATGACATTATAGTCTTTGGTTGTAGTTTGCAAAATCATAATGAAAATTTGATTAAGGTATTCAAACGACTACAGAGATACAACCTGAAACTGAATCCTACCAAATGTTGTTTTCTAAGACCAGAAGTTGTATACTTAGGTCATTTAATAACTAAAGATGGTATAAAAACCGACCCATCAAAGTTCCAT
Organism: Chloromyia formosa; assembly: GCA_964017055.1. Classification (NCBI taxonomy): domain Eukaryota; kingdom Metazoa; phylum Arthropoda; class Insecta; order Diptera; family Stratiomyidae; genus Chloromyia; species Chloromyia formosa. The sequence continues at coordinate 61,035,682 of OZ024818.1, forward strand.
GTTATAAAAAATTATCCTACACCAAAAAATGCAGATGAAGTAAGACGATTCATTGCATTCTGCAACTATTATCGCAGATTCATTCAAAATTTCGCTCAAACAGCAAAATGTTTGAACAATCTATTGAAGAAGAATCAACCTTTCATTTGGTCAGAGGAATGCCAAACAGCATTCAACTCGTTAAAACAGAAACTGATGAACCCACCAATCCTACAATACCCTGACTTCGATAAAACTTTTATTGTAACCACAGACGCATCTGACTTAGCACTTGGTGCAGTACTTTCACAAGGTGAAATAGGTTTTGATCTACCGATTTCATATGCTAGCAAATCGCTAAATAAGCACGAAATCAACAAACCTGTGATTGAAAAAGAATTATTAGCAATTCACTGGGCTATAAACTTTTTCAAACCCTATATCTTTGGTCGCAAATTTATAGTTGTCACAGACCATCGACCATTAGTAGCTTTATTCTCTCATAAAAATCCCTCCTCTAAATTAACGAGAATAAGACTGGATCTAGCGGATTATGATTTCGAGATCATATACAAACAAGGTAAAACTATTACAAACGCAGACGCGTTATCAAGAATCAAAATTGATTCTGAAATGTTGAAAGAAATGATTCCAACGTCTATTGATAATACGACTCCAAGAACACTTGATATACTAGCTATCACGCGAGGTATGTCGAAGAAAAGTGATTTACTCTCTAACAAAGAGAATCAAACTGACAGTCCAGATGAGAGCATCACCCAACAGAAGCGTCATGAACTTCATATTTGGGAATGCACATCTCTATCGGACATCAGAAATATAAATAAATTGAAATTTATATTAGAACGCAATGGCCGCAATCATATTTCACAAACTGCAAGATATAGTGATAATCCACATAACTCAGGTTATCGGTCGGAGAAACTATCATCAAATATGCGTTTTGAAATAAACGAAAACGAGGTAATCGTAAGATACAGTGATAATCCTCACAATCCAGATTGTCTGATGGAGAAACTAGTATCACAAATGCGAAAACTCGGAATAATAGAGCTAGCGCTAAGTGAAAATGATGATATTTTCATGCTCTTTAACAAAACAGAATTTAAAGATAAATTCAATGAACTACAACAAAAGAATGTTGAAAAGTTCGCCAAAGGCCAAAAATATGATAGTGCACTAGAACAAACTCAAAATATTGAAAATTTCAAGCGTTCACAATTGAGAATTATAATTTATAAACCACCCATAAGAATAATCGATAGCGCAACACAACAAAAGCTTATCGAAGAATATCACAATACACCTTATGGAGGACATTTCGGAGTACGTAAGACAATATTAAAACTAAAACAAAAATTCGTGTGGAAAAATATGTCGAAAATGGTTAAATCCTTTGTATCAAATTGTTTGTCATGCAAAAGGAATAAACAAACCAGACACATTAAGGAAAAATTAATTTTAACTGAGACTCCAAACTCTAGTTTTGAGATTATCGCTATAGATACAGTTGGACCGTTGAGAATCTCCAATGGATACCGCTATATCTTAACGATACAATGTGAATTAACAAAATTCATAATTGCTTATCCAATCGAAACAAAAGAGGCAAACAATATAGCTACTACATTAGTAGAACAGTTTATATTAAAATATGGTTGCTTCAAGATATTGAAATCAGACAGAGGTACAGAATTCCTAAACGAAACTTTAAAAAGTATTTGCGATTTACTAAAAATTAAGCAGGTGTTTTCAACCCCATATCATCACCAAACATTGGGCAGTGTCGAAAGAAATCATAGAGTTTTGAATGAGTATTTATTGAATTTCGCACAAGATGAAAACTGGGATAAATGGATACCGTATTACACTTTTGCGTATAATACAACTCCACATGTGGATACTCAATATACACCATATGAATTAGTTTTTGGAAAATTAGCAAACCTACCCAATGATATTATTGAAAGCAAAGAACCGATTTATAATTTCGATAAATATGTCAATGAACTGAAAGTAAGACTACAGAAATCTATACAGACAGCAAGAAATTTAATAGATATTGCAAAAAGGAAAAGAAAACAATTATACGATGAAACTAGTTATGTTACATCTAAATTTAGAATAGGAGATTTTGTATTGATCAAAAATGAAAATAAAAAAAAAGGTGTTTCACCATATCTAGGACCGTATAAAATAATAGAAACGTCAGGTGTAAACACTACAGTAAGAATTAATGACAAAGACAAAACATACCACAATAACATGTTAAAACCTTTAAAAAATTAAAACATTGGTATGAGTTACACAGATAACAATTTAACTAAAAAATTATTTAGTCATTACTAATTAAATTTTTAATCTTGTTATAAATTTATTTCCAAATGTAAATAAATTTCTCAAAGGGTGAGGGTGTGGTGTATCTTATGTGACACAACCCATCATCATTTCAATTTTATAATTACGTCAACAAACGACCTTGCCTTTATCTGTGCCACGATATTACGTATTATCCAAAACAAAAACATTGCGATAATTCCAGTAAGCTACATGCACTTGTAATTTGATCATACATTGTTGATGAAAGTACAAGTCGCGTGCTCACATGGAAATATTTTTGAATCATCAAAACATATGTAATACAGGTGAGTAATGGCAGAGTCGTTGACCATAGGAAAAGTGGAGCAATCAATTGCACATTTTCCTATGGGAACTAATCAATAATGAATAATGAGTAATCGATAAGAACTTAGCAAGTAAGCATAAATTAAGTATAAATACTTGTTAACTATTAAGTAAAATACACAGTCGTTATAGCATACTTGACAAGTGTGTTATTACTAGAGTGCCTATTCCTGGCGACACCTTTTACCTCGAGTGCCTATCCATCTCGGCACCGAGACCACCAAAGGAGTGCCTATCTGGCGGCACCCGAAGGTATTGCCTTTAGTGGCATTGGCCAGTGGCATCTAGTTGTGCCGGCCCTCTCCTCTTGCCAACAAAAATTATAATTATTTCTTTCTTCTCTAACATGGCCCGTAGACAAAAATGGAAGCAAAACTTCCCCACACTGTATCTGAAGAATAATAAAGAATTGTAGTAGGAACATATGTTTCTGTTTTAATTTTTAATTTAATACGAACTACAAAGTAGTGAACAATCACCTCAAACCGCATATTACTGACTTCAAACCCATAAATGAACGGCTGTGTGTGATTCGCATCCAGACTCGATTCTTCAATCTCTGGCTCATCAATGTGCATGCCCCCACTGAAGTTAAAGAAGACGCAGTAAAAGACGAGTTCTACGCCCGCCTTGAAACTCTCTTCGACTCACTTCCAACAAACGACGTCAAATTGCTGCTGGGAGACTTTAACGCGAAAGTCGGAAATGAAAGTTGGCACCGGGGGACCACTGGAGGCCACAGCCTCCATGAAGAATGTAACGATAACGGCCAGCGACTTATCGACTTCGCCTGCAGCAGGAATCTAGTCGTAAGCTCTACGTGTTTCCCAAATAGACGCATTCACAAGCAGACCTGGAAATCTCCAAACGCACACACCGTTAACCAAATTGATCACGTCCTCATTTGCAGGAGATGGGCGTCTAGTGTGGTGGATGTCCGCTCCTATCGAGGAGCAAACTGCTACTCAGATCATCACTTGGTGAAGACGACCTACAGATGTAGAATTTCCCCAGTGCACCAACCTTGAATCATCCCTCCCAAAATCTTTGCGGTTGATAAACTTCTGAGTGATGCTACAGCGGTGGCGTATACTACCGCCCTTGAGGAAAAACTATCACCTATGCTACACAACATCAGCAACACAGGCGTCCATGGGTTCTGGGAAGAACTCAAGGGTACCATCAAGGATGTCGCAGATAAGGTCGTGGGATATAAAGCCCGGCGAGCGCGAAATGACTGGTTCAACGAAGAATGCAAAGACTCACTTGATGCGAAAAACGAGGCCTACAGACAATGGATTCAACGAGGAACCAGAGCCAGAAGAGAAAAATATGACGAGCTACGGCGAATATCGAATAGAATAATTAGACGTAAGAAACGTAAATACTTTGACGAGCAGTTGCTGAACATAAACGAAAACTTTGCTAATAGGAACACCAGACAAGCGTACAAACTAGTAAATACAATCAAGAACGGCTACCAACCCAGGACTAGCCTTTGTAAGGACAAGGATGGAAACATCATCAGCGACACCGATGACATTAACAAACGATTGGCCTCTTATTTTGAAGAGCTTTTGAACCTACCATCTAACATCTTGACACAGGAAGCTCTCGACGATATTGTTGATCTAGGCCCACCCATTCAACCCCCGACAGTAGAGGAAGTTGATCTCGCCTTGCGGTCACTAAAACGAAATAAAGCGCCGGGCGCTGACGAGATTCCAGCTGAACTGCTAAAATTCGGTGGAACGAGTCTAGTTGATGCCATACATCAATTATTCCTGCGAGTATGGGAGAACGAGGAGATCCCAGACGATTGGCGCAGAAGCATCATCTGTCCAATTCATAAAAAGGGAGATAAACTGCGGTGTGAGAATTACAGGGGCATCTCACTAGTTTGTACGTCCTATAAAATTTTGACCAAAAATTCTGGAAAATAGAATAAAACCGTACGCAGAACGAGTCATTGGCGAATATCAAAGCGGTTTCAGACCTGGTCGCTCCACAACCGATCAGCTCTTCTCAGTCAAACTGATACTCCAGAGGTGCTGGGAATACAACGTAAACGTATACCAAATCTTTGTCGACTTCAAGCAGGCATACGACAGTATCGATCGTGGAGTACTGTACAACATCATGCTGCAATTTGGTATACCGGCAAAATTAGTGCGACTGACAAAGATGACGATGACCAACTCCGTCTCACAAGTCAGGATCCAGAATAGACTTACTGATCTATTTGAAACACGCACTGGTTTGAAACAGGGCGATGGACTGGCACCGACGCTCTTCAACCTAGCACTGGAATACGTTGTTCGGGCCATGAATATGGACAACAGCAAGACGCTACTCATCAAGTCGACACAATTAGCAGCGTACGCCGACGACATCAACATCATGTCCCGAAGATTGGCTGACGCAGAAGAACTTCTCCATACGCTCGATACCGCTGCAAAGGAAGTTGGATTACGTATTAACGAGGGTAAAACAACAACACAAACAAGGACACCTGCACAACCAAGCATCAATGTGGGGGACCTCAACATCGAGTTCGTGAACAACTTCATTTACCTGGGTTGCAACCTGTCCAGGGACGCCAACGAAACCGACGAAATCAAGCGACGGATACAGTTAGCTAATAAGACTTTTTTCTCGGTTCTCCCCATAATGAAATCGAAGCATGTGCACAGAAACACGAAGCTCCGCGTGTACAAAACCATTATACGACCAGTGCTATGCTATGGCAGCGAAGCATGGACCCTAACTCAAGCCTCCGAAAACATGCTAGACACTTTTGAACGTAAGGTTCTACGGCGAATTTTCGGGGCTGTTTGCGATCGAGATGGATGGCGCATCCGGTACAACCATGAGTTGTATGAAATGTACGATGAGCTGCAAGTCTCGAAAATCGCCAAACTACAACGACTTCAATGGGCAGGGCATGTACAAAGAATGGACGATGATCACATGCCTAAGAGAGTAATGAATGCAGAACGAGTCGACGGAGCGAGACTGCGAGGACGACCGAGATCTCGTTGGGAGAGCTCAGTAGGTGTATACGCCGCGCAGCTGCTGGGCTCCCAAAATTGGAGGACGCAGTCACGCGACCGAGATAATTGGAGGACAATGATCCAGGCGGCCAAGGCCCGACGTCGGGCTGTCGCGCCACGATGATGATGATGATGATGACTAGTAAGTCTAGTCAGTGTTTTCAGAAAAAAAATCCGAAAAAGAGATACTCCACTGCAACCCAAGAAGACGCAGATTCTGCCTTTATTCGGTGGGTGGAATCAAAAAAACGAAAAACAGAAAGACAGTGCGAGTCAGTATTTTCTGAATAGTTTGCTTCCGTTTATGGATGAAATGACCAGAAAACAAAATAGGAGGTTCCGACAAAGGGCGATTGCATTGAATGATGACATCTTAGACGACTCGGATTTGAAAAAATCGACTCCGGTTCGCGAGACATCTGAGATATCTTCAATTGTCTTCGACTATCCTCCTTTAGATTCACCTGTCTTTATACAAAACGAATCAACGGGCTATAGTGAACAGACTACGGTCGACAAGTTATAAAAAAAAAAACAGATGTAAAAATTTACCTTCAAGTAATTAATAAACGGTCTTCTGGGGCTACAGATAGTCGAAACTTCGTATTTTTCTTTGTAATTCTAGGCCCTATTAGTTCCAAAAGGCGGAAAAGTTTTTTCTTCGTTCGATAAAAACTTAAAAATTTGCAGTCATCTTTGATTAACTCTTTCGCTGCAATTGCTGAGCTCATGAGATATGTTTTAGGTTAAACGGATGCACCCAATATTTTCTATTATTTTTCGCTTCCCTCTATTTAAAAAATACCATATGACATTCACTTCCTCTTCACTTGAACTCAATTTCTTAACTTTCATAGGCCCGAGCGGAGTGCAGCCGCCCCCCACACACACATTTTTCGGGATATCTCCTAAAATATACTTTTCAATTTAATATCCTCAGAGATATGTTTCTGAAATATCCTTTTAATATTTATTTCAACAATAAAACAATATTATAATAACTGCATCGAATAAAGTTACATTTAAAACATCACAGATTAATTGTTTGTAATTTATCTTTTCTTAATTTATTAAAATTAAACCATGTTTACCAAAAAAAACTTTGGGGTGCATTTGGGGTGCACTTTACGCAGTATGTTGAAAAACTGGAGAACCGATTTCGTGCAAATTTTGATCAGCTTCTCGTGGCAGACAATTTGATGAAAAAACTCTGCGAGGCATTGAGGAATGTGCCTTATGACGTGCCAAAATTCTGAGCCGGATTTTATAATTCGACTGTACATCTCGATAAGAGTCAAACACTTATTGAAAGATTTCAATAAAAGCCCTGGTAAAGATATTTCGGTTTTGAAACAGAATAAAAATTGACAGTGATAATGTTGCTACGCTGGACATGAATTAGGAATATTAATGCTACTTCACTTTGGGCTCACAAATAAAATATGTCTACGTTAACTACAAGGCTTCGGCCAAAGTCTCGTATTATAATAAAATAGCTACACTGGAAACGAAATCATGAACACCTCATAACTGGATACCATTGGCTGGTTGGAAACCGAAATGGAAACGTTAATACGGATTCACTCTAGGCTCGGAAATAAAAACGCGTATACGTTGGCAGGGTAAAACTAAAATATACAAAACGCCCCAGTTGACAAAATGCCCCATGCATATTTCATATATTTAGACGATGCTTTCAGAGGCGACAGTTTCATGTTTGCACATGCAGTAGTTGTGTCTAGACATTCCCATGGTTCGTTGGTCATTTAGGGCATTCGCTTGGAAGATATTGTAGTTTTTGTTTTTTTGCCGTCTCGAAAAATTGGGGTGAGTACCATACAAATTTTGTTTTCAGTGATCAGTTTTGATAATTCTTGAATGAAGGCAAAATGACAAACTAAAGACTAAATAACTATTATGTTTGTGTGCTACACTCAGTCTTTAGTATTGCATTGTTGCCAAATTGTAGGTGGGGCGTTTTGTACAAAGAACTTGACTAAACGCCCCAACATGCTAAATGTAATATGCCTCACTTTTAACATCATTGAGTAATTGAATATTTCGACTTATTTTGACAGAAATGCCGAGAAAATATGAAAGAAGTACGTTACGTGCATCATGCTCAAAAAACGATCTGGAAGAAGCTATGCACAAAGTAAAAAACAATTAAATGGGAGTTAATGAAGCTTCAAGACGGTACCAAATACCTTCCAGGACCCTAAGACGACACCTTTTTACTGGGAAATCAAAAGGTCCGCTTGGTCGCTCAACAGTTTTCAGCGAAGAGAACGAAAAAAACTTGTTGAACATATTAAAAAACTTGAAAAAGTCGGGTTTGCTCCTGATCGTAAGGATGTTAAAGAAATGGCTTATCAATTAGCCGAGGAACTGCAAATAAAGCATCCGTTCTCCAATCAATCTGAAGTTGCCGGTAACGTTTGGCTGAACGTATTTTTGAATAGGAATTCAGAATTAAGCATACGTAAAACTGAAGGTCCATCGTTGGCTCGAGCCTATGGAGTTAATAGGGAAGATGTTGGGCATTTTTTCAAACTACTTGCAACGATTTATTCCGATCACGATATTCGGCCTGGTAACATATATAATATGGATGAAACAGGTATACAAATAAACAATAAACCCAGTAAAGTTTTGGCGACAAAGGGATCCAAGGACGTATATACTCTTACAAGCTGTGAAAAGGAGAAAACGTGACGGTTATTGCTTGTTGCAATGCCGAAGGCAATTTCCTTCCCCCAGTCTTGATATATAAAAAAGTCTACAAAAAAACTGAATTTGCCGAAGAACTACCATCAGGTTCGGATGTTTTTATGAACAAGAAGTCTTCGTATATAAACACCGACTTATTTAAAATATGAAGTGGTTTATCGATGTATTTCTACCCAAAAAGCGACCCGGTGAGACACTACTTATACTAGATGGACACAGTTCCCATAGTAACAACATACGCTTGCTTGAAGTGGCAAAAGAAAATGATGTCATACTACTATGCCTTCCAAGTCACACAACACATGCTCTTCAACCACTGGATAGAGCCTTTTTCAAACCATTTAAAACATATTTACAAAATCATGGATGGTCACCAATAAAGATAAACGACTCAGTAGGTATGATGTATCTAAACTGATTGGGAAAGCTTGGGGTAAAGCTGCTAGCATAGCAAATGGAATATCTGCAATAAAATCTACAGGAATATATCCTTATGATCCAAGCGCCATTCCAGATCATTATTTCTCTTTATCTGATTCGCTTCAAAATCAGAACCTTATGGAAAATAATCAAGAAGAAGCCCTTCAAAACCAACCGACATCAGACGTACTGATAACTTCAGAAAATCGAGCCAATGAAAAGACCCCTAAAAAGTCATCAAGCCAATTGATCTTAACTACTCGCGATGAAAATAGACCTGGGTGCTCTCATATGATAAAAACGCCACCTAAAGTGTTGGCAGAAATACACCCGGTGCCAAAATTGCCTCTTAATACCTCCAAAAATAAACAAAAAGCAATTATACTCACCTCTGACGAGCACATCATGAAGAGAAAAGCAATTGAGGAAAAAAAGATGTCTAAAGAAATTAAGAAATCTAAGGTCCCTAAAAAAATAATGCCAAGAAAACTCATCAAGGCCTGGAAAGGGAACGCCCAAAGAAAAACCAAAATAAAAAATAAAGAAAAAACCAGGCCGAAGCTTCGCTTCGGCCCGGAGTCCGAAGCATATATACCCTAGACTTGTACAGACCTAGTGGTGATACCGAAAGTACCAATTGGCAACGAGCATATGCATTAACAACAACGACGACCACGCAAACGAATAAAGGATTATTCTTTCGGATCCTGGAATGTACGCTCCCTGAACAAACCGGGGGCCGAGAAGGCCCTCCTTCAACAGGTCGAAAAGTACAAACTGAGCATTACTGCAGTCCAGGAAACAAATTGGCTTGGCAGCGAGATTAATGACAAGAAATCGCACACAATTTTTACAAGTGGCAAACCATCGGGCCGCAAGGAGTTTGGAGTAGCATTTATAGTGAACAATCACCTCAAACCGCATATTACTGACTTCAAACCCAAAAATGAGCGGCTGTGTGCGATTCGCATCAAGACTCGATTTTTCAATCTCTGGCTCATCAATGTGCATGCCCCCACTGAAGTTAAAGAAGACGCAGTAAAAGACGAGTTCTACGCCCGCCTTGAAACTCTCTTCGACTCACTTCCAACAAACGACGTCAAATTGCTGCTGGGAGACTTTAACGCGAAAGTCGGGAATGGAAGTTGGCATCGGGGGACCTCTGGAGGCCACAGCCTCCATGAAGAATGTAACGATAACGGCCAGCGACTGATCGACTTCGCCTGCAGCAGGAATCTAGTCGTAAGCTCTACGTGTTTCCCGTATCGACGCATTCACAAGCAGACCTGGAAGTCTCCAGACGCACATACCGTAAACCAAATTGACCACGTCCTCATTTACAGGAGATGGGCGTCTAGTGTCATGGATGTCCGCTCCTATCGAGGAGCAAACTGCGACTCAGATCATCACTTGGTAAAGACGACCTACAGATGTAGAATTTCCTCAGTGCACCAGTCAAGAATCAGCCCTCCCAAAATCTTTGCGGTTGATAAGCTCTTGAGTGATGCTACAGCGGTGGCGTATACTACCGCCCTTGAGGAAAAACTATCACCTATGCAACACAACATCAGCAACACAGGCGTCCATGGGTTCTGGGAAGAACTCAAGGGTACCATCAAGGATGTCGCAGAGAAGGTCGTGGGATATAAAGCCCGGCGAGCGCGAAATGACTGGTTCGACGAAGAATGCAAAAATTCACTTGACGCGAAAAACGAGGCCTACAGACAATGGATTCAACGAGGAACCAGAGCCAGAAGAGAAAAATATGACGAGCTACGGCGAATATCGAATAGAATAATTAGACGTAAGAAACGTAAATACTTTGACGAGCAGTTGCTGAACATAAACGAAAACTTAGCTAATAGGAACACCAGACAAGCGTACAAACTAGTAAATACAATTAAGAACGGCTACCAACCCAGGACTAGCCTTTGTAAGGACAAGGATGGAAACATCATCAGCGACACCGATGGTATTAACAAACGATGGGCCTCTTATTTTGAAGAGCTTCTAAACCGACCATCTAACATCCCCACACAGTAAGCTCTCGACGAAATTGTTGATCTAGGCCCACCCACTCAACCCCCGACAGTAGAGGAAGTTGATCTCGCCTTGCGGTCACCAAAACGAAATAAAGCGCCGGGCGCTAACGAGATTCCAGCTGAACTGCTAAAATTCGGTGGAACGAGTCTAGTTGATGCCATACATCAATTATTCCTGCGAGTATGGGAGAACGAGGATTGGCGCAGAAGCATCATCTGTCCAATTCATAAAAAGGGAGATAAACTGCGGTGTGAGAATTACAGGGGCATCTCACTAGTTTGTACGTCCTATAAAATTTTGACGAAAATTCTGGAAAATAGAATAAAACCGTACGCAGAACGAGTCATTGGCGAATATCAAAGCGGTTTCAGACCTGGTCGCTCCACAACCGATCAGCTCTTCTCAGTCAAACTGATACTCCAGAGGTGCTGGGAATACAACGTAAACGTATACCAAATCTTTGTCGACTTCAAGCAGGCATACGACAGTATCGATCGTGGAGTACTGTACAACATCATGCTGCAATTTGGTATACCAGCAAAATTAGTGCGACTAACAAAGATGACGATGACCAACTCCGTCTCACAAGTCAGGATCCAGAATAGACTTACTGATCTATTTGAAACACGCACTGGTTTGAAACAGGGCGATGGACTGGCACCGACGCTCTTCAACCTAGCACTGGAATACGTTGTTCGGGCCATGAATATGGACAACAGCAAGACGCTACTCATCAAGTCGACACAATTAGCAGCGTACGCCGACGACATCAACATCATGTCCCGAAGATTGGCTGACGCAGAAGAACTTCTGCATACGCTCGATACCGCTGCAAAGGAAGTTGGATTACGTATTAACGAGGGTAAAACTAAAATAATGATGCAATCGGTGACAAGGACACCTGCACAACCGAGCATCAACGTGGGGGACCTCAACATCGAGTTCGTGAACAACTTCATTTACCTGGGTTGCAACTTGTCAAGGGACGCCAACGAAACTGACGAAATCAAGCGACGGATACAGTTAGCTAATAAGACTTTTTTCTCGGTTCTCCCCATAATGAAATCAAAACATGTGCACAGAAACACGAAGCTCCGCGTGTACAAAACCATTATACGACCAGTGCTATGCTATGGCTGCGAAGCATGGACCCTAACTCAAGCCTCCGAAAACATGCTACACACTTTCGAACGTAAGGTTCTACGGCGAATTTTCGGGGCTGTTTGCGATCGAGATGGATGGCGCATCCGGTACAACCATGAGTTGTGTGAAATGTACGATGAGCTGCAAGTCTCGAAAATCGTCAAACTACAACGACTTCAATGGGCAGGGCATGTACAAAGAATGGACGATGATCGCATGCCTAAGAGAGTAATGAATGCAGAACGAGTCGACGGAGCGAGACTGCGAGGACGACCGAGATCTCGTTGGGAGAGCTCAGTAGGTGTGGACGCCGCGCAGCTGCTGGGCTCCCAAAATTGGAGGACGTGGTCACGTGACCGAGATAATTGGAGGACAATGATCCAGGCGGCCAAGGCCCGACGTCGGGCTGTCGCGCCACGATGATGATATGCATTAAAAGTGAGTTTCCTATACGGCCAGTTTATAGGGGAGGTTGGCACTCATTCAGGGGGACCTTGACCATTCTCAAACTCAATGAAATAACACATTCTACAAATATTTGTCGAATTTTTCAAGTCGCTAGCTTTATTCTATCGAAAGTTATTGCTTATTTGAAGGTTCACTTGTAGGGGAGGTAGGGGTTCCTTGGGTCGGATCTTGCCCATCATTATCACACATCACTAATTAGATCACCCTACAAACATTTAAAAAAAAATTCAAGTCTCTAGCTTCACCCTATCGAAAGTTATCGCTTATTTGAAGTTCATTTATAGGGGAAGTAGGGGTTTCGTTAGTCGGGTTTTACGTGTTTTCAATATCAGCCAACTGGATCCCGCTGCAAACATTTGGCCAAAATTTCAAGTCGCTAGCTTTATTTTGTTGTTAGTTATCGCTTATTTTAAGTTTCATTTCTAGGGGAGCTAGGGGTTCCTTGGGTCGGATCTTACACATTTTCAATAACAACTAACTAGATCCTACTACCAACATTCTGCCAAATTTTCAACTCGCTAGTGTCATTCTATCGAAAGTTATTGTAATTAAAATAATATTTAATTTTTGTAATTTTGTAGGGGAGGTAGGCGTTCCTTTGATCTGATTATGCCCAACTTACTAAAACTCAAGCAGCTTCTCACCTAAGGGTTACATGCCCAAAATTAGATGTCTACGTCAATTGGTTCAAGAGTTATAGACAAAAAACCTGAAAAGTAGGGTAGTACGGGGCTCTTTATAAGAAAATTACCGTTAGTTTTCAATTGATCGATTTTATTTTTCCAGGAGAGTATAAGCTTACCCTCACGAGCAATCTACCAAAGCTAGAGCTTTGAGGCGTTCCCTTGACCTGATCATGCCCATTTTCAATACCAACCAACTAGACCACACTTCCAACATTTGACCAAAATTTCAAGGGTCTAGCTTCATTCTATCGAAAGTTATCGTGCGAACGGACAGACAGACGGACAGACAGACAGACAATCAGACATGGCTAAATCGAATCAGGAGGTGACCCTGATCATTTATATATATACATTGCTATACCTCCGGAGCCTCCTTTAAGGTGTTACATATTTCCGTCGTGACAAAAACAATATACCCTATACTAAAAGTCTAGGGTATAACAAGTACAAATGTCTTTATCTTCGGATAGCAGCATTGGAGAAATATATGTCAACGCATCATCGGAAGATGAGATTTCCGAAGAAGACAGCAATAGATGCGTAGAATGCACAGAAAATTATTACGCCACGTCTTCTACTGAGGATTGGGTTAAATGTCCCAATTGCTCAGCTTGGTTGCACGAATTTTGTACAATGTATAATCCTATGTGCAATCGTTGTGGACGAAAATGTAAAAGGGAAGCAGTTCAAAAAAAGCGAACGATCGATATTTTTTAAGAGAGCTTTATTATATTGATTTGTCTTTTTATTTAGTAATGAATTATCTTATTTTCTATTTTTTTTTTTTAAAAGAACCTATCTATATTGAAGTAAAATTAACAGAAGAAGAAGATATTTTGTTTGTATGACTATGAATGTATATTAATTTATTTCATCTACGTTCCTAAATATTTAAATCCTATATTTCTTTATACATATGCGAAAAATAAAAATAACTTTTCGAAAAAAAAAATCGATTTTTATATGGGGCATTTTGTAACACAACGTGGGGCGTATTATATGTTATACTATTTACAAAACGCCCCACCTTGAGTTGAATGAAAACAACTATTGCTCCTGGTTATCGCATTTTTTTCAATTACTTCAAGGGTTGTTTTGATGCTAAACTATCTCATCTTAAATTCTGAAAAAATATCACAATGAACTGTTATAAACTTCTCGTGTTATATTCATTCCTTGAAAAGTGGGGTGTATTGTAGAGTTTTACCCTACTGGCTAACTACATGGGCTTTGTATAAAGATTTCGACTATTATAAAGTGGCTGCGATGCGCTGGAAACGAAACGAATGACTGTATTCTTGAAGAATTAGTGCTCTATCATGTATAGGATTACATGATAGAGAACTAATTCTTTGAAATTCCATTCGAATATATTCGAATGGAATTTCAATCGAAAGAATGAAAATGGCACCATATAACTCGCAAACTAATTTACCAATTTCGAAAATTATCGAAAACTATATATTGAATGACAAATTTCATATCGAATAGTCGATAAATTGTTGAAATGGACAAAATCCCTTTCCAGTAATATGGTACCATAATCATAATTTTGAAAGCAATTCGATTTAAATCGGATTACATGATAGGACTCCAGGTTATTTGCAAGACTTCCGACAAGGACTCTGACAAAGATAATGCTGCTACGGTGGAAATGAATTGCGAACACTGATGCTGCTTCATTTTGAGGTGAAAATAACATGTATAAGTCAATAGCGTGGCTCTAGCATGCAATTTGCTTCGAATCGAGTTGCTTTCGCAAGGATGGAAATGTTACCATGTAACTGAAATTGGCAAATTCGATTTCCACCTACGTACCATCTTCATACTTTCGAAAGCAACTCGATTCGAATCGAATTACATGATAGAGCTCTTCGATAATATTGGCTCTTTCGACAACAATCATGCTGCTGCGCTGAAACGGAAATGGAAATACTACATACTTTCGACAACGAAAGGACATCTTCATACAATTGCTCTCTTAACAACGATCATGCTGGTGCGACGAAACAGAAATGGGAATGATGCTGCAATGCGAAATGGTACAATAATATTGATGCTGTTCAAACAATGATCATGCCGAAACCGAAATTGAAATTATAGCTCAATACTGTAGCTCTCTTAACTACGATCCGATCATACTGCTATGATGAAACTGAAATCGAAAGGACATCTTTACACAATTGCTCTGTCTGATGCTGTTGCGATGAAACAGAAATAAAACAACGACTCCCACATATTTGGTCTACAACTTAATAATGAGACTTTTTTTAGAGATGGCAACACCGATAAACCAATGGTAGTCCATCTTTGACATACATACCATTTGAAGTTTGTATTCATAAGCTGTCAATGTCAGTATAAACATTTCGTGTTGATTGTTGACAACGTATTTTACCGGACCAAGGAAAGTTTCGAAAATTCACGAAAAAAACAACATTTGCGGGAAGTTTTATTTTGCTAAGAAGACTGCAGCTCAGAGTCATAAATTGCTCGTGGAAGTTTACGGTGACGATGCTTTTTCGCGTGCACAGTGTTTTCGGTGGTTTCATCGGTTCAAAAATGATAATTTCGACATTACCGACGAAGAGCGACCTGGCCAGCCAAAAAAGTTTGAAGACGAAGAATTGACGAAATTACTCGAAGAAGATTCGTGCCAAACTCAAAAAGAGTTGGCAATTTCGTTGGAAGTTAGTTATATGAATAAATGCCCAAAATTCCAAAAAAAGTCTCATTATTAAGTTGTAGACCAAATATAATAATGAGGCTGCGCTACGAAATGACACATTCAAACAGACATGAAATGACCTTCATACCGTGGTTCTTTTAAAAACGAACATGATGCTGCAATGAAACGGAAATTGAAATACAGAATGACCAACACTTTTGATAACGTCCATGCAGCTGCCGGATCTAGAATGTATATATTTGAGTCATCCGCCACTCAAATATATACATTCTGGCGGCACCGTAAAAGGGTAATCAAGTGCAATCTATAACCTCTGATACCCAATCTCCTTTTCTGGCCTTCTCGTGGTGGTGCTCTTTTAAGCGGGTTTCAAACGTCATACCAGCCGAGCTATAAACTGACCACCAAAGCAGCTATCAAATTTGCTACCAATCCTGGTATAAAACCTGGCATTAAATATGCCATTAATCCGTTCACCAATCCTGATATCAAACCTGCCATAACGCCAGCTTTAATAATAACGGGAATAATAATGTTTGATGAGACGTTTCGAGCAAGTAGACGAATAGTTTGATGTCAGGATTAACGGCTGGTTTGATAGCACCTTTGATGGCAGATTTGGCAGTCGAACTGATACGACGTCCAAAACCTCCATACAAAAGAAAAAAGGTGACACCTCGCTTATAAAATATAAAAGGAAGTCCAGTAACTTTGATATTACATAACATATCGATGGTGAAGATTCACAACCTCCTATGTCAATTAAAAAAAAAAATTATTTCTAACGTGTTTTTAAAATATTTATGCATCAATTGCTCAATCGCCTATATTGTTATTTTCAGTGAGAGACCGTTAGAAGCAGCAACATCCAAACCCTCTAAACGTGTCGTACAATGTCGCCGCTATCCAATAGCCAGCAGATCGGTGCGGCTTACTGCATGCAACTGTAAAAATGTATGAAAAAACTGAAAACAGGCGACACTAGGCAATATGTAGCATGCCTCTCCACAGTCACCTCGTGCTCGTACCAACGTTTGGAAACGGACGTGTTGGCGGGGTGGCTCAAAGTAAAAACCCTCTCCGATGACGTGCGCTGGCAGACCAGCTCAGCTGTCGGGAGTAGTGGGTTGAGTAGAACACGGCAGTCATCGGCCTCCTCCATTCACGTACAACGAAGGAATCGCACGTCTGCCCGGTACACAAAAGCAAGAAACAAAAGTGAAATAAACTACCGGTGAAAAGATAGAGATAAAAGAGAACGCTAGTGGTGACGACGAACGTCAAACTCCCAAAAGACGAAATCGATACAAAATCCCGTGAAGGGATACAGGGCTGCATCAGTCAAACTACTAATTGGCACAGGGCCGCAAATATAAATAGAACGGTAATACCGTCCAATCAGGACAGATCCTTTTCCCTCTCAGATACAGAGCCTTCAGATGACGAACGGCTCTAGCTACGGGCCCCAGATGGTATGGGCCCAGCGCGTCTTTACCCTCCCTACCGTGGGACTTCGGGCGCATATTACGAAATCCCCCAAATTAACCAATAGTTCACATCAGAGGGAGGGAGAGGAAGAGAAAAAATGATAGGCCTAGCCCCTCATATTAAATCCAGGTCGAGAAACAGCCTAATATTCAAATTCAAATTTTGTTTATATTTATTATTCAATTTTTTTTTTTTATTTTTTTTTTATTTTTTCAAAGTCACGAAATTCCAGTTTGTGTTTTTTTTCTGTTAATTTATATGTAATTATAAATGCCAGAACGAAAATACATATTCGTCATCAGAATACAGTGTCCTTGTTGAAGCTACATATGTGTATGTATGTATGAGTTTAGCAAAAAGAAATAAAATATTTATACATATATGAGAAAATATATGCAACGTTTTGGTTCAATTTTTGCGGAGCATGGCCAAGACCCAACGTCAGGCCGTCGCGCCACGATGATGATAAGCGATTCTTTGTTTTGAATAACCACCTTCATTGTCGTCGTCCTCACTGCTGATCTGTGTCTCAGTTTCTTATGCTACCACCAAGCCAACTCGTTCGAGCTAAACCTACTGACCCCGAGATCGGGCCTATTTGCCCTGCAGACGTTCTATGTTCCTTTCTGTCAGCTTCAGGACACAATGACAAATAAAACCGGAAAATAGAGGGCTACGCCCGCAATCCGAGGGTTTTGTAGTGTCCCATGCCAATAGGAGATGAACTGTCCTACTCTAGGAGATGCTTAACCATTCATGTTAAGACTCCCTCCCTCCTCTCCTACCAATCATTACCCTTTTGAAAATGGTTAACTCCAATTCGCTCTACGGAAAACAATATGCAAGTATGATGTACTCGTAGTACTAGTATGGAGTACAAGAGACCTGTTATGTGCATTTTTTGTATGGATTATATCAAAATGACCAAATCTAAATGAATGTACTACTATTAAATTTTACGTGATTATTACGAAATTTGGAGATATTATTGCACATGGTGTTGATTATCGTCGGCCATCAATATTTTCGACCTCGAATGAGTTTGAGAAATGCAGGTGTGTGCTAACTGTAACTACAGAAATATACTATTATTAACCTATTTTGAGAAGATATCAAAATTCCATAATTTTTTTGTTTTCTGTGCTAGTTGAAAGCCATCTTCCTGTATGTTTTCATATTTCTAAGTGTAACGGTCTCGAAATGGTAAGGGGGGTGGGACAAATTACAATATGATCTCATATTTTCCCCTCTGCCTCTTTTCCCCTTTCTTCGAATTTGATGAAGTCGCCAAAAATGGAATGTACTCTGTAGCACCTTTCTCGTGATACCCCACTTGCCCATATCAGATGAAAAAAAATGTTGACCTTAATTTCCCCTCTATGGGAACCTCCCCTTAAAGCAGCAACCCAGCTACCTCCCCCCTTAAACTTCTCTAGCCTACCACTCCTATACCACCAATCTGCACCCTTGCAGAAAAGGTTAACTCCAATTCACTTTACGAAAAACAATATTCAAGTGTGCAGTACTATTGTACAATAGTATTTAGCCGGTTATGTGCATTTTTTGTATGAATGGCATCAAAATCTCAAAATTTAAGTGAATGTACTATTATTAAATATTATGTGATTGTTATGAAACTAGGGGCGACCGGTAGCGCAATGTGTTGAGGCATCAGTCTCATGTTTGACTACTGGCGTTTCGGGTTCGAATCCCGTCCACGACGACGTTCGTGGCCATGGATGTGCAGGAGGTGCATGCTGGCAACTGCATTCTCCGAAACCAATTTATGCCAACGAAACGTCAACTGGGCCACATGGAACAGTTGACGCGCTATGCCCCACAAGGGGTTAGGGCAATTGAGAGAGAGAGAGAGAATATTTTTGACCTCGGGTGCGCGTAACGGGTGCAGGGGTGTGCTAACTGCAACTATAGAAATGTACTATTATTAACCTTTTCTGAAGAAATTTCAAAATTCTAGAAATCTAGGTTTTCTACGCTAGTAAAATGGCGCTTTTCTGTAAATTTTCATATTTCTAAGTATAACGGTCTCGAAATGCAAGGGGGGGGGGGACAAACTCGGATGACATATTTTCCCCTCTCCCTCTTTTCCCGTTTCTTCAAATTTGAAAAAATTCCAAAAATGGAATGTACTCGACGGTACCTTTCTTATGATACCCCACTTGCCTGTACCAAACGAAAAAAAATTTCGACCTTCATTTCCCCTCTATGGGGACCTCCCCTTAAAGTTGACCTATTACGACGATTCGCTTTCTCCGGTGAATTATAGTAATTCTACATATTCCTACAAAATTTCATGTATGTAGCTTTAGCCGTTCGTGAGATATTCCATGGATAGACGGACAGACGGACAGACAGACACTCGACCGATTTCATAAGGGTTTTGTTTTTAATACAAAACCCTAAAAAAAGAACCGATACAAGCTCACCTGGAGCCCCGCGCTTTTGTAGGAGCCCTTCTATCCGGTCTATGGGGCAGAGTGATGGGCACGTGGGGGTGATAGCCTCACGATGCCGTCCTCCTTTCCACCCTTCCGCAAATAGTGAAAAAAAAAACACACACTCCCGAGAAGATCGCACCGTTTTTTTTCCGTTTGATTACTTTCACTCGCACATCTACCGTTTATTCAGCGAAACTAGCTCAAAAAAAACGGAATTTCCACGACAATTTGACGAAAATATCACGCTCGAAAATATTCCCGAGATAAATGGTAGCTCCTGGTTCTATTAACGAAACCAAAAAAAAAAACTCAGCTTCCATTGAAATCTGTAGGCCGGCTTGATACTTTCCACCTACGCAACGAAAAAAAAAACCAAAAAACTTCCCGCTCCAGACAGTCGTGCGTGGGCGAACCAAAATCCAATTCAATTTTTAAAAAGTGCCAATCCGCGCGACTTTTTGCTATCAATATGTTTCGGGCGACCCGTATCCAACGTCTCCCACAAGCTTCCTCACTGTACTGTCCTGCTTTCCACTTTCATCGAAAACAACGGATCTCATCCCAAGACCGGTTTTCGACTCTACCTTCTATCGTTTGTATGCATGTTATCATAATTTTCTGCATCTTGACCATTTTTATCAGTTGTAACTGCATCCCCACCCACTATCATAATAATTTCGGGTACGGTGACTCGAAGAATTAAATGGACAAGATGCAGGAAATTTTGACACCAATAACGTACTATATGTGTACATATATCCGTACGTCACATGTGTTGATATACGTATGTATATATTTGCATAACGGTAAATATTACCTTACACACCTTTGGGTCCGTTGTGATACCGCCAAAGTCACCTACTTAAACCTAGGCAACAAACCAGCCTGTGCATGCAATATAGCGATTGAGCTGCGTTACACTCACATATTTCCGCCCGTTCCCGGAAAAAACAGGAACCCAGAAATTTCCTCCGCCTCACGGCCAGGGCCGGACAATGACAAAGAAGATGGAGAACGCTCTCCTCCTCATCCACGTCATCACAACTCCTGCAAAAGTCATTGTGAGGAATAAGAAGCCTCCAAGCAAGTTCTCCTATAGGACAGTGCCCCGTAATAACCCCCACAACTCTGCCAATGTGTTTCCTGTTCAGTGAAAGCAGTGTGGCGGAGCGACTAGGGTCAAGTTTCGGCCAAATCGACTTCGTTGTTTGGCACGTATCGCCGTTTAACCATCTCATGTTCGCCCTGTTAACCGCGGTGGTCTTGATGACAAGTTTACACGATGAGGCAGGCATTTTGATGTTTACACGGTCCCCCACCATAACTCCGTTTGCCCCCTCCCGAGCCAGCTCATCCGCCTCGCGGTTGACTGCGAAGTCACAGTGGCTCGGTATCCAGCAGAGCGTAATGTTCAAGAAACCACCCATCTCCTTGAGGGCTAAACGACAGTTCGCGATGGTTTTTGATGTGGTCAGGACGGATTCAAGTGATCGAATTGCAGCCTAACTGTCCGTGTAAATAGTAACGTCCCTCGTGGTCACAACATGATTTCCCAGCCATGTCAGAGCTTCCAGGATTGCCGAAATCTCCGCCTGCAGGACACTACAGGAGTCGGGAAGACGTAATGACAAGTTAATTCCCAATCCCTCCGAATAGATACCAGCCCAACTCCGCCGTCGGTCCTAGAGCCATCCGTGAAGATGACCATGGAGTCGGTGGTCATGAGCGTGTTAACACCCCATAGATCCCTCGACGGAATCAAGCTGGTATGGTTCCGGCCAAAAACGTATTTTGCACAAGCATAATCAGTCTCCGCAGGGAGATCTAAGTTGCCCAGTATAGTCGAGTGTTCACAACTCAACGTGCGCCAGTGGCCAGTTTCGCGAAAGCGTAAAGCCGTGTTAGCCGCCAGCTGTTCGCCGCAAATATCCAGAGGTAACAAGCCAAGCACCATGTCCAATCCGGCTGACGGAGCTGTTCTAAAGGCCCCCGTTATAGCCAGCGCCGCTAGCCTTTGTACCTTACTCAGTAGGTTACAATAGGCCGCTACTCGGAGTGCCGTCCACCACACACTAATTCCGTGCAGTAGTATAGGATGTACGACAGCTGTGCATATCCAATAAACAGCTTTAGGTTGCAGGCCCCAGTTCTTACCTATGGCCTTTTTGCACGAGTAGAGGGCAACAGTAGCTTTCTTGGCCCGCTCTTCACTGTTAGGCTTCCACCTTAGTTTCCTGTCAAAAATGAGACCAAGGAACTTGGCTTTGTTGGTGAAGACCAGTTTAATGCCCTCCAGTGTGGGAGGTCCAATAGGAGGAATCGCGCGTCTTCTAGTGAAGAGCACAAGCTCCGTCTTAGCCGGGTTAATTCCAAATCCGCAGAGGCTAGCCCACTATGTTAGAATAGAAAGGGCATTCTGCAGTAACCCGCTAAGGACATCAGGAAACTTACCTGTGACAGCGATAGCAACGTCATCTGCATACGCAATAACTTTGCACCCAACCTCTTCCAGTTTTAGAAGCAGTCTGTTGATCCCTACATTCCAAAGAAGTGGAGACAGTATTCCCCTTGCGGGGTTCCTCTACAGACATCCCTACAAACCGACGATGTACCTAGGGTAGCGTGTATGCGCCGAGATGTTAGCATTATTTTAACGAGTTTGCAAAGCGACTCATCAACCTGGAGACCCAGAAGTGTCTCAATAATCGCACTAGGGTCCGTTTTCTCAATGTCTGATTAAAATTTAAACTCCAGTTAAACAGACATTGAACGTACCCATCTGTCAAATTTTACAGGGAAAACAACAACAAATTTTATCTCGAGTTTAAATTTTAACTGGACATTGAGAAAACGGGCGTAGGTCTAATATTATTGAAAGCACCCTCGATATCCAGGAATGCAACCATTGTATTGTGTATTCCTTTTGATCAAGAGATTTCTCAATATGACAGACTAAGGAGTGCAGAGTCGTGTCCACCGACTTACCTTTCCAATAGGCATGTTGCGACGTGGACAAAAGCAGTGGCGGGATAGTATCCCGCAAATGGATGTCAACCAGTCTCTCCAATACTTTCAGCATAGTTGAAGAGAGACTAATTGGTCGGAGATCGTTTGGGCGCGCGTGCGAACCTCTACCCGTTTTCGGGATAAAGATCACCCGCACTTCCCTCCAAATGCGAGGAACGTACACCAGCTCCAGGCAGTCCCTTAGGATACACTCTATCCAAAAATATACGATATTCATGCTGCTGCAAGTCCGCAGGAATGCTACCATCGGGTCCAGCCGACTTATAAGGTTCAAAGCTGGAGATTGCCCACACAATCTTCTCCCGAGATAGAATGGATGCACTATCACATGGCGCTATGTGACAAGTTAAGGGGTCCCTCAGCGGGGCCGCAACCGAACTTCCAGGGAAATGTGTGTCGAGTAGACACATGATGGTTTCCTCGCTCGAAGACGTCCAAGAAACGTCTCCCTTTTGAAGAAAATTTGGCATAGATGGATTTGACGCTAGGATTTTCCGAAATCGAGAGGTTTCGCAGGATCCTTGGATACGTTCGCAGAAGCTTCTCCATGCATTGCGTTTGGCTCCTCTTAATTCTTTCTTGAAAGAGTTCAGATGTTTTTTATATGAGTGTCAATCCGATTCCAGCCTTGATGCCTTCGCCTTAGTAAAGCTTCTTCTACACACAGCCCTAAGTTCGGAGATCCTAGTACTCCACCAGGCTGTTTTTTTCTTTCCTGCATGTGAGGTAACCGGACATAATGAAGACACCGCTGCCTTCATAGCATCCGTGAAAGTATTTACCATATCATCCAGCTCCCGTTCGCTGCAGGGCTGACCTGGTAGTGGAGGTAGCCCTTCATAAAGAACATCACAATACTTAGGCCAGTTAGTCTTTCTGCGATTGGGTTGGGTTGAATTGCTTCAACACGCTGGGTGAGACTGAACTGGAGGTATCGATGATCAGAGAAGGAGTGTTTCGACGACACTCTCCAGTCTCTGATAAGGTGGATGATGTCATCCGACGCCAGAGAGATGACTAGGACCTTCTGTCTGGCTTTTGTTATAAAAGTAGGCTCGCGGCCCACATTGCAGAATAAGAGATTAGTTCCCATAATGTATTCGAGAAGAGATTCTCCGCGCTCATTGATGTCCGAGCTGCCCCAGACATCGTGATGCGCATTTGAATCGCAGCCAAGAATCATGCTGATTTTCGATGTCCGCGCTGCCGCAATGGCATCTCTAAGATTGGGTGCAGGAAACGTGCCCACACTGTCATGCGGAATGTAAGCAGATGCAACCCAATACACCTTACCTTTGAGCTCCAGGTAGACTAACACAGAGTCTTTGTCGTTGTAAGTTGAGAGTAGGAAGGCCTTGATGGTTTTCCTAACGAGAATGCAAGACCGTGGTCTACCCTGGCCTTTAATATAGAAAATGATGTAATCAGGAGACCCCAGACCTCTAACGAGATCGTCCACTACCCAAGGTTACTGAATTAATGCGATATCTTCTTCACCGCGTGCCAGATGAAGAAGAATGGCAGCCGAGGCTGCTTTCGAATGGTGAAGGCTTATTTGTAGAAACCTTACCATTACGTATGCCGTTCAACTACCGTAACTGTAGTAATGGAGACCGGAGGACGAGGGATGGTATGGCCGTGCAGGCCTAAAGGCACCAAGTGTCGAAAAACCACTCTCCGATGACCACCCATGACGTGCGCTGGCAGACCAGCTCAGCTGTCGGGAGTAGTGGGGTGGGTAGTTCACGGCAGTCATCGGCCTCCTCCATTGTCGTACAATAATATATTCGCACGTCTGCCCGATCAAAAAAATAAAACAACCTAAAACCCGCAATCAACAAAAAAAAAATATAGCAAAAAAAAAACGAGAAAATTTAATAGGGGTGCCTACGCACCACACTCCCTAAAATTCCAAAACAACAAAGTCCCGTGCAGGGACGAGGGGCTGGATCAGCCAATCTACGAAAGTTGGCATCAAGGCCAACAATATATACTCAAGAGGGAAAACCGTCCAATCAGGACAGTTCCCTTTCCCCTCCAGGTTGCACGAGCCTAAGGTGGTGTTCGGCTCTTAATGTGGGCACCATGATGGTACGGGCCCGGCGCATCAGTACCCTCCCTACCGTGGGTTTCGGGCGCCATTTAAATTTGAAACCCACAAGCAAATTTAATAATAAACAATAGAGAGAGAGAAGGGAGAGGGAGGAAATTAAGCTATTGTATCTAGCACCTCATCACGAATTCATTGGTGCACTGTATTTAAGCCAATTCATGAGATATTCATTTATTTACTAAATATATGTATTTTTTTGTTTTTTCTTTATTTTTTTTATTTATTTATATATATATTTTTTTTTTTTTAATCCATTAAATCAATTGATATTATTTCACTTTTTTCCGTTCCTCATTTTTTTCGCCAATTCTTGATCGTTCTGTCAAGCAGAAAAAAAATTTGCGGCAAATCACAATCGTGATTATCTTAAAATAAAATATTTCGTATTTTTATCAGATCAAATTAATCTTACAAAAAGAAAAAAAAAGGTTTAAATTCTTTTTCGAATTTAAGTAAACGTACGTTGCTTGTATCAATAGCTTTTGTATTGAATAACATTATCATACTTTAGCTAAACTCATTTTAGGCATATTTTACAAATACCTATTTAAGAAAGCATTCAATATCGCGAAAAATTACACGGGCAGCAGTGGGTGACCTATTCATTAATCCTATTGCGACAGGATAAAGATACAGAGCTTAATCCACGAATAAGATGATTTATACGAATATGTCGAGAATTGTTGGTCATGCACACATGCAAAACGCCTGCTCCTATCACTTATTCTATTTGCAGAAAGTTCGGAAACGAAGTGTAAAATACATTCCGTAACTGTTGTCATGTTTTATCTCTTGCAGCAACACAAGGTAAATTTGAGCGAAAAATAGTCTGAAAATTTAAAGATATATAATTAGCTCAATTTTAATTTCTAGTTCCAAACACATTGAGACGCATTTCCAAACTCATAATATGATGTCACCCAATCTCATTAAATGTCATTTTGAATACTCATCGTTACAAAGATTTTTATATTCCGCTAGGTATTTATCCCTAAACAACCTTGTTGGTGTATCTAATCTGTGGGAGTGATACGAGTGGAAAAACTTCATATACCTATATGTATGTAAAATCTCAGTGGAAAATTGACAACGACCAGAAAAGCTGGCATCTTATCAAAAATTACATCTAAACCGACTATATAAAGCGCAAACTAATAATGATGCATGTAAAATGCAGCCACCTTCCTAATTGAGAAGGATCTCAAGGAACAAATTTTTGTTAGTTTTTTCCTCTTAGTGTACCCGAAAAGAGGTACTAGATCAGATCGAACGTCACTTAGTTTGTATTAGTTTCCACAAAAAAGGGTCGTCATATACATGGCGATATCGCTTGGAATCGATTTCTTCTTCTCATCACAGCTATGAATATTTATCGCGCCGGTTAAACATGTATGTGTACTCTTCTGATTGGTTTGTTCAGAAATACCGCTACCGGTCTCAAGTTTAATCGTTGATTTAATATCAATGTCGTCCGAATTTTGTGTCACCTCAGTGGAGGCAGCTTGTGACGTGGAACTGGAGGTGGCGGCATTTATTTTGGGGCTCAACATTGGGCTCCTTCACTGGTCCCGGTGGCACCCGCAGATGCACACGAGTTGCACACAAATTTTTTCGAACCCTCAATACCAGCTAGTCGATCTTGACCATGTTTATTCTCCCAAGCATCTAGCGAACGATTATAATATCGTGGAAAGTCTAAATACGATAAAAATTCGTAGGAACATGGACCGGAGAAAATGCATTCAAGTAGTGAACTGCGTACATACTCGTCTTCCGCAAGCAATTGACAGCTAACATCATCGGGAGTAAGATTTCCCAGAATTGCCACTAAATGCTCCTCTCCATATTCAATATCTGGACTTGTGAAATAATTATGTTTGGCAGTCTCTTCCGGACTGAGAGTAAAATTTGCGTAAATTCACACAGCCAAAACAAATGTGCCTACTTACTTGAGACTCCCGCACTAGTGGCGAAGCCCTCCACACACTGACACTCGTATAGTTTATTTACGAATTCTAACTCTAAACTAAAAATTCACATTTTCCCTGTATGGTGCTGTCGGCTGTCGTCACTCATTCGCATACATCTATCCTTTCCTATGTCGACACGGCATGGAGCCACAAGCCCGCCTCGCGCGACCCCACCGCTCCCTCGCAAGAACCTTGCGTGCGTGCGTGCGGCGCGCGATGTGTTTTTTTACATAAAAAAACCTCAGACACGCCTGCGAAAAAGAAAGATCGCGCCGTTCAACTGTTTTGCGGGACTCCGCACGATTGCGTACACGCGCAGATACAATTTTCACGGCCGGCACACGTTGTTTTGACACACCCACGGGGCCCTCAATTTCGTGACAAAAACACAATTTTTCCAACCCGCTCCCGTTGCTGGCTCCGCGCGATCGTATCCTTTTGGGGGATTTTTGGAAGGGGGGGGGGATTACATCGGGGTTCTAGGGTGTCTCGCGTCTAGAGTCTGCGACACACTCAGCAAAAAGAAGGAAACTGCAGGCTCGCTTCTATTCGCGGCAACCAACAACCAAACGAATCGAGACAGCAGCGATGGCGACAGCCCGTCGAGTTGTTCTGGGGATACGGGGCTTTTCTCACGAGGAAGCGACACGCGCGCGCGACCCACAAATCTCGCTTTATCTCAAAAAAATTCCACGAACGACCGAAACGCGCTTCCTTTTTTTTATGTTTAAAACAAATTCACACACGACGGTTGACGACGTTGCGAACCGTACGTAAAAATAAAGAAAAGCAAAAAAAAACAAAAAATCTCCAAATCGGCCGTCCTTGGTTACTCCACGCGAACGACTCCCTCACGTTTTTTCAATTCGCCTCTTCTTCCGGCTTTTCGGAACCTCTCCCGCGCGAAGTTGTTGCCGATCGCGAACTCGGCGAATTGGTGATGCCCTATTACCTGCTCGACGTATCTAATTTGCTTATTTATTGGCGGGACTATCTGGATTTTGAAAATTCATAGTTGGATGTGCTAAATGACGTTGTTTGGTACAATGGTATCAATGGTGGTGCTGAAGAGAATTTTGTTCCTCTGAGTGCTGGTAGATAAATTTTTGAAGCTATCGGATCTGTGAAAATCGAATTACCTGTGATCAATTTTCCACGGCAAAATATGGAACAAATTCACTAAACTCCACCATTGCCTTATTACATAACGTCCTCCCCCTCCGTGTCGGATCCAAGGAAGTCATGCACCAAAGATGGCTGGGAGGTGTCATCCAGTGCAGCTAGATCGGAGCCTAGTGAAACGCAATCATCGTCCGTGTCCTCCTTGGCGGAGATCGACACTTTGAAGGTAGTGGATTCGGCTTGATTCGCATCCTCCTCCATGGGCATGGGTTCTGGCTTGCGTGCCTTTTCAAGTCGCTCTTATATATGCGGAGCTTGATCTTTACAAAACCGAGCATAACAACTCCGCCCAATTTAGTTAGAGGAGCCAATGACTCTCTATTTATGAGTAGGATAGCACACCTACACTCTTTAACCGGGTCCTCCAACTTGACGATACGCCAGTCCTCAGTTTATATATAGGGGCACCCTATTAAATCTTCGCCCCGGGCGCCAAATTTTTTTCGTACGGCTCTGTTCGGAGATCGTCTAAAACCTTCACGACATCATCAGCTCAATGTATCCTGAAAACTGTGAATTCATCAACGTCTCAAAGCAAAATACAGAAAACGAAAACAAAGGAAAATACACAAAAACACAACCCCAATTAGTACGGTTCATTGGGTGTTCAGCAGACAAAAAAGAATAGAGGTAGACAAACATAAAGGATGTTCCGTGAACTCCCTGACAGAATACAATCATTAATCGATAATTAATGTTCGATGGGAAAAAACAGTTGTACAATTAAGAAGAATTCCCAAAAAGGTGGATATTCGAAAGTCTGCATTATACGATATTTGTAAAGTATTCCAGGGACCGTAGACACACAAAATAAAGGACCCTTTGACATATTCAATAAAACAGCAACAATTTGATTTTTTTTTATTTTTATTCATACGAATTATATTACAAACAAAAGACAATTCTCTCCCTCTCCGACTCTGGTCACTTCATTAAAATTGCAGTAAAAAAAATATTACAAACGACAAATTGGTAACATATAACTTAATTAAGCTTATCAATAATTATTTTTTATTACATACAAAAAAAATATACATTAAAATTGTTAATAAACATATTAAAAGACTGTCCGAACATAACACAGTTTTAAATCGATTACATAATGTTAAAACTAGGAGCGAAAAAAAACAGGACTAGTTTCTTAATTGGTTACAGAAAAAAGTTCTAACCTTTTTTAAGTCGTTGTGGTAATTTTTATTTTGTGGAAAATAAAACAGTCAAATAGTGACAGAAAAGGAGTACAAATATCAAATATAAAATCAAAGTCCTTGAGAGTCCACTGTAAAAGTGAAAATCAATTATCTTAAGTCGTAGTGTAATAGGCACTAGTTTACAGAGACATCTGTATAAACAAATATTATTATTGTGAAGTAGTGACTTAAATTTTAATACTAATTGAAAACTATTTACAAAATTGTTCAAGAATAAGCGAAAATGTCATTTATTGTACATAACAGTAATAGACAAAGGCATGGTATTGTTTTTTTTCTTCGTGCAGCAATGGTTATACTCGTATTAACTGATTTCACCTCATTCGTGAGCGATTGTATGGCTGTGAATCTAACAATAATAAAATTCAAAACACACTGGCCACGTAAGGCACGTACCTATAACACTACTTTTTCTTAGGATATTTAACATTTTTTCTCTGATTTTTCCAGAACATTTTATTTTAAATTCTTTTTTTTTTTTCTTAAAGTCTAATAGTGTTCTATTATTATTATTATTTAATATATATTTTACAATAATGGCGGTTTAGGTCCTAAAAAATAAATATAAATTTAAAATCATTTGATCCCTTACGACTTAAACAAAAACAAAACTCTTAATCGGCTTAATCTAGTGGCAGGTTTTTTTTATTTCGTACATACGAGTACGTTCAGTATATTTAATTGATGCGTAGTAGATCTACAGGTATTGAGTGCTTACATAGTTGATAGGATGTGGAGTGTGAACATCATACAAAAACTGAAAGGTAAAAATATTTTTAAAGGAATGAAGTAATACATAACGATAGGTGGAGTGAGGGCGATATTCCCGGATATGGTATGTGATAAGTTGCGTAAATCAAAAGTATTGGGTTGGCAACTAAGTACTTTCGGTTTTGTAGTATAAAATAAAACACTTTTTTTTAACAAAGAATAGTTTTTAATCAATTATATATTTTCCATTTTGCTCAATGACCTTTTGCCATCTTTCTTTCAGCTGCATGATTCCGCGCTCATAAAATTTCTGGTCCTTATCAGCAAAAAACTGAACCAAGTGCGAGTGAAGGTCATCTTCATTTGTGAAAGCTTTACCATTCAAAAAATTCTGCAAACTTCGAAATAAATGGTAATCAGATGGTGCCAGATCAGGGCTGTATGGGGGATGTGGCATCACTTCCCAGCCAAGCTCCAATAGTTTCCCACGAGTTGCCAAAGATGTGTGAGGCCTTGCATTATCATGGTGGAACACTACACCTTTCCGATTTGACAATTCTGGCCGTTTTTCTTTGATTGCTTCATCCAGTTTCATTAGTTGTTGACAGTAAACATCAGAATTGATCGTTCGGTTCCTTGAAAGCAGCTCAAAAAACACAACACCTTTGTAATCCCACCAAACTGACAGCATGATCTTTTTTGGATGCAATTCAGCTTTCGATGTGGTTTGTGCTGGTTCATCGTGTTTGCTCCATGATCGTTTTCGAACTTTGTTACTGTACAGGACCCATTTTTCATCACCAGTGATGATTCTTTTTAAGAAAGGGTCGGTTTCATTTCGTTTAAGGTGCATATCGCAACAGTTGATTCTTTGTGTTAAATGAATTTCTTTCAATTCGTGAGGTACCCAAATATCAAGCTTCTTAACTAGCCCAAGACATTTTAAATGTTTTTCAATTGTTGTGTGCGATACATGTAGCCTCTTCGCAACCTCTCGAACAGTTATATGACGATCCTCTTCAATTATGACTTTGATTTGGTCATCATCAACTTCAGTAGGCCGACCAGAACGTTGCTCATCTTTGAGGGAAAAATCTCCAGAACGGAATTTCTTATACCAATTCTGACACGTGCGCTCTGTTAAGTAATCAGCACCATAAACTTCACATATCTCTTTGTGAGCCGCAGCAGCTTTCTTTCCTTTACGGAAATAAAAAAGTATTGTAAAATATGCCGAAAATGTTCGCTTCTGCACTCCATTTAAAATTAACCCGCAACTAATAGCTTTAATAAAAATCACGCACTACTTGCTTCTAAAGTTACGTCAATGTGACAAGTATCACGTGACAAACGGCAAAGTACAGCACTAACATATGTTATACAAAAAATAAAGCAACGCTATCTATCAATGAAAAGCGAAAGTACTTAGTTGCCAACCCAATATAAAATGTATGAAACGGGTGGGCGCAAGAATCTTTGCTGGTGGTTGGTATTTTCTTGGTTTGAGAGGCTTCTTTAGGTCGATGGTGTTCAGGAAGAAGCCGGTAAACTATAAGACTATCTTCTTCAGTTCAGAGAAAACACGACCTACAGAAAGTATTGATTACAGATGTTCAAGAAAACGCAAAAACCTACTCGGGTGCCAAATCGAAATCAAAAGTGTAGGTACCGAGCGACGAATCGAGGCGACAACTAGAAGTGGCCAATGAGATGGAAAAACGGAAACTGAAAAGTACAGATTGGAGATTTGAAAATTCAAATTTTCAAAATTTAAACGAAAATCAAATTTCCGAAATCAAATTTACACACACAAATAGAGGCAATATTTCAGGAATGGCACAGTAAATGGGTGGCGCGATTTAAATGTTGGAAGTAAAAATAGTTGAATAGAAGTCGTAACTTTACAATGTAATGGGACCAATGGAGACCAAATCAATAGGACATACAAGATACGTCGTAACGTTCATTGACGATTTTCCAAGAAAGTTTTCGTATACATACTTCTTAAAAGCAAAATCGGAAGTAATGAACACATTTATTGATTTTGAAGTCTTTATTGAAAATCAAACGAGCAGACAAATTAAAATTTTTCGAACTGATAACGGAAATAAATACTGTTCCAACGAGTTTAGGAAATTCTGCAAAATATATGGTATTCAACATCAGCTAACGTTTATACACCCCAACAAAATGGTGTAGCAGAACGCATGAACCGTACTCTAGTTTAAAAGGCCAAATACTTACTGTTCGATGCATATCTGCCTAAATATTACTGAGCATCACCATTGCGGGTTACACCATTGCCCCGTCTCCCATATAAAACACACCCTGTATGAACATAAGATATGAAATCATTCTTTTATCAACAGAATAAGAAGCAACCACATTTTTAAATAACAAGAAATATATCCCACATAAAGATAACATGTAAACGAATTAGTAAGAACGTATTCCGGATAAGAATATATCTATATAGTATAGTAAATACTGGACTACGTACAACCTAGAAGGATTTTTTCTTAGTAGTACGGAGCAACTGGCAACATCTCCATTATTTGTATTACACTTTAAGAAATGGTTTAAATAAAAAATTATAAATTTATTATTATTATTTTATATTTATTCTAAAACGTTACATCACAAACGTAACTTGCGCGTCGCATAAAAAAACATCGGATGCAATATTTTTCGGGAAGACAGTTGACATTTCGAAATTGAAAATATACGGGTCGCGAATGATGGTTCATATTCCGAAAAAAAAAACGGAAAAAAATGGGACAAAAAATCGGAGGAAATGGTGTTCGTCGGTTATGATCCCAATACAAAGGGATATCGTTGTATAAATCTAAAGAGCCATAAACTGAGAGTAAGCCGTGATGTATTTTTTTACGAGAATATTATGAACTCCACAGTGAAAATAAATGATGAAATAATACGTGAAAATGAAGCGGAATTACGGACAATTCTGTCTCAGCGTGGTGTTCGAACATTAAAAAATCAATTGGTGCAGTTATTTTGATCATTAAAGCTGGCAATTCGCCTAACAACAATGAAGTCATTTATGTTGAGAGATCATCAATAACCAATTCCAACCCCCTAGATGCAGGAGAGTATCTCGATTCATCTCAGCATGAAATAGGTGACGAAGAAGAGGCTAATGATACGATTAGAGACGACAATTTAAGGAACGAAAGCGATCAACCTCTCTCACCTCTGTATTTCACATTGGCAGTTCATTTTGCTTTTTTGCTCTTGCAATTTATCATTAAGCCTACTAATTTGCCTCCCCTAGTGCGCTAGTGTGTGTTAGTTCGGTCCCTTGAGTGCTCGACTTCGTGTAGCCGTACCTGTGTCGCCGTCGCAGCGCTCTCTAGAGACGCTTTTTACCTTTTTCTTAGACTGCTGCACTTTTCCTGTCAAACAAGAAAATACTTTCATTTAAATTTACACTGACTGCGCATGCGCTAGTGAAATACGCAATAACTATCTTTTGTAAAAGCTCTGATTCCCGTCTGGTATAAAGTGTAATACTACTTTCTAGTGCATTCGAACTGTGTTACAGTGGTCTCGCTGTCTCATTTTTGTGAAAGGCTGGTGCGTGTCTTAGATAAAGTGCTATACTACACTTTACTGCTTTCTAACTTTTCTTCAGTGGTAGTGTAATAAATGACTTTTCTGATGGTCTATTCGGATTGTTAATTGGCAAATATTTTTCTTAAAATCTTTGTCACATAAGAATTCGAATTTTACATCAGGAATTTTTCAAGAGCGACAACTCTGTCATTATATCATACTGCGGGTCGTCGACATTTGCAAACAGTATATTCTAATAGGACATCTATGTGCCCTTTTAAAATGTACTGTTTGATCGGATGTCATCGACCTGGCTTTGTGATGTGATAGAAAAGCGGGTAGCGATATTCCTTCTCGCTCCGACATCTAAGTCGAGTTTTATGCAAACGGAGAATTCCATTGCCTGGAACTCGATTGGCGAGAAATTTCAGCCGATGCTGTGCTGAATCGAGGGCTGCGACCTTTCGAGAGGGAGATAGCTCGGGAGTCTACTATCACCCGTGATAGCCGTCACATCGGCACACCATCGCCAGGACGTGCGAGTTTTTTTTTGAGAGGTCGACTTTGAGCCGTACAATAAGACCCATCGATACTCGTATACTTCAACGGATATAGCCGTCCCACCGGTAAATCCATCGCCGTTGCGCGTTTTGATATTTCGGGCGGCGGAGTTTAATTTAGTAGTGTCTTACCCGGGTGCAATAAATTAGTATTACAGAAGAAAGACAAAGAGCGTCCATCCGTTTAAAGGCGTAAGATCTGTAACGGGTGCCTAACGACTGGGTCGACCGGTCCCTGGCGGTGCACTCAGTTGCAGGTGAGTCGAGCGAAATTATTCCCACTCTCGAAATTCCAATTGGACTTCCGGGAGTCGGAAAGTCAGTGGACGAGTAGAATTTCAACGTGGCGACCGACTGCAAAGGCAGAAAAGAAAAAACGAATTAGCGAAACGGGTGGGACTCTAGGTACGTATAAAACCGCAAGAATGTGCCCAGGCACATACGCCGGTGGAAAAAGAAAACGAAATGAAAAGAAAACGTTTTTGTTTTTGCATATTTCTGGGCTGTCGCCACCGATAGCGAACAGCCGCCACCAATATTTGGCTTTCAATCAGGTATTTTAGATTAAGTTGCACTTGAGTAGGGTGGTCGCGCGAGGGGTTTTTTTGAGTGTCAGCTGGACAATCGTGGCAAATATAATAATGCCACTCTGTGTTTTCGTACCTAGCCGGCAACAACAGATACATTTGTTAAGAGCATCATTATAATTCGTCTTCCATTCGTATCGTTTAGAAATGAAACAAAAGACCCACAGTAACTGATGACCGTGGCTTAATTTTAGTATGCGCGAAGTACAAAGAGGATAACAAGATTTCAGGTTGCATATACCTATACATATAATAATTACGTGCATATCTGGGGGGCAAAAACTCCTCTTCCATAGTCCTCCGCGTGGGCGCCCCCTGGAACGGCAGTGGTCACAGACCATTGCCAACCAACGTCAAGCCGCCAGTGATGGCGGTGCGATGATTTGGTTGAGGTACCCCTGTGGTGTGGGGTGTGAAAAAAAATACCACGGCCTTTCCCTTTGAGGGCCTGTCGTTAAAACCGATAATCAAAGGACAGGATGTGTATGCCAGCAACTTGCACTATCCGAAATCTTTATATGCTAACGAAACGTCAACTATGCCTCGGATAAGGACTGACTCAACGGTTACGACTTTTAGCTATCGTACAATGACAAAGATTGGATTCTGGAATGTGCGTACTCTCCTGGACAATGGATCAGAAGGTCCCCAGAACGCACGATTTCTTCAATTAGAGAGTGAATTTCTGAGGTACAAATTAAATATCTTAGGAGTTAGTGAGATAAGATGGTGGAACAGCGGAGAATTCATCTCTCCAACGGGCAGCACTGTAATGTTGTACTCCGGTAAAGCTACCGGTAGTCGTCGTGAGTCAGGTGTGGGGCTCCTTTTAACCAGAGCCGCGCGAAACTGTCTCTTATCCTGGGAACCGGTCTCTGACAGGGTCTTGACCGCCAGGCTCCGGACCAAAATGAGGAACATCTCAATAATACAATGTTATGCCCCTACTGAACCCGACAATGTCTTGGCAAAAGACTCCTTCTACGAAGAACTAAACGCCGTTCAGAGCAGAACACCTAAAGGTGACATTATAATGGTTATGGGTGATTTGAATGCGAAAGTTGGCGCTGATAACTATGGGCTCAGACATGTGATGGGGAGACACGGTCTTGGTGATCGTAATGACAACGGTGAAAGATTTGTGGAGTTTTGCAACTTTCACAGTCTCTTCATCGGTGGTACTATGTTTGAGCATAAGGACCACCACAAAATCAGTTGGTCCTCTGTTGATCGGCGCAGAACACAAAATCAGATCGACCATTTTGCCATTAGTAAAAGATTCAAGAGTTGCCTCCTGGACGTGCGAAACAAGAAGGGTGCCGATATTGGGATGGGAAGAGGCCATTATCTTATGATCGCTAATGTTCGATTGCGGATTGCAGCCGTGCGCCGCCCCAGCGACGAAAGATCCAGGCCCCGCAAATTCAACACCGCTCGACTAAAAAATCCAGCTGTCTTACAACAATATAATGAGCATCTTGCGCAAAAAGCGGCTGAGATAACTAGTCACCCAGATAGTGACATAAACGAAAACTGGGATGCCATAAAAAATGCGTACATTGATAGCGCAAATACTATCCTTGGCCCAAACCCGGATTGCCGGAATAAGCCCTGGATGTCCGACGCTTCATGGCAGCGGATTGTTGAAAGAAAGGAGCTGAAAGTTCGTTTGGCTGCAGCAGCAGACGACAATCGAAGCAGCATCGAACTCCTTTACCGTCAGAAAGCTCGAGAAGTTCAGCGTAGTGTGCGACGCGATAAAAGAGTTTATGCCAATTCTCTTTTAGCGTCAGCAGAAGAAGCCGCTAGAAGTAACAACTTAAACGCCGTATACGGTGTCATCAAGGAGTTTACAGGTGGTCGTAACTCCTGCCAACATCCGGTGAAAGATAGTGATGGAAAGCTACTTATCTTGGAAGAAGATCAAATGAGGCGATGGAAAGAACACTTCGCCGCGGTCTTGAACCGTGTAACCTCTGGTGAAGTTCCCCCTCATATAGATAATTTAGATAACCATCAAAATGTGCGTATACGGTCCACTGCCCCGACTAAAGAGGAAATAGTCACTGCAATTATTGCACTAAAACGAGGAAAGGCCGCTGGACTTGACGGCATCCCTGCCGAACTTTATCAAGCAGCGCCAAGCGTAACTGCCGATTTGCTGCACCCACTTGTTGATAAAGCGTGGAATACAGAGACCTTTCCCACTGAGTGGAAGGAAGGTTTGATCATCAAACTTCCAAAGAAGGGTAGCCTCACAGACTGTAATAATTGGAGAGGCATTTGTGTGCTTCCTGCCGTTGCCAAGATAATAGCTAAAATCGACCTGGAAAGACTAAAGGCCCACTTAGAAAGCACAATTGATGAAGAGCAGGCTGGCTTTCGATCCGGATTCTCCTGTGTCGATCACATTAACACCTTGCGAATCATCATCGAGCAATGCGCTGAATACGATTCTCCGCTTCACTTGCTTTTCATCGATTTCGAAAAGGCTTTCGATAGTGTGAACCGGGATTCTATATGGGCGGCCTTGCGCAGGAGAGGCATCCCTGAGAAGCTTGTAGCTATTATTAAGGCAACCTATGACGGCGCTAAATTGTAATGTACCTCTTGGGAAAATATATGTACATATATATATATATACCTGCATATGTTCGTACATATATATTTATATATGCACATATCTTTTTTATCCTCCCAAATTTCTCACGTCATGGACAATAATTTTTGGTAGTCACTGTATTTTCTATTTTTTTTTGAAATTCGGACGACTACAAAAATGAAAGTTAAAGTGATAAGAAACCGGTCGTGAAACGGGAGAATTCGGGGAGCAGGTAGTTGGTGATAGCTGGACCGTTGGAATTTTTTGGCTGAAAATTGATTTTTTGAGAAGAATGAGGGGAGTCGATATTAATCCGCGTTAGCCGCGGTCGTGTTTTCCCGGGAAGAAGTTTTTTTGTTTTTTAAGATCGTCCTCTAGGGATCTGATCGTGCGAGGAGTCGATGGGAATCGGGTTTTCGTTAGCCCCCGGTTCGAAAAGCGAAGAAGAATTTTTCGGAAAATTATGAGGAATGTGAAGATGCACGAGGATGATTTCTCGCAAGATTGTTTGGCTGGGGTTGCGTGATGGGAAAATTGGATAAGGGAGTTTTTTTGAAAAAAGCGGCTGAAGAGGAGATGGCGCGTAACTGTAATCGCACGATTACTAGATGTATTTAATACGCAAATCCCAACGGGATATTGAATTAGAAGTGTGATCCCTTGTTAGTGAGAGTGTTCGAGTGTTCTTTGTTTGTGTTAGTTAGATGAGTTGCAATCCAGCAACTGTTTAGAAATAAGTCTCTTAGTGAATTACTTTACCATTTCTTATTCTTTTTCTGCTACTAAGGATTAATATTCGTCGTGGTTTTTGGGTGTGGCTGGAGACGAAAGCTCCATTGTGTGGGCGGTGCCCGGATTTAACGGCACACACAAAACTCGAAAGGGTGCAAACCCTTTTCGCGAGTCGGGTAGTGGCAGCGTGCAGGATCACGCTTCAAGTTAAGTGCCCCTCTTTTCCCGCCAAAACTGCGTGCAATCGGATCTGGCGTGTGTGCAAATCCACGGAAGAATGGAGTGATTTTTTTTTTTCGCGAGTGCGTGGGCTAAATTAAAATAATTTGATTGCCTCGACAAGCCGTTATGTTCGTGTGTGTTTCATGTGTCTCGTGACCTGTTTCTGCACCTTAATTTGTCGCAGTATGGATAGTGTGGCTCTCCCACAAGCGTGAGGGCCACCCCGGTATTTTGGGAAAAAAAATAATATTTATATATACATATTTAAAATTTAATATTTATTTAAAATTTAACTAATAATGAGCAGATAAAAAAAAAGATTTTCTGCCTCTCCCTCCTCTCTTTCCCCTTGATACACCAACTTTTGAGAGGGGGTTTCGAATGTTCTTTTGATTGCGCCTGAAACCCGAGGATGGGAGGGCTAGGTCGCGCTGGGCCCCCATAACATCTGGGGCCCCTCATAGAGCCGAACGCCACCGTAGGCTCAGTCGACCTTAAGGAGAGA
The DNA here is from genome assembly GCA_964017055.1 of Chloromyia formosa. Taxonomy (NCBI): domain Eukaryota; kingdom Metazoa; phylum Arthropoda; class Insecta; order Diptera; family Stratiomyidae; genus Chloromyia; species Chloromyia formosa. The sequence goes on from OZ024818.1 coordinate 61,074,541, forward strand.
AGGAGCTGTCCGGATTGGACGGTTTCCTTCTGTGATATATTTTTTTGGCCTTAGTGCCATATTTTGTAGATTGGCTGTTGCAGCCCCTGTCCCTGCACGGGACTTTGTTGTTGTGAGTCTTAGGGAGTTTGGTGCGTAGGCACCCCTATTAGGTTTTCTCGTTTTTTTGCTTGGTTGGTAGTTTATCGCGGGTATAGTAGAGTATTTTGTTTGGATTAACGGGCCGACGTGTGATTGAATGTTGTACGCTGATGGAGGAGGCCAATGGCTACCGTTTTTTTCCCACCCCGCTACTCCCGACAGCTGAGCTGGTCTGCCAGCGCACGTCACGAGTAGGCATTGGAGAGTGGTCTTTCAACACTTTGGTGTTTTCAGGCCTTCACGGCCATCTAAACCCTCGTCCTCCGGTCTCCATCACTACAAATGGCGCCCAACGTGGGGCCCAAAATTTTGCTTTTTCGTCCTTGGACGAAGAGGACCCAACTTCATCTCGGGTCCTCACATATCAGTAGCCCCACCGCACCAGTCCTTAAACTCGTCGGAGTGCTTAGGCACTCCAAATCTTAAGGATTTTGCTTCTCGCACTTTGGCCCAGGCAGACCTTAGGACTGGTGTTCCTTCCCACTCCCTTCCCTTTAAAGTAGCGTTTCCCCTCCTCAAATAGGCACTGATCTGCCTTGTGTTGTCTGCTGGGTACTTCGTACTTAGTGATGTATGCCCTCTTCATTTCCTGAGAATCGCGGATTGTTGATGTTATTTCGATTATCGGACCAGGAAATTAAAAGAATACCGCATCACCTTTGTGTGGCAGATCAGTGATCCTCAAAAATATTTTTTCTGCATTTATTAGCTCGGGTCACCCTCTCAACCAACTTGGAATTTGCAGTCAATGGAACCGGGAATTGCGTGGAATGGGCAGTGGTGCCAGTTCCATGACTAGTTCCTGCGACTGTAAAGGATATCTTGGGCGAAAGTAAGTGATTCGACTAATCCTTTAGTTTTTGAGTCCCATTTATGCCTCCATGACGGATCTATCCTATTCTCCTTCAAGGTCATTATAAAGTCGTAGTGTGTCTGGTTGCTAGTTCGGATGAGCTAGTAGACAGAGAGAGAGAGAGAGAGGAGGAGGGGAGAAAATATTTGAAGTTTATTTGTGATTAGCCTGAAATTAATTACTGCTTTCGTTTTCATTTTCTTTGCTTACAAAGGGAATTCCGAATACGTTTTGGTAATCTATAGTCTCATATTTTTTTTGATCATCGTGGGCCAAATTGTTTCCGTTTTCCTTTTCCTTGCTCACTAAGGAAATTTTGAATACGCTTTGGGGACAATTGCCCTAATTTATAATAGCCATACGCTTTGTACTATATTAATCCATTCAGAAATAGTCTAACGGATATTTCACTTTATTATTGAATTATAATATAAACTGTTAATAATATTTAATTTACTGCTCGAGGAATTTTGAAAGTAGGCCTATTCTAACTGCTATTTGCCATTTAATTAGAATTACGCTAATATATTAATTTATCGGTCAGTACCAACTGAATTTCTATAAGGTACTCCACCACTTTTGGTATTTTGTTACATTGTATAAAGGATACACGTTATTTCTGTATTGGTGATCCGTTATATGGGTGTACTAAGTTCTTGTAATAACTCTGCATTTAGAATCTATATCTTACTGGGTATTCTTATTCTTGCGTCAAACACAATTTCCCTTACTTCATTTATACCATTATTGGATTGTCCTTTTGGGTTAGATCTTGACTTAGATCCCAATTACTGTTCTAATACATTATCAAAGTTAAAATCATGCCGTTAGAACACAGCCCCGAAAGACGGATTCTGGAGGATGTGACAGTGGACGGAGAGGCAAATCGTTGCACTATCTGCAATGTGGCAATGCTTCCCTTTGAGGAACTAGCAAGAACACCGTGTAAACATGACTATCATGAGGCTTGTATAAAAAAATGGCTTAAAAACCGCGATACATGCCCGAACTGCAGAAGACGAGTGGAAGTGGAAGAGCTAGTGCCACGATTTCCTTCTCCTTCTTCGGAACGGGGTGCCAGTCGTCTAAGTCTGAATGCCCAACCTGCTCCACCTAGGGGGGCCATTCCGAAGAGTCAAAGACCAATTACGAGGTCACAAACAAGAAACCAGGCTGAGCCACAGGTGGCTTTGCCGGCTACCGACCAACTAGCTAACACCTCAGAAGGGTCTGTAGCGGCGGTAACTGAGGAAGATCAATTACTGGAGCGTCTAATGCCCCGGTTGGAAACCTTGATTGTTTCAGCCTTACAATCGCAATCTGCGGAATTGAGGGCGCATAATAGTTCAACCGGACGGGCCTCGTTTGGTCGTCCCAATAGTAGGAATACCTCTCCTGCACCACCTAGATCCAGAAATACTTTCCGGAGACCACCCCGTTTCCCTTTTATAGATAATCAAACGGCGCAACCCCGTCCTTCGTTCGGTAACCATTTTAATCGTCCCAGAGAGTCCGCATTCAATCAAGTACCGCAAGGCCAAGCTCGGTCTCCAGAAAAGGTGGCAAACATATTGTCATCTTGGAATCTTAAATTTAGTGGCGAGGATTCCAACATCAGCGTAGATTCCTTCTTATATAGAGTCGAAGCCTTAACACATCAAACCTTGCGAGGAGATTTCGAAGCGCTTTGCAATTGCCTACACGTACTGTTAATAGGGAAAGCCCATCATTGGTATTGGCGCTATCATCGTTCCAACGGGTCATTAGTGTGGGAATCGATTCGGGAATCGCTCCGCGAACAATTTCGAGACCGTTTAACGGATCTCGATATAATACAGAGGATTCGATCTCGGCAACAGCGTCACAACGAGAACTTCGATGCATTCTACGACAGTATTCTTCAACTGACAGATCGCCTAACCCGTCCAATTCCGGAGAGAGAGTTGTTAGAAATTCTCCGTCATAATCTGCGTCCCGAGCATAGGCGTGATTTGCTTCACCAGACGATTTATTCCATCAGAGAACTACGTTCATTCGTCATCAGAACGGAAAACTTCGAAGAAGAAATGAATCGTAGTCGTCCATCGCGTCAATTCGCACGTCCTCACGTATCCGAGATCCATCAGGGTGAAGTGGAACTATTGAATTATGATACGGGGGGTGATTCGCGACAAGATATGTATCCTGATGTCCCCGCTATTGCCGAGCTACCAGTTTCGTTTACCTGCTGGAACTGCAGGGAGAGAGGACACCGACATGACGCCTGTGCCTCAGAGCGTCGAACATTTTGTTACGGTTGCGGCGCCGATAATATTATAAAGCCGCTATGTCCCAAATGCAGTGGGCAAAAAAACCCAGGGAAGAGGATGCAGAACAACAAGGCATCCTCCAAGGGGACTCAATGGGAGGAGATGCCTTAAAGGCTTGCTCGAACACCGATAGTCATCATGAAGATTCACAACCTGATGTAATCCTTTTATCGGATACGATACGATCTGCAAATTTGCCTTTTTACTCGGATGCGACGATTAGGTTACCTCAAGGTTTCCAACGAACTGACTTGTCCTTCCCACCTAATATACACACAGCACTTGTTGGGTCACCTCAATCGGGCCCACCTCCCCTGGCTTGTGTAAACCCCCCTGCTCTAAATACATCCATTTCCGTTACCTTACCACCTACTTCATCGGCCTTACGTCCTCCGACGCGTATAATGGTCTCACGGTCGATTCAAACCGACGCAGAAGGAGATTACTTACCAGCAGAACTAACAACATCTGACACTGCTTCACCACTTCCAAGACATTTCAAGCCTTATCATATTCGCCTCCAAGAATACCAGCAGGCTCGAAGCCGTATTTTCGAATGCGAGGAACTGGCTATTACCAAGGCTAAGCCTAAGAGAGCGACTTTGCGATTGCGGCGCTTTTGGAAGATGGTGAAAGCCTCGCGCCGCCAGTACTGTTCTGCTCTCCTTGTGGATCGACCCGTTGATGACTTTAGGCCATACGCGAAGGTCACCTTGTTCGATGAGGAAGTTGTAGGCCTGATCGATACCGGAGCGTCGGTTTCCTGTGTGTCGGCAGATTTTGCCCGAAAGTTTGTGAAAGAAAATAAGCACCCCTGGAGACGCTTCCAAATGTCTCTTAGCACTGCCGATGGTACTCCACATCATACTCTCGGTCAGGCCACAGGCTCAGTAACATTTCGAGGTCAAGCGAAGACCATGACCTTCCTCATCATTCCTTCGTTGAGCCAGAACCTATATTTAGGGGTAGACTTTGTTAGGACATTCCATCTTGCTTCTGATCTATTTTCTCCAGTGAGCTCCGCCGTACTACCAACCGTTGATGAGTTGTCAGGGGTAGGCGACAATCAACACCTTTTGTCACCTGAACAAGACGCAATCCTCAACGCCGTCATCTCTAATTTCCCTTCCTACTCCAAGGAAGGATTGGGGCGAACCACCATTATAAAGCACACCATCGACGTAGGCAATAATAAGCCTATAAAGCAGCGTCACTTTGCTATTTCGCCCGCGGTTGAAAAACTGCTTTTCGCGGAGTTGGACCGCATGTTGGAGATGGGGGTCATTGAGGAGTCCCAGAGTAGTTGGGCTTCGCCTGTTACAGTGGTTGTCCGACCTGGAAAGGTACGTATGTGCCTTGACGCTCGCAAAGTAAATAGCGTCACCGTGAAGGATGCGTATCCGCTACCGCTCATTGACGGAATCCTCAGTCGGCTGCCTAAAGCCGAATACATAAGCAGTATCGATTTGAAAGATGCCTTTTGGCAAATTCCGCTTGATGAGAATTCGCGAGCGATGACTGCATTCACGGTTCCAGGACGACCACTGTATCAATTCGTGACCATGCCTTTCGGGTTATGCAATGCGCCTCAGACGATGCAACGTCTTATGGATAAAGTTATACCAGCAGACCTTCGTCATCAGGTCTTTGTCTACTTAGACGACCTGTTGGTAGTATCCGAGACGTTTGAGGAGCATTGCATAATACTCCGTAGAGTAGCTCAATGTCTTCGCGATGCGGGACTCACCATTAACGTGGAGAAAAGCCACTTCCTTAGGAAGGAAGTGAAGTATCTGGGCCATATTGTTGGTCATGGAACAATTCAAACTGATCCAGAAAAGGTGGCTGCGATCGAGGATTTTCCGCTCCCTAAGTCGGTACGACAACTTCGACGCTTTTTGGGAGTGTGCGGCTGGTACCGTCGCTTCGTACCGAATTTCTCTGCCGCGACTGCTCCGTTGACTGACATGTTGCGGAAAGGTCGTTCGTTTCTGTGGACAAATGAGGCTCTACACGCATTTAATGCGCTTAAGAAGAGTCTTGCCTCCGCCCCCGTTCTACACAGCCCGGATTTCACCCGTCCATTTTCAATACAGTGTGACGCTAGTCAGGATGGGATCGGTGCGGTGCTGGTTCAAGTTACGGACGAGGGTGAGGAAGCCCCTATTGCGTTTATGTCGCAGAAACTCACGACTACCCAACGCAACTATACAGTCACGGAGCAAGAGTGCCTTGCTGCAGTGACGGCTATAGAAAAGTTCCGACCGTACGTGGAAGGTTTGGAATTCGAAGTCGTCACTGACCACGCCTCCCTAAAGTGGCTCATGAGCCTACGAGACCTGCACGGCCGACTAGCGCGATGGGCACTCAAATTGCAGGGCTTTAAATTCTCGATCAGACATCGCAAAGGCAGCGATCATATTGTTCCAGATGCGTTATCTCGTGTACATGAAGGCGATATCGCTGAGATCTCAAGGCAGGATGACACCTCCCTGTCAATAGATCTCAGCTCTCCACATTTCCAGTCGGCGGATTATCGCGGTCTTATTTTGCGAATCCAGGAAGACCCAGACCTACTTCCGGACCTCCGTGTTATCGATGATTTTGTCTACAGACGCTGCGAATATGCGAGTGGTGACAAAATTCAGGAGGAGATGTCTTGGAAGCTTTGGGTTCCAGTAGAATTGAGGGAAGGGTTGATCCGGAGTGCACATGACCACCCACTGTGCTCGCATGGTGGATTCGGCAAAACGTTGCGAAGGCTCCGGATCTTATTCTACTGGCCCAACATGAATCGACAGGTGAAAGAGTTTGTGTCGCGGTGTGAAACATGTAAGGCGACCAAAGCACCCAACAGACCTCCCCGACCACCGATGGGAACTCCTCCTATTCCCGACCGCATATTCCAGCGGTTGTATGTCGATTTTATAGGTCCATATCCGCGCTCCAAGACTGGAAATGTGGGAGCCATCGTAGTTCTGGACAGTTTGTCTAAGTTCCCTTTTATAGAGCCCGTGAAGAAGTTCACCGCCAACATCGTCGTGGATTTTTTAGAGCAGCGGGTGTTCCACGTCTTTGGGGTTCCCGAAATTATTGTCACCGACAACGGGGTGCAATTCAAATCCACCCTGTTTAACACCTTGTTGGACAAGTATGGCGTGAAACATTATTATACCGCCCTCTACTCCCCTCAAGCCAACGCGTCTGAACGTGTCAACCGTTCACTGGTTGCTGCCATTCGTGCATACGTGAAGCCAGACCAGAGGGATTGGGATGCCAACATCTCCAAAATCAACTGCGCGTTAAGATCGGCATATCATTCTGCGAGCGGTTACTCACCGTACTTTGCTCTTTGCGGTCAAACCATGGTGTTGCATGGGAGTTTGTACAACATACTACGTAATTCAGGGATGTTGTGCGATCCCACTGCCTCAGTAGCACCGGATGTGAAGTTGGATCTGATTAGAAATCAGATCCAAAAGAATTTGCATTTGGCGAGTGAGGCCAACGCTCGTCATTACAACCTACGAGCTAGGCCATCAAAATTCAAAGTAGGTGGGGAGATTATGTACCGCAATTTTGCGCAAAGCAGCGCCGCCGATCATTTCAACGCAAAGTTGGCACCCAAATATCTCAAGGGTCGAATCAGGGCTTCGATCGGCAGCAACTGCTATCAAGTGACAGACATGAGTGGCAAAGAAGTGGGGAAGTTTCATGCCAGGGATTTACTCCTTCCGTAACACAACACCTGCTTTTATATTCTGCCCCAGTATAACATTCAGATGAATCTTTACTACTGCCAGTGGGTACTAAAGATTCACCTGGGTTGTAATGTACCTCTTGGGAAAATATATGTACATATATATATATATACCTGCATATGTTCGTACATATATATTTATATATGCACATATCTTTTTTATCCTCCCAAATTTCTCACGTCATGGACAATAATTTTTGGTAGTCACTGTATTTTCTATTTTTTTTTGAAATTCGGACGACTACAAAAATGAAAGTTAAAGTGATAAGAAACCGGTCGTGAAACGGGAGAATTCGGGGAGCAGGTAGTTGGTGATAGCTGGACCGTTGGAATTTTTTGGCTGAAAATTGATTTTTTGAGAAGAATGAGGGGGTCGATATTAATCCGCGTTAGCCGCCGGTCGTGCTTTTTCGAGTTTGGGTGAACGGGCGAGAATTGAGGAAAAAAGTTTTTTTGCTTTGGTTTGATCGCGCGAGGAGGAAATATTAATCCGCGTTAGCCGCGGTCGTGTTTTCCCGGGAAGAAGTTTTTTTGTTTTTTTAAGATCGTCCTCTAGGGATCTGATCGTGCGAGGAGTCGATGGGAATCGGGTTTTCGTTAGCCCCCGGTTCGAAAAGCGAAGAAGAATTTTTCGGAAAATTATGAGGAATGTGAAGATGCACGAGGATGATTTCTCGCAAGATTGTTTGGCTGGGGTTGCGTGATGGGAAAATTGGATAAGGGAGTTTTTTTGAAAAAAGCGGCTGAAGAGGAGATGGCGCGTAACTGTAATCGCACGATTACTAGATGTATTTAATACGCAAATCCCAACGGGATATTGAATTAGAAGTGTGATCCCTTGATTAATATTCGTCGTGGTTTTTGGGTGTGGCTGGAGACGAAAGCTCCATTGTGTGGGCGGTGCCCGGATTTAACGGCACACACAAAACTCGAAAGGGTGCAAACCCTTTTCGCGAGTCGGGTAGTGGCAGCGTGCAGGATCACGCTTCAAGTTAAGTGCCCCTCTTTTCCCGCCAAAACTGCGTGCAATCGGATCTGGCGTGTGTGCAAATCCACGGAAGAATGGAGTGATTTTTTTTTTCGCGAGTGCGTGGGCTAAATTAAAATAATTTGATTGCCTCGACAAGCCGTTATGTTCGTGTGTGTTTCATGTGTCTCGTGACCTGTTTCTGCACCTTAATTTGTCGCAGTATGGATAGTGTGGCTCTCCCACAAGCGTGAGGGCCACCCCGGTATTTTGGGAAAAAAAATAATATTTATATATACATATTTAAAATTTAATATTTATTTAAAATTTAACTAATAATGAGCAGATAAAAAAAAAGATTTTCTGCCTCTCCCTCCTCTCTTTCCCCTTGATACACCAACTTTTGAGAGGGGGTTTCGAATGTTCTTTTGATTGCGCCTGAAACCCGAGGATGGGAGGGCTAGGTCGCGCTGGGCCCCCATAACATCTGGGGCCCCTCATAGAGCCGAACGCCACCGTAGGCTCAGTCGACCTTAAGGAGAGAAGGAGCTGTCCGGATTGGACGGTTTCCTTCTGTGATATATTTTTTTGGCCTTAGTGCCATATTTTGTAGATTGGCTGTTGCAGCCCCTGTCCCTGCACGGGACTTTGTTGTTGTGAGTCTTAGGGAGTTTGGTGCGTAGGCACCCCTATTAGGTTTTCTCGTTTTTTTGCTTGGTTGGTAGTTTATCGCGGGTATAGTAGAGTATTTTGTTTGGATTAACGGGCCGACGTGTGATTGAATGTTGTACGCTGATGGAGGAGGCCAATGGCTACCGTTTTTTTCCCACCCCGCTACTCCCGACAGCTGAGCTGGTCTGCCAGCGCACGTCACGAGTAGGCATTGGAGAGTGGTCTTTCAACACTTTGGTGTTTTCAGGCCTTCACGGCCATCTAAACCCTCGTCCTCCGGTCTCCATCACTACAAAATGTCGCGTTCTGCATAAAGGTAAGGTGTCGGGGGACTTTGAGATTCGCAGTGGAGTTCGGCAGGGGTGCATCCTCTCACCGATCCTATTCCTCATTGTGATCGGCGATGTGTTGCATGCAGCCCTATCCGGACTCGACAGAGGAATTCAATGGACTTTGACATCTTATCTACAACATCTTGACTACGCTGACGACATATGCCTACTCTCCCACAAAATCATGGATCTGTCCGCAATGGCGTTAGATCTCGAGAGGGAGGCAAGCAAGGTTGGGCTAAAAATTAATACCAACAAGACCAAGGTTCTTAGCCTGCCGTTGCGAAAAAGAAATCCGACACCTATTGCCATCAATATTAATGGGCAGCCTGTGGAGAAGGTGGACAACTTCGTCTACCTGGGTAGCATTGTTGCCGAAAATGGTGGTACGGAGCAGGACATCGCTCGTCGTATCAACCAGGCTAAACGCGCATACGGCATGCTGTCCAAAATCTGGCAGGGCAGTTATCTCAGCATTAAAACCAAGCTGGGCCAGTTTCGCTCCCTGGTACTATCAGTGCTTTTGTATGGGAGCAGTACATGGAAAGTTTCCGTAGGAGTTACCAGAAAGCTGCAAGTTTTCGTCAACTCATGTCTTCGTCGAATTTTAAGAATTTTCTGGCCCGAAACAATATCAAATGAAGAGCTAAGTCGGCGTACGGGTCAGATGCCAATCGACGAATTGATACGCAGGCGAAAATGGCAGTGGATAGGTCACACATTGCGGAAGAGTGATAACTGCATTGCTATGCATGCCATGAAATGGAACCCCATTTCCAACCAAGGCCGACCAAGAGGGGGTCCTCGAATCACATGGCGTCGATCTGTGGCAAAGGAGTGTCAGGTACTGGGTAAGTCTTTTGGGGAGTTGCGCCCCATTGCCCAGAACAGAGTACGATGGCGCGCAGGAGTAGTTGACGCGCTATGCCCCACTAGGGGTTAAGGCAAAGTAGTAGTAGTCTTCGTTTAATATAATTAAGATGAATAAAAATTGAATGGATTGCCATTAACCTCCGCGTTTTGCTTTCTGAATCCTGAGGACCCTCCACTCCTCCATTTTTGTCGGTTAAAAGTTCATCGGTTCTCGCAAAGGGGATTGAGCAATCTTGCGCGGCTCAACCCAAGGTTAGGGGAGGGTGCGCGGAGCCCCATCGCCATCAGGGGGCTCCAGTGCTAGAGGCAGGGACATGGGGATTTTTCACGAGAGTTTTTTTTTCATATAATATCCTTTGAGGGACTCCCGTTTAGTTTCAGCACTCGGGCCGACGCGTGAGATTCTTTTTTTTTTGTAGCGATGTGGAGGCAGAGTGACCCAGCAAAACCCCGCCCACACTATCAATAGCTGAGCTAGCTATCAAGCACGCGTCATCTCGGGTCATTTCTGAGGAGGTTTTGACATTTAGGTGTCACGGCCGGTCTGAACGACCAAGCCCGAACCTTCGTCCTCATTTTGAGCATAGTTCGACACACATAAAGGCCGGGCCACATATTTCATGCACCCATCCGATCATTCTTCTGTCCGATTTTGCCCCAAGAATCAGATCGGTGCGTGATCGGAAAGCGGTGAACACACATATCCGACTTCACTCAGATTTGCGGCTCTATCTTGATACAATGCTCACTCGCCATTCAAAGCTCAAACCAAAAATGCAATCAAAAGTGCAAAACAGTCCCATACGAAACTGAAACACAAAGAGAAATACACAAATACGCATCGATCGACACATCATGCAGTCGGAAAACGAATAGTCTACACAATCGGAGCATGATCGGATACTGGATCGGAGTCTGGTGGGAGTATGATTGGTCGTGTGTCGGAAATGTGTGAACTAACACATCTGAAATCCCATGTCATTTCCCTCTCATACACTCGTCCGACTGTATGATCGGAGTATGATCGGATGGGTGCATGAAATATGTGGCCCGGCCTTAAATCGTTACAGATCCACGTACAAACGCAAGTTGGATACGATCAGTAACGCAATCAGCCGTTAAGTTGTTGTGTCGCTTCGGCGTAAGGTTTTTTCCATGCGATAGTTGGCTTTCTTTAGTGGATAAATCAACGGCGTGGATGTGCCTTAAATTGCCATTAAAAGTGTCGAACCAGTGGCTTCCAAAGATCGGTTTGGTTAGGAGATCACATTCCATCACTACAATTCATGCAGCGCCTTAAGGGCATCGGTTTACCGCCCAACTGGATGCAGGGAGCAATTTTTTTTTCTTAACACTGGTGCATCAACGTTCCGAAGACGATTTCATGAACCAGCAACAACATCAGCAACGACCGTATATTCCGAAAATTAACACTGTCGGATCATACAGAATACTGACCGTGATGCAATGCAATGCAGTTACCCTTAACATTTTTTTTATAATTCCATAATTTTTTTTTTTTTTTAATTTGTCTTTGTCTGAGAAATTCACAGTGATTTTGTTGTTAGTTTTGTTAGTCCTTTTCGGGTAGTGGTTTAATTTTTTTTTTAAATAATAATATTCCTTCCAAACCGACCTGTCTCCGAAACGGCCGTCGCGGACCATAGGGTAAGATTCGTTTTATTACTATGGTATATTTTTATTTAACTTGAATTTAATGATATTTTTGTTCGCCTTCTGCGTTATATTATCGTTTTCTTAGATTTTCATTATAAATTCCCTACCTAAAGAATAAACATGTTTTTGTAACTTTGTTTAAATCCCGGAGTTTCCTTCACGAAATTCCCTCATACCCCTTTTCAGGTCGTCGTTGGTACTATGAGGTAGATACCGCATAGTTTTTGCTTTGCTTAGGGAGGTACCAGTAATTTGGCCAAAGTACCTCATTGGTAGGGTGGGTATAGAGGCCAGGGTCCGCTCCATCTGGACCCAGGAGTCGTGTCTAGGTACATGAGCCGGCGACGGCCATTGCCTTTATGTAGTTTTTTTTCTTCTTTACTATTTTTTAAGGCCGTGGGACCAATGGTACCCATGTGTGTGCTCTTTGTACCTTAAGGTACGAGAGATTTTAGAATTGTTAATGGTACGGTGCAGCGAGAGGGCAAAAACCCCGGCCACATCTCCCGTCACTGAGCTACAGCAAGCTCGTGCCGCCGCCTATCCCGCTGAGGAGTCTTTGCCAGATGGCGTTGCCGGACCTTCACGGTCAGTTCGGCAGACCTTCACTCCGTTCCCATAGACACTCTGATGTCCGCCAATACCTGTCCATTACAGTAGGTTCTTGAATTGCTTCACCTTAATATTTGCAAATTTTTTTTTTTCTTTCAATAATTGGTAAGGCTGTTAAGTCTCCTGCAATTTTATGTGCTGGTTTTTGCGCTAAGTCATTCCACACTAAATGCGTCAGCTTATCGGGTACTGTTGGGGACGCTGCACGTGAACCCAATTCTGGTATTTACAGGTTCTGCAATAAATCCAGATCGTCTTCAATGCCGTTGTATGTGGATAGGCTTAAGAAAGCTCATCTCGCGCTTGAATCTATTTCGTCGGAGTTTGCCGAAGTCCAATCTAAACTGCGGTCGGCTCTTGCTCCAGTCTCGCTGCTCTTGATACCTGAGGACTCTGAAATTGATGCCGCATCTTCGGGCTCCGTCGGCGCTACTACCAGACTTCAGCTTAGATCAACTCAGCAACAACAACAACATCCACAACCAGTACAGACATCTGAACAACAATTGTTGCCACCACTTCAGCCGCTTCAGGTACAACTATCTTCACCAAATTCGTTTGTTATACCATCGTAACCTTCGCTGTCACTGCTACTAGATCCTCCAGTAATCTACAGATGCTGGTTTTTACATCATTAACCAGCGTAGGAATCGGCGAATTGCGAGTGTGTAAGCCACCTAAACAACTGTTCATATCTAGGCTTGCATACAACACGACTGAATTGGATGCTAAACGGTACATTCTTAACAAATTTGGCTTTGTACCTTCCATATTCATATGTAAAAAGCTCACGAAGGAGAACTTACCAGATAAAATCGTGGCATCCTTCAAAATAAAAATTCCTGACGAAGTCTCGATGCCTTGTGAGCAATCGTTTTGGCCTGCTGGAATTCTACTGAAGGAATTCACAAAACGGAATTTTCTTCGACATAGTGTATAAACTGGCACTACATCTTAGCTGTGAATCAGCCGCTGAAAAATTCTACCGCTTACTGAACACCATCATTCAGGAACTTGTACCTTTTTCTAAATCAAAACGCCGCAAATGTCCTATCTAGTTTCCTCCACTTATAAATAAAATGATCAGTAAAGCTGTGTTTTGCTAGACAGCGGCTGGGCGATTTGCGTCTGTGGCTCGAGAGCAATTGATTCATCATTCAATGTCGGGGTTTTGTATGAAAATAGTACTAGTATGTTGCTTTTCGGAACCCATGCACGTATTCGTGAAGATCCAAATATTCGCGAGCTTGTCGAAAACGAATGGATCAACGCCTTCGACGAACACCGCGACGAAATCCGGTTTCAGGCCAAGAAGAGTATCAAGAAAATTCAAGAGGAGAACCGACGTGTTTTTAATAAAAAAGAAAAGACGCAAATGTTTATCGAGAAGGCGATTTGGTAGCTATTTGTCGGACTCAGCAAGGACCGGGTTTAAAATTAGCGGCTAAGTATTTGTGACCATACGAAGTAGCGAGAGCCTTTGAAATGGGCGGATAATATTGCCGACGGAAGCACTCGCGGGCCTTATGCACTTTTGCACAAAAACGGCTGCGACTGCTTCTGCCGGCAATGTAATCCATCCATAATCACTCCTTAGGTGGTTGTCCACAATAAGAAAACGAGCGACAATGTCAACCTGACCGAAGACTTCATGCGAGAATTTCGAATAGCGGAATTGTCGTATGATGTCGATCTGGCCAATCAAAAGCGTCCATCTATCCAGCTGGCAAGAAAATCGCGGAACGAGAAGGGAACGACTGATCGAGTCGGGCTCTTGGTCTCGAGCAGTACGAGAAGGTGGTCGTCGTCGCACAGCAGCCCGAAATCAGGTCGTTGGAATCGTTTGGAGATTGACTGTGTTCCGGAAAATTTGCGTTATATATCTTCGGATAGTTTTGATTGTTGTTTGGTGCTTATTTTTTTGGCGAAATCGCCGACATAGTGTTTGCCAACTCGGAACGGCTAGTCGTCGGGCATAGAGGTTAGGCGAGTACAGATTACCACGGTGCGAACTTGCCCAACAGAAGTGCCATCCAATTTTTATGCCGAGGGCTATTTCGCGGTGTTCAACTCTATGGAATTTCATTTCACCGCGGGAGTGGTATAGGGTGCTCCGCCACGAGCGTGGGGCACCGTGGTAATCACATTTAAAGTCCATAATCTACATTTTTATTCATAACCTACATTTAAACTTGTGAGATGGTGTGGTGGTAGGGACGTGTGAAATGGTCGGGGCCAGTAAAGAAAGTGGTGAGCATCAGAGGCAAAAAGATGGGCGGATGGATGGGTCATCAGTGCCAAGTAGGGAAACGAAGGATGATTTGCGTTCCCACTTCCCTCCTTGGTATTGATGACATGGGTCATCGGTGCCAAGGATGGAAGTGCCGACGCGCCCATCTTTCCAGCCCAAAGCCCGACAAACTCCAACCTCAAAAGAAAGATCGAGACGACACAAGATGGGCAGCATCCCCGCTTCCTTCCTTGACATTGATGACATGGGTCATCCGTGCCAAGGAGGGAAACGAAGGATGATTCGCGTTCCCACTCCCCTCCTTGATATTGATGACATGGGTCATCAGTGCCAAGGATGGAAGTGCCGACGCGCCCATCTTTCCAGCCCCAAGTCCGACATTTTTCCACACATGAACTACTTCAAAGTGAGTCGAGCCTCCACTTCCATCCATGTCACGGATGACATGAGTCATCCGCGCCATGGATGGAGGTGAAGACGCGCCCATCTCTCGCACCCCTCCGTTGATTTTGATGACAATTGGTAAACAACTGATTTCGCGGTCTTTTGATTCCGTTGTGTGTTATGAACTTAGCCATTGCTAGCTTTACATGAAGCTCGCATCTCCATGACCTATGTGGCCGGTAAATGATTTTTAAGAAGAAGAAGAAGAATAGCGATGTCAAAGTGTGAAGTGTTTACGCCGCCGTGCTGTTCGGTTTGCTCAGCTGCTGGACTAGTTTGCAGATCCAACTCAATTCAACTTGAGTATGGAATGTGTGGAGGATGGAGATCGAGAGTCGCGAGGGACAGGTCCCAAATTCATTTGACATCGAAACAACCACGGTAGGCGATTCCCGATGCCGGATTGGAGATCATTAGCCGGTGTGCTATCGGTTAGCAATGTCCACGTCCACCCGAAACAGTCCTCAACTAGTAAGAGAACAGAGTCCACGAGTTCCACCAGCCATATGGCAAAACCCCAATATAACTTGGAGCAAATCAGAAGTCCGAAATGGTTGAATGTGCAAAATGCCGACTAGCATCTTTGACGTATTAGGATATAAAAGTTATTTTTCTGTGATGCCTCCTCCGGACAATGCAACGACATGATTTGTTTTTTTTTTGTGTTATGAAAGCGCTGCTCTGCTATATCTTTTACCCAGTTTGTCGGGCGACATTAGCAGCATATAAGTCATTTAATTATTCACGGGGTCACTTGATCACTGTGAAAAACGGGGACCATCAACCAAGTGACGATGCTCCCGAAACGAAGGAAGAGACGGCGACGGATGCGCCGAATAAATTTGAGTTGTTTGTTTTGGAATTTGGTTGAGAGTAATGTGATGATTACAATCAGCACTTATTTCGCGAATTTTAGATTTTGGTTTTGTGTACCATATTATGTGGGTATACTGCGAATTAATGTTGATTTTGTTTTTTTGTTTTTTTTTTTTTTTTCGGGAAAACCCAACCTTTGAGACTACTGTCGGATTATTATCATGCGACATTAGCAGCCTACCATTAAATTAATTATTAACGGGGTCATTTGATCACTTACTTCTGGTCTCGAGTATTGTTTTTTTTAAATTACCGACTTTAGTCTGAATACTTCCACTATTTCGGAAACTATGCATTAGAAAATAATCATGAATTTGAAATTTTCTGGCGACATGAAATAGTACATTGGCAAATGGTAATTAAGTTGTCATCCCACGACAATGTTTGTTTCGTTGCTTTGTAGCCATGGTAGAAAGAGGATATTGCCTGAAATTTTTTTTTTATTGAAATTTTTGTCACTGGCTTACATATGAATAGATCACATGTTTTGTTTTTTATTATGTTGGGACTTTCTACTATTTATTATCTTTCGATATTAAACGAGTTCTAATACTACAATACGTACTGCGATAAATACAATAAAAAAAAAAATAATAATAATAATTTTTTTTTTTAATTCCGGTAAATACCGAGTAACGGATAGAGATCCTAAAGCGGCTGGAGCGAAGCCCCGGACGCGGACCACTTGGACCCGGACAGGACGACAGACCTACGGACCGGACAAGACCCTTAGTACGTGGCAGGCGACAGCAGGACTTGCAATGTGGTTGGATGGCCACACAGACGGACGAGGCCTTCCCCCCCCTGCATGCGGACCAACGCTGGAGGAGACGCACCCCCACCTCGACGCTCCGACTACCTGGTTGTCACCGTGTTGGCAAACTGGCTGAGACACGCCCCCTTAGCCAGGCCAAGACCCAGCGGCATGCGACGATAACGGGCTTGACGGACCGTGGACAGAGGACTGTTTCTCTTACTACCTGCGGACCAACACGTACTCCCTCTAACGTACTTCCGACGGACCGGACAACTTGACGGACTAATCTACGGGCCGATCGGCTTCGCCTCACGCTACCGGAATCTTCTCTGCATTGAAGTAATTTTTGTGGTGACATCGATTCTCGCACCAATGAATTAGTCTAAAACGCGAACGGGTCATCGTTAAATTTCGTGGGAACAGAAAAAATATCCCTACAATTTTTTTTTCTCTCTTGCCAAGTCACGAATGATTGCATATTGGGAAATTGTATTATATTGCTTTATTTTTTTTTTGGGCGGAAAGCCTTCCTTCTATTCTGTCTCTCTACGTCGCGACTTGCGTTATATAATAGGGGGTTTCTAACTTTATAGGCGCCCGAAACCCATGGCTGGGAGGGCATGGACGCGCCGGAGCCCACAACATCTGGGGCTCATATAGAGCCGATTAACACCTTAGGGCTCAACTGGTCTGTAGAAGTGAAGAATCTGTCCTGATAGGACGGTATTCCCGTCTTTATTGTATTTCCGGCCTTGTGCCTGTGTGTAGTTTGGCTGTTGAAGCCCTGTGTCCCTGCACGGGACTTTGCGTCTTTCGTTTCTTTATTTTTTTTTGGGAGTTTGACGTTCGTCGTCACTATTGGGTTTTCTCTTTTTGGTACATTTTTTTTGTTTCGATCTTGGTAGTTTATGTTGCGTTTTCTTTTGTGAGTAACGGGCAGACGTGCGATACCTTTTTTTTTTGTTAATGATGGAGGAGGCCGGTGACTGCCGTGCATATCCCACCCCACTACTCCCGACAGCTGAGCTGGTCTGCCAGCGCACGTCACAGGTAGTCCTCCGGAGAGTGGTTCTTTGACACTTGGTGTCCTATAGGCCTTCACGGCCATACCAACCCTCGTCCTCCGATCTCCATTATTACACCTTGCAGAACGACAGATATATAGTTCGCAAAATCGGCAAACACGAAGGACCTTTACAAACGTCAACGGCCGCTGATCACATGAAGTTGTGGGCATACGACGAAAATAGTAGCGACTTCGAAGACGACCAGGGCGACGGCGACTATGAAGTTCACAACGACGAAGAAGACATCCGAGGACGTATGTCATCGCAGGAGGGCCGAATGTAGGAACTCGTTGCCGCGATCAAATAATTTCATCTGCCACTGTTGTGACGACGAGTCGGGCCGATAGAGAGACGAAAAGAAAGAGCCAGTTGATATCGAACAGCAGACGCGAGCGGACGTCCAAATCAAGTATTGCCTATAAATTCCAATAAAATGAAGTATTGCCAATAAATTCTAATCACATGAAGTATTGACTTTAAATTCTAAAGAAATGAAGAATTGCCTATACATAATCACAAACAATAAATACATTTGAAATTCTAAATTCTATGTATTTGGTCACCAGTAGATGGAAGGTAACCTTCCTAGAGAGAAGGAGGGATATACGCTCTACTCAATATGGGATGCTAGATTCTATATTCGAAAAATGGCCCCTTTATAAACATTCGTACGGATTCAGTCTGATAAGGCGTCTGTACATTTTATGATTTCGTTATGGTATTTCATGGAGTTTCAATTTTCAGATTGAACTCGACTTCAAGGAAACATTCCCTGGCAAAGAAGGTGGTTTGCTAAATGGATGGGAAAAATTCCGTCAAAAATTTTTGCCGATTTTCAATAAAAAAATAAAAGACAGGCAGAGCTTAAATCTTTTGTCCAGCCTTAATGGCAAAACTGTTCTTACTGGTGAGTTAATTACAGTATTTCTATTATTTTTGGTTATTCTTTTTTGTGTTTCGATGCTGACGACATTGTGATTTGCAAACTGCTGCACGCCTTATTGCCACCTACCGTAAAGTCCTGTAAAAGAGATTCTTCAAAGAAAAAGATAGTCAACCGAAGCACCATCAAGGACTCCCGGAACTCATTTCTGCAGGAAGTGACGACAATCAACGACACCGAGAGAACGGTAGAAAGATTATCGGCAAAACTTAAGGAAAAAAGCCAGTCGCTACAACCGTTTATTCTTTCTTGTACAGACTCTAGTAAGTTTTATGTTCATTGTAATGCAACTTACTATAAGTTCGATAATTTTTTATCTGCTTTTGATGTTTGCTTCAAATCTTTAAACGCCTTAAATGTTAAGTACCCAGAATCTTCCAAATCTTTCTGGCAGTTTGTTCAGAAATATTTTTTCGACATTCACTTTAAGCAATATGACGTATTTTGCCCAAACGTCCTTTGTTTAGGTAACGATTTAAAAAATTCAAATCATTAAATTAATAAAAATAATAAATCATCTTTAAAAATGATCACATGTTTCTTATGTTCAGAGCCTACATCGTTTGTAGATGTTGCATCAATTGTTATCCATTATAAATATTTCCATTTTTTATAACCGTATGATAACTATCATTTTTAATAAGTAAACAAATTTATCAGTCTCTCAGTAGTTATAAACGACATTTTCAAGCGAATTCTAAATTCTGCAATGAAGAATGTAATGTACAAGTCGAAGATGACAATGTAAATATTCATTCAGAACAGGGTCGAATCTTTCAACATTGATATTTTGAAAAACTGTTCCCTTTCTTTACTTTGTAAATTAAATGGAAATCCAAGTTTATGAGGATAGTTATCAAATTCAAAACCCTTTCTCTGGGTACACAAGGCACACAATTATTAAACCTCACTATTCAGATGTAGATATCATAAAAATATTTAAGAGATACCTTAGTCCAAGCCTTTTCAACGGTCTACATACAAGCGAAGAACTGATGGGGAGAATTCAGCAAATTTATCCTCATTATTTTCGAGGTTACCGAATTCGCTTTACTCAAAAATTCGTCGAAGATATTCCGAATGAAGTTCAACAGGGACAAAAAATCTTACAAACTCATCGGCGGGCTAATCGCAATACCGAGGAGAAACGCCTACAACTCTTGGAGAATTTCTATTTTTTTTTAAATGTCGGCAAAAGTTAAAAACTTGATCAAGCGCTGCAATGGTTGCAAAGAGAATAAATACGACCGTCACCCCAATAAACCTTTTCTAAGCAATACTCCAATTCCATCTTACACCGGAAACATCATTCACCTCGATATATTCAGCACCGAAAAACACCGAGTTTTAACCGGAATTGACAAGTTCTCAAAATTTGGACAGGCGAAAATTATTCCATCAAGGGCTACGGAAGACATAAAAGAACCTCTTATGGATATTCTTTTCTATTTTTGCGTTCCGGAATACGTTGTTATAGACAACGAAGGTGCGCTTAGGTCAGCCTCGATAACATCCATGATGGAAGATGATTTTAAGATCAAGATCTTTAGAACGCCACCTTACAAGAGTGAGGTCAACGGTCAAGTTGAGCGTTGGCATAGTACTCTTGGTGGGATCATGAGATGTTTGAAAAAAGAAAATCCTTTAAGGCCTTTTAAAGAACTATTACACCGCGCTGTAATGAATATAACTCTTCTATTCATACGACCACTGGGAAAAGATTTACACTTCGGTAGAACCCCCGGAATAGACCTTGACGAATACGAGAGGATACGCTTATCCAACATTGACCGACTAAAACGAAAACAGGAGACTGACATGAAGAACCACAACAAAAACAGACGATCTATAAAGCAATACGAGGTAGGAGAAACTATTTATGTGAAACAGAACAAACGTTTGGGTTCAAAATTAACGCCGAGATATAAGCAAGAAGTAGTAAAAGAAAATAATAATTCAACAGTACTAACCGAATCCGGCAAGGTTATTCACAAAAGTAATATTCGTAATTAATTCCTCTTTTCAGTTTCATCTTCCACTTGATCCAAGCAAAAATCCAAATATTGGACTTCTTCAATTTTCAAATAATATCTCTTCACGCTGGACAAACGAAAATACAAAACGGGAACTTCAAACTGATCCACGAAATCGACATAGACCAATATGACCGCTTCATTTCAGACATCGAACCGATCCTTAACCTCTCCGAAGTCCGACAACATTCTCTTTCCAAATACCTATCCCATGAACTTAACCAAATTCAAGACCTCGTTCAAAATTTAAAACCGCGTAGGGCAAGGAGATCTTTGGATTTTATCGGTACAGCATGGAAATGGATTGCTGGGAATCCTGACCATGAAGACTTCATTACAATCAAAGACAAAATCAATAACGTGTTAGAGAACAACAAACAGAATTGAAAAATATAAATTTGGCGATCCATTGGGCGATACTCGGAGTAATAAATTCACTAATCCTTTCGAAACAGGAAATCCAAATCGATGATGGATGTATTATTAATAATCCCTCTTTTTTCATATCTTCTAACAGTAAAATTACGGAACGTCTCCAGTCTATATTACCTGAAGCTCCTGTAATATCTACTTATCTGAACCTGACGTCCCAAACGAACGGATCCGAAGCTGGAAGGCCATCACAACTAGTTGACGAAGTAAACACCAGAGATCTACAAGAAATAGCCGACGCTCTATCCCTTCAGAAGATGCGAATTGACGACCTTCCCACTCTAAATCATCATGACATTCATCACTATAGCAGCATTTACTCGATACCAATACTGTTTATCATAGGCATCATGATATACTGGACCGTAAAATATCGAAGACGAGGATTTAACACCCAGAACGTCGTTCCCATTCCGTCACCTCGAAACCATCAACGCAATGCTGAACACGGATTTGATATCGACTTACCATCTTTAAATCTATAAGGCGCAGAATGTACAGAGCACAGACATCTTTATTTTTGCGTTAATTCATAATTAAAATTACTCAATTCATTTATAATTCATTTTTTGTTACACATTGTAATTGTTCAAAGTCAATTGATTCAAGTTCAAGTTCATTCACGATTATTGGAAAATTATGCTTACTGTGCACGGTTGAACGAACTTCTATGTTCCAATTAATTATATTGTCTCAAAGGTTCATTCGACCGTCAGCATAAAAATTATATAAATATTGTAAATATTATTGTATCTAGTTAGTAAGTGAAATACACCCGTTGAATCACAACCGAATTACTCTTTTTTTTGGAATCTTGACACGGTCCCCAAACATTGGTACGTCGAGCGAACATCATATACGAGTATTACCTGTCTTACATTTATAAAACTTTTCGAACTTAGTGTCGTAAAGTGGAATTATATTTGTTTGACGAGTACTTAGTCCTTTGGAATACAAGTCATCATCTTTACTTTGCGAACAAGGGCCGCAAAGTTAACTTATAGGCTTTTCGAACAAAGTGTCGTAAAGTCCCAGCATCATCGTGTCATCGGTTCATTTGGAGCTACATTGAAATATACTACAATATCTCACCATTGTCTATTTGGAGCCTCATTGGAGCACATAATCGGACTTCAAAAATCTTCATCTAATTTCTCACTTACTCACCATGGAGAGCCTTATAAAGGAACAATCCCTCGTGATGAAAAACATCCAAAAAATCAGCCAAAATTATCGGAAGGATTCCCCAAACCGCAAAACTAATGATTATATTGAAGTGCGTCTTCATAATCTCAACAAAGCCTGGGAGACCTTTGAAAGGCAACATATCGAGCTGGAGCAGTACGAAGGAGCCTCCGAATCCAAGTATTTTAAGGAGGATTTCTATTCGAAAATCGAAATCATTTATGACCAAATCCGTGACCTAATGGAGGACAACTTACAGGATTGCATCGAACGTTCCAAAGTCTCCGAGAGACTTGAGGAGCAATCTAAACTTTTGAAAAAGCAACAAGCGTTCATCAAACTCTTTGATGAATATCATTCGAAGATATCCTTAGAGATACAAGATGAATCATCGAGAGCGTTCATCAAACAACGCATTCCATTATTAACCGGGTATTGGGAAAAAATACTTAATTTGCATAGCGAAATCATGTCTTTGGGAACTATTAGGGATGCTTACTTCGATGATAATGTCTTCGGTACTGTGGAAGAAAAGTATCATCAAATCATAATGGCAAACAGCGACAACTCTCCAACTACACCGCCCAACAATTCCAGTAACAAAGGAATTAAGCTACCTAATATCGAAATTCCGACATTTGAAGGGAGCTACGTCAATTGGCCATCTTTTAAGGACCTTTTTATGGAATTAATTCATAAAAACAACTCGATAACTGCAGCTGAAAAACTTTTTCACTTAAAATCGAGTTTAAAGGGCGAACCAAGTGAGCTCATTCGTCATTTGTCAATTACGAATGATAACTATATCACAGCGTGGGATATTCTCGAGAAGCGTTACAACAACAAGAGAATTCTCATCACAGCACAACTTAAAACGTTACTGAGCCAACCCGATTTAACAAAGGAATCTACCGAAGGAATTAAACGAATTCACGATACAACAACCGAGTGTCTGCAAGCTATAAAAAACCTCAACGCCGATATTTCTACATGGGATCCAATTGTAGTGTTCTTACTTAGCCAAAAACTCGATAAGGACACTCATAAGTGCTATGAACAATCTCTACATAATCCGCGAGAGTTACAAACAATTAAACAGTTTCTTCAATTCTTGGAAAACCGATTCCAAGGCTTGGAAGCGTGCGAACCGATCAAGAAACAAAATAGTGTACGGCAAGGTGATTCAAAACAATTTAAAAGTTATCATGGTGCATCGAATGCTGACACTTGTGCATTGTGTCACGCAGACCACAAGATCAATACTTGTGAAAAGTTACTAAAGTTGTCTCCAAATGGGAGAATCGAGGCCATTCAAAAGGCGAAATTATGTTTCAACTGTCTGCGAGCGGGACATACAACTCATTCGTGCAAAAGTTTCCGTAAATGCAAAAACTGTAAGAAGAACCATCATACTCTCTTACATTTTGATCGTGCTGAATCTAAACCGAAGGAAAACAAATGCGATTCAAAGCAACCAACAACTAACAACTCAGGACAAGTGACCACTCATTTGGCAAGTGACAATGCCAATTACACCGTTCTACTTCCAACCGCAATTATCCGAATACTTCAATCCAATGGTCATTATATTCAACTGCGCGCGTTAATTGACCAAGGTGCACAAAGTTCATTCATCACCGAAAATGCAGTGCAAACTATTGGATTAACGAAAATTAGAACAAACGCCACTGTTACCGGTATCGGACAAACAAAGGTCGGAGAAATTAGTAGCCGGCCGCGTTAATGTAACCATCTGTCCACGATTTTCGTCGTCATTCCAGTTTACGACAACGGCGCTCGTTCTCAAAAAGCTGACTAACATCTTACCCGCACAGAAGGTCCAACCTGTGAAATACCAGTACAATCATGATCTAGTGTTAGCCGACCCAGATTATTACACGCCTGGAAAAATCGATATGATTTTGGGAGCCGAAGTGATATCCAGGATTCTTCTCAATGGATTGATACGTGGGAATCAGGGATCGTGCATAGCGCAACAAACCAAACTTGGATGGATTGTAACTGGTGAAGTTCTTGATGACGTCTCAGATAACAGAGTTCAGTGTTTTATTTCAAATACAGACCTTAACGACGAGTTAAAGAAATTTTGGGAAATCGAAGCAATTCACCGCGAATCAGAGTTAACACGTGAAGAAATGGCCTGCGAGAAGTACTATCGTCAAACCACTCAACGAACTGCGGGTGGACGATACGTCCTCAGAATCCCATTCAGAGAAAATCCAGAAAATACTGATGACCTTAGCGATACTCGGCAAATTGCATTGGCTAGATTATTAGAAATGGAGGAAAAATTCAAGAATGACAAAAAATACGAGGTACTATACAAAAACTTCATGAATGAATACATGGAATTAGGTCATATGGTGCTTGCTGACGACAGTTTTGGCAAGAAATATTACCTACCTCACCACGCAGTACTAAAAGAAAGCACTACAACAAAATTACGTGTGGTTTTCGATGCGTCCGCGAAACTCAATAATAAAACGAGTTTAAATGAGTTCATGCTTGTGGGGCCGCAAATTCAGCAGAAATTGCTTGAAATTTTACTTCGCTGGAGAAAACACAAAATAGCTTTTATTGCTGATATCGAAAAAATGTATCGGCAAATAAAGGTGGACCTGCGAGATCAAGATTATCAGCGAATTTTGTGGAGAAATTCGCCTGATGAGCCGATCAAAGAGTATAAGCTCACAACGGTAACATATGGCACAGCAGCTGCACCATACTTGGCCATTCGCACACTCTTCCAACTCGCAAACGACAACCAAACCACATATCCCACTGCATGCGAAATTTTAGAAACCGATTCTTATGTTAATGACATCGTTTCCGGTGTCGCTTCAGATCAAGAAGCAATCGTTTTAAGTCACCAAATGATAGAATTCCTGAAAAGTGGCGGATTCAACCTTCGCAAATGGGCGAGCAACAGCAAGGAACTTTTGAGTACATTGCCATGGAATCTGAGAGAGGTTCATGAGGAGATGGATCTCGACGAAGCGAAAAACTTAAAAGCGCTTGGTGTCATGTGAAATCCATCGAAAGACACGTTTAAATTCATGGTAGACTTGAACAGTAATTCCACTCCCAAAACTAAACGGCAAGTCGTGTCACAAGCAGCCAGAATATTCGACCCTATTGGTTTTCTGGCACCTGTGGTTATCAAGATTAAAATTCTTCTCCAATCTATCTGGGAAAACGGAGTCAGCTGGGATGACCCTATACCGCAAAAGATCCTGCAGAACTGGATGATTATCAAAGATGAGTTACCTGAGTTGCAGAGAATCGAAATACCAAGGTGGATCGATTTTACTGCTAACGCCGACTGCAAATGTGAATTGCATGGATTTTCCGACGCCTCCTTGGGAGCATACAGTGCTGTGATCTACATGCGGATAATTCGAGACGATTCTATACAAGTTCACCTTCTCACCGCCAAAACAAAAGTTGCCCTATTAAAATCCACATTGTCCCTCCCGAAACTAGAACTGTGTGGAGCAACCTTATTGGCAAATTTAATCAACCAAACCATTAAAACGTTACAAATCGATCACATACATCATACAATATTTTGCGTGGGCAGACTCCTCTGTTGCTTTGAGTTGGATCAACAATCATCCCCGAAAATGGAAAACGTTTGTAGCGAACAGAGTAGCTGAAATTCAAACCCTAACCGATCCTGAAAAATGGTTTTATGTTAAATCTCGTGAAAATCCAGCAGACGTCGCATCAAGAGGAATATTGCCGTCCAAACTAAAAAATCATAACCTATGGTGGAATGGGCCGACATGGTTGAAATCAGAATCGATCATATATACCGTTCCTCCGAATCTCTCAACGAAGTTGGAACTAAAGAAAATCAGCACGGTACACGTAGCCCTAGACAGTGAGCCAACCTTACTTCAAAATTTACTGGGAAATTATTCTTCGTTGAGTAAAACCCAACGTGTCACTGCCTATGTCTTACGGTTTGTGAACAACACATGGAGTGACCAAGATAGAAATAAAGGACCTCTCACGGTTTCGGAATTAAAGCAAGCGTTAGAAATTTTGGTGAAAGCTACACAATACGAATACTTTCAAGAGGAAATCAACATATTGCGTAGCGAAAATAAACTAAAGACGACAAATCGAATTGTATCATTATCACCTTTCCTAGATGGCAACAACATTCTCCGAGAGGGAGGACGACTGGAAAATGCTGATTGGTGTGACAATAGAAAACATCCAATAATACTACCTCACAAAAGCAATTTGACAACATTGGTTCTAGAACAAGCTCACAAAACAACATTACATGGTGGAAATAACATAATGCAAGAAGTAATTCGACAACAGTTTTGGATTCTTAACGGCTTAAAGGCTATCAAAGGATATAATCATCAATGTGTGAAATGCCACCGTCTGAAGGCAAAAACAACTCAGCAGATGATGGGGATGCTTCCTAAGGCGAGAGTTGTAGCATCACCACCATTTTCACATTGCGGAGTAGATTACGCCGGACCTTTTGACATTCTACTTTCTCGAAACAGAGGCAGCAAGACCAAAAAGGGCTATATCGCAATCTTCATTTGCTTAACAACAAAAGCTATACATATCGAAGAGGTAACAGACCTGACATCAAGTGCATTCATAGCTGCGTTCAGGCGTCTTGAAGCACGAAGAGGACCAGTCGGGCACATGTATAGCGATAATGGAACTAATTTCGTCGGAGCTAGTAAAATCATTGCGAAACTACATAACGAAGACTACTACCAAAAGGACGTGCAAGAAGTATTATCGCAAGTTGGAACTCAATGGCACTTTATACCTCCTGCTTCACCTCATTTCGGTGGTCTCTGAGAGGCTGGTGTGAAATCAATCAAATACCATACGCGCCGCGTAATTGGAGATACAAATCTTACATATGAGGAACTAACAACGTTGATGACCCAAATCGAAGGTTGTCTCAACTCTCGACCCACTGACAGAAGATCCAGAAAGCTTCGATGTTTTGACGCCAGCACACTTTCTTACCGGAACTCCAACCTTAACTGTACCTGAAGCAACGCGTTATCCTGAAAAGGTCACTTTGAAGGATAAATGGGAAGAAATTCAAAAAATGAAGCAAGAATTCTGGAGAAAGTGGTCAATGGAGTACCTAGGCCGACTTCAACAAAGACCTAAGTGGACTCAACAGGAAGTAAACATCAAACCTCACGATCTTGTTCTAATAAAGGAAGATAGATTACCACCAACCCAATGGGCTTTAGGACGAGTTATCAGCACGAATCCTGGAACTGATGGATTAACCAGAGTGGTAACTGTAAAAACTCAATTCGGAATATTGACCCGACCAGTCACCAAAATATCATTGTTACCCGTAAACAATTCGAACAATTCGGAAGAAATGGGCAATCTTGAAGAAGTTTCAGATTCAAATAAACCAACCAATCAGAAAAGAAAGGATTCAACGTTAATACCTGACCATTCGAACGCCAAAAGGAGAAGGCACAAAAACTCACAAACTATTCCTAGAAATGATCCGAGCAAATTCGCTTATTTATGTCT
Source organism: Chloromyia formosa (assembly GCA_964017055.1). Lineage (NCBI taxonomy): Eukaryota > Metazoa > Arthropoda > Insecta > Diptera > Stratiomyidae > Chloromyia > Chloromyia formosa. The sequence continues at coordinate 61,102,293 of OZ024818.1, forward strand.
CTTCGCATTATTGTTTGTTGCTGTATTTGGAGAGACCGGTAGCGCAGTGTGTTGAGGCATCAGTCTCATGTTTGACTACCGGCGTTTCGGGTTCGAATCCCGTCCACGACAACGTTCGTGGCCATGGATGTGCAGGAGGTGCATGCTGGCAACTGCATTCTCTGAAACCAATTTATGCCAACGAAACGTCAACTGGGCCACATGGAACAGTTGACGCGCTATGCCCCACAAGGGGTTAGGGCAATTGAGTAGTAGTATTTGGAGAGAAAACTGAATACAAAATCGAACAGTTAGAAAACAACGAAGGAATCTATTTTGACAAAGTCGCGAAAGTTCAGTTATATAGCAGTTCTTGGAATCTACTTATTTATTACGACTTACGAGCATATTGGAAAGAATTCTCTGGCATAACAAGTACAACGCGGAAAATAGAGGAGTTATGTGATGATCAACGAGCAATTGTTGGTTTACATAAACAACTGTGTAAATCCACTGTGTCTCAACTTAAGCAACACATCAAGGAGTTAGAACAATTGAACGACATCCTGAAACAACAGAACGATAACATTATTACCAGGAGAAAACGAGCACCATTTGAAATTTTCGGCACAATCGCAAATAAACTATTTGGTGTTCTTGATCAGGATTTCGCAGATAAGTACGAAAACGATATCGAAAATATCAAAAACAACGAAGAAGTGCTACGTATTCTAATGAAAAATCAGACAATAATTGCGGAAAATACACTGAACGTAATTAAGAAGGATCATCAACAGGTTGATCAAAGAATAAATGAAATGTATTCACACATCAGAGAGATTGAAAGTCAGAAGAACCGCACAGACCAGGAAATATTTGTGACAACCACATTAAACATGGTAACATTGTTGCTTACACTTTCTATGATCCATTTTCAATCCGTTCAACAAAACATCTTATCAGTTATAACAAATACTAAACACGGAAAATTGGACAGCCATATTGTAACTCCAATTCAACTACGAGAACAGTTAAAAACCATTCGAGAACATTTACCATCTAACTTAAAGTTACCAGGAGATGGAGAACGAGAAAGTCTATTATCTATTTACTCTCTGTTACACACTAGAGTACGCTTTACTGGCAAACGGGTGCTGTTTGAAATAAAAATTCCCTTACTTAATTCGGAGAAATTTGGACTACATATATAAATTAATACCGCTACCAATTGTGTACCAAGAGAAACACGTTTACATCGAACCATCTACACCGTATTTGGCGATAAATGATCAGAAGGACCACTTCAGCCCGTTAACTGAGACAGCAATCCAAAAATGCGAACAAGTTTCTCACCATCAACTACTGATATGCAGTCTAACGCAACCAATTTTCACTTCAAGAGCCAAGCAAAGCAGGTGTGAAATGGATCTCTTGACTAATCTTCGCACATTATCACCGTTCTGTGTTCTCAAATCCAGAAAAATTAAAACAACATGGATTAAACTAAGCTCACCCAACAGCTGGTTATTCGCATTCCATAAGGAGGTATCCTGTGAGATCATGTGTGCTGGAAAATCATACAATATTCATCTTCCGGGAAATGGTGTTATCCAAATCGATGACGGATGTATTATTATTAATAATCCCTCTTTTTTCATATCTTCTAACAGTAAAATTACGGAACGTCTCCAGTCTATATTACCTGAAGCTCCTGTAATATCTACTTATCTGAACCTGACGTCCCAAACGAACGGATCCGAAGTTGGAAGGCCATCACAACTAGTTAACGAAGTAAACACCAGAGATCTACAAGAAACAGCCGACGCTCTATCCCTTCAGTAGATGCGAATTGACGACCTTCCCACTCTAAATCATCATGACATTCATCACTATAGCAGCATTTACTCGATACCAATACTGTTTATCATAGGCATCATGATATACTGGACCGTAAAATATCGAAGACGAGGATTTAACACCCAGAACGTCGTTCCCATTCCGTCACCTCGAAACCATCAACGCAATGCTGAACACGAATTTGATATCGACTTACCATCTTTAAATCTATAAGGCGCAGAATGTACAGAGTACAGACATCTTTATTTTTGCGTTAATTCATAATTAAAATTACTCAATTCATTTATAATTCATTTTTTGTTACACATTGTAATTGTTCAAAGTCAATTGATTCAAGTTCAAGTTCATTCACGATTATTGGAAAATTATGCTTACTGTGCACGGTTGAACGAACTTCTATGTTCCAATTAATTATATTGTCTCAAAGGTTCATTCGACCGTCAGCATAAAAATAATATAAATATTGTAAATATTATTGTATCTAGTTAGTAAGTGAAATACACCCGTTGAATCACAACCGAATTACTCTTTTTTTGGAATCTTGACACGGTCCCCAAACAATGGATGTATTCGATAAAGATCTCTTATTATACGCTACAGTTGAGGAAGCTTTAGATTTTGCCGAGATTAAGATTATCTCAAATACTTCATCATTACTTTATATTATCAATATCCCACTCACCACTGGCATAACTTACGAAACTTTGAGCATTAAACCAGTAAAGAAAAATCATGTAATCAATAGTCTAACGCATAACAAAATTCGTAAAAATCACGAGCAAATATTGGGAATCATCGGGAATTGTAAAACCTTTCACTATTTAAACATATGCAAATCTGACCATATTTTAGACATTAGCAACACCAATTGTATACCAAAATTATTGCGAAGTCAGAAAGCTACTTATAACAAAACCACCAGCAAAAACATAGCCACAATCGACGAGATCTCCCCAGGAATTCTCTTGCTGAACGAATTTGATGGACCCCTAACAACGGCGGAAGAGACTCACTATTTGAACGGGACATTTCTGGTCAAATTCCAGAACACCAGCATCGATGTGAACGGCAGAACCTTCATCAACAAGGAAACGCTTAGGCTACAAGTACTACCCGCCATCCTGCAACCAACCTCAGAAGGAAGAAGAAACCATGGGATATTATCAATGGAATTCATGAACGAGCGAAACCTAAATAATACGAACTAAATCAACTTGTTGCGTCACGAAAAACATATCTACTCTATCTCGACTTACGGACTATTTGGAGTCCTTGCAATTATTCTTCTCGTTTCAGTCATCTGGCACACCTGTACAAAGAAAACGACAATAGCACTGCAACAAACACTTCCAACAATAGTCAAAAGAGCACCAAAATCCTTCGTCACAAGCATCGCAATCCTTACCTTTGGAATCATTTTCGTCTTCACCATTGGGCATCCCATCACACCCAAACCATCCAATAAAGTTCAACAATATTCCTTACTTCTGAGCGATTGCGGACAATCGGACTTGAAAGAGGGGCGAGTTAATACCTGCACGCGCAGCGCATCCCATAAACAAACGCTGACGTAGCGTCTACCTCATTTCCAGTAAAGGCACGTTTCCCACGATCAGCGAATCCGCGTCAGCATATTTAGTCTAAGAAAAATCTGTTGTAATTAGGATAAGTTCAGTTGAATTTGTAACGTTAACCAGAAAAGAGGATTCTCCCCAAACAATAAAATTATATTTTTTCCGATTTCCTCGAGTTAATTTATTAACTTGTCTAACCCACCTAAAATAAATAAATACGATACTTTAATTCAGGAGATAGCAAACGATATGTAACAGGTAAAACGGTAGACATGGCGTCAGCAGTTTGCTTGGCATGTGCATTTTATTGTAACATGAGTAACGGACATAAAGTCAGCAAAATTGTGGAAACCGGAATTGGAATTAGAGTTAATATCATAAGCATAGGCAGTTGAGTTGTAACCGGCATCAAGACAAGACGTTTTAATAAATTTATACTAGTATAACAACTTATAAGCTGATTGTTTTTCTATCGATCACTCGGCTCAAAATCAAAACTCGCGCAAGTGGACCATAATCACATTACATATGCCGGGTTTAATTTCGAGTGCAAGTGGTGCCACTTCTGATTGTGCTAGCCGAGCAATTCGAGTGACCGTAAGCATAATTTGAGCCGCGCGACGTGCATACGACGTATTTATTTGAGAACATTTACCATTGCATGCCCGGGGTGTTGACCACTTATCCGAGTGCTTTGCCGCGCCGCGCCGCGCTGTCGTGTCCACGTGCAACGAAAAGGAGACTTGCTTACGGTGCAAAAAACTCTGGTGCAAGTGGAACCACGCAGAGAAACATTCGCAGTAAAGTTAACGGTTTGGATGTGCGTTAGTGAGCGGGCACGACGCTCGAAACGAAAAACGTAACAGTTACAAAGAGTTACGCAAGTCCCTATAAACAATTGCAAGAAGAAGTGCGAGTGCAATAATCTGAGCAGCACAATCCGTGAATAATGGGTGAAATAGCGCGGCACGATTCCTTCCACTCGTTTCTGCAGCGCATAGCGAGATTCGTGGAGAGCGCCAAATTCGAAATCGGCACCATCGAGTTGGTCGAGACGAAATTAGCCGCCGCTGAGAACACCTACGAGCGGCTAATTGTGGAGCACGAGCCGGTCATTGCAGCTAACGCCAGTCCGGAAGAGCTGAGCGCACACGACGATGAACCGCTGGCAGGTGACGGATGCCAATTACCTCGAAGCCTGGACAAAGCTGAACGAAGTTTATGACGACACACAAAACATCGTCGACGCCCATTTCAACGCTCTACACGCTATGCCGAGTGCCTCTCAAGGCCCACCGGAGGCGGGACAACGCGCGCTTGACATCCCTGGGCGCGCTCGGTTTGGATACGACGTCATGGGATCCGATCATAGTGAACATGCTGAGAGCACGGCTGGACGTTGAAACGAATCACTCCTGACAGATGGCATCAGAGGAGCAGGCAGATCAAGAACCATAGAGAAAGGATATATCGCGATATTCGTGAGCTTGGTGACGAGGGCGATGCATTTGGAGCTTATAACGAGTGCCTAAGGACTTAGTCGACCGGTCCTTTGCGGTGCACTCAGTTGCAAGTGAGTCGAGCGAAATTATTCGCCCGACACACTTGCAATTGTTTGTATCAACCCCAACTCAAATAATGGCGGCGTTCACCAAAACATCGCTTTACTCCGCGCGTGGTTTTGTGACCGCAACCATTATGCAACCATTATACCAGTCGCAGCAGCCATGTTGGATTTATAATTCAGCAATTGACATTCCGACTCGCGAAATTGCAATTAGACTTCCGGGAGTCGGAATGTCAGTTGAGAGCGAGAGTTCCCGCCTTCGGGGTCCCCTCAGCTGTGTCTCGTCGCCTGGCTAAGAGCACGGGCCCACCTCAACGGGTTGTCGCCCGACCAAAGCACGGGGCCACCTCAGCTATGTCTCGTCGCCTGGCTGAAAGCACGGGCCCAGCTCAACGGGTCGTCGCCCGGCCAAAGCACGGGGCCACCTCAGCTTTTCGTAGCCCGGCTAAAGCACGGGTACACCAGTGTTTCGTTGAACATGGGCCTACTTCGTCGGCTTCATCGCCCAGCCACCGCACGGGCTCCCTTCATCGGCTTCATCGCCCGGCCACAGCACGGGCCCACTTCATCGGTTTTCGTGGCGCACGGGCCCACCTCAGCCGTTCCGCCACCCGACCACCAAGCACCACACATCTGTACCAGGTATTTGGTTAGAATAAAATATATTATCGCCATCCATATGCCCGAGGATTCAATTTTGTCAGCCAATGGTCGCGGTCCTGAAAGCCTGACCGGTTAAGGAAATGACAGTAAGCAACAGAGATAGCAAAGCATTGTGTATCCGTAAGTGAAAGAGAGATGCATTTAACTGATACATTCACACATTTGACGCACACGAGAGAGCAAAATGACAACCAACCAATTTTCGTTAAGCCTGTTTCTTAATAATTGCACCAGAGCGAAAGAGACAGAGAGTGTGGTAGATGTATTTGTCTATAAATCATGGGCCGGGGAAACGAACCAACAAATTTTTCCGGTAAATTTTTCCTCTAAAGATTCTGACAGATAAGTGACCCTCTCTCTTCAACTTACGGATATACAATACTTCACATCTGTGTTACTCACTGTCAAATTGTCTGATCCTGTAAGTTTCGCAGAACGCAGCCAATGCAACAATAAACGCCACTCCGTAATTGGTTCCTATAGTTCAATTTAAGTTGCATGATTATGGTTCTGCTTAGCTCAGTATAATTTTTGTGGAAAGTGCATTAGTGCTGGAGACAAAACCCGAAAGTTAATGCTACAGAATCTGGATATAACCTTTCAGAGAAAAGCTGTAAATTTCTATTGTGTACGTGACAAATTGTGCAAATGGCGGAAATGTATTTGTGCCTGGCATATTGTATCATACCAAAAATCTTTACTTGAACCGTTTATGAGGCATTTACGAAACATGTTTTGGGTAAGTATTGCCTGTTTGCAACTTCAGATATCAGGGTCAAAAATATTGTTTTTTAATTGACCTAAAAAGAAACGTCCCTTCCTCTCTGAAAATAACTATCTAAACAGGTATTTATTTAGGGAAAAAGGTTCTAACGTCTGTAATAAAAAGGGAATTGCAGAGTTATAAATTTATAATAGATTTAATATACAGCTAAGTATCGGATGTTGACAGAAAACACAATCTCAAACATTATACTGTGCTAGATCGCATCAACAAACTCCCTTTTTCAGATCAATTGAGAACAGTACGAATTAATAACTTTCAACTTGCACTTAACCTGATATTAATTTCTAATTGCGATCTCTTATATTTTTTTAAGTATAAATTAATGATTAATTGATCCGTTATTAGTGACTGACTAATATGTAATATTATCATCATCATCATCGTGGCGCGACAGCCCGACGTCGGGCCTTGGCCGCCTGGATCATTGTCCTCCAATTATCTCGGTCACGTGACCGCGTCCTCCAATTTTGGGAGCCCAGCAGCTGCGCGGCGTCCACACCTACTGAGCTCTCCCAACGAGATCTCGGTCGTCCTCGCAGTCTCGCTCCGTCGACTCGTTCTGCATTCATTACTCTCTTAGGCATGCGATCATCGTCCATTCTTTGTACATGCCCTGCCCATTGAAGTCGTTGTAGTTTGACGATTTTCGAGACTTGCAGCTCATCGTACATTTCATACAACTCATGGTTGTACCGGATGCGCCATCCATCTCGATCGCAAACAGCCCCGAAAATTCGCCGTAGAACCTTACGTTCAAAAGTGTCTAGCATGTTTTCGGAGGCTTGAGTTAGGGTCCATGCTTCACAGCCATAGCATAGCACTGGTCGTATAATGGTTTTGTACACGCGGAGCTTCGTGTTTCTGTGCACATGCTTCGATTTCATTATGGGGAGAACCGAGAAAAAAGTCTTATTAGCTAACTGTATCCGTCGCTTGATTTCGTCAGTTTCTTTGGCGTCCCTTGACAAGTTGCAACCCAGGTAAATGAAGTTGTTCACGAACTCGATGTTGAGGTCCCCCACATTGATGCTTGGTTGTGCAGGTGTCCTTGTCACCGAATACATCATTATTTTAGTTTTATCCTCGTTAATACGTAATCCAACTTCCTTTGCAGCGGTATCGAGCGTATGCAGAAGTTCTTCTGCGTCAGCCAATCTTCGGGACATGATGTTGATGTCGTCGGCGTACGCTGCTAATTGTATCGACTTGATGAGTAGCGTCTTGCTGTTGTCCATATTCATGGCCCGAATAACGTGTTCCAGTGCTAGGTTGAAGAGCGTCGGTGCCAGTCCATCGCCCTGTTTCAAACCAGTGCGTGTTTCAAATAGATCAATAAGTCTATTCTGGATCCTGACTTGTGAGACGGAGTTGGTCATCGTCATCTTTGTCAGTCGCACTAATTTTGCCGGTATACCAAATTGCAGCATGATGTTGTACAGTACTCCACGATCGATACTGTCGTATGCCTGCTTGAAGTCGACAAAGATTTGGTATACGTTTACGTTGTATTCCCAGCACCTCTGGAGTATCAGTTTGACTGAGAAGAGCTGATCGGTTGTGGAGCGCCCAGGTCTGAAACCGCTTTGATATTCGCCAATGACTCGTTCTGCGTACGGTTTTATTCTATTTTCCAGAATTTTCGTCAAAATTTTATAGGACGTACAAACTAGTGAGATGCCCCTGTAATTCTCACACCGCAGTTTATCTCCCTTTTTGTGAATTGGACAGATGATGCTTCTGCGCCAATCGTCTGGGATCTCCTCGTTCTCCCATACTCGCAGGAGTAATTGATGTATGGCATCAACTAGACTCGTTCCACCGAATTTTAGCAGTTCAGCTGGAATCTCGTCAGCGCCCGGCGCTTTATTTCGTTTTAGTGACAACAACGCGAGATCAACTTCCTCTACTGTCGGGGGTTGAATGGGTGGGCCTAGATCAACAATATCATCGAGAGCTTCCTGTGTGGGGATGTTAGATGGTCGGTTTAGAAGCTCTTCAAAATAAGAGGCCCATCGTTTGTTAATACCATCGGTGTCGCTGATGATGTTTCCATCCTTGTCCTTACAAAGGCTAGTCCTGGGTTGGTAGCCGCTCTTAATTGTATTTACTAGTTTGTACGCTTGTCTGGTGTTCCTATTAGCTAAGTGTTCGTTTATGTTCAGCAACTGCTCGTCAAAGTATTTACGTTTCTTACGTCTAATTATTCTATTCGATATTCGCCGTAGCTCGTCATATTTTTCTCTTCTGGCTCTGGTTCCTCGTTGAATCCATTGTCTGTAGGCCTCGTTTTTCGCGTCAAGTGAATTTTTGCATTCTTCGTCGAACCAGTCATTTCGCGCTCGCCGGGCTTTATATCCCACGACCTTCTCTGCGACATCCTTGATGGTACCCTTGAGTTCTTCCCAGAACCCATGGACGCCTGTGTTGCTGATGTTGTGTAGGATAGGTGATAGTTTTTCCTCAAGGGCGGTAGTATACGCCACCGCTGTAGCATCACTCAAGAGCTTATCAACCGCAAAGATTTTGGGAGGGCTGATTCTTGACTGGTGCACTGAGGAAATTCTACATCTGTAGGTCGTCTTCACCAAGTGATGATCTGAGTCGCAGTTTGCTCCTCGATAGGAGCGGACATCCATGACACTAGACGCCCATCTCCTGCAAATGAGGACGTGGTCAATTTGGTTGACGGTATGTGCGTCTGGAGACTTCCAGGTCTGCTTGTGAATGCGTCGATGCGGGAAGCACGTAGAGCTTACAACTAGATTCCTGCTGCAGGCAAAGTCGATAAGTCGCTGGCCGTTATCGTTACATTCTTCATGGAGGCTGTGGCCTCCAGTGGTCCCCCGGTGCCAGCTTTCATTTCCGACTTTCGCGTTAAAGTCTCCCAGCAGCAATTTGACGTCGTTTGTTGGAAGTGAGTCGAAGAGAGTTTCAAGGCGGGCGTAGAACTCGTCTTTTACTGCGTCTTCTTTAACTTCAGTGGGGGCGTGCACATTGATGAGCCAGAGATTGAAAAATCGAGTCTTGATGCGAATCGCACATAGCCGTTAATTTATGGGTTTGAAGTCAGTAATATGCGGTTTGAGGCGATTGTTCACTATAAATGCTACTCCAAACTTCTTGCGGCCCGATGGTTTGCCACTTGTAAAAATTGTGTGCGATTTCTTGTCATTAATCTCGCTGCCAAGCCAATTTGTTTTGTAACTAGCTGTGGACGGGGTGCGACCCGAAACGCCAACAATCCGCGATGAGAACGATGCCGCAAACCACTGCGCCACTGTTCGCCCAGAAATCACTCCACTGACCATTGTCAACCGGTCGCGCGCATGAACGCGGCCAGTTTCATGTACAATAGTTCCGCTACTACAGGAAACCGCACATGCACCATAGACCGATGGTGGACAGATCGGTAATAGTACTATCCCCACACTGTACGTCTGGTAATCTGCGAACAACTTCACGCCTGCACAGCACAAACCCCCCCCCCCCCCCCCCCTTTCGCGGGTCGATCCAATGTTAATACGTGTTGTGCGTGTTTCACTGCGTAGACGCAAATATGTCGGCAATAACTCGATATTCGAATTTTTACATCCACTCGTTGCCTATGTCCTATCGGGTCAACATATATCTATGACAGGCACACACCAATGCATTTGCGACAGCGACGATGGCCGTGAGCAGCGAAGATGGCAGAGCAATGTGGATACGTGAGTGGGAGAGAGACACTTGTAGCGACGGACAACTTGTTCCGGGACATTTCCCGTGGAAAGATCCGCTCGGATAAGCGACACTCTCTCTTCGACGAAGGCATACGCAGTGCTGGCCATCTCTGTTGCTCGCGGGCAAACGGGCTAATCGTGGAAGTCTTCCAGGCGGCGAGATAGGAAAACGAGTAGGAGTCGAACGGATTGAGCGGGCGGAAGAGTTTGGGGGACGACAGGTGGACGGAGCTAGAAGGTTTTTGGAGATTGTGGTCGCGATTCGGTGCGGTGCGAAAAGTCTTCCTGCATTTCTGATCCGGTCAACTGGAGAAAATCGGTGCGTATGGCCCAAAGTGGTCTCAACAAGATTTACAACCTGATAACGAGACAAACCGCGAGATATTTTCGTAGCGATAACAGATTCAGCACGTTTTCATCTTCAACTCCGAGGGGGGTTAGAAATGCAAGGTGGACGGGGAACGACGCGTGTGTAGATTGGCGAGACCACTGTTCGTGGTGGCTCCATTTTGTTGGTTTGTGGAATTTGGTTTGGTTTTTGAGTGGCCCGCTTTTGCGTCCGTTGCACGCCGCGTCAAAGAAACTGGCTGTGAAAAAGGATTCAGGCAGAATCGCTTCAACCGAAGTTACAAAAATAGGTGCAAGACCTTGTCGCTGGACGGTGAGGGGCTTAGCTGAAAAAAAAAATCCAAGGAACTCGAACGAATGGTGGACGCTGTCGCGATCTAGTCCAAAGTGCAATCAAGCAAACGTCCTCTGACGACTTTTCCGATGAAGTCCTGTGCAAGGGTTAAACGGATTTGGTGAGATTTGTGCTATTGCTCGTCATCGTCAAAGTGCCTCCTTGTGAAATGGGTTGTGCACCTCCTTCAGACTTGTGAACGTATCATCATCACCTTGATCGGTTCCAAGTGTCCGCCATTGGATCCGCCTTTTGATTTTGAGTTTCAGTAACCCGTCCACAGAAGTGTCTCTCCAAGAAGAAAAATAAAATACAAAACGGTGAAAAGGCGACTACCCCCACTCGCAAAGATTCGCCGCTAAAAATAGTGCAAGTTTGCTGTTGTGTGTTTTTATTTTTATTGTGCCAATCCCGAGTCCCTCGATGCGCCACCGTTAATATAACACGCGCCTGTCCCACCGCACACACGTCAGAGAGCCACTGGCACCCATTTCGGGGTTTGACAAAACCTCTTCACCCCCTCCGCCGCTAACCAGTTCGATGATGTTCTCCGTCAACCACGCGGCCAGGGAGGAGTCCAAGAATTTCAACGGTGCAGCCGCGATGCAGCAAGGTGTCTCCAAATCTGTTCCGAATAATGCTAGAAAACATCAGATGAATTGCGGAGAAAATACCGAATGCCAGCAGGAGATTAAAAGATAAGTACATCCGTATATTATTTCAACAGCCGTCAGCATGGCATTAATGCAGATACATAAAAACAGTAAGACCAAATCGGAAGAGGATTTTATAATTCAATGAAACTCCTAATCTAAATCCAGTAGTTCAAAAAAAAAAAAAAAAGAGGCGCATGTTTCTATTTTTTTTGCATTTGAGCACTATTGAGACTTTATACACAAGACAAAAAAATCGTTTTCAATGAAAAAAAAGTAATAATACTACTAAAAATAACAGGAATTACATTTTTATTATTATTAATACAAATATACTTTTTAACGTATTTAAAAAAAAAAATAACCTGGAAAAAAAAAATAAAAATATACCAAACTACGAACAGTAAATCTTAATTACATACATAAATATTACATATTATAAGAACGTATTATATATACAAAAATGCGAAAAAGAACATAGAAAAAAAAGAAGTAAACAATTTAAGTAATAGAAATGCTATCTAGTGTACATAGTTAAACAAAACAAAACGAAATGCGGATTTTTTTGTATGATTATACAATTCAGAAAAAAAAACATCTACAAGAATTTATATAAAAAAAAAAAAAGAAAAGAGAATTTTTTTTATAATATGTAATAACACGAGACTCTAAAAAGAAATGAATGAAGAATAGAATGGAATAGAATAGAATAGTATGTACCTTCTTCATAGTATTATTTTTCTATGAGTAGCTAAGATCACGCATATAAAATAGTATAATTTAAACAAAATATTCATACATAAGTCAGGTCAATGCACGAACTTTCCATTTTTGTTATTTCCGTATATAAATATTTGAATGTAGAATTGCCAAGGCACTACACATCGACGCTTTTTGTAAACGCGCTGAAAATGGAATATTACATTTTCGGAAATTTCCGCTTACGTTCTTTTGTAAAGAATCGGACAAACAAAAATCTTTAATAAAACATTTGTTCTTGCCTTAAAAAAAAAAGGATATAGATATACCTATATATAAATAAATTATAATAAATTCTCACTAAAGGAAATTAAGTTTGCTTCCTGACCCCCTTCCTGGGCCCTCGCTCCGCTTTCTCGTTTGCTATTGGTTCGCTTAGGGGGCTAGGAACTTAAGCGCGGCCTAGCCCAATGGAGGGGAGGGAGCGCGGAGCCCCTAAAACATCAAGGGGCTCCCGTGTTCGTCGGGGGACTTAGTCATCTCTTGTCGGTCGTACGCGTTTTCAGGTTTTCTTTTTACGGCTCGTCTGCTCAGGCACCTGGATACGCCCGTGATATTTATTTTGTAACGCTGCGAGGCAGGTGTGACCATACAACCCCACCCCGACTACCGATAGCTGAGCTAGCTATCCAGCACGCGAGTTACACATAACCCTCAAGACCTCAATACTAATCCTAATAATAAGGATATAACTACTAAGTTTAATTAAAACTTATATTGTAATACTTACATTATAGTTACTAAGTTCAAATCATTATAAGTATGACTCACTATACAATATCAAATATTTCTTATAAACATATAACATATTAAGTTACCCATGAGTCATACGATCATCCAACAATAATTGTTTATCAATATAAATATTATGCATATTCAGCACTTTTATAATAAAGATTTCATTTCAAGAATAAAAGCATATCTGCTTAGATCAGCATAAATGCAGGTGTCGGTCCATGCGACAAACAAAGACATCGTATCATGCAGATGTCCAAATGTAAGCAATGATACGATCACCGAACAGAATGCAAACTGCAGACCTAATCAAAATAATACTATTTAAGCAGGAGACCACTCTGGTCCAGGGCAGTTCTAATACAGTATTCAGTTCCAGTCGGTCCAGTTGGTGTTCAGTTGGTGTTCAGTAATAGTTAGTTGCAGTCAAACAAAGTTATTATTGAATAAAGTGTTTCTTTTAAATAATAAAAAACCAGTGTTCTTATTTCAAGTGAGGAACTCGTAAGAGTATAAATATTTTTTTTTTGTTGTTGAGTACAATCAGCAACATAACTGGCGCAGTCGTTCGTCTAAGGAGGGAGGATCCGCCTTTGACTTAAAAAACCTACCTGCATTCACAATCGTAAGTAAAGTGAAAGTGAACTTAAAAACTCCTTCGATTAGAGAAAATCTGGTCGAAGTAAAATAAACAAAAGTTTTGAAAAGTACGCCCACAAAAGTAGCTAAGGAAAACTTAGACTATTAGGGTAGGAACAAAAAACAAAACTTTTTAATAAAACAAAACCCAAATTAGAGAAAATCTAATTTTAACAAAAATCAATAAAATAATAAAATAAAAAAAAAAAAATTTACACCAATTAATATACTGTATTGCAAAGCAGTGAGCTGCATTTTAAGAAAAAGCGCTCGATTCCCTGTGGTAAACACTGAGGAATTCTAATATAAAAGAGTAACAAGGTCCTCCAGTACCATAAACTGTACAGTGGAGACAAAAAGTCTCATAAAATAAATTAAACACATCTACAAAATATATAAACAATGGCAGAACAGGAAATACCATTGCCATTGGACCTTTCGTTCGATGAATTACTAAAGGAAGTACGCAGACTACCGGTATATAATGGAGACAACAGAGAGTACGCTTTATCTTCGTGGCTAGAGGAAGCACAAACCATTCTCAATTTGGCTCAGGGAAACCATCAAGCGTATCTATTCAGACTCGTCCTGCACAAAATTCAAGGAGCAGCCAGAAACACAATTCAAAAAATAACAGATCCAACGTGGTCATCAATTAAAGCAATCCTAATCTCAACATTCGGAGTTAACGAATCATACAGCAGCATAATCAACAGGATACATAAGGTAAGCTTCAAAAACGTCGACGACGCATATCATACTTTAAATAAACTATTAAATAGAATAAATACTAAGTACCTACAAGATCCTCAACAAATTGTACATTTAGAGTTTAACCCAGTCCGAAACGAAGGGTTGGTCTTAAACAAATTTAAATCCCTTCTGCCAGAATACAAATCATTTCTAATTGAAATGAGAAATTGTCAAACACTTAACCAGGCATACAATATCCTTAGAGAAATTCAATACAACACTGACAATTACAATCCAGTACAAAACATTAACCCTCGTACTCGTCCAAATCATAGAAATTATAATCAAAATTCAAATCCAAATAATCGGTATAATCCAAATTCAAATCAAAATAACCGTCACAATCAAAATTCATTTGTGCACCGCCAACAAAATAACTATCATCCTTCTAGAAACAATTACAATAATCGTTTTAATCATTACAATCGCCCACAAAATAATCAAAATAACAGACAAGAACTGATGCAAGTTGACAATTCGAACATGTACAGGAACAGGGACAATAATCCAGAACCTATGGATGTAAATTTTCAGCAATGTGCCTCGGAAACCCTTTACCAGTAATCAACTTACAAATAGAGAATGAAGTAATTCCAACACTTATAGATACTGGCGCTTCAATTTCTAGTATAGACAAAAAATGTTTTCCCTTTATAGAAAAATTAAAATTAAATAATCATATAATAGTTAACGGCTTAGGTGGCACATGCCATGTCACGGAAAAAATAAAAACCAACATGCCAGTAGAGTTTAAACTTCCTGAATCTCACAAAATTCTGTGGAACGTCATGGATTTCCATGATAAAACCTTTAAAGCAGTGATTGGTCAAAATCTACTGTATCCATTAAACGTTAAATTAAATTTGGGAGAAGGAACCATGGAAGCTAATAATCAAAAATTAAAATTTAATTATGCTATCCCTGAAGAGATAAATTTTCAGAGTGAGCTCAGTTCGACGGATAACCTTGATAGGTTGTTTAATGAGTTAAATAGAGAGGAAGTAAATTCGCTAAAAAAGATACTCAATGAATATGAGGATCTACTCTATAAGGAAGGAGAAAATCTTTCCTGTACCACTCAGACAAAACACGAAATAATCACCAAAAACAATAAACCCCTTTATTCCAGAATCTATCGTTTTCAGCCTGTCCATGAAAAGGAAGTAGAAGTTCAAATTAGCGAAATGCTAAAACAAAAAATCATCCAACCCTCAAATTCCCCTTATAATGCTCCAATATGGGTAGTTCCAAAAAAAATGGATAACTCACAAAAGCAAAAGTGGAGAATAGTTATCGATTATAGAAAACTAAATGAGGAAACAATAGATGACAAATTTCCGATTCCTAACATTGAATCGATATTTGACAAACTTGGAAAAGCACAGTATTTTACAACTCTGGATTTAGCGAAAGGCTTTCACCAGATTGAAGTCAGCGAACATGACCGTCGTAAAACAGCTTTTTCAACCCCACAAGGTCATTATGAGTTCATTAGAATGCCCTTTGGTCTCAAAAATGCACCAGCAACTTTCCAACGCATGATTAACGAAGTTCTTAGAGAATTTATCAACAAAATTTGCGTAGTATACTTGGATGACATTTTGATATTTGCCACATCACTCCAAGAAATGGAGATTAACATAAAAAAAATATTTGACGCTTTGAGGAAAAACAAACTTAAAATTCAACCAGACAAATGTAAGTTCTTTGCCAAATCAACTGAGTATTTGGGTCATATATTGACAACCGAAGGAATCAAGCCAAATCCTGGAAAAATTGATGCTATTCGAAATTTAAAAATCCCTAGTACCACAAAACAAATAAAATCTTTCTTAGGTATCACCGGTTATTATAGAAAGTTTATTAATAACTATGCAAAAGTAGCTTTACCTTTAACAGATGCCCTAAAGAAAAATCGAAAAATTAATACAGAAGATCCCAGTTACATCGCGGCTTTTGAGAAGTTGAAGGATCTAATTACTAATTATCCCATATTACATTACCCCGATTTTAAACAAAAATTCACGCTTACTACTGACGCCTCAGATAAAGCTTTAGGTGCAGTACTATCTCAGCAAGGACATCCAATATCCTATGCTAGCAGAACTCTAAACGAGCATGAAAGAAATTATCCGACAGTAGAAAAAGAATTATTAGCTATTGTTTGGGGAACTAAATATTTTAGACCCTACCTATACGGTATAAAATTCGACATTCAAACAGACCACAGACCCCTTGTATGGCTTAGCAACTTTAAGGAACCAAATTCTAAATTACAGAGATGGAAAATAAAATTGAACGAGTTCAATTTCAATATTGAATACATAAAAGGAAAGGATAATAAAGTAGCAGACTTCTTGAGCAGAATTGACGCAGAAAAAGGCGAAATTAACGTTTTAACCAACAACAATAATCGAGAAAACGCAATGGAAATAGACGATAGTGAACATGTAACTATACACAGTTGTCTAGAGAATGAAAATGACCATATAGCAATTAGAGAAGGAATAGTAAATATATATAAAACTCAAATAATAATAGTGGAAAGAAAGCGTAAGGAACTTGAATCAATAAACAAAAAGCGAAAGATATTCATAGAAAAGAAAGACATAAGTAACGAAAACAAAATAATAGATATACTTAGGAGATACATACCAGAGAAAGGATATGTAGGAATATTTTGCGAACTAGACGACCATGCATGGAACAAAGTGCAAGTAACAATAATAAAATTATATTCAAATAATAAATACCTCAAATTCATTAAATGCACAAATAAAGCAATAGATTTAACTAGTGAAGAACAATGTTTGGAGAAAATCAAGGAAATACACGAAAAAAGTAATCATCGTGGGATCTTAGAAAATTACGCAGAAATTAAAAATGAATATCACTTTGATAAAATATTAAAAGTAATCACAAAATATATAAATAATTGCGAAGTATGTAATTTGGTAAAATATGACAGAAAACCTTTAAAACCAGAATTCAAACTAACAGAAACCCCCGAGGATATAAATGAAATAGTACATATTGACATATTCTTTATATGTAAACGACAATTCTTTACTACAATAGATAAGTTTTCGAAACATTTATACGTTAAAGAAACTACAGATAAAAATGCAGTAACTTTCATAGAACTTATTAGAGAAAGAAATGCTATACTAGGAAAACCCAGAAAGATAGTTGCCGATAATGAATTCAATATGATAAACGTAAAAGACTTCTTCAGAAAAGAAAATATTGAAATTCATTTTAACTCACCAAAATCACATACAGGTAATTCAGACATGAGTCGATGTCATAGCACATTATTAGAGCAAATTAGAACATTAGCGATAACCGAACCCGAACTAAATATTGTGCAACGAGTTCTAAAAGCAACAGAGCATTATAATACCAATATACATTCAGTAACCCAAGCAAAACCAATCGACATACAATATGGTAGAATAGATAAACCTAAACTAAATAAATTGTTGATTAATAAAAAGACTAAATGGATTGATTACCACAATAAAAATAGAGAGAAATTACCAGAAATCGATCAAAAAGAAGTATTTATCAAAAACTACAAAAATGAACGTCATAAGGAAAAACCTAAGTACAGAAAAATTGAGATAATAAAAGATAATTTAGGAAATATAATTTCAACAAGAAAAGGTAGACATCAAAATAAGATACACCCAGTTCGAATAAAAAGAATTAAGAAGCATACGAGAACAGAATCAAAACCAATATCAGAAATATCAAATACAGTAAGCATTCCGAATACGCTTACATTAGAACAGAAAACAATCATCAATAATGCATTATATAATGGCCCCTTAAACGAGACTCTTGTGTCAAATTTCAATCTAAATATTACTCGAGCCGACATCTCTACTTTAATTGATCAAAAATGGGTAAATGATCAAATAATTAATTTCTATTTGAACCTTATCAGTAAACGAAACAAGGACTCTATAAACCTACCCAAAGTATATATCATGAACACATTCTTTGTCCCGACACTCAAAGAGAAAGGATTTAGTGCAGTCAAGAAATGGACGCGAAAGGTAGATATTTTCTCATATGATATAATTCTAATCCCGGTTCACGTAAATGGAAGACATTGGTGTTTAGCTACGATTGATCTACGAAATAAGGAAATAAAATATTATGATTCATCAGGAAGCAGCGATAATGGAATATTAGATACATTAGGTGAATATTTAGCAGACGAATCAGAAGATAAGTTGTGTAAAGTCCTCGATATAAATACATTCACAAAAGAAAATGTGCGAAACGCCCCAAAACAGGAAAACGCAAATGATTGCGGTATATTTACTTGCATAGCAGCAGAATTCATTGCCAGAAATCATAAATTAGACTACTCTCAATGTCATATCCCATACTTTAGACAGAAAATTATCCTAGAAATAATACAGGGAAAATTATTACAATAAAAACCCTTTGCCTTTACAGAAACCTACACCCAACAATCATTGGACACCAAAACTCATACCATTTTTATTGATCCTAACGTTTACAATTATACAAGCAGAAATTACAATTGAAAAACTACAAACCGAATCCGGAATAATATTAATAAAAAAAGATCCAATTAGATTAATCAAAGACTATAAAAGAATTTATCACAAAATAGACTTAGTTCAATACGAAAAAGCACTAGACGAAATAACTAACGAAATCTATCCCGACCCCCATATGACAGAAACAATTAAATCTATAAAAGGAGAACTAAAATTATTACATTTCGATAGAGAGAAAGCTAAACAAGTTTCAATGCAAATTAATACACCTAAACCAAAACGACAATACGATAACAGACAAAGTACTAGACAAACTACAATGACATATTTACCTGACAAACAAAATTCTGTAATTGTTAGTAGAAAGGAACGCGGATTAATTAATCCCATCGGAAAAATTTATAACTTATTATTTGGATTAATGGACAATGACGATTACGAAGAGATCACAGAACATTTGAGAATAATAGATACAAATAATCACGCTATCATAGAGTCAATGAATAATCAAATTCAAGTTAACAACGTTTTTCAATCTAACCTTAACAAAATTGTTGACAACATTAACAAAACTAACAAAGCCTATAATCAGTCTCTAGCTAACATTAATAATCAGACACAAACAATAAATAAAATTCTAACAACCATTCAAATAAATTATAATCTTGATCTTATAAAGGACGAATTAGAAAAAATAATTGACAATGTAAACTCAGCAAAAACAGGAATCATGACTAGATCCATATTGACATACGACGAAATAGACTTTCATAATTTATCAGTAGAGGAATTAAAGGAAATAACAATAAATGTATTAACACAAGAAAGAAAAATAATATTTGTCATTAGCATCCCTATTTTGACTCAGCCCCTATTATCCTATTACGTAAGAAAAATACCTAACTCAAAATCAGAAACTTTGGATATAGACATTAAAGAAGTTGTACTTTACCATGGAGAATATTATGAACCAGAAAAAAGGACTAAATCTTTAAATAATCTTTTAAAATGTAAAAATATTAACTGTATAAGAGCATATGAGGATGATAATAATGTAATAGAAATTGAAAAAGGATTAATACTTACTGTTAACATAGATATTAAGATAAAACAAGATTGTAATGAAAAAACATATTACTTAAATGGAACATACATAATAAGATTTAATAATTGTAAACTTGAGATTGCAGGCAAATTATTTACAAACCAAATAAAAGAATTTCAACAAATTTTAACATTGGAACCAATTAAAAATATTTCAAAATTCAATTACGCAATTAATGTCGAAGATTTAAAACTTGAAGATATTAAAAATCTAGAAAAAATCGAAGAAATAAAATTTGAACATAAAAGAAATTCCATTGCAATCGGAACAACATTATTGTTCATAATTATCATACTCACTGTATCCTTCATAATATATATTTACTTTAAATGCCATAAATCAATCAAGATTAAAATAATTAACAAAAAGGATATAGAATTACAACCGATAAAAAACACTGTTGAGGACAACAGCAATCTTAAGGAGGGTGGAGTTACACATAACCCTCAAGACCTCAATACTAATCCTAATAATAAGGATATAACTACTAAGTTTAATTAAAACTTATATTGTAATACTTACATTATAGTTACTAAGTTCAAATCATTATAAGTATGACTCACTATACAATATCAAATATTTCTTATAAACATATAACATATTAAGTTACCCATGAGTCATACGATCATCCAACAATAATTGTTTATCAATATAAATATTATGCATATTCAGCACTTTTATAATAAAGATTTCATTTCAAGAATAAAAGCATATCTGCTTAGATCAGCATAAATGCAGGTGTCGGTCCATGCGACAAACAAAGACATCGTATCATGCAGATGTCCAAATGTAAGCAATGATACGATCACCGAACAGAATGCAAACTGCAGACCTAATCAAAATAATACTATTTAAGCAGGAGACCACTCTGGTCCAGGGCAGTTCTAATACAGTATTCAGTTCCAGTCGGTCCAGTTGGTGTTCAGTTGGTGTTCAGTAATAGTTAGTTGCAGTCAAACAAAGTTATTATTGAATAAAGTGTTTCTTTTAAATAATAAAAAACCAGTGTTCTTATTTCAAGTGAGGAACTCGTAAGAGTATAAATATTTTTTTTTTTGTTGTTGAGTACAATCAGCAACATAACTCGCGCGAACTGGTCACATCTGAGGAAGTCTGGTGTCACGCGCGGTCTGCACGACCACAGTCTGACTTCCGTCCTCATGTAGGCTTCGGCCTACCAAGCAGAACCGTTACAGTTTCCTGGACTGCAGTAATGCTCAGTTTGTACTTTTCGTCCTGTTGAAGGGGGGCCTTCTCGGCCCCCGGTTTGTTCAGGGAGCGTACATTCCAGGATCCGAAAGAATAATCCTTTATTCGTTTGCGTGGTCGTCGTTGTTGATGCGTTCAATCCGAGGCTTTTGTTCCAGGTTTCTTGACATGGAGTGGTTTTTACAAGGACGAGTTGTCAGCACGTCGCTTAACCCCATTCAGGGGATGGCCTCGGAGATAGCTGCTTCAGATGGTTTAATAAACGTGCTGGAGCCCACACAACTATGTAGCAGGTCCAACTAGTCATTCCATCCTACTAGACCTGAGACGCTTAGGTGTTCGTCAGCCATTCAGGCTACAGCTATCTGCCTTTTCCAAACTGTCTTATCGCTAAGACATTGGCCGTCAGCGAATTGATACACTGCCGTTACCAGGGGGCGCCCACGCGGAGGACTATGGAAAAGGTCTTTGCCCCCCATATAATATTATAATATGACGTAAATAATATGACGTAAATTTAGAAATAACGAAGAAAAGAAAATTAAACTAATGCATAGCAGATAAAAACAAATTTTTTTGCTCCCGAGGGTCCTCCACTCCTCCACTCTCGTCGGGTAGCTTCTCTTTATTAATTCGTTGGGAAACATAGCGCATCCCAACCCAAGGTTCGGGGAGGGAGCGCGGAGCCCCATCGCCATCAGGGGGCTCCCGTGCTAGAGGCAGGGACTTAGGGATTTTTCACGGTCAGGCATTTTTTTTATATCCTTTGAGGGACTCCCGTGTAGTTTCGGCACGCGGGCCGACAGGTGGGTTTTTTTTTGTAGCAATGTCGAAGCAGAGTGACCTACTAAAACCCCGCCCACACCACCGATAGCTGAGCTGGTTATCGAGCACGCGTCACCTCGGGTCATTTCTGAGGAGGTTTTGACACTTAGGTGTCACGGCTTGTTTGAACGCCCATGCCTCGACCTCCGTCCTCATTCTGAGTCTAGCTAAACACACAAAACGTTATAAATGGCGCCCAACGTGGGGCCCGAATAATTTACCGTTAGGGTTGATTTCGGTCACCCTAGGCCCTCATTCCACCTTGAGGTCCCATCAGCGGTCCCACTGCCGGAGTTTGACAGCTTTTGAGGTTTCATCCTTACTTTAGTGTTGCACGCACACAGGGACTCAAAAACTCCGGCTATATTTTTTTTTGCTCTTTTTTCTCGTAAATCCTTATCCCATCCTTATAGAGTACCTTATTCCTGTAGAACAGGTTATCCTATCTCCACCTATCCCCCAATAGGCAGTGCTTACGTTGTGTCGTCAAAGGATGCTTTTGTATCGTGGGCAAGACGTTCGGCCAAAGGGACTCTTTGGAACTACCGGAATCGGGAGTTTACTCCCAATCTCCAATCCGGGTCCCTCGTTCGTTTTCCCAACTTTGTGTTTAGGCACTGACCTTCAACAGCTTTTTTTTTCTCTTAACAAGTCGGAAGTTGTGACTTGTCCTTGCCCTGCCTACCCTGTTTCGACAATCAAAGGAGTGGGGGAAATGTATTTTATAGGCGTTTACGCCTGTAAGATAACTCCCACTTCCTGAAACTTAGGAAAAGACTAGGTTGACGTTGTCGCCAGATGGTGCTTCATCGATGTTGTATCGCGGAAGTGCGCGATACAACATCGAATCGCGAATTCCTCATCGACACCGGCGCTGACGTTTCTGTGCTTCCGATTTCTTCAACAACGTACGACATCCGACCGACCGAAATCCAACTATTCGCAGCAAATGGCACCGCAATCAAAGTCCTCGGTGAGCAAGTTATCCATCTAAATTTGGGCTTGCGCCGCGACTTTTGCTGGCCATTTATAGTCGCCGACGTTAAAACACCGATCATCATCGATCCTTTAGAATCTCTCAATTGCCCTAACCCCTTGTGGGGCATAGCGCGTCAACTGTTCCATGTAGCCCAGTTGACGTTTCTCGGCATAAACTGGTTTCGGAGAATGCAGTTGCCAGCATGCACCTCCTGCACATCCATGGCCACGAACGTCGTCGTGGACGGGATTCGAACCCGAAACGCCGGTAGTCAAACATGAGACTGATGCCTCAACACACTGCGCTACCGGTCGCCCCGTGTGCAATAAATTGTTTCACTTTTATTGCATGGCTTTAGTGAATCGAACTTTCGGAAGATGAACAAAGGACGTAGAAAGAGCATTCAATGCAATAATTGTAAACAATCCGAAAGCTCTTCAAATGATCCATCACTCGTTGAAATGAACAAAAATGTAAATGACATCAAAAAAGAATTAACAACCTACAAGAAAGAATTTCAGGAAATGAAACAATTTTTTAAAGATGAACTAAAATAGGAAAATATAAGAAATCTCTGGAATATTGTTGTTCCAAAATTGATGATTTTAACCAACAAATAGTAAGCTACGGCGATAAAATTGATAATACCACAAAAAAAGCGACAAACTGGAAAATGAAAATATTACGTTGAAAAAACAAATAAATGGGCTATCACGCCTAGTCAACCAGCTGTAACAAGATAAACTATCAACAGAAATAGACATTAACGGATTAGTTGAAACACTGAACGAAAACATAACTAATGTCATCGAAAAGGTTGCAAACATACTCGACATCAATGTAGAAGAAACTAAACCGGCATCTATTAAACGTATAATATCCAGACAACCAGGAAACAATGCACCAGGACCGATAATAGTTCGTTTTACGACGAAGGAAGACAAAGAGAAATGGTTGGAGAAATCTAAATCACACAAAAGCAGGCTAGTTTGTAACAATTTACATGGAAGCTTGCCAACTTAGGGCAGCAAATTTTAAAGTCCAACTGGACAAATTCGAATTCCTAAAAAAAAGTCAGCTTTCTTGGCCATATCATTACAAGCGATGGTGTAAAACCAAACCCCGAAAAAATCAGGGCAATACAGGAATACCCACTCCCAAGAACTAGAACCGAAATTAAAGCATTTTTACACGGTCAGAAATTTCGTTTCTTTTCAAAACTTTCGTTTAAACCTGTAAATGTTGGCTGCCTTTTTTAAACTTTTTTGCCTTAAATAGTAAATAGTTGAAAAGTTTAAAACATTATAAATAATACAATTTGGTTTACAAATAAACAAAATAAAAAGTTTAACTCTCTATATAAACTTCTATGGATTAAATAATAGACTATTTGTAAAATAAGTTATATCCTGGAATTATTAATTTAAATCGCGATTAGTTTGAATTTTAAACTAAAAGTTTAAAGAAAACGGAATGTGGTTTTCATTTTAAACCCAAAACTTTTGTCGGTTTTAATTTTAAATTCAAAACCTTCTTTGGTTTTAATTTTAAACCCAAAACCTTTTTTGGTTTTAATTTTAAACCCATTTGGTTTAAAATTTAGCCTATCGCGCAACGATTTTCTTATTTTAGCGTTCATTCTCAAGCTAACAGTTCTTGCAAGTGAATTAGATAGTGTTGAATCAAAAAACTAACGGAAAAGTGATTATAGTGATAAAGATAGGATAAAGGTGATTAAAATGGACTTCAGCCATCTGATTGGTATGTATGTAAAGGTGCATTATATAGAAGAAGGCAAAAAGGAGTATGTTTGCCTACAGAAACTTTTCCCTAACGATAAAGGCGAGCAAGTAACATATGAAGACATTTTATTCAGTGGTGAGCACTCATTTACTCATTTTTTATCATAAAAACCTAGACTCACTCCTTAGTAGTCAGTTCCAGAAAGATCATTAGAAGCTCCTACTAAAAATAAATGCTAAGGATTTAAATGTTTAATATTTGCTGACTGGTGTTTAATTTAGGTCTTACTAAGAGCCCCTAACAATGAAAGTTAAGCTCTCAACAGAATCTCACAAAAAAACACGAAAAAAGCCAATGCTTTCTTTTAATATTTTGAAAAGGGATAATGCAAGCAAACTCTCTAACACAAAATGAAAGATCACAAGAAAATGAGAAAAAAATATTATACGAACATCTCATAAATCATAAAGTAAAGCTAATTAAAGTGAGTTTTGCTAGGCACCACTCTGCGTCGTTCTCAGGTGACGATGAAAAAGATACACACAAATAGTGCTCCATGCTCTATGGGTTGCTCGCTAATCGCGAATATATGTACCTTTAGTTATCGACAGATTTATTCTTTTCAACTCATCACAAAATCGAAGATTTTTCTCTTATCTGAAACCAAAAAATTAGAATATTTAATAATAGCGTTTTTTTTTTCATGTGAGATTATTTCGAAAAATACGGAAAAAGTGCCGGACATATTTTTTAAGCATTTTTATGGTCTTTTATTTTGTATCATTTTGTTAGAAGTAACAATTTTCAAAATATTAAAATAAAAAATGAGGCGGTTTTTGCGAATATAATTAACAAATAAAAATTATCAAACCCGGAGCAATTATTTTCAGTACCATTTTTGATTTTTTTGGCGAATATGTGAAGTTTTTCCTTTAAAATGCCTATTTCAAACTTGTGCAAATTTCAGTTATATAGTTGATATTCTTCCCTCATTGTAGTACTCCTATATACTAATTGCTCTGAGGACGAAGTTTTACTGTGCGACTTTGAGGATGTTGAGCTAACAAAAGAAAAGTGTCTGCCCATCTTAAGTCAATATATAAGCCATCCTATGTTCTACATAAAATTTGTTTCGAAAAAAGCAGCGCCTAGTCAAAAAACCAAAGAAGGAACTTTAAGAAGAACATATGCCCAAATTGGAGAAGGACTTCTTGTCAATAGTGAGGTACCTACGATAAAAAAAAATATTTTCAGCTGTTTAAAGCTTTAACACATGACTTTCAGACTTTGAAAACATTTCTGAATGAAAATGAGGCGAATCACTTGATGTCAGAACATGAGTCACAGGGTTGCCTCAAAGATAGTTCTAGGCGTCTGCTAATTAGACTATTGGAAAGATATTTGAGGAAACTAGGAGGAGCCAAACCAACCAAATCGGAGAAAATTGCTGTCTCCTTAGCAGCAGTTTCTCTGTTTCCCTCTATGAAATTTGAAGACAGCAACGTTGGCGGAATCGACCTAATTTATAATCCAGAAACAGGGACAGGATACCTTACTTCCCAAATTAAAAATGCAAATTTCAAACGGAAAAAATTATATTATATTTTAATATAAGCCAAATGGAGGAAAAAGAAAGTGTAGAACCATCCATGGAAGTAGATATTTCCGTGGATGATGACATAAATTTCTTAAAAAATGCCATTATCCCAGAGCAAGGTCAACTTGTAAGAGATATTCTAAAGAGGACTGCCCCTTACCGGAAAACAAAGAAGGACTTAATATTCCCCTGCTTTTTTCTAGATGTGCACTTGGTACAAATTAATTTAAAATTTACAAAATAGCAAAATATTAATAGCTCTATGTTAGATAAACTATGATTTCGAGTTAATGTACACGGAGCAAGCGAACCATTTTATTTCGAATTGGCCTAAATTTGAAATACACGTCTTTGAGATATTAAGGGAATCAGGGCTCAATATTAATGAATTTGAAGGTAATGCAATAAAGGTTAAGTCGGTAGTGTTTCAACTTTACAAATAAATATTTCTTTTTTAAGATTGGAATAGAGGAACACGAGGACTTTTCGCATTATTGAAATTGCTACCAGCAACGGCCTCCGGAAAAAAAAATCATCAAGGGGAAGTAATCAACAAGCTCCTGAAAAGCTCATAAAATTAATCAAGGTAATCTTACCAGTACATACTTATTTCTTAAATATTTTGACATCATAATGTACACTTATTTCCTTTAGACCGGTACCCCAAAGGAAAGTTTCGTCGGTTCGGAAAAAAAACAGCCATTCATTGTTGCTTCAGGGGTAAATAAAGGCGCTGTCGACAAATACTACATATGTGTCGACAATGAGTTAATTAATGTTCAAGGAACAACCGACGTAGTAATTGTATTTGATTTACTTTTTAAGACCTACTTTGTTTTCAATTTAGAGTTTGATCCGAATTTGAGAGCATTTTTTTTGTTTATTCAGTATTTCTTATATGAAATTGACATCCAGACATCTATACCAACTAGGCTTGTAGACATTAAAAATAAATTTACAAAAAAAAAAAAAAAAAATACTTGTTAAAGTAATTTGCCTAAAATATGCTTCTAATACGTTTCATTTGTAAACAGCAATTTAATACTATTCAGTTTATTTTCGGTCACTTAAAAAATGTTCATGAATTACATCCCAGTAAGCGATTAGTTTTAAATTGTGTAGTTTCTAGCACTGCCCAATAATGTAAAAGCCGACAGACTTCGAATAAAACGTTGATTTTTGAGAGTTGAACACATTAATTTTAGGTGCGAATATATCAACTAGTAGTACATAATTCCTTGCATTCGAATACATTAGTTAGAAAAGGAGTCTCATAGTGGGCTGAGAGAGGAATGGGGAACTAATACTAACACAAAAGTAACGCTGTAGCTGTCATATTGCTACATTTGTCACTGTATAAGTGAGAAATTTGTAATTTTTTGTATGTATTAGCTACCTAACTACAGGGAGTCATGTTGTTATTGGTTACCGAGAGCGGAGAAATATTTTGTTTTGTTGGCATCCTTTTCTCACTAATGTCCTTGTGGATTTGTATCGATGTTGTCTTATTCGCACAGTTTTGCTGTCAATTCCCACTTATACTACATTCGTTCTAAATGCGTACGTGATATATGAATTGCAAATCTTACGCATACATATATACTGCGAAATTCAAAATTTTGTACTAAGTTTGTCGGCTTTATATTAATGGGCAGTGGTTTCTAGTGAATGTAAAAAAACATTTGCGACTTATCCGGGGCTATATCGGCATGTATCGTCATGTAACAATAGCACAAATAAAGAAATATCATCTTGTAACAACAATGGAATCACAGTCAATTCAATGATTGCTATGAATTTAACAGATAACACTGAAATACTACCTATCAAAACTGTTATGCCGATAAGTCATTCACAAGAATTGAATTATAATACAGAAAACCGTGATGTAGAAAATAGCATATCTGAATTTTTCCTTGATTTAAATCGCTTCGGAATTTCGAATGATAATATGGATAAAATATATAAACATTTAAGCTAATATATTTTCCAATATTTCAACTGAATTAACTACTTTTACTGACGATAATACTAAAAATAAATTACTCTATTTGCTTAATAATATTCGAAAAAAAATCTACTCAAAGTATTAATAGCTTCAGAAGCAAATATCACAGAAATAAAAATTATACTACAAGTCCCTTTTATATATCTCCAGTAACTAAACACTTAGGTCTTCGAAGCGATAAAAAATATAATAAAAAAATTAATATTTACGAGGAAGTACTAGTGCAGTCAACATTTCAGTACGTATCGATAATTGATACCATACAAACCTTATTTAAAAATTCAAACTTCAACAAAATATTTTTTCGAGCGAAAGAAAAATGTAATGAAGACTTTATAGAGGGCTTCTGCTGTGCCAAAAATATGGAAATTGTCAATTTCTCTGACCATGTTGTACATATACAACTTTTTTACGACGATTTCGAAATAGTCAATCCGCTAGGAAGCAAAACGTCAGTTCACAAAATTGGTGCCATATATATGACTATTCATAACTTACCGTACCATTATCTTAGTTCTCTGCATAATATACATTTAGTCGCCCTTTTCCATGCACAGGATGTTAAAGATATTGATAATTATAATGTTATTTTACAGCAAATTACAAATGAAATTAAAATGCTAGAAACGGAGGGACTTAATATTGATGGAATTTGTATTAAAGGTGCTCTGATATCAGTTGCCCATGATAATCTAGGTGGTAATAGCATACTTGGATTTCACCAAAGCTTTCGTTCGAACCATTTTTGTCGCTTTTGCACTGTTTCTAACGAACAAACGACTAATTTAACTTATGAAATCACGGACAAATTAAGGAACATAGCTGATCACAGACAATTATTTGAATCGGGGAAAAACCTGAATGATTTTGGTGTAAAATTTTTCTGTATTTTAAATGATTTGCAATACTATAATATTTTCCAATTCGGAACTGTTGATATAATGCATGATATTCTCGAAGGTGCAGCGCCGTTTGCCTTGAAAATATTCTTCCAGCATTTAGTAGAAACGAAAATAATTTCGTTGGAAATGCTTAATCTCAGAATTAATGCTTTCAAATATGGTTTTCTGGAAAGAAAAAATTGGCCTTCTTCTATTACATTAAATAAGCACACGTCTATAGGATTATATGCCAGTCAAACACATTGTTTAGCCCATTATACCTTATTTATTTTTGCCGACTTAAAGAACCAAATAGATATACGTATTTGGAAATTAATATCATCTTTACTTAAACTCATGAAAACTATATTTTCTGATAAAATTCCTAAGTCGGCTGTAAATGATCTCCCACAGCTGATAGAAAATCATTTAAAAATTATTTTAGATATTAACTCAACTTTATTGCCAAAACATCACTTCATTACACATTATCCGACAATATTAAAAAGAATGGGTCCTTTTGTTCATTTTTGGTCCATGCGGTATGAAGCTAAGCATAGATATTTTACAAAACTAGGGTCTAATTTAAACAACTTTGTAAACATTACCAAGACCTTAGCACAAAGACATCAACAATATCAGTTTATGAACTTCCAAAACTTAAATTTTGAGGCGGAGTTTTCGACTGGGAAAATTATGGCCATGACAGATATTGAAGATTATGTTAATACTTTTTTAAAAGAGAATTTTTCAGAAGTTAATTTGACCTGCCTATATACAGTTAATTGGATTGAGAACGGTTTCCATTATAGAAAGGGTTTATTTATATTACAATCTTGTATAAGTACCTCATTACTTATTTTTGCAAAAATAGTTGACGTAATTCGTTACAAAGAAAGCTTCATGTTATGCCTCCAAATATATGAAACTATAAAATATAATACTGAATTTGAAAGCTTTGAAATTAAAGAAACTAATGAGAAATGTTTATGTTTTTTAAATACGTTAATCAACAAGCGAACTTTTGACGTGCACTGCTACGATAACAAGCATTTTGTAATTATGAAATGCCTTTAGATTGTATTTTTTCTTCCCCATTTAAGTAATTAAGACATTGTATTGAATTTTTTTTTTTGTTATAATAAAAGAAAACGTTTCATGTAACATCATCCCGACTTTTTTTTTTATTTGATTCTTATAGCGAAATTTTACTGAAAAATTTTGATTAAAAAGTTTTTCGAAGACTTTTTAAAACAGATGGTTTCTACTGGCTACAAAAGAAAAGTAAACGAATTGGGTTTTAGTTATAATAAAAACCAATTTAAAGCTTAAACTAATTTGGTTAAAAAGTAAACAAACTGCGTTTTAGATATAAAATAATAAAAACATGTTTCGTGCTTAAACCAATTTCAATGAAAAAGTAAACAACCATGGTTTTAAATATAATAAAAACTGGTTTAGCGCTTCGACTAATTTGGGTTTCTGTGAAAACTTTTATTTTAGAAATGAAACTCATTTCATTAGAAGTTAATTAAAGGACGTGTTTTCAATATAAACTACTTGGTTTTAATTACATTTAAACAGCATAACTGTTTTACATTTAAACTTTTTTCTATTGGAACTATATACAATCAAAAAAAGACTGAAAATTAAACAAAATTTCCGACCGTGTAGGACTTCTCGGTTGGGTACTATCGAAAATTGATTAAAAATTTCGCTCATTTAACAAAACCACTCACTGAATGCCTAAAGAAAGACAGAAAAATAGATCTAAACGACAGATACATTAAAACATTCGAACTCTGCAAACACTTACACACTAACGAACCTATATTACAATACCCGGACTTTACGAAACCATTTGTACTGACCACAGAAGCAAGTAATTTTACAATTGGCGCTGTCCTATCACAGGGCCCAATTGGTGCGGATAAACCAACCTTGCAGTTGTGTGGGCAACGAAATAGGTCCGTCCTTACCTATTCGGACGCCAATTCCAAATTGTGACCGATCACCAACCCCTGCTATGGCTTATTATATTTCAGAGCCAGGCTGCAATAAAAATAATCTATTAATGATTGTGATGGGCGGCATAGGATAAAAGGCCGAGGATTCGTACGGAATATTTTCTTCTGTACAATTTATCCAACGAGTAAAGGTGAATATCCCGACGAATCAGTAAGTCCTAAAAGCAACATCTAATACATGATATTCTCTTCTGTACAGTTTATCGAACGAGTAAAGACGATTGACGACGGATACGACGTGGAGAGTTTTGAAGCGGAGATAACAACCGACCATCTTGAGGGATAAGATTTGGTGATTCGACCGTGGCTACAACTTTGCTTGTAGCGACAGTGAAGACGACGGTGGAGGTTGATAGCGGGGGCAACAACCGACTTGTATCTAACTAGCGGGCGAAGGCGAATCCTGGTTAGCTGGATAATATTATACACATCGACCGACGAGGGATTGTGAGGTAGATAGTTGAGGCTGCCGCCCAATTATATTAAAGTACATATTTAAGTAGAGTTAGACAGTGTAATTAACTTTAAGTTTTGTTAATTTTGCGAACAACCGATTCGGGTAGAGTAGAGTTAGTTTTAAGTGTGAAATTTAGTGAAATATTATAACGTAATAACGAAACTACGGTGTTATTGATTTGATTGAAGCGTGCTCCGGGGTGAAGATTCGATTTAGGAAGGGCGACCCGTTGTTCGTGCGTTCGCACTGGGCACGGATTTTGAGGATCGCGTTGCGGTTGGGGAAAATTTTAAGTGTGTGGCGCCCCACGCCCTTGCTCCGCAGCAAGCCGGCACCAGCCGCTGACCTTCCGCAGGAAGCTGAATGTAACAGGCTTGAGTTTGAAAGATCCCAACCCCAAACTAATACGTTGGAGACTTAAACTCGAGGAATTCGACTACCGTGCAGTTCATAAAAAAGGCAAGCTAAACTTAAATGCTGACGGTTTAAGTCGTATCAAACTGCCAAACAAGAAGCTAATGTACACAGCGTGGAGAATGAAACCGATCAAGAAACAAGGTCCACCTGTGCAACCATACATTCAGCGGGAGAAAACCTTAATGATCATATATACATATATTTCTGAACGCTCGCCCCCTAAACGACTATAATCTCCAATTCGTTCTCGAAGTGTCCAACAGATCTCCTTCGACATCTGTTGAAGTCCCACACAAAAACAGACAACGTCGTATTTTCAGAGCAAATACTTTTAGCGAAGAAAGTGTAACAGAGCTATTCAAACGATATTTATCTCCAAATAGAACCACCGCCATATTTACGGACGATGAAACATTCAAACAGTTTTCTCCAAATTCTTCTCTAGAACTAAAATCTTCAAGTTAATTCGTTGCAGTACAATCCTAATAGACATTAAAGAAACCGACCAGCAGGATCACATAATCAATGATTACCATATCAAAAGCAACCATAGAGGCATTAATGAGACAACAGCCCACCTTAAAAGAACATACTACTTCCCCTTTATGAAAACGACAATCACTAAAACATTGAACAACTGTGAAAAATGCCAAACTCTAAAGTACGATCGGATTCCACCTAGGATTCAATTCGAAATACCACAAACGCCTTGCAAACCCTTAGATATTGTCCACATAGACGTTTATTCAATAAATCACAGAAGCTGTAACGATTGTGGCTGAGAGGTTGCTGGGGAGGAGATGACGGCGAACGAATTGGCTGAACCCTTGAGCATTTCGTTCAACTCGCGAGTCTTCATAAATCGTATCGGACGGCGAGCGGTGTCTCAGTTGACAAATATTCCAAACATGTCTGGCAACCACACTGCGATTATACCACGGGACTAGATTGCAGTATTAGCTAATCTCAGCTAACTCAACGCGGGGTAAACATATCGGATTAGTCGATTCGACTAACCCTGCAGGTCAACATACACGATAAGAATTTTTGGTCGCGAGCATGCATCGAACCACGTCAAAATCAATAGAACCAAAAAAACCCTACTCATTTCCTCCGTTCTATGATATTTGATGGTTCGAACGAAGTTCGGTCATGGCTCCGCGCGATCATGTGTGGCGACCTTTAGCTTGATTTGCCATGCGATACGGGGCGGTAGAAACACTCCATAATTTAAAACTAAATCAAGTAAGAACCTAACCTAACCTAAGATTTAGTTAATACTCCTGTTAGTTCCACATTATATTCGTTCCCAATGAACACGAAACATTTGTGGACACATCATCCACATTATAACTTCAAACGAGAATCCAATTGGAATCGATACTGTAATATCCCTAATATCTACATTCATCATCGTGGCGCGACGGCCCGACGTCGGGCCTTGGCCGCCTGGATCATTGTCCTCCAATTATCTCGGTCACGTGACCGCGTCCTCCAATTTTGGGAGCCCAGCAGCTGCGCGGCGTCCACACCTACTGAGCTCTCCCAACGAGATCTCGGTCGTCCTCGCAGTCTCGCTCCGTCGACTCGTTCTGCATTCATTACTCTCTTAGGCATGCGATCATCGTCCATTCTTTGTACATGCCCTGCCCATTGAAGTCGTTGTAGTTTGACGATTTTCGAGACTTGCAGCTCATCGTACATTTCATACAACTCATGGTTGTACCGGATGCGCCATCCATCTCGATCGCAAACAGCCCCGAAAATTCGCCGTAGAACCTTACGTTCGAAAGTGTCTAGCATGTTTTCGGAGGCTTGAGTTAGGGTCCATGCTTCGCAGCCATAGCATAGCACTGGTCGTATAATGGTTTTGTACACGCGGAGCTTCGTGTTTCTGTGCACATGTTTCGATTTCATTATGGGGAGAACCGAGAAAAAAGTCTTATTAGCTAACTGTATCCGTCGCTTGATTTCGTCAGTTTCGTTGGCGTCTCTTGACAGGTTGCAACCCAGGTAGATGAAGTTGTTCACGAACTCGATGTTGAGGTCCCCCACGTTGATGCTCGGTTGTGCAGGTGTCCTTGTCACCGATTGCATCATTATTTTAGTTTTACCCTCGTTAATACGTAATCCAACTTCCTTTGCAGCGGTATCGAGCGTATGCAGAAGTTCTTCTGCGTCAGCCAATCTTCGGGACATGATGTTGATGTCGTCGGCGTACGCTGCTAATTGTGTCGACTTGATGAGCAGCGTCTTGCTGTTGTCCATATTCATGGCCCGAATAACGTATTCCAGTGCTAGGTTGAAGAGCGTCGGTGCCAGTCCATCGCCCTGTTTCAAACCAGTACGTGTTTCAAATAGATCAGTAAGTCTATTCTGGATCCTGACTTGTGAGACGGAGTTGGTCATCGTCATCTTTGTCAGTCGCACTAATTTTGCTGGTATACCAAATTGCAGCATGATGTTGTACAGTACTCCACGATCGATACTGTCGTATGCCTGCTTGAAGTCGACAAAGATTTGGTATACGTTTACGTTGTATTCCCAGCACCTCTGGAGTATCAGTTTGACTGAGAAGAGCTGATCGGTTGTGGAGCGACCAGGTCTGAAACCGCTTTGATATTCGCCAATGACTCGTTCTGCGTACGGTTTTATTCTATTTTCCAGAATTTTCGTCAAAATTTTATAGGACGTACAAACTAGTGAGATGCCCCTGTAATTCTCACACCGCAATTTATCTCCCTTTTTATGGATTGGACAGATGATGCTTCTGCGCCAATCGTCTGGGATCTCCTCGTTCTCCCATACTCCCAGGAGTAATTGATGTATGGCATCAACTAGACTCGTTCCACCGAATCTTAGCAGTTCAGCTGGGATCTCGTCAGCGCCCGGCGCTTTATTTCGTTTTAGTGACAACAACGCGAGATCAACTTCCTCTACTGTCGGGGGTTGAATGGGTGGGCCTAGATCAACAATATCATCGAGAGCTTCCTGTGTGGGGATGTTAGATGGTCGGTTTAGAAGCTCTTCAAAATAAGAGGCCCATCGTTTGTTAATACCATCGGTGTCGCTGATGATGTTTCCATCCTTGTCCTTACAAAGGCTAGTCCTGGGTTGGTAGCCGCTCTTAATTGTATTTACTAGTTTGTACGCTTGTCTGGTGTTCCTATTAGCTAAGTGTTCGTTTATGTTCAGCAACTGCTCGTCAAAGTATTTACGTTTCTTACGTCTAATTATTCTATTCGATATTCGCCGAAGCTCGTCATATTTTTCTCTTCTGGCTCTGGTTCCTCGTTGAATCCATTGTCTGTAGGCCTCGTTTTTCGCGTCAAGTGAATTTTTGCATTCTTCGTCGAACCAGTCATTTCGCGCTCGCCGGGCTTTATATCCCACGACCTTCTCTGCGACATCCTTGATGGTACCCTTGAGTTCTTCCCAGAACCCATGGACGCCTGTGTTGCTGATGTTGTGTAGGATAGGTGATAGTTTTTCCTCAAGGGCGGTAGTATACGCCACCGCTGTAGCATCACTCAAGAGCTTATCAACCGCAAAGATTTTGGGAGGGCTGATTCTTGACTGGTGCACTGAGGAAATTCTACATCTGTAGGTCGTCTTCACCAAGTGATGATCTGAGTCGCAGTTTGCTCCTCGATAGGAGCGGACATCCATGACACTAAACGCCCATCTCCTGCAAATGAGGACGTGGTCAATTTGGTTGACGGTATGTGCGTCTGGAGACTTCCAGGTCTGCTTGTGAATGCGTCGATGCGGGAAACACGTAGAGCTTACGACTAGATTCCTGCTGCAGGCGAAGTCGATAAGTCGCTGGCCGTTATCGTTACATTCTTCATGGAGGCTGTGGCCTCCAGAGGTCCCCCGATGCCAACTTTCGTTCCCGACTTTCGCGTTAAAGTCTCCCAGCAGCAATTTGACGTCGTTTGTTGGAAGTGAGTCGAAGAGAGTTTCAAGGCGGGCGTAGAACTCGTCTTTTACTGCGTCTTCTTTAACTTCAGTGGGGGCATGCACATTGATGAGCCAGAGATTGAAGAATCGAGTCTTGATGCGAATCGCACACAGCCGTTCATTTATGGGTTTGAAGTCAGTAATATGCGGTTTGAGGTGATTGTCCACTATAAATGCTACTCCAAACTCCTTGCGGCCCGATGGTTTGCCACTTGTAAAAATTGTGTGCGATTTCTTGTCATTAATCTCGCTGCCAAGCCAATTTGTTTCCTGGACTGCAGTAATGCTCAGTTTGTACTTTTCGACCTGTTGAAGGAGGGCCTTCTCGGCCCCCGGTTTGTTCAGGGAGCGTACATTCCAGGATCCGAAAGAATAATCCTTTATTCGTTTGCGTGGTCGTCGTTGTTGATCCGTCCAATCCGAGGCTTTTGTTCCAGGTTTCTTGACATGGAGTGGTTTTTACAAGGACGAGTTGTCAGCACGTCGCTTAACCCCATTCGGGGGATGGCCTCGGAGATAGCTGCTTCAGATGGTTTAATAAACGTGCTGGAGCCCACACAACTATGTAGCAGGTCCAACTACGCAAGTCATTCCATCCTGCTAGACCTGAGACGCTTAGGTGTTTGTCAGCCATTCAGGCTACAGCTATCTGCCTTTTCCAAACTGTCTTATCGCTAAGACATTGGCCGTCAGCGAATTGATACACTGCCGTTACCAGGGGGCGCCCACGTGGAGGACTATGGAAAAGGTCTTTGCCCCTACATTACATACACTTTAAAATTAACGATTAACCATGTATGTTTGTATCAAGAAGAAGACACAGAAAAATATAGAGAGTTGTCAAAACAAGCGTGCGTTTTTCATCCACGAGAAAATATAACAATTTGGCGACGAGAATAAACCCGCAACATGGAGTATTCGGCTCCCATCGAAAAATTCAATCTGCATGAAGACCCAAGCAACAGTGGGATTCGTTGGGAAAAGTGGATCAAACGATTCGAAAATTATTTGATAGCAGCAAACATCGTCCAAGAAGAAAGGAAGAAAGCGCTCCTTCTCCATTATGCAGGTGAGAACATACACGATTTGTTTGAATCCCTTCCCGATGACCCTAACCCCATAAACGAGAACGTCGACCAGTATATTTTAACCAAAAGAAAATTAAATAAATACTTTATTCCGCGCGTTAACAATCAATTTGAGATATTTAATTTTCGGTCATGTAAGCAAGAAGAACACGAAACAATCGATGGATTCTATGTTCGACTGCTAAAATTGTCAAAAACGTGTGCATTCCATAACCCTAATGAAGAAATAAAGCAACAAATCATACAACATACGCGTTATTCCGATCTGAGAAAGTATGGAACAGCCAAATTTGGAGGACATTATTGCAAAAGGAAAATCAAATCCTTCCGACTACTTATCACGTCACCCACAACAAACAAAAGCGAAGCATTACACAGAACTTTTTATTAACTCTATCATAAATGACAGTTGTCCTGCTAAACTTTCGATAGAGGATATCAAACAAGCAACTCGGACTGACCACGTATTACAACTACTTGCTCAAACCATACAGATAAATAAAAAAGCAAATTGGAAAACCCAGGACCTAAAACCGTATGTAAAAATAAAAAACCAGCTGACCGTTGCCAATGGCATAGTGTTAAAAGAACATAAAATTATAATACCCACAAAACTACAACAACACATAATTCGATTAGCTCACAAAGGTCATATGGGAATACTGAAAACCAAACAGATATTACGAACCAAGGTATGGTTTCCAAAAATAAACTCACAAGTTGAAGAATACATACAAAACTGTCATACGTGCCAAATAGCAACGCCCCAAGTGAGAAGAGACCACATACAAACAAGTAGCAAGGCAACAAACCCTTGGGAACATATAGATATTGATTATACAGGTCCGCTTCCAAATGGAAAATACTTCCTAATTATAGTAGATGAGTTCTCCAGATACCCCATCGTAGAAATGGTATCATCAACAAATGCTACCTCACTCATTACTATTCTTCGAAAGCAATTTGCTCATTTTGGATTTCCGATGTCAGTTAAAAGCGACAATGGTCCACCATTTTTCAGTAAAGAATTAGCAGATTTCTTCAAAGAACTGAACATTAAACACCATAGAATAACGCCCTACTGGCCAGAAGCAAATGGCATGGTGGAGAGATATGTGAAGACATTTAAGAAAGCATTACTTTGCGCTGTAATAAGCAATAAGGATATTGACAAGCAAATTCAAGACTTTTTAATGAGTTACCGAAGTGCACCACATTCGACAACACAACAAACGCCATACAAGGTAATGTTTGGAAGACAAATCAACACATACCTGCCATCAGTCAACAGTCAACAAAATTTCAATCATCATGATAGCAGTCAAGCATATGATCCTGAGATCGAGCTCACCAATAGGAAACGGCAGAATGAGAAAGCAAATGTAAGAAGACACACACGGGAGCATACATTTAAAGTTGGAGACTTCGTTTTATGTAAACAGAAAAAGTTAAACGCCCTCACTCCACCATACGATCCAGTACCGTACCAAATAATAAAAATAATAGGAACACAAGTAAAAGCAAAAAGAGGAGACATAACAATTACCAGAAATTTATCATTCTTCAAAAAGATAACACCTATATCAACTAATAATAATTCCAGCCCACAACAAAACCCCAACCAAAATCCTATATCCAACAAACAACCATCAAACAGATCGAATTGTCCAACAACGCACGATTACATACCAGTACACAATACCATGAAAGCGTTTGAGGAAAACATCGCCTGCGTTAACGACAACATCAACGCTCAACTAGAGAACAACACCGGTAACAATATCCACGACGTCCCAATCCCAACCCAAAACGGCAACAGGCGAAACGAAAATAATATTACCGAAGACGAACAACAAAACGAAACTTCCGACAACACCGATGATCTTCAGCAACAGACAGCACCAAATGAGGATTCAACTACAGGCGGGCAAATCAATAGAAGGTCCAACAGAAACAGAAGGCGCCCAGCATATTTAAATGATTTCATCTAAAAGAAGAGGAGGAATGTAATATCCCTAATATTTACATTACATACACTTTAAAATTAACGATTAACCATGTATGTTTGTATCAAGAAGAAGACACAGAAAAATATAGAGAGTTGTCAAAACAAGCGTGCGTTTTTCATCCACGAGAAAATATAACAGATACTTTTGAAGTTCCAATGTGGAACTTCGAAAGTGTGGACTCCACTTGGATTCTGAGACGAGAAACGTGAAAGTTTCAACGTGGAGGTGGACGTGGACAGGTTATCCATGCAAGGAGGAAGCAGAAGTCCAGAATTGGCGTAACGGGAAAACAAATTAGCCGGCTCAATTTCCCGGAACGTGGTCCACCGGCCCGGAATTTCCACCGCGCCATTTGGGAACGCACACCAGCCTGCTCAATTTCTCGGAACGTGGTTCGCCGGCCTGGAATTTCATCGTCACTTTAGGAGCGCCTATCAGTCGACGAAGTGCTTCCTTGTCTTAGGTGAAGGCACCACCCAGCATTCATGCGACGCTGCTGCTGAGACCTCAGCCTATCCTCTTTTTACGATCGCCCGAATATTCCTGAGTGGTTTCTGGGGCAGTAGTTCCAAGGTATTTGTACATAATTTTGTTTTACAAACTAAAGAACGAATAAAGGGAGTACAAATCGAAATTAAGTGGCCGTCGCATGATTAATAACTTTCTGTTGTTAACTTTAAATTTGGGCTCATAAACGTTAGAAAAAAAATTAATATAGTAAAGATAATTATTAGATCGTGAAATATATGGTACACCCACTTATTTAATTTGATGAACTAAAAGATAAAAAAAAAATCGTTCGGTGTTCTGTTCAAATTAGAGCCTAAGAAAAGGAAAAAAAAGGTTTTTTTTTTCCATTAATTTAATAAAGGTCTTCTGCTGATCGCAAACTATACCTATTTAGTAGTATTAACAAAAAAAAAAAAAAAAGAAAGAAAAAAGAAAAAAAATTTTTGCGAGCTGCTTGAATTATCGATCGACTGTAAATTTTGCTACATACTATGTAACTAAGTAGCACATTGAAAACAAACGAAAACTAAACTTGGAATGTCATCATGTACTTTACTTTAATATTTTTTTTTAGTCAGCACTAAAGAAAAAAATCCATATATGGTAGAAAACAAAAGGAAAAATCCGGAAAGTAGATTTGATACTGTAAAAAAAAAATGAAAACAAAAATTGTTGTAAGCAAGAGATAGATATAAATAATTGTGGAAATTTTACGAAAAAAAAAGAGCCGACAGATGAAGACCAAAGTGAAATTATGGAAAAATTAAAAACGGAGTAGAAAATTTACGCGTTTAGCTTCCTGATCCTCCGCGGTTAACCTCCCCCCCCCCCCCCACTCGCTAGTATATTTATATCGGGTGATTAGGACCGAACCTGCGCCACTAATCTTCGGCTTCGGGTGGGAAATGGCGCGGTGCCCCATCAGCATAGAGGACTTACTGTTTTTCGGTGGTGGTAAAGGGGATCTTGGCATCGGATGGTTGATTTTTGGCATAGTTGTTTTTATTCCATTTTTTTTAGGGAAACGCGTGTTTTTTTCTTGTTTTGTAACCCAACCGGAGCAGGAACGGCTTTCTTGGACCCCTCCCATATCTCACGGTAGTTGAGCTGGCCCGAAACACGCGACTTAGTCGTCTCTTGAGGAGTAATTTGGCCACGGTGCCTCGGTGGATCTTCACGATCAAGTCAACTCTGTCTCCGCCCATCAGTGTTGGTCATAAATCGTTACAAAGCATCTGTTAATTTGTATATAATTGCTTTGGCAATAATATAGTTTAAAGTACTAATAATATAAAAATCTCTTAGTTGTAAAATTGTCACTTGAATTCAAGAGAATCAAAAGAGAATCCAAATGAGGAATTGAATTGTTGTTGTTGAATAATTTTTGTGTATAAGCAGAGTTCAATTATAATAAAGTCTCAGTCTTTCCATTGCAACCGTGGCTTGTGATTTCAATCAAACAAAAGCAAAGTACAGTAAAGTGCATACATTCTAGCAAGTTTATGTGCTTGTTAGAAACAGCGATCATCTCTAAGTTTTTTGTGCTTAGTGAAACGATCTTCGAAATTTACATTGGCGACTGTGACAGGACCTGCAGTCATCAGATTCGAGGCATCGTCACTTCAGGAAATCGCAGATAAGCCAGAGCAAACCGTCGTCGAAACGAGTCAAGAAGCATCGTCATAGTCGACACCATAATGGCGGCGGCAACAATTTTGGCAAGACAGCGGGAGTTAGGAACTCGAATCGAGCAAATGCTGAGCAATTTCAAGAAGGACGCACCAGCAAGGAAAAACGTAGAATACGCCGAAAAGCGAATCTCAACGCTGAAAGCATTGTGGGCGGAATTTAACATCAATCACGACCAATTATTGAAGTTCGAGGGAGATTACGGCGACGAGCCTTATTTCCGCGATAATTATTTTGATTTGGTGGACGAAATGCAGAAAGAACTGATTTCGCGGTTGTCCGATATCGGTGGACCCAGTCAACACGTGAAAGACAATATCCCAGTGTTCCCATCAAAAGGTAGTGAACAGTTATCGAATAGCTTGGCACGACTCCAGCGAAAGAGAAAGTCTTTACATCAGGCGGTGACCCATTTTCTTAATAACATTGCGAGAGAAAATGAGCACCCACAGAGTCACCAATATTATCAACTAAAAATTAACCGGCTTTTACATTACGAGGAGGAGCTCAAAGAGAATCAAATCACTGCAGTATTAGCGAAACTTTTAAGTCAGCCTAACATTACGTCGGAATCTGCGGCACCAATCAAATTGATGCATGATGTAACGAATGAATATCTTCTTAGTTTGAAGAATCTAGACGTTGGAGTTATTTACTGGGACCCAATTCTTCTGTACATTTTGCTAAGGAAACTGGATCGGTCTACGCTCACACTATATGAACAGGGATTGAATAATCCCAAAGAATTCGGAACACTGCAACATTTTATTCAATTTCTGGAGAGCCGATTTCTTACCCTAGAGGCCGTTCAACGAGGATCTTCTAAGAAACTTGAATCACACAGTCCAGCAAAGAGTTTATCAGCAACCTCTTCACGTCCATGTCCATGCGGTCCTCAAGAATATCATCAGCTCTACAAGTGCACAGCCTTTTTGTCGTGGCAACCAGACAAGAGAGCCCAGTTTCTGAAGAAGGATTCCCGATGTCTCAACTGCATGAAAACTGGGTCATTTTGCGAGCCAATGTACTTCAAGAGGGTGCTTAAGATGCAGCAAAAACCACAACACTCTGATTCATGGACCCGAATCAACAGATAATCAGCCGTTATCGCCATCATTCCCGTCAAACGATATGACCGCGTCACCTAGCATCCATGCGGAGCAGCCAAAATCAGGTTTTGTTCTACTGGGAACAGTTGGAGTGCGGATTCTGACGTCCGATGGCAATGAGATTTTGTGTAAAGCATTACTGGATTCCGGTTCGCAGATAAACGTTATAAGCGATAGAGTGGCCAAGAAACTTGGAATCAAGTACAAACGCTCTAACATGACGATTGAAGGCATAGGTAAACCAGTCAGCTGCGCAATCCATAGAGTCAACATATTTTTGAAGGCGATCAACACCGACTTCTCCATTCAAATGGAAGCCTTTGTGTTACCGAAAATAACTGGGAACCAGCCCATTAAGTCTTTTGATATTAAGTCGTGGCCGATTCCCACAAACTTCACACTAGCTGATCCGCAGTTTAATCACACTAGTCGCGTTGACTTGTTAATAGGAGCAGAGTACTACTATCATCTCTTGCAGCCCGAGCAATATTCAATGGGACCAGAACTACCACTTCTCCAAAAATCGTCACTTGGTTGGATTCTAGCAGGGAAAGTTGCGGACTTACAGTCAAAGAATTGGTCGTCATGCAGTGTCGCAACACAAGGTGACGAAGCAGCGGATATCTCTCGACAAATTGAACGCTTCTGGAGGCTCGAGGAATGTTATTTCAGAAACCCTTTTACTGCGGCAGAAGATAAATGTGAACGAGAACTTAAGGAAAATACGAAACGTGACCCAAGTGGACGCTTTATAGTACGATTGCCCTTTGTAAGGCAACCAGCAGATTTGGGTGAATCGAAGCACACCGCTTTGAATAGGTTTCTTGCTCTGGAGCGAAGGCTGGCGGGAAATCCGGAAGTAAAGCAACAATATATTGAGTTCATGGAAGAGTACATACAGCTCGGCCACATGAAGCCAATAGA
Organism: Chloromyia formosa; assembly: GCA_964017055.1. Lineage (NCBI taxonomy): Eukaryota > Metazoa > Arthropoda > Insecta > Diptera > Stratiomyidae > Chloromyia > Chloromyia formosa. Next base: position 61,145,738 of record OZ024818.1, read on the forward strand.
CCTTAATCAACTGGAGCATCCATATTATTTTTTGCCTCATCACTTCGTATGTAAACCGGACAGCAGCACCACAGAGCAGGTATACTAAGAGCAGGAACTCAGAACAGATTTATTTTTAAAGCAGGATGCAATTAATCCCACGCACACAAATAAGCCTCACCACTCTAGAAGCAACGGCTACATTTTAAAGTAAACCGACCTTTAGAGTGATAAGGACAACAACACATCAAATCAACTGTGTCTGTTGATTAAAACGCCCAAGCTTCCTCAGTTGCTATTGTATGCGTGACATGGTTCCTCAATTTCATATGTGTGAGTTACCATTTTCGGCCATTGCATTCGTGCATTTCTATCTTTGGGGGCGTGGCTTGTGTCAAGTGCATGATGAAACGTCTGTGATGAAAAAACGATTTATTTGAAAAATTTTACAAATTTTAAAAACACCCTAATAGCACCTCCACCACTTTAGAAAAATGCATTTTACATCATAATTCATATGCCATAAATCATATATCATACTAAATCATAGACCACATAGCATGTTTTTTTCTTTCCGGACATCCTAAAATGCGACCATAAAGATTCAGTTTCCGATTTCTCATCACACACTTTTTATTCATTCACTTGCTACAAGCCACACCCACAAAGATTCACCCACCCACACCCACAAAGATTCTTGGTGACCATCCCACAATTTTGCATGGTTCCCCTTACCTGACGAGCGCACGGTCGCCATCTTTTCACACTTTATCAGCATTCATGTGCATTTGCCAGAGAGGAACAAACAGCATGCCATCTCATTGATAATGCATCCAATACGAAATGGGTTTGGTATCCGTTGCCATGCGAAGTTCACTCCGATTTTAGAGGCCCCGCCAGGCAAAATGAACGCTGATATAAGACCCCCATAGACAATGCAATTCAACGTTAGATGACAACGCTATTCATCGTCGGATTAATCTAACGATTGATCGCCACAAAATAATTCGCGGCTAAAATTATATGGAACTGTGGAAACAAAACGACAACGATAAAGGCATACACTCTGCGATCGAACTGACGATCACAATATCGTCAGATAGGTGTCGACTGATCGCAAGGTATATGGGGGGCTTTAGTTTTCACTTTTTGTACATCCATTGTGTACCGATTAGTGAACACAACACATACGCAAGTGAAATACTATGGGCAACCTTCGCTTAATTTATACTGAGTTCCAACTCTGTTATATTTTTCCTCTATGGCAGCACTACAAAACTCCGAGTTGTATTCGACGCATCAGCGAAAACATCTAATAATATTTCACTCAACGACATACTTGCGAAAGGACCCGTCATACAAGATGAACTTTTTTCGATACTGCTCCGCTTTAGGATGAATATTTTTGTCTTCATAGCGGACGTAAAACAAATGTTCCGGCAGATAATTGTACATAAAGATGACCAAAGATATCTGCGTATATTTTGGAGGAGTAATCCACAGGAAGAACTCAAGGGTTATCAGTTGACAACTGTTACTTATGGAACTACATCAGCTTCATATCTAGCTACAAAGTGTTTGCAGACGTTAGCCGAAGAGCGCTCACTACAATATCCTCTTGGTTCATCTGTGTTACGAAGCGATGCCTATGTCGATGACATTATAACAGGTTCCAACAATCTTTCGAAGGCCATTCGTATGCAGACAGAATTGATTGCCTTGGCCAGTGAAGGCGGCTTCCACTTAAGAAAATTTTGCTTCAACCATCCTCGTCTTCTGAAACGATTACCACCCCAAGATATGGAAATCGATTTAGACTTCAGCAGTGATTCCGACGATCGCATCAAAACGTTGGGCTTAACATGGTGCCCAAAGAAGGAAGTATTTTCTGTGCAGTCTTCGTGCTCAGCGCGAAATAAAATCACCAAAAGGTCAGCTTACTCGGACTTAGCACATATTTTCGATCCCTTGGGAACACTCTCACCAATTGTAGTAGCGGGCAAAATACTTGTGCAAGAGATTTGAAAATTAAAATCTGATTGGGATGAGGAACTTCCACTCCCATTGCGGACAGAATGGGTCAGCTTTGAAGATAATCTTAAAGATTTGAAGGATCTCACATTTCCGAGGCATGTATTTTATTTTATCATCATATTCCCAAGAAAGTACAATTGAATGCATTTGCGGATGCTTCAGAAAAAGCCTACGGCGCCGCTGTATACGTCAGAGCAATTACCGAGGAGAACTTGATAATAGTAAGATTACTTTGTGCCAAGTCAAGGGTGGCACCTACACAGAAGGAAACAATTCCAAAATTGGAATTATGCGCTGCAAAACTGGCGGCTGAGCTATGCAACAGAGTCAAGTCCGACATTAAGCTGAATGAAACTCAGGTGTTCTATTGGATAGACTCTAGTATTGTCCTCGCTTGGCTGAATAAAACATTTTCTTCAAAAAAAAACATTCGTTGCGAACAGTGCCGTAGCAAGGGTGAGGCAAGTGAGGCAATTGCCTCAGGCGCCATTGCTCCGGGGCGCCAAAATCGGATAACGAAAAAAAAAATAACCTGATCGCAAAATTTTTTTAAAGTAATTTTTTTTTGTCATGTACTGTAACTGATGAGTGACTCCATTGTTGGGGGTAAGTTTACAAAACAGTACCGTTATCCAATCTAGTCGAAGCGAGTAGCGTGTGTATAACTCGCGGCATATCGTTGCTGTTGGCGCCGCAACAACCAAAAGTAGCGACAGAGCTTTTGTATCTACAAGTGTGGTTGTACAGAATGTAATGTTCGCTGAAAATCCTTTGCCGATGAATTCCAATTGGCCCCTTTACTAGGATTAATGAACGGGAAATTTTTCTATAAGAGAAATTAACGAATTAATTTACTTTGAATATAGATGTAATGATATTTATTATTTAATTGCAGAAAATAATACAGAGTATTCTTGATTGGCGACTGTACTCGTTGAATTCCAAATGACAAATGTAACAATAGCTGTCCGAGAGTTGAGTAACTGTGAAACATAGCAATGTTTTAATATCTAGCATGTTTTCGAACTGTTATACGAGCAATGACAAGACCAAATGTCAAATGACAAATATAAACAAGTAAGTAATTGTTATTTTGATAAGATAAACAATTGGATTAATTAATGTTATATTCAATTTCAATTTCAGGTTGCGTGTTTCTGCCAGCGATGGAGTTCGTCCGTATGGTCCCCGATAGTCAGCGTTGGAATATATGAACGTCGACGTCCATCAGATAAGTTTCTTAAATAATATAGTTGCGTCTTTATGATTCTTTGTGGGTCCTTTTCGTATTTTTCAGGTGATGATCGAAGACGTTGGATTGTATTTGATTTTTGTTGGTGCAATCACGAACAGTGGTTGACGTGCAGGTGTATTGCATCACTCGAGCAAAGCTTACAGCACAGTAGAGTTTTGAACTTTATTTGTTTTTACCGTTTGTTGAGAGTCGTGAAATAATGTCTGCCCCGGAAAAGTTCAAGAAAAGTGGTGCACAATACCGAAGTGAAAGAAAAACTAGGGTATAAAGAGGAAAATCGAAGATCAACAAATGACGAATACTTTAAAAAAATGGCTGATAAGATCTTCCGATATCGAACCAGGATGTAGTTCAGAAAATGCTGGTATGTATGTACATAAGTAATTTAATTCAAATAGTAACGCTACAATTTGAAACCAAAGTCAGCACTCTCAGGACTTAGTGAAACCAGCTTTTCAGAAATGGGGGAAAAAATTTTGAAAATCTTCGTCTTGCTGATGTATTTTGGCGAATATCATATCAGGAGATGTATTTATCCTATTTGAAAATATAATCGTAGGCACTAAGGCTACGCGCCCACTTGTAATTTTGCAATAATTGAGATGCATTTCTGTTGTCTTAAGATCTAATGTTAAAGCGCGTACACGTTCAATTGCAATTTACTTGGTGTCGGCAGAGAAAGATTTTTTTTAGTTTTTTTTTGTCGATATTGAAACTTCTAAAGCAACCATGTTGGTTAACAGAAACAAGTAATTTAGAATTTTTTTTTGTCTATTCGAATTGGCTGTAGTCTATTTAATCTTGCCTCTTTTTGTTGAAAATTCTAGTATTGAAATACTAATATTTAAGCATAAAGCGATCCTAGAAACTTGCTTTCTGTCTCAGATGATGTGGAATTTCATTTTATTAATTTTAATATAAATAACCTGTGCATCAATTGCATTCGAAAATTGAGAAATTGCATGTGGGTGCGTTGCCTTACGCATCTGGTTTCGAATTCAAATTAAACAGTCAGTATTAATCAATTAAAACTATAAATAGGGAAATAATTTTGCAAATCGGACTTTTTATTACAGATTAAATTATGATCGAAAATGATCCGAACAAAACTAATGAAAGACCAGCAGTTTCGCATTTGCATTCAATTGAGCGACCATCGATCGTAAAATGTCCGAAACCGTCATCCTCTACAAGTGAAGACAGATCCGAAAATGTTCACATTAATTTAAATACATTGTTAACTCCTTTAAAATCGAGATCGAACGAAGCTCAAGACCGGAAATAGAATCACCTGACAAACAGCTTCCGGAAATAATCGAGGCTGCCGAAAATTTACTATCAGAAAACACAAGCATAATCCATGTTGCTCAACACCACTTCGATTATAACGACCCTCCATCGTGGCCACGCATTACGAATGACGTTAGGATAAACATAATATCGCACGGTCCAGTTCAAGGGAAGGATATGGATTTCAGGAATATTGAAACAAAAGATGGACGTAGGTTTGCCGCTCACTGGTTCCAGAAAAGCTTACCTAACTGTGAAATTGTTGAACGAAAATGGCTGATCTATTCTAAAAGGGGAAACGCCATATTCTGCTTTTGCTGTTGCCTATTTGAAAATCGGTCTTACAAAAAACCTTCGATTGCCAATCGTGAAGAAGGATTTTCCGACTGGAAAAACTTAAGTCGAATTGTTGATCACGAAAAATCTCCGGATCATCGAAAGTATTATCTTGAGTGGAAAACTTTGGAGACCGGATTGATAAACTCAGAAGGCATAGACGACAAATTGCAGAAGGATATCATCTTAGAAAAAGAGCGATGGCGACATATTCTTCGTGCAATCTTAAATGCAATAATGCTATGTGCTAAGAATAACTTAGCATTACGCGGCTCATCGTCACAAATCGGCACAGAGAGAGCCGGCATCTTCTTGAATATCATTGAATTACTGGGCAAATATGATAAAACTTTAGGCGAACTAATAGCAAGTCACAAAAAGGGGTCAACTACCTATTTATCACCCCAAATTCAGAATGAATTTATTAATTTACTTGGTCAGAAAGTTCGCAATGAAATTTTATCAAGGATTCGGAAGTCAAAATATTATGGTTTGCTGTTCGATTGCTCACCTGATATCTCTCATAATGAACAGATGGCACAAATTATTCGATATGTTTACATAGAAAATGGAAAAGTCTCCATTCAAGAAAGTTTTCTTGACTTTATTTGTACTGAAGAAAAAACTGGCGAGGGATTAGCTTCAGAAATTCTTGAAAAATTGGAAAAAGATCATCTCGATATTGATGACATAAGAAGCCAAGGATACGACAATGGTGCCAATATGGCAGGCCAATACCGTGGTGTTCAAGCACGTATCCAGGAGAAAAACGTTTTCGCTACATTCATTCCATGTGCAAGCCATAGCTTGAATCTAGCAGGGGTACATTCGGCTACAGCTAATGCTGAAATGAAAATTTTTTTCGAAACGGTCGAAAGCATTTTCAAATTTTTTTCTCGTTCTACGGCTCGGTGGACGATCTTAATGAAGGCATTGAAGGTATCCTTGAAAGGACATACAGACACCCGATGGACCTCGAAAGCTGCTGCTATAAGATCATTGAACGCCCAAATCAAGGATGTTTATGAAATACTTCAAGCTATGATCGTCGACCCAATCAACTCGGATACGGCATCGGCCGCTCAAAGTCTACTCCGAAATATTGACCAAAACTTCCTTTTTTTTCTTGACGCCTGGAACCAGATTTTAAACCAAATTGACCGTGTCACTAAAGCTTTGCAATCGAATTCGTTATCATTGGAAAAAGCTGCACAACTTATAAAAGGATTAAGAAATTCTCTACAGGAACTTCGTGCCACAGAGTTTGAAGACAATTTCAAACGCGCAAGCACACTGGCTTCTATTCTAGAGGTAGAAAATACGTGCAAAAGATCAAGGAGGACGAAGAGATTGGGGACGTATGGAGCAGAAGACGATGGGCCAAATATTCCGGAAATCCAAAAACGTCGCATCGAGATTAACAGCGCCGTGGATATTCTCTTAACTGAAATGAATTGGAGGTATAAGAAGATGATGGAAGTTACTGTTGATTTTAATTTTTTGTCAGGCGAATATCTGCAGAGAATGACTAAAAGAAGAAGAAGTTTCTGATTTTAGAGACGCAGTGTTGTCTCTGTATTCAGACAATTTTGAATCTGCAACAATTCTTGATTTACTTCAATTAATTCATAATTATAGTTTGAAGGAATCTTATCCGAACATCGAAATAGCACTTAGAATTTTTCTGTCAATGCCAGCGACAATAGCTACTTGCGAGCGTTCTTTCAGCAAGTTGAAACTAATCAAAAATTATTTAAGATCTACTATTGGGCAGGAAAGATTGTCTAACTTAGCAATTCTGTCAATCGAGTATGAAGTGGCCAGGGACATAGACTTTGATGACGTCATCGACCAATTTGCAACATTAAAGTCTAGAAAGATTCATTTGTAGATGGAAAAATATCGACGATTATAAGCTGCTCTGCGTTTCATATGTATTCATGATTTATGAAATATAATTTTATTATGTATTCTTAAGAATTCAGTATAAATTTATGAATAAACAAAATTTATACAAACGATTTTATTGTAGTGTAATATGTACTGTAACTGTTATGACTCAGAGGGGGGGGGGGGGGGGGGGGGGCGCCAATAATCCTATTTGCCTCAGGCGCCAAAAGGGCTTGCTACGGCACTGATTGCGAATCGAGTAGCTTTTATCCAACGTCGAACAACGCCTATTCAATGGAGACATGTCGCATCCGAAGACAACCCGGCCGACATTCTCTCTAGGGGAACAACTCCGCAGAAACTTAAGAGATTGTCAACTTGGTTTTACGGACCTCTGTTCCTGCACGGGCCTGAGGCATCATGGCCACCAGCATATGTTTCGGAGCCAACACTTCCTATAACTCTATCCGAAGATTTACTCGAGACCATCAGAAATATCGATCATCGTAATTCATTCAAAAGGCTTCAGAGAATCGTGGCGTATGTTTTGCGATTTTTTAAAAGGATGAAAGGAATCAACAATCACCACGAACATCTCACAGTGAAGAATTCAACGATGCTCTCCACACTTTGATAAGATACATGCAGCAAGAAGAATTTTCGGAAGATATTGCATATCTGGAGGAACACGATGAAACGCCAAAGAACAGTCCATTGCATGGACTGACACCATTTATCGATAAACATGGCATTTTTCGGGTCGGAGGCAGACTGCAAGAAGCTAATGTGGCATTCAACGCAAAACATCCTATGCTACTTCCGTACTCGCACCCCTTCACGAAATTACTGATGATAGATCTACACCTCAGCAATAAACACTCTTCGCCACAAACGTTATTATCAATCGCTCGGCAAAGATTCTGGCCAATAAAAGGGAAGATCATTGCCCGATCAATAGTACATCACTGTGTTCACTTACTAAGTCAGATTATGGGCAATCTTCCAGCGGAAAGAGTTCAGCCTGCAAGACCTTTCATCAATACTGGCGTCGACTACTGTGGACCTTTCTGGACACACTTCAAGATTCGAGGGAAGAAACCGCTAAAATCCTACGTGGCGATCTTTTGCTGTTTTGCCACAAAGGCTCTTCATCTCGAGCTCGTTACGGACCTCAGCACTAACGCCTTTCTTGGTGCTTTGAAAAGATTTATCAGTCGTAGCGGTCATTGTTTAAATATTTATTCGGACAACGCGACCAACTTTGTCGGGGCAAAAAACCAACTTCACGAAATATACAATATACATTCAAAACAGGCCAAGGACCAAATAACATCCGTCTGTGCTAGTAGGGCCATAACATTCCACTTTATACCTCCACGAGCTCCCCACTTCGGAGGTCTTTGGGAAGCGGCTGGAAAGTCCACAAAGCGGCTTATGCAGAGACAAATTAGCGCAGCATCTCTAACTTATGAAAAGTTAGAGACCTTGATAATAGAGATCGAAGAAATATTAAATTCAAGACCCATTACACCAATGTCTTCAGATCCGAATGACCTCACTGCCCTAACACCGGGGCACTTTCTTATTGGAGAACCTCTTACGAGCAATGTTGATCCAGAGGCTAAAGGAATGAATATCAGGCTCGACACCCGATGGGAACTAGTACGGCTACTTAAAAAGGATTTCTGGGAAAAGTGGATGACTGAATATTTACATGGGCTGCAAGAACGGCTAAAGTGGAAGACCAGTCATTCGAATATTCAACCAGATACACTTGTCATGATAAAGGAAGATAATACCCCTCCACTTCAGTGGCCTCTAGGACGAGTAGTGAGCACAATAAAGGGAAAGGATGATCATGTACGAGTCATAAAGATTAAAACATCATCTCAAATAATATAACGACCGATACATAAAGTGGCCCCACTACCAATTGAAGTTATTGAAGATGACAATATAAAGGGAAAAAATCATGAATCAGCAAAAAGAACAAGATTAGACTCCCAAAGAGCGAATTACAGCAATGAAGCAGCTGATCACCCTCCAGAGCATCGACGAACACTCGACTCAGCTCCCCACACCACACGAGCGTAAACAAGGACAAAGGATTTCGAACTTGCGTTCAATAGGGGGGAGGATGTTAATTTGTATATAATTGCTTTGGCAGTTAGTTGTAAAATTGTCACTTGAATTCAAGAGAATCAAAAGAGAATCCAAATGAGGAATTGAATTGTTGTTGTTGAATAATTTTTGTGTATAAGCAGAGTTCAATTATAATAAAGTCTCAGTCTTTCCATTGCAACCGTGGCTTGTGATTTCAATCAAACAAAAGCAAAGTACAGTAAAGTGCATACATTCTAGCAAGTTTATGTGCTTGTTAGAAACAGCGATCATCTCTAAGTTTATGTGCTTAGTGAAACGATCTTCGAAATTTACAGCATCCTCACGATAATTGATAAGTTCTCTAAATTCTTGGCCGCATAGACACTTTCTGCTCCAAATCCTAGTGGCCGATCAGAGCGTAGAATTTTCCGCTAATATCTTTAAAGACTTTTGCTCCCAATACAATATTCAATTACATCTTACCTCATTCGCACAAAGCACTAGTAATGCCCCTGTGGAAAGATCACACTCGACTCTCACAGAAATTTATCGCATCATTTACGACAAGGTAACAGACAAAGACCACGAAGACATATTAAATGAGGCCATTACAACATGGGGCGACCGGTGGCGCAGTGTGTTGAGGCATCATTCTCATGCTTGACTACCGGCGTTTCGGGTTAGAATCCCGTCCACGACGACGTTCGTGGCCATGCCGTGCATGCTGGCTACTGGATTCTCCGAAACCAGTTTATGCCAACGAAACGTCAACTGGGCCACATAAAACAGTTGACGCGCTATGCCCCACAAGGGGTTAGGGCAATTGAGCATTACAACATACAACAATGCAATTCATTCTGCTACTAATCATACCCCTTACGAACTTTTTACTGGCCGAACACACACATTTCTCGAAACCCTAAACTTCAATAATGAACATGCATTTCTACAAAAACTCAATGCATATCGAGAAAAGATCTACCCCACCATAAAAGAAAAGCTTCAACAAGCCGTTGAGAAAAACATGAACAAGATCAATCAAAATAGAGAGACCCCACCCAATTTGAAAATAACGAAATCGTTTTTCGGAAAGAAAGTAGAAGAAATAAACTTACACCTAGGTTTAGCAAGCAAAACGTTAAGGAAGACAATAGAATAACTATTACCACTTAAAAAAATAAGAAAATACATAAATCAAAACTAAAAAAGAAACGAAAATTTCAGGTTAGCAGTAACACTGGGACAGAGATTGGAAATACACGACCTACGCAACAACAAGGGACTTCTCCCTCTACAACTGGGAACTGCGAGACTAATAGACAGACATAGCAATTTCATACATATCGTACAACTAGAGACATACGAACAAACTATATACACCATACGACAATCACTGAACGAACTTAGCAACATACGCGAACTAAACGACTCACTGACAACAACAAGACTCAAATTGACCGAACTACAATCTAACCCAGTCGGACATTTGTCTCCGATGACAGCGGAATCGAAATATCTTCGATTCCTTACCGGTTCCATTCATCGGTTTGTCTCCGATGACAGCGGAATCGAAATATCTTCGATTCCTTACCGGTTCCATTCATCGGTTTGTCTCCGATGCCAGCGGAATCGAAAAGTCTTCGATTCCGTACCGATTCCATTCATCGGTTTGTCTCCAAAGCGGGAAAATTTCAAATGATTTGTCAGTTTGCCTGAAATTAAAAGTTATTTTAAAGTATCCTTGGCGACATATATTTTTAAATCCACAACAGCCGATTTTTGTTTTTTTTTTTTTCATCCATTGCTTAATGTAATTGAGAAGATAATTGACATGTTGATAAAATTGTTGGATTTTTTGATAAAAGGTGAGTGTTGTAATTGTAATATCTTGTGAATACGAATATAATAATTTAATTTTTAATTCTATTCCAGATTACCGCGTGTGAAGTTATTAATTCAGGAGACGCTCCCAGTGATAGCAGGTAAGGGTTTCAATAGTCATATGTGGATACTTCATACAGATACTTCATTTATTTCACTACCGGCAGAAGCAAAGCAGCAGCAGCATTGTCTGTATCTTGGGTAACTGTGCTTTCTTACACCTAGCTCGCACCTAGGAAAGCTTTTTGCTCAGAAAAATTTCCAGGTGCGAGGTAGGTAGCACACTTATCAAGACACAACACAGATGATGCCACTGCTGCTGCCGCTGCTTTGATCCTGGCGGCAATGAAATACCGAATGAATTCTCCCTTTCACTGCACTTTTTTTTTTCTTCTCCTGTGACTAAGCTGGGCTTGGTCCTCGATGTCACCGCTGAAAAAATCAGAAGTCCACGAGTGGGGCTCCAAACAAATTCGGTTGGCTAATCCTTAATTAGATTGTACTGCCATCGTGTAACAATTTACATTGGAATCCAGATGATTATAACCCTATCTAGATTCGCTCTATTGATTAAATTTTTAATCGTATAAGCCGTGATCGACGCGTTATCTTTGCTTTTGAGGATCTCATAAGCCACATTGCTGTCTGTGAAAATGGTTATACTCGTAATGCTGAAGTTGTTGGCCACTGCATATTGGATAGCTTTTAGAATGACCGAATGTTCGGCCGTTACAATAGAGGTACTGATAGATAGATAGATCTTTGGACGCATCCGTATATAATATCGTCTCATTCTCCCTAACATCTAGCTTAGTTATACTTCTTAAATTTGTACGAGATAAATCAGTCTCATTTGTAATTCCTAAATCATGAGCCTTGTTAAAAATAACCATTTTTTTGGTAGATACAATATATTAATATTTAATGTGGGTAAGAATTTTAATTTGTCACCAAACATATTCCAACATGTAGCATAGCTAGAATTTATCGTCTGGACCATATCATTATTTATCCAAAATTCTGAAAAGTTTTCCTCATACGTGCATCTTTTTGCCATTTCCTTGGCTGTCAGCCAGAGGCTTCTTAATTCAGGAGGAAGCTCGTTCGCTAACATATGCAGTTTACTCACCGGAGTAAACGGAATTGTTCCCAGACATCTTTTGAGGAATGTGTTAAAGTACACAGTAATTTTGTCCACTGTTTTCTTATTCATATTGCACATTGTGGTTCTCGCATATTCAACCTTAGGGCGAATATGTGTTCTAAACAACAGAAAGTCTCCAATTTAGAATGAAACCAAGATACTACTTTATTGCCCTAACCCCTTGTGGGGCATAGCGCGTCAACTGTTCCATGTGGCCCAGTTGAGGTTTCGTTGGCATAAATTGGTTTCAGAGAATGCTGTTGCCAGCATACACCTCCTGCACATCCATGGCCACGAACGTTGTTGTGGACGGGATTCGAACCCGAAACGCCGGTAGTCAAACATGAGACTGATGCCTCAACACACTGCGCTACCGGTCGCCCCCATGAAACCAAGATACTTCAAAACATTTACATTGTTAATAATAGAGTTTCCAACTTTAATTCTGTGTTGATTTAAATTAGCTTTTGAGAAAATGATGAACTGAGTTTTTCAATATTTATACTCAAATTGAGTCTCGCTAGTATGTCCATAAAGTTGACAATGCAATTTTCGAGATTAGCTATAGCCTCTTGGAGGGTCCTTCCACGGGATAAGATTAAAAAATCATCAGCGAATTGGTATAGAGTATTATTGCTATTAGTTATATTGTGCAGTTCATTGGTTAAGATGTTAAAGAGTGTGGGGCTCAGACAGCTTCGTTGAGGCACTCCACCATCGATTACCATTGACACAACGGATAACCAGATTTTTCTATCTCTTAGAAATTGATCGACCCAATGAATGTACAATATTCCGGGGGGACTCGGCTCTTAATCATAGCTGATATGAGTGTTTTTCTATCAACACTGTTGTATGCCGCCTTAATATCAATAGTCACGCAAACCGATAGGAATTTTTCAGATTTGTTGACCAAAACATTATTTATTAGATCATTAATACAATGACAGTAGTCCGGATGGCGCAACGGTTAGCACGTTCGCCTTCTACGGACTGGGCCCCGGTTCGATTCCTACTGAATGCAGTAGTTTTCGATAAAAAAGGGGGGATTTACGTGTCGGGACTATGAGCCCACGCAGCTGTTAAAATGAGTACCAATTTATGGGGTAAATAACTCGGTTGAGCGTGTTGCTGATCACACACCTCTGCACAAGACCGTCACGATCTAGAAAATGAGATGATGCTAACTCATCTCGAGGCCATGTTTCAAATTGGACTGTTGCGCCAGTTATTTATTTTATACAATGACACGTAGACTTTCTTTCTCGAAATGCGTATGACTTATCATTTAGGACTTTATGATCATACAGAAAGGAATTCAATCTGGATAAGATCATCTTGTTCAATATCTTAAGAGGAACACTCAGTAAAGAGATAGGCCGGAAATTCTCAATTTTGGAAAGATCTTTATTAGACTTTGGGATAGGGATGATTTTAATATCCCTCCATTCGGGAGGAATATAATTATCAATCCAACAGGTATGGGTATGTGTCTAGAACCAAAATTTTTAACGTTATACGTCTGCCTATTTCTAACCATATCAGGACGATTGGTAAAGGTGAGATCCAAGACAGAATGGCTACCGAAAGTTGATAAGTGTGGACATGCCTATTGATAGCCAACGATAGTCAACACTATAGGCAATAATCCCATAAAGTTTCGTAACAATCAATTACATAATATTTAAAAATAATACATTCATTTAATGTGTCATTTTGACACTACGTATGCCGAGAATATACTACCTACCGACCTCATGTGTAGGTACGAATTTTTTTTTGGTACTATAGTCCGATGGCATGCTGTGTAAGTTTGTCTGCCCGGGTACTTTCCGTGTTATGAAATTTTGTTCAAACCAAAGTTACTCGCCTAAGTCTTTTCAAAGAACGCTCCTTCAAACTCTACACACCAAATTCCAGCTTGTGTAGAATGTAACACGCCAAATTCATCCTCTTTGATACAATATTTGCCAACAATTAGCTATCTTGGAGGGCGACCGGTAGCGCAGTGTGTTGAGGCATCAGTCTCATGTTTGACTACCGGCGTTTCGGGTTCGAATCGAGAAAGTTACTCCCGAACATTTTTAATAATGTTTAATACGGAAATATGGATCGCCAACTATCTCGCTGGTAGAGATACTCCTAAACGGAGTTCAAGAACAGCTAATCGAAGCTCAGGAAAATTAAGAAAGGTGTTCCCCAAGGAGGACTATTATCTTACACCTTTGTTTAATATATATCCATCAGGAATTCCAACTCCTCCTAATGATCTTCAATTAATTACGCATGCCGCTGACTGATTAATGGCTATGCCAATGAACTTACAAGTTGTTTGAAAGCAATAACTCCGCGCCGTAACTGGATGTCTCCCCAAGACCACCTACACCAGGAAACAAAGACGTTGCCTATCATAGACCACAACAAGCTTCTCGCGAAGCAACATTTAGTAGGCTGCTACCGGAGGGAACATCCTAACTTCCACACACACATTGCAACTCTGACCATCGCTACAACAACAACAAACATCTTTTTATTGAATAACAAATCCTTTTATTGAATTATAAAATTAAACATTATTTCACTTAACAAAATAAACTTATAATAATGTATAATTTAATTCGTGTAACATTCAGAAACAAAATGAGTGCAAAATTATTATACAAAGCAGTTGGAAGAAGCAAGAGGAACTTGAGGCGCATAGTGTCAAAGCGCATGAAAGCAGATTTTTCCAGTGAAGATTCCTGTTTGTGTGCTTATGACCCGAATGGGCCCGCTACGTCAATGAATATTACTACTGACACGCAAAAAAACAATTGTCCATGTTTTTTTTGTAATGAAAATTCTGATGAAAATTCTTATGAAAATTCTGAGTACAATTCTGATAACAATTCTGAAGAAGAAAGGGATGGTTTTTTGAGTGACGTCGATAGTAATGATTTTGAATCATGTTCTGAACAAATGACGGCTGAAGAACCCTTTAACTTGAAAAAAGAAATCAAACGTTGGAGCATTGAAGAGAACATCAGCCACAATTCAATAAATAAACTCCTAGGAATACTAAACAAAAGCGGCTTAAACCTCCCTAAGAACGCTAAAACGCTTTTAGATACGCCTAGGAGTATTTGTAAAATTCAGCGTCTGGATTCTGGTGAATTTCTTTTCTTCGGGGTTGAGTTTTGGCTGAACAAAATTACACCCGATATTTGGCCTGATTGTGTCATTTTAAATGTAGGCATAGACGGATTACCGTTGGAGAAATCATCGGGTCTATGTTTACGGCCAATACTCGGAAGATTCGTGAATATTCCAGAGTCTAATATTGTACTGATAGGAGCATACTCTGGTTACAAAAAGCCCAGTAACCCCAATGACTTCCTTAAAGAATTTGTGGAAGAATTCAGGAAGTTAACTGCCGATGGATTTAAGGCAGGTGAAAAGCGAATAACCATCAAATTAAATGCATTTTGTTGTGATGCGCCAGCACGGGCTTTTATTACTGGAACAAAAGGTCACAACTCTTTTCATGGTTGCTCCAAATGTACACAAATCGGCACATACAAATCGAGAAAGGTAATATTTTCTCCAAATCGAGGGCAGGATTACACCGACGAAATGTACAAAAGAAGAATGCATGCTTCTCACTACATTAATGACCATGTCAATATACTCGAAGAAATCGACGTTGGCATGGTTTCACAATTCCCAGTAGAACCAATGCATTTAATGGACTTGGGAATAACAAAAAAAATACTCACACGCATTTTTGAATCAAAGGTTTCTGGGAGGAGACTCACGAATGGTGAAGAAGAAAAGGCATCGCAAAAATTAATGGCATTAAGGCCGTTTATACCATTAGAATTTGCGAGAAAACCACGTGGCTTTAGCGAATTTAAAAGGTGAAAATCAACGGAATTCAGGCAGTTTGCCCTGTACACTGGCTTCATAATTTTAAAAGATTTGCTAGATGAGGATGCCTACTACCATTTTCTACTGTTTTTTGCGCATACAGGCTGTTGTCATCCTCCGAATCAACAACAGAAAATGCAGAAACTTCAAGCGAGATGTTGTCTTACTTTGTCCAATCATTTGGCTTGATTTATGGTGAAGAAAACCTGACCTACAACATCCACAGCCTTCTCCATATAACTGATTGTGTGAGACAGTTTGGTTCTCTTGCGAATTTTTCGGCCTATCCATTCGAAAACTACATGCAAGTTCTTAAAAAAGCACATTCGAAAGCCGAACAAAGTGTTGCAACAGCTGTACAACAGAACAGTAGAAAACGACAACTATAAGATCGTTGGAAGCCAAGACAAATCCACTGGTTTCCTCAAATTAAGACACTCAACGGCCAACGAAAAAGGTTATTCTGAATACCGAACAAAAGATGCGTATTATAGTAACTCAAGCCCGAACGATTGTTGCATAATCAATGAAGGAGGAGTTAATATAATGGCAAAAATAGAAGTATTCAAGGAAATTAACGCTGGAAAACTTGTAGAAGTCAGAAGATTTAATGAGTTGTCACCATATTTTACTTCGCCTATCAATTCCCGCGACATAGGCATTGTAATTGCTCAAGAATTGTGTGAAGCTTCCGAGTATTTCAGTGTTACTCAAATTAAGCAAAAGCTGATGAAGATCCCAGAACATAATTATTTTATTCTCATCCCCTTGCTTCACCAATATTAACCTAAACTTTTGCACTTGCTACTTCCAAAATTTAAGAAAATGGCCGAAAAACGAATTTTTAGCGAGGACCATTCAAGCAAAAATCAGAAAAAAATTAAAATAACAACAGGTACTTTTTAAATATTGCAAAAGTAAAAAATATTCATAATTTGTTAACAATATTTCCTTTGCATATCAAGACGAATCAGAAGATATGTTTGGGATGAGGAGCTTTCTAAGAATTGAAGATTCCCAGAGGGACTTCAACGATATGTTGGGAATGCCCAGTAACTGTAAGTGTTCCACAATTTTTTACTGTAATTGAAAATAAAAATCTACTTCTTTTGGTTCAATTTTATGTTTCCCCCAGGGACGATTCACGGAAAATTAAAGTTGTATGTATTGTTTAACCATATTTCGGGCATATGATGATGGGCATATGCACGAAATATATTGGTTAAAGAAATTCATATAACTTGAATTTTTCGTGAATCGTCCCTGGAGGAAACACGAAAATTAAATTAAAACAAAACTAAAATCTAAAAATCTACTTGTATCTTACGAAACTGAAGAAAATGCAATGCACGGACCCTTAAGACTGAATTCATAGACATAGACATGTACACAAACGCCATATACATATAAAGTACAGTAGCGATAATTTCAATAAAAACCAGCTTGGTTGGAACTATATCCGACAAGGTGTCCCTTTTCATTAGCAACGTCATCACACCACCGGGTAGAAGTCCCATAGATACAGATTGACTGGATCCTGAAAGTAGGGGATGAATGAATAGGTAACATATGCAGTCAACAGGAACCCTTATCGCGTGGCACTCACTTGAAAACTATAATACATTTTAACGACCCACTGATGGCCCGTCTCCACCAGGACGTCCCGCTCGGCACGCACGTGCGCCACTTGTTCCTTCTCAAACATGTCTGCCTTTCGTAAAACTTTCATAGCGTAGACGTGGCCAGTGTCCTTTTTCTGAACTAAGCGCACTTCGCCGAATGCTCCGCGACCAATCACCTGCATACCAGAAAGAGTTAGTGAATCAACAAGGTTCCAGCGGAACAACAATAAGAAACACAGTCAAACAGCTCCGCGGTCCCTACCTTGAGTGCTTCGAAATCTTCCACCCCCAGGCGAGAACGCTTCAGTCGCAAGAACTCGGTCTCTTTCTGTGCATATATATGTATATATATATCACGGAAATTCTGGATTTGCATTATACAAGCTACCTGGGGACTCGCATAATAGCACCACCAGTTTAAACGTGGTTAATGTGCGCTGATTCGCAGCACAATCACTACTATAATGCAATTCGAAAGCAAATATCTCCGGGAATCCTCAACTACTTTGCACAGATAAACGTGTATGCCACTGCGCAGCGAATTACTGTCTGTCTAGTATCTTTCGAGTACGAGTGAAGTTTACCGAATTTCGAGCAAAAGATCTTTTGCAGGGTTGTCCAACGCAAAATAATGATGTTTCCAATCAAAACCATGTTGATTGTGATGATCGAACCAGATTACCGGCAGAAGCAAAGCAGCGGCAGCAGCAGCAAAATGTCAATTTAGAAAGCACTCGCATACATCCCATCTCAATACCACGTCGTTACATATGGGAGTACCCGGGTACTCACATAGACTTTGTATGGTAATTTCGTAGAATTTTGTGTTGAGAAGAGGCAAATCAAGCGAACTTGGAAGAGAAACAGGTGTGAAACCGTTCACGCGAAGCGTGAAGGGTTTCATTACTGTTATCATACCTTCAATACCTGTTATCGTACCCTCATTTTGATCTACGATACATTTACCACTGTGAAATTAGTAGTAAAATTTGTTCGAATTTCACTGTTCCTATGAGAGGCATATGAAATAGTGGGCCAATTTCAACCAAATTTTGGAATGTGGTTTGGCGGTAAATATGATTGAATGATGTGCAATTTAGTAAAGATATGTTTAGAAAGAAAAAAGTTTTTCAAGCAAGAACTTGTTTTTGGTACAGTCGTTCCTATGACAGCTATACGATAGAGTAGTCCAATTTCAACAGAATTTGAGGATGTGATTTAGCGGAAAAAATTATTGAATAATATGAAATTTCAAAACCATAGCCTTATAAATAAAAAAAAAATTCTTACAAAGACTGACTTTTGGACCGGTCGTTCCTATGGCAGCTATATGACGTAGTGATCCGATTCCGTTTGTTCCGACATATATTATATACTGCGTGCATATATATATACTTCTTGCAAAATTGCAGCTGCCAAATTGATCAATGAGTAAAAGCCCATATAATATGAAGTGAGTACCCGGGTACTCATAAATGTATCCAAGGGGTAATCAACAAAAAGTGAAAAAAAAAATGTATAAGCAAAAATACAAAATTGCTTAGGGATATGTTTTTCCAGGTAAAACATAATAGGGATAGCTCATTAGGAAGATGGGGACAATAAAAATTACAGTAAGTGAAAAAACTAGCTTTTTATGGCTCATGAGTACCCGGGTACTCAAATATGTATGCGAGTGTTAAGGCCCTAACCAGATTGAACGCAGAACGCGGTGACACAGCGGCGATGACAGATCTACCTGTTGTTGCTTCTGCCGCTGCTGCTGCTTTCTGCGTTCAATCTGGTTAGGGTCTTAACACTCGCATACATATTTGAGTACCCGGGTACTCATGAGCTATAAAAAGCTAGTTTTTTCACTTATTGTTCAAACATGTACAATGTACATCTATTGATTGATTATTAATTATCACAACAAAAAGATGACATGCCTTCAATTTGATTGAACGCAACAGCAGCGATGACAGATCTACCTGTTGTTGTTGTTGCTGCTGCCGCTTCTGCTGCATTCTGCGTTCATTCTGGTTTGGGCATAAGGTGTAAAGGTCGCCACACAACAACGCACACAACTACGACCGAAATGAAATTCCTGCATTACGAAGTGGACAGCTTGCAAAGCCTCCAAAAGGGCAGATAAACTTCTCAAAAGCCCCAGATACACACGCAAATTGCCTCGAAAATTTGAGTGTAGTGAAGGGTAACAAAAACGTATTACACAAACAACAGGTTTTAGCATGAGAGATAGGTTGGTTGTCGAATTAGAACACCCTGAATATATGACGTTCATAACTGCTATTTCCTCTATACAAATGTATAATTTAATAAATTGAACATAATTTACATATTCATTATTTAAAATTCTTTCCAGCACTGTACATTATCCAGCCGAATGTCGACAACATAGTTTTAAGCGAGAGCGATATTGATATTGATAATCAAAATGTAAAAGTCATTCACGACATTCCCAACAATGAAGAACAAAAAATAGCTGAGCATTCTTCGAAGAACTGCTGTTGCTGTAAAAATTGTAATAACTATAATTCAATGTGCATGTGTGCTCTTTGTTTCAACATTTTTCATTTATTTTTTTTCTAGATGACACTTTAAAAAGGCAGTTAAATACAATGTTAATCTTATTTATTTCATCATCTAGATAACGTACATTAAAAGTGTAAAAGGTCGGCAGCCATTGTCGAAAATTTTCGACCAGGTCGTGGCGGTAGATGTGGCCAAGGACTTCAATTATGATGGAGTGAAAAACAAAAAAAAAATTTCGAACCTGGAAAACATTAATGAATGTTTATTTGGTAAGTTCAAGATTTTCAGTAACAAGGAAATGTAAATCTGTATTAAAACGATTGATTTCTTTTTTTATTTCAGCGTCTTTCCAAAGTGAGAAATTTGGCCGGCTGGAATTCCAGGACGAAATTAAGAAGAGCCTATATCTAGCTAGACTGAGATTCAACAAACGTAAATGGCGCAGCAAAAATATTTGTTAATTTCTTTTATATACATTATTCTAATTATCCTATCTAATATTCTATTGTTATAATTCCTTTAATTAATAACTTTTAAAAAGTAAAAAAAAAATCCAAAAATTAAAAAAAAAATATATATACATATATATATTACATTTTAAAATAAATTTGATTTTGTGTTAAGTTTGTTTGAAGTTAGTTTTATTCCAAAAGCAAGGAACTACGTTTTCAGCCTGTTTTCTGCGATTATTATCTTCACTATTCCTATATCGACTATTAAAACTTTACTTAAATCAATGAAGAATCGATTCTTAAGCCAAAGTATACAATTCGCCATTTTAAAAGTGCTGTAAAATCCATGCAAAATTTTAAACTGGTTAAAAATAAATTAAACTTCGCTTGCATTTCGTACCAGATTTCACGGCACTTTTAATTTCAACACGAGCTTTATGCTAGGCTTAAAGTATCAGTTTTACATTGACTACAGTCACCGATCCTGATTCGATTCCAGTCATCGATTCCACGTTGACTACAGTCATCGATCCGGATTCGATTCCAGTCATCGGTCCAGATTCGATTCCAGACATCGTTCCAGATTCGATTCCAGTCATCGGTCCAGATTCGATTACAGTCATCGGTCCAGATTCGATTCCAGTCATCGGTCCTGAATCGATTCCAGTCATCGGTCCAGATTCGATTCCAGTAATTGGTCCTAAATCGATTCCAGTCATCGGTCCAGATTCGATTCCAGTAATCGGTCCTAAATCGATTCCAGTCATCGTTCCAGATTCGATTCCAGTCATCGGTCCAGATTCGATTACAGTCATCGATCCGGATTCGATTCCACATTAGCTACAGTCATCGATCCCAATTCGACCCCAGTATCGATTCTACGTTGATTCCAGTCATCGATTCTCCATCGACTACCGTCATCGATTTCGGATCGATTCCTGTCTTCATTTTGGGTATCGCAAAAGCGGCCATGCCCATACAAATATCTCCGACGTATCTCCGATAAAGTCATCGATTCCTTAGTAGACAGTCATCGATCCAGGACCGGGCCAGTATCGATTCTTGTCCGACTGGGAAGCTAAAAACACTCTCACCGAACACTAGAACTAAACGAGGCCTAATAAATGGGTTAGGGACAGCCATTAAGTTCCTTACCGGTAACATGGACGCGAATGATGCTAAACGTTTAAATGAACAAATTGAAAAAGTGATTTCTCGACAGGCAGATTTACAGAACTCAAATAACCAACCAATTTTTATTAATAACGAGATGATGCAAAGATTCAAAAATATAACTGAGCATATAAACTCCCAACAAAAAACCATATCGGAATACTTTAAACTTAACGAAGATTTAATTAACAACGAAATAAGGAAAGAGCATAATCTCCTCCAGCACATCCAATTTTTAAACCAATTGACCTATCACATAGATATTCTCCACAACCATTTATCTGACATAGCGGAAGCAGTCATCCTCGCAAAACTAGGCATAATTTCAAAACAAATTCTTAAAACCGATGAACTTTCCGAAATTCATCAAATTTTCAAAAAATCAAAACACCACAATAAAATCTGAAGAAAATATCTATGAGCTATTGAATTTACAAGTTTATCTAAATGGCACTAACATCGTATTTTATTTAATGTAAAAATCCCAATTTTTCGAAACGACCACTATTCATTCTTCCATTTAATCCCAATTCCCACAAAAAAACCTCCGAAAAATAACAACCAAACCTTACATTATTCTAAATCCCAATTATATTCGACACTTCGATGAGAAATGCTAAGAAATAGAAGAAGTTTTCTACTGTCCGAAACATTCGAAGGGGAATGGAGAAGACCCGGGAAAATCGAAATGCATCAGCAACTTGATTCAGAGCAAACCTGCTAATTGTGAATCAACCGAAGCAGGCGGAGAACCCGAAATCCTTCAACCAGAAGAAAACTATATACTCCTTATCAACAGCCCAGAGATACCAATTAACTCATCTTGTCCGTTCGCTCCAAAAAACGTATCAGGGACTATTATCATCCACTTTGAGGACTGCAACACAGAAATAAACAATATTGTCTATGAAGGAAAAGCCGAAAAATTCTGGGATGACATAACCATCCACATAACACCCTTTCACAACGTAAACTTCAGTAGTAAAAGCAACTATAGCCTCAAACCCCTGGAAGAATACCATTTCGAAACAACAGCCAATATCGAGATTCTGAAAAACTACGCCAAAGAAAAATACAGTATCACCATTACGCTTCTTACCCTCCAAGGACTCGCCATTATCATCAGCGCAGCCTATATTATACGGAAATTCAAGCGTAACACGTTAAAAGTCGCTCAAGGAACAGAAACGACAGGTGTACGGTTCCTGTCCCCAACGCTCCACTTTAAGGAGGGAGGAGTTACGTCCAGCCGACCCCAATAACCACTCGTTCATCTGACCCCGATATCATCGTCATCGTCAGCACATCCGCCACACGCACTAAAGAGCAATCACCTGTAAAGGTGCAACGTAAATTGCCAACAAATATTATTGTAATAGTCAGCACTTAAAAGACATATAAAACTCAACAAATTGTATTTTAGACTAGTTGATTATAGATTGAAATTCAATTAAGTTCCATTGTATTCCGAATTGTAACAGTTTGTATTTCAAATTTCAATTTAAAAAAACTTATCAAATAACCGCCACTCCACAACGACGCGAGCGCCGCCATAGCCACCACAGCAAAGCGTGGTGAAATGAGCACTGGTAACACAAAAAATTTGCAGATACTTGGAAAAATAGCGGCAGAGTGAAAAACACGTGAAAATAAAGAATACTTTTAAATTCGATTTCAAAAGCTGTTTTTGTTATTTTCAAAGTATCACAACTTCAGAAGTGGGATACGCGCCCTATAAGCCCGTGTGTGCAAAGAACTTAAATTTAATTGAGTGACCGACTGGCAAAAGTGTGTGAGTTCCGTTACGAACTATCTGCTCTAAAAATGGACCAAATGAATCGATCACAATTGGTGGACCTTTTATTAGACAAGGGTGTCGACTTTCCGCGAACGGCGAATGTTGCACAATTGAGGCGACTGTGCATGGAATCCGAGCAGACGCCCGATACTCAAGACTCCGCAGTGGATCATCGACCAGTTGGGACCGTTCCGGTAGAAGATGCTGCAGCTATAGTTCATGACATTGTTAATGGTGCAATTCCTGCGGACCAACCCAATCAACCGGACGGACGTTCTATTGAAGAGGCGACGCTGGACGCCGAAATACGAATTTTGCAGAAGCGGCGCCTCATTGCAAAACTTCGCAGCGAAATTGCTTCCGAGTCATCATCTATTCCGAACCAACCGAATTTCGACGAAGTGCGACATAGTGTGGTATTATTTGCAAATTCGGATGAGTGTGATGGTCGGCGGTGGATTAACGAGTTTGAGCGTGTTTGCGATTCTGTGGCTGCTCCCAATGAGTTCCGTTTGCGATGGGTCCGACGTCTCATGAAGCCTAATTCTGATGGCGACTGGTTTCTGCGAACTGACAATTCTGTAACGTACTCAGAATTCCGTAAGAACTTCTTGGCTAACTTCGGCCAAAATCATACTGTTCCAGATATGTTGGAGAAAATGCGACAATTTAAGTACGATTCATCGAATACTACCGTGTTGGGATATGTTCTACAAATGCAGGAGTTGGCTTCCCGTGCTGAAATTTCCGAGGATCTTGTCATTCAGTTTATCATTGACGGGTTAGCTGATAGATCGCCTGACATTAGTATTCTGTATCCGGCCGTTACCATTCAACAACTCAAGCAGCTGTTGCCTAAGTATACGCGACTACGAGGGCAACGTCAATTACTTACTACGAGTGCTTCGCGGGCAAAACCCACTACGTCTTCCGCTACTGTTCCGAGAGTATCTTCCGCGACTATTCCAAGAGTCTCTTCCGAACCTGTGCGATGCTACAATTGTTCCGGATTGGGACATATGTCAGCCCAGTGTCCAGAGCCAAAGCGAGCCGTTGGCTCTTGCTTCCGATGTGGATCGATGCAGCACAATTTCCGATCGTGTCCGAAACCCCCACCACACCACTCCAACCAGGTGGCCCTAGTGGAAGACTTCCGTTTTTCCAGCGATAAATCTTCAGACGATATAACAACTCGGGAGGTTAAAATAGAAGAAGAGGATTTTAAATCAATTCCGGCCACTAACATGGTAAGTGTTGCCTTTCACGTTAGTTGTCCTGTGTCTCAATGTAATACGTTTACGTTTATGTCTCTTTTCGATACGGGCAGTCCCGTTAGTTTGATTCGTCGCTCAGCTGTTCCGCCAGAAGCTATTGGAGATTTGTTGGAGGATTCCGGATTTAAAGGCCTTGGAGGTTTTCGATTATGTACGTTCGGTACCATTTCCGTTACTATAAAATTCTTAAGTATTCAGAAAATAATTATTGTTTATGTAATTCCTGACCACTTAATTCCGTTTCCGTTATTGTTGGGACGGAATTTTTTGGATCTATTCGAAATTAAGCTTTGTTGTTACGAGAATAAAGTTGCTAAACCAAAAGTTGAGCTTGTTTCCGATTGCCGATCCGGTCTATTACGTATCGAAAATGACGTATTGCATTGTGTATATAGTACAATTGGTGATGGTTCTGTTATTGTTGGCAGCTGCAGCTTATGTTCACAGGTCCGTGGCCCAAGTATTCCTGACGCTGGTGATACCTATTCTGACATTCCAGATATATTTGCTATAGATTACGACGAACATCAGAATGTTAGATATAATATCAGTAACAAATTGAATTCCGTACATATTGGTGCTATTAATGAGATAATTAAGTTGAATTATCTGAACCTTTCCGACATTCCTGAGATCGAACATAATTACGAAATGAGAATCCGATTAACGTCAGACCGATATGTGCATTCCCCTCCGCGTCGTCTTTCTTACGCGGACAAAAAGGAAGTCGATGAGGTCATTAAAGATTTATTGCTCCGAGGGCACATACAGCCCAGTACTTCCCCTTATGCGTCCCCTATTGTATTGGTTGAAAAGAAAAATGGAGCAAAGCGGATGTGTGTTGATTTCCGAGGAATTAATAGAATTACAGTACGTGACAGCTACCCTTTACCCTTAATTGATGATTGTCTCGAACGACTGGAAGGAAAACAATATTTTACGATTTTAGATTTGAAGAACGGGTTTCATCAAGTTAAGATTTCCGAAGATTCCGTGCCAATTACATCATTTGTTACTCCAAATGGGCAGTATGAGTACGTACGAATGCCTTTTGGGTTACGCAATGCCCCAGCTGTTTTCCAAAGATTCGTAAATTATGTTTTAGAACCATTTCTTAGAGAAGGATCAGTGACTGCCTATATGGATGATATTGCTCTAGCTACTACTACATTGGCCGAACATCTAAGTCTCTTGAGTAGTGTTTTACGTCGATTAGCTGAATTTCGCCTTGAGTTGAATCTTGATAAATGCCAATTTTGTTTTGATCAGATTGAATTGCTTGGCTTTAGAATAAGTAAAGATGGTATCCAACCAAACAATCACCACATCGAAAGTATACGCCACCTGCCTCTTCCGTCTAATACTTCCGAGCTTCAGAGAACCCTTGGTTTATTTTCATATTTCCGTCGATTTATTCCTAGCTTTTCAAGTATCGCTAATCCCTTAAGAAATTTGTTAAAAGCCGGTACGCCATTTGACTTTGATAGAAAATGTGTATTAGCCTTTGAAACATTACGAGACAAACTAGTTAACGTACCCGTTCTCGCTCTGTATAGCCCAAGCCGAGAAACCGAATTACATTGTGATGCTAGTTCTATTGGATTTGGTGGTGTTTTACTTCAGAAACAGGATGACAACAAATTTCATCCCATTGCTTACTATTCAAAACGTGCTTCCGCAGCTGAGTCTCGATATCACAGTTACGAATTAGAGACTCTGGCTATAGTATACTCCTTACGTAAGTTCCGCGTCTATTTAGAGGGCATTCCTTTTAAGATTTATACTGACTGTCAAGCTCTAACCTTGTCCTTGCAGAACCAAAACTCAAATCCTCGCCTAGCGCGTTGGGCACTTGAGCTGGAACATTATGACTATACCCCTCAATACCGAAGCAGTAACTATATGGCCCATGTTGATGCATTGAGTCGCTGTCAGCCGGTTATGAAACCCCTTAAGAGTGATAAGACTTCTGACAAAACTCCTTCCGTTAATAGCTCTGATCAAGTAATTTCGGTCGTTGATTCCGACCACATTGACTTGCACTTGCAGATTACGCAGAACAGAGATGTTAATGTTCTCTCTTTGCGTGATCAATTAGAAAATGGGCCTGTTAACCCTTACGAACTAAAAGATGGCCTAGTGTTCCGTAAATTCCGTGATAGGCTACTGTTGTACGTTCCGCTTGAAATGGAAGCAAATGTCATTCGGATCGTTCAGGAGAAACTATGTCATATGGGCACAAACAAGTGCGTTGACCAGATCAAGCTGCACTATTGGTTTCCGGATATGCAGAAGAAAGTGCACGACTTCATTCAGAATTGTATTCAGTGTATTACTCATTCCGATGCTCCGCATAGTAATAACCGTACCCTACACCATATTCCGAAACGACCAGAACCTTTTGATACCATCCACGTTGACCATTTCGGTCCCCTGCCGTCAATTGTCTCGAAACGAAAACATATATTCGTCATAGTAGATGCCTTTACGAAATTAGTTAAATTATACCCGGTGAACTCGACTAGCACGAAAGAGTTATGTTCATGTTTGGATAAGTATATGGAATATTACAATAGACCGCGCGTCCTTATTAGTGATAGGGCCTCCTGCTTTACGAGTTTTGAATTTAATGAGTACCTTTTGGAAAATAATATTCAGTTTGTTAAGGTGGCCACCGCTGCTCCTCAGGCTAATGGCCAGGTTGAACGTGTCAACCGTATCATTAAGTCCATGCTAGCTAAGGTCACTGAACCAATCCAACATTCTGACTGGGCCCAACACCTCGTTAGAATTGAGCGAGCCGTTAATAACTCCATTCATTCCGTTACTCGCCAGTCCCCCAGCCAATTATTGTTCGGTATAAACCAACGTTTCTGCGAAACTGACTCACTTACGGACTTTCTTGAGAGTAAGCAAGTCGTCCCTACCCGTAACTTGCTCGACATACGCTCCTCCGCTATGAAACGAATAACTGAACATCAACGCAAGAGTGCTGATCACCATGGCCAGGTTCATGCTCCTCATGTCAAGTTTTCCGAAGGGGACTTCGTTATGATAAGAAATATAGACACCACTATCGGTACTAATAAGAAATTCATTCCGAAATATAAGGGACCATACCAGGTCCGGAAAGTCCTTCCTAATGATCGATACGTGATCAGGGATGTCGAAAATTGTCAGATTACTCAACTTCCGTACGATGGGATCCTTGAAGCGTCACGAATGCGCCTTTGGACTGACCCCTTGGGTTGCAGTGCTAATAATTCCGAATCGCTTAGGTAATACTTGTCTTCCGCTTGTGTAAATTGTATATCTAATCGGCTAACCATATATTCCGTTCCGGCTCATCCTTTGAATTGCTTGTATGTATTAACGTAACTTCTAATGATCGAGGACGATCAATTGTCAGGATGGCCGAGTTGTAACAGTTTGTATTTCAAATTTCAATTTAAAAAAACTTATCAAATAACCGCCACTCCACAACGACGCGAGCGCCGCCATAGCCACCACAGCAAAGCGTGGTGAAATGAGCACTGGTAACACAAAAAATTTGCAGATACTTGGAAAAATAGCGGCAGAGTGAAAAACACGTGAAAATAAAGAATACTTTTAAATTCGATTTCAAAAGCTGTTTTTGTTATTTTCAAAGTATCACAGAATAAACATCTTTTTTTTTAACGGACCGTTTTAGCAGCGACTTAACTCGCGCATCGCAAGATGGGAGTAGCAGCTGGCAACCCGACGACCTGACAACACGAGTACTCATACGAAGAGAGTCGAATTCCGCGTTGATCATTTTCAATAAGTAGCATGTAGCATCTTACCGAAAATACAGTTTTTCAAATTGCCACACCGTGTGTTATAGTTTCCGTGCTATAGTTTCTCGCTATATACATTTCCGCGGCATGTAATATAACACAGTATAATATGATGTAACCGACTGTAGCGATCGACTAGTGTAGCCGACTGTAGCGATCGTCTTGTATAGCCGACCGTAGCAGCCGGACTTGAGTCGACCAGCAACCAGAGAACGAGTCGGACGTGAATTGTTTAATTAATAAAGTTTCTGAGTAAAAGATAAATCTGGGGCGGAATTACGTATCTCGAATCGAGTCACTCGTTTCGAGTTAATTTGAACTCGATTCGAATTCGTCCCGATATCACCAATCTCGATCGAGTTTAAAATTTGTGAAGCCTAGATGAAAAGCGAAAATGTACTAGATTGTTCGTGTCGATTGCACAGAAAATATCAAACAGCTGTTCAAAACGTCACAGTGCGGAAAATTGTTCGGTTGCAATTGTGTGTTTCTATTAATTTTTTACATTCGCGTTGATTATTATGTTTTTTATTGACAGTAGTAGCGACGAGGAAGAGTTGAGCGACATGGTTCTTCTTTTTACGATCTGAGCCCCTCTGAGAGTGTCTTTCTTTTCGAAAATTTGTTTCTTCGTTTACAATTCAGAAGTGGGATACGTCCATCGCGTTAATTCTGAAATCTTGTGAAATGTTGTGAAATTCGTAATGGCGGAGGCACATAGAAAGTGCAACCTACGTGAACTTAGAGCGCGGTGTAGGGAGAAGGGAATGTCGACGACCGGGAGTAAGAAGGTGTTGAATGAGAGACTAAGTGAAATGTACGTGACGGAACGGCGGCCGGGAGACGATTCGTTCTGTAAGAATGACCGGGGAAAAAGTGCGTCGAGAGACAGCTTGGCTAGTGTTATCTTCACGCCGAACGAAATCGCGAACGTTTTGCCGGAGTATGATCCGAACGACATGTTGGGACTTGATGTGAAACAGTGGGTGACAAAAGTGAGTCGTCTAAAAAACATTTACAAATGGCGCGACGATTTGCTGTTATTTGTGATCGCCGTAAAGTTAAATACATACATACAATTATACTGTTAACGTATTTCACCACAATACCATTTGATTGCAAATCCAAATTGATGACAAATCGATCCACATACCAAGTATCAAAGCCGACCCAAAGTCGAATAGAATGACAAAAACAATATACCCTATACTATAAGTCTAGGGTATAAATATAGAACAATCAAGACTAATAAGTAAATTCGCTTAGATCAGCAGAAACAAATGTGAAATAACGAATTAACCAATATGATAAAATAATGCAGATATCGTTCCATAAAATCTTTAATGTAAACAAAAGATCCATATAAAAGCCCTTCGATCTAGATGTTAAGTTCAGTGATAGTTCAGCTGAAGTTCAGTTTAGTTTAAGTTGAATAAGAGTTCAAGTAAGTTGAGACTCAGTTCAATAGTAGAGTTAGAGCCGGCGCACACTATCGATTTTTGATCATGCGACAGTTTAGTTGTTTGCTAAAAGTCCATGGAGTTCAATGGGGAGGCGCGCACTATCGATTTGATTTTTGCTCGACAAAAAAATCATAAACCCTCATCGACTGACTTTTGACAAAAGCACAACACAACTATCGATCCACAACTCAAAGTCCATGGTTTTGTATTGACGCGCGCACATACTCGATTAAAAGTTGTTCTGCAACGGTGCAGTCGTTTATCAGTCATCGTGCGAATATCTTAATACAATGCCGGGAATGGTTATAAATGACGTTGAATCGTTAATTGAATCGATCGAAAAGAGGCCGGCCTTATATTTAAAGTCTCTGAAAGATTACTCAGACGCGAATCGCAAAAAAAGCTATGGGATGAAGTATGTCTTGAGAATTTATCTGGCTGGGCGGAATTGGATGCGGAAGAAAAAACAACAACTTGTAAGTTTTTATCTTAAACTAAGTTTTATTACAGCTGCGTAATATATTAACAGTATTCGTATAGTATTGTATGCTTACATTAAAAATCAAATTAAACCTTGTCATATTGCCATGGTACAGACCCTTGTGGGGAAACAAAGTAAGTCGTTTTGTACTGGCGGACATTTAAACCACCGATAATAGTTTTTCCTCTATTGTCATCATTATACGGTTCTAAATTTTCCGATGGATACGCATGAAGATACCTATCTTCAAATCTAATTCCGTCTTTCGTACGTACAAAATTATGCAAAATACAACATGCTTTTACAATAGATATTATAAAGTTCATGTTTACATTCAGTGCACTGTGAAGTATGCGCCGTTTGTTAGCTAAGATGCCAAAAGTACATTCAACCATCCGGCGAGCTCTTGTATGCCTATAATTGAAGATTCGTTTGCTATATGACATGTTTTTTTTTGCATATGGCCGTAATAAATTACAATTTAAGCCAAAAGCATCATCTCCTACAAGATAAAAGGGAATAATTTTTCCGTTGTCGTCATTTGGCAAACTTCTCCCACGAGGGACGTTGAAATTATTTTCAAGAAATTTTTTGCCCATTTTCGAATTTTTAAATACTGTTGAGTCACAAGACCCTCCATAGGCCCCAACATCTATGCAAACGAATTTATAGTCAGCGTCAGTTCATGCCACTAGGTTACATGAAAAATATTTCTTGTAGTTGTAAAATAATGACCCTGAATGTTCCGGTTGTTTTATCCGTACGTGTTTTCCACCAATTGCACCTATCACATTCGGAAAATTGGTGCGCTCGTAAAATTCATCGGCTATTTGTACCCAGTCTTCTCCCGTCTTCTGGGGCATATAAATTGGCTGTAGAATTTTCCATAGTGTATCACAAGTGCTTCTTACAATCTTTCTTATGCAAGCCATAGACCCTCGTACCAATCCGTCGGATTGGTCGGAAGTCAACCACTGATACGCGAACCGTATTCATACAATTTTACTCAAGAAAAGTAGTCAAACAAGTTATTCTCTATCGCCGCGACACGCTCCGCATAAGTGTACAGCGACAGCCCGCGCGACTACCTTTTCTGATCCCATATCGTAGTTGTTGTTTGGGTTGGCTCTGAGTTCGTGTCGAGCTCGATGCTCAACACTTCGAGCCCAGACCCGACCCAACAACAATTTCGATGTAGAGCCCGACCGGTATTTGAATAGGTGAATTGTTGTGAATGAACGATTACGGTGTGTGTCAAAATACAGTATGGTCTGCTTATTGACGAATTTTTCAATGCAGAATTTATAGGCACGATATTATATACGTATACATGCACGTACGTATGCGAGTATTATAGAAGTCTCGTTGTTATTAAGATTGGGTAGATCTTCACCGTCTCCTTAATCAAAGTTGAACAGGTGCAATAATAAATTCAGCCTGCAGGTAAATAGGAATTATGTAATTATACTGATAATCGTTGGAATATAATTTATTGGTTGGCTGGAAACTAATACATATTTTGAATCCAATATGGTGTAGTATCTATATATACAGCTTCCTTTTATTCTGAAGTCGCAATATGAGATGAAAAATGTAGTAGCGGAGCTCATTTTTGAGACCTTTGTACGGGATGATGATCATTGGGAGGTGAATGGTTTCTCCCCTTGAAGCTACCACAGTTAAATATTATAGTAGTTGTCAGAATATATAGAATATATATGTACCTATATATAATATAGAAACAAACCCTTTAAACATTTTCTAATATCCTGAACATTTATACGAAAAAGAAGGTACTCATTAGCATCCACAAAACAATCCGAAAGACCTAGAAGGCCACAAAAAAAGGTAAAATACTCTCGAATTTATGATCCTCAATGAACCTATCTACACACCGGGCTGTGCTTTCCTTGAATTTTTAATCGTATTTTTTTTCTAACCGGCAACTTTGCTTTCTTCATTCATAATTTAGAATGTAGCTCGTTGTAGTTGTGGAAACCCTGTGAGCAGATATTGACAGTCATACCAGAGATATCAATGAAACTATCAAATCGAATTATTGCAATCAAGGTACATATGGCAGCTGGTTGTTAGTGTAATATGTGCGACTGTTGCTCTGCACTTGATCTGTTACAAAAACGCAGTATGTACAATAATTCAATGTTTGCCGAATTTCTTTGGTAGTTTTAACGTTATCAGTGCTACCACTGTCTCATACAATTAATATGTAACCGTGGTAGCTCCATAGGTGCAGCGTTGGTCTGTCAAGCGAGAGGTCTTCACCATGCTGACAGCAAATTTGAGTTCTCGCTTTTCTCGCCGATTACCAGTCGACTCAGTTGAAAATGAAATTATTGATTTCATAAGAATTATTGGGGGCTAAGCGTGGTACTGACCATTCACCTCCCCATTACCATCATCCCGTACAACGGTCTCGAAAATCAGCTCCTCTACTACATTACATTACATACATATTACATAGATAATATACCATATAGGATCCGCTACAGCACAATTCAACATTTGTTCAAGTTTCCAGCCAACCAACAAATTATATTCCAACGATTATCAGTATAATTACATAATTCCTATTTACCTGCAGGCTGAATTTATTATTGCACCTGTTCAACTTTGATTAAGGAGACGGTGAAGATCTACCAAATCTTAATAACAACGAGACTTCTATAATACTCACATATGTACGTGCATGTATACGTATATAATATCGTGCCTATAAATTCTGCATTGAAAAGTTCGTCAATAAGCAGACCATACTGTATTTTGACACACACCGTAATCGTTCATTCACAACAATTCACCTATTCAAATACCGGTCGGGCTCTACATTGAAATTGTTGTTGGGTCGGGTCTGGGATCGAAGTGTTGAGTATCGAGCTCGACACGAACTCAGAGCCAAGTCAAACAACAACTACAATATGGGATCAGAAAAGGTAGTCGCGCGGGCTGTCGCTGTACACTTATGCGGAGCGTGTCGCGGCGATAGAGAATAACTTGTTTGACTACTTTTCTTGAGTAAAATTGTATGAATACGGTTCGCGTATCAGTGGTTGACTTGCGACCAATCCGACGGATTGGTACGAGCGTCTATGGCTTGCATTATTGTTGAAGCTCCCAATAGAAATTGAAAGGATAGTGTATTAAAATCGGCACCTGTAGCCAAATATCTGAAATAATAAAAAACGGTAATGCATTTTGTTTTGCTTTACATATGTTGCAGGTAAAGACATGCAAAAGAAATGGCTGAATTTAAGGACATGTTTTTCAAGAGAATTGAAGGCTCATCAGACAAAATCAGGGCAAGCGGCAAATAAACGTCGGAGGTACATTTACTCTGAGAAGTTTCCTGAAATCCTCTTTGGCTCAGCGACCCACTGAAACCAACATCGATTCGTCTGATCACGAAGAGGAATGTAACGACACGGAAGCAAATGATGCAACTGTTCAACCGCAGTCGGCAAGGCCACCAAAAAATAAAAGAGCCGCAAATGCCACATTCCAGCAATCGTTGCTGAACATCTTACACGAAGACTTGGATGAAGATAAAAATTTTGCGCTTTCTTTAGTTCCTACATTAAAATCTCTCACGGAAGACGAAAAATTTGAAGCAAAAATCGAAATACTTCAAGTATTTCGAAAAATCAAAAATTAAAGATTGGCTGACGTTCGGCGAACTTCCACGAGCAACTCCGTACCATCCACAGGGCTTCCTGAAGAATCTTCGACGGAAACTTATTATATTCAAGGAACATCCAATTCAAAGGAAAGTGAGGAAATCTACTACGCAAACGTATCTTCTTCACCGGAAAGTGACACAATATATATCTAAAAATATTCACATGTTCTATATTAAATACTTGATTTTTGAAGAATTGAACGGTTTGTTTACCTTAATGTGACACTTAGTCGTTCTTCTGGTGATACAGAGAGCCTGAATGTAGTGTTACAACGTTGTATATATGGCCCAATTAGTGATATTATTTCATTGAAACTCATTTCACTCATTCTATAAAATTGAAAAACTTATCAGGATATTTCTTCAGATTAGAATGTAATGTGTGGAATATGCCATTTGTCAATCGACTGCTGTTTATGGGATGCACCCAGTATTTCCTATTCTTTTTTTTATCGTTATTTGCCTTGTACAGCAAAATAGCAGCGAACACTTTTCTGTTGTACGACATGATGACGTTCATCAACGACTGTAACTTTAATCGTTACGACAACTATCGATAAATTGCGCGCAGTCCACAACTAAATAATTTAGTCGAGATAAAATCGCAACATCTACACAATTCGACTAAACTATTTGATTGTAGAGTAATCGATAGTGTGCGCCGGCTCTTAGTCAGTTAAGTGACTATTTGAGTTGTAATATTGTACATTATTGTATAAGTTAACACCTGAACGCGCAGCGCATCCTATTACAAAACGCTGACGTAGCGTCTACCCCATTTGAAGCAAATGCACGTTTCCCACGGTCAGCAAATCGGCGTCAGCAGATTTAGTTTAAGCGAAATTCATGTAATTAGAATTAAGTCAGTTCCAGTTGTACTCTAGAATGGAAAAGAGGGTTCTTCCTCAAAAATAAAAATAATTTTTTTAAAGTAATCCCAGTGTTAATTATTTAACTGGCGCCCGAGCAGGGACGCGCATCCGTAGACATCTGTAGTAATTACGCGAAGTTGTTAAATTAGCCGCGCGAAAACCAAGTGCGTGTTTTTTACCTAAGCGTTTTTGCAAATAACCGCGCGATAATCAAGTGCGTGTTGTGCCATAAACAATCCGAGTGAGAACCAAATTCGGAGAAACAGAGTCCTGCAGGGGAACGAGGCCCCCAAGTAGCTGCATTGCGAAAAGGAGCCAATAATCAGATTGGCAGCCGCCCCGGCCGTCGGAGCAGTCGCGTCCGTGAACCCATATCATCAGGGATACTTATCTTGAGGAAGGAGGACATTTCCATAGCAGAGATCAAGGAACTCACCTATATCCTTTTTAAAACCAAACGAATTATGATTAACATCTTACTGTAAGTCAATAGTTTTAAGAAAATTTCAACGAGTGGTTTTAAATTTAAAGCTTTTTTCAAAAAGGCCAGTTCTAAAATTCCCTTTTTTCAATACCCATTCGAAAACCAGAAAATTTTAGTATCGCAAGTTGGTTGTTGTTCTGTGCAGTTTCTCTAGATTTTTAATAAATTCCATTAATATTTTGCCGTGATCGCTTAAAAATTATCCGAAAAATGTCAAACCCGAGCAATTTGATTAGGCCAGCGCGTTTGAATGTAAACGAAGAGGCTGGACAAAATAATCCTGCGCAAAATAATCCTGTGCATAATAACCCAGTGCAAAATAATCCTCCGAACAACGAAGAACATAACAACCAACGACTACGTGATTTTATCACCCAGCTTGTGTCGGAAACCCTGCGGGTTCAAGGAAGACAACTATTTGACTCCTTGAGCAACCCAGAACCCGATGTTGATAATAACGCCGACGTTCCGATTTACGTCGGAGCAGAGGGGGGACTTTCCGACATGGACAAAATACCGGATGTGGTGAAAAGTCTGAGGCAATTCTCGGGTGAGCCCGGTGAATTCAACTCGTGGAGAAAGAGCGTTGATCGTATCCTCAAAATATACGAACACTTAAAAGGCACGCCAAAATATTACGGGATTCTTTCCGTAATACGGAACAAAATTACCGGCCATGCCGACATCGCCCTGGAGTCATACAATACTCCATTGAATTGGGATAAGATCTCTAAATGTCTGACGCTTCACTACGCGGACAAGAGAGACTTAGGTACTCTTGAGTACCAAATGACGACATTGGTTCAAGGTTCAAATTCAATCCCAGAATTTTACCAGGTCGTCTATCACCATCTTTCACTTATCCTCAATAAATTGGGTTCGATTGGCATGAGTCAAGAGTCACTAACCGTCATGACTCAATCGTATCGAGAGAAAGCGCTCGACACATTTGTGAGGGGATTAAGAGGTGACCTTCCCACGCTCTTAAGTATTCGCGAGCCTGCTGATCTGCCACAGGCGCTACACCTGTGTCTCAAATTGCAGAATGTGAATTACCGCACGCAGCATGCTAATTTTTCACAATCTACTCAGCATAGGGTTAACAATCAGGCCCCACCTGTAGTTCCACCTAGAAGAAATATTCCACCTACCACGAACGTGAGGCCTATCCCAGCTCCAAGGCGTAACTTCTACCCCGAACTCGTGCACAACCCACGAGTTCCACCAGCGCCTCAGTGGAGCAAGCAAACCTATCAACAACAATTCCCTCAAATTTCAAACGTTCGCCCACTTGCACCAAAACCTCTACCAAGAGCAGAACCCATGGGCGTGGATCAGTCCATGAGAACAAATCTCGTAAATTATTCAAACAGACCACGGAACCAAAACCAGCAGTGGAACAATAAACGCCCTCAATTCCAAACACGACAAATTCACCACCCACCTAACAAAGTACAACGAGTGTATTACACAGAACAGGACAAAGAAGAAAACACAACACCAGAACAATACGAACAGTGCGAACAAAACATGACGCAGGACGACGAAGACTATGACCAGACCCTATCGGACTACACCGACCAGAACAATGAATCTAACCTTGACGTCTCTGAAGAATTGGATGACATTTATTTTTTAGCCTAAAGCGCTCTTCGCTTCCTTATTTCGAGTATCTTTCACGAAGCGGAGAGGTATTAAAGTTCTTAGTCGACACTGGGTCGAATAAGAATTACATTCAACCCAGACATATTAAATATCCTTTACCAAACATTAAACAATTTTACGCAAATTCAGTCGCTGGAGGCATAAAAATAACTCATCATGCCTTCGTGCCACTTTTTGGACCTGATAAAGAAAAAATCCAATTTTTCATTCTACCAAGTCTTATATCCTTTGACGGAATAATAGGCAACGACACTCTCAAACAACTTAACGCAGTCATCCATACGAAAGACAATTACATGACTATTTACCCAAATTTAAACATTTCCTTAAAACAACATATTTCGGAAACTGTCAACAATATTAACATTCGAACCTCACATCTTACCCATAACCAGTCTGCAAAATTAAATCAAATTCTTCAAAATTGCTCTAATCTACTCACGGAGCCAAATGAAAAACTGACCTATACTACTAACGTAAAAGGAGAAATACGGACGTCCACCAATGAGCCAGTGTATTCCAAATCCTACCCTTATCCCATGTC
Source organism: Chloromyia formosa (assembly GCA_964017055.1). NCBI lineage: Eukaryota > Metazoa > Arthropoda > Insecta > Diptera > Stratiomyidae > Chloromyia > Chloromyia formosa. Next base: position 61,183,431 of record OZ024818.1, read on the forward strand.
ATTGAAAAATGAAGTCGAGATCCAGATTAATAAACTTCTCGAGGACGGAATTATTCGCCCGTCCAGATCTCCTTACAATTCACCGGTTTGGATTGTCCCTAAGAAGGCTGACGCGTCTGGGGAGAAAAAGTACCGTATGGTAATCGACTACCGGAAATTGAACTCGGTAACGATTGCTGATCGGTATCCTATCCCCGAGATTAGTGAAGTCATTGCAAATTTGGGAAGTAACATGTGGTACTCAATTGTAGACCTGAGAAGTGGCTTTCATCAAATTCCCCTAAAGGAGCGCGATGTAGAGAAAACCGCTTTTTCAGTCAACAACGGCAAGTTCGAATTTACTAGACTACCGTTTGGGCTGAAAAACGCTCCAGCCTTCTTCCAAAGGGCTTTAGATGATATCCTCAGAGAACACATAGGCAAACGCTGCTATGTGTACATTGACGATATCGTTATTTTTGGAAAAACCGAAACTGAACACTTCGATAATCTGGAGAAGGTACTGAAAACACTGGAAGCCGCCAACATGAAAATTCAAACGGATAAGTGCGAATTCCTAAAGACAGAAATCGAGTTTTTGGGTTACGTTATTGGTCGAGATGGCATTAGAGCTAACCCAAAAAAGGTACAAGCAATCATCGATCTACCTCCTCCAAAAACTCTCAAGGAGCTCCGTTCCTTCCTAGGAATGTCGGGGTATTATCGTCGCTTTATCAAAGATTACGCGAAAATCGCGAAACCCCTGACATCTCTCTTGAGAGGGGAAGACGGTCGTGTGTCCAAAAACCAATCCAAAAACAAAGCAATCAACTTAAATCCCAACGCTTTAACCGCTTTCGAAAAACTAAAAAACTCACTTGTATCCAAAGATGTTATTTTGGCTCATCCCGATTTTGAGAAGGAATTTGAATTGACAACCGACGCTTCTAACTACGCCCTGGGTGCCGTCCTTTCACAAAACGGCAAGCCCATAATGTTCCTCTCCAGAACACTTACGGAGACAGAGGAAAATTATGCCACGAATGAAAAGGAAATGCTTGGCATTATTTGGGCCCTAAACTCATTGCGTAGTTATCTGTATGGCTCTCGCAGGGTGAAGATTTACACCGACCACCAGCCTCTTACATATGCCCTTAGTAGTAAAAACACTAATAGCAAATTGAAAAGGTGGAAGGCCATATTAGAGGAATACAATTACGAGCTAAAATATAAGCCAGGAAAGGCGAATATTGTAGCGGATTCCCTTTCCAGACATCCTCTTCCTTCTCAAATCAACTCTATGACACCTACAGAGCACAGCACCGATAGTTCACCAGAATATCTAATTCCTTCTGTCGAAATACCGGTAAATGTATTTCGAAATCAAATTCTTTTAAAAATTGGCGATGAAGACAGTCATCAAATCGAAGTCCCCTTTCCAAATTACACAAGACACACAGTCATTAAACCACACTATTCCGATACCGATATAATAAACATTTTTAAAAGGTACCTTAATCCAAACTTAATAAATGGTCTCCACACGAGCGAAGAAATCATGGGAAGAATCCAACAAATCTATCCTAACTACTTCAAGGACTATAAAATTCGCTTCACTCAAAAAGTCGTCGAGGACATCACCAACGAAGTTGAGCAGGAAGAAAAGATTCTACAAACCCATCGTAGAGCTCACCGCAATGCGGACGAAAATCGGTTACAACTTTTGGAAAACTTCTATTTTCCCAAGATGTCGGTAAAAGTTAAAAACCTGGTCAAACCTTGCCAGATCTGTAAAGAAAATAAATACGGCCGACATCCCAATAAACCATTTTTGAGTTCCACCCCAATTCCTTCTTACCCCGGACACATAATTCACATTGACATCTTCAGCACTGAGAAACATCGAGTTTTGACCGCAATCGACAAGTTTTCGAAATTCGGACAAGCTAAAATTATCGCGTCGAAATCTACCGAAGATATCAAAGAACCTCTAATGGATCTTCTTTTTTAATTTTTGCATCCCCGAACATGTGGTTGTAGACAACGAAGGTGCACTTAGGTCCGCGTCAATAACGTCTATCATGGAGGATGATCTTCGGATCAAAGTCTATAAGACACCACCTTATAAGAGCGAGGTGAATGGTCAGGTCGAACGCTGGCATAGTACGCTCACTGAAATAATTAGATGTTTAAAAAAGGAAAATCCTTCAAGACCTTTCAGAGATCTACTAAACCGCGCTGTGAATGAATACAACTTTTCCATTCACACCACCACCGGGAAAAAGCCGGTAGCGCTTCACTTCGGTAGAACCCCCGAAATTGATCTTGACGAATACGAAAGAATACGTCTATCCAACATTGACAGACTAAAACGAAAACAGGACATCGACATCAAAAACCATAACAAAACCAGACGACCTATAAGACAGTATGAGGTAGGTGAAACAATCTATGTAAAACAAAATAAACGCTTGGGATCAAAATTAACACCTAGGTACAAACAGGAACTAGTAAAAGAAAATAACAATTCAACGGTACTAACAGAATCCGGCAAGATTATCCACAAAAGTAACATTCGAAACTAATACATCGTTTCAGCTTCATCTTCCCCCTGATACATGCGAAAATTCAAATTTTGGATTTCTCCAACTCACAAATAATATCCTTCCACGCGGGACAAACAAAAATACAGGACGGAAACTTCAAACTGATCCACGAAATCAACATAGACCAATACGTACGCTTCATTTCGGAAATCGAACCGATCCTCAACCTTTCCGAAGTCCGACAACATTCCCTTTCCAAATACCTATCCCACGAACTTCAGCAAATTCAGGACCTCGTACAAAATTTAAAACCTCGCAGAACAGAGAGATCGTTAGACTTTATTGGCACAGCATGGAAATGGATTGCTGGCAATCCTGACCATGAGGACTTCATTACAATCCAGGACAAAATTAATAATGTACTACAGAACAACAACAAACAGGTGGTAATAAATCAACAACACAACGACAGGATCAACCAGCTAACAAAAACAACAAATGATATTTTAAAATTGTTAAAGAAAGATAGTCAAACTAATAGCAACATGATTTTAGACGTTCAGTTCAGACTGAGACTAGTAAAAGAAGAACTAAGAAATATAAACCTAGCAATTCATTGGGCAAAGTTAGGAATAATAAATTCTCTAATCCTTTCAAAACAAGAAGTTAAATTTGCAATAGATATATTTAATAAAGATTTGTTACCATATGCCACCGTTGAAGAAGCTTTAGATTTCGCTGAAGTAAAGATTATTACAAACTCTTCAGCATTGCTCTATATTATTAATATCCCACTCACAACTGGTACAATTTATGAAACCTTAATTATCAAACCAGTAAAGAAAAATCATCAAATTAACGAATTATCTCATAGTAAAATTATAAAAAATAACGAAAGAATATTTGGAATTATCGGAAACTGTAAAACTTTTGACAAATTGAGTATATGTAAATCTGATTATATTTTAGATATTAGCGAAACTAATTGTATACCCAATCTATTGCGAAGCCAGAAAGCCATTTGTAACCGAATTAGCAGTCAACACACACCCACGATCGACGAGATCTCTCCTGGAATCCTTCTACTCAATCAATTTGTTGGACGCCTGAAAAACGAAAAAGCAATTCATCATTTGAACGGGACATTCTTGGTTAAATACCAAAATACAAGTATCACGGTAAACGATAGGACTTTCATCAACAAGGAAACCACTAGTCTACAGGTACTACCCGCCATCCTACAACCACCTCCGGAAGAAAAAATGTATCACGAAATACTATCATTGGAATCGATGAGGGAGCTAAATCTGAACAACACGAACCAAATCGAGTTATTACGCCATGAAATACACGTTCATCTATTGACCACGTACGGCTTATTCGGAATCGCATCAATCATCTTCGTCATATTGATCATCTGGCATATCCTAACGAAGAGAAACACTAAAATAATTTTACAACAACCGCTTCCCACGGAAATCGAAACAAAGCATTGGAGTCCTCCTGCAAAATCAACATTATCCTTACCTTTGGAATTATCTTCGTCTCAACCTTTGGCATCATCCTCATCTCCACCTTTGGCAATTTCATCGAACCCGGATACAAAAATCAAATTTAATAACATTCCATATTTTTAACGATCGAGGACGATCGTACTCAAGAGAGGGGCGAGTTAACACCTGAACGCGCAGCGCATCCTATTACAAAACGCTGACGTAGCGTCTACCCCATTTGAAGCAAATGCACGTTTCCCACGGTCAGCAAATCGGCGTCAGCAGATTTAGTTTAAGCGAAATTCATGTAATTAGAATTAAGTCAGTTCCAGTTGTACTCTAGAATGGAAAAGAGGGATCTTCCTCAAAAATAAAAATAATTTTTTTAAAGTAATCCCAGTGTTAATTATTTAACTTATATTGTTTTGAAAATAAAAATAGTTTTTTTTTTTTTTTCAATTAATCCAAGTGTTGAAAAATAACTCGCGCATGGTACGACCGAACGGAAAATGTATATTTCGAGTGGGAAAAATTCTCTTGTGAGATTGCCTAAAAATTCTCGCCAGCAGTGAACGATGCGGACACACACAACATGATGATGAATCGGAAACGACGGAATGGTGAAATGTTATTAGAATATGTGGATGAGATGTGGAAGTTGAGCCGGAATGGTGGTTTAGCAGAGAACGCGTACGTAATCATGGGAATGCGGGATGATGATTTGCTTTCGGTAATACAGGCGCAGAAAATTGAAACGATGAGCGATTTGCGTGGTCGGGTGGAGTGGTGTATGGAAGTGCGAAAGGCAAAACGTGGGAATGGTGGAGACGAACGGGAAATTGTTGATGGAACGAGACGATCCAGTAGTCGATCGAGAACGAGCTGAACGATAACGAATCGAACGAGAACGTGCCGAGAAGAATGTGCTGAACGAGCAGAACGAGAGCGAACAGAACGAGGACGAGCTGAACGAGAACGAACTGAACGAGAACGAGCCGATCGAGAACGAACTGAACGAGTAGAATGGGAACGAGCTGAACGAGAACAAACTGAACGAGAACGAGCTGAACGAGAACGAGCTGAACGAGCCGAACGAGAACGTGCCAAACAAGAACGTGGCGAACGAGAACGATCTGAACGAGCGCGCAAATGCTCAATCCTGAACGAAGTCGGACCGAGGACGTTCCGAATGTCAGGAAAGGCCGACTGTAACCGACTGTAGCGATCGACTAGTGTAGCTGACTGTAGCGATCGTCTTGTATAACCGACCGTAGCAGCCGGACTTGAGTCGACCAGCAACCAGAGAACGAGTCGGACGTGAATTGTTTAATTAATAAAGTTTCTGAGTAAAAGAGAAATCAGGTGGTTCTTCCTTTTACGATCTGAGCCCCTGTAATGAGGGCGCATATTGGTGTCAGTCGCGCCGGGGGTACACACAGTTGCAAGTGTGCCTGACGAAGATACTCGCCGGCACACTTGCAACTGGCTGTACCAGAGCAAACCAACCAATAGCTGCGTTCATAAAACACATCGCACAGCGCTCACATAGCGCTGATGTTTTATGAGCGCAGCCATTGGAAATATGACTGAACGCCATCTAGGTGTGATTTGCGGCTCCATATTGGACTTTTCAAAATGACTTTTGATAGTTCGACCTCCGAAAGTGGGAAGGTCGAAGTATCAAAAAGGAGAGTTGTCAATTCCAGTTGGAGGAGCGAGTCACCCTGGAGAAAGTGGCAGCAGAGACGAATCAAAAATTTGGGCGGAGGACACCACAGGTAGGTTTTTTTTTTGTCTTAAACGAGATTCGCGTGATGGTAATCATGCCACCGTTACAGGGCAAAAAGCAAAACTTCGGCCGGCAGGAACGCCGTCCGCTACAGCGTGAGAAGACAAACATAACCCCAAGGCGGACGACGTTTGTGCCGGCCGGGAATTCAACGAAAATTTAGCCACTTGTCCGCCACCGAATTAGCAGGTGGCCACCAAATTCGGCCACCGAAGCTCGACACCAACAATTTGGCAGGAGGCCGGTGACAACCAAATTCGGCACTTGCCAGGCATCAAATTCGGCCACTTGCCACCAAATTCGGCCACCGAAGCTCGACACCAACAATTTGGCAGGAGACTCCCAAATCGGACAGCGAGCCGCCAACAATTGGGGCGCCGGCAACCGGCAGCGAGCGCCACCAAATCGACAGCGAGCCGCCCAGAAAACGCGCCACCAAATCGGCAGCGAGCCGCCACGAATTTGGCAACGAGCGCATCATTGTCAGCCGGAGCGCCACCGAAGTTGTCAATGAGCGCCTCATCGTCGACCGGAGCCACCACCAATTCGGCAGCGAGCCGACCCAGGTATCGTGCCCCTGCCCTTTTATCATTTATAGGCATTCATCCATACTTTCACCGGATGAATTCCCCTTGACGACCGAAAGGTGAACAAGCGTGTTGTTAGCGTTTAATTCGTTATTGCTTACGTCAAAATTAATATCAGATCAGATTGTTCGTAAGCGATTGAAAGAAACCCATACATATGTATGCATTTACCGAGAAATTGCAGCTTGTTTTTTTCGTTTACGGATTTGGCAACGAAGTTATATTACATACTCGTACGTAGCTTATATTTTCTAAATTACAGGTTTAGTGCCTTTACAGTAACTTATTAAATACCATCACTGAATTTAATGGTAGCTACATATTAAATACAATAGACTTTAATTTCAAGCGTGCGTCAAAGGAAACTTCACATGAAATTGCCCCATATTGTATAAAGAAACAAATTAATTATTCGATTTGTTAATCCTATTGTTTTATAAAAACATTTTTGTAGCACGTAGTTGGGAATGTTAGTTAAGTAATACTAAGAGAGACACATAATTCAAAATGGAAAAAGTGATAATTATATTTTTCTTTGATAGAATAATTCCTTTAAGTCGATGAAGATCTATAAAGCTATATTTTTGGATTAAGAATGTATTAAAACAGCAAATCTAATAATTACAAAAAAAGAAAATGAATTCACTTTAAATTACACGTTTGCTTCATGAATTCCTGAAGGCTTCCCCTCCATTCCACTCTTTCCGGTAGTTTTTTTTTTGATCAGTTTCGCTATGGGGGTTGAGCGATATTGCGCGGCTCAGCCCAAGGTTCGGGGAGGGAGCGCGGAGCCCCATCGCCATCAGGGGGCTCCCGTGCTAGAGGCAGGGACTTAGGGATTTTTCGCGGTCAATTTTTTTTTATATCCTGTGAGGGAATCCGTATTGGTTAGGCAATCGGGTAGACGCGTGATTTTTTTTTTGTAGCGATGCGAGGCAGACTCACTCACACAACCCCGCCCACACTACCGACAGCTGAGCTAACGTCGAGCACGCGTCAAACTGAGTGAAGTCTGAGAAGATATTGGCACTTAGGTGTCACGGCGGGTCTGAACGACCAGCCTCGATCTTCGTCCTCGGTTGAGGGTCACCTCCACACAAACATTTCGTTACACCCCTTTGGCAGTGTCTTTCTTTTCGTACATTTGTTTCTTCGTTTACAATAATAATATACATATATAACATCATACAATTTCATAAATTGATACGTATATATACACTTAGCCGTCTTTACTTCACGTATTTTCCCCTCAAGTAGATGTCTTTCCTCTGTAGCACCGCAATCCTTCCCACAAAGTAGATTATCCTTTTAGAATCAGTTCAACAAGGCAATTTTGGTTTTGTGTTTGTCTTTTGTCGTTTAACCACTGTCGCGATGCGTACCTAAAAATAAAACCAAAATATTGTGACCTACGAAGGTTTAAAAAATTGGTCGATCGTTGATCACGACTCATGGAGGGTTAAAAAGATTTTTACGACTAGAGATGCATATTTTTTTTTTTTGTCTGATGCGAGGATAGACTCGCACACGTGTGCATTTATGCGCTTTAGAGAAGTAGTGCGTAGATTTTTTGTTTGGAAGTACAGTTGTGGAATTTGCTTGGCTCTCGTTCGTTTGGCCTTGAATGAAGAATGTTGAAAACGGATAGCGTGGGGCTGGAGAACAAGACAGTCAGTCGGGTTTTGAATTCTGGTAGACTCGCACGATTTAGGAAGTTTTGAGAAAGAGTTGAGGAGAATTTTTGTGATGGATTGATAGTAACCAGAATGTAGTGGTTGTAGATTGCGAGTTACGATTTCCTGGAAAGTGAGAATTGGTTTAAGAAAAGTTGTTTGGCGAAAGTTTTTTGAGAGGAGATAAAGTTAAACCCGGTAGTATCTGTGGTAATCGAAAAGTGCCAGTGATTGAGGAATGAATTGTTAATCCTTGTATGGAAGCTCTGTCCATAAGAATTGGTTTGGCGGAATTTTTTTTTTAAGAAAAATGAGTTGCCTCACCTCAAAGGTGTGTTGGATGTGATAAAGTGTAATAAATGCCTAAACAGTTGGAGTTCCGATACAGTTACCTGATTCGGAGTGCAAATTATAGATTAACCCTTGAGTAATGCGGTGGATTGGATGTTTGTGTTAAAGGGTGACTTGTTCTATCAGAAAAGCAGAGTGTGCAGTATGTTTTTTGCGGACGAAAATATTTGTCAAGATCATCAGGCTTCAGCCCATGGATTCGAAGGCGTTTTTTTTTGTCTAAATAGATTCATCCCAGTTTTTTTGGTAAAGATATAAACAAAGAAAAAATTATCGATAAAGGTCAGTAATATATATTACATTTAAGTCTGCGAAAAAAAAGAAATAATTATAGTATTTCATGTAATTCGTTAATAAAAAAAAAGAGAAAGGAAAAAGAAAAAGAAAACAAACGTGGATTATGAATGTAAAGGAGAAAGAAAGAAAAAATCACAAGTATGAATTATTCAAGAAATTAAATTTTTTATTCACCCAGTTTTTATAAATGCGCATAAGGGGGCTTTAAACCCAATTATTTCAATATAAAAAGTAAAGAAAAGAAATTAAAAATAATATATTTTTTTGTTTATAATGTTTGACTCGTCTTTTTAGTAATGAATCATTAAATTGATGAAGGAGAGGGGGCGTGGACGTGGAGGCAGGAGGGGGTGAATGGTTGCTATTCGGTTCTTTTCTTTTATAGGGTTTTTCCCTCTTCATTGGGAGGAATTCCTTTATTTTCAGGTTGTGTAAGTGTTGGTAACCTCCTCCAGGTTTTTTTCTCTTTCTTGTATTTAGGAACCCATCCTAACCCACTGTCCTTGCCGGGAACTTTAATAAGAAAGGAGGAGGGTTTTTGTTGACCATTAAGTCAACCACGTTGCTCTTGGATCATCTATGATCCTACGCTGCGGTGTGACCAGGTATCGGGAGTTATATCGATACGATTTCGCAACCACGCATTATGTTATATGTAACTTCAGTTTAGTCATTGCAACACCACGTACCTAGTCTAGCCATAAATACTGTTACAAACTTTTTGAAGCACTGTTCAATAAAAGAGGTGTTATATGTTAAGAAATCATTGTTTATTTATTAAATGCATTGTCAACAACGGAAATTGCAACAAGTTATTCGAAGTGATTGCCTTTTGCCTTTACACAAGCCTTTAATCGAGCTGGCCACTAATCTATGGAAGCACGCACGACTTCAATCGGAAAGTTGGCGATTGCATGTGTAAGAGACTTCTTTAAGGATTCGATATTAGAATGTCTTTTAGAGCACGTCATTTGCTCTAAGACAGACCATAATTCGTAATCCAGCGGATTCAGGTCTGGGCTAGAGGAAGGCCAATCTTCAGCTTTAATAAAATCTGGAACATTTTCTTCAAGCCATTTTTGGGTTGACTTCGCCTTATGACCTGGTGCAGAATCTTGCTGGAAACTCCAAGGCTGATTTTTGAATAATGACGTGTTGAGAGGTTTCACTACACTTTCAAGGACACTTTTTTGATAAATTTTGGCAGACGTTTTGACGCCCTTCTCACAAAAATGCAACTTTGTCACCCCGTTGTAGCTAACACCCCACCAAACCATTACTGAGGCTGGATGATGACCTCTTTGAACCTTTTGGGCAACTTGAGAAGCTTCTCTGGCACTGCGAGCATAAGCCCCATCGTTTTGTTTATTAAATGTTTCTTCGACAGTAAAAATTTTTTCGTCCGTAAACAAAATTTTACGGTGTTCTTGGTTTGCGTACCGGCAAAGTAATCGTTTTGATTTTTCCACTCTATTTTTTTTAACGAATCTGTTAATGCCCGGTAGATCTACGATAAGCACCCAACCCCAAGTCACTTTTGATGATACGTGAAATTGTTCTTTGGGGTATTTTCATCTCACGCGATAAAATTTTTTGTTTCCGAAGAGGATTACGGCGAATTCTCTCGCGCACGGCTTTAACCGCTTGAGGTGTTCGAGTAGTTCGCGGACGGCCACTTCTTTCACGGTCACTTACTCCAGACGTATCATTAAATCTTTCAATAGCCCGATATACAAACATTCGGCTTATACCAAGGGTATGCAGAGTCTTAAAAATATCACTTGGTTGCATTCCTACTTTATGAAGTGCAATCACAGCAATTCTATTTTCTTTGTCACCCCAATCCATGTTCACTACACTAAAAATTAAACTCAAATGATGACAAATGCATCAAGCACAAGCGTACTATAGCGATTAGCTCAATTTTTAAGAAATGCAATATAACGGTTCCTTTCTGCAGGGTTGCCAAACCTTGTAACAATATTTATGGCTAGACTAGGTATTTATGGCCTGCTTTGAATTGCCGGCAATTGGAGCATCTTCGATGACCGAATGAAGCACGGAAGAGCCCTGGGTCCCTTTATGTTTGCCAGGATTGTCCTTTCACGTTAGTTTAAAATTTTTGATTGCTGGTATTGCATTTTTCCATCATCCATGTGCTCACCAGCCTACAGGGTTTATGAGTGAATTACGGCAAGGAATGCAGTGTCGCACCTCTGCTGGCCTCAGAATTCTCTGTAACCTGTTGATCATCTGGGTGATGAGATGCAGTATTTTTTTTTCTCTTTGCTATTTTTCTCCTCTACAATGCCGGCTAGCTCAGGAACCCAGTTTTTTTTTTGCAGCACACTCTGACACAAGCTTCTACTTGTTTGCAGGCTTCGAAGTAGAAGCTGCCTTCTAATGGACTATATTTTGGCCTGGTTGTGCTGCTTCCACCGGCAGATCTATGGCAGCACAGGTGCTCCACCAACAGGGGAGAATCCCAGGTATATGTGCCGAGCAAGGGAAAATATCGTTTAAATTTGAAAAGATATTGAAATTAAGATCGACATTTTAAGTGATTAGATGAGTCTTGCAATTGCTTAAGTTTTTGAAGAGATGTTGAAATTCATATCGACATTTAAGGATTAGCTGAGTTTTGCAACTTTTGTTGGAGTTTTCGTTTAGTTTGTTGTTAAATTGCCCCAAATTTTAAATTGAAGTAAACAAAAAATACATAAATACAGTCAAACTTCCATAAGTCGAACGTCTATAACTCGAACTAAATCAGGTGTCAATAGCATTTAGAGAGCAAACTTCCATAACTCGCATTTCTCCATAAAAATAGCACGCGTATTCAATAAGTCGAATAATTTGGGGAGATCCCTGATAGCGGAGGGAATTTTTGTTTCGTTTTTTTTTTAGAATCCCTTATTTTCTCACACCAAAGTAAGTGGTTTGTTGTTTTGGGTTTCTATAGTTGGAGAAGTCCCTATTTATAAAGAAATGTTTTATGAAGTTGCCGCTGGTGCACATTTCAGTTGCGCTTGTAAGTGAACACGAGTTCAGTTTACGTACTACGGTATGTTAACACAAAATCGGTTTTTCATGGCGTCGAAACGTGTTCTAAAAAGTTTTTCAATTGACGAAAAGTATAAATTAATTCGAGAAATAGAAAGTGGATTAATAAAAAGGACTCAATTGCCCTAACCCCTTGTGTGCATAGCGCGTCAACTGTTCCATGTGGTGTACTGGGCGAATTGCATTGTCGACGGAAGCAGTCGCGGCCTCAATGTCCATTTACTGGCAAAATGTTGATACTGCTTCTGCCGGCAATGTAATGTATCCATAACATAGCATTGGTTGCTGTCTGCGCTTAGTAAACGAAAGCGAGAAAGAATTCCTGCAATTAGCGGAACTATCGGATGATGGTTCGCAGTAAACCAATCAACGATCACCCCATACCCCTAGCAATAAGGGAGAGCGAAACTGGACGACGAGACGTAATGAACAAGAGTAGAGGGGGAGTTGATTTTGACTGCTGAGGCGAACGGTCGTCGCCATCGGGATAATCGAGTTGGATAATAGCGTGCGCAGCGAGCGGTTGACGATTACTATAAAGGCTCAGTGTGGAGTATCGCCGTCGAGACCGGTGTCGTTATATTTTTTTTCCTCCGGGTTGTTTGCTTCCTGGAATGAGATCTGTGTCGGATATTCGGGAAAAAATCATTACCAGCCGCCTCAATTTGGCTATTCCGTTTGCCATCTAAGTTTATTTTTTTTTTTTGAAAGAAGATCGTGTGCGGTAGTGGCGAGAGACGAAAATCTATCTACGAGATCAAAGTGTCGAGCTCGTGCTGTGTGGAGCAAAGGGCGAAGGGGGTGCCTGGCCTTGCAAGTAAATCGAGCGATCGCGGTAGAGAATTCTTGGCGTTGTCTCGGTACGAGGTTGTTGGCAGAGCGTTCGAATTTTGTGTCGGTTGTACGCGTTTGCCTCCTGAGCATTTCAAGCCCCGGGAAAAGGAGAAGTCATTTTGCGGTGGCGATCTCCAGCAAAATTTTCTCGCGGTCCGTTTCGCGGTGTTGTCGTGAGTGCCTGTTGAGGTGCCATAATTTCACGGATGTTGGAAATTCGAGGAGCACGGCCTGCAAAAGAAAAGTGTGCAGCTGTCAGAATGTGGAATACGTGGATTATGTCTAAAATCTCGGGCAGACGTGCGATATGGTTTGTTGCACGCATATGGAGGAGGCCGATGACTGCCGTGTATAACCCACCCCGTTACTCCCGACAGCTGAGCTGGTCTGCCAGCGCACGTCACGGGTAGTCATCGGAGAGTGGTTCTTCGACAATTTGTGTCTTTAGGCCTTCACGGCCATACCAACCCTCGTCCTCCGGTCTCCATTGCTACAGTGGCCCAGTTGACGTTTCGTTGGCATAATCTGGTTTCGGAGAATGCAGTTGCCAGCATGCACCTCCTGCACATCCATAGCCACGAACGTCGTCGTGGACGGGATTCGAACCCGAAACGCAATTAAAGAATTAAAAATCCACTATTCAAAAATGTCAATAATGCAGTTTTCGATTGGTTTAAAGAAGCAAGAAACCAAAACATGCCCATATCTGCAGCAATTTTAACGGAGAAAGCATTGGAATTTGCGAAGCGGTTTGGAGAAAACGATTTAAAGGCAAGCACTGGTTGGCTTGATAAATGGAAGCAAAGGTGTGGAAAAATATTTAACTAACAAAAGGTTAACCAAATTGTGTATCATACGTATGTATGTTGAATTGTAGGCATGGTGTGTGTCATAAAAAGGCACGCATTTTCAGAAGACTTACGGATTGAAGAACCAAACAATTAAAGACCTAATATACATGACACTAGACCACCCCAGTCACAGAACCACAAATACCAAAACCCCCAGAACCCCCACAATCCATAACACTCTCAAATTGTACTACACTAACGCTATCTACAAAAAGATACAACCCGAATTCAACACAATGAAGAATATTCTCTATGCCAAAAAAGAAAAACACAGACATGACATATGGACTATCTCTGACCCACAATCCACAAGGGACATCACAAACAGGATCAACATCAACAGTGAGATATTCACAGGTGATCATGAATACAACTATTTTGCATGGCACACATCAAAATCCATAATCAGTGGCACCGTGACAGAAATTACCAGGAAAAACATGTCTATTTTATTCCAAACCCATAAAACCCAGATGACACCTTCTCAACACAACTCATAAACCCGCTACACCGGCAAAACCCAAAAACAAAACAAATCAAATCCATCCAATCATCCCTATCAAGGTAGTCGTGTATAGCAAACTGAATGTACCCACCTCTGACTCTCTGTTCCCCCGCATAATCACCCTATGGCTGACTGTGTTGGTGACTTGCCAAAGACTCGGGCAACTTTGTGGTGGAATCTGCTCTGCTTGGCAAAATGGATGAAGCCCTGTCAGGAGGACCCCTGTGTGGGCCAAGCTGATGAACGTGCCCAATCTTTCCTGACTGTACAAGAGGAAGGTCCTCAAAAATGTTGCAGGATAGAGAGAGACAGCCAGACAACTGAGAATAGACTAAAGCAGACCAGACCCGGCCAATCATGGCCCGTCACTTATCAAAATTCCCCCTTAGAATAGTCGTGCTAAACAAACCAACCACATCTCTCCGAGAATGCACCTGTCCCTTTTTACACCCGCACGTCGACTCTATGGGCTCTTTTAAGTGAGTGATTCACCAAAAAAAACTCGGTCAACCTTGCAATGGGTTTTGTTTCAGCCGGTAAATGAGCGAAACCTCATCAAAAACCTCTGTATATACAGGATTAGTGAATGTATCTAATGCTGGTTTGGGATATGATTTCCGCTTCTCCCAGAGGTACCATGCGTGGAGGGGATTTGGACTACGCATGGCATAAACCCAGAACTCTTTTGACGCACTCTCTCACCCCCCCCCCCCCCCCCCCTACTGACCTACTGTGATACGGGGGCCTCACCCTATATGACCTGGAAGCCCATATGGATGCATGGCACTGCATCGGGTAGCAGGCCCCGAGTCCGGAGGCTGGATGTTGCTCCCAACATCACAGCAACAGACTGGGGAAACCACACTCTCCCACTGAGGACCAACTAAATGAAAACACACACACCACCACACGGGGATTTAGTTGGCCCCCACTCAAACCAACCAAATGATGTCAAGAACATGATGCCTGACTACTGGATAGAAAGAGACAAAACAACAACTTAGAAAAGACTAATGAATGAGCAAACCGACCAGTCATAACCCACTACCGGACAAGTCTTTAGTACACAGAGGAGCGATGAAAAAATAGGACAGGACCCAACCACAGACATGGAAGAGAATATAATGCGTGAAGTACGAAGGTACAGACAAATGCTGGATAACCCCAAGCCGGAACCCCCACTAGGACTAAGAATAAATAGGTCATTAATGACATAAGCTGGTCTAGACCGATGAACGGACCCTGGAATACTAAAATTCCTCTGCATGAATATAAAAAGGATGGTCGCTCCCGGGGACCCCACAGTTGGGTTTTACCTCAGAGCTTGATCTAATCCTTATTATTTCTCTGCTCCCCAGATATAGGTCTTTGTAACAACAGCATGGACGACTTCAACTTTACATGGATGAAAGCGATGGACCTGTTCGACAAACAAAGATGTGAACAGGCCATATCCACGGCTCTGAACGAGAGGAACCTGATACCTATGGAACGATACCCAACGTTGGAACACCTCTTGAAACTACAGAGATGCCACAGCATCCTCAACATTACTGAGGAAGCAAACCTACAGCCCAAGAGACTACTACCGAAATGGTACCTCAGGGACAACACAATCTTGTTTGAAGCTGAGACCAAACCCGCCACCAAGCTAGAAATTAAAACCTGCACCATCTTGAAGGATATTGCCAACGCCATCGCTCCCACCAGGAAAAGAGGGGAACAGATGACTAACTGCCGCTGCATACACTACAGGAACCCCGATACCAGCCTGCCGGTGTGGGACATCATCAACGCAGCTTCAGAAATGCCACACATCAGGGAAGTCTGGGCCGCGCACAACATTAGGCCGGAAGACTTCAACACGGTTATCCTCAACCAGATCTGCCTGTCTAAAATAGTAACCGTTGACAACACGTACCACAAGACAAGGAAAATTATACCCGCCAACAACAGAATATCGCTACACCTTACCAACATCCTGGTCAAGCTCGGGGAATTCTACATGAAGCAGCACAACCACAACCACAGGAATATCAAAGATTTCCATGGCTATGGTAAATCTATCTATTTCGAGCTGAGGCAAGACTATGACAGGCTCAAGATCGAGGATTCCATCCAAAAAGTCACCAAAGATTGGATCCATCACATGCGAATACCGGATTCCAGCCCAACTGGCATGATTTTTGAGTTGGACCAACTCAAAATCAACTTTAAAACTTAAATATTAAAATAAATTTGAAATAACAATCAATACACACAATGTTTATATATGTAAGTTCCCTCTCTCTTAATAAATAAACAAATCTTCAAATCATTGACTTCTATCTTCAACCCCTCTAATTCTTTCCCTTCCCTTCCCCCTTCTTCTTTTTCCTCCCCTTTACCCCCAATCTCTGTGTGCCCAGTCTCACATCCCCCAAGAAAAGCTTCTCCAGCCCAGATGAAATCATCCAATGAAAACCTCTCTGACTTACATCGCACACTATCGTTAGTGTACCTGACCTTCCGCCTGCACGTACGACAACTCAATGATCAGTAAACTCCACTAAAAGGAAAAAACCCCGTCAACTCTGTAGCAACCCCCAACCAGGGGAGCCCATGCATATCAATGATCCCTGATTCTGCAATCATGAAGGACTCCGAAAATGGAGGCGATCAGTCGTGAACCGGGGTTACCCAGAATTGCTCCAGTTGCTTAAGCATAGAGAGTTGAACTCTGACATATGGAACCTTTGATCGGGTCAAGGTGTTTAGTCCCCTGGGATGGCACCCACGTCCGTGTCATCCCAAGTGATGTACCGGGAGGGCCCTAAGGGACCGCCAATGCAACTGATACCAGGTGGAGCTTTTGGAAACACTGGACTTTGACTGAGAGACGGGAATGGGGACTTGTTTCTCTGCGCTGAGCAAGGAGCCCTCGACGCCAAGTAGCATGTGCCATCACCACCCTAACCCGTCATGACACCGGGCTGGCATCCCGTATGCCCCGAGTCCCATCTAGACACGTGGCGACGCGCAGACTCGCGAACGTCAAGCCCGGAGACTGGTCGCTGCCACCGACAGTCACAGCAACAGACTGAAGAATTCATCTCATGACAACCATGCAAATGTATACCCACACACCACTACATATGGATTCAGCAACCCCGCTCAAGTCAACCGAGTCCTCACCAAAGCATGCCGCTGAAACGCAGGATAGAGAGAGACAGCCAGACAACTGAGAATAGACTAAAGCAGACCAGACCCGGCCAATCATGGCCCGTCACTTATCAAAATTCCCCCTTAGAATAGTCGTGCTAAACAAACCAACCACATCTCTCCGAGAATGCACCTGTCCCTTTTTACACCCGCACGTCGACTCTATGGGCTCTTTTAAGTGAGTGATTCACCAAAAAAAACTCGGTCAACCTTGCAATGGGTTTTGTTTCAGCCGGTAAATGAGCGAAACCTCATCAAAAACCTCTGTATATACAGGATTAGTGAATGTATCTAATGCTGGTTTGGGATATGATTTCCGCTTCTCCCAGAGGTACCATGCGTGGAGGGGATTTGGACTACGCATGGCATAAACCCAGAACTCTTTTGACGCACTCTCTCACCCCCCCCCCCCCTACTGACCTACTGTGATACGGGGGCCTCACCCTATATGACCTGGAAGCCCATATGGATGCATGGCACTGCATCGGGTAGCAGGCCCCGAGTCCGGAGGCTGGATGTTGCTCCCAACATCACAGCAACAGACTGGGGAAACCACACTCTCCCACTGAGGACCAACTAAATGAAAACACACACACCACCACACGGGGATTTAGTTGGCCCCCACTCAAACCAACCAAATGATGTCAAGAACATGATGCCTGACTACTGGATAGAAAGAGACAAAACAACAACTTAGAAAAGACTAATGAATGAGCAAACCGACCAGTCATAACCCACTACCGGACAAGTCTTTAGTACACAGAGGAGCGATGAAAAAATAGGACAGGACCCAACCACAGACATGGAAGAGAATATAATGCGTGAAGTACGAAGGTACAGACAAATGCTGGATAACCCCAAGCCGGAACCCCCACTAGGACTAAGAATAAATAGGTCATTAATGACATAAGCTGGTCTAGACCGATGAACGGACCCTGGAATACTAAAATTCCTCTGCATGAATATAAAAAGGATGGTCGCTCCCGGGGACCCCACAGTTGGGTTTTACCTCAGAGCTTGATCTAATCCTTATTATTTCTCTGCTCCCCAGATATAGGTCTTTGTAACAACAGCATGGACGACTTCAACTTTACATGGATGAAAGCGATGGACCTGTTCGACAAACAAAGATGTGAACAGGCCATATCCACGGCTCTGAACGAGAGGAACCTGATACCTATGGAACGATACCCAACGTTGGAACACCTCTTGAAACTACAGAGATGCCACAGCATCCTCAACATTACTGAGGAAGCAAACCTACAGCCCAAGAGACTACTACCGAAATGGTACCTCAGGGACAACACAATCTTGTTTGAAGCTGAGACCAAACCCGCCACCAAGCTAGAAATTAAAACCTGCACCATCTTGAAGGATATTGCCAACGCCATCGCTCCCACCAGGAAAAGAGGGGAACAGATGACTAACTGCCGCTGCATACACTACAGGAACCCCGATACCAGCCTGCCGGTGTGGGACATCATCAACGCAGCTTCAGAAATGCCACACATCAGGGAAGTCTGGGCCGCGCACAACATTAGGCCGGAAGACTTCAACACGGTTATCCTCAACCAGATCTGCCTGTCTAAAATAGTAACCGTTGACAACACGTACCACAAGACAAGGAAAATTATACCCGCCAACAACAGAATATCGCTACACCTTACCAACATCCTGGTCAAGCTCGGGGAATTCTACATGAAGCAGCACAACCACAACCACAGGAATATCAAAGATTTCCATGGCTATGGTAAATCTATCTATTTCGAGCTGAGGCAAGACTATGACAGGCTCAAGATCGAGGATTCCATCCAAAAAGTCACCAAAGATTGGATCCATCACATGCGAATACCGGATTCCAGCCCAACTGGCATGATTTTTGAGTTGGACCAACTCAAAATCAACTTTAAAACTTAAATATTAAAATAAATTTGAAATAACAATCAATACACACAATGTTTATATATGTAAGTTCCCTCTCTCTTAATAAATAAACAAATCTTCAAATCATTGACTTCTATCTTCAACCCCTCTAATTCTTTCCCTTTCCTTCCCCCTTCTTCTTTTTCCTCCCCTTTACCCCCAATCTCTGTGTGCCCAGTCTCACATCCCCCAAGAAAAGCTTCTCCAGCCCAGATGAAATCATCCAATGAAAACCTCTCTGACTTACATCGCACACTATCGTTAGTGTACCTGACCTTCCGCCTGCACGTACGACAACTCAATGATCAGTAAACTCCACTAAAAGGAAAAAACCCCGTCAACTCTGTAGCAACCCCCAACCAGGGGAGCCCAAGCATATCAATGATCCCTGATTCTGCAATCATGAAGGACTCCGAAAATGGAGGCGATCAGTCGTGAACCGGGGTTACCCAGAATTGCTCCAGTTGCTTAAGCATAGAGAGTTGAACTCTGACATATGGAACCTTTGATCGGGTCAAGGTGTTTAGTCCCCTGGGATGGCACCCACGTCCGTGTCATCCCAAGTGATGTACCGGGAGGGCCCTAAGGGACCGCCAATGCAACTGATACCAGGTGGAGCTTTTGGAAACACTGGACTTTGACTGAGAGACGGGAATGGGGACTTGTTTCTCTGCGCTGAGCAAGGAGCCCTCGACGCCAAGTAGCATGTGCCATCACCACCCTAACCCGTCATGACACCGGGCTGGCATCCCGTATGCCCCGAGTCCCATCTAGACACGTGGCGACGCGCAGACTCGCGAACGTCAAGCCCGGAGACTGGTCGCTGCCACCGACAGTCACAGCAACAGACTGAAGAATTCATCTCATGACAACCATGCAAATGTATACCCACACACCACTACATATGGATTCAGCAACCCCGCTCAAGTCAACCGAGTCCTCACCAAAGCATGCCGCTGAAACGCAGGATAGAGAGAGACAGCCAGACAACTGAGAATAGACTAAAGCAGACCAGACCCGGCCAATCATGGCCCGTCACTTATCAAAATTCCCCCTTAGAATAGTCGTGCTAAACAAACCAACCACATCTCTCCGAGAATGCACCTGTCCCTTTTTACACCCGCACGTCGACTCTATGGGCTCTTTTAAGTGAGTGATTCACCAAAAAAAACTCGGTCAACCTTGCAATGGGTTTTGTTTCAGCCGGTAAATGAGCGAAACCTCATCAAAAACCTCTGTATATACAGGATTAGTGAATGTATCTAATGCTGGTTTGGGATATGATTTCCGCTTCTCCCAGAGGTACCATGCGTGGAGGGGATTTGGACTACGCATGGCATAAACCCAGAACTCTTTTGACGCACTCTCTCACCCCCCCCCCCCCCCCCTACTGACCTACTGTGATACGGGGGCCTCACCCTATATGACCTGGAAGCCCATATGGATGCATGGCACTGCATCGGGTAGCAGGCCCCGAGTCCGGAGGCTGGATGTTGCTCCCAACATCACAGCAACAGACTGGGGAAACCACACTCTCCCACTGAGGACCAACTAAATGAAAACACACACACCACCACACGGGGATTTAGTTGGCCCCCACTCAAACCAACCAAATGATGTCAAGAACATGATGCCTGACTACTGGATAGAAAGAGACAAAACAACAACTTAGAAAAGACTAATGAATGAGCAAACCGACCAGTCATAACCCACTACCGGACAAGTCTTTAGTACACAGAGGAGCGATGAAAAAATAGGACAGGACCCAACCACAGACATGGAAGAGAATATAATGCGTGAAGTACGAAGGTACAGACAAATGCTGGATAACCCCAAGCCGGAACCCCCACTAGGACTAAGAATAAATAGGTCATTAATGACATAAGCTGGTCTAGACCGATGAACGGACCCTGGAATACTAAAATTCCTCTGCATGAATATAAAAAGGATGGTCGCTCCCGGGGACCCCACAGTTGGGTTTTACCTCAGAGCTTGATCTAATCCTTATTATTTCTCTGCTCCCCAGATATAGGTCTTTGTAACAACAGCATGGACGACTTCAACTTTACATGGATGAAAGCGATGGACCTGTTCGACAAACAAAGATGTGAACAGGCCATATCCACGGCTCTGAACGAGAGGAACCTGATACCTATGGAACGATACCCAACGTTGGAACACCTCTTGAAACTACAGAGATGCCACAGCATCCTCAACATTACTGAGGAAGCAAACCTACAGCCCAAGAGACTACTACCGAAATGGTACCTCAGGGACAACACAATCTTGTTTGAAGCTGAGACCAAACCCGCCACCAAGCTAGAAATTAAAACCTGCACCATCTTGAAGGATATTGCCAACGCCATCGCTCCCACCAGGAAAAGAGGGGAACAGATGACTAACTGCCGCTGCATACACTACAGGAACCCCGATACCAGCCTGCCGGTGTGGGACATCATCAACGCAGCTTCAGAAATGCCACACATCAGGGAAGTCTGGGCTGCGCACAACATTAGGCCGGAAGACTTCAACACGGTTATCCTCAACCAGATCTGCCTGTCTAAAATAGTAACCGTTGACAACACGTACCACAAGACAAGGAAAATTATACCCGCCAACAACAGAATATCGCTACACCTTACCAACATCCTGGTCAAGCTCGGGGAATTCTACATGAAGCAGCACAACCACAACCACAGGAATATCAAAGATTTCCATGGCTATGGTAAATCTATCTATTTCGAGCTGAGGCAAGACTATGACAGGCTCAAGATCGAGGATTCCATCCAAAAAGTCACCAAAGATTGGATCCATCACATGCGAATACCGGATTCCAGCCCAACTGGCATGATTTTTGAGTTGGACCAACTCAAAATCAACTTTAAAACTTAAATATTAAAATAAATTTGAAATAACAATCAATACACACAATGTTTATATATGTAAGTTCCCTCTCTCTTAATAAATAAACAAATCTTCAAATCATTGACTTCTATCTTCAACCCCTCTAATTCTTTCCCTTTCCTTCCCCCTTCTTCTTTTTCCTCCCCTTTACCCCCAATCTCTGTGTGCCCAGTCTCACATCCCCCAAGAAAAGCTTCTCCAGCCCAGATGAAATCATCCAATGAAAACCTCTCTGACTTACATCGCACACTATCGTTAGTGTACCTGACCTTCCGCCTGCACGTACGACAACTCAATGATCAGTAAACTCCACTAAAAGGAAAAAACCCCGTCAACTCTGTAGCAACCCCCAACCAGGGGAGCCCATGCATATCAATGATCCCTGATTCTGCAATCATGAAGGACTCCGAAAATGGAGGCGATCAGTCGTGAACCGGGGTTACCCAGAATTGCTCCAGTTGCTTAAGCATAGAGAGTTGAACTCTGACATATGGAACCTTTGATCGGGTCAAGGTGTTTAGTCCCCTGGGATGGCACCCACGTCCGTGTCATCCCAAGTGATGTACCGGGAGGGCCCTAAGGGACCGCCAATGCAACTGATACCAGGTGGAGCTTTTGGAAACACTGGACTTTGACTGAGAGACGGGAATGGGGACTTGTTTCTCTGCGCTGAGCAAGGAGCCCTCGACGCCAAGTAGCATGTGCCATCACCACCCTAACCCGTCATGACACCGGGCTGGCATCCCGTATGCCCCGAGTCCCATCTAGACACGTGGCGACGCGCAGACTCGCGAACGTCAAGCCCGGAGACTGGTCGCTGCCACCGACAGTCACAGCAACAGACTGAAGAATTCATCTCATGACAACCATGCAAATGTATACCCACACACCACTACATATGGATTCAGCAACCCCGCTCAAGTCAACCGAGTCCTCACCAAAGCATGCCGCTGAAACGCAGGATAGAGAGAGACAGCCAGACAACTGAGAATAGACTAAAGCAGACCAGACCCGGCCAATCATGGCCCGTCACTTATCAAAATTCCCCCTTAGAATAGTCGTGCTAAACAAACCAACCACATCTCTCCGAGAATGCACCTGTCCCTTTTTACACCCGCACGTCGACTCTATGGGCTCTTTTAAGTGAGTGATTCACCAAAAAAAACTCGGTCAACCTTGCAATGGGTTTTGTTTCAGCCGGTAAATGAGCGAAACCTCATCAAAAACCTCTGTATATACAGGATTAGTGAATGTATCTAATGCTGGTTTGGGATATGATTTCCGCTTCTCCCAGAGGTACCATGCGTGGAGGGGATTTGGACTACGCATGGCATAAACCCAGAACTCTTTTGACGCACTCTCTCACCCCCCCCCCCCCCCCCCCCCCCCCCTACTGACCTACTGTGATACGGGGGCCTCACCCTATATGACCTGGAAGCCCATATGGATGCATGGCACTGCATCGGGTAGCAGGCCCCGAGTCCGGAGGCTGGATGTTGCTCCCAACATCACAGCAACAGACTGGGGAAACCACACTCTCCCACTGAGGACCAACTAAATGAAAACACACACACCACCACACGGGGATTTAGTTGGCCCCCACTCAAACCAACCAAATGATGTCAAGAACATGATGCCTGACTACTGGATAGAAAGAGACAAAACAACAACTTAGAAAAGACTAATGAATGAGCAAACCGACCAGTCATAACCCACTACCGGACAAGTCTTTAGTACACAGAGGAGCGATGAAAAAATAGGACAGGACCCAACCACAGACATGGAAGAGAATATAGTGCGTGAAGTACGAAGGTACAGACAAATGCTGGATAACCCCAAGCCGGAACCCCCACTAGGACTAAGAATAAATAGGTCATTAATGACATAAGCTGGTCTAGACCGATGAACGGACCCTGGAATACTAAAATTCCTCTGCATGAATATAAAAAGGATGGTCGCTCCCGGGGACCCCACAGTTGGGTTTTACCTCAGAGCTTGATCTAATCCTTATTATTTCTCTGCTCCCCAGATATAGGTCTTTGTAACAACAGCATGGACGACTTCAACTTTACATGGATGAAAGCGATGGACCTGTTCGACAAACAAAGATGTGAACAGGCCATATCCACGGCTCTGAACGAGAGGAACCTGATACCTATGGAACGATACCCAACGTTGGAACACCTCTTGAAACTACAGAGATGCCACAGCATCCTCAACATTACTGAGGAAGCAAACCTACAGCCCAAGAGACTACTACCGAAATGGTACCTCAGGGACAACACAATCTTGTTTGAAGCTGAGACCAAACCCGCCACCAAGCTAGAAATTAAAACCTGCACCATCTTGAAGGATATTGCCAACGCCATCGCTCCCACCAGGAAAAGAGGGGAACAGATGACTAACTGCCGCTGCATACACTACAGGAACCCCGATACCAGCCTGCCGGTGTGGGACATCATCAACGCAGCTTCAGAAATGCCACACATCAGGGAAGTCTGGGCTGCGCACAACATTAGGCCGGAAGACTTCAACACGGTTATCCTCAACCAGATCTGCCTGTCTAAAATAGTAACCGTTGACAACACGTACCACAAGACAAGGAAAATTATACCCGCCAACAACAGAATATCGCTACACCTTACCAACATCCTGGTCAAGCTCGGGGAATTCTACATGAAGCAGCACAACCACAACCACAGGAATATCAAAGATTTCCATGGCTATGGTAAATCTATCTATTTCGAGCTGAGGCAAGACTATGACAGGCTCAAGATCGAGGATTCCATCCAAAAAGTCACCAAAGATTGGATCCATCACATGCGAATACCGGATTCCAGCCCAACTGGCATGATTTTTGAGTTGGACCAACTCAAAATCAACTTTAAAACTTAAATATTAAAATAAATTTGAAATGACAATCAATACACACAATGTTTATATATGTAAGTTCCCTCTCTCTTAATAAATAAACAAATCTTCAAATCATTGACTTCTATCTTCAACCCCTCTAATTCTTTCCCTTTCCTTCCCCCTTCTTCTTTTTCCTCCCCTTTACCCCCAATCTCTGTGTGCCCAGTCTCACATCCCCCAAGAAAAGCTTCTCCAGCCCAGATGAAATCATCCAATGAAAACCTCTCTGACTTACATCGCACACTATCGTTAGTGTACCTGACCTTCCGCCTGCACGTACGACAACTCAATGATCAGTAAACTCCACTAAAAGGAAAAAACCCCGTCAACTCTGTAGCAACCCCCAACCAGGGGAGCCCATGCATATCAATGATCCCTGATTCTGCAATCATGAAGGACTCCGAAAATGGAGGCGATCAGTCGTGAACCGGGGTTACCCAGAATTGCTCCAGTTGCTTAAGCATAGAGAGTTGAACTCTGACATATGGAACCTTTGATCGGGTCAAGGTGTTTAGTCCCCTGGGATGGCACCCACGTCCGTGTCATCCCAAGTGATGTACCGGGAGGGCCCTAAGGGACCGCCAATGCAACTGATACCAGGTGGAGCTTTTGGAAACAATGAGGGGACTTTGACTGAGAGACGGGAATGGGGACTTGTTTCTCTGCGCTGAGCAAGGAGCCCTCGACGCCAAGTAGCATGTGGCATCACCACCCTAACCCGTCATGACACCAGGCTGGCATCCCGTATGCCCCGAGTCCCATCTAGACACGTGGCGACGCGCAGACTCGCGAACGTCAAGCCCGGAGACTGGTCGCTGCCACCGACAGTCACAGCAACAGACTGAAGAATTCATCTCATGACAACCATGCAAATGTATACCCACACACCACTACATATGGATTCAGCAACCCCGCTCAAGTCAACCGAGTCCTCACCAAAGCATGCCGCTGAAACGCAGGATAGAGAGAGACAGCCAGACAACTGAGAATAGACTAAAGCAGACCAGACCCGGCCAATCATGGCCCGTCACTTATCAAAATTCCCCCTTAGAATAGTCGTGCTAAACAAACCAACCACATCTCTCCGAGAATGCACCTGTCCCTTTTTACACCCGCACGTCGACTCTATGGGCTCTTTTAAGTGAGTGATTCACCAAAAAAAACTCGGTCAACCTTGCAATGGGTTTTGTTTCAGCCGGTAAATGAGCGAAACCTCATCAAAAACCTCTGTATATACAGGATTAGTGAATGTATCTAATGCTGGTTTGGGATATGATTTCCGCTTCTCCCAGAGGTACCATGCGTGGAGGGGATTTGGACTACGCATGGCATAAACCCAGAACTCTTTTGACGCACTCTCTCACCCCCCCCCCCCCCCCCCCCAAGAGGAACTCATCCCGTCCTGTGATCAGACTGAGCTCGATCCCCTCTCCACCTGGCCCAGAACAACTCCCCTTCTCAATTCTTGAAACTGGAGTGAATTCTCTTTGCTCCTTCTGATTGGCCAACACATTATAAAATGAAAGATTTCCCCTAGCATAATAATATATTGTATATGGCCGATACAGGTGGAAAGGAAGAGAGGATACATACACACACTGATGGACCCGGGATGATGAAACATACTCGAAAAGAGTAGGGATGAAAGAATAAATAGCCGGTAGCATATGAAGATAGATATACCCAGCAATTCAGGGTAAGACATACTAAGCCAAAGAATGGAATGAGGAGGGGTGGAACATGTTAAGGAATGGAAGGTGAATCTTTGAGCACCTGCAGTCTAGACAAGACCAATCTCGGGAATTAACAGATAAACGTTTTCAGCCCTACAAGACAACTAGTCCCGGCGGCAAGTCTAGACACATAACCCACAAAAAAGGACCAAGCTGAACCCCAGACAGGAACACACCACTTTCCCCCATATTCACAACTATAGGACATATATAGGCCCTGGAAAATCAAGGAAGGAATGAACAACTCACTATAAAAGGCACAACCACCAGCTCCCCAAATGCGTAGTGATCCTTACAACCAACCTCGTCACACGTGAACCAAATTAAGCCAGTAGTGCAGTGATAACCCCCGTGCCTTTTCTCCGGACTACTGCGGACATACACATACCCCCTATGTGACTAAACTTTTTAAACTCCATTGTTCTTACGTGAATCAACATCAAGAAATACAGCACGACAAAACCCCCCGACTCATCATCCTCAACCCTACAAGTAAGTCAACCTCAATAATACAACCTACCCTCTCAGAACCCCTTAATAATTAAAAACCCCATACCTACCTATATAATACTCAAACTTAATACTCAAACCACCAAGACCACTGATGAGTCCCTATGGGCAGGGACGAAACGCGTCTGGTCGCCCAAGATAATTTAATGTTAAATGTATAAATTATATAAACCTAATACAAACAAGTTCGGTCGTCTAAACAAACTAAACAAAAAAAACCCCACCCCCATTTATCATCAAACCCACTAGTGACCCCCTATATTTAGACATTACCCTTGATTGAAGCATAATTATTTAAAAAAAATCGCACCCTGGGAACAGAATTTCTCAACCCCAACCGTTTTTAGAGGTATTAGCAAGGGTTGTGGATAACCGAATACCACTAACCAGCACTATGAAGAATTAAGTGAAAAAAAAATTTTTGACAACCCCCAGGCACCACTCCGAGTCCTTTGACAAGTAC
Source organism: Chloromyia formosa (assembly GCA_964017055.1). NCBI lineage: Eukaryota > Metazoa > Arthropoda > Insecta > Diptera > Stratiomyidae > Chloromyia > Chloromyia formosa. The sequence goes on from OZ024818.1 coordinate 61,211,046, forward strand.
TCAGACTGAACCCTCTCTAGCTAAATCTGTTGCAACAACTGATCCTGCCTTCCGCCCTTGTGAAGAGTTCCTACCCTCTCTTGGACGTAGTCACCCTTCATACCGCTAAATACACCTATCATATGATTTACAAATGATCAGCGAGTCCAACACAGACGGATTGGACTACCTAAGTGGTCTTGGACAGCCCCTCATCTGCACCCCACTCCTCATAAATCTAACTGGGACCGGACCATCCCTGTAACTGGACCTTACAACTATTTTATAAAAATAACTTTCATAAAAATTTCCTACAAAAAACCCCTTCATAAACATGTTTAAAAATGCCTCCCCATGGGACCCGGGAGCCTATGCGCAAGCAGACGCTTAAGTCATGTACTCGGCTGAATCTTCCAACTATAACACCTATCCAGAGCCAGGATGGAGACATCAGCTCATAAATCCTTGCTCATGCTTCGCCTTTCACCAAAGTGCTACTCTTCCCTAAAAAATCGCACCTCCTCTTATGCTCCCCCCTTGGGCAACCTGTGCAACCTCACCCAGGACAAATAATCAGATCATGCCTCCGACTAAAACCCTGTTCGACAAATTCACCCCTGAGATGCTGCACAAATCTTCCCATCGTGGTTTTTAAAGGGGACGCATGAGAGAAACGGCAAATCCTTTGTCAAGCAACTCATGGAAAGATTGGGTTCATGCCTCTTTAGCCACTGAATGGGCGGATGGGACGTTGAGAGAACTGGCCCTTGGATAGCTAATGCCCGTAAACTCAACTACTAAATGCAACAAAGTGTTATGATCAAAAATACCAAATTAAAAGCAACTAAAACTTTTGGATCAATATGACTAATCCACCGGGCCCCCCTTTTTCCGAAACGTGTGGAATAATCCTCAACTAACCATCCGTGAACTCTCAAACGACATAATCTCCGCGGTGTTGGGGAAACCCCCAAAACCACCCCCCCCCCTTTCTTTCTGACCCTAACTTACCAAGGTTGTGAATGTCAACTACTGCCACCTATTCTGAGGCAACAACCAATACCCTTCGCGCTGCCCCTACACCCAGGTGGTTCAACAAATGGATGAATGGCTGACACAGAGACTGCTCTGTCTCAGCGACCCTGAATCAAACAGGAATGGAACAAGTTGAACTGATGAAGACGGTTTTCTGTAGATGGTCTCCCCTGAGGGAGTGTTTGCGACCACTTAATTACCTCATTTGTCTGTCTAAGAAATGGACGGGGTACTCCTGAACCGTTAGGATAATCATGATGGGTGGACCACCGCGTCTGAGTCATGAGGGGACAATTATCCCTCTCCCATTTGCTCCTCTGCCCTATGGGGAAGAATTGCCCTCCAGCTATGACCGACCACCCCCTGGGAAAAATGGTATCCCCCCCTGGACTATGACTCTCTCAACTGATGAAGGATCATGACCTCTGGATAGCGATGGACCCACCCGGCTGAGTTGAGAAATGATTGGACCTCTTGGAATACACTTGCTTCCCGACTGATTTGCTACTCAACTCTCTTCAACCTGCAAGCCACAACCATTGAAAAGAAATGATGATCTCTAGCTTATGAACTCTGATTAGAGTAGCTGACAGGTGTAATAGAGTTGACCCACCCTACCAACACGCAGCAAAGACCCCACCAACTAGACTTATACTCAGTCTAAAATTATGTCCTATTCTCCCTGACCCAATTCTTGCATCCCTGATACAATGCAGTGGTCTACCATGAACCCTTGACCCTGGCCACCCAAATATATGAAACTTCTCAGAAATAAACTAACCCCCAAACAAAAAACAAACCATAGTCTCATAGCTTAAAAAGAAGTTTTCCAAATTCCTGGCAGGCTCACCAGGAATGAATCATCCACCAGTACTCAAACAAGAGTTCTTCAACCCTACACTCCAGCTATTGGAAGGGTTGGACTTCGGACAATGGACAGACGAGGATTTCAACGAGACCAACAATGAGAGTGATGAAATGTTCATTTTTGATGACTGGTTGACAGAACAGGAAGACGAGAGCATGGAACAACCCTCTACTCCCTCCACACACCGGAACACACCTATAAAGATGAATACATATATCAGAAACTCTCACAGAACCGGATATGAATGGTACCACACCATGCATCATAAATGTTGACCCAAGGATTGCGGACGACTTGATGACGGATTCATCCCCAGATGAGCATATCCCCAGAACCATGCTGTGGGATGCTAGCTTGGAATCAGACCAGGAGATTCTAACTGGACACGATCCAACGAAAACTTCAATGGACACTGCCGCAGGAGATGCGGACACACCCAACTTATACAAAGGATGCACTCAGGACATCCTAGATTGCTGTATAAACAATGACATGGACTTGAAACCTTCGCACTGTTCACGGATTGTATTGAAGTATAATTATTACAGCAACAAAACCACATACTATGTAACCCCTTAACCTGGGGCCTTTGAGACCCACACACTTGACCCAGCTTAAATTAAGTTATAAACACAGATTAAGGACTCGAACACAAATAATAATAAATACCGCATTTATTCACTCAATCGCATCTTACAATTATTTTACCCTTAACAGTCCGGACAGCTCAACGAACCGTAACGTCACAGGACGTGCCACCAAAATCCTCCAATCAATGCACGTTCGTATGGTATTGTGACACAGCATACTCACTGCCAAGATATAATGTGTGAGGAACCTCTAACACCATTATCCTGTGATAACCTGGAAAAAGAAACAAAGCCTTAAAGGCAAACAATAATCCTTTTAAACAACAAACAAAACTCCCTCAAATCACACCTTATACTAATTTTCTAGGATCCACAATAAACATAACAAATAAGAGTTATAAAAAATCTTTTCAGAACAAAAGATAAAACCATGAACGAAATAACAATAACTACCTTCGAAGCTAGCAGAGAAGATGCGGACAAAGTATTCCAGCTATTGAAAGACTTACCCACACATCAATGGAAAGATGAAGACATCAACGCCATGGACCATAAAGCAACAATTTTGAGCCAAAAAACCCGCAAACTAAGCACCAAAAACAAGAAGGGCAACCCTACCACCAACCCCACATACATATAATAAGAAGCTCAGACTAAAGCATACAATAAGAGGGTCCTACCAACACCAACAAAAACGGATCCAGATGAACCACTGGAGATGAAAACACAAGAACTAAGCATCAAGGACGACAAGGAGTGACGTACCTTTAAAAATGGAGTAAAACTAGTGTAATATCACACATATGTAAACAGAAAACTCGTAATAATAAAAAATGCCAAAAAACACACCAAGCTTATACATTTCTAATTGACCCACTACCCCAAAGGAATCCAAACTTAGGACCACACGGACGCTTAACGCCATGAGTAGATGCAGCAATGCAACCCCGAGGGGGTCCCATCGCTCGAACATTCCTCAAGTGGTGACTGCTACTTGCCCGAAGCAATGAAGGACCTAGAACCCCCAACCCCCACCCTGCTAATAGCTTGGTTGGAAGACTCATGATGTTCGTGGACCAGCCTTCTTTCCCTTGTTGATGCCAGATAATACCAGGAAATTTGTGCATCACGATCGAATACCATAAGGATGATGATGAGCCCGGAGGCCGACACCTGGGGCCTGAGCATAGCCAATGCACACATTTTAAAATTCCCCACTATAATCCGGGCATGTGTACAATGAATAATGACCATAGTACACTTGAAATTAAGAAACAATATTCCCCCAACTTCTATAAAAATATACAAAAAACTCCCATCGACTGCCTATCAAAAATAAAAATTAAAAAAAAACCTTCAATCGGTGGAATAAGGCCATACACAATAACACCCGACACCATTGAAAAAAAAAGGCATCAGCACTACTCCTCTTAAGGCTACACAACAATGGCAACAGGCCCCGAACTAAAAGTAAAGGAGAATTTTTTGTAGAATGCCCCAGCCTATCCAAAGCTCTATATACGCTTAAAATAAACAAAAAATAAAAATAAATAAAATCAAACTCAACCCCACAAAGTATGCCAAACAAACATAAAATAAATAACATTCTACAACGACAACCACCCATACAACAACATTGAAACCCCGGATTAACACCCCATGAACATGGACACTATCCCTGGAACCAACCACCCCAAACAATACTTTAAACCAGGCCGGTGGGAGATCCAACCCTGGCTGACAGCAACAATTCAGCCACCCACTTCGACCAACGCACTACTCTCTCCAATACCCACATACCGAACACACCTACTTAGATTAATGGGCATGAGAATACCTGCCTAGTCTGATCACTCACCTTAGGCGCTGTTTTTCACCCTAGGGAGGATGCTGGTCGTAGGCGAGGATATCACACCCCATCACATACAAAAATACATCTGCTCCGCTCTCCAAACCTCTTTTAGACCTACATGCAGTAGTCCCTCACCTGGGTTACTATAACACAGATGAAATCTAACCTGGAGATAAGCTCAGGCCTGACCCAAACACCCTTGGTTCGAGCGAGACCTGGACGCATCTTGACAGCAGGTATAGGACAAAAACAACATAAATTGGCCCAGTTGACGTTTCGTTGGCATAATCTGGTTTCGGAGAATGCAGTAGCTAGCATGCACCTCCTGCACATCCATAGCCACGAATGTCGTCGTGGACGGGATTCGAACCCGAAACGCAACTAAAGAATTAAAAATCCACTATTCAAAAATGTCAATAATGCAGTTTTCGATTGGTTTAAAGAAGCAAGAAACCAAAACATGCCCATATCTGCAGCAATTTTAACGGAGAAAGCATTGGAATTTGCGAAGCGGTTTGGAGAAAACGATTTAAAGGCAAGCACTGGTTGGCTTGATAAATGGAAGCAAAGGTATGGAAAAATATTTAACTAACAAAAGGTTAACCAAATTGTGTGTCATACGTATGTATGTTGAATTGTAGGCATGGTGTGTGTCATAAAAAGGCATGCGCCATGCGGTGAAAGCAGTGATGTTCGTGACGAGGACTGCGATAAATGGAAAACCGACGTTTTGCCCCATCTATTAAAAAAGTACAATATAATGAACGCGACATTTTCAATGCAGACAAGACAGGACTGTTCTTCAAATGCTTACCAGATAAGACACTGACTTTCAAGGGCGATAAATGCCATGGAGGCAAACATAGTAAGCAGCGAGTTACATTATTGTTGGCAGCAAATATGGATGGAACAGAAAAATTGAAAATTCTCTTGATGGGCAGAAGTAGCGAGCCTCGTTGCTTTCGTGGGGTTAAGTCGCTACCCGTTGATTATAAATTAAACTCCAGGGCGTGGATGATCGGAAAACTTTTTGAAGAATGGATTTGGAAATTAGATAAACAATTTTTACGCGCTGGACGAAAAGTCTTATTATTCATTGATAATTGTCCTGCCCATCCAAAAGACTTACAAAGAAAATTGAAATCTATTGAATTGGCTTTTTTTCGACCAAATATGACCTCCAAATTGCAACCGCTTGACCAGGGAGTAATTCAAAATTTAAAGTGTCACTGTCGAAGTAGAATCTTAAAAGAAGCATTAAAGCGTTTAGATACAAAGAACAAACATGATATTACACTTCTGGATTGCATTAACCACATAACAAAAGCATGGGATATTGACGTCAAAAATCAAACGATTGCGAATTGCTTTACCCCTTTCAACCCCAACGTTGCCTGAGAGCAATTTCGCTTGTTTATCGGGCTACGGCCAGAATTCTTATTGATTTTGTTTACTGAACCGCTATGTAAACAGTTGTTTGAAATGTTTAGATGAGGTGTGTTCAATGATAATGCAATTTTTGCATCATTGAGCAAAGTTATCTTCGATAAACTGCAGCTGTGTCGGCGAAAATATTTTTGTGAAGTTAGTCAGACGTGTGTTAGTAAGCGATTTTTTTTTAAAGTAAAGTTAAAAAAAGAATTAAATATCAAATTAATACTAATCAGCAAAGATTAAATTAAATATTTGGACAAGTGAAATTGTGTATTTTCAAACAAAGATCAAGTGAGCAATTTTCAAAACTGTCAAGTTGCTTGTGGGCAACTTTGGGTAATTGTGGTAATAAATTTATTTTCATTTAGTTATGAGACCGCAAGAGAAAGGTTTGACAACAGAAGATATACAGCGGATTTTGAACTTCGATTGGGATGATTCTACTGATGAAGAAAGTGGAGATGAGGTGGAAGATGTTTCTGCAGTGCTGAAGCGGAATTTGGAAGGGATCATGGAAAGACGCGAAAGTATAGAGAACAGCCTTCTTAACAATTTAGTTGAGGAACAAGATGAGCAAGAACCTTGTAGTGCTGCTGAAACTAACTTCGAGAAAGTTGATTTGAAGACACTTAAATGGAGATCAAGGCCATTTGAAGCTCCAGATAGTATTTGGAAAGAAGATTTCAATTTGCAAGTTGATGACGTTATGACACCAGTGGAATATTTTTCATATTTTTTTGATATTCGAGCTGTTCATTTGATAAAAGAGCAAACTAATTTGTATGCAATGCAAGAACTGGGCATAGAACTTAAATGTACTGAGGAGGAAATAAGACGTTATTCTGGTGCTCTCTTATACTTAGGCGTTTTGAAATTGCCCCAATTCAATATGGCATGGTCTCAAAACATAAAGCTTACCGCTATTACAGACTCAATATCTCGCAGTAGATTTGAGAAAATTAAGCAATGCTGCAAAGCTGGATTTGGTCAGCATTCTACATGGGATGAAGAGGATAACAAACGATCAGTCCTGACTGGACGGTAATCTTTTCTCCCTCCCCTTTTGTTTTTGCCTTTGTGGCATTTTCATAGCAGTTTGGCTGTAGAGCTCTTTCTCCCTTCACGGCAATTTCGTTTTCACCAGTTTAGGGAGTTTGACGCGTAAGTGTCCCGGTGTCGTTCCATTTTTTATTTTTTTCAAATTATTTGTCTTGTTAGAGTAGAATTTCCCTTTTTTTAACGGGCTTGATGTGCGATATCTTCATTTTGTATTTGATGGAGGAGGCCAATAGTTGCAGTTACCCCCGCAAATCCCGCGACTTGTTTTCAGGACTGGAAGCATGTCTATGAGCGTTTGCGAGATCACGAAAAGTCAGCCGACCACGTTAAAGCATTTGTTCTATGGTTAGAGTTTGAATCCAGACTGGCTTTAAACAAAGCAATAGATGCAGAACAACAGAAGATGATGAATCAAGAAATTTATGATGATCACCACGTGTCTTGCTCAACACAATCTGCCTTTTCGCGGGTTGTCCGAGAAACTTTTCACGAAGAATAATGGAAATTACTTGAGATTGGTGGAGTTATTCGATAAATTTGGTGACATTATGCGAGAGCATTCGCGCAGAATATAAAAGAAAGAAATAAATGAACACTATTGTGGAAAAATGATTCAATTCATAGATCTTTTGGCAAGCAACGTACTGAATGAAATACTTAGAAGAATACGAAAAGCAAAATATTATTCTTCGGACATAAGCCATACCGAGCAAGTGTCATTTCAGATTCGTTCAAACTGAAGATAGCAATATCGCCATCAAGGAACATTTTTTTAGGATTTCGAATTGCTTCTAAAATACATCTACAGGAGAAGAGCTTACGAATCTATTACTCGAAACTCTGGAAGAGAACAATATTAACATCGATGACTTACGAGGACAAGGATATGACAACGGCGCGAACATGAAAGTGAAAAACAAGGGAGTTCAGGCTAGGGTTCTGGAAGTGAATCCAGGAGCAGCGTTTGTGCCATGTGGGTGCCACAGCTTGAATTTAGTCATCGCTGATGCTGCTTCCTCGTCGAGAACATGCATCACTCTATTTGGCGTACTTGGGCGTATCTATGTCCTTTTCTCGGCATCAACACAAAGATGGGACATACATGTTAAAGATTTTACCGTCAAACCATCATGTACAACTCGTTGGGAAAGCAGACTGGACACCGTCAAAGCCATCAAGTGTCAAGCAAAGGACATTAATGAAGCGTTGATGCATATTTTTGAATCTAATTTGGGAGATCCTGCTGTTTAGTTATTTCGATTCAAAGTGGTATATTTCACTTACTGGCTAGATACAATATCATTTACAATATTTATATTATTTTTGTGCTGACAGTCGAATGAACCTCTGAGACCCTATAATAAATTGGAACATATAAGTTCGTTCAATTGTGCACAGTGGTAATAAAGGTGGACCTGCAAGATCAAGACTATCAGCGAATTTTGTGGAGAAATTTGTTCGATAATTTGAATTTTATGATGATCTGTTGAATTGTTAACGAGACAAACAACTGAGAGACGACAACCAACTTTAAGCTGTTGAATAAATAGGCGCGTTTTTTCAAGATCCATATGTATAGAGCAGAGCAGGTTAAGACCACACAATTACACTAAAAATTTGATCTGAGTTGCTCTCGATAGAACGTTAGTACAAGATTTTTACTCCGTTAAATAGTTCCACATTTGAAATGCAGGCGGAGCAGGCGAAATTTTAGAACAGTTTACAGTTTGGGAAGCACATAAAGTTCATTTCCTCTCAATAAATTGTCCGTTTTGTGTAATTATTTGGAATAGTAAACATACAAAATAATTTTGCTGTAAAGGAAATTTGTCCAATTGTATATGTACTAAGGATTTTAGTTTTCTCTTGAAATTCTAGTTGACATTTGAATTCCAACTAAACCAAGACACAGTCCCTTAGCAAAGACAAAACCTTAACTTAACTTGCTCTGCTCTGCTCTGTACGAAAAAAACGCACCTAATGTCTCACTCTTACTTTATTACTCAAACAGATCAGACGCGTTTTCATTTATTTCATCTTTCAACCAATAGATATCCGCTAAACAACATGATCAATAAAAATTTATTGTATTCTCAGCTTAAAATCTGTGTGTGAGCAAAACTCGAATCACTCTTTCTAAGCTCACTTGTAAGGGCTCATCACCTCCTCAGCAGAATAAATTTCTTCTCCAAGGAATATGTATGTACGGACTTGCCAGGTCGATGCAACTGCAATTGCCTCTGTCGACAATGTGATTAGTGCATAATGCAAAAACTGTATTGTATTGTACATGCCGCTAGGTCGCGCCACCTAGATCTTGGTGTGGATAAAGGATCTGGACGAAAAAACCTTGGTTGACGTTATCAAAATAACGGAAGTATCGTATGATGTGCATGATCCAGCCAATCAGCGCTGAAGAAACGCAAGCGGCTCGACGATCTTGCGGACAGGCAGAGAGTGTGGATTGAACAGAGAATCGAGGCGGTCGATTCGTGGTGACATTTCGTGTCATAAATTGCTATTTTCTTCCTATATTTTTTATTTCGAAGTCGTTGCTATTCCGGGTTTTCGGGATTTTCTAGACTTATGAACATTTTTTTACAATAATTGCCGCGATTTGGAATTCTTTTTTTTTGTCACTAATTCGACGGGTGTGACAAAAGTGTCAGTGTCGCTCCGGTGATCCACTCTTTTCCCTTTCGGAGCTACAAAAAAAAAGAAAAAGAAAGTGTTTGTGATCTTGTGCAAATCACCAGGAATGTCGCGCCATCAACTGCAAAAGGAGCAGTTTTCGGTTCTGCACCAAAGATGGACAATGTAGCGCCAGAGAGAGTACTCCACCACCGAAGCCAGCGAGTAACCTGCCACCAAAACGAGTGGGACTCCGCCACCAAAGCGAGCCAGTAATCCGCCACCATATTGAGCCCCAATTCCAATCATGGCACCGACCGATCAGTTGGAAAGGCAGTTGGGGTGAACGCCATCTCGTGGGAAACTTTCGGAAGCTGTACTGTGCAACCTGTCTAAGTATCATTTTTATTCTCTTATAAATGCATTGGTTGGCATTATTCGTCAGGTAAACGAGCGGCTCTCACAAATCGTGTTAGTGGGTTTAATAATATCCGCTCTTCAAACATTGCCCAAAGGTGACATCATTGTTGTGATGGTTATTTGTTAGCTGCCTGCCTATTGTTTATATTGTGCTTGGTTGTTGATTGTCGGCAACGGCGCTCATTGCACTCGCAAATTGTTGCGATAAGAGATTGTTGCTAGCGGGTCCATTCTAATGGGGTATCGGTTTACCTAGTTATTGGAAGATCTGCTGCAGGCCGAATTGCCACAGCAGCGAACGAGACGTCACAAACGTAAACAAGCATTTGTTGCCGGCCGGCTATAGCTAGACGCTGGCATTCAAAATAAAACCAAAATTAACCCAACGACGGCAATTTCATAATTTGATTGTTTTCTCTTGTGAATCGGAGGATTTGATAACAGAAAAAAAACAATAAAAAAAAACACAAAAAATATATAAACAAAACAAAATATATAAATAAACCGTAGACTATTTCAAAAAAAAGGTACTTCGTTATAAGAATATGACTATTATAATTTAGCATGATGCCTTGAAATAATATCATGTTTAGTCGATTAAATAAAAAAATAATCGTCGAAAGCCTTATTGCACCTTGAATTTTTCTTGCAATCACATTTAAATGGGTCGTCAATTAGATTGAGGCCTGATTTATTGTTAGTTTTTTGCTATTAGATATAAATATATATGTATTAGTATAATATATTTTAATTTAATATATAATAAGCAGAGGACCCCTTAATCATATACATCTTGCGCAATGATACAAAAATGAAACCCTAAATTAAAAAAAAAATAGCTTCCTCCCTCTCTTGTGAATTTCTGTGATTATTATTGGGGTATTTTCTGAATCAGGATGCGCCCGAAAATCCCAAGAGCCGACTTCCACCGTAGGCTCACGACTTAAAGGAAAAAGGATCTGTCCTGACTGGACGATAATCGTTCATCCTCCCCTTTGTTTTTTTAGCCTTTGTGGCATTTTTATAGTAGTTTGACTTTAGAGCAATGAAGAAGAAGACACAGGAAGTAGTCATATCGAAAAATTTGGGAACCATTCGCCTATATGTGGTTGTCACACGACCACTATTACATTTTAACAAATGGCGTAGGTGATTATATTTTTGGGGACTGGAAAAATTTGGTGCGAGTTTCGAAATTTATTAGGCCGGCCGCATCTTGGACGTAGGCAGGGCAGCGCGCACATAGCATTGTTGTTGTAACAATTGCCAAAATCCGAATTTACAACAACAATGCCATGTGCGCGCTGCGCTGCGCTGCCCTGCCTACGTCCAAGATGCGGCCGGCCATTGTTGCAAGTATGAATATTGTTTAAAGTTCGCAACAGACGATCGACCAAACCGTTCGAAACCACCATCGAACCATATGAACTTCATAGGACGTGCTGAATGAAATTTTCATCACTTCCACTTTTTTATAAACGTTTTTAGGGCAGATGCAGTCGCTATGTTGCTCAGTTTATTTTATATTAATATATTCGCCACAGCAATCGTACCGAACCGTTCGTCACTACACGCAATTGAGAAAGTAGTTTCACACTACAGTCGAAATCACTTGATTTGGCGAGTTATGTGACCAGCAAAATCACATTTGTATGGATCTCACATTTTCATACAAAATTATCTGACCAGATTTAATTTGGCCATTTCTAATTAATTGACCATTAGTAAAAACAAAACTTCTTTCAAGTGGTCACCCACACATCACACTTTAAACGCTACGCCACTGAAACAAAAGTAAATCAGCTGCCCACGTGGGTTGGCAGCTTTTATTTTCATTTGATGGCTGATGGACCGCGAGCAAAAACATTTAGTTTCCGGAAAAGATCTTTACACTATAGGAATTCGAATTACATAGAGCGAAACTACACTAAATTTGGAAAGTAGTCAGGGTATTTACCTGAGAACCGACACTCAACTTTGTCGAGAATTCCATCTGTTTCGCGCAAACTACAACTGCAGACCATATTTCAGTGATATTTACACGATTTTTCAATTGAATCAACTTACTGAGTACACTAAATCAACACTGAAACATTAATTTACAGTTCCGGTGGCAATTACAATTAAACTAACCGCGTTTTCACTCAAAAAATCAATCAATTTTCACTGATATTACACAATTGGATTTCAATCAGCACGAAAATGACGTCTAGAATTGTCATCAAAAGTAAAACAGCTGATGGTAGCCAAAAAAAGAAAACAACAGTTTGGTTCCCTACACATACAGCTCACACATACGTTGGTCTCCATCCTCTTCTTTTGTATATCAATGCTTTAGAGCTCTTTTCCCCTTCACGTGAACTACGTTTTCGCCGGTTTAGGGAGTTTGACGCGTAGGCGTCCCATTATCGTTCCGTATTAGAGTTATTTGTCTTGGCAGAGGAGAGTTTCTTTTTATTTAGCGAGCTTAATGTGCGATATCTTGTATTGTTTGTGATGAAGGAGGCCCATAGCTGCCTTTCACCCACCCCGCAGCTCCCGGTTACTGAGCTAGTCTGCGAGCGCACATCCCTAGCAGCCTTTGGAGAGGGTTTTGCTCATTTTGCTTACTCTGACCTTAACGGCCAACCCTCACTCTCGTCCTCCGACAACCCATTATTACACACTTTTGTTTAAATGAATAAGCAACGATTTCTCCACACAGCTGTGTTGGACTGTGTATTGCTTATCAAATTTAATTGATAGAATTGTATCGTATTAAACTTCTTCTGATTCAAGTGATAGTATGGATCCTAGTGTTGTATTGGACGGTTCTTCTTAGTGAAGAAAATAATTCGGACTTATTATTTTTGGAAAATATCAACAGGTTATGGGCCCAGTTCTCGTTTTTAGGGTTTTGTATAAAAACAAAACCCTTATGAAATCGGTCATGCGTCCGTCTGTCCGTCTGTCCGTCTGTCTGTCCGTCTGTCCATAAAATATCTCACGAACCGCTGAAGCTACATGGATGAAATTAGGTGGAAATATGTAGAAATACTATAATTCTCTAGAGAAAGCGATGCGTCGTAATAAATCAACTTTAAGGGGGGGTCCCCATAGAGGGGAAATGAAGGTAGAAATTTTTTTTTCGTTTGGTATAGGCAAATGGGGTATTGTAAGAAAGGTACCGTCGAGTACATTCTATTTTTTTCAAATTTGAAGAAAGGAGAAAAGAGGGAGAGGGGAAAATATGTGGTCCGAGTTTGTCCCCCCCCCTTGCATTTCGAGACCGTTATAGCTAGACATATGAAAATTTACAGAAAAGCGGCATTTCACTAGCATAGAAAACTAAAAATAATAGAATTTTTAAATTTCATCCAAAAAGGTTAATAATAGTACATTTCTATAGTTGCAGTTAGCACACCCCTGCACCTCTCAAGCACACCTGAGGTCAAAAATATTGATGGCTAATGATAACCAACATCATAGGCAATAATATCTTTAAGTTTCATTACAATGACATGATATTTAATAATAGTACATTGACTTAAAGTTATGCATTTTGACACTATCCATACAAAAAATACACCTACCAGCCTCACGCATAGATATGCGTGTACTACTTGCATGTTGTTTTTCGTAGTGCGAATTGCAGTTATTTAATGAACCAACTTTGGAAGGGTGAAGATTGGTGATTGGTGATCCTAACAATAATTATTCACACAATTTATTTTTTTAGGGTTTCGTGTCTTAAATCTTACAAAATCGGGCAAATGCCTGTCTGTCCGTCTGTTCATAGAATATCTTACGAACGGCTGAAGCTGCACACATAATTCGCCGAGAATGTGTAGAAATGCTATAATTTGCTGGAGAAAGCATTGTATTGTAATTGGCCAACTTTACGAGGGGGGGGGGGGGGGTCCACATAGAGGCGAAATTAAAGTCAATTTGTTTTATCCACTGGTATAGCCAAGTGGGGTGTCGTGAGAAAAGTAATGTTGAGTAGATTCCATTTTTGGCATTTTCTTGAGATTTGTAGAAAGGGGAACAGTGGAGGAGGAAAAAATATTAGACCGTAATTTGTCCCAGCCGCCCTGAATCTCGAAGCTGTTATACAAGTTTGCAATTTGCAATGTCGTCTTAACATGAATGGTTAAGCATCTCGAAAAGTAGGACAGTTTATCTCGTATACATATGTACATAAGTATCTATCTACAGCTTCTCGTATTAAAACTATTACTTTGAAAGGTGACAGATGCAGTCTTTTTGTGAATTGGCATGTAAGATACTATATCATGGGTAAGACATTTAATTATGGTGTTTTTATTCAGCTGAGTGGTACCAAGAAGAGCAGGGAGCCAATATTTAGATACCAAAATAAGCGCGTGCTACAAAACCCTCGAATTGCGGGCGTAGCCCTCTATATTCCGGTTTCATTTTTAAACTGTGCTTAGTTTTGACGTATTGTGTAATTGTGAACAATGGATAAAGTGAAAAGGAATATTAAATCTTTTGACGGTGAAAAATACAGTGTGTGGAAGTTTCGGTTGCGTGCTTTTTTAAGCGAACTTGATGTGCTTAAAGCTATAGACGGAAAAATTCCGTAACCAATGTCGGATCAGTGGGGAAAGATGTGAAAAGTTAGCTAAAATTGGCTATTTCTCGGATTCATTTTGTTTACGGTTTTTCGGAACTGCATTTCCGCCAATATCATCCGTCGAGTACAAACACCAAGGAAGATGGTGTGAAACGTCGATAATAATGTATTCTTAAGAACCTTTGTACCATTCCTTTAGCATTTTGTATTTTCCTTTTTTTGTATTAGTCATCAACTAGAGCGGACACTTCTGAATAAAACGTCTTCTTTTTAAATCTAAACATCGGCCTTTTTCTACGGAAAATTTCCATTCATTCAAACTTTCACGCGATTGCTTCACTTCTCGTTCAGACATGTGCGGCTATTTTATATCGGTATTTTGGGCGGACATTTTTATAGTCAGTCGGGGCCAACAAAGCTAAAACGTGCACGGAACGTTGCCAAGCGGTCCATGTCCAAATTAATGGACTACGACGTCGGCGAAAAGGGTGCGATTGAGCTGCAAATGCATTTAGAGCAATTGGAAAAAATCCGTGCCGATTTCCTAGTGCTACAGAGCAAAATCGAGGACGAATTGGAAAATGCAAGCGGTGATGAGGAGACGATGGCGGCTGAAGAGACTGTAAGAGTCGCGCAGGAAGAAGCCTACTTGCAAATATACGCAAAATTTCTGAGCAAGCGCGACGAAATCACCGCCAAACGAACGGAAACCAACACCGAAAACGTCAACGAACTAATTGGAAGGATAAGCCAGGAACAACAGAGTCTCAGTCAGTGGCGTGCATTCCATACATGCACAAAAGCAGCAGTGCCTACCCAGCAAACAATTTGGCAAGGTTTTGCCAAAAGCAAGTAAGGTTTTGCCTAAAGTAAGGGATAGGCAATAGTTGTGAAGAGGAGACAAGAATACAAAGCAATTATTTCACTCTTTCAACGTTTGCTTTTTTCTTATTTTCCGCAAGCTTTTCGCAATTATTAATATATTAGGAACGGAATATTGAAACTCTTTTGTGAAACAAGTAAATGGCAAGCGTTTGGCAAAATTTTCGTTTAATTTGCAGTTAGAAGAACAGCTGTTCTTGTGTATTCTCACTTTGAATGGAATCAGTGTGTGATATACGAGTGATGTGAGTTGCGTTTCGTTAATAGAAAATGAAAAGTGAAACTGACATGTTGTGTTTTTGATTGCAATCGGGTAAGTTTGTGATACATTTTTATATTGGTTGAATATTTGTTGGCGTACTGTACCATAGTACAGAACAAGTTTCAGCAAATAGGCATTGAAAGAAAGGAACAGGGCCCCTAATCCACGCTAAAGCTGGAATTTCCTGGGAAAGCAGTGCCGTTATATAGCGGACGTAGTAGTCGTATATTTTGCTATCATGGCACAAGTCCTTGACCCAAGCCCATCGGCTGGGATGACGATTTTAGATTCACACTTTTTCAGTATGGTACGATTTTGTTAACATTTTGTATGCAAAGTAAGAAACAACTTTTTCTTTTGTGGAGCTTTATTGGGAACTCATCGAAAATCACGATTCTTCTGCGAGACTCCAAATATAGCACTTAATTCGAGCTGGACTATTGAAGCTAAGTTTTTTTTTATCCAAGGTTTCTGTTTTTGCACACTTCCAACAAAAACGTGTTTAAAAATGTCGGATGAATTGAGTCCCTTCGATGAAACCCAAAAAAATTCACTTTTAAACGATTTTTATTGATTCGTCCAGGTAAACTTATAAGTACAAGTTACAAAGATTGTTTTGAAAAGTATTCCTCATTAGGTGGAGAGTTTCCATCAACATACACTGAATTTCCAAAAATTGATAACACGGAATCCCAAGAACAATCTACGAATGTTGATATGTCCGACGACCTTTCGCAGAGCGTGCTGCCTCGAAAGACAAAATTTCATGTTTTGGAAAACGTGCCATATAAGGGTAATTTCTAATGTTAATGTTCGTATTGTGCTTTATTAAATATACGTCGCACCAGCAAATTCCGGTAGAATAATAAATAACTGGCGCAACAGTCCAATTTGAACCACGGCCTCGAGATGAGTTAGCATCATCTCATTTTCTAGATCGTGACGGTTTTTGTGCAGAGGTATGTGATCAGCAATACGCTCAACCGAGTTATTTACCCCATAATGGGTACTCATTTAACAGCTGAGTGGGCTCATAGTCCGACACGTAAATCCCCAGAATCGAACCGGGGCCCAGTGCGTTGAAGGCGAACGTGCTAACCGTTGCGCCATCCGGACTACAATTCCGGTAGAAACCTTAAGCTTTTGTATGGAAAATTTAGCAAGTTGCAAGTAAGAAGGCGCATTACCCAAGATGCACTCCATGGCTGTGTTGCAACTGCTTCTGCCGCAAATGAGAATTGTCCATTAATGTTACTGTTACTAAATTTGAAGGTTCTTCAAGTTGCTGTAATTGCGAGAAAATATTGGATGTTTTGAAAGAACAACAGCAAAGTACAAGAAATATGTTCGTTCGTTTGACCGAGGAAATCATTTCACTGAGGAAGGAAGTAAGGTCCGTTATGTCAGTGAAAGACACCCCCCAGATCAATCACCCCTTCTGAAACTTTTCCATGAAATGGATGAATTTATCAATTTCGAAAATGAGCTGGAAAATGATCCTGTTAAGCTGGCTAATCTTGTATGATAACCCCAAGAATAACAGATATTCATTGCCATAATAATATTTTACATTTTAGAAACTGTTTTTTCAAAATACTATCCGCTCCACGGATGCTGCTAAGTTTGTCCGAACGGGATATAAATCAATATTTGAGGATTCGCTGGCTCAACATTTTTCTTGGAGAGGTACCGGGGAAAAGTCAGCTGTTAGAGTTCTAAATTGTACTGCAGCTTTGAAAAGTAAGTTTAATAGATTTTGTGGCATCATTACAGTTTTCGCGGCCCCAATTGGTTTCTGCGGTTTTTACTAAAAGTGGCTCAAAATTCACGAATTTTCACGGGAAAATCTCCCAAATTTTTTACATATAATTTAAATTCATGTATGTCTATCATTTATTTTCATTCAGATGCTTTTCATTCTGCATTCAAAAATCAAACTGACAATGTTTTGACAAAGCTGCGCACATTTTCAGTTTGCGAAGGATCGCGTTAAAAAACGCAATGTTCGACTAGGTATAAAAAAGAACAAAAACTAAGTTCGATGTTTCGTTATCAAGTGAGGCTCTATTGATTATTGTAATACTCCTTTCTGTCTGTAGTCTTAATGAGATTGGCTCTGGTTCTTTGATGTCCATTATTATTATATTCTGGGAGATAGCCGAAGCAGACCACTAACGTTTGGGTCCCTTTTCGCCCCCTCCCGGTCGTCAGTGGCTTCCAGATGTCGACTGATAGTTGTCTTTCTTCATCACTGAGTCCCGTGTTATTGCTAGCATTTGTTTAAGGCTGACTTCACTCATGGCTTCCACACTTATCGTGTGCTTGCCTGTGATCCTCAACCTCGTGCTAGCCAGAGCTGGACATTCGCACACAATGTGTGCTGCCGTCTCGGCCTCCTCCAAGCATAGCCTGCAAACGTCATCTTCCCCGATTTTCATCTTGGCCAGATGTTGTGAGTACCTTTCTCGCTTCCCTGCCTAAAGGACTGGTCATTGCATTCCGAGCTTGTTTGCAAGTGACTAGCTCCTGCCATCTTTGTTGATGCATGGAGTCCATCCACTCCCCAACCTTCGCTCCAATCATGCCGTTCCCCAGAGCAACTCTGGGTTCTGGGCCAATGAAAGTTGCCGCAGATCCCTATTTTGCTAGGGCATCCGCCGCCTCATTTCCTGTTGTACCTATGTGTCCTTTTACCCACATCAGCGTAACCTCATTTTCTGAGGCACACGTGTTGAACTTCCGGACACACTCTAGTACCAGTTTAGAGTTTATGTTCGTCTGCTGCATGCGTCTGATCACCGATTGGTTGTCCAGTGCAATAAGGATTTTCTTCCCCCGCACCTGACCTTCAAGCAGGTGGTCCAACGCATGCAACAAGCCAAGCATCTCTGCCTGGTATACGGACACTTACTCTCCTAGACTAAGCGCACATGCTAGGTTTAGCTCTTCAGAGTAAACCCCCGCCCCCGCTTTACCGTCCATTAAAGAGCCATCAGTAAAAATGCTAATGTCATTGTACATACACTCATTGTGTATGTTTCCATCTGCAATGTGAGTCTTATGTAGTCTTTCAACTACCCTACGTCTACTCATGCCTTCTACCGGCATTAGATTCTCCCTGACCTCATCATGAATAATGTCTAGGATGCTCTTATGACCGCTGCTAGTTCCAAAGCGATGCCGCATGGCATCCCTTTCCATGCGTATTGCCGAAAGCGCCGCCGTTTTCTTTATAAATAAGTTCAACGGCGGCAGTCCCAGCAATGCCTCCATTGCTCGCGTTGGTGTGGTGCGCATTGCACCACATATGCTTACGCAAGCTATCCTTTGTACCCCATCTAGCTTCTGCTTTGTGGTATTCTGCATGGCTTTTGGCCACCATACCACTGATGCGTAGGCTAGAATGGGTCTCACCATCATTGTGTAAATCCAGTGTGTCGCTTTAGGTGAAATTCCCCACCTACGAGCACATACTCTCTTACATTGATGCAAAATCCGTTTCGCTTTTTGGATCTTTTCATCAACGTGAACATTCCAAGTTAGTTTCGCATCTAAGGTAACTCCTAGATGCTTCACTTCCTTGGACACCTTAATTTCCGCACCAAAAAGCCGTAAGGGAGTTATCTCTATGTCTTTCCTCTTACGAGTAAAATTCAAAGTGTTTGATTTACTAGCGTTTATGGTTAGCTCTCATTACACCATTCTTCGATTACTTTGAGAGCTTGTCCCATGCAACCTAGAATTGTGTCCATGAACTTTCCACTGACCGT
Source organism: Chloromyia formosa (assembly GCA_964017055.1). Lineage (NCBI taxonomy): Eukaryota > Metazoa > Arthropoda > Insecta > Diptera > Stratiomyidae > Chloromyia > Chloromyia formosa. The sequence goes on from OZ024818.1 coordinate 61,230,404, forward strand.
AAGCGCCAAGTCATCGGCGTATCCTACAGTGTGTACGCCCATCGAGTCCAGCTTCCAGAGAAGACTGTCCACGGTGATGTTCCACAGTAGAGGCGAAAGAACACCTCCTTGTGGGCATCCTCGGACTACCTTACCCCGTATTCTGTCACATCCACTGCTAAGATTTACCGCCCTCTGCTTAAACATAGAGTCGATCCACTTAATTATAATATAATCAACCCCCCGCTCAGTCAGGGCGTTCCTTAGTTTGGTAAAGGAGATTTTATCAAAAGCACCCTCCATATCCATAAAAGTAGACATAGCGATACCGCCATTGTTAATCTCTCTCTCTGCAACTCTAACAATTTCGTGTAGAGCGGTTTCCGTAGATCTGCCTGCTCTATAAGCATGTTGGCACCTACTCAGAGGACTATACATTAGCGTGGTGTTCTCCAGGTAGTCCACCAACACTTTTTCCATTGTTTTCAACAAGAATGATGTAAGGCTAACCGGTTTATGATGTCCATACTAAAATTGATCATTTCCAGTTCGCAAAGCAGAATTTCGTCTTCAAATATCTGAATAATATAAACCGCCAAATAAAAGACATCTAAATTTCGCTGTCAGGTGAGTTTCTAATATATATAATTTATGTATACCCATAACATTAATCCAATTGCGTTGTTTTGATAATGTATTCTATACAGGGTTATTTGTAGTGACGAATTCTTTATAATACGTTATAGAATGCAATAAATTATACCAGCAGATGTTATTGCATTTCAATAACTCTACTTTGTATATAGTGTTTTAGCTTGATTTTTTTTTTTTTTTTTTGAGTTTTAAGTAATGTAAGATTGGCGTAGAACTCAGCGTTAAAACGTTAATAAAAACCTGGTTTATTGCAATTAGAGGGCTGTAGCTGCTAGAAATTAGGATAAAATGATGTAATTCGATCACAAAAAAACATTGAATTGCAAGGAATACGTCGAATTATCATACAAATAGCCCTGTATAAATTGTGCATTTTAAGAACAATGCTTTTTTTTCTAAAGTGTTTTTTTTTTCTAAACTGATTTCAGAAAATTAATATAAGCCATCGCATAATTCGCCAGGAGTCTCACAGTATCGTCAAATATTTGATGCAAATGGAGAATTCAGCTAATAGTAATAGTAATAACAATAGTAATAGTTTAAGTTTGGAGGCTATAATACCAATCGATCGTTCAAATTCTATTCAAGAAAATGTAACTTCTAAGGCTTTTCTAATGAATAACCATGATTGCCCAGAAGATGATTACTTTTTCGACGCACATTCAGAATTTAATTACAATAATGATAATATAACTGAACTTTTAGCAGAGTGGGCAACTAAGCATCTAATTAGTAATAGTGCAATGAATGAATTGCTAGCAATTTTAGCAACAAAAATTGAAAATATTCCAAAAGACGTTAGAAGTTTTAAAAAGACTCCCACAAATGTTCAATATTTGGCAATGAGTAATGGCAATTATATTCATTACGGTGTCAAAGATTGCCTGACAGATTTTTTGATAAAGAACAGTTACGCTAAAAAAGAGATCAAATTAGATTTTAATATAGACGGCTTACCCGTATAGCGAAAGGCTCAAAAAGTCAAGTCTGGCCTATTCTTACTAGCATTGTAGGGACAAAAGAGGTCCTACTTGTAGCTTTGTTCGCCGGAAATTCAAAGCCGAGTAATTTTAATGAGTTTCTAAAACCATTCGTCGCAGAAATGAAAATGCTTTTGACTGAAGGATTGACGTATAAAAATAATACTTATATAATAAAAATTAGATCGTTTATTTGTGATGCTCCAGCTAGGGAATTTATTTTAAACATAAAAAGTCACACGGGATACTTTTTATGCACCAAATGCGTACAAAAAGGTAAAGCACTAGAAAGACGAATGGTTTTTCCCTACGAATGAGTCTTGTTTACTACGCACAGATAATGATTTTAAAGATAGAAAATATCCGGAGCACCATAAAGAAATTACTCGCCTTGACTTAGAGCAACTCCAAATCGGTTGCGTAAGCCAGTTTAGGATTAAAGTGAAAAATGAGGAATTCTCCCTAGGAAAAAAACAGATTGAATTGCTTTCCACAAAACTTTGCCAACTACGAAGTCGAGTTCCGTCAGAATTCGCTCGTCGTCCAAGAGAATTGTCAGAAATAGATCGGTGGAAGGCAACCGAGCTCAGGCAATTTTTAATTGATATTGGCCCGTTTGTTCTACAAGACATCCTAGATTTGGCACGATATCAACACTTTCTATAATTATATTAAGTATCGCTATACGAATTTTATTGCATGAAATAGACTGCACCGTAAATAACGATTGTGCTATGAAACTTTTGAAAAGTTTTGTGCGATTGTTTCCTCAATTATACTCCGAAAAATATTTGACATACAATATTCATTGCTTAAATCATTTGGCTGCCGAAGCTCACACATATGGATCGCTGGAAAATATAAGCGCTTTCAAATACGAAAACCATTTACAAAAAATTAAAAAACAGGTCAAAAAAATCAATCAATCAAATCATGTAGCTGCCCAAATTTATAATCGCACAGTTGAATTAAGTTTACATTGTGCCACTTCTTCAAAAACTTCATTCCCAATATTTGGAAAATATTTGAATTGTTCCTATGTTAGTGTAACAAAGGAAAGTTCCAAATTATCAATAAAATATCCAAATAATTACTATGCTCTTGACGACAGAATATTCAAAGTAGAAAAAAAAAAAATAAAAAAAAATAAAAGAAATTGGCGAGGCAATTGTACTTGGGTCTCTTGTTAAAAACCTACAAGTTTTCTTCGAATATCCAATTAGCTCAAAATACATAAATATATTTTGGGTTAATGAGATCTCTACTCATGACGAAATCGAACAACATAACTTAAATTCAATTGTATCCAAAATTATTGTGTTTGAAGACTTTAATCAAAATAAATATTTTTTCATCCCATTTATTCATCAATAAATGTAAATATAATATATTTGTTTTCGAAAAATTATCGATGAATTGGGTTCAAAAACTGAAAACTATATTGAATGAAATTTTATATTTTTTTTACTATTATTTTATGACTGAATTGTGTTTTTAAATGCGAGAAACATTTAAAAAAATGTCAATACAAAAAGTTATTCATATAGATGGACAAATTCATAATCGAACAGTTCAATTGTGTTAGAATTTAGAGTATATGAAATCCAGAAAGTAAAAAGTAAAAACGAAATAGGAAATAGTATTAACGTAAAAATAATATCTGTACGATTTTTTTTCCTTTATTATCATATCATTAAGACTGAACTGTAATTTTATTTAGTACTAGCTGCGAGAGCTCGCTTCGCTCACAACTTGGCACTAACCTTGAATATTTTTTTCATAATTAATTTGTTCTCCGCTTGCTCAACACCACGACGATAAGGCTAAACTTCAGCTAAATTAAAAGTAACTTCACTTTCAGTCGGGTACCTTTACATAGTTTCGGCGGCTCAAATTTCTAAGCAGAATTACAGGGACCCCGCCTAGGTGGGCTTAGGGAATTTAAAAACCGGATAATGGGTAGCATCTTCTTGATCCATTACTCGGTTGATTGATCTGTATTCAACACATTCCCCAGGAACGCATTTTAATATTTCTGCGTTTATCGCAGATGCCTGGTCGTTTTTTAAATACACAACATCAATTATTTGGGAGAATAACCTTCCCTTCTTCGTCCGGATACGTACCGTCACCAATTTTCAGTAATAAATCTGAAAACTCTTAGGCATTTTGATTACTCCCAATTCGCGCCCGCATATTGGTTGACAAATGCATGGGTATGACAATGCGCTATAGATGTGAGCTTTTTAGACATGCCTTAATTTCATACGCCCTCATCCCTCCGGGTTCTACTGGTAACGTAACGTAAATTCGCCACAGAGAAGTAATATAATACTGCCCATAGGCCGGTCGTTTTGTTCGATGTCATGTAAGGTTCTATCTATTGATTCAACCACTTTCCGATACGCCTTAGTGCACTCCTCCCATATTAAGAAACAATCGCGCAAAACCCTGGCTTTGTTACTGTTTATTGGCTGTGGTTTTTCTGCAATACCAGTGCAAATATTCATGCAAAATTGCACAGGATAAGTTCTAGTGTAAGTTGAGTGATGAAATTTTGATTGAAAAAGCAATTATAATATTGCCACATTTGCAAAAAAAAAACACAGTCAATAATAGAATAATTTCATAGCAACGAACTTTTGCTTGTAGCAACTACAGTGAATTCATAGCAACAATCTTTCGCTCGTGGCAATTACTACTACTTTGCCTTAACCCCTAGCGGGGCATAGCGCGTCAACTACTCCTGCGCGCCATCGTACTCTGTTCTGGGCAATGGGACGCAACTCCCCAAAAGACTTACCCAGTGCCTGACACTCCTTTGCCACAGATCGACGCCATGTGATTCGAGGACCCCTCTTGGTCGGCCTTGGTTGGAAATGGGGTTCCATTTCATGGCATGCAAAGCAATGCAGTTATCACTCTTCCGCAATGTGTGACCTATCCACTGCCATTTTCGCCTGCGTATCAATTCGTCGATTGGCATCTGACCCGTACGCCGACTTAGCTCTTCATTTGATATTGTTTCGGGCCAGAAAATTCTTAATCGACGAAGACATGAGTTGACGAAAACTTGCAGTTTTCTGGTAACTCCTACGGAAACTTTCCATGTACTGCTCCCATACAAAAGCACTGATAGTACCAGGGAGCGAAACAGGCCCAGCTTGGTCTTGATGCTGAGATAACTGCTCTGCCAGATTTTGGACAGCATGCTGTATGCGCGTTTAGCCTGGTTGATACGACGAGCGAAGTCCTGCTCCGTACCACCATTTTCGGCAACAATGCTACCCAGGTAGACGAAGGGGTCCACCTTCTCCACAGGCTGCCCATTAATATTGATGGCAATAGGTGTCGGATTTCTTTTTCGCAACGGCGGGCTAAGAACCTTGGTCTTGTTGGTATTAATCTTTAGCCGAACCTTGCTTGCCTGCCTCTCGAGATCTAACGCCATTGCCGACAGATCCATGATTTTGTGGGAGAGTAGGCATATGTCGTCAGCGTAGTCAAGATGTTGTAGATGATGTCAAAGTCCATTGAATTCCTCTGTCGAGTCCGGGTAGGGCTGCATGCAACACATCGCCGATCACTATGAGGAATAGGATCGGTGAGAGGATGCACCCCTGCCGAACTCTACTGCGAATCTCAAAGTCCCCGGACACCTTACCTTTATGCAAAACGCGACATTTCGCGCCGTCATAGGTTGCCTTAATAATAGCCACAAGCTTCTCAGGGATGCCTCTCCTGCGCAAGGCCGCCCATATAGAATCCCGGTTCACACTATCGAAAGCTTTTTCGAAATCGATAAAAAGCAAGTGAAGCGAAGAATCGTATTCAGCGCATTGCTCGATGATGATTCGCAAGGTGTTAATGTGATTGACACAGGAGAATCCGGATCGAAAACCAGCCTGCTCTTCATAAATTGTGCTTTCTAAGTGGGCCTTTAGTCTTTCCAGGACGATTTTAGCTATTATCTTGGCAACGGCAGGAAGCACACTCAGTGGGAAAGGTCTCTGTATTCCACGCTTTATCAACAAGTGGGTGCAGCAAATCGGCAGTTACGCTTGGCGCTGCTTGATAAAGTTCGGCAGGGATACCGTCAAGTCCGGTGGCCTTTCCTCGTTTTAGTGCAATAATTGCAGTGACTATTTCCTCTTTAGTCGGGGCAGTGGGCCGCATACGCACATTTTGATGGTTAGCTAAATTATCTATATGAGGGGGAACTTCACCAGAGGTTACGCGGTTCAAGACCGCGGCAAAGTGTTCTTTCCACCGCCTCATTTGATCTTCTTCCAAGATAAGAAGCTTTCCATCACTATCTTTCACCGGATGTTGGCAGGAGTTACGACCACCTGTAAACTCCTTGATGACACCGTATACGGCGTTTAAGTTGTTACTTCTTGCGGCTTCTTCTGCTGAGGCTAAAAGAGAATTGGCATAAACTCTTTTATCGCGTCGCACACTACGCTGAACTTCTCGAGCTTTCTGACGGTAAAGGAGTTCGATGCTGCTTCGATTGTCGTCTGATGCTGCAGCCAAACGAACTTTCAGCTCCTTTCTTTCAACAATTCGCTGCCATGAAGCGTCGGACATCCAGGGCTTATTCCGGCAATCCGGGTTTGGGCCAAGGATGGTATTTGCGCTATCAATGTACGCATTTTTTATGGCATCCCAGTTTTCGTTTATGTCACTATCTGGGTGACTAGTTATCTCAGCCGCTTTTTGCGCAAGATGGTCATTATATTGTTGTAAGACAGCTGAATTTTTTAGTCGAGCGGTGTTGAATTTGCGGGGCCTGGATCTTTCGTCTCTGGGGCGGCGCACGGCTGCAATACGCAATCGAACATTAGCGATCATAAGATAATGGTCTCTTCCCATCCCAATATCGGCACCCTTCTTGTTTCGCACGTCCAGGAGGCAACTCTTGAATCTTTTACTAATGGCAAAATGGTCGATCTGATTTTGTGTTCTGCGCCGATCAACAGAGGACCAACTGATTTTGTGGTGGTCCTTATGCTCAAACATAGTACCACCGATGAAGAGACTGTGAAAGTTGCAGAACTCTACAAATCTTTCACCGTTGTCATTACGATCACCAAGACCGTGTCTCCCCATCATATGTCTGAGCCCATAGTTATCAGCGCCATTCAAATCACCCATAACCATTATAATGTCACCCTTAGGTGTTCTGCTCTGAACGGCGTTTAGTTCTTCGTAGAAGGAGTCTTTTGCCAAGGCATTGTCGGGTTCAGTAGGGGCATAACATTGTACTATTGAGATGTTCCTCATTTTGGTCTGGAACCTGGCGGTCAAGACTCTGTCAGAGACCGGCAATTAGAACAATTTCATTTTTTTTTTTTTTTAGTGACCTTCTTTGGTTCATGCACAACAACTTTGCTAAAGATCATCACATGATCAAATGCATAGTTTACAATTCTATAAAGGACATACAAACAAACATTCATTTTTATATATAGAGATTTAGTCAGTGTTGGGTCGTTGAGTGTTCCGCGTCGTAGTAAGTTGGGAGTGTACGGAGTGCGGTGGTGAGTTTTAAATATCAATTTGAACTCTGCTAAAAAGAAAAGGTAAATTTCTATTTTTATACCCGCGATGAATTAATCGTAAGGGTATTATAGTCTGTAACATCTAAAGAGAGTTCACGTAGGAGAAAACGGATTTTACCATTGCCTTTTGGAAATAGATAAGAAATTGCACGATAATGCTGAGATGAGAAGTGAACTGGTAAACGTTTTATCGTATTTTTTTGTGAGTTAAAGTCAATGTAAGTAATTTCAGAGGAGTTATTTCTACCGTACGGGAGGCGCCTCCTTCATCCCATCCTTTGTCATTGGTCCGTGTAATGAGTCTCGGGAAATCTTACCCGTCGCGGTACACACAGTTGCAAGTGTACCTGGCGAGAATACTCGCGACACACTTGCAACTGAGTGTACCAGCGCGAACCGATCAATTATCGGCGGCCGAATGCACCCCGCGCAGCGCTCACTTAGCGCTGCTGGTGGATGAACGCAACCATATACCTTCGCGAAGCCATGTTGGATTTCGAACTTCGCGGTTGACATTTCGATTCTCTAAATTCCAATTGGATTCGCGGGAATCGAATAGTCAACTGAAAGTCCGATATCCAACGTGGCGGAGGAAGCGCTTTCAAACACGCCATATACGGGAGAATTACATTTGAAGGTAAGTGGGGCATTTTTCCTGTTTATCTCCATGTATCCTGATAGCGGATAATTGCAGGAACCCGAAGCAAAGCAATCCGGCCGTCCGGAACGCGTCCGCTAAACGAGAGCGGACTTAAAAAAAGAAACCAACATAACCCCCAAAGCGGACGGCGTGTCGGACGGCCGTTCCAAAACGGACCACAGCGAGAAAGCGAGCCGCCACCATCTGCGAGCGCCTCCAGAATTGGCCACTGCAGTTCGCCATTGCGGTCAGAGTCGCCACCACAAACTGGGCGTCCCACTACACATTGGCAGTCGTCGTCATCAACTGGCCGCCCCAGTTCGCATTGCCGGCCGGAGTAGCCACCACCAATTGGGCGTCCCACTACAAACTGGCAGTCGCGTCATCAACTGGCCGCTGCAGTTCGCATTGCCGGCCGGAGTAGCCACCACCAATTGGGCGTCCCACTACAAACTGGCAGTCGCGTCATCAACTGGCCGTCGCAGCGAGTAAGCGAGCGCCACATCGTGGTTATCGCAACCAGGTATTTTATCATTAAGTAGGCCTCACAATTTATGCCCACGTCGACCGGTGAAACATTCCTTCCGCGGGATGATCTAATGCAACAGTCGGAATAGGAGGCGAATGAATCAAAATATGTAACACTAATGTCGTAGAGCATATATATTGCTATGGGGATATGCACGAGTGCATGCGTGCATAATAATAATCGACAGAGGCGATTGACAACACGGTTGTTCATTTTACCGCAGGTGGGAAAGGCAACATTGGATTGTGCGGCGACATTGTTGGCAAGAATTTTGCTATGTTCACCGTGTAGTTTCTTAAGGTTTTAAAGTTTTAAAGGCATGTTCAACGTCCTTACTGTGAATATGTGGCAGCAAAAGAAGGACAAGTCAGTTGGCTCAAAATGTCCTATTTTATCGATAACATTGGAAATCTATTCGTTGCAACATTAGTGGTCGTGTTAATGTAAGCAAATAATCGGGTGGTGCAGTTTCAATGAATGATAAGCGTTACATTATTACAATATATTCAAGTATCTTTATAACGGATTGATAGATGCTGATGATAAGGCCTAGTTTATACGAATAATAGAGCAATCTGTACAAATTCACTTAGACAGTGACCATAATATTATGGATAAAGATATCTTTACTATAGTGTATCTATTTTCTTCCCTTGCCGCGTATTTGGTTTATAAAGATACGTTACGTTTAAGTTTAATTAGCTCATTTACTAAGTTTCGGAGTTACGATCATATAAATACACATGCAATTGTGTTATAGTAGTGAGGACGATAGAGAATGAAAGTCTTCTTGTGTTGTTGAGACTATAGTCTTGGGATTATATTGCATTGTTACAGATTTTCTGTTATGAAGCGTATAATGATAGATTAAAAATAATTAAGCCAAAACATTTATGCTGCCGCTAAATCTTGCAACACGGGGGCATTGAATAAGAAAGACGTTCTGTTTTAAGTTTTTTTTTTGGTATAAGTAAATAAATCATAATCATAAATCAAACATAGCGTTAAACAAAAAAAAAATATATACTCGTAGAATTGAATCAGGAGGAGTATATAAGCAGTGGATATTTGATCAGAAATTACACGCTTGGAACGAATACGATACGTTTATAACAAAATATGTATTACACACATATGATCGAGAGTAAATTAAATGAATTCTAACTAAATTTAGATTTTTTTTGCTTCCTAACTCTTAAGGCCCTCCACTCCTCCACTCTCGCCTCGGTTTTCATCATTGCTTTCGCTATGGGGGTTGAGCGATATTGCGCGGCTCAACCCAAGGTTCGGGGAGGGAGCGCGGAGCCCCATCGCCATCAGGGGCTCCCGTGCTAGAGGCAGGGACTTAGGGATTTTTCGCGGCCAATTTTTTTTTATATCCTGTGAGGGAATCCGTATTGGTTAGGCAATCGGGTAGGCGCGTGATTTTTTTTTTGTAGCGATGCGAGGCAGACTCACTCACACAACCCCGCCCACACTAGTCACAACGTCGAGCACGCGTCAAACTGAGTGAAGTCTGAGAAGATATTGGCACTTAGGTGTCACGGCGGGTCTGAACGACCAGCCCCGATCTTCGTCCTCGGTTGAGGGGCACCTCAACAAAAACACTTCGTTACATCCGGACAAAGGATGGGACTTCAAAAAATATTTTGCAAGACACGGTAGCGGACCACTTTTCCTGGAATGGTACGACAAACAAAAAGAGTGTGAAAGTTCTTCTAACCACATCCATATTAAAAAGGTAATTTTAATATATACCATTTCTGTATATTACATATAATAATGCTTTAATTTTACTTTTTATATAGGTGCATGTTGCAATCGATTTCCAACAACAAGCGAAAAATGTATAGAAAGAACAATAAAAAGCCATTTCACATATGCACACGATAGGTTGCAGAAGAGGAACCGATCTCTAAAAGAAAACATTAACGCCACTGTTAATATTTAAAATATATCACTATCACTAAATATATCACTATCATATATAATATCATAATATCACTATTAACCCGGGAAAGGTAACGTGAGTCATCTTGACTCACTATAAAATTTGCAACCATCCCTCTCTCTGAATAAGTACCGCGATATGCATGAGCGCTCAGAACATCTTAGCCAGTTTAGTTGTGCATGTGAGTCCGGTGGAAGTGGAACGAAAAGTCGACTCTCTCCTTAGGTAAGAACCTGTTTATCTAAACCAAGTGAGTCAATATGACTTACGGTTACCCTTTAACTACAAATTTTGCAGGTCATTCTGACTTATGGTTACCAGCCATGACATGATATTTTATGAGTCATTTTGACTTATGGGTACCAACAATAGCACTTATAAGTACGCAATATTTTTTCTACAGATAAGATGGCAGGAAACAAAATTATAACGGAGAAGGAGATACTCGAAATTTTAGAGAGCATGGATTCTTATGATGAAGAGGCAGACAATTTAGAGTTGCAATCTGATACTGATTCTGGCTCAGAATATGAGCCCCTGCCAGAAGACTATATCATTGACGACGATGAATTGATGAATACGATCCAAAATTTAGAAGAAGACTCAATGGTGAAAAAAAGAAAGCATCCAGAAATCAAGAAAAAACAAGGCTCCGGCAAAAAAAGAAAAGGTGAGTCATCAGATAGTCAAATTGAAGATGGCAGTGACGACACATCACCCATCCTAAGTTGGAACGAAAGTAGTAAAGTTGGGAAAAACGGCTACGAATGGAAAACCCAACCCGAAAAAATCCCCAACACTCAAACGATGGCCAAAAATATCATCCACACAATGGCAGGTACTTTATGCAATGCACGCTCTGCAAAAACACCTTTAGAGTGCTTTCTCTCAAGACATCATTGATATAGTTCTACGAAATACGAATAAAGAAATTGAGACATTGAGATCGACGTATAAGGTGCAATGTAAAAGTACAACTGGTGACCTGACGAAAGATGAACTGATGGGACTCTTTGGTTCTCTATACTATGCAGCTGCGATGAAGAACAACCACCTGAATTCACAAATTCTGCATAACCCAGTGTACTGCGGTGATAAGCATCGTGCCATTATGTCAGAGGCTAGATTCAAGTTTTTGCTGCGAGCCCTACGCTTTGATGATCCGTCTACAAGAGATTAAAGAAATACTAAATTAGCTCCTATATCACAGCTTTGGGAAATATTTGTTAATAACTGCAAAACAAACTACCGACCAGGACCATACCTCACAATAGATGAGCAGCTTGTTGGGTTCCGTGGAAGATGCCCGTTTCGTATGTACATCCCGAACAAACCCAATAGATATAGTATAAAAGTAATAATGATTTGCGATAATGCAACGAAATATATGTGCAATGCTATTGTTTATCTAGGAAAAGGATCCAACCCAAGTGACGAAGCTGCTGGCACTTACTACACGCTCAAGCTTATTGAACCTTTTTCTGGGTCTAACAGAAACCTCACCATGGACAATTGGTTTACAAGTATTCCTTTGGCCGAAACATTACTCATAGACCACAAAATAACTATGATTGGAACTGTTCGAAAAAATAAAAAAGAATTACCTTCTGAGTTCGTCGACATAAAATTTAATGGCAGAAAGCCTGGCTCATCAGCCTTTTTGTTCTCTAATACTATTACAGCAGTTTCATATAAGCCAACAGCGCAGAAGCTCGTAACACTCATATCTACGGTTCATGACGATGCTTCAGTATGTCCAGGAAGTCGAAAACCGGAGATTATTCTCAATTATAATACTACCAAAGGAGGTGTAGACGTTCTAGATAGACTCTGCCAAGACACTAATACGGGAAGGAAAACTAAGAGGTGGCCTGATGCCGGCATTGAAATTCCGGCATGAGTTATAAATCCTGCGCCTGCGCCGTCATCCCAAAGGAAATCAGTCGCTGTTAGTGATTGATCCTGCGCCTGCGTCGCCATCTCAACGGAAATCGACGGCTGTTAATTCTTGATCTTGGGCATGCGCCGTCATCCCAACGGAAATCAGCGGCTGTTAATTAACACGATTGCAGCGCTTCCTGTCAATGATGCGGTGGTAATAGCAATATTTATTGGATGGGGCTTTGGCTAAAGCTTACAACGACCGGCGCGGCGAGCGGTACAAAGAATCGAACTGCTGCTGACAGTTTGGCCGCGTACAAACGAGGACTCATTTCCACGACTCATTCCCACTGCCTTCTGAGTAGTGATGGGTAACACAGTAACGAGTCGCTCTTTTTGATCGCCTCAACAGAATGAGCGAAAGATTCGGCACAACGACATAGCCTCCGAGCCGTTCAATTTAAGATTGACACACTGTAAAATGAATACTCAAATTAATTTAAATATTACGTAACGCATGGAAACTCAACGCTCATTCAAAATTTCTGATAACATATATGTATGTATGTATTACATTCATATTCATTCACACCCCATCCTAATATCTATCTGAAACTAAAACCATCATTATCTATCTACCAAACCAATCCCACCCATCTACATAATCCCATCCATTCATAATCGTCTCTATGCAGTATGCAATGCACGCATTGTGTATACACTTATAAATATACAAACAACAACCCATGCTGACTGCAAGCAAATCAAAAATCATATGCTTACGTCGCACCGCACATCCAATTTTCCCCAAATACATACAGAAAACAAACCCAACATTCTAAAACAAAGTAGTCGTCTTGTATCATATCATCATCATCACCTCAAGTTCAACTTGAGATGAAAACGATACCAAACCAACAAACAACCAGACAATTTCCTCTGTATACTGTGGACGCAATGAGAAGTTTCTTAAATGTGAGTTTGAGTTTTTAGCACAATTTGTGCTGTTTTAAAACAGCACACTCAGCACACAGCACACGCTAACACTTCTGTATTTCATTCGCTCTGTACTTTGAGCCATACTGGGCTGTGTCTTGAGTAAAAAACACATTGATTATTTGGGTAATTCAGCACAGAATAGACCCAGATATTTCACTCATAAGCACATATTCCAATCATCACATTCATTTGATTTGAGTCTTTTTCAGCCAGAGAAGAGAGAGAAATAAGGAAATGAAATTGCTAGAGAGAAACGAAGCAATTTTTTGGCAGCATTATTTTGGCCTGGTTCTTCTTACTATATGGATCGGGCGGGTGTTCCGGGGAAATGAGATGGAATTGGGGAATGTGAGTTTGGCAGACGGAATGAGGTGGAATTGCTTCAGGGAATTTAGTGTACATAGATTGTGATTATCCTTCCTTATCTCTCCCTTCTCTGTGCATATCCACAGGCTTTATGAAAATGAAAACATTATGAAAAATTTTGAGAAAGCAACAGTCTAGTTCAGAATGTTAGCCCAGCCGCTGGAGATGTTCATGTTGTTGTTGTTCATGATTGAGGAAGTAAAGGTTAGTGGCCGCATATGCACATATGAATTTTGATCTGTTTTTTTTCGACTATAAGGCTTGTAAGGAGTCTTTTCAAAAAAGGTAATGAATACTTTCCACTTCTGGCATTTTTTTCAATTTGCTGTAACTAAGACGCAGCGAGGGGCGAAATGCTTGTATTTAACTACAAAACATTTAATATCGTTATATAATAAACGATTGATTTGGAACTTGGTATAACTTAACTATTGTCTACAATATCGTTTATTACATAAGTATGGAAATTTTCTACAAGCAAGTTAATAATAATATATAGCATTAATTTCTATAACTTCGGTTATTTGTCACCTACGCTTCCTTGTTCGAACCTGGGAATTTCACAACAAGCTAGTTGTATAAATATTTCCTCTCAAATCAGTCATACATAGTCATACCCCATTACTGTCAGGATTGCAGAATATTGCAAATATTTGCAGGAGCCATATGTCAAATGAAGCAGCGATCCATTGTTGTGGTGAAAAGAGCGGAAATTGCTTTATCCACGCCTTTTTAAAATTATGAAGAAACGATTATGTGTCATGGCTACATCGGTGCCGTGTGAAAGGATTTTCTCGAAATCAGGACAGATTATTTCGGAGAGAAGGAACAGAATAACATCAAATAAAGTTTGACAGATTATATTTTTGAATTCCAATCTTTAGCTATAAGTTTTATTTAACGTTATTTCCATATACACTTTAATTATAAAAAACTAGAAATAAGTTGATGTAATATACATGCATTTCACATAATTACGGGTTTTATTGAATATGTTCCCCAAGTCTATGGATTTGTTCGACTCTTTTTGAACGACTCTTTTTGAACGACTCAGTTGAAAGAGTTAGAGTGTATGTGCTGGCACAGTAGAAAGAGTCAATATGCCCATCACTACTTCTGAGTACTCTTCTAGTCGGACGGTCGTTGGGTCTAGACGTGTTGCGAGTGCTTCGTGCTAGCAGGTAAAATGCTAACAAACAGCACTTGTTGTTTGTTCAAAAATTTTACGGTACTTTGTTTTGATGATAGAGTGTAGTACGGTAACTTGTTTACGAGTTTGAAGTGTACGGGACTTTGTTTTCGAATACAACACGTGTTGTTTTTGGAAAGTGTGCAGGGTGTCCGGAATTGGATTGTGGAGTGGATTGTGTAGGGTGACCGAAACATTCCGTGGTTAACACGAGGCGCGGGTTGAGTGAATGGTGCGGACACAGGGTGTCCAGAAAGTGGCTGGGGCACAGGGTGTTCCCAAATTGTGCTGTGTAGGGTGGCCGAAACATTCCGTGGTTTACACGAGGCGCGGGGTGAGTGAGTGGTGAGTACACAGGGTGTCCGGAAAGTGGTTGGGCCACAGGGTGTCCCCAAACTTGTGAAGTGAGCGAAACATTCCGTGGTTAACACGAGGCGCGGGTGAGTGGAAAGTGAGGACACAGGGTGTCCAGAACAGGGATTGTGATCGGTGCACAGGGTGCCCGATAAGTGGAAAGTGGGCGATATGCCGCCGCCCAAAGTGAAGAATGCTGCGGAGGGCTACTCCACTGCTATGGAGAGCGACGCAAGCGGGTCGGTTACTCCGACCGGATCGCCGAAGCGGAAGAAGGCTGCAAAGCCTGAGCAGGTGAGTGGTATGCTTGAGGGGCCGATGAGTGCGACTGAGGGAGATACCTCAGACGCAGCAGGTAGGAAGAGGGTTGCCAATTCGAAGAGGCCTGAACAGGGTTCAAGCCTGGTTAGTGCGACCGAGGGAGAGACCTCGGACGCAGTAGGACGGAAGAAGAAGGCGAAGGGTGGCGATGATTTCCTTACCAGGATGAGGGAAATCAGGCAGAGGGTCGGGGAAGCTCTAACGGTAGAGCAGCGTAGCTTCCAGGCTATCATTAGGGTTAATGATATCCTGGGAGACTACGAAGAGCTGCTCTTCAGGCAGATGGCTGCGAGGGCACATTGATTGCCTTAAATCAATGAAGCCCTCAATGCCGAAGTTGGATGCGGGCGTAAAGTCCGTGGGTGGTAAGAGTGCTGGTCCCAGCACGGCGCCTGTTGCCGCTGCACCTGTTGCAGCTGGGCCGGTGGTGTTGCCGGAAGCCGTACAAACGGTTGCTGGCGCACAAGTGGCTGCGGTGCGGAGACCTACGGACACCTGGTCTGTAGTGATCCGCAGTAAAGGAAACAAGGCGGCTCCTGCGGAGGTGGCTTCGGTGGTGCTGGACAAGGTGGCTCCGACACTGGGTGTCAGAGTGCACCAGATAGCGCCAATGAAAGATGGAGGTGTGGCGATCCGGGTTCCGTCGAAGACGGAGCGCAATAAGGTTGCGGAGTGTGGCAAGTTTGCGGAGTGTGGGCTCGACGTCCACATTGACGATAAACTGGGCAACCAGATTGAGCTGCAAGATGTCGACTGCGACATCTCGACCGACGAGCTCATGAGAGAGGTTTACGAAAATAACCTCAAGGAGACGGTGAAGTCCCTTGAGGACTTTCGTAAGCAGATCAGGGTGGTCAGTCGACCGGTCAAGACGGGTCTTAATGCTAAGGCCAATGTTGTACTCGATGGCTCGCCAGCGGTTATAGAGGCGTTGATCTCGCAGGAACGCGTGTATGTGAAGTGGTTCTCATACCGCGTTACTGTGAGGGAGCCTTTTCCAACTTGCTGGCGGTGCATCGGTTTCGACCACTTGGCCAGAAGCTGCAAGGCGAAGGCCGTGACTTGTAGTCGATGCAGTGGCGAGGGCCATGAGGCCAGACGCTGCAAGAACGACCCGCATTGCCGAAATTGTGCGCGGAAGAATCTTCCGGCGGGCCACATAATTCGGTCGAGGATGTGTCCTATCTAAAATACATGGACAAGGTTGCCTGGGTGAACGCCAGACATTAACATGGCTGTTTTGATTACTCAGCCGAACTGCGGGCGTGCGGTTGCTGCTATGCATGAGCTTGGCGACAGGCTTGTGCGTAGCGAAGCCTCTTTCGCTATCTTGCAGGAGCCTTACATGGTCATGGGCCAGGTAAGGGGCCTGCCTGCTAGCATGAGGGCTTTTGCATCCAGGGGTGAAAGATTGTGTAAGTCGGCCGTGGTTGTCTGCGACCCGACGTATGAGTGCGTATGTGTGGATGAGCTGACGGACGAATGGGGTGTGTGTGTGAGTGTGCGTGGTCAATTCGGCGACATGTATGTCGTTAGCGTGTATTGCCCCCCAAGTACGGATCTGGATCCTTACTTGGGGTATTTGGATAGGGTGCTGCTACTGGCGAGTAGTACACCACTCATCCTCGGGATTGATGTGAATGGTACCTCGCCTCTCTGGCATAGCAAGGTGCGCAGACTTGGTTCTGCCCACCCGCGCAGCCAGAGAGGGGAGGCCATGGCAGAGTGTCTACTGGCCAGTAATATGCAGGTACTTAATGTACCTTCGCGGGCATACACCTTCGACGGGGGCCACGGCACTAGTGACATTGATGCCACCTGTGTGAATGAGGCGGCAACGGTGTATGGCTTTGATTGGGCCATTGTTCCCGATCTGGGCATTAGCGACCACAATCTCATCGAGATCCGAATGATCTGCGATGGAGCTGTGGCGCCTGCTGACGAAATGCCTGGAGTGCCTCGCTGGCACACCAGACATGCGAACTGGGCTGTGTATGAGGCTCGGATGGGCGAGGCGTTTGAGCGCCTCCCCCTCTCCGAGTACTCATGCCTTGATGCGGATGCGCAGTGCGAGTTCGTGAATGAATGTTTTGTGCGAGTGAATGATGACATGTTTGCGTGTGCTTCGTGCTAGCAGGTAAAATGCTAACAAACAACACTTGTTGTTTGTTCAAAAATTTTACGGTACTTTGTTTTGATGATAGAGTGTAGTACGGTAACTTGTTTACGAGTTTGAAGTGTACGGGACGTTCTTTTCGAAAACAACACGTGTTGTTTTTGGAAAGTGTGCAGGGTGTCCGGAATTGGATTGTGGAGTGGATTGTGTAGGGTGACCGAAACATTCCGTGGTTAACACGAGGCGCGGGTTGAGTGAATGGTGCGGACACAGGGTGTCCAGAAAGTGGCTGGGGCACAGGGTGTTCCCAAATTGTGCTGTGTAGGGTGGCCGAAACATTCCGTGGTTTACACGAGGCGCGGGGTGAGTGAGTGGTGAGGACACAGGGTGTCCGGAAAGTGGTTGGGCCACAGGGTGTCCCCAAACTTGTGAAGTGAGCGAAACATTCCGTGGTTAACACGAGGCGCGGGTGAGTGGAAAGTGAGGACACTGGGTGTCCAGAACAGGGATTGTGATCGGTGCACAGGGTGCCCGATAAGTGGAAAGTGGGCGATATGCCGCCGCCCAAAGTGAAGAATGCTGCGGAGGGCTACTCCACTGCTATGGAGAGCGACGCAAGCGGGTCGGTTACTCCGACCGGATCGCCGAAGCGGAAGAAGGCTGCAAAGCCTGAGCAGGTGAGTGGTATGCTTGAGGGGCCGATGAGTGCGACTGAGGGAGATACCTCAGACGCAGCAGGTAGGAAGAGGGTTGCCAATTCGAAGAGGCCTGAACAGGGTTCAAGCCTGGTTAGTGCGACCGAGGGAGAGACCTCGGACGCAGTAGGACGGAAGAAGAAGGCGAAGGGTGGCGATGATTTCCTTACCAGGATGAGGGAAATCAGGCAGAGGGTCGGGGAAGCTCTAACGGTAGAGCAGCGTAGCTTCCAGGCTATCATTAGGGTTAATGATATCCTGGGAGACTACGAAGAGCTGCTCTTCAGGCAGATGGCTGCGAGGGCACATTGATTGCCTTAAATCAATGAAGCCCTCAATGCCGAAGTTGGATGCGGGCGTAAAGTCCGTGGGTGGTAAGAGTGCTGGTCCCAGCACGGCGCCTGTTGCCGCTGCACCTGTTGCAGCTGGGCCGGTGGTGTTGCCGGAAGCCGTACAAACGGTTGCTGGCGCACAAGTGGCTGCGGTGCGGAGACCTACGGACACCTGGTCTGTAGTGATCCGCAGTAAAGGAAACAAGGCGGCTCCTGCGGAGGTGGCTTCGGTGGTGCTGGACAAGGTGGCTCCGACACTGGGTGTCAGAGTGCACCAGATAGCGCCAATGAAAGATGGAGGTGTGGCGATCCGGGTTCCGTCGAAGACGGAGCGCAATAAGGTTGCGGAGAGTGGCAAGTTTGCGGAGTGTGGGCTCGACGTCCACATTGACGATAAACTGGGCAACCAGATTGAGCTGCAAGATGTGCCTCGCTGGCACACCAGACATGCGAACTGGGCTGTGTATGAGGCTCGGATGGGCGAGGCGTTTGAGCGCCTCCCCCTCTCCGAGTACTCATGCCTTGATGCGGATGCGCAGTGCGAGTTCGTGAATGAATGTTTTGTGCGAGTGAATGATGACATGTTTGCGACTCACCGCACGGTGAGTCCTAGGCATGTGCGTTGGTGGACCAGGGAGCTGAGTGCTAAGAAGCACGATGTACGTCGGCTTCGAAAGCGCTTTCAACGGGCTAGAGCGCGCCATCATGCCAATACGGAAGCGCTTGGCCTTGCCCATAGGCAGGCCAGGGGTGAATACCGTGGCATGATGGCAAAGTGCAAAGAGGATGACTGGAGGCGCTTCGTCAACAGCTCTTCGAACGATCCGTGGGGAAGCGTCTACAGAATATGTAGAGGCAAGAATGCCCGGAGTGAAGTGACCAGCATCATAACTGATGCTGGCACTACCCATACTTGGAGGGAGACAATGGAGGCACTCATGGACAGCTTCTTTCCTGCAGCTGAGCCAGTTGACATGGTGCGGGACCAGGCAGGAGACCAGGAAGAAATTCCTTCTCTTGCTCCTGGGGAGATCGATGGCAGCATTGCTAGACTCAGGTGCAGGAAGGCACCTGGTTTCGATGGGATGACTGGCCAGATGTGTAAACATATCTGGCGAGCCGTCCCAGACTACATGAAGTGTCTCTTCGCCACTTGTCTCCGAACCCGAGTCTTCCCCAAGAATTGGAAGACCGCACGGATGGTGGTACTACTCAAGGGCCCTGACAAGATCCGGACGAGCCCCTAGTCCTACCGTGGCATCAGTCTCCTCCCAGTACTTGGCAAAGTGCTGGAGAGGATACTGGTGGGTAGGTTGGAGGCTCATATCGGCGGTCGGATGTCCGAAAGTCAGTACGGCTTCCGTGCGGGTAGGTCTGTTGAGGATGCGCTTCTTTTCACCAGAAGAACGGTACTGGACAGCGGGTCGAAACGCGTCCTTGGAATCTTCATAGATTTCAAGGGCGCCTTCGACAACCTGCTGTGGAGTGCTGTCTTGCGCAAGCTTGAGGTGGCTGGCTGTCCGGAAATCGCTCTGTGGAGGAGCTACTTTTCGGACAGAGAGTCCCTAGTAATGTGTGCATGGGATGTGGTGTGCAAGAGTGCTTCGCGTGGATGTCCTCAATGCTCCATAGTAGGTCCATTTATATGGAACTACATGATGGATGGCCTTTTGGAAAGACTGAATGTGTTGTGCAAATGCTGCGCCTACGCTGACGACCTTCTCCTCATTGTTGAGGGGGAGACTCGTAGCGAGGTGGAGACCAAGGGCTCTCAAGTGGGGAACCCAAGTGGGTGTGGAGATTTCGACCGCTAAGACAGTGACAATGTTGCTTAAGAGCAAATTGTAACGAAGTCATCTACCGGTTGTCCGTATGGGAGATGTTAGCATCAAGTGTGTGACGCAAGTCAGACACTTGGGCCTGACTTTCGGTGAGCGGTTGAACCTCTACCCCACTTTGAATGGATAAAAGCTCGTCTGTTCACTGTGGTGGGTACGGTACGTCGAGTACTGTGGAAGGAATGGGGTATGGGTAGGCGGGCGGTCCGTGTGATCTATAACTCCCTGTTTGTTGCGTGGGCAACATTCGGGGCGGGAGTTCTCATGGACTTTGCGTCATCTGTACGGGGTGCTCGACTACTGTACACGTGTCAGCGAGTCTTGTTGTATGCATGTAGTATACCTGTATGTCGTACGGTCTCGACCGACGCCATGCAGGTATTGATGGGTGTGCCCCCTCTTGACCTTGAGGTTCTCCGTCGTGGGAAGGCGTACTTCATCAGGAGGGGATTGCCGTTGCCGCCTAGCTCTTTGCTAGCGAGTGTGAGTGTTTCTGGGAGATCGCAGCGTCAAATCGCGGATCCCGATGAGTCAGGTCACCAACCCTGAGTGTGCAGACGCACTCAACTGGTAGTAGCCAATGGCTACGAATCCCGACCGGAGGTTCTATATCTGGTTGCACGGGAGCCGGGGAGCCCTGGAGTGGACTGTTGCGACAGTAGCACTTCACCCCGGCTGTTGAGGTTGGCCCCCTTGTGGGAGCATCGTGCTGGCTGTGGTTTAACACCCATATCGCGGGTAGAGAGTGCCCACACGTGGTGTTTAAAGTACATATTTTGAAAATAACGGTCTGTGCATACGGTAGTGCAAAACCGTTTGGTGCGTGCCCTTGCTAAGGCAAGCACGTGGTTGGTGCTGTGCTGTTGCCAAGTGCAAAGCACGTGGTTGAAGTGAGTGTTGTTGCTATGTGCAAAACATGTGGAAAAATCTGTGCTTGTTACCAAGTGGATTAAAATAAACACGTGGTGGTGCGTGTTCGCATTGATAGTGCTGTTGCTAAGTGCAACTTGTGCATAAGATATTAGTGGCAGTGACACTTAATTATTATTTGTTATTGCATGTTGGAACTCCTAGTGGAAATACTTATTCTAGTGGTAGTGATACCTATTTCTGTGTGTTGCCCCTGTAATCTTGGCGGGTCTTAAAGATGCCGCCCAAGAAATATAGAGCGACCAAGGCCCCAGCGGATGAGTCCACTGCGCTGGAGAGTAACTCTGACTCGGAACTTGGGCAACGTACCCCAACGGGGTCGCCAAAAAAGAAAGGCTCTTTGCCTGCGGATAGGCAGGTAAGTGGTCGTAGTAATAAGGTTGTGGCTGGTTCTGATACGGATCTCGTTACTGACAAGACCATGAGTTCGGATGCTGGAGATGGTAATCGGCCGAAAGGCAAGAAAGGGGGCAAACCTTGCCCACTTACTAAAATGAAGGACGTTAAGAATTCTCTGCTGACAGTTCTGAGGGACGCCGACGAAAGGACGAGCATGGGGACTCTTACCCTGTTCGCGGAACTGGAGGAGCTCATCTCTCGGCAACTGGCTGAGAATGAGAAGCACAGAGGGAAACTAGAGGTTTTTGGCATGTGGAAGAATGCTTCGCTACAGGGTAGGGTGGCACAGGCTCAGGCTCCGGCTCAGGTCCCGGCTCCTGTTTCAATACCTGTTACCTCATTGGCGGCTATGCCTCCCCTGGCCCCGGTCCCGGTTAAGGCATTGCCAAAGGCGGTGGACACCTGGTCCGTGGTGATCAGGTCCAAGAATAAGAAGGCTACCTCCAAGGAAGTGGCTGGAGTGGTAATGAAGGAAGTTGGTCCTTCCCTCGGCGTTAGGGTCCATGGGGTTAACCCCATGAAAAGTGGTGAGGTTGCCATTAGGGTTCCCTCCAAGTCTGAGAGGCAGAAGCTTGTCGAGAACGCTAAGTTCGATGAGTGATTTCTGGGGTGTACTGCTCAATTCCCACTGAGGAATTGATGGAGCAAATTTATGAAAATAACCTCAAAGGTAAGGTGTCTGAGGAAAGCTTCAGGAAAGGGCTGAGGGTCGTGAATCGCCCTATGTCCACGGAGGAATTCGCGACATCCACGGTGATTATGGAAGGTACCCCCAAGATCATAAGCGAGCTCATCAATGGTGAGCGCGCCTATGTGAGGTGGTACAGCTTCAGGGTGCGGGAGCAAGAGCTCATACCATCGTGCTATAGATGCCATGGTTTCGACCACATGTTGCAGAGATGCAAGGCCAGGTCTGCGATATGCGCTAAATGCTCGGGCATTGGGCATGGCATTAGGAACTGTCCGAACCAACCCAGGTGCCGGAACTGTGAGTCGAATGGATGTCCTGCTGGACATATGATGAAGTCGGACAGCTGTCTGTTTTACAGGGCGATGGTTGCCAGGGCCAATGCAAGACACTAATCTTGTGTCTTCGCTGATCTGTCAGCTGCATTGTAGGCGAGCTGCGGCGGTGATGTATGAGCTTGGCGACAGGCTCATGCAGACTCCTGCCTCGATTGCCCTTTTACAGGAACCTTACACAGTTGGTGGCCATGTAAGGGGACTGCCTGCTGACGTGAGGACTTTCCTCTCTAAAAGCGACAGATTGAAGCTGTCTGCTGTGATTATTTGTGAGCCCTCCTATCAGTGTGTCTGTGTGGATGAGCTGACGGACGAGTGGGGTGTGTGTGTGAATGTGCGAGGTCCGTTTGGCGAAATTTATGTCTGCAGTGTCTATTGTCCTCCGAGTGTTGACACTGAACCGTATCTATGCTATTTGGATAGGGTGCTGCTACAGGTGAGCAGCCTACCTATTATCCTGGGCATAGATGTTAATGGCACGTCGCCGCTTTGGTTCAGCAAAGTACTCAGATACAGATCTGCGTACCCGCGGAATCAGCGCGGAAGTGCAATGGCTAAGTGCTTTTTGGCTAATCGTTTGTCTGTCCTTAATGTGCCATCTGAGTGGTTTACCTTCCACGGTCCAATGGGTGCTAGTGATGTGGATGTCACTTGTGTGAATGAGGCGGCAATGGCATTCGAGTATGAATGGCGTGTTGTCCCTGTATGGAGTGTGAGTGACCACAACCTCATCGAGATCAAATTGATCTTCGGTGAGGCTGTGGTGTCAGGTGTGAATGATGCGCCTAGCATTCCACAACTTAAAGGGAACGGTCTCTGAAGAGAGTTTCAGGAAAGGACTAAGGGTTGTAAATCGTCCTATGTCTTCGGACGAATTTGCGACATCAACCGTGATTATGGATGGTACCCCGAAAATCATAAACGAGCTCATCAATGGTGAGCGAGCTTATGTGAGGTTGTACAGTTTCAGTTCCACGCTGGCGCATAAGGAATTGTGACCGGCCTGTCTACGAGGCCCGGATAAGAGAGGTGTTTGAGCGCCTCCCCCTGTCCGAGTTCTCTAGACTCAGTGTGAGTGAACAGTGCGATTTCATTATGGAATCCACGGTTGCTGTGAACAGTGATGTGCTTGGGGGTCAACGCACGTTGGATAGCAGGCACGTCAAGTGGCGGACTAGGAGTCTAAGTGCCAGGAAGCGCGATGTTAGTCGGCTTCGGAAGCGCTTTCAGCGTGCCAGGGCGCGCCAACATGTTGAGGCGGCTGCACTTGGTCTTGCCTATAGGCGAGCCAGGTGTGAGTACCGGGACATGATGGCAAAGTGCAAGAATGATGACTGGAGACGCTTTGTGAGTAGATCTTCTGACGACCCATGGGGTAACGCCTATAGGGTTTGTAGGGGCAAAAATACTCGTTGCGAAGTGACTTCCATCAATGTGAATGGAAGCACTACCCATTCATGGAGGGAAAGTGTAACTGCACTTCTAAACAGCTTCTTCCCTGCTGCTGAGCCTGTCAATGCGCCTCGTGACCTGGAGTATATGGAGGAAGAAATTCCTCCATTGACTCCAGGAGAGATCGAGGCCTGCATTGGCAGACTGAGGAGCAGGAAGTCGCCTGATTTAGATGGAATGACTGGCGGGATGTGCAAACACATCTGGCGAGTCATTCCTGAATATTTGATGTGTCTGTTTACAGAATGTTTCCGAGCGAGAGTATTGCCTAAGTGTTGGAAAACTGCTCGGATGGTCATTCTACTGAAGGGCCCTGATAAGGTCCGGACGGATCCTCAATCCTATCGTGGCATTAGTCTTCTTCCAGTGCTTGGCAAAGTGCTGGAGCGTATTATTGTCCGTAGGATGGAGGTCAGTCTGGCTGATCAGATGTCCAACAGTCAGTATCGTTTCCGAGCGGGTAGATCGAGTGATGATGCGTGGCACTACATTAGGCGACAGCAGTTTCGAATATGTCGCTGGAACCTTCATAGATTTCAGGGGGGCATTCGACAATTTGCTGTGGGACGCAGTCCTGGCCAAGCTTATTGCCGTTGGATGTCCAGAAATAGCCCTCTGGAGGAGTTACTTCTCGGACAGAGAATCCATAGTCGTGGGTGAATGGGAGAGTGTTTGTAAAAGTGTGTCCCGTGGATGTCCGCAGGGCTACATCGTTGGTCCATTCATTTGGAACCTAATGATGGATGACCTGCTGAAAAATCTTAATGTGGTATGTAAGTGTGCAGCATATGCCGATGATCTTCTCTTCCTGGTGGAAGGGGGATCTCGGGCTGAGATTGAAAGGCTGGGATCCTCATTCATTCAGCCCCATTCATGGACATTGTCCATGAATGGGGCTCCCAAGTGGTGTTGAAGTCTCGTCTTCGAAAACTGTGACGATGATGCTCAAGGGGGCATTTCATCACAGTCACCTCCCGGTCGATTCCGGTGAAGCCTTCGGAAAATGACTATCCCGCTCCCCCGATGAGTCAGGCCACCAGTCCTGAGTGTGCAGACTCACTCAACTGGTAGTAGCCAATGGCAACGAATGCCGACCAGAGGTTCTATATCTGGTAGCACGGGAGCCGGGGAGCCCTGGAGTGGACTGTTGCGACAGTAGCACTTCACCCCGGCTGTTGAGGTAGGCCCCCTTGTGGGAGCATC
Organism: Chloromyia formosa; assembly: GCA_964017055.1. Lineage (NCBI taxonomy): Eukaryota > Metazoa > Arthropoda > Insecta > Diptera > Stratiomyidae > Chloromyia > Chloromyia formosa. Next base: position 61,255,799 of record OZ024818.1, read on the forward strand.
GTGCTGGCTGTGGTTTACCACCCATATCGCGGGTAGAGTGCCCAGATTCATTTCTGTGCACTCGGCGTGGAGTTGCGCTTTTCAACCGGGTGCCGGAACCCAAAGAACGGCAGAGGTATAGATAGGCCTCGCATCTAGCAGTATGAATGTCAGTCCCTGCAGACTGATGTAAACTTTTACCTCCATGCCTGCATGGAGGGGCGCTGATTGTCGTCCCAAAATCAATCCATTGTCCTATCGAGGACCGTCTGGTAAACCCCCGTGGTAGGCACAGACGTTAAGCCCCTGGATGGATTTCCTGCCTCCTGAGTACTCGTGCGAGACAGACGTGGGCTTGGTTTTGGTCTGTGGATCTTGATTCCTTGCCTTTGTCGCCTTTTGTTATTCTGATCGTCATAAATTGTGGAGGAGCTGCCATACTCCGAAGCAGTTGCCAGTGCGTGAGAATATTTAATAATAATATTTTATATTATTATAATACACGGTATTCGCTTTGCGGTGTAAATCCGGTTTGAAAATTTTACAGTGAGACACGTGGTGTTAAACTAACGTTTGTGATTGTGAACGGAACTTTAAACACGTTTGTGTTTAAATGTTCACTGCTGGATTGTGTTGAGTGAGCAAAATTGCAGTAGTGCCGCTATATATGTATATATATAGTGTATGAAACTTTAAACACGTGGTGTTTAAAGTAACATATTTTGAAAATAACGGTCTGTGCATACGGTACCGTTTGGTGCGTGCCCTTGCTAAGGCAAGCACGTGGTTGGTGCTGTGCTGTTGCCAAGTGCAAAGCACGTGGTTGAAGTGAGTGTTGTTGCTATGTGCAAAACATGTGGAAAAATCTGTGCTTGTTACCAAGTGGATTAAAATAAACACGTGGTGGTGCGTGTTCGCATTGATAGTGCTGTTGCTAAGTGCAACTTGTGCATAAGATATTAGTGGCAGTGACACTTAATTATTATTTGTTATTGCATGTTGGAACCCCTAGTGGAAATACTTATTCTAGTGGTAGTGATACCTATTTCTGTGTGTTGCCCCTGTAATCTTGGCGGGTCTTAAAGATGCCGCCCAAGAAATATAGAGCGACCAAGGCCCCAGCGGACGAGTCCACTGCGCTGGAGAGTAACTCTGACTCGGAACTTGGGCAACGTACCCCAACGGGGTCGCCAAAAAAGAAAGGCTCTTTGCCTGCGGATAGGCAGGTAAGTGGTCGTAGTAATAAGGTTGTGGCTGGTTCTGATACGGATCTCGTTACTGACAAGACCATGAGTTCGGATGCTGGAGATGGTAATCGGCCGAAAGGCAAGAAAGGGGGCAAACCTTGCCCACTTACTAAAATGAAGGACGTTAAGAATTCTCTGCTGACAGTTCTGAGGGACGCCGACGAAAGGACGAGCATGGGGACTCTTACCCTGTTCGCGGAACTGGAGGAGCTCATCTCTCGGCAACTGGCTGAGAATGAGAAGCACAGAGGGAAACTAGAGGTTTTTGGCATGTGGAAGAATGCTTCGCTACAGGGTAGGGTGGCACAGGCTCAGGCTCCGGCTCAGGTCCCGGCTCCTGTTTCAATACCTGTTACCTCATTGGCGGCTATGCCTCCCCTGGCCCCGGTCCCGGTTAAGGCATTGCCAAAGGCGGTGGACACCTGGTCCGTGGTGATCAGGTCCAAGAATAAGAAGGCTACCTCCAAGGAAGTGGCTGGAGTGGTAATGAAGGAAGTTGGTCCTTCCCTCGGCGTTAGGGTCCATGGGGTTAACCCCATGAAAAGTGGTGAGGTTGCCATTAGGGTTCCCTCCAAGTCTGAGAGGCAGAAGCTTGTCGAGAACGCTAAGTTCGATGAGTGATTTCTGGGGTGTACTGCTCAATTCCCACTGAGGAATTGATGGAGCAAATTTATGAAAATAACCTCAAAGGTAAGGTGTCTGAGGAAAGCTTCAGGAAAGGGCTGAGGGTCGTGAATCGCCCTATGTCCACGGAGGAATTCGCGACATCCACGGTGATTATGGAAGGTACCCCCAAGATCATAAGCGAGCTCATCAATGGTGAGCGCGCCTATGTGAGGTGGTACAGCTTCAGGGTGCGGGAGCAAGAGCTCACACCATCGTGCTATAGATGCCATGGTTTCGACCACATGGTGCAGAGATGCAAGGCCAGGTCTGCGATATGCGCTAAATGCTCGGGCATTGGGCATGGCATTAGGAACTGTCCGAACCAACCCAGGTGCCGGAACTGTGAGTCGAATGGATGTCCTGCTGGACATATGATGAAGTCGGACAGCTGTCTGTTTTACAGGGCGATGGTTGCCAGGGCCAATGCAAGACACTAATCTTGTGTCTTCGCTGATCTGTCAGCTGCATTGTAGGCGAGCTGCGGCGGTGATGTATGAGCTTGGCGACAGGCTCATGCAGACTCCTGCCTCGATTGCCCTTTTACAGGAACCTTACACAGTTGGTGGCCATGTAAGGGGACTGCCTGCTGTCATGAGGACTTTCCTCTCTAAAAGCGACAGATTGAAGCTGTCTGCTGTGATTATTTGTGAGCCCTCCTATCAGTATGTCTGTGTGGATGAGCTGACGGACGAGTGGGGTGTGTGTGTGAATGTGCGAGGTCCGTTTGGCGAAATTTATGTCTGCAGTGTCTATTGTCCTCCGAGTGTTGACACTGAACCGTATCTATGCTATTTGGATAGGGTGCTGCTACAGGTGAGCAGCCTACCTATTATCCTGGGCATAGATGTTAATGGCACGTCGCCGCTTTGGTTCAGCAAAGTACTCAGATACAGATCTGCGTACCCGCGGAATCAGCGCGGAAGTGCAATGGCTAAGTGCTTTTTGGCTAATCGTTTGTCTGTCCTTAATGTGCCATCTGAGTGGTTTACCTTCCACGGTCCAATGGGTGCTAGTGATGTGGATGTCACTTGTGTGAATGAGGCGGCAATGGCATTCGAGTATGAATGGCGTGTTGTCCCTGTATGGAGTGTGAGTGACCACAACCTCATCGAGATCAAATTGATCTTCGGTGAGGCTGTGGTGTCAGGTGTGAATGATGCTCCTAGCATTCCACAACTTAAAGGGAACGGTCTCTGAAGAGAGTTTCAGGAAAGGACTAAGGGTTGTAAATCGTCCTATGTCTTCGGACGAATTTGCGACATCAACCGTGATTATGGATGGTACCCCGAAAATCATAAACGAGCTCATCAATGGTGAGCGAGCTTATGTGAGGTTGTACAGTTTCAGTTCCACGCTGGCGCATAAGGAATTGTGACCGGCCTGTCTACGAGGCCCGGATAAGAGAGGTGTTTGAGCGCCTCCCCCTGTCCGAGTTCTATAGACTCAGTGTGAGTGAACAGTGCGATTTCATTATGGAATCCACGGTTGCTGTGAACAGTGATGTGCTTGGGGGTCAACGCACGTTGGATAGCAGGCACGTCAAGTGGCGGACTAGGAGTCTAAGTGCCAAGAAGCGCGATGTTAGTCGGCTTCGGAAGCGCTTTCAGCGCGCCAACATGTTGAGGCGGCTGCACTTGGTCTTGCCTATAGGCGAGCCAGGTGTGAGTACCGGGACATGATGGCAAAGTGCAAGAATGATGACTGGAGACGCTTTGTGAGTAGATCTTCTGACGACCCATGGGGTAACGCCTATAGGGTTTGTAGGGGCAAAAATACTCGTTGCGAAGTGACTTCCATCAATGTGAATGGAAGCACTACCCATTCATGGAGGGAAAGTGTAACTGCACTTCTAAACAGCTTCTTCCCTGCTGCTGAGCCTGTCAATGCGCCTCGTGACCTGGAGTATATGGAGGAAGAAATTCCTCCATTGACTCCAGGAGAGATCGAGGCCTGCATTGGCAGACTGAGGAGCAGGAAGTCGCCTGATTTAGATGGAATGACTGGCGGGATGTGCAAACACATCTGGCGAGTCATTCCTGAATATTTGATGTGTCTGCTTACAGAATGTTTCCGAGCGAGAGTATTGCCTAAGTGTTGGAAAACTGCTCGGATGGTCATTCTACTGAAGGGCCCTGATAAGGTCCGGACGGATCCTCAATCCTATCGTGGCATTAGTCTTCTTCCAGTGCTTGGCAAAGTGCTGGAGCGTATTATTGTCCGTAGGATGGAGGTCAGTCTGGCTGATCAGATGTCCAACAGTCAGTATCGTTTCCGAGCGGGTAGATCGAGTGATGATGCGTGGCACTACATTAGGCGGACGGTGTCTGACAGCAGTTTCGAATATGTCGCTGGAACCTTCATAGATTTCAGGGGGGCATTCGACAATTTGCTGTGGGACGCAGTCCTGGCCAAGCTTATTGCCGTTGGATGTCCAGAAATAGCCCTCTGGAGGAGTTACTTCTCGGACAGAGAATCCATAGTCGTGGGTGAATGGGAGAGTGTTTGTAAAAGTGCGTCGCGTGGATGTCCGCAGGGCTCCATCGTTGGTCCATTCATTTGGAACCTAATGATGGATGACCTGCTGAAAAATCTGGACGTGGTATGTAAGTATGCAGCATATGCCGATGATCTTCTCATCCTGGTGGAAGATCTCGGGCTCCCAAGTGGGTGTTGAAGTCTCGTCTTCGAAAACTGTGACGATGATGCTCAAGGGGGCATTTCATCACAGTCACCACCCGGTTATTAAGATGGGTAATGTTAGGCTCAAGCGTGTGACGGAAGTCAAGCACTTGGGCATAATTATGGGTGAGCGGATGAGCTTCAACATCCACTTTTTAAAATTGAAAGAAAGACTGTTGTGTTGTAGAGTGTATTCGTTGCATTCTTCGTGTAGAGTGGGGCTTAAGTAGGCGCGCAGTCCGTGCGATCTACGAGTCTCTATTTGTTGCGTGCGCGACTTATGGATCGGTGGCTCTCATGGACTGCGTTCTTACTGAGCGTGGTGCCAGTCTTTTGGAAACGTGTCGTATTGTATGCGTGCATGCCTGTGTGTAGAACGGTGTCCACGGACGCCTTGCAAGTCCTGATGGGTGCACCCCCGCTTGACTTAGAATTGCTCCGTCGTGGGACGGCTTTCTATGTCAGGAGGGGGCTGCCATTGCCGCCTGGGTCTTTGTTATCCTCTGTCAGTTTCTCTGGGAGGTCCCAGCGTGAGATCGCTGGCCTCCTGGAAGACTGCGTCCTATCTGACCAGAGGTTCTATATCTGGTAACACGGTAGCCGGGGAGCCCTGGAGTGGCACTGTTGCGGCAGTAAAACTTCACCCCGGCTGTTGAGGTTGACCCCCTTGTGGGAGCATCGTGCTGGTTGTGGTTTACCACCCAAATCGCGGGTCGAGTGTACAGATTCATTTCTGTGCATTCGGCGTGGAGTTGAGCTTATCTACCGGGTGCCGGGACCCAAAGAACGGCAGAGGTTTAGGTAGGCCTCGCATCTAGCAGTATGATCGTCAGTCCCTGCAGACTGATGTAAACTGTTACCCCCATGCCTGCATTGGGGGTGCTGATTGTCGTCCCAAAATCAATCCGTTGTCCTACCGAGGACCGTCTGGTAAACCCCCGAGGTAGGCACAGACGTTAAACACCCCCGGATAGATTTCCTGTACAGAATATTGAACCTAATTAACTATGCAACTTAATGGACTGTTTTTCTTTCTTGAAAATGCTACTCAATAAGTTACATAGTTACTTTCGTCCATATTCCGAGACGATAAAAATTCCCTGTTGTGAATTGACTTCCTAATCAAAACTCCGAAAATCGCTAGTTGGGACAGCAAAAAGCCACAGCCTGTCTATTTGCTTCCTAGACTGCCCAGAGACCGGTTCTGCCCGGGGAGTTGCAAGTATTTGTCAGGTAAACCATGTGGATAACCTAATTCACTTTACTCATATGTGCAGTATTTTTTTTTAAATTTGTTCCCGTCCACAGATTTGACTTAAGTACTTATATTATTATATTAATAATATATAAGAACGCAAAAAGATGGAAAAAATTCGAACACCCGGTTTATGGATGAGCACAATCTGCGTCTAAAGGAGACAAGATAGCTGATAGCCGACCCGCCGCCCTTTGGGACTAAATCAAAATTCAGCCAATCTGCCGTCCTGCGTGCCAAAGAAAAATCTTCCCTCTGAAAATATGGATCAAAACATTTTCGGATTACCTGATTACCTGAGTAAATACAAAATAGTAAATGCAATTGACCATATACCTGGAAACGAAAGTGCGATGAAAAAAAAGAAAAAAAATATATATACGGGTAACTAACAACATACACACAAATCAATTATGCATAGTACGCCCAGAAAGTATTGGAAGTGTCCGACAATATTTATTAGCGGGGAAAAGTGACCAGTGAAGCTTCTGAAATAACCACAATAGTGTACAATACTTTATTCGGTGATCCATGTGGAAGCATCTAACGTCAATCCAGAATTTACGTGAGGCTGCCGGCCAAGAAATCTCAGTCACTACGTTTAGACCGCGGGACTATCTTCGAGATTTAACTAAATCGATCTAACTCTCGACGATATAAACGTATCGATTTAGTTCGTTTTGGACTTGGCTTATCTCTACTTGCGATGCGGAACTGCACTAAAAAAATTGGGACTATGTCGCTGTCATCGCTAATGTTGACGTTGTTGTCGTTTTTTTTGTTCGGCATTTGTTTTGTTTGCAATTTCAGGAAAGCAGTGCGTGATCACGGGCAAGAAAAAGCCTTTTTCTGTCGTAAAATTTATATCCATCAAATTTATCTGTGCTTTCAACGGAAAAAGAAGAAGAAGAAGTACCTCTCCGTATGGTCGGTATAAACACTCCACCAACAAGTGCTAACACTAAAATGATTTAGTTAAATCGACTTTTAGTTCCACGGTCTAAACGTGGCCAGTGTTGACCGCTGTGACAATAATATTATCATCATCAACAACAACAAAGGCGTCCCGACAGATACAATTATGTATTAGGTGCTGCATTGAGAAAACCGAATGAAGTACACAAAGTGTTGTTATTTTGGATGCTGCATTGTTGTTGTCTTGATACCTTCAGTTCGGGCATATTTCATTTAAACTAATCGCTTTTAGTTTCATTTTTGTGCGTTAATGTTGTTGGTAGTCATTACCACGATTCATTAACAATGTACATATAATTAACAAGTGCATATAATGTTAATTAGCACAACCGCGGACGCACTATTTAGCCTTTTTGATTGTGGCGTAACAGGTGCGTTTTTTTTATTCGCAATTTATGAATTTTCCCTTTAATTTGTGCGCCGGCATACTGGCTGGTGATCATGCTCAGCTGATTTTCAGTAGCAAACCAAGATTCATGTGTGTAAAAGTGCTCGATGCATTCCGGGGCTATGGTTGTCATCAGCATATTTTGCATTCGCTTGTTGTTCGGGGTGCGTAAAGAAAATTCTGGGATGACTTCAATATCTGAGGTCCCAAGTTTTAAGTTTTTTTTTTCAATCGAATGTGGTCTGAAACGACCAAGTCTGAAGTCCTTTTCTGCCAACTGTTAGAAGTTTTGGAAGTATTCACTGGGAGTTGGAATTTTTGTATGAGAAAATCCAGTGCTAGAAGTGTATATGGAATAAATTTTCAGTCCACTTGTATTTGAGAGTTAGTGGGAATGAGCCACCGATAGGACTTGGCGCCTCAGATATTGAAGTTGTTCCAAACTTCTATTGGGAAGAATCCGAAGTTTGAGTTTTTTATAAAGTATCGGAATGACCTTCTTCAGAGCATTGTTCGTATTATGAATCGACTAGCTGTTGGGTGTACGGCATGTTCGAAGGATCGTCACCGTCTACCGTGACACTGTTCAACGAACTTTGACTTGATCATGAAGTAATTTTTTTGCGGTTTTGATTTTTAACTTGACAAGGTTGTTTGGAATGACGGGTCACCGAAAATTCCGACAACTGCTGCACGTCCGCGATTAAGATGGATCTATGTCGATCACCTCTTAATCATAAACGGTTTATTTTAGGTACGAATATGTTCAAACATACATGCTCAGTGGGTAAATCCGAGAGGCAGGCTAGGAAGCCTACTTTTTAAGCTAGCACAGTAAGTCATAACGAAAAACACGAAAATAATTATCTATGGATATAGAAAGATCAGCTACGTGCGATACAATACTACGTTGGACCCACACAACCCTCTATTGTGGTATATACATAATAATATTCTTGATTGATGATTGATGGATTTGGTGTAAATACCAATCGATGCGGTTTTTTTTATACTGCGCGAGTGAGCATGACTTAGGAATTCCATATGTTCACTTTCCCGCACTTCGAAATATACTGGATATACAGGGTGTCCCAAACACCAACGTCAACCCGGAAAACGGTGATAGGCCAAGTGGTGGCAGTTATCAGAAAAGTGTTAAAAAAAAGTCTCCGTCAACTATTTTTTGACTTATTCAAAAAAGAATTGGAAAAATGCATACCCTGTGATGATTTTTTAAGTGCTGTTATTACAAATTTTTTTTTTTTTTTTTTTTTATTTTTTTTTTATGAAGCAACCCTGACTAACTGTTCTATAAATCACAATCTAAAAGTAAAAAAATACTGTATTGGTTTTAAATAAAATATGACTTTTTTCTAGGGATGGGTATCGATTAATCTATTAATCGAAATAATCGATTATTTTGTCGAATAATCGATTTTTATTTAATCGATTACATTAGGGTCGATTTAATCGATTAATCGATTATTTTATAACGATTATTTAACTTTTTTCTTCGCTGAGACTTCAGATTTCAAGAGCGGTATATTTTTCTTTCATTGCAAAAAATCACTTACAACAGCCGTGTACAGCACCCACCTACTGCTTTTCTCATTCTACTTTTACCTATCCACCACAATCCCTCTCTGAAGCTGGTCAAATTCTGAGGGAACAGAGAAGCCGGCCGACCGCCGACATGGCCAATACACCCACACTCCTTAAGGACGTTCATGATAAGTATTGGGACCAATAAATAAGCTCAAAACTTCTCACAACCAAATAACCACTATTACCTATGCAGCCACTAGGAACGTTTCAGGCAACTGCCTCCAGTAGGTGTAATTACCATTTCTCGGCCTGATGATCCCTCCTCCGCTTTCATGTGAATAAATAAGGACTATTCCCCACTTGGAGTTCGTTGTTTTCATTGTACCCAGCTTTCAATCCCTTCCCAACCCTTCCTGAAATTGTCCATTAATTTAATTTAATTTTTCAAGTCACAAATAATCGGTGTATCGATTAATTCGTAAAAAATTATAATCGATTTCATTAATCGATTACTTGTTGGTCGATACCCATCTCTACTTTTTTCCCCAATTTTGTACTCAAAATTATCACTTATCCCAAATTCAACTGACTGCACTGTAAAAAAAAATATACCACGCGGTTTTGGCAAGTAACTGTAAAACATGGCGCATTTTGTCCAGATTCCAAAATGGTACGACATATGTAGCACATGTAACCTTATGAATGATTTAGTGATTCTGTAACAATTTGATTATAGGACGCATTTAACTGCTATTATGCCATACAGATACAGTGCGCGGGAATATGTTATCATGCATCTTATTTATGGGGAATGCAAATGCAATGCAAGTGCTGCAGCCAGAGAGATATCCAAATGCTGAACGTTATCCGGATCACCGAATATTAATAAACGTACACCAGTCATTCTCAGAGGGTCGGATTCCACACCACATGACAGGAGAGCCAAATTCCATCATGCCCTACGAGGAGGAAGTCTTACAAGTCGAAAAAGACCCCAGTGCCTCAGTACGTGCAATTGAATGTAGCACAGGAGTACCCAAAAGTACAGTACAACGAATTCTACGGAGAAACAAGATGCACCCGTACCATTGTAACGGACCAAGTCTGACACATAAGTGTCTATTTTTGAACTTGTGTATTTTTCACAAATGTATTTAATTTGGATTTACTTCAAATCATTTACATTTGTGAAATATCGATACAAATTCAAAAATAGGCATTTATGGGTTAGAATTGGCCGCCGGAAAGACACCACTGTCATCAAACTCCAGGGATGGGAAAAACACCCGATTGGTGAAGCCAATTTTTGGCGCGAAAATGTGGTGCAATAGACAGGAATGGGGAAACGACGAAGTTGGAACGGGTGAGAAAAGGGGAGTGGATCTTCACCCGTGAGAGCGATCAGGTCGGCACGCGATCGCCAAGACGTGATACTTGAGTTGTCAGTACCCACGGACGGGTGATTTAAATTATTTTTTTGTGGAGGAAATTTCATCCGCCGCACCGGCGACCTCGACGCAATTGTCACGATGCGACGGGATTGAAAGATTGTGATTTTTGATTTGTTAGTGATTCCCTGGGAGGCTTGAATTTTATCCGATGCCGAGGGCACATCGAGCCGTCTAACCCGAAATATGGATATCGTCGCGCCATCGCCGTGATTCCTCCGCTGTGTTTTGTTCGCCAACGCTGGAATACTCGCATATATTCTTTTGGATTGTTTTTATTGAGAGCGAGTTGTGCGGAATGGCTGTGAATTAGAAAAAAAAAATAAGAAAAGAGCCGCAGGGTCCTCATTCGGTGTTCATGTGACATGATAACCTGGGTATTGGTTTACCGCTCAATTCGGAAATTGAGGCAGTGGTCTTTGTGATTCTCGCGCGTATCAGTAAGTTTGCCCCGCAAAACAGCTAGCACAATAATCTTGAGTCGCCTGAAACCGATATTGAAACGAGGATTGGCAAATAAAAGTGATCATATGTTTCAAACAAATACATAAATTCGTATATTGCCTTGCCCACCCATCTTGTTTGCGCATTCCGTTTGTCAGATAAAGTGTGACGTGCATCCAGTTGTGATGGCTTTCGGTGCGTGTAATTTTTGTCCTATTCCATTGCGGAAAATCAACGAAATACCGCCAGCAGTGCAGTGTCTAGAAATACCAGAATAGGAAAAATATTTGAAGAGTATTGCAACTAAATGCTTTTAAATAGCAACGCAAAGTGGTGAAGATTGTGCATATGTATCTGTAGCAAAAAATCGAAATATTCAATCTGTGAATACGTAGGTTGCCTTTTATATTTCGGGATTGGACAACCCTAGCGTTGCAATCTGGCAACTGACAGCTCTATCGTAAAGTTTGACATTTTTGAGGTTATACGTACTCAGAACGTTTTGACATACGAGCGCTATTTGTGTTTTTTACAGTAACTTAAAAGATTAATCTCGGCCAAATAATGGAATTCAATCGTGAACATTTTCGTGCGATTATTTTTTACAACTTTCGACGTGGATTAACTCAGCAACAGTGCATGGATGAACTGAATTCAATTTTTGGCGATGAAGCTCCATCGAGGAACAGTGTTTATCGATGGTATGGTGAATTCAATCGAGGTCGTAGTTCACTCCAAGACGAATTTCGTGAAGGTCGTCCAAAAGGTGAAGGTCGTCCGGAAACCATTGACGCTGTGCGCGAACTGATATTGCAAGATCGTCATGTGACCTATCGTGAGATTGAGACAACCTTAGGCATTAGTGGGACCAGCATACATTCAATATTGCTTGAACATTTGACTGTCAAAAAAATTTGTTCGCGTTGGATCCCACACAATTTCTCAATCGCTCAAAAAAAGGCTCGTGTCGATTGGTCGAAAGAAATGCTCAAAAAATACGATCGCGGTGCTTCGAAACACGTCTATGACATCGTGACAGGTGATGAATCGTGGATTTACGCGTATGAGCCCAAAAGTAAACAGCAGTCGACTGTATGGGCGTTTCAAGATGAGCCAAACCCAACAAAAGTTGTTCGCGCAGGAAGCACTTCCAAGCAAATGGTCGCCTGCTTTTTCGGAAAAACTGGACATGTCGCAACCGTACCACTAGAACAACGCAGAACAGTCAATTCTGAGTGGTACACAACCATTTGTTTGCCAGTTGTCTTCCAAGAAATCAGGAAAACCAACCGCCGAAGACGGATCACTCTTCACCTCGACAATGCGAGCTCTCACACATCAGCTCAAACAACTACATTTTTGAGCACTCAAAACATAGATTTGATGGGTCATCCGCCGTATAGTCCTGACTTGGCACCGAATGACTTCTTTTTATTCCCGTACGTAAAAAACAAACTGAGAGGTCAACGTTTTTCAACACCTGAAGAAGCGGTTGCTGCGTTCAGAATGCATGTTTTGGAGACACCTCAATCAGAGTGGCAAAAGTACTTTGACAATTGGTTCAAACGCATGCAAAAGTGTATAGATCTTCATGGGGAATATTTTGAAAAACAATAAAGCGATTTTCAATGATTAATATTTGTTTTTGTTCTCTAATCCCGAAATATAAAAGGCAACCCTCGTATCCATGATGTAGTTGTAGTGAATATCCATGATGTAGTTGAAAGCCGCGTGTTTAGGAATAAAAAAAAAAAAAATTTAGTGAATAAGCTCCGACAAACACAACAAAATAATACGGAAAAAAAATTGAGAAAACTAGCAAAAATATTATTTTTTTTTGCGCGTATATTTAAAATAACTTCACCACGGGGCACTGGTGGATCGGATCGAAGGAAACCCAACAACAGCAGCAGCTTCGTGGGACGATCTATTACCACTTTTGATTTTCTTTTTTCTCTTTTTTTGCTTAATCGACTGTATCACTAATTTGTTTGTTTGTGTAAAGTCAGTTGTAACGTAACTTTGGTTCTGGCTGCTCCAGTTTCTCCGGTGGCCATCGAGGATGCTAGGGTAAGTGATCTGTAACGTAACGTAACGTAACGTACTTATTTGTCTGCTTTCTGTAACATTTTCTTTGTGTTGTATTACGCTTCTTTTGGATTGTATTGTAGAGAGAAAAAAAAAAGAAATAATAATGTGGGTAAATTACTGAATCAATATCTGCTTTTCCTTTGAGGAACCCCCTATTCTCCCGTTCAGGTTGGTGATGGGATGAGGTGAAAGGCCTCACCCCTTGTTTCGCTATGGGAGGCCCCCCACAAAATTCTTCTATTTCGGCCATGGGGGGCTCACGGTCGGGTTTTCGTGTTTTTTTTTTTCAGAGGGTGAAGAAGGCTGAGGTCCACCGCCATCTGGACCTCGGAGTATCAGAAGATGGGATTTGAGCAGGCTGGCTCCACATTTACCTTCCTTTGTCCGAACTTTGCCCTCTCGTTTGTGTTGTCTATCCCAGGCCTGTGACATCCCTTTTAATATGTATGGACAGGGGCAGCGAGCGGCAAAAAAACCCCGCCCATATCTCCCGAACTGAGCTACAGCAAGCACAGGCCGCCGCTTAGCTCGTTCAGGAGCCAATTATGGCAGCTGTCAATTTTGGCAGCTGTCACTACCGGACCTTAACGGTCAAAATGGCTCCGTCCCCGTTGACACCTTTGGGTGTCTCCATCGTCCTTTACACCATGTTCCACGAGTCCAAAGTCTGCTACCTCGAGATTATCCGCAGAGAGTACAATTTTGTCAAAAGATGTTGCGTGAGTACAGAGAAGATCCCCGATTCTTTGACAAAATTCTATGGACCGATGAATCCACATTTTCTAAAGATGGTTACATTAACCTCCACAATTTACACGAGTGGCACATTGAAAATCCACATTTAATGCGGCAAAATAGAGCGCAGCATCGTTTTAAAGTGAACATGTGGACTGGAATTTTAAATGGCCAAATTATTGGATCATTCGAGCTTTCGGAGAACTTAAGTGCCGAGACATATTTAGATTTTTTAATGAATCATTTACCCAATTTATTGGAAGACGTGCCACTCAGTACTTTTGCAAATATCATCACGATGGCTGTCCAGCGCATTATGCCCGTACAGTAAGAGAGTTCCTCGATCGAGAATATCCCGAGAGGTGCATAGGGCGGTCTGGTACAATTTCGTGGCCGGCACGTTCACCTGACCTAAATCCCCTCGATTTTATTTACTGGGGAGCGGTAAAAGAAAAGGTTTACACGAAAGAAATAGAAAATTTGGAGGAACTTCGCCGGAAAATTGCGGAAGCCGCTGAAGCCATTAGTTCCGGAAGATTCGCCCGGCTTATAACTCGATCCTTTTTAAGATGTCGTGCTTGCATTGCAGCTGAAGGCAAACATTTTGAACATTTGTTGTAAATTGAAGTTCAACATTTAATAGTAAATTGATTTTTTTGTTCAATAAATTACACTTTTGCCTAAATGAGATTATTACTTCTTTTCACCTCAATTAAGAGATAATATAGGAAGTGTCGTACCATTTTGGAATCTGGACAAAATGCGCCATCTTTTACAGTTACTTGCCAAAACCGCGTGGTATATTTTTTTTACAGTGCAGTCAGTTGAAACCAATACACCAATTTTTTACTTTTCGATTATGATTTAAAGAACAGTTAGTCAGAGTTGCTTCATAAAAAAAAATAAAAAATAATGAAAATTCGTAATAACAGTACTTAAAAAATCATCACAGGGTACGAATTTTTCCGATTCTTTTTTGAATGTCTATAAGTCAAAAAATAATTGACGGAGACTTTTTTTAATACTTTTCTGATAACTGCCACCACTTGGCCTATCACCGGTTTCCGGGTTGACGTTGGGGTTTGGGACACCCTGTATGAACTCATGCATTAAAAGCTTGGATGAAAAACTTAGATATATGTGTTCTTGCATATTTAATTCCTTTTGATATCTATGTAAATTAGCATATATTATTTTACAATATATTATATCGATATGTTCTAGATAGCCTGATCCTTGCATATAACCCTATTCCGAATCAGTGAACGTATGACCGTATCTCCCATAGCTATATATGTGCGCACATTCATAGTTAGTTAGGGGTGTAAAACATTTATTTTCTTTTGGTAATCGCGTATGGAGAATAGGATTACATGTGAATCATAGCTAATTATATAATAAGTATGTTGTAATTTTCAGCAATCTGAATTGTACTTTGCCTTGTTCCTTTTATTGAAGAATTCATTAATAACATGATGCATTGCTAAGCAAACTTTTGTGTTTTTCGACTATCTTTCTTCCTTTCAGCTGTTGACCATGTGGTAGTTGGTGTTTAGGCAATTTTATATTGGGTGCTAAAGAAAATTTTGTAGAGTCGCTAACTTTAGTATATGGGGATTGGAAGGGACCATAGGGGGTTACCACACTATCTGTAACCCCAGTAATTATATTAGTTTTTCAGATACTTTAAATGATATGTTCTGCGTTTCCTTTTTTTTTTTGAAGGTTTTGTTTTAATAATAATAATAATAATCTTTATTGCAATAATAATAGTTCAAGTTACAAATTCAATACATTTTTTTTTCCAATACTTGCAACTCACATAAGCCAGAAGGGCTTGGGAGTGAGCGCTGAAATTAGACGATTACTTCATAGGATTCAGTTTTCCAAAGAGAGGAAAGATATTTATCTAATTATATATTTCAATAATCTTATTTGTAATTTTTATCCATTATTTTTCTTGTGCAAAATGTATTATGCTAAAATATTTGTTATTTCGTTATATAACGTTGACCGCTCCTGGACATATTTCCGCAATATATATTTAAAATTTCGATGTGTTAGCTGAGTTTTGATTTGGACAGGTAATAAATTAAATGCTTTTGGTCCCAGAGAGGAAGCGTGCATCTGCCTAACGAACTTATTACACTTGGTTATTTCTAGGTTTTCACGGGCTTGACTTCGTGTAGAATAGTTTGTGCAGCGAATTGAGAATTTTCCATAGTTTAAATACATATATTTATACAGCATGAACGTATACAACTGTCGGATATTCATAACGTTAAAGGTATCAAATGCTTGAGTGGTAGATGAATATTTCGATTTTTGTAAACATATTTTAATCACAATTTTCTGTAGATTATTCAAAGGGGAGAGCGTAGAGGTGTATGTAGATCCCCAAGCAATTATACCATACTGAGCAGTACTTTGAAAAACTGCATAATATACATCTCTAAGGACTTTTCGGCTGACAATTTTTCGCAGGATATAAAACATATGTATAGTTTTTCTCAACTTTTTACAAAGATAGTTGATATGACTCTCCCATTTTAAGAGATTGTCAATAATAACACCCAGATATTTAATGTTTGTTGCATGTTCAATTGTTGTGTTATTAACTGTAATTGAGCTGTTAGATGTCTCAGCACTTGTTTTAGCAAACTTCATATATTTGGTTTTTTGCAAATTTAATGAGAGTTTGTGTCCTACTAACCAGTTGTATACCAGTGAGAGACCTTCGTTAGCTATTTCGACTGTTGTGTTCCAGCTCGAGCTTCTAAATAATAACACAGTATCATCTGCAAAGGACACTATATGCCCATTTATGCCAGTCGTCAGTTTGCAAAGGTCATTTATGTAGATCAGAAATAGAATAGGCCCTAACACAGTCCCTTGAGGTACTCCACATTTGACGATACTGGGAGAACTTAATTTGTCATTGATTCTAACCACTTGAGATCTATTCGAAAGGTAAGATCTAAATAGTGACAAAACAGTGTTATTGATCCCCAAATTTTTAAGTTTATTTAAAAGCTTAAAATGATTGACCGTATCGAAGGCTTTTTTAAGGTCCAGGAAGATAGCGAGGGATTTATCGTTTTGGTCCATTGCAGCAGAAATAAAATCTGTGACGTCATACAGTGCATCATGTGTGCTTAAGCCATTTCTAAACCCATACTGGTTAGGTGCTAAAATATTATTCTCATGAAGAAATTTTTCGAGTCTCGTTTTAATACATTTCTCAAATATCTTGGACACATTTGATATTAGGGAAATCGGACGATAATTATTAGGTTGGGTAACGTCGCCATCTTTATAGAGTGGAATAATGATCGCACGCTTCAACTTAGTAGGAAAAATACCTTGTCTCAGGCAACAGTTGAATAAATGGGTAAGTGGTATTGCAATATGATCCATTATCAGTTTTAAAAGTCTACAACTATATCCATCAATGCCAGGCGATTTATTACAATCTAGGTTTTTGATGTGTTGATGTAGCTCTCCAACCGAGATTGGAAAAAGATGGAGCGAAGCAAGCTTATGTCCAGGCTCAACTTGACATGTTGTATGATTAAAATTTCCGACCATTTCATCTAAGTTTCGTGACAATTGTTCCCCCACCGTAGTGAAATAGTCGTTCATAACGTTTGCTATGTCTTTTTCACCCGTCACTAGGGACCCATTTTCATTAGAAATATGTCTTATTTTACATGAATTTGTTCGAGTCTTACGTGAGGTGGCTTCGTTGATTTTATCCCATAGTTTTTTACTACTGCCTAGAACTTTACTAACTTCAATGGAGTAGTATATATTTTTTGCAGTGCGAATCAAGGAAGTTAGTCTATTTCGGTACGCTTTATAGTGAGCTATTAGGTTTCCATCATTTGGGTACTTTTTTACCAGTTTTGCAAGCTTATCTCTTTTTCTAATAGAGACAACTATACCTTTTGATACCCATGATTTGACTGGTCGAAATTTAGAGTTAACATTTTCTCTAGATGTAGATTTCAAGGAATTTTCGATAACCTCGTCAAGTATATTAAAAAATATATCTGTGCCTCTTTCCCCATCACTTGTGCACATTAGTGGAGACCAATCAACCATATTTATGTTGTGGACAATTTTTGTGTAATCGACTGCATTTGTTTTTGCATTGGTTTTTGTGAGATCAAAACGTTCTGCTTCTTTAAGTTGAAGTTTCGCCAAGGTGCTGTAATGATCAGTTATATAAGTTTCAAAAATAGCCGGAGAAAATTGGATATTTTCATCAGATTTCCAGAAGAGATGATCAATACACGTCGACTTGACGCTACCTGCTCTTGTTTTTCCTTCTAGATATTCTATGAAGCCAAAGCTAGATAGAGTGTCTAGATAATCATTTCCAGTGGGGGTTAGTCTGTTCTTTGTTATGTCGATATTTAGGTCACCTACTATCAAATGTAAATGTAAATGTTGTTTATCCACGAAACAACGTTGTAACAACGTTGTTTCGTGGATAAAAAACTATCAAGTGAAGAAACAAATATGTTTGGGTTTAGGCTTGGGGATCTATATACTCCAGTTACGCATATTTCGATGTCTTTAACCGATATTAATAAATCGACAATATTTGCATCAGCTATTTGATGGTTAAACCATTTGACAGCGTATTTTTCGTTTACGTAAACAACTACACCATCACATTTATTGTGTTTAGCACACGCATTAAACATTTGATACCCATCGATGTTGAAGCAGTTAGTATCCGTTAACCAAGTTTCAGATAGTACTATTACATCGAATTTAATTTTCAAATCATTAAGCAATAGACAAAGCTCGTCGTAATGTCTCGATAAACTTCTAATATTCATGTGGAAAACATTAAAAGTATTGCAATCAATTAAGAAATGTTTGCAATCTCTAATACTGCACAAAAAATTCGTTTCCGTGTTCTTATAATTATTTAAAAAACTCATAGTTCCTGCCATTTAAGAAAATAAAAATACAAACAAAAGAAGTGCTAATAAAAAATAAATTGAAAAAAGCGGATTACAATAAACTTAATAAATCTTCTCTTGATTTAACAATCGATGCTCTCATGCCCTGTTTTCTTTATAAAAATTTTTGCGTCCTTGGTCCAGATGTATCTGTACCCTAATGGTTTCAGCTTAGCTTTGACTTCGTTCAATAACTGGGCCGTCGAACTAGGTAGATATTCGTTTATGTAAATTCTATCATTACCATTGCCATTTGGAATCCCCGCACCGTTGCTGGCCGAACGCACACATTGCTTGTAATTCGCTAAAAATGTATCCCGAGTAATTTTTCGGGTAAATTTGCAAATGATCGTACTCGGTTGTAGGCTGTTCGAACTCGTTAGCTGAGGTGTCACTGACCTACGAATCTGTCTATGCACAGAGCTAATGTCGTGTTCCTGGAGGTCCATATTAATTTTGCCGGCGATAGCTTGGATGATGCCCGGCAAATTTTCCGACTGTGTTACCTTTAGTCCGCCAATACAAAGACTAGAGCATCTCATTTCTTGCTGTAAGGTTTTGTTCAGCTCGTTTAGGCGATTCACTTCATCTTTCAATGCACTATTTTCATTTTTCAGCATTTTCATGTCATCCACAATTGACTTAAATTGGTCAAACTGGTCAGACATGAATTGCACTGCAGACGACAGTTCCTGTATTTGCTGTTTTATTTCAGTTTTTAGATCATCACTAAATTTGGCTAGATCGGCTTTCAGTTTATCGTATGTACTTTCACCGGAGACTTCACTGCTATTGTTTTCACTGTTGTTCTGTTTTAACAGTTTGCATGCATCACACTTCCATTGGTCGCGTTTTTGGCGAAGTTTACGTAGATTTATTTCATTTTTCAAATTAGTGCATTTTGAATGATAATAGCTTTTGCAAACAGAGCACATTATAATATCTTTCACGTCTATGAAAGGCTCCTTGCATAAATCACACGAATTCACCATTTTTAGAAAATAAATTGCACAGCACTTGCAGATAGTATGTGTAACCGTCGGGGTTCAGCGCTAGAATCGGAGCTCGGTTCTCCATTTCTGTAAATCGGGCCTGACGTGTGGAAATTTGTAGCGTCTTGGGAGTAGCAGGGTCAGTAACTGTTAGAACCCAACAATATTCAATATTCATTTCATCACAAAAATAAACAACAACATAAATTCAAGTAAATTCCAATGTCAATAATACGCATGCATGTTGGTGTCAGCATAATTAACACGCGCAATGACCAGACAATGGTAGCGGATGAGTTATGCTGACATGAGCATTGCATTGCACTTGCACCTAGAAATTTGAGATGTGTTTGTATTGATTGATTGCAGGTGCATGTGAACTCCATCACGCGCACGAAAATGCGACATGTGCCGAATGTAGTTCACACCCATTTGCAACCTAAGCATTAAGTTTAGTATTTAAGAATGAACCATCAATAAAATTTACATTCTCACACCTAACATCAACCAGTATCTTTTAATTTACGTAAAATAAGAGATTCAGCGAGAACTAGTTGTTATGGTTTAAGTGCCATTAACAACTGCATCTGCGAAACAACTTTTGCTGTTGTGGTTTAAGTGCCACCAATAGTATAACGACGAATCTTCGGAGTGTTGTGGTTCAAGTACCATTAACACTCAACCATCTTTTTATCAACGAGATATCGTGGTTTATGCACCACCGATACTACCGAATCAAGACCGTATAGGTAGAAGCACCTATCCGTAAACAGTAACTATAAAATGAACCCCCCCATTTCTCACCGACACTGAGCAGTCGTACATCACACGTCGACTGACAATACCGCTACTCAGGTGTTTCACAATCATATGTCGGCTCGATCTTCACGGTCTCATGCCACACCACCCACCAATATCGTTACAAAACCAACAGGCATATATATTTCGACTAATTCTTCACAAAATCCAAGAAAAAACGAGAATTGTTATTCAAAAAATTGCGGAATCTAATTGGGATAACGTCAAAACAGCATTATTATTCACATTCGGAGTCAGCGATAGCTACAGCAACATCATAAGCCAAATTCATAAAATCAGTAATCAAAATAAAAGTGTTCATGAAATTTACTCAATTTTAAGTCATCTATTAAACAAACTTAATACTAAATATTTACAAGATCCATTCCAAAACCAACACATTGAATTTAACTCAATAAGGAATGAGAATCTACTCCTAAATAAATTAAAATCGATATTACCAGAATACAAAGCTTATTTGCTTGAAATGATACTTTGTTCTTCTTTGGAGCAGGCTTTTAACATTTTAACTGAATTTCGACAAGATTCAAAATTTGACTCTTCAAATAACTATTTTACACAGTCCAATCAACATTTTAATAAAAATAACCGAAATAACAATCCGACCAATCACAATTATTATAATCATAATTATTCAAATCGAAATAATAATAATAATTTTAATCGAAACTATCAGAACCGTCAAAATTCAAATAACCGAAATCACCACAATTTCAATCGTAACAACCAAAACAACAATACAGTTTCAATAATAGAGAACAGTAATCAGAATCCTGAAAATGGTTATAATAACTTTCGACAAAATCAAAATCAGTTCAGAGCCAATGGACGTAAATTTTCTCGAAACAGCCTCGGAATTCCATTACCAATAGCCTATCTGACCATTGAAAATACAAAAAATCCAGTATTAATTGACACAGGATCCACAACATCTTGTATTGATGAAACTAGCTTTGTAAATTTACAGAAGTATATACTTCACTATCCCATTCCAATAACTTCAATCGGCGGAACATATCAAGTTCAATTCGAAATTAAAACTAGCATGCCAACTGAATTCTTTCTTCCCGAAAATCACAAAATTATCTGGAATGTAATGAATTTCAAAAACAAAAACTTCAAAGGAATAATTGCACAGAACGTATTACACCCACTAAACGCAAAAATAAATATAGGTGAAGGTAACATAGAAATCAACAATGTTATCATTCATTTCAATTACTCAGTACCAGAGGAAATAAATACTCAATTTGAACTTGAACCATTAGACTCAATGGAGAAATTATATAATAATTTAAATAATGAAGAAACAATGTCATTAAAAAAAAAATTCTCAAAAATAATTCAGATCTCTTTTCCAAAGAAGGAGATACATTGACCTGCACCACACAAACCAAACACGAAATAGTAACAAAATCTAAGACCCCTCAATTTTCTAAAATATACGAGTACATATAAAATTCCTCAAATTCATGAAAAAAAAGTTGAGACACAAATAAACGAAATGCTTGGCAAGGGAATAATTAGAAAATCTTCATCTCCATATAATGCACCTATATGGGTTGTACCCAAGAAAGCGGATCATTCGGGGAAACAAAAATGGCGAATTGATTATCGTCAATTAAGTAACAACACTATTGAGGACAAAATTCCCATACCAAATACTCGTATAGAAAGTATATTTGATAAACTCGGAAGGTCCCAATATTTCACTACAATCGATCTGGCTAAGGGTTTTCACCAGATAGAGATCAAAGAATATGATCGCTATAAAACTGCTTTTTCGACACCACAAGGACATTACGAATTTAACCGAATGCCCTTTGGATTAAAAAATGCTCCTGCAACGTTCCAACGAATGATGAATGAAATTCGCCAGGAGTATATAAATGAAATTTGTGTTGTGTACTTTGATGACATCTTGATCTTTGCTACTTCAATCCAGGAAATAGAAACTAACATAAAATTAGTTTTCAATTGCCTTCGAAAATATCAACTGAAAATTCAAATTGATAAATGTTGTTGTGTTGTGGTAGCGATGCTTCGAATACTGCAGTTCTTCTTGCATCGAGGGGGTTTAGCAGCTCTTGGCCGTTGAAAAACGGGTCGTTCCGGTACGAAGAACCGGCTGTCGATACAATTGCTTAATAAATAAGTTAAATAAGGTCATGTTGTGGATATCGATTTAATTGCTTAACAAATAAATTTAATCATGTTAATCAACGGCATGTAAGCCAGATCAATGAACGACAGTACGACGTTCCACTTAAAATATAGAATATCAGCAATTTTAAATTATAAAATTCCTTACAACTGAATAAAGAGTTAGTCAACATTGAATCAGTACTTAATTCACTTCAACAAATGTAATTTCTTTGCCAGACAAACTGACTACTTGGGTCATATTTTGTCCGTAGATGGTATTAAACCAAATCCAGAGAAAATAAATATTGTACTATACAGAATTAGAAAATTCCGAACACTGTAAAAAAATTAAATCATTTCTTGGTTTCACAGGATACTACAGAAAAGTCATTAACAATTATGCGAAAATCGCATCCCCATTGACCGATGCCATAAAAAAGGAAAACAAAATTAACATTAATGATCCTAAATTCATTTCTGCATCTAAAAAATTGAAAGAATTAATAACTAATTATCCTATTTTATTTTGAATATACTGACTTTAAACAAAAATTTGTCCTAACTACCGATGCTTCAGATAAAGCAATTGGAGCTGTTATTTCACAACAAGGACATCCCATATCATATGCAAGTCGAACGTTAAACGACCACGAAAGAAATTATTCAACAATCGAAAAAGAACTGCTAGCTATTGTTTAGGCAACTCAGTATTTCAGACCGTATTTGTATGGAGTAAAATTTGATATTCATACAGATCATAGACCATTAGATCTGTACGAATATCAAATTTGTGGCTTAATAATTTAAAGGAACCAAATAGTAAAATGCAGCGACAGAAAATAAAACTAGATGAATATAACTTTAATATAGAATTCGTTCAGGGAAAAGAAAATAAAGTGGCGGACTTCCTAAGCCGTATTAATACAGATAACAATGAAATAAATGCATTAACTGAAAATGAAGATGATGGATATTACGATGATATACATAAGTGAGGAATCAGACAAAGAAATAAATAACAGTATAAAAAATAAGTGTCAGGCTAAACCCTGTCTGGCAACACCAAACGATTCCCCAACACACAAATACACACAACTTTATTTTACCCAACCCAGACGATGGAGAGAGTCGCCGACCGTCCGCCGACCGTATAAGACGTTTAATACCGCACCGAGAATATTCGCTTTAATATTATTTGTGTTCGTTTGATTTTGATATACATAATTTTCTATACACCTAAATATACGAGTATTAATCATTTGTTTGGAACTCTCGATCGTCTTTTTATTTTTTTTGCTATTCCATATTTTCGCGCAATTCAACTGATCCATCCAAAATAACCCATCCTGACATTTCAGAAGTGGGATCATTGTGCGCGAAGTTTGTGAAATATCGTGTATCATAATACGTGCCGCATATAATATCCGATATGGAGAATTTTCGCGATTTAACAGTTAAACAATTACGGGAAAAGTGCCGCTTCTATGGATTAGAGTCGTCGGGAAACAATTTTGATCTTGTTGAACGCCTTGTCGATAACGCGAAAACCAACGCGAGTGTTAGTGAGACAGGCGATACTCTTACGGAAAGAGTTCGTGAGTTGGAGCAAACAGTACGACAGCTGTTGGTACAAACTTCGACAGTATCAAACACACACGAACCTGTGCATATGCCACATAGTGTTTCTACTCCAATTATCCAGTCTTCTCACATTAATGGCCAGTCGTCCATTTCACCGATACAATCATCGTTTCCGTCTCTGCCGTTGCCATCGCTTGCAAATCACCCATACACGTGTGCGAATAATAACTCTCCCACTGCATTGGCACCATATACATATATTTTACCGCCGCCACTCACAACCCAACCATCTACTTACACAATGGCTCCGACCGTGACATCTTCGATGATGCAGCCAGCATCACATGGGATATCACCTGCTACAAATACCACAGTTCCATCCTTTACACAAGTGTCATATGCCGCCGCTCCTGTAAGTTGTTATTATCAACAAACGCCGCCACCATCGTTTGTATATTCGTGTCCGCCGAATGTAGGAACATACAACGCTAGTGTTCGGGACGTGATTGAAGTGTTGCCGGACTTTAACCTTTTCGCTGAAGGGTCATTAAAATCGGAACAATTCGTTCACCGTGTGTCACAGCTGAAAAACGCCTATTGTTGGAACGAAAAAATTGTATTGTTGGCGATGTGCTCTAAATTAAAAGGGCCCGCCAAAACGTGGATAGACAGTTCGCCTATTTTTAATTCGTGGCCGGAATTTGTCTCGAAATTTTTGACGGACTTCCCGATAACAGCAAATATTGCTGATATTCACATTGAAATCGCGGAAACTAAACGGAGTTCGTTCGAAACGCTTGAACAGTATTACTATAAAATATTATCGATGGGTAGGAAAGGTCAGTTACCCGATCCAGCCATTATTAAATATATCATTCGTGGTTGTGAGGATGCGGATTTCTCGCGTATCGCGTCTACTCAACCGTATGTGTATTGTCATGAGTTGTTGGCGTCAATCCGACAGTATACTAATCACAGTGGCGCGAAAAGTTTAGTATCGAGTAAGGCACGAAATGCTGATTCTCGTTTCGCAGATACGAAAAGTGGAATATCGTCTCCGCCGTCGAAGAAACAAGAAAAAAACAGAAAACCGCTGTGTTTTAATTGTTTCAATCCTGGACATATTTCGATCCGTTGTCCGCTTCCACAACGTCGGGAGCGATGCACCGTTTGTCTCCGTACGAACCATAAAACAAACGAATGTCCGGAACGGTCAAACAAACAACCGCCGCCAAATAACAAGACGTTTGAAATTCAAACTGAGGACTCCGAATGTGAATCATCCGAAATAATTAAAGTCGTCAAAATTAATGGATATGAAGTTTCTTCATTTGTGGATCCTGGTAGCAACCGGACATTGATTAGGGAATCGCTCGCAATGAAAATTGGAAGTGTTGACTCTTGTAACGTGCCGATAAATGGATTTGCTGGAGGTAGCTATCGATGCAAAAATAAGATTGTTACTAACTTAGAAATCGATGGGAAGTTTTACGAAGTTGACGCTCTTGTGATTAATTATCGCCACTTGGAACACGATATTTTATTAGGACGTGATATTCTATGCCGCCGAGGAAATTATCTAGTGATTCGAGGAGAAAAATGCTGGATTGAGAATGAGAACACTCTAAACGTGGGTACATCATTAACAGACGACGAACGACATCAATTGGAACGTGTCTTGGTGAAATTTCGATCGAGGTTTGCTACGAATATTTATGAACTCGGGAAATGTTGTAGTGCTCAAATGACAATTGCGCTCAAAACCAATCAACCCGTTGCATTAAAGCCATATCGGCTCCCGTATGCAAAAAGGCAAATTGTTGAACAATTGATCGGCGAGCTTCTTGATGCTAATATTATACGACCGTCCGATTCCGCGTACTCGTCCCCCATCGTTCTGATCGACAAGAAGAATGGAGAGAGCCGCTTATGCGTTAATTATCGACGCTTAAATAGCATTACTATAAAACAACCGTTTCCGATGCCAAATCTTGAGGACCAATTTATACAGCTGTCCGGTCATAAATATTTCACGGTTCTAGATTTGAAGATGGGATACCATCAGATAGAGATGGCCGAGGAATCGAAACCATACACCGCATTCGTGACGCACAATGGGCATTACGAGTATAATAGAATGCCCTTCGGCCTCATTAATGCGCCTGGAGTCTTCCAAAATCTTATCAATAAAATTGTTTCTCAAATGAATTCCGGAGAAGCAATAGCATATCTGGACGATATCATTCTACCTAGCAAGGATGTTGTTGTGGCTTAAAGTCACTTGAAAAATTCTTCGAATTGTTGGAGACTCACGGACTGACGATGCGGCTAGATAAATGTAAATTCCTAGCCGAAGAAATAGATTATCTGGGACACGTTGTGAACGAAGACGGTATTCGACCTGGGAAAGAAAAAGTGGCTGCTATTGCGAATTTCAAACCACCAACCAACATCACCGAAGTGAGAAGATTCCTAGGTCTAACCGGTTTTTTTCGAAAGTTCGTGGAGGATTATTCATTGATAGTGAAACCCATAACGCTGTTGTTGCGAAAATCGGAAGAGGAAAGCAAACCGTTTGTATGGGGCAATGAGCAGCATAAATCGTTTGAACAAATTAAGAATATTTTATGTAACGAGCCGGTGTTAACATTATTTGATGTTAATGCCCAACACGAAATCCATACGGATGCCAGTACAATTGGACTTGCTGGTGTACTTTTGCAGTCAACTGATGGTAAAAGCTGGAAGCCTGTCTTTTACTATAGCCGTCACTGTTCAGCAGCGGAAAGCGTTTATCACAGTTATGAGCTCGAAGTGCTCGCCGTCATTGAGACATTGGATCGATTCCGAGTTTATATTTTGGGAAAGCACGTCCGAGTTGTAACTGATTGTTCCGCCATTGCTCAAGTAAAAGCGAAAACCGATTTAAAACCACGAATTGCCAGGTGGATGCTGCGCTTAATGGAATACGATCTGGATATTGTACATCGCCCAGGAAGACGACTCGCTCATGTCGACGCTCTCAGCCGTGCTCCGGATTCACCACCTCATGAACCTACAGTCGCTGGGCTAGTCTACGCCGTCTCAGCTGGAAGCGACGACTGGATATATACAATGCAGCTGAAGGACGATCAGCTTCGACATATTATCGCCGTTCTTAAGAATGAAGCAGAAGACGCGCGAGTGAAACAAATAAAAAACGATTTCGAACTTAACCAACACCGACTGTTCCGGAAAACAGATCGCGGACTCAAATTAGCAGTGCCTAAATCGATTAGATTTCGCGTAGTGCAGAACTGTCACGACAATTGTGGTCATTTCAGTGTCGACAAGACTGTAGAACGCATCGAACAATATTATTGGTTTCCGAAAATAAGGAAATCCGTTAAAGACTATATCGCGTCGTGCGTAAATTGTTCTTATTATAAATCGCGTTCGGGAAAACCAGAAGGACGTTTATATTGTGATGACATGCCGCCCATACCCTTTCGCCAATTACATATTGACCATTTAGGCCCTTTCAAACGCAGTAAAAAAGGGAACATTTATATACTGGCAATATCTGATGCCTTTACTAAATATCTCGTCGTGAAAGCCGTGCGTAATACCTCAACACAGCCCGTTTTAAATGCATTAACGGAATTGACGAGTTACTTCGGTCTGCCGCAAATTATAGTAACCGATCGAGGTACCGCATACACCTCCCGGAAATTCGCTTCGTTTTGCAATCTGCACAATATTAAACATAGTAAGGTCGCTGTCCGAACCCCGCGAGCTAATGGTCAGGTAGAGTGCGCAAACCAGACTATTTTGTCGTATTTGACTACAACCGCCGAAAATGAAAATAATTGGGACGAGCTTTTATCTTCGCTTCAGTGGGCTGTAAACTCGCAAAGAAATTCCACAACGGGTTTTAGCCCGAACGAAATCATCTTTGATTTTAAATTAAGAGATGTGACAAGTAATCAACTCATCTCGTTTCTACAAGATGCCGTTGTATCTTCAACCGAATCCGATGCAAGCGATACTCGAACCAAACGCAAGCAAGCCCTGGAAAACCTTACTAAGGAACGTCAACGATGGAAGAGTCGATTCGACAGCAAACATGCTCCACCGAAAAAATACGTAGTTACCGACTTGGTGCTCATCGAAAATGATTCCGCATCTACCGGACAAAGCCGTAAACTGGAGCCGAAGTTTAAGGGACCCTATATCATTTCTCGGGTCCTTGATAAAGATCGCTACGTCATCGAGGACATCGAGGGTTTACAAATATCCAATCGACCGTTTTGCTCTGTCTTCACGTCTGAAAAGATTCGACCTTGGTGTTCTGCTCCTCCCGAAGTTGAAGATGCCCATGAGGAAGATGACTACGTAATCGACGACGATCACGATGCAGGATTGGCCGAGCTGTCAGGCTAAACCCTGTCTGGCAACACCAAACGATTCCCCAACACACAAATACACACAACTTTATTTTACCCAACCCAGACGATGGAGAGAGTCGCCGACCGTCCGCCAACCGTATAAGACGTTTAATACCGCACCGAGAATATTCGCTTTAATATTATTTGTGTTCGTTTGATTTTGATATACATAATTTTCAATACACCTAAATATACGAGTATTAATCATTTGTTTGGAACTCTCGATCGTCTTTTTATTTTTTTTTGCTATTCCATATTTTCGCGCAACTCAACTGATCCATCCAAAATAACCCATCCTGACATAAGGAAGGAATAGTAAATATATATAGAACCCAAATAATAATAGCAAAACAAAAACAGCAGGAAATCAAATCGATTAATAAACATAGGAAGATATATTGATGACAAAGATATTGTAACGCGAATAAAACCTGATGAACCAAAAACAGCACAACCGGCAACACTAAAATCATGATCTGAGTGGACGGCGAACAAGGCGCGAAAGATGCTGTGATCGGGCGATGATCGGCACGTAGTGTGTGTGTAGTGGCGACGACTACGTACCAAAAACACTTGTATCGAAGTATCTGACGACGGCGGTTGTGTGGCGAATGTAATAAAGACCTTGGCGATTGGAATAAAAAAAGGGGTGGTTTGTTGAAGTTGCCCGGGCGTTTTAATTTCTAAAAGAAAAGTTTTAGTGGGAATTTAAGAGAATTCCGTTATAACTTTCAGAAGTGGGATTCACCTAGTGCCGGTTTGTGCTGAGAAACAATAAATTGGTGTTGGCGTGCAGCTCTTACTTGTGTTGTGTTGCCCAGGCGTGGACACATAATCCAGGTGTGCGTGTAAATCGGCGAACGCAATTTGGCGATATTGTGAAATTCACAACAAAAGGCGAACAAAAAAATGTGAATTGTTGTTGTGCGGAATTGTGCTGACACGCCCGAACTTCCGATATTTGTGTTTGTGTTGGCGTGCACATTGGTGTTGCCGTGTTGAGTCAGTTGGCAAATCAACATTGTAAAGGCGAAATGGCGGGGCCGAGCGAGAGCCGTAATATTGAGATGGTGGACGATGTTTTGGACATCTGGCTCGAAGGCGTCGGGCTAGACGAGGAAGAATCGCAGACGAGGCTTTTGAAGGCAGTGGCGCGCACTCCATATATGCAGAAAAGCAGTGCATACCCTCTCATCATAATAGAATATATACTATAAAATTTGGTACAATAAGCTTTTTGCTTTACTGTATTGCACTCATCATACACGCCAATACCCAATCTCCCAACTCAAATGGTGTAAGCACAATTGATCGTGCTTCCAAGTTACGCACACACTGACGGAATGACTCTATAAGAAGAAGACACACAATTTCTATTCACTACCTCCTACGCTGCATAAGCACGTAGCTAGGTAATTTGCATTAGTAGATGTGTAAGGGAAGCAAACATACCTTGGCGAACAATTTCGAAAGCAATAGCACGAACGAATTTAATCTCACAGAACGACGCGACTGCATATGCTTCTTGATAGCTTTGGGGCTTTAAGTGTGGAAACTGAAGAAGTACACAGTAGCTCGCATTTATACAATATTTGATCGGCTATGACTATGAATGAAATTTGAACATTGAAGTTTACTTTTCTTATTATTGATAATATCATATAGAATAATTATTATTGTAAATGAAGTATACACCTATACATAACTAGTTTATAACAATTAAAGAACTTAAATTGCAACGTTAGGATTGACTACAAGAAATTTATGGGACGAAAGATGTAACTCGTCTTAATAATTTATCGTATTGATTACAAACATCACACGGTGTAGTGTTTAAAAAATCTATGCACTTTGTAGATTGGAGTGAGAATGATTTTCCCATGGTTTTTGTTTGTGGTTCACTCCTAGTTTGGATCTTTTGGTGAACTGCAGAGTTAAATTCTGTGTTTATGTGAAAAGTGCTTGTGAAAAATAGTGTAAAAACAGGATTTTATTTTTGAAAATTAATTAGATTTGAATATCATGATTATGGAGAATTTCAGTGTCTAATCTGTTCCGATGTTTGTCTCTTGAAATTGAGAGAGGGATCTTTTAGTTCTTTTTCATTTAATGAAAAAAAGGCGATTATATCTGTAGGTAGATGCACTCCTGATCTAGATCTGACTCAAAAAAAGGGTAATGTTACGCGGAATTTCAACTCAAAATACTACGACACGTATCCATGGCTTACTGGTTGCAAACAAAATAACCGCGTTTAACTCCAAAACAGTTTGGAGTGATACAGGATATACCGATTTAAATAATTTCGCTAAAGCTTCAAAAAACATGACCAAAGCGAAAAACATCTGGAATGTACAATGAAATTTGACACTTTTGACAAATGTCGTATCGAAACAAGCTTAAATAGTCAACTCAAGCTAGATAACGGCACAACGCAAAAGTTGATCGAGATAGGAATATTTTCCAGAGATTAATCGACATCATCTGTTTTTTGGGAAAGCAAGAATTGTCTTTTCGTGGCCATTCAGAAATAGTTTCATCCCTTAACAAGGGAAATTAGAACTGCTCGATTTGCTTGCAAAATATGATGGCTGCTTGGAAAATCACTTGCAGAATTCCACAAGCTCTTTTACAGGACTCTCAAACCGAATACAAAATGATCTGATTTCTTCTGTTGCATCAGTTCTTTGCAACAAAATTAAGGGCCAATTGAAAAAAAGCCAACTTCGTTGCAGTAATGATAAATGAAACACCAGATATTAGTGGACGAGAACAGCTTGTTTTAGTTTTAAGATATTTTCACAAAAATGAGGTAGTTGATAGGTTTATCAAATACATAGATATAAGTTTGGATCGCAAAATCAAAAGGGGCATCCAAATGCAGGATATAAAACTTCATTATAAGCGAATATTTATAGAAATCATCGACAATGTACAAGTATCAAATGAATTGCAATTCCGTTTTAAGAATTTAAAGGATTTAACTTTTGCCCAACTACTTGCATCTGAGTGTTTTACTAGCTTCTCTGCAAACTTTCCAGAAACTTTATTTAATAAATTCGTTTCCGCATATGCTTCTTTCGAATTCAACATCGACCGACTCAAAAACGAATTAAAATGTATCTATAAATCATCAAATTTCAAAAATCTTCCTCCTTCCAAAATGATAGAACATTGTTGTGAAAGTAATCTGCAAGAGGTTTTCCCAGAAGCAATTCGTTTAGCTAAGCTAATTGTCATCATTCCTGCCAGTAGTGTATCTACTGAAAGATCCTTTTCTTGTTTAAAACGCAATCATACATACATATTTGGGGGCGACCGGTAGAGTAGTGTGTTGAGGCATCAGTCTCATGTTTGACTACCGGCGTTTCGGGTTCGAATCCCGTCCACGACGACGTTCGTGGCCATGGATGTGCAGGAGGTGCATGCTGGCAACTGCATTCTCCGAAACCAGTTTATGCCAACGAAACGTCAACTGGGTCACATGGAACAGTTAACGCGCTATGCCCCACAAGGGGTTAGGGCAATTGAGTAGTAGTAGTAGTAGTAATTCACAAGGACAGCTGAAGCTTACAGATCTATCTATAATTTCTATTGAAAAAGAACTTGTTTTCGATGTTAAACGTTCCGGATCGTTTTATGACTATGTTTTGAATTTTTATTATGAAAAGGATAGACGAGTTGATTTAGTTTATAAATAATTTGTTTGAGGATTCGCGCAGACGACAAACTTTTTAGTTCGCAGAAAAACTAAATAGTTTAGTCAGATAAATAGAACACACGGTGGTCTATGAGACCGCGCACACAGCAGACAAAACTATTTAGTTGTCGCTGTGAGCGCGGTCTCATAAACCACCGTGTGTTCTATTTTTCTAACCAAACTATTTAGTTTTTCTGCAAACTAAAAAGTTTACCGTCATTCATTCATTTTCGGCAGCATTCAATTTTTATATACTTACTTTTCATATGTTAAGTCTTGCATACAAAATAAATAATAAAAAACTCGCGCAATAGTCCAATTAGGACCAAGACCAAGATAACTTAGTATCACTTCATTTGCGAGATCGTAACGGTATACACAAAGGTATAAGATCTGCAACAGACTCAACCGAGGTATTCATTTCAATATCTGAGTGGGCTCATAGTCCTACACGTAAATCGCCTTTCATTTTTAGAAAGTAGTCTTAGAACTTTCTTCAGTAGAAATCGAACCGGGGTCCAATCAACAGAAGGCAAACGTGCACCATCCGGACTACCAACTTTTGCATACCCTAAATGAAAACCCTGTGCACGCCACTGTTTGAAGACCCTGTTGGAATCTAGATAGAACAGAAGATCCAACAGATGGTGAAAAAGCAAACGCAGACGGCGCTGTCGGCGGCCAATCACCAGCGGGCAAAATTCAGTTCCAATCGAAGAAATATCACCCGGAATATTATTCTTGAACCAGTATTCAGGCATCTTGGAAGTCGAAGGCTCGTTACACAATTTGAATGGAACCTTTGTCATCAAGTTCCACAACACCACCATTACGATCGATGGAAAGCAATTCATCTCGAGGGAAGCAACGACCTTTGAAGTTTTACCCGCTATTTTACAACCATCATTGGCAATCAAACTCCAGCAAAATCTTCTAACTGAGCCTGGTTTGGAATCTCCATCAACAACACTAAGAGGCTAGAAGACTTGGAAGCCGAAAATACCATCCATCGAGTTGCATCCTATGGGTCACTTACCGCAATTTCCGCTTTGGGCACCATCTACATCCTTTGGAAATGCTACAACAAAAACGGTAATAAAAAAATCATAACGATGAATTCATACATTACAGACTCGACGCCAAAAGAGCTAGCTATATCGGTTCCCGATCATCCTACGAGAACACGTACATCCAGAACCTCGTCATCATCGGATCCCGATCGCCCCACGAAAACACTTACATCTAGCACCCCCACACTACGGTTCAACGACCTACCATATTTCTAGTCGATTGAGGACAATCGAATTTAAGAAGCGGCGAGTTAACACCACCGGCTGGAAACAACCAACATGCGCCGCATCGTCAGCAATTTTCCCCGTGGGAAACAACCTGCACGACTAGCAACACATCGTTTACCTGGAATACCAAAAAGTGCAACACAGGCAGAATTCATCCATATATTTTAAATTAAGTAAACGAATTGTAAACTTCAGTTGTAATTATATCAGCGAACAAATAATAATAAAATTGCATTTTTTTTAACAACTCGGTTGTTAATTAGTTAACTTACATACACTTTGGTTCGTACGGGGTACGGTAACCAAATTTTATTATCTTATCATATGACCACCATGTGGTTGTTGTGTTTCTGCACTGCATAACAGAAAACACTAACAACCATACGGCAAGCTTTCGTTGCTCTGGAGTAGAGCAGCTTAGAGAGAATACGGAAAATGAGTCAAATTTCCGAACATCCAATTTATTCTTCATTCGCGCCTTTGTGTCATTCTTGCCAGTTTTTACTAGCAAAAATTCCGAGATCACCGGAATGGAATATAATGGGTCTATTTGCATTGCTCCGCAAACAACGCCATCAAACCACTTAGACAAAAAGTGTTGCGACAGACAATGCCTCTAAGATGGCTAAAATGAAGAAGGACTTGGCTGGACGAATTCAAAGGGATATTATTATCAAAAGTCGTGTGAAAAGAATTGCGAAGTACTTCAGGAACTCATACTTTCCTTCTGCCAAGTACAAGGAAGCAGGCGGTAAGGAACTATCTATACCAAGCGACATAAGGTGTGTAATGTGCACCGTTACAGACGGAGATGCATGCATGGATACATGCTTGCATACATTTGTTCATATGCTGGTAGGCGTCATTAGATGCATGTATATGTAACAAAAGGTTTGTTAACACTATTTTATTGCGTAGTAAGACGCGTAAGGCATCGACGACAAGTCTATGATAAGCTCAGTTTGTGTCTGATCGTCATAGTGTCGTGGTGCCAGTTTCGTGATTGTCAAGTAAGTTTTACTTACTAAGTACATACGTAGTTTTTGTGTTTGGGTTTCCATGCATGGCTTGTGGTAGATTTAGAATTGTACGGTGGATGACCAGTGACATTGTGTAATATTCTTTATTTGTTGGAATCGTGTCGAGAACTAGTTTGAATTCTGCACACCTGGTGATGGCGATCCTCCCAGGCGGAGTGAAGTGGTTTACATGAGGATCCACAGGTGGGATGGTGACCCTCCCCTTGGCGGCATGTATCACTTCCGTAAGAAATAGTGATGGCGAATCCTATTTCCAAGAAAATGTGCGTACCTGGTTCACGGCATTTTTATTTAAATTGGATAAAAGTGATTATTGATCTGGTCATGGTCATCCACATAAATTGTGTATGTGTACTTATGTGTTTCCTATTTTAAATAATTTCAGATTCGGCGGCCCACCACAGACATACATATTACAGCTGAATCGGCAGTTTGAAGTTATTAGTGTATTCATATGATATATGTACTCGTACTATAGATGCAATATAAGCATTTAAAAAAAACAATTGATTTCTATTAATTCACCCTTACATATATCTATAGGTATATGCATATTTACGTATTCTTATGCATGCATTTAGTATCGATACCAGTAATATATCTACATATCTATGCATGTATGTGTCCATCTAAGCATGTGCGTAGGTACCGGGAAAGTATTCGCTCGCATCAGAGTGTGTCATGATTTTCTGCCGCCTGTCCATTTCCTTTCGCGAGTCACTGTACCCGACTGCAGCGGGTCAGCGATAACTGATAAGAAATGGTCAGGATGCAAAAAAATATGATAACAGACTATGCAAACGATACTATGTACTATGGAGGTAGTCGCATGAAACCTGTTTTGGAAACGGTTTCGTTGTGCAAATAGATTGTTGCAATGCTTTGTGCATTTCGGGGCAGTTCGATTTTGAACCTCGAGCGGTTTTGTTGGAATTGGTCGTGGAGGCGTTGTCGGGAAGACATTTTTCGCACAAATTTGCGGGGATTTGGGATTGTTCGCGGTGCGGCTCGGATGTGCAGTGAATTCTGTTGAATCGAGAGCAGCCGTGGGAGAAAGTTTGTAGATATTTACAAACCGCGAAAGTGTCCCCCCATGAAAATTTGATCGTGCGCGCGTTCACTAGTGTGTATATATGTATGTACAATATATATAATATTTATATATATATAATATATAGATGCAATGCGCATACCACTTGAATTTTTAAGTATGCGCAAGAAATATTACGAGTATTAGCATGATGGGCTAAGATCGCGATTTCTTCCCTCTCCCTCCTCTCAGCTGCGCATAAATTGAATTTAATTCGGGAGATTTCTCAAATTATTGCGCCATGACATCTCACGGTAGGGAGGGTTGTGAGCGCGGGGCCCATGTCATCTGGGGCCCATATATGAGCCGCACAACACCGTAGGCTCACACAACCTGGAAGGGGAAAGGATCTGTCCTGAATGGACGGTTTCCTTTTCTGTTTATCTGGCCTTTGTGCTTTATATGAGTAGTTTGACTAATGCAGTCCTTTGTCCCTTCACGGGAGTTTGTTGTTGTTTGATGGGAGTTTGCCGTTCTGACGTGCACCTTCAGTTCGACTTTTGCTATTTTCTTTTTGCGAATTTTGCTTGTGTCTCTTTTTCGTGTCTCGGGCCTGATGTGCGATACTTAAGTTGTACGCTGATGACGGAGGCCAATAGCTGCGTGACTCACCCCGCAACTCCCGATAACTGAGCTGGTCTGCCAGCGCACATCACCTGCAGCGACTTGGAGAGGATTTTTACACCCTTGGTGCCTTTCGGCCTTCACGGCCAACCAATACTCCTCGTCCTCCGGCTGTCATCACTACAGGTGGAATACCTTAAGTGACATGCTTGAATCATATTTAGAAAACTGGCCGATACTTATCAAAATATGCACTGAACAAAGGGCTGCTTTGGATTCAGATATCGTCCGATTAATCGAAGACATGAAGCTGAAAGATAATGTCACAAGGTATTCAAGGAAGCTGAAGTAGATTTCTATAGCCATCGACAAAATTCAGAGCGACAAATGTTGCATTAGCGAGACGACAAGCATTATCTTTAATTTAATCGATTGGTTCAATAAACAACCAACTGCAACTGGCCAAGAGAGAGAAAAGTAAAAAAACATAGGAACATGCTGCTGAAAGAATATCATCTTCTAGCTTATCTCCTCGATCCACGATATCAGGGTAAGGGGCTTCAACAAAACGACGATGAAGAAGCTATGATGACTCTTCATTCGTACTACCCGAGTGTTGTAACCGACATCATGAAATATAAGGCTAACCAGTATCCATTTAAGGAATACCTTTTCACGGATAGCGCGTTAAAGGATGTGTCACCGTTAACTTGGTGGAAGTCTTTAGGTGACAAAATCGATCCTGTGACAAGAACTTTGTCAGTACAATTGTTCACTGCATCATCGTCTTCAGCGGGAGTGGAAAGGATTTTCTCAACGTTTGGAATTGTTCATACTACGTTGAGAAATAGACTGGGGATGAACAAAGCAGGAAAATTGGTGGCTCTGCTTAAATATTTAAGCTCAAAAGATGGCCATAAATAATTAACTGTTACTTATTTATATCTATGAAATGAATAGTATTTTATTTAGTTCTTTTCTTTTAACTTTTTTTAGTTCCAGATTTGTGCTCTTTTGTTAAAAGATATGTACATATTTGAACAATAATTAATTTTCGTCATTTATTTGAATTTATTCTTATGTTAGTTTTCCATATCTGAACTTCAATTGTTATTTTTTTTTATTTGATATAATAAAATACTAAAACAAATATGATTCGGCTATCTTTCTTTTTCCAATGATAAGACATTAATTCGACTTTCAAAGTAAGTATAAGTATATAAGTAAGGAAACACCAATTTATAATTACAGAGTGAACAAGAAGCTGCGGAAAAAATTCAAATCAAGATAGGTTGGCTACTCAATACCAAAGAAACATATATAATATGTTTAAAACAATTTTAAACAGGGTTTAAAACATGTTTAAAACACGTAAAAAAATAATACAGAAATGTGTTTTAAACAAAAATAAAACAGTTTCAGACCAAAAAACTGTTTTTTTTAGTCAAATGATAAAAAACTGTTTTTTTACCAACCCTGATATCAACAATCATCTATGGTTGAGTCAACGAGCAATATTAGCTGCAAGAAATATTGATGTTGATGCTATAAATATACAAATTCAAAATATGTTGCAGTCTCGGCCGTTTTCATTTAAATCAATTGACACTGTTGTAAATGCAGATGAAAGAGTTAATTTCCCAAATGAGTTTCTAAATTCACTTCATGTCCCAGGCCTACCTCCTCATAATTTACAAATCAAAATTGGTTCACCAATCATTTTATTGCGAAGCCTTAATGCGCCAAAATTATGTAATGGCACTAGATTAATTGTGAAAGAAGTTAGGGGAAATATAATTGAGGCAAATATAATTGAGGCAATCATCATTACTGGCAGGTTTCGAGGAGAACATGTATTGTTACCTCGAATTCCAATGATACCAGCAGATACACCAATTCAATTTAGACGTTTGCAGTTTCCAATTCGGTTAGCATTGCAATGACGATCAACAAGTCACAAGGGCAATCTATGCAAATTTGCGTTTTGGACTTGGAGAATTCATGCTTCTCTCATGGCCAATTATTATGTAGCTTGCTCCAGAATAGGAAAACCCAGCGATTTATTTGTATTTGCTGAAAATGGTGAAACAAAAAATATTGTGCACACTTTAGCATTAGAACTATATTTTTACTTTGTTCAGCTATAAATTTAAATCTTTTTATTTCAAAATTATTTTTGTAGTAAATTTCAGAATCGCTAACAATCTGTTACTATTTCACTACATTTAAATACAAATAATATGTTTGGGCAAAACATCGCTGACCCGGGATGATCGAGGTCAGTGTCAAGTTGTGAGCGCAGCGAGCACTAGATGCGAGAGCGAGCGAAGTAAGTATATAAGTTGTAAGCGCCACTTGTTCATCCTCAGAAAAGACGAGACCCTAGAAGATCTTCTTTTTAAATTTAAAAAATCAATGTTGTCATTTTCACTTAAGTTACATTCAAATATCACATTTTCTCGCAAAAAGGTTTTAGAAATACAAGAGCAAGTAACGCAATCAATTACGACTCCTATTTCAAAAATTATCCTGGAGCTG
This sequence comes from Chloromyia formosa, assembly GCA_964017055.1. Taxonomy (NCBI): domain Eukaryota; kingdom Metazoa; phylum Arthropoda; class Insecta; order Diptera; family Stratiomyidae; genus Chloromyia; species Chloromyia formosa. The sequence goes on from OZ024818.1 coordinate 61,294,421, forward strand.
CTTTCGAAAGATCATGAAAAATCACTACTAGATGAAGTTATTCGATTCATATCAAAACCCTTTTTGGAAGTAAATACGGAATATAAATTTCTCAAACAGTTAGAAGTCCTGAAACTTTTTAAATATCCGAGCAGTTACATGTTAAGTAATGATCTCTCCAAACCCTACATTAGCAACAACTAACGTTGAAATGTGTCTTCTGGATCTAGGGACGCGGGAGCGTCCCGCCCCGCCAAAGAAAAAAAAATGGAAAAGTGACCAAGACTATGTTTACGCGACACAACAAGTACGAGTTTTCGGACCTATGTAGCTCCGGTCCCGGATGCTTGTTCGAGCTCAAATTTGGTGTGGTCATTGTCTCTGGTCGTCTTACGAAGTGCTGCAAATTTGATACCGATACAAGAAAAAACACCTGAGATATGATAATTTGAAAATGGCTATTTTTCAAATTTTTCTTGTTCTCGTTGTTCTTTGACCGGTCTACAGCCTCGTAGGGAGCGTATCGAGGTCTGCTTTCTTTTCTCACGGATTGACTGTGTCCCAAGGGTGTGCATAGGCTATCATTTGCTCTGATCCGTGCAGTAGATGAAAAGATACATCCAAAAATGTGAAATTTTATAGTAGAGTTTCTGGCTTAAGTCTTTTTGATATTTTGAATGCGACACAGAAAATCACTCGCAGAGATCGCATGCCGACGGGGAGACACGCAAACACTTGATTATATGAGTATAGTGACGACGACGGATGCGCTCGTCGGGTGGGGAGAACCATACGAGTTCATGGTTGTGGGGGTGGTTTGTGGCAAGTGCATGAATGAAAAGTGTGTCATGAAAAAATTGAAACTGAATCTTTATGGCTGCATCTTAGTGCTGATGCACATGGACGTCCAAATGACACCTCACGCTACGTCACTTTCAATCGGTTAGGAAGAAATACATTACGGGGAATGAAGCGATGCACATGGACGCAGAGACCTATCCGATAGCTATCGGCGCCATTTTGCCGCCGCGATAGCTCTCTGGGATGACGCTGGTTTCCGCTCCTATCTGCGTCACTTCACGCGTCCGCATATCAATTTTTAATAAGCCGGCCCACATGCATTCGAACCCGGAACACGGACACGGTCACAATGTCTGATTTGTATGATGTTTCTTAAACCATTCGCTTGAGGATCACTTTTAAGTGCCAATTAATTAATTGTTAATCGTGACTACTACAATTGACAATTAATTTTGAAAAAAAAAATAGTGGGGATGGATGCTCCTCGGCCCGGATCGGGATTTCTAAGGGGGGTGAAAATGGTGTCAAAAATGCGAAATTCCTTATATTTTAGAAGTTATGGCCAAAAAACAGTTTATTTAAAACTAAAAATAACATAAATTGTAAATTCAGGTTCGCTATTATGTGGCCCGGCTTATATAATACAGAGTGACGCTGCGTCCTATCGCATCATGTGAATTGAAATGCACATAGGTATCAAAGAGTGACGCGGCGTCCGGCGTCATTTGGACGTCCATGTGTACCGGTTCTTAGGATGTCCGGAAAGAAAAAAACATGCTGTGTGGTATATGATTTAGGTAGTTTCATTTATGGCATATAAGATATGAATTATGATGTATGATGATTTTTTCCAATGTGTGGAAGATGGGAAGCGATGTCTAGGCAAGATGGGTATCACATGACTGGAGGTGATGAGGCGAATGCAGTAGACTGTTAAAGGTATTTTGAGTCCTTTGGGCAGGAAAAAAAAATGTTCTTGGCAAGGAAGCGATATCTAGGCAAAATGATTTCTTTCAACGCGGTTTGGCGGGGAGCTTCCGTTAAACAAAATAAGTTGAACAATCTGAAGAAGAACGCAGTAGAAAATAGTCTATTAATCACTTCTGGCCTGAAGTGCATTTTTAGTCTTTTGTAAGTCGGGAGCTTTATAACGAGATCCGGGCGAGAAGCTTTTTTAAGAGAATACTTTTCATAAGAGCTTACAGCATGATCCGCACGCAACTACTTATCCATAATTTTGTCAGAGCGACATCGTTGTCATTATCACTGTCATTTTGTCATTAAATCCGTTCGGCGGTGAGTCTTTAGGCTACGAAGCTCCCCGCCAATCAGCTTTGAAAGAAATTAACTAATGCAATCAGCGTTCAATATGCATTCCCTAGAGCGAGGCGCGAAGCTACGAGTACTTTGGCGGTATTGTGTTCATATCAATCCTTTTTACGGCTGAGGAGTTTTTCTTGGCGGGGATTTTTTTTACAACAGGGTTGTTTTTGGGAGATATACCTTTCCAGATTAAGAAATATTTTGAGAGTGAAGTGGTACTTGAAGCTATTGTACTTTAGACAATATGGCTCAACTTTCACAAATAAAAACTTATCAAAATTTTCTTAATGGAGAATTATGAAAAACTATTAATTTTGATCAAAGCAAAATTATTTCGCCGATTTTTTTTTTAAACTTGGACGATTTTAAAATAAATGACCCCTTAGGCTCTAAAGCAGGCCAACAAAAAATGTGTGGGATATATTACAGCTTCCCAGTAATACCGAATTATCAACATGGTAAACTTACGAATATTTTTGTGGGAAGTTTGTAACGTTGCTTCCATGACACCCTGTAACGTTGCTTCTATGACACCCATTTTTTCCCCCCTTTTCTAATTCCTACACATATAAAGAATAAACATTTTTAAAATTTAACGACCATACTAGCATTTGTTCGAAAACGCAATGATTGGGTTTCGCGCATTGTTTTTTTTTTTCTCGGACCGAAAAATAGCATTCATAGTTAGATTGTTTACTTTCTTAAAGTAAACATTCACCAGGCTTCATTTACACTTGGGGATTGATTCGGCATCAATTCCAGACAGGAGTGATAAAATTTGATGGGGAAAGCATTTTGGGATGCTTGCTCGGAGTTTTTGAGTAGTGGTTGGTGCGATATTTTCGCGGAGAATTTTTTTTTGATCGGAGACCTTAAGCACGACTTTTAAATCGGGGAGATTGAGATCATTCGTAGTATCGACGATTTTTTTTGTATGTTTGGATTGTTGGTGCATTTCGAGAAATACGCGTCAACATCTTTTGATGGTTGGATGTTCCAAATTTGCCGCGGGATCAGCACGGGCTGATTATTTTATCCAAAGATAAAAAAAATCGATGAGAGAGCTGTTGTTGCAACAAGTTTCATTAAATTGTAATCAGGCCGAAGCTTCGCTTCGGCCCGGAGTCCGAAGCGTATATACCCTAGACTTGTACAGACCTAGTGGTGAAACCAAAAGTTCCAATTGGCAACGACCATATGCATTAAAAGTGGGTCTCTTATATGGCCAGTTCATAGGGGAGGTTGGCACTCATTCAGTGGGATCTTGACCATTCTCAAAATCAATTAACTAACCCATTCTACAAATATTTGTTCAATTTTTCAAGTCGCTAGCTTCATTCTATCGAAAATTAACGCTTATTTGAAGTTTCACTTGTAGGGGAGGTAGGGGTTCCTTGAGTCGGATCTTGCCCAGCATTTCCATCAACCAATTAGATCCCCCTACAAACATTTAAACAAAATTTCAAGTCTCTAGCTTCATTCTATCGAAAGTTTCCGCTTATTTGAAGTTTCTTTTGTAGGGGAAGTAGGGGTTTCGTTGGTCGGATTTTATGAATTTTTAATATTAGCCGACTGGATCATACTACAAACATTTGACCAAAATTTCAAGTCGCTAGCTTTATTTTGTCGTAAAATTATTTTAAGTTTCATTTCTAGGGGAGGTAGGGGTTCCTTAGGTCGGATCTTACCCATCTTTAATGCCAACTAACTCAATCTCACTTTCAACATTTGACGAAAATTTCAAGTTGCTGGCTTCATTCTATCAAAAGTAATCGCTTATTTGAAGTTTCATTTGTAGGGGAGGTGGGGGTTTCTTATGTCGGATCTTGCCCATTTTCAATACCAACGAAGTAGGTCTGCAACATCCTTTCAAATTTTCAAGTTGCTAGTATCATTTCTTTGAAAGTTATAGTAATTAAATGAATATAATTTTTGGAAATTTGTAGGGGAGGTTGGCGTTCCTTTTATCCGATTATGCCCAACTTACTAGAACTTAAGCAGCTTCTCACTTCAAGGTTACACGCCAAAAATCAGGTGCCTACGTCAATTGGTTCAGAAGTTATAGACAAAAAACCTGAAAAGTAGGGTAGTACGGGGTTCTTTGTAAGAAAATTACCGTTAGTTTTCAACTTATCAGTTTTATTTTCCCAGGAGAGTATGAGATTACCCTCATGAGTAATCTGCCAAAGCTAGAGCTTTTCATGTTTCTTTAATCGGGAGTTATAGATACATTTATGTATTTTACATATGTAGGGGAGGTAGGCGTTCTCTTGGCCTGATCATCCCCATTTTCAATACCATCCAACTAGATCACATTTGCAACATTTGACCAAAATTTCAAGGCTCTAGCTTTATTTTATCGAAAGTTATCGTGCGAACGGACAGACAGACGGACAGACAGACAGACAGACAGACAGACAGACAGACAGACAGACAGACAGACATGGCTAAATCGAATCAGGAGGTGACCCCGATCATTTATATATATACATTGCTATACCTCCGGAGCCTCCTATAAGGTGTTACATATTTCCGTCGTGACAAAAACAATATACCCTATACTATAAGTCTAGGGTATAACGAGTACCAGTTGAGGTGCTGCCGGCCGTTTCCTGGGGTGAAATTCCATCACAAGTGAATCGGTCGAATTTATATTCGCTCTGTTTACTTGTGATGGAATTTCACACGGGGAACGATCGACGGAACGTCAACTGATACCGATTTCCACCCAGAGATGGCGCGCGCGACAGTGCGGAATTTTGCAAACGGAACACGCATGACATTGGCTGCGCCCGGAAGACGCAATCGATTCGGAGCGGTTGGACAGCTTATTGCGCTGACATATAAATCCACGATTAAAACATTCCACCGAATCGAACATATTTTTTGCAATTTGCTGAGAGTGCTTGCCAACGATCTCGCTATGTGGCAGACGCTAAAAAGGCATGCTGTGCGAGCACACGACCGCTCCGCAACGGTTACGTCTTCGGAGCGGGGCCATGCAAGTGTTCCGGTTCCAGAATTCCGTTCTGCAGTGCGACTCGACGTCGGCCATTTCCAAAAGTGCCGCCGCCGTGGTCAGTCGACAGAGGAATTCTGGTGAGTAAAAAAAAAAAAAAAAAAAAAAAGAAAACACAAAGAAAAAGAACGAATAGTAACGTTTCCGTACAACATTGTCCAAAAGTGCCGCCGCCGTGGTCAGTCGACAGAGGAATTCTGTGCCGCCGCCGTGGTCAGTCGACAGATGAAATTCTGTGCCGCCGCCGTGGTAAGTCGACAGAGGAATTCTGTGCCGCCGCCGTGGTCAGTCAACGGATGAAGTTCTGATTTTCCAAAGGTGCCGCCGCCTGGCCACAGCCCCCGTGCAGCCCAGCGAAGCAGGCGCCCTCGAGCGCCCACACACCGCCCGCCTGGCCACGACCTCTTTACAGCGTGCAGCCCAGCAAAGCACAGGCCCTCGCGCCCTCGAGCGCCCACACACCGCCCGCCTGGCCACGACCTCTTTACAGCGTGCAGCCCAGCAAAGCACGGGCCCTCGCGCCCTCGAGCGCCCACACACCGCCCGCCTGGCCACGACCTCTTTACAGCGTGCAGCCCAGCGAAGCACGGCCCTCGCGCCCTCGAGCGCCCACACACCGCCCGCCTGGCCACGACCTCTTTACAGCGTGCAGCCCAGCGAAGCACGGCCCTCGCGCCCTCGAGCGCCCACACACCGCCCGCCTGGCCACGACCTCTTTACAGCGTGCAGCCCAGCGAAGCACGGCCCTCGCGCCTTCGAGCGCCCACGCAACGCCCGCCCGGCCACGACATCTTGACAGCGTGCAGCCCAGCAAAGCACGGGCCCTCGCGCCCTCGAGCGACCACGCAACGCCCGCCCGGCCACGACATCTTGACAGCGTGCAGCCCAGCAAAGCACGGGCCCTCGCGCCCTCGAGCGACCACACAACGCCCACCTCATGCCAAATCTCCGGTGCAACAGTCCGGTCAAGGTAAAACAAAAAAAAAGAAAATAATATCGTATTGAATTAGTATTAACAAAAAAAAGAAAATAATATCGTATTGCATTAGTATTAACCGGGATGGGAAATATTCAAACAGACTAAAACAAAACAAAAATAATCTAATGTTAAAGGAAGCATTCGGGTGGTTTCTGATTATTCGTCACGAAATCTCTTTTCTGCAGTATCGGTACTGTGGAAAGTAAACAATAGCGAGAAAATCGTGATAGTAATTTGAGAAAAAAAAAAAAAGAAAAAAAAGGGAATATTTGACATAGAAATAAGAGATAAAGAGACACGTAGAACCAAACTCGTAATTGAAAGCGTTTTTTTTTGGGAAATATTGAGTAAGGCACCCGATTCACGCAGAAGAGAAAGAAAAATTTAGCGACCGTATTCATGTGTTCCTGGCCTACGTCCTCTCACCCTCCTCCCATTTTAAGGCATGAACACGCGTTCAAGTTGAGTAGTGCAAGTTACGTACAGTTGGTAGTAAATAACTTTTTTTTTTGAAACCGACTAAGTACTATACGTGTGTAGACAAATGAAAAAGAACATTTTTTTTTGCTTTTAAGTTGTGCTTATTAATTCGGGTTTGAGCGCTGTCCTTCTTTAATTTTTAATTTAATACATATTGTAGTTAATAATCAATCAGTCTCTAGGATAGCATAAATCAGATTTTTTTTTGTCATAGATCAATAGACAAAAGGGACGTATGATTAACTAAAGAATTGTTTGGGGTTTGTTTTTTTCCAATTATGTTAGCCTGAAAATGAATATTAGTCAAGAAAATTAGATTTAGGATCTTCTCGAAACGGAAGAGAAATATAACCAAAATTTGTATTGAATAAACATGGATAAAAGATAGAAAGAAAACGATTCTTTGCTTCCTGATCTTCTGAGGATTGCTTCCCTCCTTATTCGTCAAGGGTGATCGCGCAATACAAATGCGCCGCGCGGTCTATGGTTGAGAGGGTTCGGCGTGGTGTCCCTCATTCATCTGGGATATCGTCTGAGCTCACCGGCAGGGAGGATTAGCCTCGAGGGGTGGGTATATATTTTTTTTTGTCCTCTTCCCGACCAGGTATTGTAGGGCATCGCGTGTCTTCCTCTTTTTTTTTGTAACTTGCGGAGCAGGAGCGGTTTTTCTTTTGAGACCCCGCCCACATCTCACCAGCTACCGTGAGAAATTAAAGCTGGCCCGTGACGCGCGAACTTCGCCGTCTCCTGAGGAGGAATTAGGTACTGTGTACTCTGGCCGGTCTGAACGACCAAGCCACCTCGGCCTCCAACCCTTCGGGGAAAGCAAATTGTTACAAAATCGCGAGATTTAAGCGAATGTGGTATTTGGACTTCGATGACACCTTTAATTGAAATTTTGAAGAGCTTAGAAACGGAGGGTATAAAAGTAGAAACAAATGTTGGAGTTTTCCATTTATACATAACACTAGGTCAGATCTTAGGGGATAATTTGGCTCTTAATACTATACTAGGTTATGTCAGATCCTTTTCCGCAAATTCCTTTTGCAGGATATGTAAACGAAATAAAAATCAGACAATTAATGATTGTATTGAAATTTCTACTTCTATGATGGTTGTTGCAATGTGTCGCACCTTCATAGAAAATGCGTCATAATGACAGTAAGCGTAATAATTATGGTGGCAGTGTGCCAATGCTATTATCAAGTGGATGTAGAACTTAGTGGTGCCCAAAAAACTGGTATTAGGGAAACGTCTATATTTAATACGTTATCACATTTTCATGTAACTTATAATTTAGCGTGCGATATAATGCATGATTTATTTAACGGTATTGGCAAATATACTTTGTCAAAAATATTGAATTATTTTATATACAGTAGTGTTCGCTTATAACGAGCCCGGTTATAACGAACTTCCGGCTATAGCGAACTAATTTTTAACGTACGAATGGAACCCCATTTATTCACAATGCATTTAGTTCCGGTTATAACGAACCCGCTTATAGCGAACTTTCCGGTTATACCGAACTTTATTTCACTTAAAAAATGGTAAAATGACCGTTTAATACGAACTTTCGGTCATACAACTGGGGGGTTCCCCACATTAAGTCTCATTGATTGTTACATTCCGTGTACATATACATGTTTTCTATTCAAGCGTGTTCCGTTCTCGTAGCGAGAATTTGTCTGTTTGCAATATTTTCAGCTATACGTCGCATATCGCGGGTTCATAGGACAAACCTGTAATATTCTCTCGTGTGTTTTTTTAGTCGTTTTCTTCTTTAGTTTGAATTTTCAAAGATGTCATCTGTTGAAAAACAAACGCGGAAAGTTTTGACTTTAAAAGAAAAATTTGAGATCGTGAAACGGATTGAAAGCGGTACCAAGCAAAGTGATTTTTGTAAGGAGTTAGCATTGAGCAAGTCGACGATAGCTACCATTTGGAAAAGTTGCGATACTATTACGAGCAGTTTTGATAGTAGAAGTTCAGACACCAAAAGGATAAAGCAGACCAAACACGATGATATCGACAACGGACTTTTAAAATGGTTTTCACAACAGCGAAATTCTAGCATTCCGATAACAGGGGCGGTTTTGCAATCAAAGGCAAATGAATTCGGAACTCGACTCCACGACAATGAATTTACTTGCAGCAGGAGTTGGATCGAACGATTCAAAAAGCGACATAGCATCGTTTCAGGTAAAATTGTTGGTGAATCTGCGGCTGTTAATATGAGTGTTGTAGACGACTGGCTACAAAATAAATGGCCTTTGCTAAAAGAAAATTACAGTGACTCCGACGTTTTCAACGCGGATGAGACGGGATTATTCTACAAGCTACCGCCGAACAGAACTTTCAAATTTAAGGGTGAATCATGCTCTGGGGGTAAACTTTCAAAAGAAAGGATCTCCGTTTTATTGACGGCAAACTTGTCGGGAACTGAAAAACGAAAACTACTGGTCATTGGTAAGTCGAAAAACCCCAGATGCTTCAAAAACATAAATTTGCCTGTCGACTATAAAGCGAATAGTAACGCTTGGATGAATTCCGAAATTTTTACCAGGAGTTATCTAAAAGAAATCGAAAGATTTTATTGTTGATTGACAATTGCCCTGCCCATCCTGACGTTAAAGGCTTACAATTTATAAAGCTAGTGTTCATGCCACCAAATACTAGTTCAAAGCTGCAGCCATTGGATCAGGGCGTTATCCATAGTTTGAAGAGTCACTACAGACGCATTTTACTTTCAAAGTGGGTAAAATCAATTGATGAAGGAAATGACAAGTTCCATGTCAGTTTTTTGGATGCCATTAATTTTCTTCATATGGCATGGGAAAAAGTTTCAAAAGAGACGATAGCCAATTGTTTTGCTCACGCTGGATTTTCAAAAGATATCATTTGTGATGAATTTGACGCAGAAGATGATCTTCCACTAGCTGAATGGCTCCGACAAAGAGGTGTTGAAATCATGGCTGGAACAGATGTCGAATTGGATGAGTACATTCGCGTTGACGAGAATGTCATCAGCACAGAAAACTTGACAGATGAGCAAATTTTTTCAAGTGTTTCATCACAAGGGAGTGATTACGATGAAGAAGATTCAGTGGAGTACTGCGACTCAATTAATCCTTCTCCATCAATTTCCGACGCAATTCACAGTGTGGGCCAAATTCGAAATTTCTCACAACTACGAAATACTCCGATCGATGTTTTCAACAGCTTCGCAAAAGTTGAATCTTTTATCAATGAAACGTATTTCATTAGCAAAAATAAGCAAACGACAATTTTAGATTTCTACTCTACAAAGTAAACTGCATATGTATGTATGTATGTATATATACATACATATGTACCTAGATCCCCAACCGAATGAAAAAAAAAATGAATATGAATTACATATGTATATGTAATATGAATTCTGAAAATAAGTTTTTTTGTGTGTATATGTAATGTCTCTTTTTTATTTTGAGAAAATAATTTTATTAGTCACTTAATTTACAGTTTCCGGTATAACCGCTTATAACGAACTCCGGATATAACGAACCAAATTGGACACTCCCTTGAAGTTCGTTATATCCGGACATGACTGTATGTTAAAAAGCTTTTTACTTTAGAATCTCTTAATTATAGGAAGTCTAATTTCGACGAAAAACTCTTAAATGATCTTCAATTACTTATAAAGGAGCATAATGAATTGTATCAGCAGTTATTCAAGGACAGTTTAAAACCAAAACATCATAATACCTTAGACACACAATGCCCTCGAATTATCATTCCCATTCGAATGATAATTCGATTTCATGTGTGTCTTGCGAATGATCATTCGAAAATCGTCCGAATGATAATTCGCGAATTACAATTGGAGGAGCAAACGTAATTCCTTCTTTGCGTATGCAGTGCCACCTATCCGACAAATTGTCATTGGGTAGCAAAAATATTCATTGGTTGCTATGCAATGGAAATAATAATCACTCGTTGCTAAGCGATATATTCGTTGCTAACCGAAATAAACAATATTTATTCGAAAAAATCAGTGCTAAGCCGATTTCGCAATGACAGTTGGAATGAGATTCACAGCAAAGTGTGTGTGTCCAAATCGTCATTGCCAGCAATTCATCATTCGCCGAATGATTATTCGATTGCTATGTCTGTCCAAGGTATAACCTCATACATTACCCCAGTGTGATAAAACAATTAGGTCCCTTAAAGTATTTGTGGTGTTTTAGATATGAGGCTGAACATCATATTCACAAGCTCTATGCGCAAAGCATCAAATCGAGAGTTAATGTCCCACTAACAGTGTCTATTAAGGCATCCTTGAAGTTTTCATATTGTGTTTCCGTTAATAATTTCTTTCACCCTGAATTCGTAGATAATAGAGCTTATAATTTGGTTAATGAATCCAATTTTCCTTCATTAAGTTTAGAAATAGAATCTTTTAAACGAACGAATTACATTAAATTTAGAGGAACCACTTTCAAAAAGGGTCATGTGGTTACAATTACCAAAGGTAATGAATGTCTTATTTATGAAATACATATTGGATTTTCTCGTTGATGAAAAAAATGCGAAGATTGTCGCGAAGCAATGGGTTACTTTAAATTTTTCAGAGCATTATCAATGTTTTTTAATTGGAAATCAGCTTCAGTATTATGGAATTTAGAATTGTCAATTTTGAAGCTTTAGACGGGCCTCCTATTCATTTCTATACGTTAAGCAATGGCCTAAAAGTTATTCGTCCTAAAGAATATTGAAATTAAACCAATTTATATTAAAAGTAGAACAAATTGTGTTTATGTTTTTATATTTTTTTTTTCATAAAATTACTTACTTTTTACGTAATCATAAGCTCTTGATGAAATATATTCTTTGTTAAAAATCAATTTGAAGAGTTTTTATTTGTATATATTGTTCCTGTCACGTTTTTATGAGACATCTTATCAAATCAAATTTTTAAATTGGAAGAAACTATTATTTTCAAGCAGATCTTCAAGTTATTTTGAGTAGTAGTTCTTATTGAACGAATAACCCGTTCATCTACTTTTTAAAGAGATTCCGGGATTATTCTAATAAGAGCTCGTATAAGATAACAATAAGATTCTCTTTATTATTATAAGGTTGTCTTATCTCTTGATTGTCAACATTTTAATAAGATTTACTCCATGGTTTCAATGTGACGTTCTTTTTGGATGAAAACCATGGAGAAATCTGCTTAACTTTCTTCTAAATTATGTGGTAGTTTTCTCTCTGTATGTGCATTGCTGACAAAAGGTCATAGCGGGAATTGGCGTGTCTGGCGATATCATTTTTAGTGCGTGTATCAGAGTCGGGATCAAGATTGATGTGTGGCGACATAATCGATTTATTCGATCCGGACGATCCCGAGACTAATTGGCCCGGGTATATAGGTGGTCAGAGGATGAGGGGACAGTCATTATGCAACAAAAACTATCTAAAGCGGCGAAAAAGGGGTTTAATCGACTAGATAGTTACCGAGTTTACCTGAGCAGAGTGGAAGGTTAAGCTGGCGAGGGCCTTTCCGACTCGACATGATTTTGCGACAATGTTGGAAGAATTAGTCAACAGAAGGAAGCAAACGGGCGAAACTATGACGCAGTATTATAGAGCAAAATTAGAATTGTGCTCTCGATGCAATATAGGCGGTGCCAATGCAGTCTCATGCATTATTCGAGGAATGCCAGAAGAATTGAGGGCGAATGCGTATTTTTCCAAGTTCCAAACGCCAGACGAACTTTACAATCACTTCCTGGCAAGTCTGGAAACGTATAACACCGAAAAAAGGGACCGGCAAAATGTGGCGATTAGTCGAAGAGGCGAGACATTCAATGGCGACTACTTATCGAGGCGGGCGACAGGCGATGGCAGCTACACATCGTAGTGGATGACAGGCGACTGTATACAGACGCGGAAGACAGGCGACCGAGGCAGATCGGGAGTTGCGATGCATCAATTGCCAAAGGTATGAGGGACATATGAGCAGGAACTGCCTTTACCCGAAGAAGGAGCGTTGTATAGGTTACGTATCCAAAGGGATTCGTTAGTCTCACCCAAATTTAAAAACATTCCCACACTTAAAATAAAATCAACAATAGCAGACAATACAGAATGTAATGCGAGTGCATCTGATGCTCCGAATCAGATTCAATCGCAAGAAGTAGACAGAATTCTTAGAATGCATTGCTATGCTAGATTAATAGTATTGCAAGTTAAATAATAACCGAGGTGTAATGGAATTATGATAGCATGTAAGATTTAGCCGATAGGTTGTTGTGAACACAAAATCATCTTAAAATCTTTTTTTTTAGAAATTCAAACACTGAATTTTCTGAATTATACGGTGCGGTTCAGCAACACACATGGTGGTAGACTGTCCGATAGCAAGAGCATTCGAACCCAAAGACACTGGCAGTAAATCTCAGGTGAGACTAGTTAGTAATAATTTTGGCGAAGCTTATATGCAACAGGGTATTTTGGTGGATGGGCGGCATGCTAATGTGTATACTGACACGGGAAGTGTATGTAACATTGTCTGTCAGGAAGTTGGAGGGCGACTTGGATATGTAAAACGAAGGACAGGCGAATTAAAACCAGTTTTATATTTTAGTAGATCCACAAATTTACAAGAACTGTTGAAGTATAAACTGCTCTTTAACATTTTCTTTTCTATCAGTTGGTACAACGATCTTTGTAAGTTGGTGTAATTGATCGTAGCTGTCAGTAAGTACAGTCTTTCTTGTTCATCCTTATACGTCGGTCGTGTCTGCACGTCGCTCTGAATAAACTCCATATTGCTTTATACAAAAGACTGTGTTTTAATTACCATTTAAAACTTGTTCCATATCAAGAACAAAATTATCACAGCTATGATTTAGAGACATTGGCGGTTATAGAGGCGATTAAACACTATAGAGTGTTGTAATGAGTCCTCGTCGCGACGCGGGTAAAGTCACAGAAGCCACAAACGAACACCTGACACCTTTCATATCTAGCACCGCTTTGTATGATCGGTATAAGGGTATTTACACATGCCTGTAGGAAGTCAACTGGCCCCGAGGGCCAGTTCACATGCAAGACGCAAAAGTAAACTCGCGTGACAGCTCACAGGCACGGGTGTTTGCCAATAGCCAAGTGACAGATGCGTGCAAGTATGTAAACCTTAAGTAGCGTTTACACATGCCAGTAGACCGTGCAAGTACGTACACTTTACAGGCATTGCAAGTGCTTTGCAAGTAACTTGCAAGCTCTCACTTGCATATGTGTAAACGCCCGTGGCTGTGAACTCCTAGGCCAGGAAACCCGCACGGCGCCTTGCAAGTGGCTGGCCTCCCGGGCCAATTGATTTCCTACTGGCATTCCAGTAGAGACTTGCGAACATATGTTTCTTGTCATTCGTAAATTTGACAAATGTAAACGAGCCATTAGGCAGCAGGCATTACTACTTTGCCTTAACCCCTAGCGGGGCATAGCGCGTCAACTACTCCTGCGCGCCATCGTACTCTGTTCTGGGCAATGGGGCGCAACTCCCCAAAAGACTTACCCAGTACCTGACACTCCTTTGCCACAGATCGACGCCATGTGATTCGAGGACCCCCTCTTGGTCGGCCTTGGTTGGAAATGGGGTTCCATTTCATGGCATGCATAGCAATGCAGTTATCACTCTTCCGCAATGTGTGACCTATCCACTGCCATTTTCGCCTGCGTATCAATTCGTCGATTGGCATCTGACCCGTACGCCGACTTAGCTCTTCATTTGATATTGTTTCGGGCCAGAAAATTCTTAAAATTCGACGAAGACATGAGTTGACGAAAACTTGCAGCTTTCTGGTAACTCCTACGGAAACTTTCCATGTACTGCTCCCATACAAAAGCACTGATAGTACCAGGGAGCGAAACAGGCCCAGCTTGGTCTTAATGCTGAGATAACTGCCCTGCCAGATTTTGGACAGCATGCCGTATGCGCGTTTAGCCTGGTTGATACGACGAGCGATGTCCTGCTCCGTACCCCCATTTTCGGCAACAATGCTACCCAGGTAGACGAAGTTGTCCACCTTCTCCACAGGCTGCCCATTAATATTGATGGCAATAGGTGTCGGATTTCTTTTTCGCAACGGCGGGCTAAGAAGGCAGCTATTACACTATCATGTTTATATTGCAATGTCCACTTTTTTTTATATGGAATGTGTCATGACAGCCACACACAAGTCCATATAAAAAGAATGCATATTGTAATATAAATATTATAGTGTAAGCGCGGCATTACATAAGACGGGAAATTCTGCGTCATCTCCAGGGGAACACGTAAGGTACACCCATCTTCGAAAATGGATATGGGGTGCGTTCCCGAAGCGCAAGCGCTTAGAGTAGCGCTCCACAAGTGCGGAGCCATAATTGCGACGGGTGGTTTTTTTTTCGTGTGAAGCGCGGTCCCATTGGCAAAAACAATGTGCGATTGGCCTACTGGGACTGGCGGACCCAAGTAGGGACAGGTTGCACAATGTTATCCCGACTTGAAGAAGGTATACGCCGCATAATATGCACCAAGTCGGTATGCAGCAACGAGCGCCTTTCAGCGCTTGCGTTTTCGGAAAGTGCCCCATATCCATTTTCGAAGATGGGAAAATGACGTTTTTTCGGTCATTCCGGGAAAGGAGGTCGGACGACCAGCAGCAGCGACGCGTGGCAATCAATACACGCCAACCAAAAATTAAAAAAAAATCGCGGAAGGAAGAAAATTCTTAAAGAAAAGAAAAGTGCGTAGAGACGCACAAGTGAACGCGCGTGACAAATTCGTTGTGTTTTTGTGGCGGGCGTGATTAGAGCAAAAAAAACTCAGCCGCGGCTCCCCCCGGAAAAGACCTCACCCCGAGTGGGCGCATCAAAATAAAAGAAAAAAAAAACCCCCCGGATCGAGAGGTAAGAAAGAAAAAGAAAATTTCGGCCAAATGGAACCGAGTGCTATGCTAACGCTATGCGGCATGTGATCTGTTTTTTTTAGGTTAAGTCGGCCGAGAATCGGATGTCAAAGGAGCGGATCCTAACCGTAGGCGCTACGGACCCTCAGGACGACTCGAGATACCAAGTCACCGTTGGCGGTAGACGCTGTGGCTACAGGCGTAAATCTCGCAACCCGTCGGTTCAGCAACCTCACGGCTATCCGGTGCCAGTACCAAAGGCGGAGACCCGACCAAACGCCCAAGCAGCTACCGCAGCATCTCGGACGATCGCCTCGGACCAAGAGCCGCCAGTAAGCGCTTTGTCCTCCTACGAGGTGAGGTTATGTATGTTGGTGTGGTGTTGGAGGGATACGGGCAAACAGTAGGCGCCCCATTTTCGTTTGTGTGCATTGGAAGAGAAAGTGAAAAATATATAAAAAGCAAGAAAGTTACAAATTATAATAAAACATAAAACAAAACAAAGAAAATGAAACCGGAATATAGAGGGCTACGCCCGCAATCCGAGGGTTTTGTAGCAAGCGCTTATTTTGGTATATAAATATCGGCTCCTTGCTCTTCCTGATACCATTCAGATGCATAAAAAAAAACATAATTAAAATGTCTTACTCGCTTACATTTTACATGCCAATTCATATTACGTGATTGTAACGAAACTTAGAACATATTATTGCCTAAGGTGTTAGTTATCGTTGGCCATCAGTACTTTTGACCTCGAACGTGTTTAAGGCATGCAGGGGTGTGCTAACTGTAACTATAGAAATAAACTATTATTGACTTATTCTGAGAAGATATACAGATGCCATTATTTTCCATTTTTTTTTTCGGAACCCACCTTCCTGTAAGTTTTCATAATTCTGCAATAAGTATAACGGTCTCGAACTGCAAGGGAAAGGGAACAAGTTACGAACTAATATTTTCTCCTCCCCCAATGCTCCCCTTTCTACAAATTTCAAGAAAATGCGAAAAAATGGAATGTACTCAATATTACCTTTCTCACGAAACCTCACTTGCCTATACCAGTCGATAAAAAAAATTAACCTTAATTTCGACTCTATGTGGACACCCCCCCCCCCCCCCCCCCCCCTCCACCCGCTTAAGTTGTATTAGTCAGCGCCCCAACCAATCTCTACCCTTTCAAAAATGATTAGTTAAATAACTGCAATTCGCACTACGAAAAACAACATGAAAGTAGTAGAGAAAATTTGTTAGTTTTTAATCACTAAACTCGCGAACGATTTTTGTGGTCTGGTATTCAAGTAATTGTTTTATTAAAAAGTCCTTATAGACCGCAAAAAATTCGATAAAAAATAGAATGCACAAAACAAGTAAACTATTTTGTAAATATCTTATTTTTTATTAAATTATCGAATGCATTTCGGTTACAATACCATGGTGTAACCATCATCAGCGAACGCTTGATGAGCACTGGCTTGTCAAATATATGTACATGTGAGAGTCAAATAAGTCAAACATATATCAAGAGTTAAAGCTACTATGTATATGGTGTTGTCAGACGAAAGGATTGAACGATATAACAAATTAAAACTTAAAACAAATTAACAAATTAATAAATAAACAAGCAAATAAATAAATTCATAAATTAAACAAATCAATAAAAATTACAAATTGATAAAACAACAAATTAATAAATTAACAAATTTACAAAATTAGCAAAATAAATTAACAGATTAAAATTGAAACAAATAATTTATATTTTCATAATTACTTCCTTTTCACTAAGTCAAAAAGAGGCGACTCTATTGCACCATTGCATAAATTCATTAAATTGTCATTGATCGAAATAAATAAAGATTCATATGCGTCCAATTTTTGTGGGTTGTTAACATTTTTTATAATTTTTAAATTCTCTTCGATGGAATTGATCTTGTGTAGCTCCGTGTTGTCCAAATCATATACGTGTGCTGCTATGCCTGAGTGCAGCTCTTTGTTGCGGATACTTCGTAAATGTTCGGTGTAGCGAAAATGTACTGCTCGTTTCGTCTGACCGATGTATTTTTTGTCACAAGAAGAGCATTTTATTTCATAAATCCCACTGCGTTCTCTCATAGGGTTCTGGTCTTTCGTTGAGCCTAAAAGACAAGTCAATTTGTTTGGGTTTGTATGAACTAATTTCAAGTTTGCTTTTTCAAAAGTTGCTCTTAAATGATTTGTGATATTTGGTGCGTATGTAATTGCGACACGACGTTCATTCGAAATCCGTGCCTTGTTTTGAGCGAATAATGTCGAGCGTTCTTGTTTTTGTAATTTGTCGCTAGTTTTCCGCACTAAATTATCTACGATAGATTTCTTGAAACCATTGATGTCAGCTAGTTTGACTATATGTTGATACTCCTTCATGTACTCCGAGGTGGAAAGTGGTAAACGGATTAAACGATATACCATCGAATGAAACGCAGCAATTTTGTTTTCATATGTGCAGTACGAGTCAGCTGTTGTATATCTATCCGTTGTTGTTGGTTTTCTGAAGACGCCAAACTCGATGTTTCGGCCATTACGTTTGAGATTTAAATCAAGAAAAGTGATCATGCCGTCATTTTCGCTACACCGAACATTTACGAAGTATCCGCAACAAAGAGCTGCACTCAGGCATAGCAGCACACGTATATGATTTGGACAACACGGAGCTACATAAGATCAATTCCATCGAAGAGAATTTAAAAATTATAAAAAATGTTAACAACCCACAAAAATTGGTCGCATATGAATCTTTATTTATTTCGATCAATGACAATTTAATGAATTTATGCAATGGTGCAATAGAGTCGCCTCTTTTTGACTTAGTGAAAAGGAAGTAATTATGAAAATATAAATTATTTGTTTCAATTTTAATCTGTTAATTTATTTTGCTAATTTTGTAAATTTGTTAATTTATTAATTTGTTGTTTTATCAATTTGTAATTTTTATTGATTTGTTTAATTTATGAATTTATTTATTTGCTTGTTTATTTATTAATTTGTTAATTTGTTTTAAGTTTTAATTTGTTATATCGTTCAATCCTTTCGTCTGACAACACCATATACATAGTAGCTTTAACTCTTGATATATGTTTGACTTATTTGACTCTCACATGTACATATATTTGACAAGCCAGTGCTCATCAAGCGTTCGCTGATGATGGTTACACCATGGTATTGTAACCGAAATGCATTCGATAATTTAATAAAAAATAAGATATTTACAAAATAGTTTACTTGTTTTGTGCATTCTATTTTTTATCGAATTTTTTGCGGTCTATAAGGACTTTTTAATAAAACAATTACATGAAAGTAGTACTCACACCTATGAGGCCGGTAGGTGTATTTTTTGTGTGGATAGTGTCAAAATGCCTAACTTTAAATGAATGTACTATTATTAAATATTATGTGATTGTAATGAAACTTCGAGACATTATTGCCTATAGTGTTGGTTATCATTGGCCATCAATATTTTTGACCTGTGATGCGTTTAAAGGGTGCAGGGGCGTGCTAACTGCAACTATAGAAATGTACTATTATTAACCTTTTTTGATGAGATATCAAAATTCTACGATTTTTGGTTTTCTATGCTAGTAAAATGCCGCATTTCTGCAAATTTTCATATTTCTAAGTGTAACGGTCTCGAAATGCAAGGGGGGGGGGACAAACTCGGCTCACATATTTTCCCCTCTACCTCTTTTCCCCTTTTTTCAAATTTGATGAAAATACTAAAAATGGAATGTACTCGGTGCTACCTTTCTTATGATACCCCACTTGCCTATACCAGATGAAAAAAAAATTTTGACCTTCATTTCCCCTCTATGGGGACCTCCCCTTAAAGTCAGCCTATTACAACGAATCGCTTTCTCCGGCGAATTATAATAATTCTACATATTCCCACAAAATTTCACATATGTAGCTTCAGCGGTTCATGAGATATTTCATGGACAGACGGACAGACAGACGGACAGACGGACGCATGACCGATTTCATAAGGGTTTTGTTTTACTACAAAACCCTAAAAAAAGGGAAATGAATAGGAGTATGCAATCGCGTGGTCATTCTTAGTTAGTAAGCAAAGAAATAGTTTCCTTCCACTTGCTTGATAAAATGTGTAGAGTAGTGTACTCGTTCTATATTTAATTGACTTAATACTTGAAATATTGACTGATTTCTCGCGAAGGGGTTCATGTTTAGATTATTATTAAAGAAAAGAAAAGAAAAAAAAAACCAAATAGCTCAAGGCCCGGGCCTAGGAGTTAATACAATTGATAATTTTGGTAGTTTTGACCATGAAATTAAGAATATTTTGTGAGCCTCTTTATAGTGAAGAAAACTAATTTTGTTATACGCTATGTAGAAAAAAAAGCAGAAAAAAAAGTAACATAAAATAACCAAAAGAAAGGAATGTATTTCCCGCGAAACTGGATTACAACGCAAAAAAAAAATGAATAAAAAAATAAGAAATATGTGCTAAACACTTGATTTTCTTTTGCTTCCCGTTTCCCATAAGGAAAACTCCGCTCTCCCACTCTCGTCGAATAGTCACGTCTGTTTTTTTTGGGGGCTAGGCCAATTGCGCCGCCTAGCCCATGGTCGGGGAGGGGGCGCGGAGCCCCACCGCCATCAGGGGGCTCCAGTATTAGTTCCAGAAGTGCTTCGGATTTGGTTGGTTAGTTTTTTTTTGTTGTCAGGGACTTCCCGTCTTGTCTTGGCATTCGGGCCGACTCGCGATTTTTTTTTGTAACAAAGCAGAGGCAGTGGTGACCTCCTCTAACCCCTCCCACACTACCGGTAGCTGAGCTGGCTATCCAACGCGAGTCATACCTCTGGTCACAGCTGAGGAGGTTTCGACGCGTAGGTGTCACGAACGGTCTAAACGACCATCCCTCAACCTCCGTCCTCATTTTAGGGTCACCTAAAACGACCCAAATGTTACAGTGTATCTAATAGGCGTACATTTCAAAGTGGTGACTGACTGCTGAGCGGTAAGGGCGACTTTTTTGAAACGAGATTTGGTGCCTCGTGTAGCAAGATGGTGGCTGGCGATACAAGAGTACGATATGGAGATTGAATATCGATCGGGCCAAACGATGAAGCATGTAGATGCTCTAAGTAGGAATCCAGTAATGATTGTAGGATTGGGGAAGGCAGATTGGTTTTTGACTATTCAGTTGCAAGATCCTTGTACTCTGAAAATTGTGACCGCGTTAACTACTAATACTGCTAACTCAGATATTAAGAATAACTTCGGATTGAAGAATGGGCGTTTATACAGAATAACATTAAATGGCGATAAACTGTATGTTCCGAAAATGGCGAGATTTAATTTGGCGAAGAAACATCATGATGATATAGGACATCCAGGATTTAATAGGTGTGTTAATCTGATTGGCGAAACATATTGGTTCCCTAATATGAGGCGTTTTCTTAAGAAAAACGTGAAGTCATGTTTGCAATTCTCATTTGCAAAGGCAAATTATGGAAAAAGCGAAGCCGTTTTATATCCTATTGAGAGGCGACTTATTCCAATGGACACGATACACATAGATCATGTAGGACCGTTCATGAAGAGTAGTTCGGGGTATGCATATTTACTTATGATGGTAGACGGGTTTACGAAATTTGTATGGGCGAAACCTACTAAATCATTGCGATCAAATGAGGCGATTGATAAACTCAGAGGCGTATTTGCGGAATTTGGATATCCTCGACACATTGTTAGTGATCGTGGTCTGGCGTTTACAAGTAAGGCGTTTAAAGAATTTCTGGCGGAAAAAGGAATAAAACACTCACTTAATGCAATTGCTACTATTCGGGTGAATAGCCCAGTTGAAAGGCAAAATCGAACCATAATTGAGGCGTTGGCGACTAGTGCAGTTGATGAAAGTAAATGGGACAAGTGGCATTAATAACACCGTCAATACAACTACACGGTTCTCTCCATCTCAGTTGATGTTCTCTCATAAAATAGGCGTTATGAGTGCTTTGACTGATGATGTTGTTGAGACCGAGAGGCGAGTAGGGGCACAGGCGAAGGCGAGGCGTAATGGTCCAAGCGAGGCGAATCGTCATATCGAACAGGCGAAAAGTGATCACTATTATCAAAAGGCGATTGGCGTATGGGCACACGATTGGTTCTGGTGTTGATGCAGGTGGGTCTCAGGACGACGGTTCTGATGATCTTGGGCACATAGCCAGAGAATTGCACTCGTATGAGGCGAATAGATCAGTTGATTCTGGGCGGGATGATACTGATTTAAAATAACAGTGCAATTAGACGAAAGGCGGAAAAGGGCGAGTGAAAACATAAGAAAAACTACACAACAAATGAAGACAAGAGATGACAAGAGGCGAAAGGTTGCAACCGAATATAGGAAAGGCGATTTGGTGTTATGGCGGCAGGCGGCTACAAACATTACAGAGACTGGCGTGAATAGGAAATTAGCTAATAGATATGATGGGCCCTACAGGATTAGTAAGAAGTTAGGAAATGATAGATATGAAATTGAGGCGATAAAAGGCGTGAGAGGATACAGTGTAAACCAAGGCGATGTGGAGTCTGAAGATGAAAATAATGAGGTGTCAAGATTAGATTTACTTGACTTATTGGAAACTTAATAGTATGATTGGCGAATAAGGTCTTCTTATTAGGCAAATGGCGTATTGGTGTACTTATATGGCGACTGACGATTTAGGCGTATTAATAAGGCGATTTAGGCGTATTAACAAGGCGATTGGTGAATGGGTGTAGTTGAGGCGATTAATAAAAAATGTAGGCGTAACTATGAAAGACAAAATGATTAATGAGAACATTAAATTTTTCCGAATGGCCGAGTGTTACGAGGTGCTCGACGCGGCCTACAGCTAAGGGAGTGATGTGTGTGTGGCGAGGTGCAGTGTGCGGGTGGCGCAGGAGAGAGAGAGACGAGAACGAGATGAGTGGTGATCGTATCAACAGGTGATACGAAGACACTTGACGACTGGCGCGAGAGAACAATACAGACGTGTGGCGTGTGTGTGGCGATTATGTCAAGTGATTTTCATATATGGCGAAATAAAAGGCGAATCTGTTTACTTGAAAACTGTGTGCGTTTCATTTACGAAATTCCATAACATTATTAATTTTTTTTTTTTTTTTTTGTGAATAGATGAACAGAATATCTCTCACTAGCCCAGAAAATAAGATGCAAATGAAACCGGAATATAGAGGGCTACGCCCGCAATCCGAGGGTTTTGTAGCAAGCGCTTATTTTGGTATATAAATATCGGCTCCTTGCTCTTCTTGATATCACTCAGATGGATAGAAAAAACGTAATTAAAATGTCTTACCCGCTTACATTTTACATGCTAATTCATATTACGTGATTGTAACGAAACTTAGAACATATTATTGCTTAAGGTGTTGGTTATCGTTGGCCATCAGTACTTTTGACCTCGAACGTGTTTAAGGCGTGCAAGTGTGTGCTATCTGTAACTATACAAATAAACTATTATTGACCTATTCTGAGAAGATATACAAATTCCACTATTTTCCATTTTATATGTTTTTCGAAACCCACTTCCTGTAAGTTTTCATAATTCTAAGTATAACGGTCTCAAAATGCAAGCAAGGGGGGGTCAAATTACGAACTAATATTTTCTCCTCCCCCACTGTTCCCCTTTCTGTAAATTTCGAGAAAATGCAAAAAAATGGAATATACTCATCATTACCTTTCTCACGACACCTCATTTGCTTATATCAGTCGATAAAAAAATTTGACCTTAATTTCGCCTCTATGTGGACCCCCCCTTCCTTCTACCCGGTAAAGTTGGCCAATTAAGACACAGCGCCCCCAACCAATCTTTACCCTTTAAAAAATGATTAATTAAATAACTGCAATTCGCACTACGAAAAACAACATGAAAGTAGTACTCACACCTACGAGGCCGGTTGGTGTATATTTTGTGTGGATTGTGTCAAAATGCCGAACTTTAAATGAATGTACTATTATTAAATATTATGTGATTATAATGAAACTTAGAGATATTATTGCCTATGATGTTGGTTATCATTGGCCATCAATATTTTTGACCTCGGCTACGCATAAGGGGTGCAGGGTTGTGCTAACTGAAACTATAGAAATGTACTATTATTAACCTTTTCTGATGAAATTTCAAAATTCTAGAAATCTAGGTTTTCTACACTAGTAAAATGGCGCTTTTCTGTAAATTTTCATATTTCTAAGTATAACGGTCTCGAAATGCAAGGGGGGGGGGACAAACTCGGATGACATATTTTCCCCTCTCCCTCTTTTCCCGTTTCTTCAAATTTGAAAAAAATTTCAAAAATGGAATGTACTCGACGGTACCTTTCTTATGATACCCCACTTGCTTGTACCAAACGAAAAAAAAATTTCGACCTTCATTTCCCCTCTATGGGGACCTCCCCTTAAAGTTGACCTATTACGACGATTCGCTTTCTCCGGTGAATTATAGTAATTCTACACATTCCTACAAAATTTCATGTATGTAGCTTCAGCCGTTCCTGAGATATTCCATGGACAGACGGACAGACGGACAGACAGACATTTGACCGATTTCATAAGGGTTTTGTTTTACTACAAAACCCTAAAAAGGGAAAGAAATCTGTGAAAATTCGGGAAGGAGAACCCTCGACGTTTTTTTGGAAAAAGTTTAAGACTACCATCGACTCATGTTCGAATAGTGACTCTAGAACTTCATTTAATAACAATTCAACGAAATATATGGCAAATATTGGCAGCATAGACATAGTCGAACCACAGTCACTGGAAGCTATCGATTTCAACTTGGGAGCTGACAACGAAGACCAAGACTCCAGATTTTTAATCAACAACGACCCGTATTTTTTTATGCGCAGTCGTTTTGATGTCAGAAAAATGGAATTGATAGCTTCGAAAGGACCTCCTCAAAACCCGCAGAGCTTTCCTCGGGACTCTAATGATAGGCCGTTTCCAATCAACATTTTTCAAAAGAAAAAATCCATGGAGATTGGTTGGTTGGTTAGTTGGCGCAGAAGGTAAGTCATTATATTGTTTCCCATATTGCATCATGAACGTTGGATCGAACTCATCGACATCACAATTATTTTATGTCAAAAAAAAAATGGAATGGCGGATAATTGGCGAAAACTATACGAGAAAGTTGAAGATCACGATCGAAATGTCATTCACAAAGACCGATACATCAAATGGAAGGAACTGAGGAAATCAGCGGGATGTACTGTCGACTAAACGTCAATGCGTCTCCTAAAAGAAGAAACAAGAAAATGGACAACAATTTTGACCACCATCCTCGATGTTGTCTTATTTTTAGCTCTAAAGGGCCTTTTATTTAGAGGACATCGAGAAGATTATTCTGGAGAAAGTGGAACATCTGGTCTTTTCCTTTCAACTCAGCAACTGGTCGCGAAGTATTCTCCTGATATGAAATATCATCTGGATAATAATGCTGTGAGCAGAAGTTTACGCAAACAAAAGCAATCTCATTATTTATCCTGGAGCGTTCAGAACGAATTTTTAGAATTGTGTGGCAACAACATTCTGCAGTCTATACTCGACGATATTAGAAGCGCCAGATACTACTCAATCATTGTCGATGGCACGCCTGACGTTTCTCATACCGAACAACTAGTCTTTGTACTACGATACGTATTGAAACCCCATTCAAAATGGGAAATTCGCGAAAGCTTCATCAAACTTGTTGATTTTGAGAAGAAAAAAGGAGTCGAAATTGGATCGAAAATCAAACAAGTGCTCGAAGACTGTAACATCGATTTCAACTTGCGCAGAGGTCAAGGATACGACAACGCACCAAACATGTCAGAAAAATTTTCTGGAGTCCAAGCCATCGTTTCACAAGAGAATCCGCAAGCTTATTACACGCCTTGCAGTACACACACGCTGAACCTATGTGGCGTACATGCGATGGAAACAAGCATGAAGGCCAAAACGTATTTCGGAAATATTGAAAAACTTAACAAAATATTTGCTCTTAGTCCAGTGAGGTGGAAAATTTTACAGGAAACCGCGAACCTTTCTCTCCATGCGATATCCACCACAAGATGGAGTGCCAGAGTTGAAGCTGTTCGCGCGTTATGTAAGAACTATCGCGGTATCGTTGAGTCTCTACAGAAAGCCCTCGAAATTGATGTACCATCCGAGATCCAATCAGATATTATCTTCATACTTATGTAATGAGCGCCACGGAAATTGATGTCGGTCGCGTTGGTGTGCACGCAGCTGCACATGAATCGGACGAAAATATTCGCTCGGCACACTTGCAGCTGATTGCACCGGCGCGACCCGATCAATGACGGTGTTCATGGGACACCATCGCTGAGTGTTGACTTAGCGTTGTGTTTCATGAACGTCGCCCCCTCATTGACAGATCCGTTAACGCCATCTCTGGAGCAGTACCGGCTCCACATTGGATTTCCAACTGTAGCCGTGTAAACACGCATTTATGTTTAAATAACTATACTCTTACTCTTCTTACTCTTTATTTGTTTTTATTACTCTCTTATCATAACAAACTCTACATGTACACATTTTGTTTTCTTACGTGGCATTCTGAAATAAACGATCAAAGCGGACAAACGTGTTTTATTAATCTACAGTAAATCAGAGGTGGGATCCTGCCCAAGCAAACCAATCACTGTGTGATCTTGTTTTTTCTAAGTGCGCGCAAATAAAAAGTTCAAATTGTCGAGAAGAAGAAAGAGTGAGTTGAAAAAACGTAATTTGAACAGAAACAAACATTGGCAAAAAGTGTATAGACAAAAGGATAGCTAAAAAGAGTGACTTAAAATTAGTAGAGCTGAAACACTTCAAAAGATAGTTCAGCAGAAAGAAATATTCTTAAAAAAAAGAACGAAAGAGAAAAAAGTGTACCGTAAGAACTCCCGCAAAAGCTATTGAACTCTCGCAAAAGTTAGTGGATGAAAAAAAAATAATAGTAAAAATGGCGGACTCAGTCAGTGCCAGTGACTACACGGCAACGCAGCAACGCGAATGGCTAGCGCAGCTCAATTTGCCGACGAGTGGGACAAAAAATGCACTGCTCCTACGAATTAATGAGGTCCCAGTGCAGGAGCGCGGGGTATTTCCGAGTGCGGCCCATAATGTCGGAGCTGACGCGAATGGAATTGATGGGGAAGAAAATGTGGCCGATATTATCGCTGCCGGAGAATCGTTGGAGAACGCTGTGGCACAAAGCAAGGAGCAAGATACTCAACAAAGCCCGAGTGTTGAAAGTCTCAAAGAGATAGAATTGCTAAGTCAAGGAGAACGAATTGTTAAGGAGGTCTGTGGAGCTTGAGCAAAGGAACGCAACGTTAAATTTTTCTGCTTCGTCACCACACTGAAATGACGTCACATCCTTTGGCAACAGCACATTCGGCGTTTCATTCGGCTTAATCAGAGACATGCTGCCTGATTATGACGGAGGAAATAATGTAAACTTGTGGATTTCACAATTTATTTGTGTAAGCAGTACTTACACTCTCAACGACAAAGAAAAGCGGGCACTTTTGATGAGCAAACTTAAAGCACTTTCGTGGCTCCATACTAAGCACGACTTCGCGTCGGAGAACATTCAGGATTTGTTCATTCAACTGAAGGAATTGTTCGGGTGCAAGGAAAATAAGTTGATGCTACGTCGCAAATTTGAGTCTCGTGTATGGAAGCACACCGAAACTTTCGCCGAATACTATAATGAGAAAATTTGGATGGCGAATAACATAAATGTGGAAGAAAATGATTTGGTCGATTATCTGATAGAAGGCATTCCAGACGAACAGCTACGAGTGCAGGCTAATATTCAGTAAAATAAAATACAATACTTTTTTCCTTTATACTGTCGGTGTTTTTATTTCTCACGATTGCAGACACGTGTTTCGGATGCAACATGCATCCTTCTTCAGTGCTCGTTTTACAATGTGTTCTTACATGGCTAGTCTCTAATATTTATACATGAATTTTGTTCTATATATACATGTGAGATCTTATATAACTAGCTTTATTCCTTACTATTGTTGCTGGTTTTCCTTTCTTTGTTTCAGACTGCTTATGTTGACATTGGTTTATGGCGTATTGGTGATTTTTTACTGGCCTTGTTGACTTATTAGCCTGAAAAGGGGTGAAGGGCACTTAGAGACATCCGAAACACGTGTCTGCAATCGTGAGAAATAAAAACACCGACAGTATAAAGGAAAAAAGTATTGTATTTTATTTTACTGAATATTAGCCTGCACTCGTAGCTGTTCGTCTGGAATGCCTTCTATCAGATAATCGACCAAATCATTTTCTTCCACATTTATGTTATTCGCCATCCAAATTTTCTCATTATAGTATTCGGCGAAAGTTTCGGTGTGCTGTATTTTATTTTATTATTCAACTGTCGGAAATAAAGGAACTCATACCAAATCACCACATAATATTCAGTGCTTCACAAGTAAAGCCCAGCTGCTGCAGGCGTTCGGAAAAGTTCAGTTAAAACGTCGTAATTTCGATAAAATCCAAGCTCCGCGGGCTGCGTCGAAAGAAAATGCGACCAAAATAAGATGTTATAATTATAATTCTTTGGGCCATTATGCCGCTGACTGCAGAAAACCGAAACGTGACTTTGGATCCTGTTATAGATGCGGAAGTTTAGAACATCGCGTTTCTACTTGCCCCCATCACAACAAAAGCCATACACTTGGTGGAAGAACACGAATATGTAAGATATTTAGAATTTATAGTAGAACAAAATATTAATTGTCGTTTGTTTTTAGAGTGCCTCATAGATTCGGGTAATGCTGTACGCCGATCTTGTGTTCCTGAAGAACTACATTTATTTGAATTTGCACACATGAATTTGTCTTATGTTGGAATCAATAAAAGTAAACTAAGCATTTTTGGAAAAAATTGAATGTTTCGTAATTTTCGAGAAAAAAAAGATTGATCTGAGTTTGTTGGTCGTTGCTGATAAGTCAATGTTCCATGAAGTACACTGAGAGAAAAAACGCGTCGCACGTTTAAAACCACGTTTAAAAATTTCCCGTTCAATTTAAATATTTCTTGTTGGAATAAACAGAAAAGCAGCCAAAATAACAATATTTTAACAACATGCAACCGCGACCATGTTTGAAAAATACGTTTAATTTAATCGTGGCACATTTAAATGCATAAGTGGTGTATTTAAACAATGTTATGTTTAATTTAAATACATGCACATTCGAGAGAAACATTTAAATTCTCGCGCGTTTCAATCAAACGGTTTCATGTTCTATCAAAATGAATAGTCGATTGTGCACGCATTTATTTTAAACGCATTCATGTTAAATTTCGAGACTTTAAGCAATTCAAACGCAGATGCGTTTCATTTAAATGGTACTTACTTTGCTTTGAATGTATGCATATTCACATATACGTACTCATGCCTAACTGGATATTTGGACTTTTTTAGTTTATACTTATGGCGTTTGCCCATAATCAGTGTCGACATTAGTAGTTCGTGTGTTCCGGAAAAAGCAGCCGTGAGTGTTATATTCAGTTTTCTTTTTCTAAAATCGTCTTGGTAGAAACTTGGTGAAATTGTGGTTAACAAAAATTTTGTTTGGAAGGTTAAATAGAAATTTCGATTTGTCATCTCGTTAATTTGCGCTGAATAAAACTGTATGCAAAACGATTACTCTAAAAAAAAAGGTTCCCAACCTATGGGTCGCGACCCAAGGCGGGGTCACGAGCCATTTTTTGGGGTCGCGAAAAAAATTTGAAATTCCCAACTTTATACAAACAAATCCCTGTGGGAACTATGAATATTGTGCATTACATAATTTTTACCGGCCAATTCCGAAATCGGAATTCATTCCAAATTGATTGGTACCGCATGTAACATACACAATAAAAATTAGCTTCACCGGTCCATACCATTCCAAAATATACGTATTACTTTTCGTTGCTTAACATTTTGTCAAATTTCTAAAACGACACATTTGCCATCAAAATAACGCAACGTGTGAATTATTGTCTCAAATGCACATAGTGCGCAGCAGAATCCAGTCCAGAACACGTACGAGAGTACCGTAGTTGTGAAAATTTTAGTGGTTCGTTTTAATATTTACTGTTTTGCTGTAAATTCATTAGTTTCGGTACGTAAACAAATATCACATTCCATAAGATGTCAATCTTAATGGTCAATTATTAAATAACTTTATACAGTTGCTAATATAAAGAACTAGCCCCCAATGAACTAATACGCCCAAAAAACTTAATAATTCCTCCAAAAGAATTGTATGGGATTCTAGTGTATAGTACACTAGAATCCCATACATACCCCATAATTGGGAACGTAATTCTCCAAATTACCTCGCGGGGATATCCACATGAACCTAGTCTCCAAAATTTATAAAATTAGAAAATGAACTATCCCTCAACATTAAGTTTGAGGGGATAGTTCATTTTTAGGGTTTTGTGTAATGGTACTGGACGGAGTTTCTCAGTATGTACCGCTGGCTGCTCATAATGGGGAAGCTGCCTAATTGCAAAAGCGAAGCGAGAGTCTATTTTTTTCTCATGTATTAGGGTTTTCATCTTACAAGCGAGGAACATTTATTGAAAGTTCTATATTTCTTGCATTGAACTCTGTTTTTAGTATTTTTGTGATCAGTCCCTTTGCGTGGGCTTGGCCCGCTCCGTACTTGAAGGATAACAACGTGCACAATAAATAAATAGTTCACAATTTAATTTGTGGTCTTTGTTTATTCGCTTTTAAGGGAATAGTTTATTTTTTGGGGGAAAGTTCATAGCACCTTTAAAATAATGCATTAAGAACTCAATAAAATATTAAGTTGTATACTGGTAGCCTTTCGATCAATTGATTGATTTTTGCTAACTGGCTTTACGAAATCGAACAATTATCAATTCTAATACTGGCAATTTGTGATAAAGATACCACATGACGTATATTTTTAATATTTTAATAAAAATATATATGTGTGTATGTATTTCAGGAGTATTATTTAATCATGGATAGATGGTTAAAAAAACAAATAAAGACAATGTCACTGAGGCCAGTACAGTAAAAGACCAAGTAGGACCCAGCAATCTGAAGAAAACTTCTGTCCTACGAAAACGAAAATATGATGAGGCATTTCTTGAATTTGGTTTTACTCTGTTGATGGTATTGAGCGAGCTATTTGTTTAATTTGAAATCATGTTTAGCCACCGGAGAGTATGAAGCCCACAAAATTACGAAGACATCTTGAAACCAACCATCCTCCCCTTGCTAGTAAATCGAAGGAGTATTTCGAATGATTGGCGAAGTCTTCAGAAAAAGAAAAAAAAAAATGGTTTCGAAAAAATTTTGACTTCCAATGAAAAACAACTACGTGCATCTTACGAAGTATCCTACCTTATCGCCGAATTTCGGATATTAGTACTGACCAATTTGAGCAATTAATTATTAGGGTTAAGGAAAGTGGAAAATTTGCCATCCAATTGGATGAAACGACCGATATATCCAAACAAGCACAACTGTTGGTATATGTCAGATACATTTTTAATAATAACATAGGCGAAGAATTGTTGTTTTGACGACCTCTGGAAGGTGAAGACATATTTCATAAAATAGATGACTTTTTCAAAAATGAAGATTTAGAATGGAAAAACTGTTTAGGAGTATGTACAGATGGTGCGAAATCGATGACTGGCGAGCATGTGGGTCTGAAATCATTTGTTAAAGCCACAGGAAATAGTCAAATCACTTTTACACACTGCCTTATACATCGAGAGGCCCTCGCAGCGAGAAAAATGTCATCGGAATTAAAAGATGTTCTTCATGATTCCGTCAAAGTCACTAATTATATTAAGAGCCGAGCTCTTAATAGCCGATTATTTTCCAACTTATGTAAGGACTTGGGGTCAGAATATCATCTTTTGTTGTTACATGCAGAAGTAAGATGGCTGTCAAGAGGGCAGAGCCTGAAGAAATTGCTTTCTTTGAAAAATGAGGTTCTTATATTTCTAATTGAACACAAATCTGATCTCGCTGCTAATTTCAAAAATAATTACTGGCTATGCAAACTGTGTTACTTGGCAGATATTTTTGACAAGTTAAATGATCTTAATTTGTCACTTCGAGGCAAAAATACCAACGTATTTACCTTGAATTTTAAAATTGAGGATTTTGATAAAAAATTAAAAATTTGGAAGAAAATGGTCGAAAATGGTTCTTTGGAAATGTTTTTGTCAGTCGACAATTTTGTAATGGAAGAATCTAATTGCAAATCTTTTATTTTAAAAATCATTGAAGAACATTTAAACTCAATGGAGTCACAGTTTTCAAAGTACTTCTCATTGGATTTTGGTTTAAAGAAATCATTATGGATACAGAATCCATTTTTGGTAGAAATTGATGATACAAATCATCTGCCATACGAAGCACAAAATGAATTTGCTGATTTAACAACCGATTCGAATTTGAGGCTGGAGTTTCCGAAAAAATCCCTAACAGAATTCTGGATCGGAGTCAGAAATGAGTTCCCGGTAATGTCCGAACTGGCATTGAATGTTCTCTTGCCGTTCAGCACAACGTACTTGTGCGAAATGATATTCTCAGTGTTAACTTCCATTAAATCCAAATACCGTTCAGCACTAATTAATGTTGAAAATGCCTTGCGTCCAGCTGTATCAAATATTCCACCCAGATTTGAAAAATTATGTAATCAGAAACAAGCCCAGCCTTCGCATTAAACATTTGTGTTGCAGTTTTTTTTTGTTATGTATGAAAAATGTTTTTTTTTTAATTGGCACATTTTTATGTTACGAATTTTTTTTACTTTTTGATTGAAAGGAATATATTTATTTTATAAAAAAAAAATTTTGGCAATTTTTTTTATTTTATTTGAAATCGGGGGTCGAGAAATTTTATGGACGTTAAAATGGGGTCGTGGATGAAAAAAGGTTGGGAAGCCCTGCTCTAAACCATCCGAATAACCTATTAGAGTCCAGAGTTTCAAGATCCAATCTACGCACTCATGTGTGAGAAATCTCAAAGCAATGTCGAAATAGTGTTAGTTGAAAAACAAATGAACAATGAAAAGGAATTCGAACTTTTTAAACTTTTAGAATCATGGGGACTTGAAGGATATTACACTCATCTTAGAAGTAACACAAACTTATAATTTTAAGGTTACTTTATATAAAACAAACAGATTCGAAGTTAAAAACTTTGCGCCTTTAATCTTTTCGCGCTTCATTCAGAATGAAATAAGAAAATATTGCGTTTATTTGTTATGAGTGTTTGTCGGTTTTAGCGTTATATATTTTAGGAAAAAAGATAGCTTCGTTTTTTTTTTCCTTTTGACGCCAATATTTGCTGTATTTTGCTATATCGATATTTCGGAGGTTATATTCTCCCTTCCTCAGTACTTTACAATCTAAATTTACAAAATCGTTCTTCTATTTAGGGGTCGTTCAAGTATTACGTAAGCATCATTGCTTACTTTTGATGACAAGGGGGGTGGGGGGGGGGGGGGGGGTTCGAACGAAGATTACGTAAGCAAAATCTTTGAATTACATACGATGTATATGATACACTTTCTTCCTTCGGAAATAGTTTGCATCCTTTTCGAGACCGACATGCCTTGCGAAAATTAGAAGAATTCTCGGTATTAAATTAGAGAGAATTTTCACAAAACTCGATAAATTTCCACTTTAGGACCTACAAATCCCCCCGATCGGGTTCTAGGTTCTTAACACGTAAAGCGAAAATGGATTGCCTAAAGCGGAGATGCTGGAAATTAAAGAATTTTAAAAATTCTCTCCAAATGCCATAGAGGGAATTCTCTTAATATTCACGAAACAGGATGTTCCCTCCTTTTTAATTATTACCGCAACTTAAACCATACATAATCCTCTTTAAAATTATCAGGGGGGATTCATGCTCACGTCGTAAACGTAATACTATCTAGATTTCAAGGGCGCCTTCGACAACCTGCTGTGGAGTGCTGTCTTGTGCAAGCTTGAGGCGGCTGGCTATCCGGAAATCGCTCTGTGGAGGAGCTACTTTTCGGACAGAGAGTCCCTGGTAATGTGTGCATGGGATGTGTTGTGCAAGAGTGCTTCGCGTGGATGTCCTCAATGCTCCATAGTAGGTCCATTTATATGGAACTACATGATGGATGACCTTTTGGAAAGACTGAATGTGTTGTGCAAATGCTGCGCCTACGCTGACGACCTTCTCCTCATTGTTGAGGGGGAGACTCGTAGCGAGGTGGAGACCAAGGGCTCTCAACTTATGAACATCGTTCATGAGTGGGGAACCCAAGTGGGTGTGGAGATTTTGACCGCTAAGACAGTGACAATGTTGCTCAAGAGCAAATTGTCACGAAGTCATCTACCGGTTGTCCGTATGGGAGATGTTAGCATCAAGTGTGTGACGCAAGTCAGACACTTGGGGCTGACTTTCGGTGAGCGGTTGAACCTCTACCCCCACTTTGAATGAATGAAAGCTCGTCTGTTCACTGTGGTGGGTACATTACGTCGAGTACTGCGGAAGGAATGGGGTATGGGTAGATGCGCGGTCCGTGTGATCTATAACTCCCTGTTTGTTGCGTGCGCAACATTCGGGGCGGGAGTTCTCATGGACTTTGCGTGATCTGTACGGGGTGCTCGACTAATGTACACGTGTCAGCGTGTCTTGCTGTATGCTTGTATAAATGTATGTCGTACGGTCTCGACCGACGCCATGCAGGTATTGATGGGTGTGCCCCCTCTTGATCTTGAGGTTCTTCGTCGAGGGACGACGTACTTCATCAGGAGGGGGTTGCCGTTGCCGCCTAGCTCTTTGCTAGCGAGTGTGAATGTCTCTGGGAGATCTTGAGTTCACCTCGGTACGTTGCCCATTGGGTAGGACACATTGGAGCAGGGAGGTGGTACTTGTAACGTCACCGGTTGAAAGGCTACGGTCGATTCCGGTGAAGCCTTCGGGAAATCACTATCCCGCTCCCCCGATGAGGCAGGCCACCAGTCCTGAGTGTGAGACTCACTCAACTGGTAGTAGCCAATGGCTACGAATCGCGACCGGAGGTTCTATATCAGGTAGCACGGGAGCCGGGGAGCCCTGGAGTGGGCTGTTGCGACGGTAACACTTCACCCCGGCTGTTGAGGTAGGCCCCCTTGTGGGAGCATCGTGCTGGCTGTGGTTTAACACCCATACACTGAAAAAAAAATTAATCGAAAATAGCAGCGAAAGCTACATTTCTACCTGATATGAATAAAATAATGTTGTTTCAGCCAAATAACTCTGTTTTAAACATAATTTTGCAAAAAGAGCAAAAATATTACTCCAGCGCCTATATGAATTTAATAGTAGCTCATGCAGTAATGTTATTGGCGTGGCAGCTATTAAAATATCCGAAACAGCAAAAAATTAGCCTAAACAGAAATCAGGTATCAAAGAATTGCACTGATCTGGCTAAATTTTATCTATCTCAGCTATATCTTTGCTTTGACATGTGAAGTCCGTAGCTGAATAGAATCAGTTCGCCGTATCCTATCAACATGGTGACAGCGAATAGCGAAAGTGCGGTTTTATGCGCAGGTACGAGTACGCGATAAGTCACAAATCGTTTCACATTGCATAATTTTGCATTTAGAACGGTTTTCTTTTAATTGCGAATATCTATATTGTGATTAGTACTTGATATTAATGATTATTATTATTGTTGGTGCTTTTTAGGTAGTGGGGATGCGCTAGCCCCATCGTTTGTTTTTCTTAGCAAATCCTTCATCAAAAGTGCTGAGGTAAGGATTAATAGTAGTTTTATATTTGATGTGGCTTAAATTTCAGTATCTATACAATTGGGCTAGTCAAGGAAATTGAAATACACGGATTTAGGCGGAAAGTCAATAAGCGGAACAACTGATTTCGGGGCTTTCCTTGTGGAGAGGAGCTCCCAAAAGTCCCTTTTTTCGATTTTTCGCTTTTACCTCAAAAATCGTCACTTCCACCAAAAACGTTTATGCGCAAATTTTTTTGCTGATTTCCTATATTCCTCATATATAAAGCTTTTGTCTATATTTAACGGTAAACAAGTTACGCACTTTTTAAAACCGCTATTTGTGAAAAAGTAACTATTCAATACAATATCATAACAACAAATCACATGCCACCATGCTTGCAAGATGCTGGCTTTAGAAGTTTTTAACTCGTTAAAGGTAAAAGATAGAAGAAAACTTTTATGGGGAATATAGGAAATTTTGTCAGCTATTTTACAATTTTGTAGTACTACTACTACTCAATTGCCCTAACCCCTTGTGGGGCATAGCGCGTCAACTGTTCCATCTGGCCTAGTTGACGTTTCGTTGGCATAAATTGGTTTCAGAGAATGCAGTTGCCAGCATGCACCTCCTGCACATCCATGGCCACGAACGTTGTCGTGGACGGGATTCGAACCCGAAACGCCGGTAGTCAAACATGAGACTGATGCCTCAACACACTACGCTACCGGTCGCCCCAAATTTGAATTTGTGGGAAAAAAGGACTTTAGCGATTTTTGCGAAAACAAAAAAAAAACCTTTGAGGAGCTCTCTTCCTCTTTTAGTATGTTTTAGCACCAGCCAGTCCAAAAAAAGTTCCGAAGTCAGTTTCTCGGCTTATTGATTTTCCGTTTAGAAAGTTCCGTTTACTAGCCTATATTTTTTCCACTTCCCATGGTAATAATGTAATATTCAACCAGTGAGAAGACCATGTTAAAAACATTTTACCACTTTTCCATTAATTTTTCTTTGGAATGTCATTTAGGTACTTAAAAAATTCGTAATGGGTGAAACTTTGAGGGGATGTTTGGAGACATGTCCAGAGTTTAAAACTGATATTCGTATTCGTAGGGGTGGGGGAAGATACAAAAATCGGGCTACATCGGGCGTGTTTGTTTTAATGCTACAGACAATAGCCTATCGCTGTCATTAATCTGGGCAGATAGCGGTTTTTGGCGATGATGGTTGCCATAAAATGGCTCATAATGGCCTCCAAGGCCAATAGAAACAAAAAGGTAAATTTTATAACCGATTATGATACATTCCTACACATAGTAAATCTTACGAAAATTGTAATGAACACCTTTTCTTTTTAAATCTTCGCG
Organism: Chloromyia formosa; assembly: GCA_964017055.1. Lineage (NCBI taxonomy): Eukaryota > Metazoa > Arthropoda > Insecta > Diptera > Stratiomyidae > Chloromyia > Chloromyia formosa. The sequence goes on from OZ024818.1 coordinate 61,331,107, forward strand.
CGCACCCATCACTTGTCGTCAACTTCATGTTGGCTCAGTGATGAGTGACGCGCGTTGACAGCCTTCAAATCAGGGAGTTGCATATCACCCGCTAATGCCATCGGCTGGGTTTCTTTTGGGTCATCGAGACGTCGGGAATTTTTTCATTTTTTTTCACCCGCTGCGCCTGTCGAAAAAGATATCTGCCGTGTCAATAGAGACTGCCGTAAATCCCGCCGGCTCCTATCCCGAGGTTGTGAATTTTGGCTCGCGAAAAGCATCGCTCTTTGACGACAGTTTTTTTTCGACAAGCGACCACATCTAAGTGGAAGTTCGTGTCGCGCCCCGATAACATTAAGAACCGTCGATGTCGTTTTTTTTATATCCATGGGGTCTGATGGAATTCTATTCCCTTGATGGAGTACCACAAATTTGGCTTGTGTTGTGTATTTGCGGTATCATTGGAGTTCGTGTCTAGCTACCGACGCACTTGCTCGTGCAATACACATGTTGGTGGCCCAACCGATGTGCACGCTCGCCACGATAATGTGACGTGTAACGCATTTCTACCAGCGACCGTCGAGAATTTTCTGTGTGTGTGTGTGCAGTTGGCGGAGCTGCCCAATTCAGGCTACTAACGACGGAATATGTATGTTGTTGGAGAATCAAGTGCAGATTTCGAAACTATTGTGTTGGAGTGCTCCCTGTGTTAAATGGGACAGAGAAAATTTTTTTTTTCGAGAACACGATTTTGTTGTTGTACCGACTTGCTTCTGATGTTGTCACCCGTATGATATTGCCATCGTATATTTTTTTTTTTTTGTTTACCATATCTTTCAGTCGTTTCTTAGACTCGAATTTTCTTCCTTTTTTTACTTGCTAAAATTGTGTTTCAGTTGCTCCAGCGTCTACGATGGCCATCGTCAACTCTGGGGTAAGTGGGCTTAACCTTTATTTATTATTAATTAATTTTTCTATACGAATTTTCGATTTTTGTTACAATTCATTTTCCTTTCTACACCATAGCTTTGATGTACCCTTTTGATATGTATTTTATCTTCCGATTTTTGGAGTCTTTCGGGTGTTTTTCTTTTATTTGAATAAATAGTTGTGTAATGGTTTGAATTTTAAAAAGCGGCTTTTCCTTTGAGGAACCCTCGAATCCCCCGATCAGGTTGTTGACGAGATGAGGTGTAGCATGAGCCGGTCGACGGCCATTGCCTGCACTTTTTTTCTTCTAGTTTTCCTGAGTCGTAGGACTCAGTTTTATCCTTTGTCGTGGTCGTCTATCCCCAAGGCACATGATACATGTTATCATTGTAATGGCTGGGGCAACGAGCGGGCAAAAACCCCGCCCACATCTCCCGAACTGAGCTGGAACAAGCATGTGCCGCCGCTCAGCTCGTTGAGGAGCATTCGCTTTTAGCGTCGCCGGACCTTCAATAATGCATTTTATTTTACCGATCTCGATGTTAAAATGTTGAATTAAACCAATAAATGTATTAGAGACTTGTTATTGTATCAAAATTACATGAATTGTAAAACAATTAACGACTTTGGAGAAAAAATTATTGAAATTGAAAGAGGTTTATTGTTAACAGTCAACATTAAAGCGGAATTCGTTCACAATTGCGACAAAACAATACGTAAAATTTATAAAAAGCATATAATAAAATTTGAAAACTGCAACGTTCAAATTGAAAAATCTAAATATACAAATAAGTGGAATGCATTTGAATCCCATATTTCAATACCGAACTATAAAATTTTAGAGCCACAAACGTATTTTATTAATGTTACTGAAATACATTTCAAACAAATTAAAAATATACAAGAAATAGAAGAAATAACATTTAAAGCCAACATTAATCGCACTGTAACATAACATGTAATTGCGATTATATTTTTACTTTTTGTGCTATATGTTATCTATCGTTGCAAACAAAACAAAACTAAAATTGACATAAAAATGCCTGAAATACAAAAAAAAATCTGGAGATTTTCAGTCTAACGTTGGGGGAGCTACATCATCATCCACCGCAATCCCAACGCAAGCAATAAGTAATAATTTATATAGAGCACATATTCACGGCATACTTCATAATAATTAAATTGTCTACACATCTACTTACAAATGGAATCGCTTTATTCGCAATTTGTAAGTTACTGTACACATAATTTCAATTATTGATTATGCAGCTGATATGTTTCATGACCTACATTAATTAACAACAATATATTAAGACATGTCGACAACAGTACTCTGGTTTTTGTCTTCTTTAATTGATGTACTTGTCAAGTTGATTATTTTTAAACGTTGCAATAAAAGTGTTCTTTTGTCGAAGTAAAATTGTGTTCGTCTTATTTACCACGTTCTTTGGGAATAGTTTTTATATTGCGCGGATGTCCAGGAAAGAGCCGTTCGGGACCAGATATCGGACTACGACATAATTCCCAGAGTAAGGACTGCTTGGTTAATACCTTGGGTATCACAACGGACCCATATGTGGTTTAAGTGTGCTGTGTGCTTCACGGCAGCCCTTCTAAACTCAGCTAACCTAAGGACTGCTTTAATGGGAAGAGGCAAGGCTTGGTATGATAAACACGGACACCAAATCTATACCTGGTCAGATTTGTCGGCATCTCTGATCAATACATTCTCCAGTGCTTCGAATTATAATCGAGCTGCTGAGAAGCGTGGCCAATATAGAGAGCGAAGCATTTCCCTCTTACGCCGACTATGTTATGGAAAAGTTGGCTCAAATAAATAGGTTGTCTTTTGATTTGACGCTGGATAGAGTGTCATGTGCCAGATATACTATCTGCACATTACTTTATTATCTACATACATATTACTTTACTAAGAATCATCATATATTCGGTGAGTCAGCATATACGACCACTGAGTCAATATTTTATCCACACTTAAAAGTGTCGAAATTCATATCACACTTGCAATTTAAGCTCGTGCACATAAAAGTGTCAAAATACATATCACACCTGCAATTTAAACTTGATATGGAATCTCAATTCATACTATAGATGATCGTTCATTGTGAATCTGAAACACTATTGTATTTGCCAAAGTCTGAATTGCATCATTATGACTACAAATGGCTATCAACATATTATTCACAACTTCAATTAATTATTATCAACATATTATTCACAACTTCAATTAATTGATATTTGGTTCACCAACGGCAAATGGAAAAGAAATTGAAATGAATAAAAAACAAACATTGAATAATTTGATATAAAAAGGCAAGGCATCAAGTGCAGATGAGATTTTTGGATTTTGGAATGAGTGTTCAGTAGAGTTCAGTGTTCAGTAGAGTTCAGTTTGAAATCGGATACAAGTTGTAATCAAGTACAATATATTCAAGTATTAATAAAAACATTATAACAATATATATGTATTTCGTGATTTATGTGGATCAAGTCCCTAACAACGTGTCCTGATTACGGATAAAGTCCGGAACTTCGTGTGTGCTAAACTTATATGGATCAAGTCCATAACAGACAATACTATTATATAAAAACATAAAAGAACTACGATTGGGGTAAACCCCAATCATGCAATACTCTAGATGAATTGGAACCTGGTTAAAGCCAATAAATAAATTATCAAAAATGTGTCATTTTGTATGGGAGGGGGTAGACGGAGTAAGGGTAATCGATTAATTTTTTTGAATCTAACTGATATTGTTAATTAAGTGTTAAGTACAAAATTTCAGCCCGATAAATTGTATACGTACTGAGTAAATTGGCTTAACGTATTTCATGAAATAGTGCAGTTTGTATGGGAGGGGGTAGAAGGAGGGTGAGGATTACAATAAGTTTTATAACATAGGTTACAATTATCATAAAAGTGATATATTAAAAATTTCAAAGCAATATGTTTTATAGTTTCTAAGAAAATCTGATTATTGTAAATTTTCAAAAATGTGTCATTTTGTATGGGAGGGGGTAGAAGGGGTGGAGCGATTTAGCCCGTTCACGAACTTAGCCTTCATTTTTTGTCAAAAATAACGTGTGCAAAATTTGAACTTCATAGCTCAACGCGTTCTCGAGCTAGAGAGGTCACGGACGGACGGACGGACAGACGGACATCCGGTTTTGAGATATTCGAGTGATAATATGAACTTCTGTATCATTCATTTTTTTCTGCGAGCCTTATTTCTTAGCGTTACAAACTTTGTGGCAAACTTATAACACTCTCAGATTTCATCTAGAGTATAAAACTTATATGGATCAAGTCCATAACAGACAATACTATATAAAAAATTTTGGTGTCAGAAGTGGGATAGTCTAATAATTACCAGACTATCCAGTGATCGAACTGTTTCAAAAAAAAATGCACATTGCTGTTAGTGAAACACTTGCATTCTAAATTTTAGTAATTTAGAAAGTGTTGTTCACAATGGTAACAGTGGTTCGCTGAATTACCTGGACACTCAAGGAAATAAATAATAAAACAGTGCGAACTAATATAAAAAATACAATAATAATATTAAATACGCAAGAAATCCATAACTACAACCATAATAATAAAAGTGCTAATCAACACTGTTGCATTAATATTAAAAAAAAAATAAAATACGCAACTAATAACTACAACAATAAAACAAATTTAATTTCACCTTTATCGGACGGATAAAGAGCGGCAAATTTTATTCACCTTTATCGGACGGATAAAGGGCAGCGCACTCAAATCCACCTTTACCGGACGGGTAAAGGGCAGCTCTAATCAGCTGTTTGTGATCTCCTCGGAACTCAATTGTCTGCTGTGTGCGGTCTCCTCGGAACTCAATTGTCTGCTGTGTGCGGTCTCCTCGGAACTCAATTGTCTGCTGTGTCCTGTCTCCTCAGAACTCAATTGTCTGCTGTTTGCGGTCTCTTCAAGATTAAATTTTCTCCTATTTCCTGCTTACTCCAAAATTCAAGTAGGTTAAAATCCAAGTAAGTCGAACTCTCTTACCTTATCTTAGTTAAACCTAAATCAATAAATCAAAATGTTACAAGACGCGAGTACTACATTCAATGAAACCGCCGCTGTCACAAATAATAATAATCTTTATACTGAAGAAACGCAATCCTTCGATGATTGCACTGATGAAGTAAATTCAGGAAAAATTAATTTGTCAATTTTATTAAAATTCATTAAGCCGTTTAATGGTGAACGAAATCAATTAAATTCGTATTTAACTGGTTGCAATCGGGCATTTAAACTTGCATATCCAGAACAAACTCCTGTTCTATTGGATTATGCAATAACTCAGATCCAAAGAAAAGCTGAATTAGCAGTGTCTAATCATGCATTCAGAACTTGGCAAGAATTATGCGATTTTCTAAAACTTTTATACGGTGATAAAAAACATTACAATCACCTACTTATAGAATTACAACAATGTAAACAAAGTCCAAAAGAAACTATTTCTCAATTTATCGTAAGAATCGAGACAGCAGCTAAGAATTTAATAGTATGTATCCAACAAACTTTCGCCGATAATAATGAACTAAAAGGACGTATTGCAGCTATGAATGATTTAATTCTTCATACATTCATTCTCAATGTCGATCCTGTTATTAGCAGCATACTTCGTGCTAGAAATGTCAAAACCCTGAACGAAGCTATGCAGTTGGCAATTGAGGAAGAAAAAATTACAAATTTACTAAAAATTAAAAATTCCCATCCGAACACCTCGACATCGCAAAATCGAAGGTTAATGTCGACATCTTCAAAATTCTGCAAGATATGTAAGAGGAAAAATCATTACACTCACGAGTGTTTCTTTAAAAATAAATCCAATACTCCACATGCAGCATTCACTACCATTTCCGAGAAAGTTTGCGCTTATTGTCAAAATAAAGGACACACAATTCAAGAATGCCGAAAACGGGCATATAATAATCGAAATCGTGAAAAACAACAATTAAAAAGTGAAAATATCCAACCCACAATTAACTTTACAAATAAACAAGAACCGATTCCAAAAAACGGGGTAGGTCTCCAGGAATCAAACATCCTGGAAATGTCGGAAATATCGGATATTTTGAATACCGTGTGAATAAGAAAATGGAGGCATTTCCGTCCTATTCTGGCAATAATAATAACATTGTCATTCAAATAGCGAGTCCCCAATCAAATAATACCTACTTCCAATTCCTACTTGACACAGGCGCTTCAATATCAATTGTAAAAGGTAAATCCTTAGTTGGCAACACTCTTGTAAATCAAAGTGATAAAATCCAGTTACAAGGCATTTGTTCGTCAACAGAAACAGTGGGGAAAACAGTTCTTAAATTATTGTTACCTAAAACAATAATCAATCAAAATTTCTATGTCATTACTAAATCAACAAATATTCCATTTGATGGACTTCTAGGAAATGATTTCCTATATTCAAATCAATGCGTTATAAACTTCCCTCAAAAAATATGTAATGATTGCATTGCCGAAGGAATTTTAACTTCCTTAACGTATTTTTTTTGCAATGTTTATCTTGCTCCCGCACCATCGCAAACAATTGCACTCAACGCCAACGAACTTAAATGTTCACGCAGCATCTACCCTTTTGCACGGCAATGGCAACTTAAGAGAAAAAAATTCGCCCGGTTCAACTTCTTTTCTCTTACCTTCGGATAACAACAGCTGTTTAGTACCGTGAGTTGTTATCGCTGCAAAAAAATCGGCTGCTTGAATATAGCTGCGAATATCAGCTGTGATCCATACTGGACCGTCGGTGCCTGTGACGCTGCACAACATTCCAATTGGATACAAATGTATGTAGCTGCGTGCGTTCGTCGGAATCGATGACGACGACGACGGGTAATGCATACAGCGTTGTACATTGAATTGCCATGCTAGGCAAGTACTATTGCAAGTATGTATGTGCAATTGCAATAAATAGGCATTTTATAGCGACGGCGAATTAACGTTTTTTTTTTTTTTGTGGTGTTAGCAATTTAATATAGAACAAAGCCTATATGATTGTGGTGGGATGAACTGGCTTGTTTTGGCGGGAAAATTCATCATATTTTCAGAGGGTGGGGATTTTTTTTTCCGGATTGAAAAATTAAAAAGAACGGACCCTGGACGAGTCCCGAAAAATCTGTCGATAAGAGAACATCGAAAAAGAAGACAAATTCCGATTATTTAGTGCAGAAGTTTTCTTTAATAAAATAAAGTCTAACTGACTTTAAGAATTTAAAGTTCGACTCGTAGAATTTTTTTTATTCAGTTGTGAAGTGCTCCGTAAATCAAAGATTTATTGTTGGAAGTGCTTGAAGGCGAATATATATACGTATTTATATATATACAAAAAAAAAAGGTGAAATCAAGTGAGTATACGAAGTATATAACTTCATTGGTTTTTTTTTGGTTTTTGTGAAGTGCAACCAATGACTTAAAACGGCGTTTCGCTTCTCTTTCTTTGTTATTCGCCGAATACACAATTTAAGATTTTTGTGAAACGGCCGTTCTACCGGCCGATCAGTCTGGGGCTAGGACCAAGATACCGGTTTCTCAGCGAAACAGCTGCATTGTTCGGACAAAGGATCAATTGCTGTGCAACAGATTTTAACTACCGGCAAAATCTTCTTTTGTTTCTTCGCTCCTCGGCAACTTAAGCGAACTGTGGCCAGATCATTGCAATACGGGGATTTGTATACCATCGAATTCTACTTCGATTTGCAATTAATCAAGTGAATGTGGGAAGGACTTTTGCCCGTACTCTTCTTTGTTTTTTTGGGGGAATTGCATATAACGGCATTGTACTTTGAACTTGCGAACGCGCGTTAACTTGCTGGCAATCTCCAATTTTTATGTTTTTTTTGTTTGTATCAATTTTATCTAATTAATTTTCTTAAGATCAATCAAATGACAAATCATTAAATCACTATAATATTGTGCATCGACGAATAGAAACTTGGGTCAAGGAAAACCACAAGTCCTTTGTTTCAGCGAACAACGCATAACCACGCACGTACGCAACGGCCGTTCCGGACGACAAAGTGGGTGAGTTTGATTTTTTTTCGTATATTAATTATCTAAGTATTTTTTTTTTTAAATTGTCAAGCCGCGTTTTCCTCGACCGCATTATCGTCGCCTAATTAGTATATATGTATATAAAATTTGAGTAAATTCTAAAAGGAAATTTTTGTATTCATAATAATTATGTTAAATTAATTGAATTCCTGAAATGAATGGCACGTAGTGAATATAATGATGTCGCGGATGAATTTTTGGTAGAATTTAAAGTTTGCTTATAATAAAAGGTATGGCGTAATTAATTGCCATTTTTTTCCCAATGGAATACCCCTCTCCCTCCACAATGAGTAAGTAAAGCACCGACAAGGACAACGTCGGTTATGGGAGGTCTCTAATGTAGGCCATGGGACCTGTTGGATAGTGGATGGGTGTTTTCGGCCCCAGTCCATAAAACCTGGACTAAAGAAAAAATGCATGAGTCAGCTCCGTTGTGCTTCCATTATTAAATTAATTTTCTTTCTTTTGTTGATAATTTTTTTTGTTTTCTATGCTTGCTTGTTCGTTTTTTTTCCTTATGGCATGTGAACTATAAATTGTAATGGATTTTGGAGTATTAAAAAAGGCAAGAACCCTGCCCATCAGCAACCGCGTACAGCTCCGTCAAGCACATGCCGTCGTCTTATCTTAATACTCCAGGAGATCGGACTCACTCCGGACTCAGTCGTTCATTACAAAAATGGCGCCCAACTAAAGGGGCCCGAGTTTTCTCGGTGTCTCTCAGCATATGTACCTCGGTAAATTACAGAATTGATGTATTTCAAGATCTGACACCAGATAGATATTGCTTTCATATACTTTATCTTTTCTTTCAGGTAGAATCTGTCACTACAGAACAGTTCTTTTCTTGTTTCGTCATGTGAATTAAATTGTTTAATTCACGTATCGAAAGCCTTACACTAACTTCGGCAATAGCTAATTTTCTATAGGTTCTTTGAAAGTTAGCCCGAGTTACTGAATGTGCCTTCGATACCTTTTTGTCGGAAAGAACCGTTCTCAGTTTCAGTGAGAATTTACTCACACTTCATTCTTGCATACTTCGTTTATCGGTTGATTTTTGGACTTCAATCGAACATTTCCTGTGAATTATGTTCTTTTGTGCGGTATTGCACTTTAAACATCCAAAATGTTCCATTGAAGTACGATTTCCAAACGTTAGATTGAATTTGCATTTTCTTTTTTTTAGTTTCGTTTTTTTTTTCTTTTTCTTTCTCTCTTTCTTTTTGGTTTTTGGTTTGGTAGCTCTTAATAGGCCAACAACTGTCTCATGCATTTTTTTTTTTTTCGTATTTAGCTCTACTTATCTCTTAACATCTTATTTATGACATACATTCTTGTTTGTCAAATTGATATAGAGGAGGAAGAGGGGTTCCAATAGGAAAAATTTATTATAAAACAAAAACAAACAAAATCTGAAGATTGAAGTATTTGATCTCTCGAATCAAGTACATATCTAGTATTTATTATACGTATACACATTTAGTACTTATTGCGTTTTTCTTCCTTTATATGAATTGGTATTCTGGTTGTCCTTTACATAAATCTTGAATATAAAATAATAATAATGCCGGTAACTCATAGCGAGGAAGATTTGCCCAGTTTATTCGTTGATGATAAACTAAAGTGTGCCATATGTAGTTCCGCTTTTGTTCCATTGGATGACATTGTCACAACACCGTGCTCGCACCAATTCCATAAAAAGTGTGTTATAGAATGGTTGTCAGAGCACTACACTTGCCCATTGTGCAGGCGACCTTGCACTCCATCTCGTTTAGTAGCATATAATTCATTGCAAAATACAGAATTGGCAATAGAAGGTGTATCTAATCCCATAGTAATTGGTACGGAAACAGATGCTCCCAACTCTACTCAAAAATGGGAAAGCGGGTCAAATCTTAATGTTCAAACACAAGGAGCATTCCCTAAATCTGGACCAATCACACGGTCCAAGTCAAAATCCTACTACTCGTCATCACCAGATGGTAGAAGTCAAAATCCACGTCATAAAAACATTAACAAGTTCAATGAGCGTAGAGTTCAACTTGATCTGCCTGATGAATCAAATTCACAAGCAACTCAAGATTTGGATCTTCGCTCACAAATAAATGACATAGTACGGGACATACTCAGTGAGCAACTTCAACAAATAATAATTGGAAGTCAGTCTCAACAACCTTCCGCATCGGTAAAAAAATCGGTTACGCAATCGCACGAAACGGAAGGCGAGTTATCTCTTAATCAGCATAGCAGTCGTTCTTATCAGCATCAACAGAATCTTCCTGCTGATGCTGAGCCATTTGATTTGGACGCTGAATCATCTTTCTCAGTGCCAAACAACGTCACAACACGTTCTCTTCACCGAAACAATCGCAACAGCTTACGCATGCGAGATCAATTTGAAAGAGAAGGAGATGATTCCTATCGAAATTCAAATGTTCGAAATACCTCTCATCGCAATCAATCATATGAAGCGAATGCTGAGCCTTCGGCTACAGTTTCACTCAATAATTCCAACAATCGTACAGGAACACGAATGAACGAGCGATTTGAAAGAGATGCAGAGGTGTCTTTTTCAGCTCATCGCGTTAGTTCTTCAGGTCGTTCTGGTACTAATAATATTCGTTATCGTACTAATTTTAATGATCAAACTTATAGAATGGATGCTGAACCCTCGATGGCAGCTCCAATGTACAATCCAAACACTCGTCCTGATTATCAACAGAATCGAAATAGCCCGCGTACTAATGTATTAGTAAACATTCCATCTGAGCGTGTCAGCAAAATTATAAGTGGTTGGAATCTCCACTTTAGTGGAGAAAATACGCGACTTACCGCGGAATCATTTTTATACCAGGTGAGGACATTGACGGCCCACACCTTAAATGGTAATTTCAATCTGGTAGCTAATCATCTACACCTATTATTGGTCGGCAAAGCTGCCAGCTGGTTCTGGCGTTACCACCGAAGTGTCCGTCATATAAATTGGGAATCATTTTGTGAAGCCTTTCGGTATCAATTCCACGAGAGTCTTTCCGACTACGACATAATGAAGTTGATCCGAAATAAAAAGCAACAACCGAGAGAATCTTTTGATGCATTTTATGAGGGAATTTTAGAATTATCTGATCGCCTGGCTCGACCATTAGCAGAGTGGGAGCTCGTGGAAATTCTTCGACGAAATGTTAGGTTTGAGCTACGTACTGAGTTGCTAAATTTCTCTTTCGAAAACGTTAGGCAACTGAAACTATTTGTCTACAGAAGGGAAAACCTAGAAGCGGAGATGAAAGCGTACACGAGACAATCCGACTTCAAAAGTACGGTTGGTAGACGACACATATCAGAAGTAACTGAGGAAATTGTTCAGGATTTAGAGGGCAATGTGACAGTGTCGGCTCTAGCGAAAGAAATAATCTGCTGGAATTGTAGAGAGCCAGGACATAGGTTTGACGTGTGCGAGGCTGAACGAACCATTTTCTGTTATGGCTGTGGTGCAGCTAACACCTATAAGAACCGATGTCCCAATTGCACGCATCAAAAAAATGTGCCAGCGACGAGGGCGCCACATCACAAGGAGCCCTCGGTGTCGGTATCAAAGTAATTGCATCTCCAACCAATATTAATTCAACCCCGCCGAAGCTGTCTGGTCCATCTTCTGATTCTCAATTGGAACATACCACTCCCCCAGACACCTCTTCTATTGCTGCTACACCAACACCCAATCAAATGAAAATTCTCGCTTCGTCTTTTACTGATCTTCATGGAAACCGTTCAAGTCCACCTTCAATCACCACTGCCATGGTAGATACTGAACGGCCGATTCCAATACATCACAGCTTTAGACCCTTCCATGTCAGAGTTCGGGAATATGAGTCTGCACGCCGTCGCATTCTTGGTGTGGACGAACTGAAATTGTGTCCACCTAAGCCTAAGCGGTCAACTGTTCGTCTCAGGCAGTTCTGGAAGAAGGTCATCCAAAACCGCCGGCGTTACTGCTGCTCAATTCTCGCTACTCAACCCAAGAATGACATAAGACCATATGCGACCGTCACACTTTTTGGCGAAGAAGTTTGTGGCCTCGTGGACACAGGAGCCAGTGTCAGCTGTATAGCTGCAGACTTGGCAAGGAAATTTTTGAGGGAACAGAAACACCCGTGGGAAAAATTTACCCTGCGTATTAAAACAGCAGATGGAACTCCCCATTCGACCGTAGGAAAAGTGTCGACAGACATCACTTTCCGTGGTCGAACCCTCACAATGACCTTTTTAATTATGCCATCCCTTAGCCAAAATCTATATTTAGGTGTAGATTTTGTGCGATTCTTCGGACTTGCCTCTGATTTATTTGTCTCGTCTCGGTGTCCATTGAACTTGTCTTTGGAAGAGATAGCCACGGAATCCCTTAAGCACCATCTAACTCCTATACAGGAAGCAAAACTCAAGACAGCTATCGCAATGTTTCCGTCTTTTTCTTCGGAGGGCTTAGGGCGTACGAAACTTGCCAAACACGTCATCGATGTCGGCGGCAGCAAGCCGATTAAGCAGAGACACTTTGCCGTCTCTCCTGCCATCAAAAAGCTCCTCTTCGCTGAGATTGATCGGATGCTTGCGTTAGGGGTCATTGAAGAGTCTCAAAGTCCCTGGTCTTCACCAGTCACCCTCGTGGTGAAACCTGGAAAAGTGAGGATGTGCTTAGATGCTCGAAAAGTGAACAGCGTGACGGTCAAGGACGCTTATCCTTTGCCTCTCATCGACGGTATACTAAGTCGACTGCCTAAAGCCAAATTTATTACCAGTCTTGACTTAAAAGACGCCTTTTGGCAAATACCGCTCGATGAAGAGTCAAAGGAAAAGACTGCTTTTACCGTGCCAGGTCGCCCTTTGTATCACTTTGTAACCATGCCGTTTGGGCTCTGTAACGCGCCTCAAACAATGCAGAGGCTCATGGATCGAGTAATCCCTGCACATCTTCGCCACCAGGTCTTCATTTACTTGGATGACTTGTTGCTGATCACGGAGACTTTTGAGGAACACGTTTTGCTTCTTCAGGAAGTGGCTCTCTGTTTCCAAAAGGCCGGTTTGACATTGAACGTGGAGAAGAGTAAATTTCTCATGAAGGAAGTCCGATACTTAGGTCATGTTATTGGTAATGGCACAATCTGCACTGATCCTGATAAGGTCCAGGTGATTGCAGACTTTCCTTTGCCAAGCTCAGTTAAACAGCTGCGCAGGTTCCTAGGAATTTGTGGCTGGTATCGCCGTTTTGTCAACAATTTTGCGTCGGTGTCAGCACCGCTGACAGACATGCTGCGCAAGAGCCGCGGTTTCTCCTGGACTGATGAGGGCAAAAGAGCTTTTGAGGCTCTTAAGGAGTGTTTAACTTCATCAACTGTGCTCCATAGTCCGGACTTTTCGCGACCATTCGCCATACACTGTGACGCTAGCCAATTTGGCCTTGGTGCCGTCCTGGTTCAAACCCTGGACGACGGAACTGAAGCACCAATAGCGTATATGTCGCAAAAGTTCAATCAGGCCCAGCGAAACTATTCTGTTTCTGAGCAGGAATGTCTGGCAGCGGTAATGGCCATTAAAAAGTTTCGGGCCTACGTTGAAGGGCACGAATTTAAGGTAGTGACGGATCACGCGTCTCTGAAGTGGTTGATGTCCCTATCTGATTTACATGGTAAATTAGCAAGATGGGCATTGAAATTGCAACGTTTTAAATTTACCATCGAACACCGAAAGGGAAGCCAACATGTTGTTCCTGATGCGCTTTCTCGCATATATTCACTGGAAGCAGTGCAATCAATTGAAGAATTCGACACATCGATTGAGATCGATTTAGAATCTCCCCATTTTAAGTCCTCCTCTTACATTGCCCTGATAAAACGCATTGAGGAGAATCCACATCTCCCTGATCTTAAGGTCGTGGACGGTTATATATACCGACGCTCAGAGTATGCTACCGGAGATGAGACCCAGGAAGAGAGCTCTTGGAAACTCTGGATTCCGGAGGAGCTGACGTCAGAATTAATTGCACGAACACACGAACATCCGCTATGTGCCCATGGAGGAATCGGCAAGACGTTAAAACGTCTCAAGACATTCTTTTATTGGCCGAAAATGACCGCCCAGGTCAAAGACTTCCTATCCTCCTGCGTCATGTGCAAAGAGACAAAAGCTCCCAACCAGGTTCTAAGACCTCCAATGGGCAACCTCATTCTTCCCGATAGGATATTTCAGCGTCTGTATATAGACTTTCTTGGACCTTATCCTCGATCAAAATCAGGCAATGTAGGAGTCATCGTTGTGCTCGACCATTTCTCGAAGTTCCCGTTCGTGGAACCCGTAAAAAAAACTTTCCGCTGACCTTCTGGTTGAGTATGTGGAGAAACGGATCTTTAATGTGTTTGGCGTTCCGGAAACCATTACAACGGACAATGGGGTACAGTTCAAGTCCGTTGCGTTTAAGAAACTAATGGGATCTTATGGTGTAAAACACAACTTCACAGCCCTTTATTCACCTCAGAGCAACGCTTCAGAGCGCGTGAATCGGTCACTGGTGGCGGCTATCCGAGCCTACGTCCACCCTGACCAACGAGATTGGGATACCAAGTTGTCGTCCATCAATTGCGCTCTAAGATCCGCCTATCATTCCTCTCTAAAGTTTTCTCCTTATTTCGTCGTTTTTGGACAAAATATGGTAACTAATGGGAAAACGTTTGCCCTACTACGCAGCCTAAATATGATCAATGATCCCCAGGCTCCTGTTACCCACGATGAGAAAACCGAATTAATTCGCAAGGAGGTAGAAAGGAATCTTAGACGGATGTATGAAACCAATGTTGGCACGTACAACTTGAGGTCTCGTCCCATAGAGTTTGTGCCTGGAGACGTAGTCTATCGACGAAACTTTGGTCAAAGTAAGGCATCGGCGCACTATAACGCGAAACTGGATCACAAATTCAAAAAGGCCAAAGTGGTTGAAAAATTGGGGTCCTCCTGTTACAAGTTGGCAGACATGTCAGGAAAGTTGATCGGCGTTTTTCATGCAAAGGATGTGAGGCGTTAGCTTCAGACCATTTCGCGCGTCAACAACTTGCAAAATGATCTGTGGGTGTAATGATTGCATTGCCGAAGGAATTTTAACTTCCTTAACGTATTTTTTTTGCAATGTTTATCTTGCTCCCGCACCATCGCAAACAATTGCACTCAACGCCAACGAACTTAAATGTTCACGCAGCATCTACCCTTTTGCACGGCAATGGCAACTTAAGAGAAAAAAATTCGCCCGGTTCAACTTCTTTTCTCTTACCTTCGGATAACAACAGCTGTTTAGTACCGTGAGTTGTTATCGCTGCAAAAAAATCGGCTGCTTGAATATAGCTGCGAATATCAGCTGTGATCCATACTGGACCGTCGGTGCCTGTGACGCTGCACAACATTCCAATTGGATACAAATGTATGTAGCTGCGTGCGTTCGTCGGAATCGATGACGACGACGACGGGTAATGCATACAGCGTTGTACATTGAATTGCCATGCTAGGCAAGTACTATTGCAAGTATGTATGTGCAATTGCAATAAATAGGCATTTTATAGCGACGGCGAATTAACGTTTTTTTTTTTTTGTGGTGTTAGCAATTTAATATAGAACAAAGCCTATATGATTGTGGTGGGATGAACTGGCTTGTTTTGGCGGGGAAATTCATCATATTTTCAGAGGGTGGGGATTTTTTTTTCCGGATTGAAAAATTAAAAAGAACGGACCCTGGACGAGTCCCGAAAAATCTGTCGATAAGAGAACATCGAAAAAGAAGACAAATTTCGATTATTTAGTGCAGAAGTTTTCTTTAATAAAATAAAGTCTAACTGACTTTAAGAATTTAAAGTTCGACTCGTAGAATTTTTTTTATTCAGTTGTGAAGTGCTCCGTAAATCAAAGATTTATTGTTGGAAGTGCTTGAAGGCGAATATATATACGTATTTATATATATACAAAAAAAAAAGGTGAAATCAAGTGAGTATATGAAGTATATAACTTCATTGGTTTTTTTTTTGGTTTTTGTGAAGTGCAACCAATGACTTAAAACGGCGTTTCGCTTCTCTTTCTTTGTTATTCGCAGAATACACAATTTAAGATTTTTGTGAAACGGCCGTTCTACCGGCCGATCAGTCTGGGGCTAGGACCAAGATACCGGTTTCTCAGCGAAACAGCTGCATTGTTCGGACAAAGGATCAATTGCTGTGCAACAGATTTTAACTACCGGCAAAATCTTCTTTTGTTTCTTCGCTCCTCGGCAACTTAAGCGAACTGTGGCCAGATCATTGCAATACGGGGATTTGTATACCATCGAATTCTACTTCGATTTGCAATTAATCAAGTGAATGTGGGAAGGACTTTTGCCCGTACTCTTCTTTGTTTTTTTGGGGGAATTGCATATAACGGCATTGTACTTTGAACTTGCGAACGCGCGTTAACTTGCTGGCAATCTCCAATTTTTATGTTTTTTTTTTGTTTGTATCAATTTTATCTAATTAATTTTCTTAAGATCAATCAAATGACAAATCATTAAATCACTATAATATTGTGCATCGACGAATAGAAACTTGGGTCAAGGAAAACCACAAGTCCTTTGTTTCAGCGAACAACGCATAACCACGCACGTACGCAACGGCCGTTCCGGACGACAAAGTGGGTGAGTTTGATTTTTTTTCGTATATTAATTATCTAAGTATTTTTTTTTTAAATTGTCAAGCCGCGTTTTCCTCGACCGCATTATCGTCGCCTAATTAGTATATATGTATATAAAATTTGAGTAAATTCTAAAAGGAAATTTTTGTATTCATAATAATTATGTTAAATTAATTGAATTCCTGAAATGAATGGCACGTAGTGAATATAATGATGTCGCGGATGAATTTTTGGTAGAATTTAAAGTTTGCTTATAATAAAAGGTATGGCGTAATTAATTGCCATTTTTTTCCCAATGGAATACCCCTCTCCCTCCACAATGAGTAAGTAAAGCACCGACAAGGACAACGTCGGTTATGGGAGGTCTCTAATGTAGGCCATGGGACCTGTTGGATAGTGGATGGGTGTTTTCGGCCCCAGTCCATAAAACCTGGACTAAAGAAAAAATGCATGAGTCAGCTCCGTTGTGCTTCCATTATTAAATTAATTTTCTTTCTTTTGTTGATAATTTTTTTTGTTTTCTATGCTTGCTTGTTCGTTTTTTTTCCTTATGGCATGTGAACTATAAATTGTAATGGATTTTGGAGTATTAAAAAAGGCAAGAACCCTGCCCATCAGCTACCGCGTACAGCTCCGTCAAGCACATGCCGTCGTCTTATCTTAATACTCCAGGAGATCGGACTCACTCCGGACTCAGTCGTTCATTACAAATACTATATCTAAAAGGTTGGGAAAATTCCATTTCAAATTCTAAAATATCCAACAATGGATAAAAATCAAAACGATGAGTCTTTAAGAGATCATCGTATCATCGAAAGCCTTAAAAAGGAATCTTTAGCAGATCCCAGATCTTTCGCAGATCAAGGCTATCCTAAATCAAAACAGAAGGAAACAACCCCACAACTAATAAAAGCAAGATCAATCACATACGTTAAAGTTAACGTTCAAAATCCCGAAATAAAAGAAGGGATAATTCGTAAAAAAGAGTTATGCTCTGGAATGTATTTAGGGGGAGGTATAACTAAAGTCGATTCAGAAAATCAAGCGCTAGTATCAATTCTTAATATTACAGAAGAGGACAAATTATTAAAACAAACTCAAGTATACCTTGAACCAATCGAACACATCTCTGAATCCACATTCAAAACTATAAATCTCGTACAAAATTCGTCCAAAAATATTAATCGCTTCGAACAACTAAAAAATTTAATAAAATTTGATCATCTCAATGACGAAGAATCAAATTCATTATCTAATTTCATTAAAGAGTATTCCGAAATCTTCTTTTTAGAAGGAGATACATTAACTCATACGAAAATTTGTGAACATGAAATCAATTTAACTGACAACAGACCAATTTCAGTTAAAACCTATCGATATCCAGAAATTCACAAAGAGGAAGTAAACTCACAAATTCAGAAAATGTTAGATCAAAAAATCATTCAACCATCTAATTCTCCATGGTCTGCACCCCTTTGGATTGTACCTAAAAACACAGACGCTTCAGGGAAAATCAAATGGCGAATAGTAATAGACTATGTAATGAAGGGCACTGCAAAGATGGTGTTTGTTGCAGAAAACTAAAAGCGGAAGTGACTATCAGCAAAGCGGTGGCATATGCTTGCAGGCAGCTCTGATCGGGAAATGGGGTGGGGTCTTGCTTGCCAATAGTCTCCAGCCCATTACATAAAAAAACTCATATGCCGGACAACACAAACGAAAGGGTTGAAATTGCGGTAGAATGTATATTTATGATCGGGCCGACCAATCCATGCACTTCGCGTGGGTCCTGATTTTACTGGACCACTGACACTATCCCCAACCTACCAACAGATCCCTTGGCTTCGATGCGGGATCTCCCAAACTGAATGCACCGCAAATAGAGCTAGGGTGCACCTACATCTCCGATCTGAAAGAGGGCAGGAACTTCCGCAAGGAAAAGATTCGTCGGTATAGTTTACACCATGATGAATTTATTCGGTTCCATGGACAAAAAGTTACATAATAAGATATTTATCATTGCCACAATTTTGAGGCAACTGGAACCACGAAGTAGGATCACTAAATCAAGTTCCTCGATACTAAGTACATAACTACATATGAAATATTTAGACTTTACCACACTACAATTGGCTTTTTGTTGTACTTACCCCGTTGCAGCTGGAACGGCCGTTTCTGTGCGACGAGGCTAAAAATTTTTTTAAAGTTAGTATCCTACTACGCGGTATCCGAATTTATACTATTATAAATATATTAAAAAACCAAAAAAAAAACAAACAAGAGAACAAAACTTAGGTAAATTAATCGGATAAATTAAACATTTAACGCGTTTGAATGGAGTTGAATTAAGATATTGTATTCCGTAACACGAAGATATTTTTCGCCTTTATTGCAATTTTTGGAAGTGCGGGTGTCACTCTACGCACTTTTAAATTCGATCAAACAAAATGGGGAATCTGCGTCCGCACTGTTGAAACCTCCAGCCACTCGATATTCGGGTTGAGCTAACTACGTGAGGTGCTTGGCCGCTAAGATTTCTTTTTGGCGCACTCGATATAGTATGGTATTATACAAAATTTCCTCGTAGGGACACAGAATCGCTTTTCGGAGATGGCAATTGGGCTTTTATTCGCCGCCAATTTCCCAGTGATTGGTGTGGAATCAAATCCTTCCGAGTGGGATCCGTTATGTCACTTTGTGATTCCACTTCTGTGGAGATAACCATGTGTCGCTTCGTCGAATGTTGTTCTTAAATACCATTTAAGATCGACCGCACTAGATATTAACTCGCGGAGTTAGAAAATGTTGGGTACTTTTATTTCCTTTTTAAAACTTCCACTTTCTTTTTTTTTTTAACCTCTCGCGGATCTCCTTTTGTTTCATCCGACCCCGGTCAAGTCCAAATTCAAAACTCCCCGTTTTTTCCCAAAAATCCGCAAACCCCCCATATAGCAGTTCATACTTTCACCAAACCATCGCCCGTCCTTTTTCCACCCACATATCAAATCAAAAAAAAGAAATGGTCCAAATTCACATTGGTTAAAATTCGAAACGTTATATGTACGTACACTTTCAAATTTGCATACGTAGCATAAGCCTTGCACGCAGCAGTAAGAGAGTCACTGTGCACAGATCACAATTCTCTCTTCGCTGCCAAAATACTCTACGCATCTATTGTTCAGTGCAGCGTACAGCATAATAAATATGCACCTATCGACCAAGCAACATCATCTCGGCAAAACATACGCACGTAGAAATATGCTCGGAGTGATTGCATTCCATTGCAGATCTCTACGAGCGATAAGATGTTGATGACGTAGCACCCGCACAGCTGGCAATTGCCGTTCGTTGATGTGATAAGAATTGAAGGTGATAAGAGGATTGAAAAGAGGTGATTGCATGCAAATAGGGCGCGACGGCAGTTGCAATTGTTCCGTCGATGCAGACGAAGTGTAGGCTGATTCCAGCTTTCAAAAAAAACATATCGAATTGCAAAAAGAAATATGATGAATATATTTCTTTTTGAAATTCGATAGGTTTACCAAAAAGCTGAACATTACAACTATCGAAAACTTAACAGCGTCACTGAAATAGACGTATTCCCTATACCGAATATAAATGAAATATTGGATCAATTAGGATATTCAAAATATTTTACTACATTAGATCTGGCCAGCGGTTTTCACCAGATTTGTATGAAACCCGAAGATCGTCCAAAAACTGCATTCAGTACTCCTTTAGTTCACTACGAATTTATCAGAATGCCATTTGGACTCAAAAATGCTCCTTCCACATTTCAACGTCTAATGAATAGTGTTTTATCTGGTTTACAGGGAATGCATTGTTTTGTCTATCTAGATGACATTGTTATCTATGGAAGCTCAATCCAAGACCATAAAACTAAGTTACGAAATGTCTTTGACCGAATCAAAAATAGTGGTTTAAAACTAGAACCATTGAAATGTCAATTTATGCGACATGAAGTTATTTACTTAGGTCATATCATCTCTGAACAAGGAGTCTCCCCAAATCCAGAAAAAATAAAAGCAATTCAAACATTTCCTATTCCTAAAAATGCAAAAGGAATCAAGTCTTTTTTAGGCCTCTGCGGTTATTATCGAAGATTTATCGAAAATTTCCTAAAATAACGAAACCCCTTACCAAGTTACTCAAAAATGATGAAAAATTTCAGTGGACTGAATTACAGAATGAAGCATTTGAAATACTTAAACAAAAACTTATATCCGCTCCTATTTTACAATATCCAGATTTTTCTAAAGAATTTATTGTAACCACTGATGCATCTAGTTATGCAATCGGTGCTATTCTCAGTCAAATGAGCGATAAAAACATTGACTTACCAATATCATATGCCAGTCGTACTTTAAATAAAGCAGAACCTAATTACAGTACTACTGAAAGAGAATTATTGGCAATCGTCTGGTCTGTTCAAACATTTCGTGCATACCTATATGGTAGGAAATTCAAAATTATCACTGATCATCGACATCTAATATGGTTGAGTAATTGTAAAGATCCAGGTAGTAGACGCGTTAGATGGCGATTAAAATTAGAAGAATTTGATTATAGAATCGAATATAAACAGGGAAGAGTCAATGCAAATGCTGATGCTCTATCAAGAATAGAAATTGATAAGTCAGACAATATTGATGAAAATAATTCAACAGAATCTAATAACGAGAAAATTGAACATATACTATTTGCAAAAGGAGAAGATACATTTCAAGACTACGTAAAATTCTACTATAATTCAATGAGTCCACTAATTTATGATTACAATGATGTCGACGGTATCATTGATTCAACTAAATCCAATATTGCTTATTTTACAGCAATCGATAAAGATGATCAAAATCCACACATGACTCTATTTTTAGATAAAAGTCTGAATAAAGAAATAATTTTGAACAAAAACTATTCATTATATGATATCGAGAGATCCAAAACCAAATTTAAGCAAAACATTTATCATTGTTTCTTGAAATATTCCTTCTTTGAAAAACCGACATATCAAGATTTTTTCTACTGTGTTCTCAATCTGAAAAGGAAACTCGTACAAGACAGAGTAAATGAGATAAATATTCCCAACCCAGTTGATTCAATTAACCAGTTCAATTATAATAAATTGCGTGACATTATTCAATTCATTTTCCGTAATGAGAAGATCAAAATAAACATCTGCCATAATAATATAATTATACCAACATCCGAGCAAATACCTGAAATCTTAACACAATTCCATGATCTCCCTGCATCTGGACATAATGGATTCCATAAAACATATACATAATAAAATCAAACAATATTACAAGTGGAAAAATATGAAAAAAGATATTAAACAATATATTAAAAATTGTTCATCATGTCAGCTCAATAAAACGTCAAGGCGTTTAACTAAAGCTCCTATGGAAATAACATCCACAGCAAATGTTCCATTTGAAAAGCTTATGGACATAGTTGGTCCACTACCTATAACAGAGCAAGGTAATCGATTTATTCTAACACTACAAGATGATCTAACTAAATTTTCGGATGCATATCCAATTCCAAATCATGAAGCCAAAACTGTCGCAAATGAATTGCTGAAATTTATAACACGTTTTGGAATACCTAAACAAATTCTCACAGATCAAGGATCAGATTTCACTTCTACTTTAATGAAAGAAGTAGCCAAACTCTTTCATATCAAATTATTGAATACTACAGTGTATCATCCTCAATCTAATGGTGCACTTGAAAGGTCTCACAGTACACTAAAAGACTACTTAAAACATTATATAAATAATCAACAAAATGACTGGGATGAATATGTTCCCCTTGCAATGTTTGCTTACAATAGTGCAGTTCATTCTACAAAAAAGTTTACACCTTATGAACTCATCTTTGGGTCAAAACCAACATTACCAAGTTCTCTAACTAATACTCCCGAATTCAGATATACCTATGATTCCTATATCGATCAGTTAAAATATAAATTAAATAAATCATTCGAAATTGCTAAGCAGAATATACAAAAATCAAAAGAAACCAGTAAAAAAAATTATGACAAGAAAATTTATAATCCTAAATATAACGAAGGAGATTTTGTTCTAATGCGACATAACACCAATAAATCAGGTGTTTCTAAAAAATTATCACCTAATTGGAAAGGACCTTACCAGATAACTAAAATTTGCGATATAGTAATTAAATTAAACAAAAATAAATATTTGAAAGTCCACACAAATCAACTCAAACCAACATCTCTTACAGGATGATGTTTCTCCGCATTGGCATATTTTTGTGTTTCTTAATAACATTATGTCAAGGAACAAACTACGAACTTGAAAGAATAAACAGTGGAAGCGGAATATTTTACGAACACGTAGGAATTACAAGATTCTATTCTGATTATTTAAGAATTCTAATACATATTAATATCGACTCATATAGAGATAGATTAGATTTAATCAAACGAGTAGCCAAATCATGATTTCAGTCTCATGTGAAAATATTTTGTACCCAGAATTTTAATATATTTAATATCAAAATGCCTCAAATTATCAATAAAGCTGAATCCATTAATGATATAATTGGATATACACGAAACAAACGCGGAATCCTAAATATAGTTGGATCTGTTGCTAAATTTCTTTTCGGTACTATGGACTCTAACGATGCTCAATATTATGATAATATAATTCATAAAGTTGAAAAGGATGATTCCGATATTCAAATGCTAATGAAAGATCAAATCCATGTAGTCAAAACAACTATTAGTAACTTCAACGATACTATATCGCAAATTAAAATATCAGAAGAAAAATTTAATGAAAATATTAAACGATTTAATGCATATTTAACAAACCAAAATAACATAAATAATGAGAATGATCTTAATGATGAAATAATTGAACATCTAAGTATCCTAACTTTCCTTTTAAACGAAAACGACGTAAAATTCGAAGAGATAATAGATATAATCCTCTCTGCGCGAAAGAATGTAATACATCCAAGTCTAATTAGTACTAAACAACTTTTGAACGAATTAAACAAATCTAACCAATATCTCAAAAACGGTTTAGAATTTCCGGTAAAACCAAAATCTGAAAATATTAATCAAATACTAAATATTGCTCAAATACAATACTCTTTCATAAACAAGTTAATGATTTTCGTTATACTAATTCCAATCGTAGACGGATCAGAATTTAATTTGTATCATTTAATACCATTGCCAATTCCTCATTCAGATCAACTAGCATACGCATATATCGAACCTAATTTCAAATATCTCGCAGTCTCAGTAAACAAAATGCAATATGCACAATTTCAAAACCTCGAATCTTGCAAGCAAATCGAATATCAAAAGTATATCTGTGAAAATTATATAATTTATGCAACACTAAATAAGCCCATATGCGAAATCGCGTTATTAACCAATGTAAATACTAAAATTCCAAAAGATTGTAAAACAAAATTCTTAACAGGTAAATTAGAAATATGGCAAAACCTACTATCAAACAAATGGATTTTTGTAGTTAGCGAACCTCAAATTCTTACAATAACTTGTAATGATACCATAATCGATGTCGAAATATCAAAAACAGGAATACTAAAGTTGGGAAATTATTGCAAAGCCTATTCCTCCCAAACACAATTAATCACGAACAATCAAATAAATATAACCTATCAAAATATATTTTAATTCCAAAACTTAATATCATAGAAGATGATTGTTGTAATGAAAAACGTTTGAATAAAACCGAATTAAATTTCTATCTGGACCAAGTACATCTATCAAATATTAAATTAGATGATCTTAATATAGCCTCTCATAAACTAGATGACCTGAACGATCAAATAAACCGAATGCATACACAACCTCATTTCTATAAATATGGTCATTTATATAAATATATAATAATACTAATCTCTTCTATAATACTGACGTATACATTATATAAGTTGTACAATTGCATAAAACCTTGTCTACCGAACGCTTTAAGAATTGATCGACAGTGGTGTTGCAAATCTATAACTATAAATCAATACAATACACCAATGCATTCACAAAATCGAAATATCGAATTTGAATTAAATTCAATAACAGATGAAGTAACTAATAGTTTACCTGATAATAGAAACCCAATTTCTGCAATAAGAAATTTCCCACATCAAAACAAACAATCTAGGTACAGAACAAGATCTTCTATTGGAAACATAAGAACAGACGAATTTAAAAAAAAAAATCCGCCTTCTAAGGGGGGTAATGTCATGTGCCAGATATACTATCTGCACATTACTTTATTATCTACATACATATTACTTTACTAAGAATCATCATATATTCGGTGAGTCAGCATATACGACCACTGAGTCAATATTTAATCCACACTTAAAAGTGTCAAAATTCATATCACACTTGCAATTTAAGCTCGTGCACATAAAAGTGTCAAAATACATATCACACCTGCAATTTAAACTTGATATGGAATCTCAATTCATACTATAGATGATCGTTCATTGTGAATCTGAAACACTATTGTATTTGCCAAAGTCTGAATTGCATCATTATGACTACAAATGGCTATCAACATATTATTCACAACTTCAATTAATTATTATCAAACTATTATTCACAACTTCAATTAATTGATATTTGGTTCACCAACGGCAAATGGAAAAGAAATTGAAATGAATAAAAAAGAATATCTAGGGCGGGAAATATCTGCTGACGGTATACGGCCCGGAAAATAAAAAAAAAAGCCCTCCAGAATTCATCTAGCCCATCTAACGTGAAGGAAGTAAGGCAGTTTATGGGACTGGCAAGGTTAGGTTAGGTAAAGGGGCTGCCATGCTAACGCACAGCACACATAGACCGCCACTGGGTCCATTGTGATACCACTAGATCCACCTAATGAAAAACCAAGGCATTAAAACCAGCCTGTCCTGGCAATGTAACGATTGAGCTGTATTGCACTCGTTTCCTTAAGGTCCTGCAGTTTCCAAAAAAAGCGGGAACCCAGGAACCTCCTCCGCCTCTCAGCCAGGGCCGGACAGTGACAGAGGAGATGGAGAGCGCTCTCCTCCTCATCCACGTCATCACAGCTCCTGCAGTAGTCATTGTGAGGAATGCGAAGCCTCTAGGCAAGCTCTTCTATAGGACAGTGCCCCGTAATAACCCCCAAGTTCAACCCGGCGCGCACTATCGCCCCTTGAGGTGAGTGATTATTTTTCCACAATCCTGTACGTCCAGCAGACGTAGCCTGTGATGCGCACTACTTTTTTTCAGTCTGCTTGACGAGTGTATATTCGTGGCATGTACGAATTGCATTTTCTTTACTGGTTTATTATAGAATGAGTAACAGTAAATATTATCGTACTGATGACCCTGATTTCGGTGATAAAATTTGCTTGTAGTTTATTGATGACGAAGAAGAAGAAATCAAAGATGGGATCGATTCCGATGGAGCCGCATATTTAGACGAGGAAGATTACGAGATAATTGATGAGTATATAATAAATAACTGGCGCAACAGTCCAATTTGAACCACGGCCTCGAGATGAGTTAGCATCATCTCATTTTTTAGATCGTGACGGTTTTTTGTGCAGAGGTATGTGATCAGCAACCCGCTCAACCGAGTTATTTACCCCATAATGGGTACTCATTTAACAGCTGAGTGGGCTCATAGTCCGACACGTAAATCCCCGGAATCAAACCGGGGCCCAGTGCGTTGAAGGCGAACGTGCTAACCGTTGCGCCATCTGGACTACAAGAGTATATAAGTGAAGAAGATAATATAGAAATGGAAGAGGAAAGGGTTGCAGTACATCAATTAGATGAAGCTGAGCCTGTTTACTATAAAGGAAGGAATGGATATGAATGGGAATCGGCGGAGCCGCCTAATACCGGAATACCTGCATGCAATATTTTGAAAGCACAAGGTTTGCCAGGGCTATCAGTAAACGCTAAGCGGATTCTAGGAACTTCGCATTCTGAACGAGATGTTTGGAAAAGTTTAATTGATTCAACAATTATAAGTAAGGTTTTAAAATGGACAAACCTCCATCTGGCTAAAAAGAGAGAAAATCTTAAGGGCAACGAACAAGACTATCACCACCAAGACGTAACCAAGGATGAACTGTTCGCATTCATCGGCCTACTGATTTTGTCTGCCATAATCACATGACTACATGAAATTGTTTTTAATGATTTATGTTAGTGTTATGAATTTATTTTGTTAACAAAAAATGGATTAAACTGAAAAAAATTAAAAAAAACACGAAAAAAATTTCATTTTTAATTTTGTCCCTTATGAGACGTTATCATGCCATATTAGTTGGGATAAAACATTGGCAAAAATGCGAACCCAATTTTGGATGCCGAAAATGTCACGAAACGTCCGGAAGTTCGTCGAAGCATGTTTGATACGCTTGGTTGCCAAAAGACCATCGGGAAAGAAGCAATGTGAGCTTCATCCCATTGAGAAGAAACCGGTTCCTTTCCACACCATCCACGCGGACTGTATGGGACCATTTGGGGAGAAGAACGACGATAACCGCTATCTTTTAATTATCTTTATAATAGACGCATTTACTAAATTTATACTACTTTTACTCTGCAGGACACTTAAAGCAGCTGAAACCGTGACTCACTTAAATAATTTCATACAGCTTTTCGTAACACCATCTAAAATAGAATTATAACTAATAAGGGTACGAATTTTACCAGTGAGGAATTTCGAAGGGTTTGCCAATTATATGGTATATAACATCATACCATCGCACCTGGAACGAGCCGAGCCAATGGTCAGGTGGAAAAATACGTGGATACTGTAGCTAATTTGATGAGATCGAATTTGAATTTTAACATGGATTGGACAAGCTTTTGTAGTATTTTCAGTTTCGGTCAGTTTCATTTTCGAATTGTTTTGCCGC
Organism: Chloromyia formosa; assembly: GCA_964017055.1. Taxonomy (NCBI): domain Eukaryota; kingdom Metazoa; phylum Arthropoda; class Insecta; order Diptera; family Stratiomyidae; genus Chloromyia; species Chloromyia formosa. The sequence goes on from OZ024818.1 coordinate 61,358,768, forward strand.
CATCACCATTTTGGTTTCGCCTCTTCAACGCTCCGGCCATCTTGCGGTGAGGAGAGAAAATGCCTTCCAGTAGGAGAAAGTTTGGTGTCAATAAGGAAATATTAACGCATTCACGTTAATATTATTTTTCAAAAATACACCAAATTTTTTCCTAACGAACTGGTTAAAGAAACCCCGGGAAAAAAATTTAGTGGCGGCCAGAACACCAAAAATGACAGCGCCCCTGCAAGCGAAAAGGACCGAGTGATCGAACCGCATGGTCGGGAGTTCGATTTAGACCGCGAGTGAGATCGCACGAAAAGTGGCAGTCGTTCGGTCGTGTGAAAAATGAGGGGTACAGAGTGCCTTCAAACAGAAGTTCCTGATGCGATTTTGCACGAGAGCAAGGATACGATATCCGCCCTTTTATAGATTGACAGACAAACGTTCCGTTGTGCGTGCGGAAAAGTGAGGATTGGTCATCGTACCGTACCACCTCTAACCCTTTTGCGCGCCATAACCTCGTCCAGATATTCACGTGCTGCCGCCTGGGGATTATGCAAGCGTAATCTAGCACTTGTGCGAATTATCTGCGACCGTGTTCGTGATCGTGTTCCGTATTTGTCGGTCTCGCCCGAGTTACAAGTTGCAATAAGATCCCCGCGAAATCGCTGAGGGGATTTCAAATTACACAACTAACATGTTTCCATGGTTGCCGCGTCGCGCCACCAGTACGTATTCCATACGAACTTTACCGTGTCACTATAAAAACACGGCGCCCGGCGCCGCCGCCGACATAACCTCCGAGAAATTGCGGGTGCTTCCAATCGGGAGGCACACACACCACAACGCATCTCAAGCGCTCGTGCGAAAAAATCGGCGATTGAAGAGGAGTGGACTGTTCACCAGGAACGAGAAGAGTGTTTTCTAGAGTCCGGGCGGTATAGGAAGATGGCAGTGGTATCACTAATCGACCGACAGTGTCATCCGGCTTTGTCTGGATTGAAGGAAAACTTATAAGTTTCTATCGAGCCCTAATTTCTTTTTTTTTTTTTTGACGGACTTTCTTCCCTCATACTTTAACTTTAAATCTATTTAGTTCGCTACGACTTAGACTTAGACACCCTTTATTCGAATTCATATCGTTAGAAACGCTGAAATATTTGTTTGCAACCTTGAATTTATGCAACCAATTATTAAACAAAAATAATTAGTTTTACATTGCAACTCCTTTTTTTTTGCGCTAGTACATCCCTAGTTACAATTACGAGCTAGTGGATTTTTCTAGTTGTAATTTTCTGGTACGGAACGGACGCTTGCTTTGAATTTAACCTAACTTTTAACATGAACCCAGACTTGACTCAGCTGAGCGTCTTTACGCCAGTTAATCCGCGCCCTTTCTTTACAAGGGAACACGAATAAACCTGTGGACATTATTTTGCTTGTAGTATTGTTATGTACCGTGTCACAACATATTAAAAAATAGTCGGAAAGTATCGATGAATCGATACTTCCAAACATTTCTACACACCCAACATACTACATACATATACAAAAGCGAGATAAAATAAGCAACAGCCAAGTCGTACTTAAAAGAAACAAGCCGGTCGTACTTTATATAAACAATAGACGGTCGAATATGAGATAAACAATAGACGGTCGAATATGAGATAAACAATAGCTAAGTTCTAGATGAACATATTATAAACAATTCAAATCGGACCGAATTTAAAAGCACGGCTCAAATATCAAATATTAATTGCATCAAATAAATTGATTTTTGTAAACAAAAGTTGTTGACATCATAGTATATAAGCAGACCCTAGAAGGACTAAGAGGAGAGTTCAGTCATAAGTAAGACAGTCAATTCAGTCATAAGTAAAAAGTAAAAAGTTCAGTCAATAGTAAGACAGTTCAGTTTGTTACATCAGAGAAATTAATTGATAAGTTCAGTATTAATATCCAAATATAACAATAAAAATTGGTGTTTATTTGGTGAATGAATAATTGTTGTTTGATATCATCTGTTTGAATAATTGTTGTTGGATATCATCTGGTTGGTACATAACAGTATTAGGCTCGGTCCGTACTATCCATTTCCACAATGGCCGTGCGACATAGCCCGGAACCGGAATGCACGCTACTTCTGAGGGATGAGGAGGGAGATCGTTGCACAGTCTGCAACGCTGACATGCGTCCAACCGAGGACCTTGTTCGAACTCCTTGCATGAAAGACTTTCATCATCGATGTGTTCGGAGATGGTTAAAGCAACAGGATACTTGTCCAAACTGTAGGGGATAGATTAAGGCGGAAGAGTTAGCGCCACGCTTTCTTTCCCCGCCCCAGGCGCTTGGCTCAAGCGATCCGTAGCTGTATCTGAGTCCTTCATCAGCGCCGACAGGTGCCGTGCCTCGTAGCACTGGGCCGATCACCAGGTCGCAATCCAGAACTATGCCTCCACAACAGTCTGTACAGTTCGACAAACCCAGTACACCCAGTCCCCTGCCAGAAGCATTAGCGTCTCTTCCTCTCGAAGAGCTGTTGATAGAGCGCCTCCTGTCACGACTGGAATCTCTACTTCTATCGCATCGACAGGAACCCGTCACGGATCTAAGGGACAGCCTACACACCAGTGCTCCCCCCAACAATGAGTTGCTAGCTCCGCCCAGACCAAGACATACATCCAGGCGACCACCCCGTTTGCCTGCTGCGGATCCTCGTCCGGTTCAATGTCGTTTCTCGGACTTCCCTCCGCCCGATCGCTCACGACTTCCCAGCTACAGTCAGGTTCCACAACTACTTTCGCCAAGTAAAGTAGCGAGCATATTAACATCGTGGAATATAAAATTCAATGGAGACGATGTTGACTCCTTCTTGTAGCGTTGACACAACAGACTTTGTCAGGGGATTTTGCTATTTTATGCAATTATCTACATGTCTTGCTCATTGGTAGCGCTCACGATTGGTATTGGCGATACCACCGTGCCAATGGAGTTTTGGAGTGGGAAGCTATTCGGGAGCAGCTTCGCGATCAGTTCCGAGATCGACGGTCGGATTTCGAGATCAGGACACTGATCCAAAATAGGCAGCAGCGTCACAATGAATCCTTTGACGCCTTTTATGACAGTGTCCTCCGACTTACTGACAAATTAGCTCATCCCATGCCTGAACGAGAGCTCTTAGAAATTCTCAAACAAAATCTGCGGCCTGACCACCGCAGGGATGTCTTGTACCAGGACTCCATATTCTTCATACGTGCTTTGCGTGCTTTCGTTCGAAAGTCTGAGAACTTCGAAGAGGAGATGAAGCGTTGTAGCCTAACGCGTAGGTTCACAAGGCCGTATGTATCCGAGATAGCTCAGCAAGACTCGATACCTCCCCACTTGGACATAGAGGATAACGCGCTCCAGAACGAGTATGGCGAGGCCCCTGTAGTGGCTGAATTGGCGAAACCATTCGTCTGCTGGAACTGCAGGCAGCCAGGACACCGCCACGATGAGTGCCCTTTCGACCGAAAAACGTTCTAATATGGCTGCGGAACAGCGAATATCTTAAGTCCCAGTGCCAAAAATGCAGTAAGCCAAAAAACTCGACAGTGAGGATGCGTGTCACCCAGACATCCTCCCAGGGAACACAATACGACCCAATGCCGTGAAAGTGTCATGTTTTCGTTCTTCTCCATACGAAACTATTCTCATACCTGATGTGTCTTTCAAACCAGCCTAGACTAAACTACCAGACTCGTCATTTACACCTGATATGTCTCAAAAATTACCGGATTCGTCGATGTTACCGAATACGACTTCTCTCCCGGACACGACTTCACTGGATATGTCTTCATTCCCTGCTACGACTTCACCGGACATATCTTCATTCACCGGTTAAGACCAATGTGATTTTATTATCGGATTGTACAAAACCTGATTGTTCATGGCTATCTACAGTATCGCCCCCACCTCTTCTCTAGACTCCACTTCCAATGCATTGGAACCCACCCTATGCTGCTCAAACTCACCACCGATTAGGCAAATGGTCTCGCACGCTGTGCAGACCGATTTATCAGAAACAGAATCACCTGCCCAAACAACCCCGGCGCCTTGCTTGAAACCCTTGAGACCCCTGCAACCGTATCACGTGCGCTTGAAGAATTATCAGGAAGCCCAAAACTAAATATTCTACCCGTCGATTACGCAAGTTCTGGGACAAAGTAAAGAAGTCTCAGCGTCTTTATTGCTCGGCAACTCTGGTGGATCAGCCTGCAGGTGATCTTAGGCCTTATGCTAAGGTTTTGCTATTTGGCGAAGAGGTCGTTGGGCTAATCGATACCGGAGCGTCTGTGTCTTGTATTTCGGCGGGTTTCGCGAAGAAGTTCATACAAGACAATAAATACCCTGGAAGCGCTTTAAGCTCTCCATAACGACGGCTGACAGAACAGGACATTCCACCTTAGGACAAGCTACGGGCCTTATCACTTTTCGTGGAATTACCAAATCAATGACATTTCTAATAATTCCGACGCTTAGTCAGAATTTGTATCTCGGGGTAGATTTTGTGACCACTTTCCATCTTGCACCTGACCTCTTTGCGGCTTGTACACTATCTTCTCAGCCAATTGTAAGCGAACTCGCTGCTACTAGCAATCAACACCAGTTGTCTCCTGAACAAGACGCGACCCTCAAGGCAGTTATTTACAGTTTCCCCTCCTACTCCAAGGATGGACTAGGGCGTACTGCTCTCATCAAGCATCAAATTGATGTAGGGAATAGTAAACCAATAAAACAACGCCACTTCGCTGTACCTCCAGCGGTGGAGAAATCGCTATTCGCGGAGTTGGATCGGATGCTGGAAATGGGTGTCATTGAGAAGTCAAAAAGCAGTTGGGCTTCCCCAGTCACGGTGGTCACTAAACCCGGAAAATTAAAATAGGATGTGTCTGGACGCCAGAAAAGTCATTGATGTCACCATTAAGGACGCTTATCCGGTTCCTCTGATAGACGGAATATTAAGTCGGCTCCCCAAGGCCGAGTACATAAGTATCCTAGACCTAAAAGACGCCTTCTGGCAAATTCCGCTTGACGAGGATTCGCGTGATAAAACCGCGTTCACTGATCCTGGCCGTCCTCTCTACCAATTTGTCACCATGCCGTTTGGGTTGTGCAATGCCCCTCAAACGATGCAGAGACTTGTAACGAGCTGTGGACGGGGTTTTACCCGAAACGGCGATAGTCCGCACGAAACGAAATCTCAACCCGCTGCGCAACCGGTTGCTCGCATAAACGCAGCCAGTTCCATGTAGTGCTGCCACTACATAGGATTGCATCTGCACAGACGAATATATGTGTGGCTGCAACGTTGACCGTGAGCAGCAGAGATGGTAAAGCGTGTTTATCCGTAAGTGGGAGAGAGACGGTTGGTAGCGACCAACAAAGTGTTTCGGGACATTTCCCATCACAAGAGCGCTCAGTTAAGCGAGCCTCTCTCTTCAACGTGTGGATGTGCAGGGCTTGCCATATCTGCTACTCACGGTCAACTGAATTGATAGTGGAAGTTTTTCCAGGCGTAGCGGGAGATGAGATAGACCGTAGAAACGGGTCGAGCAGACGAGGAGCCACGCTGGCCGTGATCAAACCGGTCGTAAGCAAGACAATTTGCACGAATTTTGCATTACAAGTGACTTGTTCCAATGTCTGTTTTATTTTGGGATTAGCATGGGTTCTCCGACCTTCATGGAAAGCAGATCAATAAAATCGTATAGTGAGTAAGTGAATTTGGGTTTTCAAAGAAGAACAATGCCGTAAAATTTTATGCTTTAGGATAAAAATAGCAACATAAGGAGGGACCACACTTCCGGAAGAGGAATTCCTTGATGCTTTCGAAACTGGCAGTGTAGCTAGGAATCATCGTTTATGGCCAGAGATTGTTAAAAATTTGCACAGGAGCGGCTCGGATTAAGTGAACGGGTTTGGTGCGCAAAGAATTCGTGCGTGTCATTCAGGCGCGGCGGAGCCCCGGGCGTCGCTAAACGAAAAATGCGCCACGGCCAGCACGGAGTGGGACCGGAAGGGTGGAAATCGCTCTAAAAAAAATTCTAGTCGCTGTCGGGATTTTCCCCGCAAGTGCGTGTGCTGCGTAGATCAAAATATTTGCCCCACAGTCCGTCAGTTCATTGAGTGCTGTCGCGTTACGCACGTTGAATTGCGACATCTCGGATCCTTCTTCTTCTCCCTCGTCCCCCACCCGTGACGGTTTCGGGCATTGGTTCGCTCGTTCGACGATCCTGGCACCACAGCGATCCGTGCTCATCGTCCGTTTCCTTCTGCACAAGACGTCCGGTTAGAGGGTTGGCGATACTATCGAGACGGAAGAGTGCGTGGTCATCACCAGTCACCTTGGTAGTCAAACCTAACAAGGTTCGTATGTGTCTGGACGCACGTAAGGTCAATGCAGCGACCTTGAAGGATGCTTACCCTTTGCCGCTCATCGATGGGATTCTGAGCCGCCTCCCCAAGGCTGAGTTCATTACGAGCTTAGACTTGAAGGATGCGTTTTGGCAGATTCCCCTCGATGAAGCGTCAAAGGATAAGACCGCCTTCACTGTCCCTGGCAGGCCGTTGTATCAGTTTGTGACGATGCCATTTGGCCTCTGTTACGCGCCACAAACGATGCAACGCCTAATGGACCGCGTGATTCCAGCACACCTGCGAAACCAGGTATTTGTCTACCTAGATGATCTGTTACTGATCTCGACTACTTTCGACGAACACTTGCTGCTGCTACAAGAAATTGCACTGTGTCTCCGCAAGGCAGGACTCACGATAAATGTGGAGAAGAGTAACTTCGTCATGACCCATGTTCGGTACTTGGGACATATAATTGGTAACGGTACCATCATGACTGACTCCAGCAAAGTGGAAGCGATAGCCAACTTCCCTCGACCATCTACGACGAAACAACTCCGCCGCTTCCTAGGGATGTGCGGATGGTACCACAGGACGTCCGGTTAGAGGGTTGGCGATACTATCGAGACGGAAGAGTCACCAAGACATCAAGGCCAGGTCGACCACCAGTACTGTCAATGCGGGCGCAAATTTGGCGCGGATATTCTGTAACCTCCGCACGGCGTGAAAGGGGACCGGAGAAGAACGAATCAGTGTCTTAGAAGGCAAAGTGTTGCGCATCATCGTCGATCAGAACGGCAACGTTTGGCCGCAGCAAACATCGGAGGTTTCCCAACGGTGTGGTGTTGAACGACCACCGGGAGGCTTCATTAGCGACAATCGGGCGTTTTGGGTCTAAAGTTAACCAGTAAGGCACCAGGTTGCGTTAAATCGGCGGCGAAGACAGCACCAATTGTTCGATCGCCGGTGGCATCAACACTGGCGGCGAAATACTAACCGGCGATAATTATAATTATTTTACGCTGACGATATTAAAGCCGGATTGTCAGTTGGTTCCAGTGCTAGAATCGACGGGGGAACTTTGCGCTAGGTCGATATGGCATCGATGGACGATGGTAGTGTGGAGCTGGCCAGCAAGGACTATCGACTATGCATGAACAGGTACTACTAATTGAAATTGTAGGAAGATCTAGGTTATATTTATGCCGTGGGTGCGCACGAATAAGAAGCACTCATATACCCACGTTAGTAGTTGACAATTGCAAATACTCATAACCAAGGACTTATAGGTAGGACGTGGGGAGTTTAAATAAAACAAACACATTTTTTTATTTGTTTTTTTTTTTTGATTCCAGTACTATTTTGTCATGACAAATGTGGTAGTCTATATTTCTAAGCCCTTACTAATAGTTTGCATTACCGTTTGTTGCATACCTACATGTTTAACTTTACTTGAATTTATATTACCTCTGTAGTAGTTTGCATTTACACTTACATTTCGTTTATATTCAGTTGCATGTATTGTCAGAGAGACTCTATAAAAGCTGTTACTAAGCATAAGAACGTCGCATTTCATTTTAAAACTCGTCGCGATTCAATCATTTCATTGTACTTATTTTTTACTAATAAACTTTATTATTATTATTCTATAATTGACTTTATAATCAATCCTACAATTGGGGGCTCAACCAGTGCAACGGAATTTAAAATTATCAGTGCTGAGCCAGTGCAAAGTGATTTTAAGCAACAGTTACGGAAACGAAAATTTACAGTGCTGATCTTGTGTAACTATAACTAAGACGTGCTCAAGTGAAAAATCGCGATGGAGGACTTTAATGAGATGTCGGCAGAGAATATGCGTGATTTGTGCAAGCAACTTGGATTGGCTGAGGACGGCGAAGGGACGACATTACTCAGAAGGCTGAAATTCTTTTACAAAGAACAGCAGAAAAATGACGACGGGGAAAACGACAGGACTGAGGACCGAACACCAGCAAATCCTAAAACAAGCGCAGGGAGCAGCAGACAAGGCATAATCGACAGCAGCAAGAAACTAACGGAACCTAGCCAACACGATGAAAAAAACAGAAACCGAGATTGGTCTGATGTAAAAGATGATGAAGAAGAAAGAATGATAAGATTAATGACGCGAGCGATGGCGCAAAGAAGGCCAGAACTCACCTTTCGAGATGTAGAAGAATCATTCTAGCGGTTTAGTGGTGACGATGGCAGATGTATTTTGCAATGGCTACGAGATTTCGAAGACCAAAGCGAAATGCTGCGTTGGACCGAACTCCAAAAATTCATCTTTGCAAAGAGGTTGCTATGCGGAACAGCTAAGCTCTTTACAGTGTATGAGTGTAAAGCACAAACGTATGAGCTACTCGCTCTCGCATTGAAAAAAGAATTCGGCAAAACAGTGAACAGCGCGTCTGTTCATAAACAATTAGTCGAACGAAAGAAAAAGCCAGATGAAACGTATCAACAATACATATATAAAATGCTAGATATCGCTTCGCAGGCAAGTATAGAAATCGAGGCTGTCATTGTATACATAGTCGATGGCATACCAGGCCCCGCGAATATGAAGACAATGCTGTATGAAGCGAGCTCTATAAGTGTATTGAAGGAGAAAATTAAGTTGTTCGAGCTAATACAGTCCAAAACGGTGAACAAAGAAGACTATAAAGCAAAAAAACATGACACAAACAGCAAAGTTAAAAGTGTATATAAAAAACGTTGTTTTAATTGTGGAGGACTAGATCACGCGCAAAGCGAGTGTCCAAATAAAAGTAATGGACCAAGATGTTTCGGTTGTAATGATTTCGGGCATCGGGCAGCGCAATGTCCGAAAAACGTTAAAAGTGTGTCTCCTAAGGTAAACTTTGTGTCAAATAACGCGTACAAAGATGTGTTAGTGAACGGAAAAAAACTAAAAGCATTGATTGACACGGGAAGCGAAATCACAGTGATACGCGAGGACATATTTTTCGGTAACAAAATGGGACAATTCAAAAAGAATAGTTCGGTTATTTGTGGACTGGGATCGGTGTTGAAAACGATTGGAACATTCGACGCTCAGATCGTAATCGACGACTGTGAATTTGTCGTGAAGTGCTCTATAGTGCCTAAACATAACGTGACAGTTGAACTCATAATCGGAATGAATTTGCTTAGACTAGCTAATATAAATATGTCAAGCGATGGTGTTTTTATATCAAAAAACTCGAAAAGTGAAAATGAAAGTGAAGCCGATGTTTTAAAAAAATTTTCCGATTGTCAGTTCGTATCGGACGAAGAAAAACAGTTACCGGAGATAGGTCATGTTGCTGATAAGGCTGTTGTTGCGACCATCAAAGAAATTATACATCAATATTCACCAAAACCCGTGAAGGAATCTCCAATTCAGCTAAAAATTGTCATGAAAGACGATATTCCAGTTTATCAAAGGCCCAGGCGATTACCATATGCGGAAAAGGAAATCGTGGACAAGCAGATAGAAGAGTGGCTTCGCGATGGAATTATACGGCCGAGCTCATCAGAATATTCCAGCCCAGTTGTAATAGTCAACAAAAAGGACGGTACAAAGCGTTTATGCATCGATTACAGACAGCTAAATCAAAAAATTTATAAAGATCGATATCCGTTACCAGTGATTGACGACCAAATTGATTCACTACAAAAAGGTATAATTTTCAGTACATTAGACTTAGCTAATGGATTTTTTCATGTACCCGTGGAAGAAGAGAGTCGGAGATATACTGCGTTCGTCACTCATAGTGGACAATACGAGTTTCTTCGCGTACCGTTTGGCCTTTGCGTTAGCCCACCGGTATTTCAACGGTTCATTAATACAGTCTTCAATCCGTTAATCGCAAAAGGAGTTGTTCTAACATATATGGATGATCTAATTATTCCTGCAGAAAATGAACATGAAGCTATCTCACGACTTAAAGAAGTTTTAAATCTTGCCGAGCAGTATAATTTGAAGATAAGGTGGAAAAAGTGTCAACTTCTTCAGAGAAAAATCGAATTTCTTGGTTACGAAATTGAAGCTGGTCGAATTCGACCATCACCGCATAAAACTAAGGACGTCAAAAATTTCCCAGAGCCAACTACAGTTTTACAAGTTCAAAGTTTTCTAGGACTAGCAGGCTACTTTCGGAAATTTATCAAAAACTTCGCCACAATCGCTAAACCGCTGAGTGATCTCTTACGAAAGAATACAAATTTTGAATTTAAAGAATGTCAAAGATCGTCATTTGAAATGTTAAAGAATCTAATTTCAGAACGACCGATATTAACAATATTTCGCTACGGTGCTGAGACGGAACTGCACACAGACGCTTCAAAATGGGCGTTGGGAGCGATATTATTTCAACGAAACTTTGAAGATGGCAAGATGCATCCAGTAAGATATTTGAGTATTAAAACGACGGAAGCGGAGCAGAAACTACATAGTTACGAGCTAGAAGTCATGGCAATCGTCAAATCCGTTCAAAAATTTAGAATATATTTATTGGGGCAACCTTTTACTATATTTACAGATTGCAAGGCATTTGAAGCAACAATGAAAAAGAAAGACGTCCCGAAAATTTCTCGTTGGGCATTAATACTGCAAGAATACGATTGTCAGGTGGTCCATAGACCAGCTACTAAAATGAAACATGCTGACGCTTTAAGCAGGGTGCATTTCATCGAGCAGTCAGGAGTATTGAACAGCTTTAAAAAAGCACAAGAAGGTGATGATCACATTCAAGCGTTAATCGCGCTATTAAAGAACAACAAATATGAAAACTACATCGTAAGAAACGGATTACTTTGTAAGGACTTCGACGGGAACATCGTTATAGTTGCTCCAGAGCTCATGCAATATGGAATCATACGCAAAATACACGATCAAGGTCATTTTAAACTTAAGAAAATGGAAGACTTAATTAAAAAGGACTATTATATTCCACGTCTAAAAATGAAAATTCAGAACGTTATTCAAAATTGTATTGCTTGTATCCTAGCAGAAAAGAAAGCTGGAAAAGCTGAAGGATTTCTTAATCCAATTCCGAAAGAAAGCGTGCCTTTGGACACTTGGCATATGGATCATTTGGGACCGATGCCATCAACAAACAAAAACTATCAGTATATTTTGACGATCATAGATGCATTTACCAAGTTTGTTTGGATTTTTCCAACTAAGTCAACAACTTCACTAGAAACACTGAGTAAATTACTAATTTTAACAAACAATTTTGGAAATCCGAGGCGTATCATTTCAGACAGAGGAACCGCTTTTACTGCAGACGTCTTTCAAGAACATTGTCATGCTGAGAACATCGAATCGATTTTAACAACAACAGGAGTTCCTCGTGGTAATGGACAAGTAGAGCGTGTCCATAGAGTCATTATAGCATCTTTAAGTAAATTATCGCTGGATAATCCAGAAAAATGGTACATTCACGTCAACTCAGTTCAGAAGTTTTTAAACAAGACGTTCCAACGATCAATCAACACTTCACCGTTTGAATTATTGTTTGGTACAACAATGAACACCAAGGACGATGTCGACATTCGAAGCATCATTGAAGCAGAAACCGCGGCAGAATTTCAAAATCAACGCGAATTTCTACGACAGGAAGCAAAGCAACAGATACAAAATATTCAGGCTGAAAATCAGAAGAACTACAACGCGAAACGAAAACTGGCTCAGATATATAAGTTAGGCGATATGGTTGCGATTGCACGTACTCAATTCGGTTCAGGTATGAAACTACGAGCTAAAAACTATGGTCCATACGAAGTTATTAAATGCAAAGGAAACGATCGATACGACGTTAGGAAAATCGGCGATCATGAAGGTCCAGGAAGAACGACTGCTAGCGCCGATAATATGAAGAAATGGAGTGATGTCAACGTTGCAGTTCTATCAATTGAATCATCCGAGGCGGACGATTAGTAGGATGGCCGAGTGTGGTAGTCTATATTTCTAAGCCCTTACTAATAGTTTGCATTACCGTTTGTTGCATACCTACATGTTTAACTTTACTTGAATTTATATTACCTCTGTAGTAGTTTGCATTTACACTTACATTTCGTTTATATTCAGTTGCATGTATTGTCAGAGAGACTCTATAAAAGCTGTTACTAAGCATAAGAACGTCGCATTTCATTTTAAAACTCGTCGCGATTCAATCATTTCATTGTACTTATTTTTTACTAATAAACTTTATTATTATTATTCTATAATTGACTTTATAATCAATCCTACACAAATATAGGCAATCTATTTTCAAAGTAGACTGATAATTCGGAGAAAGATAAGAAGGGATTGAAGTCCTGTCACGCAAATCCGCCGTGATCCGCGTTGGCGCGTAGTACGTTTTTAGCGTTTGTTTGGTTTCTTTTTCTGTCCTCAACGCGGTAATATTTTTCGAAACAAAAGTGTATTATGCCATAAGCATAACGTAGTGTGGATTCTAGTATTCCTCCATTCGTCTTTTGCGTAACATTTTTCTGTAAACACCAAATATAAAAAGCGGCGCTAAATATCGTGCATTTTGTGGAAACTTTTCTCCTTAATCTCCTCCTCTCTATTTCTCTACAACGAACAAAAAACAAAAAACAAAAAAAAAAAGAAAACAAAAACAAAGAATAAGGGAAACTATAAAGTTTATTATGAATTGCTTCTTGGGAATACGTTAGAGTATCTTATTTGTCATCTCATTATTGAATAGGAGAGAGAAATAAACAAAAAATGTCTACAGTAGAAAACTAAAGTCTTATTTTTGCTTCCTGATCCCCCTCCCAAGGGCCCTCCTCGCTCCACTCGTATTGCTCATTCTCTGGCTCGCAAGGGGGCTAGGAACATGCGCGCGGCCTAGCCCGATGGTGGGGAGGGAGCGCGGAGCCCCTAAACCATCAAAGGGGCTCCCGTGTTCGTCAAGGGACAGAAGGGTGCTTCCAAGGTCATACGTTTTTTTTAGGTCTTGTTTTTTTTACAGGAATCGCTCGTCTGCTTAGGCACCCGGGCACGCGCGTGATTTTTTTTTTGTAACTCTGCGAGGCAGATGTGGCCCATGCAACCCCACCCGGACTACCGATAGCTGAGCTAGCTATCCAGCACGCGCGACTGGCCACATCTGAGGAAGTCTTGGCACGTAGGTGTCACGCGAGGTCTGCACGACCCGAGCTCGACTACCGTCCTCTTGTAGGCTTCGGCCTACCATGCATAATTGTTACAGACTTATGGACAAGGTTATTTCACCCGACATCCGCCACCAAGTCTTTGTGTATCTGGATGATCTTCTGGTCGTCTCTTCAACGTTTGAGGAGCATTGCACTCTATTGCAACGGGTAGCATCTGCATGAGGGCTGCAGGTCTGACATTGAACATCGAAAAAAGTCACTTCCTGGTAAGGGAAGTTAAATATTTGGGCCACATTATCGGTGAAGGTACTATCAAGACAGACCCGGATAAGGTATCCGCTATTTCCAGCTTTCCACTTCCGACAACGGTACGGCAGTTAAGACGTTTCTTAGGAATCTGCGGGTGGTACCGCAGATTCGCTCCCAATTACTCGGCGGTGACGGCTCCGTTAACGGATATGTTGCGCAAGGGTCGTAAATTTTTGTGGACTGACGAGGCGTTGAACGCATTCAATGCGCTTAAAGAGTGCCTCTCTTCTACACCCGTCCTACATAGCCCCAATTTTGCGCGCCCCTTTTCTATTCATTATGACGCAAGTCAATATGGAATTGGGGCAGTGCTAGTTCAAGTTTCGGACGACGGTACAGAAGCACCCGTAGTGTTCAGGTCCCAAAAGTTCACGACCTCGCAGCGTAACTACACCGTGACGGAGCAAGAATGCCTTGCAGCTGTAACAGCCATCAAAAAATTCCGAGCATACGTTGAAGGCCATGAGTTTGAGGTCGTGACAGATCACGCCTCACTCAAGTGGTTAATGACCCTCAAGGACCTTCACGGTCGATTAGCTCGATGGGCTGTAAGGCTGCAAGGCTTCAAATTTTCTATTCGTCATAGTAAGGGAACGGACCATGTAGTATCTGACGCACTCTCCCGGGTATATGAAGTATCTGAAATTGAAGTTCAGGATGACACCTCTCTGAACATTAACGTGTACTCACCACATTTCCAATCGCCGGAATATTTAGAGCTTAGAAAACGAATTGAAGAAGAAAAACAACACCTGCCAGACCTGAAGGTAATAGATGGTTTTATTTACCGACGCACGGAATACGCGACCGGAAATTTGGCGCAGGAAGAACTCGCCTGGAAGCTTTGAGTGCCTAATGAGTTGACGGGGGAGTTAATCCAGAAGGCCCACGACCACCCGCTCGGTTCACATGGCAGTGTGGGTAAAACACTCTTTCGGCTTCGCACCCTCTTTTACTGGCCCAAAATGAACCAGCAGATAAGAGAGTACGTGTTGCAATGTAATACTTGCAAAGCGACCAAGTATCCTAATTACCCTTTGCGACCACCGATGGGTTCATTTCAGGTTCCGGATCGTCCGTTCCAACAGTTGTATATCGATCTAATAGGTCCTTATCCTCGCTCTATCATCATCGTGATCCTTGATATTTTAACACGATTCCCATTCATTGAGCCAGTAAAAAAATTCACTTCTGACGTCATCGTGGAGTTTTTGTCTTTGTGGTACCCGAACAAATAGTCTCAGACAACGGGGTGCAGTTTAAAGCCCATATTTTTAATAATTTGCTAGGCCGATATGGCGTAAACCATGTATACACGGCGCTTTATTCCCTGCAGGCCAACGCGTCAGAGCGCGTAAATCGTTCGCTAGTGGCGGCTATTCGTACTTACGTCAAGCCCGACCAGAAAGACTGGGACGTCAATATATCAAACATTAACTGTGCCCTAGGGTCACTTCTAGTCGGACGTTCGTGGTGATTAGACGTGCTTGCTTAGTGCTCCGTGCCTAACAAGTGTTTTTCGATAGTGATTGCGGTGTTTTCGGTGTGCAACAAACAACACCTGTTGTTTGTGCAAAAGCGTACGGGATCTTGTTTACTTGGAAAACAACACGTGTTGTTTTTCAAGTAAACAAGTTACAGTAAGATAGTGGTTTTGTGATTTACCGTGCTATTGACACGAGGCGTTTTGTGGTGTGTGTATTTGGTGACACGAGGTGTCCCAAATAAAAGGTTTAAGTGGTGTTTTTCCGTGCTATTGACACGAGGTAGTGAGGTTAAAGTGGTGTTTTTCCGTGCTATTGACACGAGGCAGTGTGGTTCGTGGATTTGGTGACACAGGGTGTCCCAGATTAAAGGTGAAAGTGGTGTTTTTCCGTGCTATTGACACGAGGCGTGTAGTGTGGTGACTTAGTGGGGACACAGGGTGTCCCGAATAATTCTCCCTTGGGGCACAGGGTGCCCAGTGGTTTGTGCATTCGGTGCAAAATAGTGAAGGTGTAAATCCTTGGTGGTGTTTTGGGTGCAATTAGTGGTTTGGGCACTTGGCCCATCCACAGAGTGCCCAGAGTGCATAGCAGAGCAAGTGACTGTAACACTTAGTGCTGTGTTTTAGAAGGATGCCGCCCAAAGTGCGGAATACTGGAGAAGGCTATTCCACGGCGATGGAAAGTGATGGAAGCGGGTCGGCTACTCTGACAGGATCGCCGAAGCGAAAGAGGGCTTCGAAGGCTAAAAAGCCTGTGCAGGTAAGTGGAAAGTTGGAAGGACCTGTGCCTGCGGCTGAGGAAAATACCTCGGAAGTTGGAGGGACCTCGGAAGTTGGAGGGAACAAGAAGGCAGGAATGGCCAAGGGTGCTGAGGAATGTGGTGATAACCCATTGGTTAGCGCGACCGACGGAGAGACCTCGGAAGCTGTTGGTGCCAGGGAGGTGAAAAAGAGAAGTTCGGGTGGTGGAGACTTGTTCTCCAAAATGCGTGCCATCAGGGGTAAGGTTGAAGAGGTGATGGGTGCCGAAGAATGCACCTACCGGTCACTAGTAAGAGTGAATGCGGTCCTCGGTGAGTACGAGGAGTTGCTTATGAGGCAGATGGCTGCCAACGAGAGACTGCGTGGGCAGATCGATTGCCTTAAATCGATCTCAGGCCCCCAGTGCCGAAGTTTACTGAGGGATCGAGGACGGCCGTATTACCGGCTGTAGTGACGCCAAGTGTGACGCCAGTACTGGCACCGGCATCTGGTTTGATGCAGATGGCTGGTCCGAGTGGTGTGAGTGTTGCGCCGGTGTACAAACCGGTTGACACCTACTCGCTGGTGACCAGGAGCAGAGGCAACAAGGCCACTCCTGCAGAGGTCCTCTCTGTGGTAGAGCGGGAGATTGCTTCGAATTTGGGGGTGCGGGTGCACAAAATTGCACCCATGAAAGATGGTGGCGTGGCCATCCGTGTTCCGTCTAAAACGGAGCGTCAGAAGGCGGCGGAGAACAAGAAGTTTGAGGAGTGCGGACTTGATGTCTCGATCAGGGATAAGCTTGGCCCGCAAGTGACGCTCCAGGATGTTCACTGCAGCATCTCGGTGGAGGAGATAATGGATGAGATTATTGAGAATAATCTGAAGAACGTGGTGAAGCCTGAGAATGCCAAAAAGTGCATCCGGGTCGTTAGCAGGCAGTTCCGTGAAGGGCCTGAGGCCACTGGTGATTTGGTGCTGGAGGGAACGCCGGCCGTAGTGGAGGCACTTATAGCGTCGGAGCGCGCATATGTGAAGTGGTTCTCGTACCGGGTCTCGTTGCGGGAGCCATTTCCCCTGTGCTATCGCTGTCTTGGCTTTGACCACTTCTCTAGGAGGTGCAAAGCCAAGGACACTATATGTGGCCGATGCAGCGGGGCGGGCCATACGGCTCGACATTGCGACAGGCCTATGCACTGTCGCAACTGCGAATTTAGGGGGTATCCGGCTGGACATATGATCCAGTCACCTGTATGCCCGGTGTATATGGGGATGGTAGCCAGAGCCAATGCCAGACATTAATACTATGTCTGCGTTGATCTGTCAGCTAAACTGTAGGTGTGCTGCGGCGGCGATGCATGAACTTGGAAACAGGCTCATGCAGAGCCAGGCCTCAATCGCCCTACTGCAGGAACCTTACGTGGTACTTAACCGCGTAAGGGGCCTGCCTGCGGGAATGAGGACTTTCGCGTCCAGAGGAGACAGAAGGAAAATGTCAGCTGTTGTGATATGTGATCCCACATATCAGTGCGTTTGCGTCGAGGAGCTCACCAACGAATGGGGCGTGTGCGTTCACGTACGCGGGCCGTTCGGTGAGCTCTTTGTCGCAAGCGTTTACTGTCCCCCTAGTGTTGACCTGGCCCAGTATATGTGTTATTTAGATAGGGTGATGCTACTGGTGAGCAGTTCACCGCTGATCCTTGGTATAGATGTCAATGGCACTTCACCGCTCTGGCACAGCAAGGTGCGTAGATATAGGTCTACGTAGCCGCGCAACCAGCGGGGAAGTGCCATGGCGGATTACCTGACGTCTCATCGTTTGTCCGTGCTTAATGTGCCGTCTGTGTGGTATACGTTCTCTGGGCCCAGGGGTCTCAGTGACATTGATGTCACTTGTGTAAATCAAGCGGCAATGGTTCATCGGTACGAGTGGCGTGTTGTCCCTGAATTGTGTATTAGTGACCACAATCTCATCGAGATCAATATGATCTACGGTGTGACTGTGGGGCAGGTGGATCGTGTGCCCAGTGTCTATCGCTGGAACACACGGCATGTTGATTGGATGTTGTACGAGACTCGGATGAGAGAGGTGTTTGAACGCCTCCCTCTGTCTGAGTTCTCGGTACTTAGTGTGGATGAAAAATGTGAATATGTGAATGAATGCGTGGTAGGAGTTAATAATGACGTGCTTGCGACCCACCGCACGGTGGCTCGCAAGCGGGTCACGTGGTGGACCAGGGAACTAAGCGCCAAGAAGAGGGCTGTTAGTCAGCTTCGAAAACGCTTTCAGCGTGCCAAGGCGCGCCAGCATGACAATGCGGCTGAGCTTGACATCGCCTTTAGGCGAGCCAGGCTTGAGTACCGTGACATGCTGGTAAAGTGCAAGTGCGATGACTGGAGACGCTTTGTCAGTGGATCTTCTAATGACCCATGGGGTAACGCCTATAGGGTATGTCGGGGCAAGAATACTCGGGAAGAAGTGTCTACCATCACTGTGAACGGTAGCACTACCCATACTTGGAGGGAAAGCGTAGCTGCACTTCTGGACAGCTTCTTTCCCGCTGCTGCGCCTGTTGATGCTCCTCGTGACCAGGGGACGGAGCTGGAGGAACCTCCTCCTCCGACCACTTGGGAGATCGAGGCTTGCATTGGCAGGCTTAGGAGCAGAAAGTCGCCTGGTTTAGATGGGATGACTGGCGGGATGTGCAAACACATCTGGCGAGCCGTCCCTGAGTATTTGGAGTGTATGTTTGCGGGATGTTTCCGATCCCGAGTATTCCCGACGTGTTGGAAAACTGCACGAATGGTGATACTGCTGAAAGGCCTTGACAAGGACCGATCTAACCCGTCATCCTACCGTGGTATCAGTCTTCTTCCGGTGCTTGGCAAAGTACTGGAGGGGATTCTTGTCCGGAGGATGGAGGAAAGAGTCGAGGGTCAGCTGTCTGACAGCCAGTATGGCTTTCGAGCAGGTAGATCCACTGACGACGCGTGGTATGGCATCAAGCGAGCAGTGGCCGACAGTAGTAGCGAGCATGTTGTTGGAATCTTTATAGATTTCAAGGGCGCGTTCGACAACCTGTTGTGGGCTGCTGTTCTACGCAAGCTAGAGGCCGTTGGATGTCCCGAAATAGCCCTGTGGAGGAGCTATTTCTCGGACAGAGTATCTCTGGTAATGGGTGAGTGGGAATCTGTGCGAAAGTGTGCATCGCGGGAGTGTCCGCAGGGCTCCATCGTTGGTCTATTTATTTGGAACTTAATGATGGATGACCTGTTGAGATCCCTCGATGCGGTATGTAAGTGTATTGCTTATGCCGATGATCTCCTTATCCTTGTGGAGGGGAGATCTCGAGCTGATGTAGAAAGGAAGGGTACTGCACTCATGGACATCGTCCTTGGGTGGAGTTCCCAAGTGGGCGTTGAGGTTTCATCCGGTAAAACTGTGACCATGATGCTTAAGGGCAGATTGGACCGCAGTCACCTTCCCATCATTAAGATGGGAGAGGTCAGACTCAAGCGTGTGACTGAAGTCAAGCACTTGGGTCTGACTATGGGTGAAAGGATGAATTTCAATGCTCACATCCCCGCGTTGCATGAAAGATTGTCAAAAGTTGTTATGTGGATACGTCGAATATTACGTGTCGAGTGGGGTCTCAATAGACGCGCAGTACGTGTGATCTACGAATCCCTGTTTGTTGCGTGCGCAACATACGGGTCGGTGGCTCTCATGGGCTGCGCGCTTACTGAGAGTGGTCTTCGTGGTTTGGAAAAATGTCAACGTGTTGTGTTGTATGCGAGTATGCCAGTGTGTAGGACCGTGTCAACCCACGCCTTACAAATACTGATGGGAGCGCCTCCCCTTGATCTAGAAGTGGTCCGTCGTGGGACGGCCTTCTACATTAAGAGGGGGCTTCCATTGCCGAATGATATATTGTTGTCTCACGAGAATGTTTCTGGGAGATCCCAGCGGGAAATCGCTGGGCTTCTGGAGGACTCGGTGCTATCTAGGTGGCAATCTAGATGGGACCAGTCTGAAAAAGGGAGAGTGACGTATGAGTATGTCAGAGATGTTCGTGCTGCTAGAGGAAACCTAGACTTAGATTTTAATCTGAGTCTGGGGTTCCTTATAACAGGTCATGGATCGCTGAACGCCAAGCTGCTGGAGCGAGGTCTTTCCAGAGACCCCTCCTGCCCCATGTGCGGGGATCCCCAGGAGGACTGGGTGCACGTTCTGTGCTTGTGTCCGGCATACTCAGACGTCCGAGATCTTGATAGCTTCGGCATCAGGATCAGTGACGGCTCCCCTGACGTCTCTAGCTGTCTTTTTGGGCGGGAAAGTATCCTGGCTTTGAATGCCTTCGCCAAGGAGGCATTCAATCGTCGACGTCGGCATATCAATGCAGTGGCTATAAATCAGCTGTAGAATGGCTGAAGTGTCTGGCTGACTCTGGCTTCGTATTTGTTGTTACATGTTGCTACTGTTTCTTCTTCCTGTACAGTCTTATTCACTTCTGTTCGAGCACTCGTGCGAGACAGACGTGGGCTAGGATTGGTCTGTGGATCTTGTCTCTGTGCCTTTGTCGCCTTGTATTATTCAATCGTCATAAATTGTGGAGGAGCTGCCATACTCCGAAGCAGTTGCCAGTGCGAGCGAATAATATTTTTATAATATTATTATAATACGGTATTCGCGTTGCGGAGTAAATCCAGTAAATAAATCCTATAGTGAAACACGTGGTGTTAACTAGTGCGTTTGGATAGTGAGTGAAATAGCGGTTCGCCGTCTATTGAGAACGAATCTTTAAACACGTGGTGTTTATAGTGCATGGTGCATGTGTTGTGAATAACGGTCTTAGACACCGTAGTGAACAACCGTTTTGGTGTGTGCTGTCGCTAAGGCGAAGCACGTGGGTTTTGCAGTGCTGTTGCCAAGTGCAAAGCACGTGGTGTTGGTGTAATGCTTGTTACCAAGTGAATAATTGGAAAATAATAACACGTGGTGGTGCGTGTTTGCGATAATAGAGTGCTGTTGCTAAGTGCAACCTGTGCTTGTTACCAAGTGAATTGGAAAATAATAACACGTGGTGGTGCGTGTTTGCACTTTTAGAGTGCTGTTGCTAAGTGCAACCTGGGCATGTAGAGAGATAGTGGCAGTGACATTTTTAGTGTTGTTGCATGCGTATATTCCTAAAGGAAATATTTATTAAGTGATAGTGACACTTACTCTGAGTGCTGTACCCTGTAATCTTGGCGGGTCTTAAAGATGCCGCCCAAGAAATATAGAGCAAGCAAGGCCCCAGCGGATGAGTCCACTGCGCTGGAGAGCAATTCCGACTCGGAATTTGGGCAACGTACCCCAACGGGGTCGCCTAAACGTAAAGGATCGTTGCCTGTTGATAGGCAGGTAAGTGGACGTATTAATAAGACTTTGGTTGGATCGGATACGGGTCATGTCACAGACAAGACCATGACCTCGGAAGGTGGAGATGGAAATCGGCCGAAAGGCAAGAAAGTGGGTAAACCTTGCCCACTTACTAAAGTGAAGGAATTGAAGAGCTCTCTGCTAACAGTGCTGAGGGACGCTGATGAAAGGACGAGCATGGGAACTCTTACCCTGTTCGCGGAAATGGAGGAGCTCATCTCTCGGCAATTGGCTGAGAATGAGAAGCTCCGAGGAAAACTCGAGGTATTTGGAATGTGGAGGAACGCTTCTCTACAGGGTAGGGTGGCACAGGCTCCGGCTCCGGCTCAGGTTCCGGCTCCTGTTTCCTGTACTTCATTGGCGGCTATGCCTCCTCCGGCCCCGGTTCAGGTTAAGGCATTGCCAAAGGCGGTGGATACCTGGTCCGTGGTGATCAGGTCGAAAAACAAGAAAGCTACCTCCAAGGAAGTGGCTGGAGTAGTCATGAAGGAAGTAGGTCCTTCCCTCGGTGTCAGGGTCCATGGGGTTAACCCCATGAAAAGTGGTGAGGTAGCCATCAGAGTTCCCTCCAAGTCCGAGAGGCAGAAGCTGGTCGAGAACGCAAAGTTCGACGAGTGTGGGCTTGAGGTTCGGGTGCAGGACAAACTGGGCCCGAAAATCAACATCTCTGGGGTGTATTGCTCAATTCCCACTGAGGAATTGATGGAGCAAATTTTTGAGAATAACCTCAAAGGCAAGGTTTCTGAAGAAAGCTTCAGTCCCGAAATAGCCCTGTGGAGGAGCTATTTCTCGGACAGAGTATCTCTGGTAATGGGTGAGTGGGAATCTGTGCGAAAGTGTGCATCGCGGGAGTGTCCGCAGGGCTCCATCGTTGGTCCATTTATTTGGAACTTAATGATGGATGACCTGTTGAGATCCCTCGATGCGGTATGTAAGTGTATTGCTTATGCCGATGATCTCCTTATCCTTGTGGAGGGGAGATCTCGAGCTGATGTAGAAAGGAAGGGTACTGCACTCATGGACATCGTCCTTGGGTGGAGTTCCCAAGTGGGCGTTGAGGTTTCATCCGGTAAAACTGTGACCATGATGCTTAAGGGCAGATTGGACCGCAGTCACCTTCCCATCATTAAGATGGGAGAGGTCAGACTCAAGCGTGTGACTGAAGTCAAGCACTTGGGTCTGACTATGGGTGAAAGGATGAATTTCAATGCTCACATCCCCGCGTTGCATGAAAGATTGTCAAAAGTTGTTATGTGGATACGTCGAATATTACGTGTCGAGTGGGGTCTCAATAGACGCGCAGTACGTGTGATCTACGAATCCCTGTTTGTTGCGTGCGCAACATACGGGTCGGTGGCTCTCATGGGCTGCGCGCTTACTGAGAGTGGTCTTCGTGGTTTGGAAAAATGTCAACGTGTTGTGTTGTATGCGAGTATGCCAGTGTGTAGGACCGTGTCAACCCACGCCTTACAAATACTGATGGGAGCGCCTCCCCTTGATCTAGAAGTGGTCCGTCGTGGAACGGCCTTCTACATTAAGAGGGGGCTTCCATTGCCGAATGATATATTGTTGTCTCACGAGAATGTTTCTGGGAGATCCCAGCGGGAAATCGCTGGGCTTCTGGAGGACTCGGTGCTATCTAGGTGGCAATCTAGATGGGACCAGTCTGAAAAAGGGAGAGTGACGTATGAGTATGTCAGAGATGTTCGTGCTGCTAGAGGAAACCTAGACTTAGATTTTAATCTGAGTCTGGGGTTCCTTATAACAGGTCATGGATCGCTGAACGCCAAGCTGCTGGAGCGAGGTCTTTCCAGAGACCCCTCCTGCCCCATGTGCGGGGATCCCCAGGAGGACTGGGTGCACGTTCTGTGCTTGTGTCCGGCATACTCAGACGTCCGAGATCTTGATAGCTTCGGCATCAGGATCAGTGACGGCTCCCCTGACGTCTCTAGCTGTCTTTTTGGGCGGGAAAGTATCCTGGCTTTGAATGCCTTCGCCAAGGAGGCATTCAATCGTCGACGTCGGCATATCAATGCAGTGGCTATAAATCAGCTGTAGAATGGCTGAAGTGTCTGGCTGACTCTGGCTTCGTATTTGTTGTTACATGTTGCTACTGTTTCTTCTTCCTGTACAGTCTTATTCACTTCTGTTCGAGCACTCGTGCGAGACAGACGTGGGCTAGGATTGGTCTGTGGATCTTGTCTCTGTGCCTTTGTCGCCTTGTATTATTCAATCGTCATAAATTGTGGAGGAGCTGCCATACTCCGAAGCAGTTGCCAGTGCGAGCGAATATTAAATAATAATATTTTTATAATATTATTATAATACGGTATTCGCGTTGCGGAGTAAATCCGGTAAATAAATCCTATAGTGAAACACGTGGTGTTAACTAGTGCGTTTGGATAGTGAGTGAAATAGCGGATCGCCGTCTATTGAGAACGAATCTTTAAACACGTGGTGTTTATAGTGCATGGTGCATGTGTTGTGAATAACGGTCTTAGACACCGTAGTGAACAACCGTTTTGGTGTGTGCTGTCGCTAAGGCGAAGCACGTGGCTTTTGCAGTGCTGTTGCCAAGTGCAAAGCACGTGGTGTTGGTGTAATGCTTGTTACCAAGTGAATAATTGGAAAATAATAACACGTGGTGGTGCGTGTTTGCGATAATAGAGTTCTGTTGCTAAGTGCAACCTGTGCTTGTTACCAAGTGAATTGGAAAATAATAACACGTGGTGGTGCGTGTTTGCACTTTCAGAGTGCTGTTGCTAAGTGCAACCTGTGCATGTAGAGAGATAGTGGCAGTGACATTTTTAGTGTTGTTGCATGCGTATATTCCTAAAGGAAATATTTATTAAGTGATAGTGACACTTACTCTGAGTGCTGTACCCTGTAATCTTGGCGGGTCTTAAAGATGCCGCCCAAGAAATATAGAGCAAGCAAGGCCCCAGCGGATGAGTCCACTGCGCTGGAGAGCAATTCCGACTCGGAATTTGGGCAACGTACCCCAACGGGGTCGCCTAAACGTAAAGTATCGTTGCCTGTTGATAGGCAGGTAAGTGGACGTATTAATAAGACTTTGGTTGGATCGGATACGGGTCATGTCACAGACAAGACCATGACCTCGGAAGGTGGAGATGGAAATCGGCCGAAAGGCAAGAAAGTGGGTAAACCTTGCCCACTTACTAAAGTGAAGGAATTGAAGAGCTCTCTGCTAACAGTGCTGAGGGACGCCGATGAAAGGACGAGCATGGGGACTCTAACCCTGTTCGCGGAAATGGAGGAGCTCATCTCTCGGCAATTGGCTGAGAATGAGAAGCTCCGAGGAAAACTCGACGTATTTGGAATGTGGAGCAACGCTTCTCTACAGGGTAGGGTGGCACAGGCTCCGGCTCCGGCTCAGGTTCCGGCTCCTGTTTCCTGTACTTCATTGGCGACTATGCCTCCTCCGGCCCCGGTTCCGGTTAAGGCATTGCCAAAGGCGGTGGATACCTGGTCCGTGGTGATCAGGTCGAAAAACAAGAAAGCTACCTCCAAGGAAGTGGCTGGAGTAGTCATGAAGGAAGTAGGTCCTTCCCTGGGTGTCAGGGTCCATGGGGTTAACCCCATGAAAAGTGGTGAGGTAGCCATCAGAGTTCCCTCCAAGTCCGAGAGGCAGAAGCTGGTCTAGAACGCAAAGTTCGACGAGTGTGGGCTTGAGGTTCGGGTGCAGGACAAACTGGGCCCGAAAATCAACATCTCTGGGGTGTATTGCTCAATTCCCACTGAGGAATTGATGGAGCAAATTTTTGAGAATAACCTCAAAGGCAAGGTTTCTGAAGAAAGCTTCAGTCCCGAAATAGCCCTGTGGAGGAGCTATTTCTCGGACAGAGTATCTCTGGTAATGGGTGAGTGGGAATCTGTGCGAAAGTGTGCATCGCGGGAGTGTCCGCAGGGCTCCATCGTTGGTCCATTTATTTGGAACTTAATGATGGATGACCTGTTGAGATCCCTCGATGCGTTATGTAAGTGTATTGCTTATGCCGATGATCTCCTTATCCTTGTGGAGGGGAGATCTCGAGCTGATGTAGAAAGGAAGGGTACTGCACTCATGGACATCGTCCTTGGGTGGAGTTCCCAAGTGGGCGTTGAGGTTTCATCCGGTAAAACTGTGACCATGATGCTTAAGGGCAGATTGGACCGCAGTCACCTTCCCATCATTAAGATGGGAGAGGTCAGACTCAAGCGTGTGACTGAAGTCAAGCACTTGGGTCTGACTATGGGTGAAAGGATGAATTTCAATGCTCACATCCCCGCGTTGCATGAAAGATTGTCAAAAGTTGTTATGTGGATACGTCGAATATTACGTGTCGAGTGGGGTCTCAATAGACACGCAGTACGTGTGATCTACGAATCCCTGTTTGTTGCGTGCGCAACATACGGGTCGGTGGCTCTCATGGGCTGCGCGCTTACTGAGAGTGGTCTTCGTGGTTTGGAAAAATGTCAACGTGTTGTGTTGTATGCGAGTATGCCAGTGTGTAGGACCGTGTCAACCCACGCCTTACAAATACTGATGGGAGCGCCTCCCCTTGATCTAGAAGTGGTCCGTCGTGGGACGGCCTTCTACATTAAGAGGGGGCTTCCATTGCCGAATGATATATTGTTGTCTCACGAGAATGTTTCTGGGAGATCCCAGCGGGAAATCGCTGGGCTTCTGGAGGACTCGGTGCTATCTAGGTGGCAATCTAGATGGGACCAGTCTGAAAAAGGGAGAGTGACGTATGAGTATGTCAGAGATGTTCGTGCTGCTAGAGGAAACCTAGACTTAGATTTTAATCTGAGTCTGGGGTTCCTTATAACAGGTCATGGATCGCTGAACGCCAAGCTGCTGGAGCGAGGTCTTTCCAGAGACCCCTCCTGCCCCATGTGCGGGGATCCCCAGGAGGACTGGGTGCACGTTCTGTGCTTGTGTCCGGCATACTCAGACGTCCGAGATCTTGATAGCTTCGGCATCAGGATCAGTGACGGCTCCCCTGACGTCTCTAGCTGTCTTTTTGGGCGGGAAAGTATCCTGGCTTTGAATGCCTTCGCCAAGGAGGCATTCAATCGTCGACGTCGGCATATCAATGCAGTGGCTATAAATCAGCTGTAGAATGGCTGAAGTGTCTGGCTGACTCTGGCTTCGTATTTGTTGTTACATGTTGCTACTGTTTCTTCTTCCTGTACAGTCTTATTCACTTCTGATCGAGCACTCGTGCGAGACAGACGTGGTCGTTGGTTGTTCTGGTGATATAGTAGTTTCAAGCGGGATTTTGTCTGTGCTTTGGTGCTGTGACTTGTGTCTCACACAGAGACAGTCAAACCGGTTTGGTTGCTAGCTAGAATAACAGTTCTTTTAAATCGACTTATACGCAACGGTACTCGTGCTGAACATTAAGCCTGCCATAGCTTTGTGACGCGACTTTTTAGTAACGTTGATGCTAGTAATACCAATTTGGTATTACAACGTATCGTGCTAGTGCTTCTAGTGATATAACAGTAAAAGTGGAAAGAAATAGCGCCTAGGTTCTATTGAACACGTGGAGTGCGTGAAAAACAAGTTGCCGTTAGGCACTTGTTTGTTACCAAGTGAAGAAATACAGTTCCGTGATAGTGACACGAGGTGATCAAATTGAAATATTGTGCCTATGGGCAGTATTATGTGTTTCCCCCTTCTAGTGGTGTGGAAGTGATTATATTGCAATAGAGACGTTGTCTCTGTTGCTAGGCAATTGGAATAGCACGTGGTGCATATTGAAATTGTGAAAAACACGTGGCCTGTTACCACGTGGCTTGTTGCCAAGTGAAAGCAGTGTGGTGAGTGCATACGGTAGTGGTGTGTGCATAAGGTGTGCGATATTGGGGCACAGGGTCCCCAAAAATATTGTTATCTCTAAACATAACTAGAGAAAAGGTGGACAGTGAGTTTTGTGCTGACACACGTAGTGTGTTCACGAGGGCAAGATGCCCCCTAAGACGAGGAGAATCGTCGAAGATTCGACTACGGTGGAAAGCGATGGCAGTGCGAGTAGCATGCGGACACCGCAGGGATCGCCACGGAGGAAGAAGCTGGTGAAAGCTAGTGTCACCAAGAGTTGCAAGGTGGCACTCAAGAAGGTTAGTGGCATTGTTTCTGGGGCAAAAACGGGGGGTGACACCACGGATGTCACAGGGGCAACTGATGGAGATCGGACGGATGCCGGTAAGGGGAACAGTGTGAAGAAAGGGAAGGGTGGAGATGTCTTCAGTAAGATGAGGGCGATCAAAGAAAAGATGGAGTGTGTCTTGGGGGAAGAGGCGTGCTCTGCACGCACGGTGATAAAGGTGCATTGTGTCGTTGCCGAGTATGAGGACCTCCTCATGCGGCAAATAGCGGCAAATGAGAGATTGCGTGGGCA
This sequence comes from Chloromyia formosa, assembly GCA_964017055.1. NCBI lineage: Eukaryota > Metazoa > Arthropoda > Insecta > Diptera > Stratiomyidae > Chloromyia > Chloromyia formosa. The sequence continues at coordinate 61,386,654 of OZ024818.1, forward strand.
AATTGACGCGATGAAGGTCATGGTGACCACTGGAGGAAAGAGGGCTGGTTCGGGAGGGTCGGTGACACCTGTGGCCCATAGTGCCCCGAGCGTAGCTGCCCCTGCGCCTTCTGTGCAGGTCGGACAATTTGGAGCGAGTGTAGTGCCGGCTAAAAAGCCCACTGACACGTGGTCGGTGGTAATCCGCAGTCGCGGAAACAAGGCCACAAGGGAGGAAGTGGTGCAAACTGTGGAGAAGGAAGTAGCTCCGGCTCTTGGCGTCCGGGTGCATAAAATTGCGCCTATGAAGGATCGTGGTGTGGCGATGCGGCTCCCCTCTAAGACAGAGAGGGAAAGAGTAGCGGTGAGTGGTAAGTTCGCTGAATGCGGATTGGAGGTGTCCGTGAGGGACAAACTCGGACCGCAGATCGAACTTAAAGAGGTGCATTGTTGTATCGACAATGATACACTGATGGGTGAAATTTACGAGAATAACCTGAAGGATATTGTCGGGATGGAAAGCTTCCGGAAGGGAGTAAGGATTGTGGGCCGAAAAATCCTAGAGGGTTCCGACGCTAGATCTGACGTGGTCCTGGAGACCACACCAGTCATAGCGGACACCCGGGCGAGCATGGAAAGGGTCTACGTCAAGTGGTTCTCGTATAGAGTCTATGGGCGAGACCCTTTCCCGGTGTGCTACAGATGCATTGGATTTGACCACCTTTCGCGGGAGTGCAGGGCGAAGGCGGTTGTATGCAGTAGGTGTTGCGGGGAAGGCCATACGGCCAGACACTGCACGAATGAAATTCGCTGCAGGAACTGCGAGTTTAAGGGGCTTCCGGCTGGACACATGATCCGCTCGCCGATGTGCCCTGTGTATCAGGGTATGGTTGCTAGGGTCAATGCCAGACATTAATACTATGTCTGTGCTGATTTGCCAGTTAAACTGTCGATGTGCTGCGGCGGCGATGCATGAGCTTGGAAACAGGCTCCTGCAGAGCCAGGCGTCAATTGCCCTACTGCAGGAACCTTACGTGGTCGCTGGCCATGTAAGGGGCCTGCCTGCGGGAATGAGAACTTTTGTGTCCAAAGGAGACAGAAGGAGGTTGTCAGCAGTTGTAATTTGTGATCCTTCATACCAGTGCGTTTGCGTCGAGGAGCTCACCAATGAATGGGGCGTGTGCGTTTACGTACGCGGGCCGTTCGGTGACCTCTTTGTCGCAAGCGTCTACTGTCCACCCCGTGTTGACATTGCCCAGTATACATGTTATCTGGATAGGGTGCTGCTACTGGTGAGCAGCTCACCTATTATCCTAGGTATAGATGTTAATGGCACTTCACCGCTCTGGTATAGCAAGGTACGTAGATACCGATCTACGTACCCACGCAACCAGCGGGGAAGTGCCATGGCGGAGTGCCTAACGTCTCACCGTATGTCCGTTCTTAATGTGCCGTCTGTGTGGTATACGTTTGCTGGGCATATGGGTCTTACTGACATTGATGTCACTTGTGTAAATCAAGCGGCAATGGTCCATGAGTATGAGTGGCGTGTTGTCCCAAATTTGTGTATTAGCGACCACAATCTCATCGAGATCAATATGATCTATGGTGAGGCTGTGGTGCAGGTGGATAGGGTGTCCAGCGCGCCTCGCTGGAACACCCGTCGGGTTGACTGGGTGGTATATGAGGCTCGGATGAGAGAGGTGTTCGAACGTCTCCCTCTATCCGAGTTCTCGAATCTTGGTGTGAATGAAAAATGCGCGTATGTGAATGAGTGTCTGGTTCTAGTGAACAATGACGTGCTTGAGACCCATCGCACGGTGGCTCGCAAGCAAGTCACGTGGTGGACCAGAGAGCTAAGTGTCAAGAAGCGGGCTGTTTGTCGGCTTCGAAAACGCTTTCAACGTGCCAAGGCGCGCCAACATGACAACGCGGCTGAGCTTAGCATTGCCTTTAGGCGTGCTAGGCTCGAGTACCGTGACATGTTGGTAAAGTGTAAGTGCGATGATTGGAGACGCTTTGTCAGCGAATCTTCCAACGACCCATGGGGTAATGCCTATAGGGTTTGCCGGGGTAAAAATGCTCGGTGTGAAGAGTCTACCATCAATGTTGATGGTGGCACTACCCATATGTGGAGGGAAAGCGTAGCTGCGCTTCTGGACAACTTCTCTCCTGCTGCTGAGCCTACTAATGCTTCTCGTGATCAGTGGTTGGAGTTGGAGGAAACTCCTCCTCCGACTACTGGGGAGATCGAGGCCTGCATTGGCCGGCTTAGGAACAGAAAGGCGCCAGGCTTGGATGGGATGACTGGCGGGATGTGCAAGCACATCTGGCGAGCCGTCCCTGAGTATATAGAGTGTATGTTTGCGGGATGTTTCCAATCCCGAGTATTCCCGAAGAGTTGGAAAACTGCACGAATGGTGATATTGCTGAAAGGCCCTGACAAAATCCGGTCTGATCCGTCATCCTATCGTGGTATTAGTCTCCTTCCAGTGCTTGGTAAAGTACTGGAAGGGATTCTTGTCCGGAGGATGGAGGAAAGAGTCGAGGGTCAGCTGTCTGACAGCCAGTATGGCTTTCGAGCAAGTAGATCCACTGATGATGCGTGGTACACCATCAAACGAGCTGTTGCTGACAGTGGGAGCGGGCACGTCGTTGGAATCTTTATAGATTTCAAGGGCGCGTTCGATAATCTGCTGTGGGATTCAGTTCTGCGCAAGCTAGAGGCAGTTGGATGTCCAGAATTGGCCCTTTGGAGGAGCTATTTCTCGGACAGAGAATCTCTGGTCGTGGGTGAATGGGAAAGTGTGCGAAAGTGTGCATCGCGGGGGTGTCCGCAGGGCTCCATTGTTGGTCCATTTATTTGGAACCTAATGATGGATGACCTGCTGAGATCCCTCGATGCAGTATGTAAGTGTATCGCTTATGCCGATGATCTCCTTATCCTTATGGAGGGGGGATCTCGAGCTGATGTAGAAAGGAAGGGTACTGCACTCATGGACATCGTCCTTGGGTGGAGTTCCCAAGTGGGCGTTGAGGTTTCATCCGGTAAAACTGTGACCATGATGCTTAAGGGCAGATTGGACCGCAGTCACCTTCCCATCATTAAGATGGGAGAGGTCAGACTCAAGCGCGTGACTGAAGTCAAGCACTTGGGTCTGACTATGGGTGAAAGGATGAATTACAACGCTCACATCCTCGCGCTGAATGAAAGATTGTCTCAAATTGTCGAGTGGATCCGTCGAATATTACGTGTTAAGTGGGGTCTCGGTAGACACGCGGTACGGGTGATCTACGAATCCCTGTTTGTTGCGTGCGCAACTTACGGGTCGGTGGCTCTCTTGGACCACGTGCTTGCCGTGACTGGAGGTGAGAACTTGGTAAAGTGTCAACGTGTTGTGTTGTATGCGTGTATGCCGGTGTGCAAGACTGTGTCAACACATGCCTTACAAGTACTGATGGGAGCGCTTCCTCTTGATCTAGAAGTGATCCGTCGCGGGGCGGCCTTCTATATCAAGAGGGGGCTGAATTAATCAAGCGCGCACACGAGCACCCGCTATGTGCGCATGGAGGAGTAGCAAAGACGTTGCAACGTCTGAGGGTCCTGTTCTTTTGGCCCAACATGGCGAAGGACGTCAGCGGCTTTGTCTCCTCCTGCAGCTTGTGCAAGCAGTCGAAAGCTCCTAACCAGAGTCTCCGACCGCCTATCGACGACCACTTCACTTCCGAACGCGTCTTCCAGCGCCTGTACATGGATCTGTTAGGTCCGTTCCCTAGATCCAAGTCAGGTAATATTGGTGCTATCGTGCTGGTCGACCATCTGTCGAAGTTCTCTTTCGTCGAGCCAATACGGAAGTTCACCGCAGAGGTTCTGACCAGTTGGCTCGAGACTAGAGTGTTCCACATCTTTGGGGTACCCGAATCCATTGTGACGGACAATGGACAACAATTTAGGGCGAACGTCTTTAACACGATGCTGGAACGATACGGAGTGCAACACCTGTACACCGCGGTCTATTCACCGCAGGCCAACGCTTCGGAGCGCTTAAACCGCTCCATTGTAGCTGCCATCAGGGCCTATATTCACCCGTCACAGCAGGACTGGGATGGGCGAATCTCCCAAATCAATTGCGCACTCCGGTCGGCCCATCATGCATCCGTTAAAGCGTCGCCTTACTTTGTTGTCTTTGGCCATCACATGGTAACACACGGACAAACATACGCCCTTCTTCGAAGGCTCCATCTGTTGGGGGAAGCCAGTGTCCCTAGCGTAGACAATGTCGACAGATTGGCCATCCTCAGACAGCAGGTTCAGAAAAACCTGGAATCGGCTTTCTACAAGTATTCCCGCCACTACAACCTGCGCTCGCGGCAAGTTGAATTCCAGCCTGGCGAAGAAGTGTTCCGGCGGAACTTTGCGCAAAGCAATGCTGCCGCTCACTACAACGCCAAGCTGGACTTCAAGTTTGTCAAGAGCCGGGTTGTCAAAAAAGTCGGTAACAGTCGGTACCTGTTGTCTGACCTACAAGGCAAAACCGTCGGCATTTTTCACGCTAAGGACATCCGGCGCTAACGGTTCTCTCTGGCATTTGTTCCCCAACACCCACATATACCCCAGGTCTCTTTTAATCTGCAAGCAGAGAAAAAGAGACCTGTACTGTACTTCTGATCGAGCACTCGTGCGAGACAGACGTGGTCGTTGGTGGCTGTTCTGGTGATATAGTAGTTTCAAGCGGGATTTTGTTTGTGCTTTGTGCTGTGACTTGTGTCTCACACAGAGACAGTCAAACCGGTTTGGCTGCTAGCTAGAATTACAGCTCTTTTAAATCGACTTATACGCAACGGTACTCGTGCTGAACATTAAGCCTGCCATAGCTTTGTGACGCGATATTTTAGTAACGTTGACGCTAGTAATACCAATTTGGTATTACAACGTATCGTGCTAGTGTTTCTAGTGATATAACAGTATAGTGCAAAGCAATAGCGCCTAGGTTCTATTGAACACGTGGAGTGCGTGCAAAACAAGTTGCCGTTAGGCACTTGTTTGTTACCAAGTGAAGAAATACAGTTCCGTGATAGTGACACGAGGTGATCAAATTGAAATATTGAGCCTATGGGCAGTATTATGTGTTCCCCCTTCTAGTGGTGTGGAAGTGATTTATTGCAATAGAGACGTTGTCTCTGTTGCTAGGCAAAATTGTAATAGCACGTGGTGCATATTGAAATTGTGAAAAACACGTGGCCTGTTACCACGTGGCTTGTTGCCAAGTGATAGCAGTGTGGTGAGTGCATACGATAGTGGTGTGTGCATAAGGTGTGCGATATTGGGGCACAGGGTCCCCAAAAATATTGTTATCTCTAAACATAACTAGAGAAAAGGTGGTTTAGTGAGTTTTGTGCTGACACGCGTAGTGTGTTCTCGAGGGCAAGATGCCCCCTAAGACGAGGAGAATCGTTGAAGATTCGACTACGGTGGAAAGCGATGGCAGTGCGAGTAGCATGCGGACACCGCAGGGATCGCCACGGAGAAAGAAGCTGGTGAAAGCTAGTGTCACCAAGAGTTGCGAGGTGGCACTTAAGAAGGTTAGTGGCACTGTTTCTGGGGCTAAAACGGGGGGTGACACCACGGATGTCACAGGGGCAACAGATGGAGATAGGACGGATGCCGGTAAGGGGAAGAGTGTGAAGAAAGGGAAGGGTGGAGATGTCTTCAGTAAGATGAGGACGATCAAAGAAAAAATGGAGTGTGTCTTGGGGGAAGAGGCGTGCTCTGCACGCACGGTGATAAAGGTGCATTGTGTCGTTGCAGAATATGAGGACCTCCTCATGCGGCAAATAGCGGCAAACGAGAGATTGCGTGGACAAATTGACGCGATGAAGGTCATGGTGACGACTGGAGGAAAGAGGGCTGGTTCGGGAGGGTCGGTGACACCTGTGGCCCATAGTGCCCCGAGCGTAGCTGCCCCTGCGCCTTCTGTGCAGGTCGGACAAGTTGGAGGAAATGTAGTGCCGGCTAAAAAGCCCACTGACACGTGGTCGGTGGTAATCCGCAGTCGCGGAAACAAGGCCACAAGGGAGGAAGTTGTGCAGACTGTTGAGAAGGAGGTAGCTCCGGCTCTTGGCGTCCGGGTGCATAAAATTGCGCCTATGAAGGATGGTGGTGTGGCGATGCGGCTTCCCTCTAAGACAGAGAGGGAAAGAGTAGCGGTGAGTGGTAAGTTCGCTGAATGCGGATTGGAGGTGTCCGTGAGGGACAAACTCGGACCGCAGATCGAACTTAAAGAGGTGCACTGTTGTATCGACAATGATACACTGATGGGTGAAATTTACGAGAATAACCTGAAGGATATTGTCGGGATGGAAAGCTTCCGGAAGGGAGTAAGGATTGTGAGCCGGAAAATTATAGAGGGTTCCGACGCTAGATCTGACGTGGTCCTGGAGACCACACCAGTTATAGCGGACACCCTGGCGAGCATGGAAAGGGTCTACGTCAAGTGGTTCTCGTATAGAGTCTATGGGCGAGACCCTTTCCCTGTGTGCTACAGATGCATCGGGTTTGACCACCTTTCGCGGGAGTGCAGGGCGAAGGCGGTTGTATCCAGTAGGTGTTGCGGGGAAGGCCATACGGCCAGACACTGCACGAATGAAATTCGCTGCAGGAACTGCGAGTTTAAGGGGCTTCCGGCTGGACACATGATCCGCTCGCCGATGTGCCCTGTGTATCAGGGTATGGTTGCTAGGGTCAATGCCAGACATTAATACTATGTCTGTGCTGATTTGCCAGTTAAACTGTCGATGTGCTGCGGCGGCGATGCATGAGCTTGGAAACAGGCTCCTGCAGAGCCAGGCGTCAATTGCCCTACTGCAGGAACCTTACGTGGTCGCTGGCCATGTAAGGGGCCTGCCTGCGGGAATGAGAACTTTTGTGTCCAAAGGAGACAGAAGGAGGTTGTCAGAAGTTGTAATTTGTGATCCTTCATACCAGTGCGTTTGCGTCGAGGAGCTCACCAATGAATGGGGCGTGTGCGTTTACGTACGCGGGCCGTTCGGTGACCTCTTTGTCGCAAGCGTCTACTGTCCACCCCGTGTTGACATTGCCCAGTATACATGTTATCTGGATAGGGTGCTGCTACTGGTGAGCAGCTCACCTATTATCCTAGGTATAGATGTTAATGGCACTTCACCGCTCTGGTATAGCAAGGTACGTAGATACCGATCTACGTACCCACGCAACCAGCGGGGAAGTGCCATGGCGGAGTGCCTAACGTCTCACCGTATGTCCGTTCTTAATGTGCCGTCTGTGTGGTATACGTTTGCTGGGCATATGGGTCTTACTGACATTGATGTCACTTGTGTAAATCAAGCGGCAATGGTCCATGAGTATGAGTGGCGTGTTGTCCCAAATTTGTGTATTAGTGACCACAATCTCATCGAGATCAATATGATCTATGGTGAGGCTGTGGTGCAGGTGGATAGGGTGTCCAGCGCGCCTCGCTGGAACACCCGTCGGGTTGACTGGGTGGTATATGAGGCTCGGATGAGAGAGGTGTTCGAACGTCTCCCTCTATCCGTGTTCTCGAATCTTGGTGTGAATGAAAAATGCGCGTATGTGAATGAGTGTCTGGTTCTAGTGAACAATGACGTGCTTGAGACCCATCGCACGGTGGCTCGCAAGCAGGTCACGTGGTGGACCAGAGAGCTAAGTGTCAAGAAGCGGGCTGTTTGTCGGCTTCGAAAACGCTTTCAACGTGCCAAGGCGCGCCAACATGACAACGCGGCTGAGCTTAGCATTGCCTTTAGGCGTGCTAGGCTCGAGTACCGTGGAGGAGGATGGAGGAAAGAGTCGAGGGTCAGCTGTCTGACAGCCAGTATGGCTTTCGAGCAGGTAGATCCACTGATGATGCGTGGTACACCATCAAACGAGCTGTTGCTGACAGTGGGAGCGGGCACGTCGTTGGAATCTTTATAGATTTCAAGGGCGCGTTCGATAATCTGCTGTGGGATTCAGTTCTGCGCAAGCTAGCTGTTGGGGGAAGCCAGTGTCCCTAGCGTAGACAATGTCGACAGATTGGCCATCCTCAGACAGCAGGTTCAGAAAAACCTGGAATCGGCTTTCTACAAGTATTCCCGCCACTACAACCTGCGCTCGCGGCAAGTTGAATTCCAGCCTGGCGAAGAAGTGTTCCGGCGGAACTTTGCGCAAAGCAATGCTGCCGCTCACTACAACGCCAAGCTGGACTTCAAGTTTGTCAAGAGCCGGGTTGTCAAAAAAGTCGGTAACAGTCGGTACCTGTTGTCTGACCTACAAGGCAAAACCGTCGGCATTTTTCACGCTAAGGACATCCGGCGCTAACGGTTCTCTCTGGCATTTGTTCCCCAACACCCACATATACCCCAGGTCTCTTTTAATCTGCAAGCAGAGAAAAAGAGACCTGTACTGTACTTCTGATCGAGCACTCGTGCGAGACAGACGTGGTCGTTGGTGGTTGTTCTGGTGATATAGTAGTTTCAAGCGGGATTTTGTTTGTGCTTTGTGCTGTGACTTGTGTCTCACACAGAGACAGTCAAACCGGTTTGGCTGCTAGCTAGAATTACAGCTCTTTTAAATCGACTTATACGCAACGGTACTCGTGCTGAACATTAAGCCTGCCATAGCTTTGTGACGCGATATTTTAGTAACGTTGACGCTAGTAATACCAATTTGGTATTACAACGTATCGTGCTAGTGTTTCTAGTGATATAACAGTATAGTGCAAAGCAATAGCGCCTAGGTTCTATTGAACACGTGGAGTGCGTGCAAAACAAGTTGCCGTTAGGCACTTGTTTGTTACCAAGTGAAGAAATACAGTTCCGTGATAGTGACACGAGGTGATCAAATTGAAATATTGAGCCTATGGGCAGTATTATGTGTTCCCCCTTCTAGTGGTGTGGAAGTGATTTATTGCAATAGAGACGTTGTCTCTGTTGCTAGGCAAAATTGTAATAGCACGTGGTGCATATTGAAATTGTGAAAAACACGTGGCCTGTTACCACGTGGCTTGTTGCCAAGTGATAGCAGTGTGGTGAGTGCATACGATAGTGGTGTGTGCATAAGGTGTGCGATATTGGGGCACAGGGTCCCCAAAAATATTGTTATCTCTAAACATAACTAGAGAAAAGGTGGTTTAGTGAGTTTTGTGCTGACACGCGTAGTGTGTTCTCGAGGGCAAGATGCCCCCTAAGACGAGGAGAATCGTTGAAGATTCGACTACGGTGGAAAGCGATGGCAGTGCGAGTAGCATGCGGACACCGCAGGGATCGCCACGGAGAAAGAAGCTGGTGAAAGCTAGTGTCACCAAGAGTTGCGAGGTGGCACTTAAGAAGGTTAGTGGCACTGTTTCTGGGGCTAAAACGGGGGGTGACACCACGGATGTCACAGGGGCAACAGATGGAGATAGGACGGATGCCGGTAAGGGGAAGAGTGTGAAGAAAGGGAAGGGTGGAGATGTCTTCAGTAAGATGAGGACGATCAAAGAAAAAATGGAATGTGTCTTGGGGGAAGAGGCGTGCTCTGCACGCACGGTGATAAAGGTGCATTGTGTCGTTGCAGAATATGAGGACCTCCTCATGCGGCAAATAGCGGCAAACGAGAGATTGCGTGGACAAATTGACGCGATGAAGGTCATGGTGACGACTGGAGGAAAGAGGGCTGGTTCGGGAGGGTCGGTGACACCTGTGGCCCATAGTGCCCCGAGCGTAGCTGCCCCTGCGCCTTCTGTGCAGGTCGGACAAGTTGGAGGAAATGTAGTGCCGGCTAAAAAGCCCACTGACACGTGGTCGGTGGTAATCCGCAGTCGCGGAAACAAGGCCACAAGGGAGGAAGTTGTGCAGACTGTTGAGAAGGAGGTAGCTCCGGCTCTTGGCGTCCGGGTGCATAAAATTGCGCCTATGAAGGATGGTGGTGTGGCGATGCGGCTTCCCTCTAACACAGAGAGGGAAAGAGTAGCGGTGAGTGGTAAGTTCGCTGAATGCGGATTGGAGGTGTCCGTGAGGGACAAACTCGGACCGCAGATCGAACTTAAAGAGGTGCACTGTTGTATCGACAATGATACACTGATGGGTGAAATTTACGAGAATAACCTGAAGGATATTGTCGGGATGGAAAGCTTCCGGAAGGGAGTAAGGATTGTGAGCCGGAAAATTATAGAGGGTTCCGACGCTAGATCTGACGTGGTCCTGGAGACCACACCAGTTATAGCGGACACCCTGGCGAGCATGGAAAGGGTCTACGTCAAGTGGTTCTCGTATAGAGTCTATGGGCGAGACCCTTTCCCTGTGTGCTACAGATGCATCGGGTTTGACCACCTTTCGCGGGAGTGCAGGGCGAAGGCGGTTGTATCCAGTAGGTGTTGCGGGGAAGGCCATACGGCCAGACACTGCACGAATGAAATTCGCTGCAGGAACTGCGAGTTTAAGGGGCTTCCGGCTGGACACATGATCCGCTCGCCGATGTGCCCTGTGTATCAGGGTATGGTTGCTAGGGTCAATGCCAGACATTAATACTATGTCTGTGCTGATTTGCCAGTTAAACTGTCGATGTGCTGCGGCGGCGATGCATGAGCTTGGAAACAGGCTCCTGCAGAGCCAGGCGTCAATTGCCCTACTGCAGGAACCTTACGTGGTCGCTGGCCATGTAAGGGGCCTGCCTGCGGGAATGAGAACTTTTGTGTCCAAAGGAGACAGAAGGAGGTTGTCAGAAGTTGTAATTTGTGATCCTTCATACCAGTGCGTTTGCGTCGAGGAGCTCACCAATGAATGGGGCGTGTGCGTTTACGTACGCGGGCCGTTCGGTGACCTCTTTGTCGCAAGCGTCTACTGTCCACCCCGTGTTGACATTGCCCAGTATACATGTTATCTGGATAGGGTGCTGCTACTGGTGAGCAGCTCACCTATTATCCTAGGTATAGATGTTAATGGCACTTCACCGCTCTGGTATAGCAAGGTACGTAGATACCGATCTACGTACCCACGCAACCAGCGGGGAAGTGCCATGGCGGAGTGCCTAACGTCTCACCGTATGTCCGTTCTTAATGTGCCGTCTGTGTGGTATACGTTTGCTGGGCATATGGGTCTTACTGACATTGATGTCACTTGTGTAAATCAAGCGGCAATGGTCCATGAGTATGAGTGGCGTGTTGTCCCAAATTTGTGTATTAGTGACCACAATCTCATCGAGATCAATATGATCTATGGTGAGGCTGTGGTGCAGGTGGATAGGGTGTCCAGCGCGCCTCGCTGGAACACCCGTCGGGTTGACTGGGTGGTATATGAGGCTCGGATGAGAGAGGTGTTCGAACGTCTCCCTCTATCCGAGTTCTCGAATCTTGGTGTGAATGAAAAATGCGCGTATGTGAATGAGTGTCTGGTTCTAGTGAACAATGACGTGCTTGAGACCCATCGCACGGTGGCTCGCAAGCAGGTCACGTGGTGGACCAGAGAGCTAAGTGTCAAGAAGCGGGCTGTTTGTCGGCTTCGAAAACGCTTTCAACGTGCCAAGGCGCGCCAACATGACAACGCGGCTGAGCTTAGCATTGCCTTTAGGCGTGCTAGGCTCGAGTACCGTGGAGGAGGATGGAGGAAAGAGTCGAGGGTCAGCTGTCTGACAGCCAGTATGGCTTTCGAGCAGGTAGATCCACTGATGATGCGTGGTACACCATCAAACGAGCTGTTGCTGACAGTGGGAGCGGGCACGTCGTTGGAATCTTTATAGATTTCAAGGGCGCGTTCGATAATCTGCTGTGGGATTCAGTTCTGCGCAAGCTAGAGGCAGTTGGATGTCCAGAATTGGCCCTTTGGAGGAGCTATTTCTCGGACAGAGAATCTCTGGTCGTGGGTGAATGGGAAAGTGTGCGAAAGTGTGCATCGCGGGGGTGTCCGCAGGGCTCCATTGTTGGTCCATTTATTTGGAACCTAATGATGGATGACCTGCTGAGATCCCTCGATGCAGTATGTAAGTGTATCGCTTATGCCGATGATCTCCTTATCCTTGTGGAGGGGGGATCTCGAGCGGATGTAGAAAGGAAGGGTACTGCACTCATGGACATCGTCCTTGGGTGGAGTTCCCAAGTGGGCGTTGAGGTTTCATCCGGTAAAACTGTGACCATGATGCTTAAGGGCAGATTGGACCGCAGTCACTTTCCCATCATTAAGATGGGAGAGGTCAGACTCAAGCGCGTGACTGAAGTCAAGCACTTGGGTCTGACTATGGGTGAAAGGATGAATTTCAACGCTCACATCCTCGCGCTGAATGAAAGATTGTCTCAAATTGTCGAGTGGATCCGTCGAATATTACGTGTTGAGTGGGGTCTCGGTAGACGCGCGGTACGGGTGATCTACGAATCCCTGTTTGTTGCGTGCGCAACTTACGGGTCGGTGGCTCTCTTGGACCACGCGCATGCCGTGACTGGAGGTGAGAACTTGGTAAAGTGTCAACGTGTTGTGTTGTATGCGTGTATGCCGGTGTGCAAGACTGTGTCAACACATGCCTTACAAGTACTGATGGGAGCGCTTCCTCTTGATCTAGAAGTGATCCGTCGTGGGGCGGCCTTCTATATCAAGAGGGGGCATCCATTGCCGAATGATTCGTTGTTGTCCTCTGTGAGTGTTTTGGGGAGATCCCAGCGAGAAATCGCTGGACTTCTCATGGACTCGGTGCTATCTAGATGGCAATCTAGATGGGACCAGTCTACAAAAGGAAGAGTGACATATGAGTACATCAGAGATGTTCGTGCTGCTAGAGAAAACCTAGACTTAGATTTTAATCTGAGTCTGGGTTTCCTCATAACAGGTCATGGATCGCTGAACGCTAAGTTGTTTGAACTGGGGCTTTCCAGAGACTCCTCCTGCCCCATGTGCGGGGATCCACAGGAGGACTGGGTGCACGTTCTATGCTTGTGTCCGATGTACTTAGATGTCCGAGATCTTGATAGCTTCGGCATCAGGATCCACGACGGCTTCCCTGACGTCTCCTGTTGTCTTCTTGAGCGGGAAAGTATCCTGGCTTTGAATACCTTCGCTAAGGAGGTGTTTAATCGGCGCCGTCGGCATATTAATGCAGTGGCTGAAAATCAGCCACAGAATAGTTGAAGTGTCTGGCTTGGCTTCTAGCTGCTCCTTGTACTTCCTGTTAGTTTGTTTTTGTGGGTCTTATTTAGTTCTTTTTAAAGCAGGGAGGTGGTGCTTGCACTATCACCGGTTGAAAGACCATGGTCGATTCCGGTGAAGCCTTCGGGAAATGACTATCCCGCTTCCCCGAATAGTCAGGCCACCAGTCCGGAGTGTGCAGAAGCACTCAACTGGAAGTAGCCTTTTGGCTACGAATCCTGACCAGAGGTTCTATATCTGGTAGCACGGGAGCCGGGGAGCCCTGGAGTGGCACTGCCGTGGCAGTAATACTTCACCCCGGCTATTGAGGTTGGCCCCCTTGTGGGAGCATCGTGCTGGTTGTGGTTTACCACCCAAATCGCGGGTAGAGTGTTCAGATTCATTTCTGTGCATTCGGCGTGGAGTTGCGTTTATCAACCGGGTGCCGGGACCCAAAGAACGGCAGAGGTTTAGATAGGCCTCGCATCCAGTAGTATGAACGTCAGCCCCTGCAGGCTGATGTAAACTGCTACCTCTACGCTGGCGTGGAGGGGCGCTGATTGTCGTCACAAAATCAATCCGTTCTCCTATCGAGGACCGTCTGGTAAACCCCCGAGGTAGGCACGGACGTTAAACCCCCCGGATAGACTTCCTGTACAGTCTTATTCACTTCTGTTCGAGCACTCGTGCGAGACAGACGTGGGCTAGGATTGGTCTGTGGATCTTGTCTCTGTGCCTTTGTCGCCTTGTATTATTCAATCGTCATAAATTGTGGAGGAGCTGCCATACTCCGAAGCAGTTGCCAGTGCGAGCGAATATTAAATAATAATATTTTTATAATATTATTATAATACGGTATTCGCGTTGCGGAGTAAATCCAGTAAATAAATCCTATAGTGAAACACGTGGTGTTAACTAGTGTTTGGATAGTGAGTGAAATAGCGGTTCGCCGTCTATTGAGAACGAATCTTTAAACACGTGGTGTTTATAGTGCATGGTGCATGTGTTGTGAATAACGGTCTTAGACACCGTAGTGAACAACCGTTTTGGTGTGTGCTGTTGCTAAGGCGAAGCACGTGGCTTTTGCAGTGCTGTTGCCAAGTGCAAAGCACGTGGTGTTGGTGTAATGCTTGTTACCAAGTGAATAATTGGAAAATAATAACACGTGGTGGTGCGTGTTTGCACTAATAGAGTGCTGTTGCTAAGTGCAACCTGTGCTTGTTACCAAGTGAATTGGAAAATAATAACACGTGGTGGTGCGTGTTTGCACTTTTAGAGTGCTGTTGCTAAGTGCAACCTGTGCATGTAGAGAGATAGTGGCAGTGACATTTTTAGTGTTGTTGTATGCGTATATTCCTAAAGGAAATATTTATTAAGTGATAGTGACACTTACTCTGAGTGCTGTACCCTGTAATCTTGGCGGGTCTTAAAGATGCCGCCCAAGAAATATAGAGCAAGCAAGGCCCCAGCGGATGAGTCCACTGCGCTGGAGAGCAATTCCGACTCGGAATTTGGGCAACGTACCCCAACGGGGTCGCCTAAACGTAAAGGATCGTTGCCTGTTGATAGGCAGGTAAGTGGACGTATTAATAAGACTTTGGTTGGATCGGATACGGGTCATGTCACGGACAAGACCATGACCTCGGAAGGTGGAGATGGAAATCGGCCGAAAGGCAAGAAAGTGGGTAAACCTTGCCCACTTACTAAAGTGAAGGAATTGAAGAGCTCTCTGCTAACAGTGCTGAGGGACGCCGATGAAAGGACGAGCATGGGGACTCTAACCCTGTTCGCGGAAATGGAGGAGCTCATCTCTCGGCAATTGGCTGAGAATGAGAAGCTCCGAGGAAAACTCGAGGTATTTGGAATGTGGAGGAACGCTTCTCTACAGGGTAGGGTGGCACAGGCTCCGGCTCCGGCTCAGGTTCCGGCTCCTGTTTCCTGTACTTCATTGGCGGCTATGCCTCCTCCGGCCCCGGTTCCGGTTAAGGCATTGCCAAAGGCGGTGGATACCTAGTCCGTGGTAATCAGGTCGAAAAACAAGAAAGCTACCTCCAAGGAAGTGGCTGGAGTAGTCATGAAGGAAGTAGGTCCTTCCCTCGGTGTCAGGGTCCATGGGGTTAACCCCATGAAAAGTGGTGAGGAAGCCATCAGAGTTCCCTCCAAGTCCGAGAGGCAGAAGCTGGTCGAGAACGCAAAGTTCGACGAGTGTGGGCTTGAGGTTCGGGTGCAGGACAAACTGGGCCCGAAAATCAACATCTCTGGGGTGTATTGCTCAATTCCCACTGAGGAATTGATGGAGCAAATTTTTGAGAATAACCTCAAAGGCAAGGTTTCTGAAGAAAGCTTCAGTCCCGAAATAGCCCTGTGGAGGAGCTATTTCTCGGACAGAGTATCTCTGGTAATGGGTGAGTGGGAATCTGTGCGAAAGTGTGCATCGCGGGAGTGTCCGCAGGGCTCCATCGTTGGTCCATTTATTTGGAACTTAATGATGGATGACCTGTTGAGATCCCTCGATGCGGTATGTAAGTGTATTGCTTATGCCGATGATCTCCTTATCCTTGTGGAGGGGAGATCTCGAGCTGATGTAGAAAGGAAGGGTACTGCACTCATGGACATCGTCCTTGGGTGGAGTTCCCAAGTGGGCGTTGAGGTTTCATCCGGTAAAACTGTGACCATGATGCTTAAGGGCAGATTGGACCGCAGTCACCTTCCCATCATTAAGATGGGAGAGGTCAGACTCAAGCGTGTGACTGAAGTCAAGCACTTGGGTCTGACTATGGGTGAAAGGATGAATTTCAATGCTCACATCCCCGCGTTGCATGAAAGATTGTCAAAAGTTGTTATGTGGATACGTCGAATATTACGTGTCGAGTGGGGTCTCAATAGACACGCAGTACGTGTGATCTACGAATCCCTGTTTGTTGCGTGCGCAACATACGGGTCGGTGGCTCTCATGGGCTGCGCGCTTACTGAGAGTGGTCTTCGTGGTTTGGAAAAATGTCAACGTGTTGTGTTGTATGCGAGTATGCCAGTGTGTAGGACCGTGTCAACCCACGCCTTACAAATACTGATGGGAGCGCCTCCCCTTGATCTAGAAGTGGTCCGTCGTGGGACGGCCTTCTACATTAAGAGGGGGCTTCCATTGCCGAATGATATATTGTTGTCTCACGAGAATGTTTCTGGGAGATCCCAGCGGGAAATCGCTGGGCTTCTGGAGGACTCGGTGCTATCTAGGTGGCAATCTAGATGGGACCAGTCTGAAAAAGGGAGAGTGACGTATGAGTATGTCAGAGATGTTCGTGCTGCTAGAGGAAACCTAGACTTAGATTTTAATCTGAGTCTGGGGTTCCTTATAACAGGTCATGGATCGCTGAACGCCAAGCTGCTGGAGCGAGGTCTTTCCAGAGACCCCTCCTGCCCCATGTGCGGGGATCCCCAGGAGGACTGGGTGCACGTTCTGTGCTTGTGTCCGGCATACTCAGACGTCCGAGATCTTGATAGCTTCGGCATCAGGATCAGTGACGGCTCCCCTGACGTCTCTAGCTGTCTTTTTGGGCGGGAAAGTATCCTGGCTTTGAATGCCTTCGCCAAGGAGGCATTCAATCGTCGACGTCGGCATATCAATGCAGTGGCTATAAATCAGCTGTAGAATGGCTGAAGTGTCTGGCTGACTCTGGCTTCGTATTTGTTGTTACATGTTGCTACTGTTTCTTCTTCCTGTATAGTCTTATTCACTTCTGTTCGAGCACTCGTGCGAGACAGACGTGGGCTTGATTTGGTCAAGTGGAATGTATTTCCGAGCCTTAGTCGCCTGTACATTATTCGGTCGTCAAAATTGTGGAGGAGCTGCCATACTCCAAAGCAGTTGCCAGTACGTCGAATAATTATTATAATAATATTTTATATTATTAAAATATATTTACGGTAGTCGCGTGCGATATAAATCCGGTATTGAATTATTGTGAAACACGTGGTGTGGAACAAGTGCGTTGGATAGTGAGCTAAATAGCGGTTCGCCGTTTATTGTGAAGTGACTTTAAACACGTGGTGTTTAAAGTGCATGTGACGAAGTGTGATTAACGGTCTTGATACCGTAGTGCACAACCGATTTGGTGTGTGCTGTCGCTAAGGCGAAGCACGTGGTTGGTGCTGTGCTGTTGTCAAGTGCAAAGCACGTGGTGTTGGTTTTGTTGCTATGCGCAAAACACGTAGTGGAAAATAGTGCTGTTACTAAGAGCAAATTGAATAAACACGTGGTGGTGCGTGTCTGCACTAAGAGTGCTTGTTACCAAGTGAATTTAATAAACACGTGGTGGTGCGTGTTGCACTACTAGAGTGCTGTTACTAAGTGCAACTGTGCTTGTATAGAGATAGTGGCGGTGGCATTTTTTGTGTTATTGCATGCTAGTATTCCTAGAGAAAATATTTATAAAGTGGTAGTGTCACTTACTGTGTAGTGCCCTGTAATCTTGGCGGGTCTTAAAGATGCCGCCCAAGAAATATAGATCGGCAAAGTCCACTGCGGAGGAGTCCACGGCGTTGGACAGCAGTGGGGATTCGGACATTGGAATACATACCCCTAAGGGGTCTCCTAAGAGGAAGGGATCCTTGCCTTCAACAAGGCAGGTAAGTGGTAAACAAGTCAACGTTAGTTTGGACATGGACCTAGGTGGTGTCGTGTCCGACAAAGGCATGGTGTCGGAAGCTGGAAATGCTACCGACAAGGATAAGAGGAAAGGTCCGAAACCTTGTCCTTTGGCCAAGGTGAAGGAGATCAAAAGTGCGATGCACAAAGTGCTAAGGAATGCTGACTCCAAGGTTAGTATGGGAGCTTTATCCCTTTTTTCTGACTTGGAGGAGTTATTTGCTAGGCAATATGCCGAGAATGAGAAGTTAAGGGGCAAGTTGGAGGTGTTTTCCATGTGGAAAAACTCCACTATGCAGGCAAGGAAGGCACAAGCTCCTATCCTTACTTCGGTGTCGGATACCGTGGTGGCTTCTACGCCTCCAGTGGCTGCGGTGCCTATTAAAGCGCTGCCCAAGGCTGTTGACACTTGGTCGGTGGTTGTAAAGTCGAAGAACAATAAGGCTACATCCAAGGAAGTAGCGGGTGTTGTGATGAAGGATGTTGGCCCATCCTTAGGAGTGAGGGTGCATGGGGTTAACCCTATGAAGAGTGGGGAGGTTGCCATCAGGGTACCCTCCAAGGTGGAGAGGCAAAAGCTTGTGGATAACAAGAAGTTCGATGAATGTGGCCTCGAGGTTCGGGTGCAGGATAAGCTGGGCCCGAAAATAAATATTTCTGGTGTCTACTGTTCCATTCCTACTGAGGAGCTCATGGAGCAAATCTACGAGAACAACTTAAAAGGTTCGATCTCTGAAGAGAACTTCAGAAAAGGACTGAGGATTGCGAATCGTCCGATGTCCTCGGACGAATTCGCTACGTCGACAGTAATCATGGAGGGTACGCCCAAAATTATAAATGAACTAATCAATGGTGAGCGAGTCTATGTGCGGTGGTATAGTTTCAGGGTACGAGAGCAGGGGCTAATACCCTCTTGCTATAAGTGCCATGGATTTGACCACATGGTGCAGAAATGCAAGGCCAGGTCTTCTGTATGCGCCAAATGCTCGGGCATTGGCCATGGCATGAGAAATTGTCCGAACCAGCCCAGGTGTCGGAATTGTGAGTCTAACGGCTGCCCCGCTGGACATCTCATGAAGTCGGACAGCTGTCCGTTTTATAGGGCGATGGTTGCCAGGGCCAATGCAAGACATTAACTCTATGTCTGCGCTGATCTGTCAGTTGAATTGTAGGCGAACCGCGGCGGTGATGTATGAGCTTGGCGACAGGCTCATGCAGTCTCGTGCCTCGATTGCCCTGTTACAAGAACCTTACACGGTCGGTGGCCATGTAAGGGGATTGCCTGCTGGCATGAGGACTTTCCTCTCTAAAGGTGACAGACTGAAACTGTCTGCTGTCGTTGTTTGTGAGCCCTCCTATCAGTGTATCTGTGTGGATGAGCTGACGGACGAGTGTGGTGTGTGTGTGAATGTGCGAGGTCCGTTTGGCGAAATGTATGTCTGCAGTGTCTACTGTCCTCCGAGTGTTGACATTGGACCGTATCTATGCTATTTGGATAGGGTGCTGCTACAGGTGAGCAGTTTACCTATTATCCTGGGCATAGATGTCAATGGCACGTCGCCGCTTTGGTTCAGCAAAGTACGCAGATACAGATCTGCGTACCCGCGGAACCAGCGCGGAAGTGCAATGTCTGAATGCCTTCTGGCTAATCGTTTGTCTGTCCTTAATGTGCCGTCTGAGTGGTTTACCTTCAACGGTCCAATGGGTGCTAGTGATGTTGATGTCACTTGTGTGAATGAGGCGGCAATGGCATTCGAGTATGAATGGCGTGTTGTCCCTGAATGGGGTGTGAGTGACCACAACCTCATTGAGATCAAATTGATCTTTGGTGAGGCTGTGGTACCAGGTATGAATGATGCGCCCAGCGTTCCACGCTGGCGCACAAGGAATTGCGACTGGCCAGTCTATGAGGCCCGGATAAGAGAGGTGTTTGAGCGCCTCCCCCTGTCCGAGTTCTCTAGACTTAGTGTGAATGAACAGTGCGATTTCATTAGGGAATCCACTGTTGCTGTGAACAATGATGTGCTTGGGGTTCAACGCACGTTGGATCGCAGGCACGTCAAGTGGTGGACTAGGGATCTAAGTGCCAAGAAGCGCGATGTAAATCGGCTTCGGAAGCGCTTTCAGCGTGCAAGGGCGCGCCAGCATGTTGAGGCGGCTGCACTTGGACTTGCCTACAGGCGAGCCAGGTGTGAGTACCGTGACATGATGGCTAAGTGCAAGAATGATGACTGGAGACGCTTTGTGAGTAGATCTTCTGACGACCCATGGGGTAACGCCTATAGGGTATGTAGGGGCAAAAATACTCGTTGCGAAATGACTTCCATCAATGTGAATGGAAGCACTACCCATTCATGGAGGGAAAGTGTAACAGCTCTTCTAGATAGCTTCTTCCCTGCTGCTGAGCCTGTCAATGCGCCTCGTGACCTGGAGTATATGGAGGAAGAAATTCCTCCATTGGCTTCAGGAGAGATCGAGGCTTGCATTGGCAGACTCAGGAGCAGGAAGTCGCCTGGCCTGGATGGAATGACTGGCGGGATGTGTAAACACATCTGGCGAGTCATTCCTGAATATTTGATGTGTCTGTTTACAGAATGTTTCCGAGCGGGAGTATTCCCTAAGTGTTGGAAAACTGCTCGGATGGTCATCCTACTGAAGGGCCCTGATAAGGACCGGACGGATCCTCGATCCTATCGTGGCATTAGTCTTCTTCCAGTGCTTGGCAAAGTGCTGGAGGGTATTATTGTCCGTAGGATGGAGGTCAGTCTGGCTGATCAGATGTCCAACAGTCAGTATGGCTTCCGAGCCGGTAGATCTACTGATGATGCGTGGCACTACATCAGACGGACGGTGTCCGACAGCAGTTTCGGATATGTCACTGGAATCTTTATAGATTTCAGGGGGGCATTCGACAATCTGTTGTGGGACGCTGTCCTGCGTAAGCTTATTGCCGTTGGGTGTCCAGAAATAGCCCTTTGGAGGAGCTATTTCTCGGACAGAGAATCCATAGTCGTGGGTGAATGGGAGAGTGTTTGCAAAACTGTGTTGCGTGGATGTCCGCAGGGCTCCATCGTAGGTCCATTCATTTGGAACCTTATGATGAATGACCTGCTGAAAAATCTAGATGTGGTATGCAAGTGTGCAGCATATGCCGATGATCTTCTCATCCTTGTGGAAGGGGGATCTCGTGCTGAGCTTGAAAGGCTGGGATCCTCATTCATGGACATTGTCCATGAATGGGGCTCCCAAGTGGGTGTTGAAGTTTCGTCTTCGAAAACTGTGACGATGATGCTCAAGGGGGCATTCCATCGCAGTCACCTCCCGGTTATTAAGATGGGTAATGTTAGGCTTAAGTGTGTGACGGAAGTCAAGCACTTGGGCATAACTATGGGTGAGCGGATGAACTTCAACATCCACTTTTTAAAATTGAGAGAAAGACTGACTAGTGTTGTAGAGTGCATTCGTCGTATTCTTCGTGTGGAATGGGGCTTAAGTAGGCGCGCAGTTCGTGTGATCTACGAGTCTCTATTTGTTGCGTGCGCAACTTATGGATCGGTGGCTCTCATGGACTGCGTTCGTACTGAGCGTGGTGCCAGTCTATTGGAATCTTGTCAACGTGTCGTATTGTATGCGTGCATGCCTGTATGTAGGACGGTGTCCACGGATGCCTTGCAAGTTTTGATGGGTGCGCCCCCGCTTGACTTAGAACTGCTCCGTCGTGGGACGGCTTTCTATGTCAGGAGGGGGCTGCCATTGCCGCCTGGGTCTTTGTTATCCTCTGTCAGTGTCTCTGGGAGGTCCCAGCGAGAAATCGCTGGCCTCCTGGAAGACTGCGTCCTATCTAGATGGCAGTCTAGATGGGACGAGTCTACCAAAGGGAGAGTGACGTACGAAAACATCAGAGATGTTCGTGCTGCTAGGGGAAACCTAGACTTGGATTTCAATCTAAGCCTGGGATTCCTCATAACAGGTCATGGATCGCTTAACGCGAAGCTGTTTGAAAGAACGCTAGCCGAAGTCTCCTCTTGCCCCATGTGTGGGGATCCACAAGAGGACTGGGTGCACGTTCTAAGCTTATGTCCGATGTATGCGGACGTACGTGATCTTGATAGCCTCGGCATCAAGATCATCAATGGCTCCCTAGACGTTTCAAACTGTCTTTTTAGTGAGGAAAGC
Source organism: Chloromyia formosa (assembly GCA_964017055.1). Taxonomy (NCBI): domain Eukaryota; kingdom Metazoa; phylum Arthropoda; class Insecta; order Diptera; family Stratiomyidae; genus Chloromyia; species Chloromyia formosa. The sequence goes on from OZ024818.1 coordinate 61,408,576, forward strand.
ATACGGGCTCTGAATGCCTTCGCTAAGGAGGTATTCAGTCGCCGTCGTCGACAAGTCTTGATTGCTGCTGAACAGCAGCTGAATGGATGATATGTCTTGGATTGGTCCTGGTAAGAGCAGGGAGGTGGTACTTGTACCATCACCGGCTGAAAGACTACGGTCGATTCCGGTGAAGCCTTCGGGAAACGACTATCCCGCTCCCCCGAATAGTCAGGCCACCAGTCCTGAGTGTGCAGAAGCACTCAACTGGTAGTAGCCTTTTGGCTGCGAATCCTGACCAGAGGTTCTATTTCTGGTAGCACGGGAGCCGGGGAGCCCTGGAGTGGCACTGCTTCGGCAGTAATACTTCACCCCGGCTGTTGAGGTTGGCCCCCTTGTGGGAGCATCGTGCTGGCTGTGGTTTACCACCCAAATCGCGGGTAGGGTGTACAGATTCATTTCTGTGCATTCGGCGTGGAGTTGCGTTTATCAACCGGGTGCCGGGACCCAAAGAACGGCAAAGGTTTAGATAGGCCTCGCATCCAGCAGTATGAATAACGGTCCCTGCAGACTGTTATAAACTGTTACCTCTGTGCATGCATAGAGGGGCGCTGATTGTCGTCACAAAATCAATCCGTAGTCCCATCGGGGACCGTCTGGTAAACCCCCGAGGTAGGCACAGACGTTAAACACTCCCGGATAGACTTCCTGTACAGTCTTATTCACTTCTGTTCGAGCACTCGTGCGAGACAGACGTGGGCTAGGATTGGTCTGTGGATCTTGTCTCTGTGCCTTTGTCGCCTTGTATTATTCAATCGTCATAAATTGTGGAGGAGCTGCCATACTCCGAAGCAGTTGCCAGTGCGAGCGAATATTAAATAATAATATTTTTATAATATTATTATAATACGGTATTCGCGTTGCGGAGTAAATCCAGTAAATAAATCCTATAGTGAAACACGTGGTGTTAACTAGTGCGTTTGGATAGTGAGTGAAATAGCGGTTCGCCATCTATTGAGAACGAATCTTTAAACACGTGGTGTTTATAGTGCATGGTGCATGTGTTGTGAATAACGGTCTTAGACACCGTAGTGAACAACCGTTTTGGTGTGTGCTGTCGCTAAGGCGAAGCACGTGGCTTTTGCAGTGCTGTTGCCAAGTGCAAAGCACGTGGTGTTGGTGTAATGCTTGTTACCAAGTGAATAATTGGAAAATAATAACACGTGGTGGTGCGTGTTTGCACTAATAGAGTGCTGTTGCTAAGTGCAACCTGTGCTTGTTACCAAGTGAATTGGAAAATAATAACACGTGGTGGTGCGTGTTTGCACTTTTAGAGTGCTGTTGCTAAGTGCAACCTGGGCATGTAGAGAGATAGTGGCAGTGACATTTTTAGTGTTGTTGCATGCGTATATTCCTAAAGGAAATATTTATTAAGTGATAGTGACACTTACTCTGAGTGCTGTACCCTGTAATCTTGGCGGGTCTTAAAGATGCCGCCCAAGAAATATAGAGCAAGCAAGGCCCCAGCGGATGAGTCCACTGCGCTGGAGAGCAATTCCGACTCGGAATTTGGGCAACGTACCCCAACGGGGTCGCCTAAACGTAAAGGATCGTTGCCTGTTGATAGGCAGGTAAGTGGACGTATTAATAAGACTTTGGTTGGATCGGATACGGGTCATGTCACGGACAAGACCATGACCTCGGAAGGTGGAGATGGAAATCGGCCGAAAGGCAAGAAAGTGGGTAAACCTTGCCCACTTACTAAAGTGAAGGAATTGAAGAGCTCTCTGCTAACAGTGCTGAGGGACGCCGATGAAAGGACGATCATGGGGACTGTAACCCTGTTCGCGGAAATGGAGGAGCTCATCTCTCGGCAATTGGCTGAGAATGAGAAGCTCCGAGGAAAACTCGAGGTATTTGGAATGTGGAGGAACGCTTCTCTACAGGGTAGGGTGGCACAGGCTCCGGCTTCGGCTCCGGCTCAGGTTCCGGCTCCTGTTTCCTGTACTTCATTGGCGGCTATGCCTCCTCCGGCCCCGGTTCCGGTTAAGGCATTGCCAAAGGCGGTGGATACCTGGTCCGTGGTGATCAGGTCGAAAAACAAGAAAGCTACCTCCAAGGAAGTGGCTGGAGTAGTCATGAAGGAAGTAGGTCCTTCCCTCGGTGTCAGGGTCCATGGGGTTAACCCCATGAAAAGTGGTGAGGTAGCCATCAGTGTTCCCTCCAAGTCCGAGAGGCAGAAGCTGGTCGAGAACGCAAAGTTCGACGAGTGTGGGCTTGAGGTTCGGGTGCAGGACAAACTGGGCCCGAAAATCAACATCTCTGGGGTGTATTGCTCAATTCCCACTGAGGAATTGATGGAGCAAATTTTTGAGAATAACCTCAAAGGCAAGGTTTCTGAAGAAAGCTTCAGTCCCGAAATAGCCCTGTGGAGGAGCTATTTCTCGGACAGAGTATCTCTGGTAATGGGTGAGTGGGAATCTGTGCGAAAGTGTGCATCGCGGGAGTGTCCGCAGGGCTCCATCGTTGGTCCATTTATTTGGAACTTAATGATGGATGACCTGTTGAGATCCCTCGATGCGGTATGTAAGTGTATTGCTTATGCCGATGATCTCCTTATCCTTGTGGAGGGGAGATCTCGAGCTGATGTAGAAAGGAAGGGTACTGCACTCATGGACATCGTCCTTGGGTGGAGTTCCCAAGTGGGCGTTGAGGTTTCATCCGGTAAAACTGTGACCATGATGCTTAAGGGCAGATTGGACCGCAGTCACCTTCCCATCATTAAGATGGGAGAGGTCAGACTCAAGCGTGTGACTGAAGTCAAGCACTTGGGTCTGACTATGGGTGAAAGGATGAATTTCAATGCTCACATCCCCGCGTTGCATGAAAGATTGTCAAAAGTTGTTATGTGGATACGTCGAATAATACGTGTCGAGTGGGGTCTCAATAGACGCGCAGTACGTGTGATCTACGAATCCCTGTTTGTTGCGTGCGCAACATACGGGTCGGTGGCTCTCATGGGCTGCGCGCTTACTGAGAGTGGTCTTCGTGGTTTGGAAAAATGTCAACGTGTTGTGTTGTATGCGAGTATGCCAGTGTGTAGGGCCGTGTAAACCCACGCCTTACAAATACTGATGGGAGCGCCTCCCCTTGATCTAGAAGTGGTCCGTCGTGGGACGGCCTTCTACATTAAGAGGGGGCTTCCATTGCCGAATGATATATTGTTGTCTCACGAGAATGTTTCTGGGAGATCCCAGCGGGAAATCGCTGGGCTTCTGGAGGACTCGGTGCTATCTAGGTGGCAATCTAGATGGGACCAGTCTGAAAAAGGGAGAGTGACGTATGAGTATGTCAGAGATGTTCGTGCTGCTAGAGGAAACCTAGACTTAGATTTTAATCTGAGTCTGGGGTTCCTTATAACAGGTCATGGATCGCTGAACGCCAAGCTGCTGGAGCGAGGTCTTTCCAGAGACCCCTCCTGCCCCATGTGCGGGGATCCCCAGGAGGACTGGGTGCACGTTCTGTGCTTGTGTCCGGCATACTCAGACGTCCGAGATCTTGATAGCTTCGGCATCAGGATCAGTGACGGCTCCCCTGACGTCTCTAGCTGTCTTTTTGGGCGGGAAAGTATCCTGGCTTTGAATGCCTTCGCCAAGGAGGCATTCAATCGTCGACGTCGGCATATCAATGCAGTGGCTATAAATCAGCTGTAGAATGGCTGAAGTGTCTGGCTGACTCTGGCTTCGTATTTGTTGTTACATGTTGCTACTGTTTCTTCTTCCTGTACAGTCTTATTCACTTCTGTTCGAGCACTCGTGCGAGACAGACGTGGGCTAGGATTGGTCTGTGGATTTTGTCTCTGTGCCTTTGTCGCCTTGTATTATTCAATCGTCATAAATTGTGGAGGAGCTGCCATACTCCGAAGCAGTTGCCAGTGCGAGCGAATAATATTTTTATAATATTATTATAATACGGTATTCGCGTTGCGGAGTAAATCCAGTAAATAAATCCTATAGTGAAACACGTGGTGTTAACTAGTGCGTTTGGATAGTGAGTGAAATAGCGGTTCGCCGTCTATTGAGAACGAATCTTTAAACACGTGGTGTTTATAGTGCATGGTGCATGTGTTGTGAATAACGGTCTTAGACACCGTAGTGAACAACCGTTTTGGTGTGTGCTGTCGCTAAGGCGAAGCACGTGGCTTTTGCAGTGCTGTTGCCAAGTGCAAAGCACGTGGTGTTGGTGTAATGCTTGTTACCAAGTGAATAATTGGAAAATAATAACACGTGGTGGTGCGTGTTTGCGATAATAGAGTGCTGTTGCTAAGTGCAACCTGTGCTTGTTACCAAGTGAATTGGAAAATAATAACACGTGGTGGTGCGTGTTTGCACTTTTAGAGTGCTGTTGCTAAGTGCAACCTGTGCATGTAGAGAGATAGTGGCAGTGACATTTTTAGTATTGTTGCATGCGTATATTCCTAAAGGAAATATTTATTAAGTGATAGTGACACTTACTCTGAGTGCTGTACCCTGTAATCTTGGCGGGTCTTAAAGATGCCGCCCAAGAAATATAGAGCAAGCAAGGCCCCAGCGGATGAGTCCACTGCGCTGGAGAGCAATTCCGACTCGGAATTTGGGCAACGTACCCCAACGGGGTCGCCTAAACGTAAAGGATCGTTGCCTGTTGATAGGCAGGTAAGTGGACGTATTAATAAGACTTTGGTTGGATCGGATACGGGTCATGTCACGGACAAGACCATGACCTCGGAAGGTGGAGATGGAAATCGGCCGAAAGGCAAGAAAGTGGGTAAACCTTGCCCACTTACTAAAGTGAAGGAATTGAAGAGCTCTCTGCTAACAGTGCTGAGGGACGCCGATGAAAGGACGAGCATGGGGACTGTAACCCTGTTCGCGGAAATGGAGGAGCTCATCTCTCGGCAATTGGCTGAGAATGAGAAGCTCCGAGGAAAACTCGAGGTATTTGGAATGTGGAGGAACGCTTCTCTACAGGGTAGGGTGGCACAGGCTCCGGCTTCGGCTCCGGCTCAGGTTCCGGCTCCTGTTTCCTGTACTTCATTGGCGGCTATGCCTCCTCCGGCCCCGGTTCCGGTTAAGGCATTGCCAAAGGCGGTGGATACCTGGTCCGTGGTGATCAGGTCGAAAAACAAGAAAGCTACCTCCAAGGAAGTGGCTGGAGTAGTCATGAAGGAAGTAGGTCCTTCCCTCGGTGTCAGGGTCCATGGGGTTAACCCCATGAAAAGTGGTGAGGTAGCCATCAGAGTTCCCTCCAAGTCCGAGAGGCAGAAGCTGGTCGAGAACGCAAAGTTCGACGAGTGTGGGCTTGAGGTTCGGGTGCAGGACAAACTGGGCCCGAAAATCAACATCTCTGGGGTGTATTGCTCAATTCCCACTGAGGAATTGATGGAGCAAATTTTTGAGAATAACCTCAAAGGCAAGGTTTCTGAAGAAAGCTTCAGTCCCGAAATAGCCCTGTGGAGGAGCTATTTCTCGGACAGAGTATCTCTGGTAATGGGTGAGTGGGAATCTGTGCGAAAGTGTGCATCGCGGGAGTGTCCGCAGGGCTCCATCGTTGGTCCATTTATTTGGAACTTAATGATGGATGACCTGTTGAGATCCCTCGATGCGGTATGTAAGTGTATTGCTTATGCCGATGATCTCCTTATCCTTGTGGAGGGGAGATCTCGAGCTGATGTAGAAAGGAAGGGTACTGCACTCATGGACATCGTCCTTGGGTGGAGTTCCCAAGTGGGCGTTGAGGTTTCATCCGGTAAAACTGTGACCATGATGCTTAAGGGCAGATTGGACCGCAGTCACCTTCCCATCATTAAGATGGGAGAGGTCAGACTCAAGCGTGTGACTGAAGTCAAGCACTTGGGTCTGACTATGGGTGAAAGGATGAATTTCAATGCTCACATCCCCGCGTTGCATGAAAGATTGTCAAAAGTTGTTATGTGGATACGTCGAATAATACGTGTCGAGTGGGGTCTCAATAGACGCGCAGTACGTGTGATCTACGAATCCCTGTTTGTTGCGTGCGCAACATACGGGTCGGTGGCTCTCATGGGCTGCGCGCTTACTGAGAGTGGTCTTCGTGGTTTGGAAAAATGTCAACGTGTTGTGTTGTATGCGAGTATGCCAGTGTGTAGGGCCGTGTCAACCCACGCCTTACAAATACTGATGGGAGCGCCTCCCCTTGATCTAGAAGTGGTCCGTCGTGGGACGGCCTTCTACATTAAGAGGGGGCTTCCATTGCCGAATGATATATTGTTGTCTCACGAGAATGTTTCTGGGAGATCCCAGCGGGAAATCGCTGGGCTTCTGGAGGACTCGGTGCTATCTAGGTGGCAATCTAGATGGGACCAGTCTGAAAAAGGGAGAGTGACGTATGAGTATGTCAGAGATGTTCGTGCTGCTAGAGGAAACCTAGACTTAGATTTTAATCTGAGTCTGGGGTTCCTTATAACAGGTCATGGATCGCTGAACGCCAAGCTGCTGGAGCGAGGTCTTTCCAGAGACCCCTCCTGCCCCATGTGCGGGGATCCCCAGGAGGACTGGGTGCACGTTCTGTGCTTGTGTCCGGCATACTCAGACGTCCGAGATCTTGATAGCTTCGGCATCAGGATCAGTGACGGCTCCCCTGACGTCTCTAGCTGTCTTTTTGGGCGGGAAAGTATCCTGGCTTTGAATGCCTTCGCCAAGGAGGCATTCAATCGTCGACGTCGGCATATCAATGCAGTGGCTATAAATCAGCTGTAGAATGGCTGAAGTGTCTGGCTGACTCTGGCTTCGTATTTGTTGTTACATGTTGCTACTGTTTCTTCTTCCTGTACAGTCTTATTCACTTCTGTTCGAGCACTCGTGCGAGACAGACGTGGGCTAGGATTGGTCTGTGGATTTTGTCTCTGTGCCTTTGTCGCCTTGTATTATTCAATCGTCATAAATTGTGGAGGAGCTGCCATACTCCGAAGCAGTTGCCAGTGCGAGCGAATAATATTTTTATAATATTATTATAATACGGTATTCGCGTTGCGGAGTAAATCCAGTAAATAAATCCTATAGTGAAACACGTGGTGTTAACTAGTGCGTTTGGATAGTGAGTGAAATAGCGGTTCGCCGTCTATTGAGAACGAATCTTTAAACACGTGGTGTTTATAGTGCATGGTGCATGTGTTGTGAATAACGGTCTTAGACACCGTAGTGAGCAACCGTTTTGGTGTGTGCTGTCGCTAAGGCGAAGCACGTGGCTTTTGCAGTGCTGTTGCCAAGTGCAAAGCACGTGGTGTTGGTGTAATGCTTGTTACCAAGTGAATAATTGGAAAATAATAACACGTGGTGGTGCGTGTTTGCGATAATAGAGTGCTGTTGCTAAGTGCAACCTGTGCTTGTTACCAAGTGAATTGGAAAATAATAACACGTGGTGGTGCGTGTTTGCACTTTTAGAGTGCTGTTGCTAAGTGCAACCTGTGCATGTAGAGAGATAGTGGCAGTGACATTTTTAGTATTGTTGCATGCGTATATTCCTAAAGGAAATATTTATTAAGTGATAGTGACACTTACTCTGAGTGCTGTACCCTGTAATCTTGGCGGGTCTTAAAGATGCCGCCCAAGAAATATAGAGCAAGCAAGGCCCCAGCGGATGAGTCCACTGCGCTGGAGAGCAATTCCGACTCGGAATTTGGGCAACGTACCCCAACGGGGTCGCCTAAACGTAAAGGATCGTTGCCTGTTGATAGGCAGGTAAGTGGACGTATTAATAAGACTTTGGTTGGATCGGATACGGGTCATGTCACGGACAAGACCATGACCTCGGAAGGTGGAGATGGAAATCGGCCGAAAGGCAAGAAAGTGGGTAAACCTTGCCCACTTACTAAAGTGAAGGAATTGAAGAGCTCTCTGCTAACAGTGCTGAGGGACGCCGATGAAAGGACGAGCATGGGGACTCTAACCCTGTTCGCGGAAATGGAGGAGCTCATCTCTCGGCAATTGGCTGAGAATGAGAAGCTCCGAGGAAAACTCGAGGTATTTGGAATGTGGAGGAACGCTTCTCTACAGAGTAGGGTTGCACAGGCTCCGGCTCCGGCTCAGGTTCCGGCTCCTGTTTCCTGTACTTCATTGGCGGCTATGCCTCCTCCGGCCCCGGTTCCGGTTAAGGCATTGCCAAAGGCGGTGGATACCTGGTCCGTGGTGATCAGGTCGAAAAACAAGAAAGCTACCTCCAAGGAAGTGGCTGGAGTAGTCATGAAGGAAGTAGGTCCTTCCCTGGGTGTCAGGGTCCATGGGGTTAACCCCATGAAAAGTGGTGAGGTAGCCATCAGAGTTCCCTCCAAGTCCGAGAGGCAGAAGCTGGTCGAGAACGCAAAGTTCGACGAGTGTGGGCTTGAGGTTCGGGTGCAGGACAAACTGGGCCCGAAAATCAACATCTCTGGGGTGTATTGCTCAATTCCCACTGAGGAATTGATGGAGCAAATTTTTGAGAATAACCTCAAAGGCAAGGTTTCTGAAGAAAGCTTCAGTCCCGAAATAGCCCTGTGGAGGAGCTATTTCTCGGACAGAGTATCTCTGGTAATGGGTGAGTGGGAATCTGTGCGAAAGTGTGCATCGCGGGAGTGTCCGCAGGGCTCCATCGTTGGTCCATTTATTTGGAACTTAATGATGGATGACCTGTTGAGATCCCTCGATGCGGTATGTAAGTGTACTGCTTATGCCGATGATCTCCTTATCCTTGTGGAGGGGAGATCTCGAGCTGATGTAGAAAGGAAGGGTACTGCACTCATGGACATCGTCCTTGGGTGGAGTTCCCAAGTGGGCGTTGAGGTTTCATCCGGTAAAACTGTGACCATGATGCTTAAGGGCAGATTGGACCGCAGTCACCTTCCCATCATTAAGATGGGAGAGGTCAGACTCAAGCGTGTGACTGAAGTCAAGCACTTGGGTCTGACTATGGGTGAAAGGATGAATTTCAATGCTCACATCCCCGCGTTGCATGAAAGATTGTCAAAAGTTGTTATGTGGATACGTCGAATATTACGTGTCGAGTGGGGTCTCAATAGACGCGCAGTACGTGTGATCTACGAATCCCTGTTTGTTGCGTGCGCAACATACGGGTCGGTGGCTCTCATGGGCTGCGCGCTTACTGAGAGTGGTCTTCGTGGTTTGGAAAAATGTCAACGTGTTGTGTTGTATGCGAGTATGCCAGTGTGTAGGACCGTGTCAACCCACGCCTTACAAATACTGATGGGAGCGCCTCCCCTTGATCTAGAAGTGGTCCGTCGTGGGACGGCCTTCTACATTAAGAGGGGGCTTCCATTGCCGAATGATATATTGTTGTCTCACGAGAATGTTTCTGGGAGATCCCAGCGGGAAATCGCTGGGCTTCTGGAGGACTCGGTGCTATCTAGGTGGCAATCTAGATGGGACCAGTCTGAAAAAGGGAGAGTGACGTATGAGTATGTCAGAGATGTTCGTGCTGCTAGAGGAAACCTAGACTTAGATTTTAATCTGAGTCTGGGGTTCCTTATAACAGGTCATGGATCGCTGAACGCCAAGCTGCTGGAGCGAGGTCTTTCCAGAGACCCCTCCTGCCCCATGTGCGGGGATCCCCAGGAGGACTGGGTGCACGTTCTGTGCTTGTGTCCGGCATACTCAGACGTCCGAGATCTTGATAGCTTCGGCATCAGGATCAGTGACGGCTCCCCTGACGTCTCTAGCTGTCTTTTTGGGCGGGAAAGTATCCTGGCTTTGAATGCCTTCGCCAAGGAGGCATTCAATCGTCGACGTCGGCATATCAATGCAGTGGCTATAAATCAGCTGTAGAATGGCTGAAGTGTCTGGCTGACTCTGGCTTCGTATTTGTTGTTACATGTTGCTACTGTTTCTTCTTCCTGTGCAGTCTTATTCACTTCTGTTCGAGCACTCGTGCGAGACAGACGTGGGCTAGGATTGGTCTGTGGATTTTGTCTCTGTGCCTTTGTCGCCTTGTATTATTCAATCGTCATAAATTGTGGAGGAGCTGCCATACTCCGAAGCAGTTGCCAGTGCGAGCGAATAATATTTTTATAATATTATTATAATACGGTATTCGCGTTGCGGAGTAAATCCAGTAAATAAATCCTATAGTGAAACACGTGGTGTTAACTAGTGCGTTTGGATAGTGAGTGAAATAGCGGTTCGCCGTCTATTGAGAACGAATCTTTAAACACGTGGTGTTTATAGTGCATGGTGCATGTGTTGTGAATAACGGTCTTAGACACCGTAGTGAACAACCGTTTTGGTGTGTGCTGTCGCTAAGGCGAAGCACGTGGCTTTTGCAGTGCTGTTGCCAAGTGCAAAGCACGTGGTGTTGGTGTAATGCTTGTTACCAAGTGAATAATTGGAAAATAATAACACGTGGTGGTACGTGTTTGCACTAATAGAGTGCTGTTGCTAAGTGCAACCTGTGCTTGTTACCAAGTGAATTGGAAAATAATAACACGTGGTGGTGCGTGTTTGCACTTTTAGAGTGCTGTTGCTAAGTGCAACCTGGGCATGTAGAGAGATAGTGGCAGTGACATTTTTAGTGTTGTTGCATGCGTATATTCCTAAAGGAAATATTTATTAAGTGATAGTGACACTTACTCTGAGTGCTGTACCCTGTAATCTTGGCGGGTCTTAAAGATGCCGCCCAAGAAATATAGAGCAAGCAAGGCCCCAGCGGATGAGTCCACTGCGCTGGAGAGCAATTCCGACTCGGAATTTGGGCAACGTACCCCAACGGGGTCGCCTAAACGTAAAGGATCGTTGCCTGTTGATAGGCAGGTAAGTGGACGTATTAATAAGACTTTGGTTGGATCGGATACGGGTCATGTCACGGACAAGACCATGACCTCGGAAGGTGGAGATGGAAATCGGCCGAAAGGCAAGAAAGTGGGTAAACCTTGCCCACTTACTAAAGTGAAGGAATTGAAGAGCTCTCTGCTAACAGTGCTGAGGGACGCCGATGAAAGGACGAGCATGGGGACTGTAACCCTGTTCGCGGAAATGGAGGAGCTCATCTCTCGGCAATTGGCTGAGAATGAGAAGCTCCGAGGAAAACTCGAGGTATTTGGAATGTGGAGGAACGCTTCTCTACAGGGTAGGGTGGCACAGGCTCCGGCTCCGGCTCAGGTTCCGGCTCCTGTTTCCTGTACTTCATTGGCGGCTATGCCTCCTCCCGCCCCGGTTCCGGTTAAGGCATTGCCAAAGGCGGTGGATACCTGGTCCGTGGTGATCAGGTCGAAAAACAAGAAAGCTACCTCCAAGGAAGTGGCTGGAGTAGTCATGAAGGAAGTAGGTCCTTCCCTCGGTGTCAGGGTCCATGGGGTTAACCCCATGAAAAGTGGTGAGGTAGCCATCAGAGTTCCCTCCAAGTCCGAGAGGCAGAAGCTGGTCGAGAACGCAAAGTTCGACGAGTGTGGGCTTGAGGTTCGGGTGCAGGACAAACTGGGCCCGAAAATCAACATCTCTGGGGTGTATTGCTCAATTCCCACTGAGGAATTGATGGAGCAAATTTTTGAGAATAACCTCAAAGGCAAGGTTTCTGAAGAAAGCTTCAGTCCCGAAATAGCCCTGTGGAGGAGCTATTTCTCGGACAGAGTATCTCTGGTAATGGGTGAGTGGGAATCTGTGCGAAAGTGTGCATCGCGGGAGTGTCCGCAGGGCTCCATCGTTGGTCCATTTATTTGGAACTTAATGATGGATGACCTGTTGAGATCCCTCGATGCGGTATGTAAGTGTATTGCTTATGCCGATGATCTCCTTATCCTTGTGGAGGGGAGATCTCGAGCTGATGTAGAAAGAAAGGGTACTGCACTCATGGACATCGTCCTTGGGTGGAGTTCCCAAGTGGGCGTTGAGGTTTCATCCGGTAAAACTGTGACCATGATGCTTAAGGGCAGATTGGACCGCAGTCACCTTCCCATCATTAAGATGGGAGAGGTCAGACTCAAGCGTGTGACTGAAGTCAAGCACTTGGGTCTGACTATGGGTGAAAGGATGAATTTCAATGCTCACATCCCCGCGTTGCATGAAAGATTGTCAAAAGTTGTTATGTGGATACGTCGAATATTACGTGTCGAGTGGGGTCTCAATAGACGCGCAGTACGTGTGATCTACGAATCCCTGTTTGTTGCGTGCGCAACATAGGGGTCGGTGGCTCTCATGGGCTGCGCGCTTACTGAGAGTGGTCTTCGTGGTTTGGAAAAATGTCAACGTGTTGTGTTGTATGCGAGTATGCCAGTGTGTAGGACCGTGTCAACCCACGCCTTACAAATACTGATGGGAGCACCTCCCCTTGATCTAGAAGTGGTCCGTCGTGGGACGGCCTTCTACATTAAGAGGGGGCTTCCATTGCCGAATGATATATTGTTGTCTCACGAGAATGTTTCTGGGAGATCCCAGCGGGAAATCGCTGGGCTTCTGGAGGACTCGGTGCTATCTAGGTGGCAATCTAGATGGGACCAGTCTGAAAAAGGGAGAGTGACGTATGAGTATGTCAGAGATGTTCGTGCTGCTAGAGGAAACCTAGACTTAGATTTTAATCTGAGTCTGGGGTTCCTTATAACAGGTCATGGATCGCTGAACGCCAAGCTGCTGGAGCGAGGTCTTTCCAGAGACCCCTCCTGCCCCATGTGCGGGGATCCCCAGGAGGACTGGGTGCACGTGCTGTGCTTGTGTCCGGCATACTCAGACGTCCGAGATCTTGATAGCTTCGGCATCAGGATCAGTGACGGCTCCCCTGACGTCTCTAGCTGTCTTTTTGGGCGGGAAAGTATCCTGGCTTTGAATGCCTTCGCCAAGGAGGCATTCAATCGTCGACGTCGGCATATCAATGCAGTGGCTATAAATCAGCTGTAGAATGGCTGAAGTGTCTGGCTGACTCTGGCTTCGTATTTGTTGTTACATGTTGCTACTGTTTCTTCTTCCTGTACAGTCTTATTCACTTCTGTTCGAGCACTCGTGCGAGACAGACGTGGGCTAGGATTGGTCTGTGGATTTTGTCTCTGTGCCTTTGTCGCCTTGTATTATTCAATCGTCATAAATTGTGGAGGAGCTGCCATACTCCGAAGCAGTTGCCAGTGCGAGCGAATAATATTTTTATAATATTATTATAATACGGTATTCGCGTTGCGGAGTAAATCCAGTAAATAAATCCTATAGTGAAACACGTGGTGTTAACTAGTGCGTTTGGATAGTGAGTGAAATAGCGGTTCGCCGTCTATTGAGAACGAATCTTTAAACACGTGGTGTTTATAGTGCATGGTGCATGTGTTGTGAATAACGGTCTTAGACACCGTATTGAACAACCGTTTTGGTGTGTGCTGTCGCTAAGGCGAAGCACGTGGGTTTTGCAGTGCTGTTGCCAAGTGCAAAGCACGTGGTGTTGGTGTAATGCTTGTTACCAAGTGAATAATTGGAAAATAATAACACGTGGTGGTGCGTGTTTGCGATAATAGAGTGCTGTTGCTAAGTGCAACCTGTGCTTGTTACCAAGTGAATTAGAAAATAATAACACGTGGTGGTGCGTGTTTGCACTTTTAGAGTGCTGTTGCTAAGTGCAACCTGTGCATGTAGAGAGATAGTGGCAGTGACATTTTTAGTGTTGTTGCATGCGTATATTCCTAAAGGAAATATTTATTAAGTGATAGTGACACTTACTCTGAGTGCTGTACCCTGTAATCTTGGCGGGTCTTAAAGATGCCGCCCAAGAAATATAGAGCAAGCAAGGCCCCAGCGGATGAGTCCACTGCGCTGGAGAGCAATTCCGACTCGGAATTTGGGCAACGTACCCCAACGAGGTCGCCTAAACGTAAAGGATCGTTGCCTGTTGATAGGCAGATAAGTGGACGTATTAATAAGACTTTGGTTGGATCGGATACGGGTCATGTCACGGACAAGACCATGACCTCGGAAGGTGGAGATGGAAATCGGCCGAAAGGCAAGATAGTGGGTAAACCTTGCCCACTTACTAAAGTGAAGGAATTGAAGAGCTCTCTGCTAACAGTGCTGAGGGACGCCGATGAAAGGACGAGCATGGGGACTCTAACCCTGTTCGCGGAAATGGAGGAGCTCATCTCTCGGCAATTGGCTGAGAATGAGAAGCTCCGAGGAAAACTCGAGGTATTTGGAATGTGGAGCAACGCTTCTCTACAGGGTAGGGTGGCACAGGCTCCGGCTCCGGCTCAGGTTCCGGCTCCTGTTTCCTGTACTTCATTAGCGGCTATGCCTCCTCCGGCCCCGGTTCCGGTTAAGGCATTGCCAAAGGCGGTGGATACCTGGTCCGTGGTGATCAGGTCGAAAAACAAGAAAGCTACCTCCAAGGAAGTGGCTTGAGTAGTCATGAAGGAAGTAGGTCCTTCCCTGGGTGTCAGGGTCCATGGGGTTAACCCCATGAAAAGTGGTGAGGTAGCCATCAGAGTTCCCTCCAAGTCCGAGAGGCAGAAGCTGGTCGAGAACGCAAAGTTCGACGAGTGTGGGCTTGAGGTTCGGGTGCAGGACAAACTGGGCCCGAAAATCAACATCTCTGGGGTGTATTGCTCAATTCCCACTGAGGAATTGATGGAGCAAATTTTTGAGAATAACCTCAAAGGCAAGGTTTCTGAAGAAAGCTTCAGTCCCGAAATAGCCCTGTGGAGGAGCTATTTCTCGGACAGAGTATCTCTGGTAATGGGTGAGTGGGAATCTGTGCGAAAGTGTGCATCGCGGGAGTGTCCGCAGGGCTCCATCGTTGGTCCATTTATTTGGAACTTAATGATGGATGACCTGTTGAGATCCCTCGATGCGGTATGTAAGTGTACTGCTTATGCCGATGATCTCCTTATCCTTGTGGAGGGGAGATCTCGAGCTGATGTAGAAAGGAAGGGTACTGCACTCATGGACATCGTCCTTGGGTGGAGTTCCCAAGTGGGCGTTGAGGTTTCATCCGGTAAAACTGTGACCATGATGCTTAAGGGCAGATTGGACCGCAGTCACCTTCCCATCATTAAGATGGGAGAGGTCAGACTCAAGCGTGTGACTGAAGTCAAGCACTTGGGTCTGACTATGGGTGAAAGGATGAATTTCAATGCTCACATCCCCGCGTTGCATGAAAGATTGTCAAAAGTTGTTATGTGGATACGTCGAATATTACGTGTCGAGTGGGGTCTCAATAGACGCGCAGTACGTGTGATCTACGAATCCCTGTTTGTTGCGTGCGCAACATACGGGTCGGTGGCTCTCATGGGCTGCGCGCTTACTGAGAGTGGTCTTCGTGGTTTGGAAAAATGTCAACGTGTTGTGTTGTATGCGAGTATGCCAGTGTGTAGGACCGTGTCAACCCACGCCTTACAAATACTGATGGGAGCGCCTCCCCTTGATCTAGAAGTGGTCCGTCGTGGGACGGCCTTCTACATTAAGAGGGGGCTTCCATTGCCGAATGATATATTGTTGTCTCACGAGAATGTTTCTGGGAGATCCCAGCGGGAAATCGCTGGGCTTCTGGAGGACTCGGTGCTATCTAGGTGGCAATCTAGATGGGACCAGTCTGAAAAAGGGAGAGTGACGTATGAGTATGTCAGAGATGTTCGTGCTGCTAGAGGAAACCTAGACTTAGATTTTAATCTGAGTCTGGGGTTCCTTATAACAGGTCATGGATCGCTGAACGCCAAGCTGCTGGAGCGAGGTCTTTCCAGAGACCCCTCCTGCCCCATGTGCGGGGATCCCCAGGAGGACTGGGTGCACGTTCTGTGCTTGTGTCCGGCATACTCAGACGTCCGAGATCTTGATAGCTTCGGCATCAGGATCAGTGACGGCTCCCCTGACGTCTCTAGCTGTCTTTTTGGGCGGGAAAGTATCCTGGCTTTGAATGCCTTCGCCAAGGAGGCATTCAATCGTCGACGTCGGCATATCAATGCAGTGGCTATAAATCAGCTGTAGAATGGCTGAAGTGTCTGGCTGACTCTGGCTTCGTATTTGTTGTTACATGTTGCTACTGTTTCTTCTTCCTGTACAGTCTTATTCACTTCTGTTCGAGCACTCGTGCGAGACAGACGTGGGCTAGGATTGGTCGGTGGATTTTGTCTCTGTGCCTTTGTCGCCTTGTATTATTCAATCGTCATAAATTGTGGAGGAGCTGCCATACTCCGAAGCAGTTGCCAGTGCGAGCGAATAATATTTTTATAATATTATTATAATACGGTATTCGCGTTGCGGAGTAAATCCAGTAAATAAATCCTATAGTGAAACACGTGGTGTTAACTAGTGCGTTTGGATAGTGAGTGAAATAGCGGTTCGCCGTCTATTGAGAACGAATCTTTAAACACGTGGTGTTTATAGTGCATGGTGCATGTGTTGTGAATAACGGTCTTAGACACCGTAGTGAACAACCGTTTTGGTGTGTGCTGTCGCTAAGGCGAAGCACGTGGGTTTTGCAGTGCTGTTGCCAAGTGCAAAGCACGTGGTGTTGGTGTAATGCTTGTTACCAAGTGAATAATTGGAAAATAATAACACGTGGTGGTGCGTGTTTGCGATAATAGAGTGCTGTTGCTAAGTGCAACCTGTGCTTGTTACCAAGTGAATTGGAAAATAATAACACGTGGTGGTGCGTGTTTGCACTTTTAGAGTGCTGTTGCTAAGTGCAACCTGGGCATGTAGAGAGATAGTGGCAGTGACATTTTTAGTGTTGTTGCATGCGTATATTCCTAAAGGAAATATTTATTAAGTGATAGTGACACTTACTCTGAGTGCTGTACCCTGTAATCTTGGCGGGTCTTAAAGATGCCGCCCAAGAAATATAGAGCAAGCAAGGCCCCAGCGGATGAGTCCACTGCGCTGGAGAGCAATTCCGACTCGGAATTTGGGCAACGTACCCCAACGGGGTCGCCTAAACGTAAAGGATCGTTGCCTGTTGATAGGCAGGTAAGTGGACGTATTAATAAGACTTTGGTTGGATCGGATACGGGTCATGTCACGGACAAGACCATGACCTCGGAAGGTGGAGATGGAAATCGGCCGAAAGGCAAGATAGTGGGTAAACCTTGCCCACTTACTAAAGTGAAGGAATTGAAGAGCTCTCTGCTAACAGTGCTGAGGGACGCCGATGAAAGGACGAGCATGGGGACTCTAACCCTGTTCGCGGAAATGGAGGAGCTCATCTCTCGGCAATTGGCTGAGAATGAGAAGCTCCGAGGAAAACTCGAGGTATTTGGAATGTGGAGCAACGCTTCTCTACAGGGTAGGGTGGCACAGGCTCCGGCTCCGGCTCAGGTTCCGGCTCCTGTTTCCTGTACTTCATTGGCGGCTATGCCTCCTCCGGCCCCGGTTCCGGTTAAGGCATTGCCAAAGGCGGTGGATACCTGGTCCGTGGTGATCAGGTCGAAAAACAAGAAAGCTACCTCCAAGGAAGTGGCTGGAGTAGTCATGAAGGAAGTAGGTCCTTCCCTGGGTGTCAGGGTCCATGGGGTTAACCCCATGAAAAGTGGTGAGGTAGCCATCAGAGTTCCCTCCAAGTCCGAGAGGCAGAAGCTGGTCGAGAACGCAAAGTTCGACGAGTGTGGGCTTGAGGTTCGGGTGCAGGACAAACTGGGCCCGAAAATCAACATCTCTGGGGTGTATTGCTCAATTCCCACTGAGGAATTGATGGAGCAAATTTTTGAGAATAACCTCAAAGGCAAGGTTTCTGAAGAAAGCTTCAGTCCCGAAATAGCCCTGTGGAGGAGCTATTTCTCGGACAGAGTATCTCTGGTAATGGGTGAGTGGGAATCTGTGCGAAAGTGTGCATCGCGGGAGTGTCCGCAGGGCTCCATCGTTGGTCCATTTATTTGGAACTTAATGATGGATGACCTGTTGAGATCCCTCGATGCGGTATGTAAGTGTACTGCTTATGCCGATGATCTCCTTATCCTTGTGGAGGGGAGATCTCGAGCTGATGTAGAAAGGAAGGGTACTGCACTCATGGACATCGTCCTTGGGTGGAGTTCCCAAGTGGGCGTTGAGGTTTCATCCGGTAAAACTGTGACCATGATGCTTAAGGGCAGATTGGACCGCAGTCACCTTCCCATCATTAAGATGGGAGAGGTCAGACTCAAGCGTGTGACTGAAGTCAAGCACTTGGGTCTGACTATGGGTGAAAGGATGAATTTCAATGCTCACATCCCCGCGTTGCATGAAAGATTGTCAAAAGTTGTTATGTGGATACGTCGAATATTACGTGTCGAGTGGGGTCTCAATAGACGCGCAGTACGTGTGATCTACGAATCCCTGTTTGTTGCGTGCGCAACATACGGGTCGGTGGCTCTCATGGGCTGCGCGCTTACTGAGAGTGGTCTTCGTGGTTTGGAAAAATGTCAACGTGTTGTGTTGTATGCGAGTATGCCAGTGTGTAGGACCGTGTCAACCCACGCCTTACAAATACTGATGGGAGCGCCTCCCCTTGATCTAGAAGTGGTCCGTCGTGGGACGGCCTTCTACATTAAGAGGGGGCTTCCATTGCCGAATGATATATTGTTGTCTCACGAGAATGTTTCTGGGAGATCCCAGCGGGAAATCGCTGGGCTTCTGGAGGACTCGGTGCTATCTAGGTGGCAATCTAGATGGGACCAGTCTGAAAAAGGGAGAGTGACGTATGAGTATGTCAGAGATGTTCGTGCTGCTAGAGGAAACCTAGACTTAGATTTTAATCTGAGTCTGGGGTTCCTTATAACAGGTCATGGATCGCTGAACGCCAAGCTGCTGGAGCGAGGTCTTTCCAGAGACCCCTCCTGCCCCATGTGCGGGGATCCCCAGGAGGACTGGGTGCACGTTCTGTGCTTGTGTCCGGCATACTCAGACGTCCGAGATCTTGATAGCTTCGGCATCAGGATCAGTGACGGCTCCCCTGACGTCTCTAGCTGTCTTTTTGGGCGGGAAAGTATCCTGGCTTTGAATGCCTTCGCCAAGGAGGCATTCAATCGTCGACGTCGGCATATCAATGCAGTGGCTATAAATCAGCTGTAGAATGGCTGAAGTGTCTGGCTGACTCTGGCTTCGTATTTGTTGTTACATGTTGCTACTGTTTCTTCTTCCTGTACAGTCTTATTCACTTCTGTTCGAGCACTCGTGCGAGACAGACGTGGGCTAGGATTGGTCTGTGGATCTTGTCTCTGTGCCTTTGTCGCCTTGTATTATTCAATCGTCATAAATTGTGGAGGAGCTGCCATACTCCGAAGCAGTTGCCAGTGCGAGCGAATATTAAATAATAATATTTTTATAATATTATTATAATACGGTATTCGCGTTGCGGAGTAAATCCAGTAAATAAATCCTATAGTGAAACACGTGGTGTTAACTAGTGCGTTTGGATAGTGAGTGAAATAGCGGTTCGCCGTCTATTGAGAACGAATCTTTAAACACGTGGTGTTTATAGTGCATGGTGCATGTGTTGTGAATAACGGTCTTAGACACCGTAGTGAACAACCGTTTTGGTGTGTGCTGTCGCTAAGGCGAAGCACGTGGCTTTTGCAGTGCTGTTGCCAAGTGCAAAGCACGTGGTGTTGGTGTAATGCTTGTTACCAAGTGAATAATTGGAAAATAATAACACGTGGTGGTGCGTGTTTGCACTAATAGAGTGCTGTTGCTAAGTGCAACCTGTGCTTGTTACCAAGTGAATTGGAAAATAATAACACGTGGTGGTGCGTGTTTGCACTTTTAGAATGCTGTTGCTAAGTGCAACCTGTGCATGTAGAGAGATAGTGGCAGTGACATTTTTAGTGTTGTTGCATGCGTATATTCCTAAAGGAAATATTTATTAAGTGATAGTGACACTTACTCTGAGTGCTGTACCCTGTAATCTTGGCGGGTCTTAAAGATGCCGCCCAAGAAATATAGAGCAAGCAAGGCCCCAGCGGATGAGTCCACTGCGCTGGAGAGCAATTCCGACTCGGAATTTGGGCAACGTACCCCAACGGGGTCGCCTAAACGTAAAGGATCGTTGCCTGTTGATAGGCAGGTAAGTGGACGTATTAATAAGACTTTGGTTGGATCGGATACGGGTCATGTCACGGACAAGACCATGACCTCGGAAGGTGGAGATGGAAATCGGCCGAAAGGCAAGATAGTGGGTAAACCTTGCCCACTTACTAAAGTGAAGGAATTGAAGAGCTCTCTGCTAACAGTGCTGAGGGACGCCGATGAAAGGACGAGCATGGGGACTCTAACCCTGTTCACGGAAATGGAGGAGCTCATCTCTCGGCAATTGGCTGAGAATGAGAAGCTCCGAGGAAAACTCGAGGTATTTGGAATGTGGAGGAACGCTTCTCTACAGGAGAGGGTGGCACAGGCTCCGGCTCCGGCTCAGGTTCCGGCTCCTGTTTCCTGTACTTCATTGGCGGCTATGCCTCCTCCGGCCCCGGTTCCGGTTAAGGCATTGCCAAAGGCGGTGGATACCTGGTCCGTGGTGATCAGGTCGAAAAACAAGAAAGCTACCTCCAAGGAAGTGGCTGGAGTAGTCATGAAGGAAGTAGGTCCTTCCCTCGGTGTCAGGGTCCATGGGGTTAACCCCATGAAAAGTGGTGAGGTAGCCATCAGAGTTCCCTCCAAGTCCGAGAGGCAGAAGCTGGTCGAGAACGCAAAGTTCAACGAGTGTGGGCTTGAGGTTCGGGTGCAGGACAAACTGGGCCCGAAAATCAACATCTCTGGGGTGTATTGCTCAATTCCCACTGAGGAATTGATGGAGCAAATTTTGAAGAATAACCTCAAAGGCAAGGTTTCTGAAGAAAGCTTCAGAAAAGGGCTGAGGGTCGTGAATCGTCCTATGTCCACTGAGGAATATGCGACATCCACGGTTATCATGGAGGGTACCCCCAAGATCATTAGTGAGCTCATCAATGGTGAGCGCGCCTATGTGAGGTGGTACAGCTTCAGGGTGCGGGAGCAAGAACTCATACCATCGTGCTATCGATGCCATGGTTTCGATCACATGGTGCAGAGATGCAAAGCTAGGTCTGCGATATGTGCTAAATGCTCGGGCATTGGGCATGGAATAAGGACCTGTCCGAACCAACCTAGGTGTCGGAACTGCGAGTCCAATGGATGTCCTGCTGGACATATGATGAAATCGGACAGCTGTCCGTTTTACAGGGCGATGGTTGCCAGGGCCAATGCAAGACACTAATCCTGTGTCTTCGCTGATCTGTCAGCTGAATTGTAGACGAGCTGCGGCGGTGATGTATGAGCTTGGCGACAGGCTCATGCAGACTCGTGCCTCGATTGCCCTTTTACAGGAACCTTACACGGTTGGTGGCCATGTAAGGGGACTGCCTGCTGGCATGAGGACTTTCCTCTCTAAAGGTGACAGATTGAAACTGTCTGCTGTCGTTGTCTGTGAGCCCTCCTATCAGTGTGTCTGTGTGGATGAGCTGACGGACGAGTGTGGTGTGTGTGTGAATGTGCGTGGTCCGTTTGGCGAAATTTATGTCTGCAGTGTCTACTGTCCTCCGAGTGTTGACATTGGACCGTATCTATGCTATTTGGATAGGGTGCTGCTACAAGTGAGCAGTCTACCTATTATCCTGGGCATAGATGTCAATGGCACGTCGCACAGTGTCGCGAAATGGACAAAAATAAAAAACAAATATTTAAATTTTTTATTTTTAATCTAGTTTTAATGTATTGCATCCTTTTAAGGACATATTGGAGCTTCCAAAAAATATATTTTTAGGTAACGATTTTTGGTTTTTGTTAATAATATTGCTGCCCAAAATTGACAAATTGGTAACATTCGAAAAGCAACGTATGGGTTGCGATTTGCCTGTTAGTCTTAATGCAAGGTCTGGTTACCCGAAGTTATATTTTTCGGGTAGACTGGATATTAAGCCTGCAGCATAAGGCAAAAAAAAAGTAAAAAAAAAAATTAAAAGTATTAAATAAATAACAAAATTAAATTAATTCGAAAAATTAACTTTGAGTAAGGATTAAAAAAAAACGTCCTAAAACGTTTTGGGTGGTTGACGGTTTCGATAAGGTACATATGTATACTTTCATTTAAAATAGGGTTAGTTTGCCTTTAGGAGCCAACTTGGGCGTAATTAGCATTTTTGTCGATAAAGTCATATTTAATAAGACAATTATTTTATTTCCAGACATCATAAAAGTAATAATTATAGCCAAATTATACTAAATAGGATAATATTTTTAAAGACTAAGTTGCAGGCTTACATTAAGGTGAAAAAAAAGTAAAGTATTTTATATTAATAAACTCCAAAAACTAAAATAATTCCAAAGGATTTCTGAAGAGGGACAGAAGGAAACGGAAAGAAAAATGTGTTTAGAATTAAGTAAATTCAACAAAATATGTATTCAACTAGAGTATCATAATCAATGTAACAATGCTGCACGTTGGCTCAAAGTGCAAGTAAGCACTTTGACCCAAGCATTTCAGTGCGTGCAGTTCAATAATCTTCGATTGCTGACAAAGTATTTTGTTAGTATATAAGTTTCGTTTATCGTAATAATAAAACATTCTTTTACTATCAAGCAACAAGCCTTGTATTTTAGTGTTTAGGGTGAGGCTGCCCTAAACGCTTGTGGTAAAAGTTTACATTTGGTCCGTCGAGCCGGATAAAGTACCTGGTGAAATCCACTCTTTGGCGCAACCTAGGTGCTATATCTCCACTACCACAAATTGTAACATACGATTTGGTGCAGATTAGCAAATAGATTCCGGTGAGATAAAGAGTGTGAAATTAATCAATACTTGATCAAGTAACATTCCGTGGAGTACAAGGCGTAGCAAAGATGCCGGAATCCGCGAAGATAACGCAGCACAACCACTTCCAGGATATCATCCGACTGGCCAGAAATTTCGGAAAGGACAGCAAGGAGAGGCATTCTCTTGGATATTTCGAGGCCAGAATACAACGATTAGACGAGCTTTGGAAAGCATGCACCCAACTACATGGCACGCTGTTGCACGAAACGGCGCATAGTTCAGAACTAAATACACAATATCTTGCTGAGTTCGAGGAGGCCGAAAATGTGTATCTGGATCTACTCACTAAGTTCAAGACGGGTATAAGCGACTTTCGACGCGTCGGTGTTGATGATGCCAGGCAGCCGACTTTGAGACCAAGCAATACGGTTCAACTAGAACGCATTACCATTCCCACATTCGACGGCAGTTATGGGAAATGGCGAATGTTCAATGATCTATTTACATCGATGGTGGACAAGAACGAAGGACTTTCATCAGCAGAGAAAATGCAGTACCTGAAGACCCATCTCACTGGAGAAGCCGCTAGAGTGATACAACACATGGATATAAGTAATGACAACTACGTTGCAGCTTGGGAGCTTTTACGGAAACGTTTCGACAACAAAAGGGCGATTGCATGGAGTTTTCTGCAAAAGTTTCATAATCTTTCAAAGGCAAAGGAAGAATGCGACACCTCTATCAAGAATCTCATGGACTCTACAGCTGAATTTGGAGCCAATATGAGGAGCATTGGCATGAACACGGAACATTGGGACTTACTGATTATATATTCAATAAGTCAGAAACTGGACCATCAATCACGACGATTATGGGAGACTTCACTAGGAGCATCTGCGGATATACCTAACTTGGAGCAATTTTTGGAATTTCTGACAAGTCGCTTCAGGACTCTGGAAGCTTTGGGCACCCCAAAGAAAGGACACAAAATCGAGGCATTTGCTGTTCGTGAAACAACCGTGTGTAATGTGTGCACCAAGAATCATTACATCGGTCAGTGCGATACGTTCAAAACTATGAACACACAACAACGCAAAGAAGTGGTTAAGGAAAAACGTCTTTGTTTCAATTGCCTAAGACAAGGGCATGCAATCAAACAATGCTCATCCAAATCCCGATGCCGCACGTGTTCGAAGAAACATCATACATTACTACACGCTGGAGACAATAATGTTCAACATACAGAGCTGTCAGCAAATGCAAAGCCATTCACCTCAACAGCCAATTCATTGTTAGCCGAGGAAACAGCAAATTGGGAAACAGTATTATTGGCCACAGCGCTAATAAAAGTGAAAACTGGAACAGAGGAATTTGTCACGTTGAGGGCACTAATCGATTCTGGTTCACAACGTACCTTTGTTACCGAGTCAGCCGCTCAACTCCTGAACATGAAGCGCCAATACAGCAAATTTCAAGTATATGGGCTTGGAGCGACTTCGAAGATCCAAACAAAAGGCAGCATTTCATTGACAATCAAACCGAAATACGGAGAATCTGCAATTAATGTATCAGCATTAGTTATACCCAATATAACCAACATATGCCCGGCGGTCGAGACACAGTTTAATACTCCAAAAACGTTATCGAGTGGTGACTTAGCAGATCCGATGTGTGGAACGCCTGGACGCATTGACATCTTGCTCGGTGCAGATGTCTATAATTCTATAATCTTGCCTGGTTTTAAAGAGGGATCTCCGTGTGCAATGAAAACTAGATTCGGTTGGATTTTGCTTGGACCAACGCAAGCAGCACGCATCCACTCAGGAATTGTGTCGCTGATAAGCGCAGAAGACAGAACGGATGAATTGATCCAAAGATTTTGGGAGATAACGGAGTCACCACCCAAAACCTTATTAACAGCTACGGAGAAAGCTGCAGCTGACTGGTATGACAGAACGACTTCT
Organism: Chloromyia formosa; assembly: GCA_964017055.1. Classification (NCBI taxonomy): domain Eukaryota; kingdom Metazoa; phylum Arthropoda; class Insecta; order Diptera; family Stratiomyidae; genus Chloromyia; species Chloromyia formosa. The sequence continues at coordinate 61,433,214 of OZ024818.1, forward strand.
CGGGACGCAACTGGAAGATATGTCGTTAGGTTACCGTTTCGACTAGATGCTGACCCTGGCGCAGAGCTACACAACTCTCAGCAAAAGGCGCGCATTCGGTTCTCTCAACTAGAGAAACGATTGGCCGGTGATGCAAACTTAAAAAACCAGTACCATGCATTTATGGAAGAGTACTTAACCCTGGGGCACATGTTGGAAGTACCATCCCAGGACAGAGATTCCGGCTTCAACTATTATTTACCACATCATGCTGTGCTCAAAGAGGACAGTACAAGTACAAAACTACGAGTCGTATTCAATGCGTCTCAATCAGATCAAGATTTCCAACGAGTACTCTGGCGAAATCATCCTTCGGAGCCCATCAAACACTATAAATTGACAACTGTGACGTACGGAACTGCCAGTGCACCTTATCTCGCTATCCGGACGTTACACCAGCTAGCAGAAGACGAACAGCTAACGTATTCCCAAGCATGTCAATCGATAAAACGTGACTTCTATGTGGATGATGTGTTGACTGGTGGAGACGACATCGAGGAAGTAAAGACGCTTCAACAAGATTTAGTGTCAGTGCTAAATAGAGGAGGGTTTAAGCTGCGGAAGTGGACGGCGAACGATGATTACTTATTGTCTTCAATTCCCATAAGCGACAGGGAAACTAAAATACCATTAGATATTGAGATGACTGACCACATCAAAACGTTAGGACTACGATGGCATCCAGCCAGAGACTCGTTCTTCTTCAAGGTCAATCTGAAACCAACAACATACGAACATATAACGAAACGACAACTTCTCTCGGAAGTAGCACAACTTTTTGACCCGCTAGGATGGTTGCAGCCCTGCATCGTTGTAGGAAAAATAATAATTCAACGATTATGGCTCGAAAAGACAGGTTGGGACGATGCAATATCAAAGGAACTTGAAAAAGAATGGCGAACATTTCGCGCCCAGTTACCAGTTTTGGAAAAAATTTCAATTCCGAGATGGTTACAGTACACCACATTTGAATCAATTCAAATACATGGATTCTGCGATGCATCTGAGGCTGCATATGCTGCCGTCATCTATATACGTGTTCAAGGAAGCGACGAAACAACATCTGTTAAACTTCTTACATCAAAATCGAAGGTTGCGCCGGTGAAAATACAATCCATCCCACGTCTGGAGCTGTGTGGAGCAGAACTATTGTGCAGCTTAATGAAAACAACATTAGAAGCTCATGGTTGGTCTCATATCAAACCTTTTTACTGGACCGACTCTATGATTGTATTACAATGGCTTCAAAGTCCGCCGGCTAAATGGAAGGTATTCGTTGCTAACAGAGTTAGCCAAATACAATGCAAATCGGACATCAAGCGATGGGAGCATGTAAGCAGTAAATTGAACCCAGCAGATATCGCCTCTCGCGGAACGCTACCTCAGGATCTCGTCAACAACAAGTTATGGTGGAATGGACCATGTTGGTTGAGTGAACAGCGAAATAAATGGCCAAAACCACACAAATCGGTTAACATCGCTATGGTCAATGAAGAAGCACGTCCCAAAGCTTCCTGTTTAGTGAGCACAAAAGTGGAAGATCGAGAGGATATATTTCAACGCTTTTCTTCGTTCTCAAGACTAATTAGAGTTATCGCCTACTGTCGCAGATGGATTACGAGATCCAAGAATTCGTTTTTAACAACTGAAGAGTTAAGGGAAGCTGAAAAGGCTTGTGTACGTTTGGTACAACAAGATGCTTTTTCCAATGAGATCAGCCTTCTCGAATCCAAAAAACCGTTGCCTAAGACAAGTTCGTTAATACGGTTAGCACCATCATTAGATTCAGAGCATATGCTCAGGGTCGGTGGAAGGATACAGCAGAGTGCAGTGAATCAGGACATGAAACACCCAATACTATTACCACGAGGACACTTAGCGAACTTGGTCATAAAACATTATCGCCATCTCATGCTGCATGGAGGATGTCAGTTAGTTCATGCAACAATTCGTACTAAATATTGGATTATAAACGGTTTAACAGCAGTGAAGACAATCACACGGAAATGTGTAACGTGCTTTAGAGTAAATGCAAACCCAAGTAAACAGCTAATGGGTGAGTTACCACACGAACGACTTCAACCAGGAAAACCTTTTGCTCGAACTGGTATCGACTACGCCGGACCCATTATTATCAAATGGAATGGTGGCAGAGGAACAAAGACCACGAAAGCATATATAGCTGTTTTTGTATGCCTATCTACAAAGGCTGTGCATTTGGAACTTGCCAGCGATCTAACATCAAAAACTTGTATTGCCGCCATAAGGAGATTTATTGCAAGAAGGGGCATGTGTCATACTTTAATAAGTGACAACGGAACTAATTTTGTGGGAGCAGATAAGATATTACGGAAAGCTGCAACGGAAATGATGAAAGATTCTCAAATGACATTGGCAGCCAATAATATTAATTGGAAATTCATTCCACCGGGAAGCCCACACTTCGGCGGAATCTGGGAGGCAGCTGTAAAGTCTATGAAACGACACTTGATAAAAATCATCGGTTCTCATTTGCTAAATGTGGAGGAAATGTTTACTTTACTTGCTCAGGTCGAAGCTTGCCTAAACTCCAGGCCGCTGACACCACTCAGTACTGACCCGAGCGACCTTACCGCCTTAACTCCAGGACACTTTCTTACTGGAGAAAGTCTATTCGAGCTACCAGATGAGACTACAGAAGACAACATAACCCGGAAGTGGCAACTAGTACAAAGGCTGAAACGGCAATTCTGGCAGCGATGGAGCCTTGAATACTTAACAGCATTACAGCAGCGAGCGAAATGGTTCAGTGAAAATAGAAAAATAGAACTAGGCGACCTCGTGCTTATAAAATACGAAAATTGCTCCTCTACCCAATGGCCGCTAGGAAGAATTCAAGCCCTTCATCCTGGAAAGGATGGTCTGATTCGAGTTGTGACAATAAAAACGAAGGATGCTATAATAAAACGTCCCATCACTAAGGTTTGTCCATTACCAAGTAACGAAAGAAACGGAGCCATCGGCAAACAAATATCCGAGGAACCCTCATTAACAAGACGTCCTAGCAAACGATCGCAAGAAGCTAATAACTCCAAGGGCACATCCAAATTATCAAAAATGATGATCACATTACTCACTGTGTTAGTGTGCATAGTCCCTGTGAGAGCCAACTATACTATTAAACAATCAGAGACGGGCATATACGTAGAGCATGTTGGTCAAGTACAGCTGGTTGGAGGACAGTTGCGAATGTGTATAAACGTCTCATCTGAAGAAATCGCTACAGACATGGCTAATGTTCGGCAATTATATCAAAACATTTCTCGAATCTGCGAAGACGGACGTAAACTACATAAGGACAGCCGTTGCAGAGAATTAGTTCAACAATTGAATCAAAGCGTAACCAAGACAATTGACACGATAACACCATGGATCAGAATCAGAACTCGCCGTGGAATCTTGGGAAATATTCTACAAGGAATATTTGGTGTAAACGACGAAGTGTATGCAGACATCGACAAATTGGATGAAAATCAGAAACATCTTATAGCAGCAATGAAGCATCAAGGTAATCTATTACTAACTACAACGCTGTTAGCAAATGATACGCGGCATACCCTGACGACAAAACTAAATCTCATCATAGAAAAACTCAATCACGTATCTAATACATTGAATGATATGTCCTTATGGTACAGAGCTGTAGACCAGAACCGCGTCAATCTTCAATTTCTCATCGCATATCAGCTAGCTCTAGGATGGTTGGAGCAGGTTCAGCATCGGTACGAGCTATTTTATAAGTTCAAATCAGGTATCGGAAGTATCATTGAAGCATGTTCACCGAGAGATATGCAGAATGCGTTGGCACGTACACAGTCGAAATTAGGTAGTACGGTATTTGTTGGACCAAAACAGATAGGCGATACGCAAATCATTACATCAGAAAACGGGATAACTATTTTGGGATTCTTTCCGATTATCGAGAGAAGAGAATTCGAGCTTATATACTGCACTGGAATTCCACACGACTCAGGCAATGGCAGCTACTCAGTTCTGGAAACTCCCACGACCTATATCGGTGTCAACTATGACGACCAAGTTTATTTTGAAGTAACCTCTAAACAACTCGGGCAGTGTGAAACGGTGCCTCCCTCCAGACATTATTGCGAGATCCATATCATGCACAGTATTAAGGATCATCCGAACTGCATCGTGGATGAAATATATAACCGAATCAACAAGAAGGCTTGTCCGCAACACAAGTTCCAAGTCAAAACCATGCTATGGAAACAACTAGCCCGTGCTAATACCTGGCTATTCTTGTCTACCAATACCAGTTCTATTGCGATTAATTGCAATGGTCGCCGACAGGATGTTCAGGTGAAGGGAGTAGGCATACTCGAGTTCGCTCCGCATTGTAGTGTCATGAGCTCAACAGCTATTATTCGAGCTAACCCGCAAGTTACAAACCGCGTATCTATACAATCAACATACATTAAACCGATTCGCTTAATACCCAACAATACCACTGATATGCCATATCAGTACATACCCTCAGAACCAATCATCAAACAAATCGACAGTTTTATCCCGGGATCTGAACATCAAGAAGCGCTACTACGAGCAGATGTGCGGCTCACTTCCTGGCATCAACTGAAGCATCATACCGTTATCCTAGGATCTAGTTTTGGACTTGGTTTCATAGCTACCGGAATTATAGTGGGCTTCTTGTGCTGGAAAATGCACGTCTCTAAATCACTCACTGTGACAAGTCCCGGTTCAACACGATGGTATGAATAATAGCGACGCAAAATCTTGCCTTCATCAGCAAAGAACCAGTGGTTCTTGGCGCGCAGAATGTTTAGAATTAAGTAAATTCAACAAAATATGTATTCAACTAGAGTATCATAATCAATGTAACAATGCTGCACGTTGGCTCAAAGTGCAAGTAAGCACTTTGACCCAAGCATTTCAGTGCGTGCAGTTCAATAATCTTCGATTGCTGACAAAGTATTTTGTTAGTATATAAGTTTCGTTTATCGTAATAATAAAACATTCTTTTACTATCAAGCAACAAGCCTTGTATTTTAGTGTTTAGGGTGAGGCTGCCCTAAACGCTTGTGGTAAAAGTTTACAAAATGTTTTATAAGATCAGCAGTACTTTTTAGCTAAACATATATACATTCATTTGAAATACTATCTAATAGCTTTTACCTGGTGATTTAGACGTAATTTTTTTTTTTTTTGTTTAATCAACTTTAATATCGCGATATTCATATATATTTGCAGACATGCATAAATTTATAATTGCAGCAAACTTACGGCCTATTTAATATTTTTTTGATAGCATGGATGCCATACTTACAGTTGCAGATAAAAAAAAGTAAATAATAAAATCAATTAAATTAATTAAAACAAAAGTGGATTAATTGTAATGTGCAATTGAAGTTATCATAAAAATAATGCTAAAACGTTACAGGCAATTGACCGGACCTTAGATACTTATCTAATATAATCTAAGAATATCTACCTGTTCTAACAGTTCAGGGCGAAATTGGAAGGAATATCGAAAGTGGAAGGAATATCGAAGCTGCGAAATTCAGAACACTACTGGAAGATACAAGGACACTGTATTTGGAATTGTATCCTTGGTATTACATGCCAAATACTGTTCATAAAGTGCTGTTACACGGGTGCGACATAATCGATTCCTTCTCTTTGCCGATAGGAGTCCTTTCTGAGGAAGCACTGGAAGCAACCCATAAACAAATAAGGAAGGATCGGTTATCTCACACCCGTAAATCTTCGAGAATCGGATGTAACAGGGACTTGATGAAAATACTTCTCCTATCTTCTGATCCCTTTTTAGCATCAGAAAGGAGAGTCTTTTCAAATAAAAATGTAGCCATTGATGAACATGTTCGGTATTATTTCAAAAATACCGAAGAGCCGACCACAATCTCAGTTCCGGGTTTGGATTTAAATTTTTTAGATTTGGGAAACAGCGATGACGATGAATCTTTCTAATTGTTTTTATTTTTATTGTTATGTATTTTTGTTTAAATTTGTTTTTCATGTTATTCTCTTTATTCAATAAATGCGACCTTTTGCCTGAAAAATAGTATGTATTTGCTTTAAATACTTTAAATCATTTCCGCTCCAAAGGTATTTGATTGGGCCCATTTCCTACAAATATTTGATAAACTATTGACTGTATCTCCTATTCGCATTATTTGATCAAGTTGAAATTTACCCACAGCACAAACAAATTAATGTTTATTGTGTATACCAAGTTTCATTAAAATCGGTTCACCCGATTAAATTAAATCCACTCTTTCTTCTAAATTCGCACATTATTCACTATATCTTTCAAATGCGTCATCCAATCAACCTGAAATATACACATAAATAAGATAAGCAGCGATTTGATATGTGTACGAAATTTCATTCAAATCGGTCCACCAGTTCAGGAGATATTGGTTTTTGTCCACCTTTTCATACATTTCGCGACACTGTGCGTCGCCGCTTTGGTTCAGCAAAGTACGCAGATACAGATCTGCGTACCCGCGGAACCAGCGCGGAAGTGCAATGGCGGAGTGCCTTCTGGCTAATCGTTTGTCTGTCCTCAATGTGCCGTCTGAGTGGTTTACCTTCCACGGTCCAATGGGTGCTAGTGATGTTGATGTCACTTGTGTGAATGAGGCGGCAATGGCATTCGAGTATGATTGGCGTGTTGTCCCTGAATAGGGTATGAGTGACCACAACCTCATCGAGATCAAATTGATCTTCGGTGAGGCCGTGGTATCAGGTGTGAATGATGCGCCCAGCGTTCCACGCTGGCGCATAAGAAATTGTGACTGGCCTGTCTACGAGGCCCGGATAAGAGAGGTGTTTGAGCGCCTCCCCCTGTCCGAGTTCTCTAGACTTAGTGTGAATGAACAGTGCGATTTCATTAGGGAATCCACTGTTGCTGTGAACAATGATGTGCTTGGGGTTCAACGCACGTTGGATCGCAGGCACGTCAAGTGGTGGACTAGGAGTCTAAGTGCCAAGAAGCGCGGTGTTAATCGGCTTCGGAAGCGCTTTCAGCGTGCAAGGGCGCGCCAGCATGTTGAGACGGCTGCACTTGGTCTTGCCTACAGGCGAGCCAGGTGTGAGTACCGTGACATGATGGCTAAGTGCAAGAATGATGACTGGAGACGCTTTGTGAGTAGATCTTCTGACGACCCATGGGGTAACGCCTATAGGGTATGTAGGGGCAAAAATACTCGTTGCGAAGTGACTTCCATCAACGTGAATGGAAGCACTACCCATTCATGGAGGGAAAGTGTAAAAGCACTTCTAGATAGCTTCTTCCCTGCTGCTGAGCCTGTCAATGCGCCTCGTGACCTGGAGTATATGGAGGAAGAAATTCCTCCATTGGCTTCAGGAGAGATCGAGGCTTGCATTGGCAAACTCAGGAGCAGGAAGTCGCCTGGCTTGGATGGAATGACTGGCGGGATGTGTAAACACATCTGGCGAGTCATTCCTGAATATTTGATGTGTCTGTTTACAGAATGTTTCCGAGCGGGAGTATTCCCTAAGTGTTGGAAAACTGCTCGGATGGTCATCCTACTGAAGGGCCCTGATAAGGACCGGAAGGATCCTCGATCCTATCGTGGCATTAGTCTTCTTCCAGTGCTTGGCAAAGTGCTGGAGGGTATTATTGTCCGTAGGATGGAGGTCAGTCTGGCTGATCAGATGTCCAACAGTCAGTATGGTTTCCGAGCGGGCAGATCTACTGATGATGCGTGGCACTACATCAGACGGACGGTGTCCGACAGCAGTTTCGGATATGTCACTGGAATCTTTATAGATTTCAGGGGGGCATTCGACAATCTGTTGTGGGACGCTGTCCTGCGTAAGCTTATTGCCGTTGGGTGTCCAGAAATAGCCCTTTGGAGGAGCTATTTCTCGGACAGAGAATCCATAGTCGTGGGTGAATGGGACAGTGTTTGCAAAACTGTGTTGCGTGGATGTCCGCAGGGCTCCATCGTAGGTCCATTCATTTGGAACCTTATGATGGATGACCTGCTGAAAAATCTTGATGTAGTATGCAAGTGTGCAGCATATGCCGATGATCTTCTCATCCTTGTGGAAGGGGGATCTCGTGCTGAGCTTGAAAGGCTGGGATCCTCATTCATGGACATTGTCCATGAATGGGGCTCCCAAGTGGGTGTTGAAGTTTCGTCTTCGAAAACTGTGACGATGATGCTCAAGGGGGCATTTCATCGCAGTCACCTCCCGGTTATTAAGATGGGTAATGTTAGGCTTAAGTGTGTGACGGAAGTCAAGCACATGGGCATAACTATGGGTGAGCGGATGAACTTCAACATCCACTTTTTAAAATTGAGAGAAAGATTGACTAGTGTTGTAGAGTGCATTCGTCGTATTCTACGTGTGGAATGGGGCTTAAATAGGCGCGCGGTTCGTGTGATCTACGAGTCTCTATTTGTTGCGTGCGCAACTTATGGATCGGTGGCTCTCATGGACTGCGTTCGTACTGAGCGTGGTGCCAGTCTATTGGAATCTTGTCAACGTGTTGTATTGTACGCGTGCATGCCTGTATGTAGGACGGTGTCCACGGATGCCTTGCAAGTCCTGATGGGTGCGCCCCCGCTTGACTTGGAATTGCTCCGTCGTGGGACGGCTTTCTATGTCAGGAGGGGGCTGCCATTGCCGCCTGGGTCTTTGTTATCCTCTGTCAGTGTCTCTGGGAGGTCCCAGCGAGAAATCGCTGGCCTCCTGGAAGACTGCGTCCTATCTAGATGGCAGTCTAGATGGGACGAGTCTACTAAAGGGAGAGTTACGTACGAATACATTAGAGATGTTCGTGCTGCTAGGGGAAATCTAGACTTGGATTTTAATCTAAGCCTAGGATTCCTCATAACAGGTCATGGATCGCTTAACGCGAAGCTGTTTGAAAGAACGCTAGCCGAAGTCTCCTCTTGCCCCATGTGTGGGGATCCACAAGAGGACTGGGTGCACGTTCTAAGCTTATGTCCGATGTATGCGGACGTACGTGATCTTGATAGCCTCGGCGTCAAGATCATCAATGGCTCCCTAGACGTTTCTAACTGTCTTTTTAGTGAGGAAAGCATACGGGCCCTGAATGCCTTCGCTAAGGAGGTATTCAGTCGCCGTCGTCGACAAGTCTCGATTGCTGCTGAACAGCAGTTGAACGGATGAGTGTCTTGGATTGGTCCTGGTAAGAGCAGGGAGGTGGTACTTGTACCATCACCGGCTGAAAGACTACGGTCGATTCCGGTGAAGCCTTCGGGAAACGACTATCCCGCTCCCCCGAATAGTCAGGCCACCAGTCCGGAGTGTGCAGAAGCACTCAACTGGTAGTAGCCTGTTGGCTGCGAATCCTGACCAGAGGTTCTATATCTGGTAGCACGGGAGCCGGGGAGCCCTGGAGTGGCACTGCTTCGGCAGTAATACTTCACCCCGGCTGTTGAGGTTGGCCCCCTTGTGGGAGCATCGTGCTGGCTGTGATTTACCACCCAAATCGCGGGTAGGGTGTACAGATTCATTTCTGTGCATTCGGCGTGGAGTTGCGTTTATCAACCGGGTGCCGGGACCCAAAGAACGGCAGAGGTTTAGATAGGCCTCGCATCTAGCAGTATGATCGTCAGCCCCTGCAGACTGATGTAGACTGTTACCCCCATGCTTGCATGGGGGGCGCTGATTGTCGTCCCAAAATCAATCCGTGGTCCTACCGAGGACCGTCTGGTAAACCCCCGAGGTAGGCACAGACGTTAAACACTCCCGGATAGACTTCCTGTACAGTCTTATTGAGTTTTGAGCAGGGAGGTGGTACATTTGTACCGTCACCGGCTGAAAGACTACGGTCGATTCCGGTGAAGCCTTCGGGAAACGACTATCCCGCTCCCCCGAATAGTCAGGCCACCAGTCCTGAGTGTGCAGAAGCACTCAACTGGTAGCAGCCTTTTGGCTTCGAATCCTGACCAGAGGTTCTATATCTGGTAGCACGGGAGCCGGGGAGCCCTGGAGTGGCACTGTTTCGACAGTAATACTTCACCCCGGCTATTGAGGTTGGCCCCCTTGTGGGAGCATCGTGCTGGCTGTGGTTTACCACCCAAATCGCGGGTAGAATGTACAGATTCATTTCTGTGCATTCGGCGTGGAGTTGCGTTTATCAACCGGGTACCGGGACCCAAAGAACGGCAGAGGTTTAGATAGGCCTCGCATCCAGCAGTATGAATAACGGTCCCTGCAGACTGTTATAAACTGTTACCTTTGTGCATGCATAGAGGGGCGCTGATTGTCGTCACAAAATCAATCCGTTGTCCTACCGAGGACCGTCTGGTAAACCCCCTGTGGTAGGCACAGACGTAAAACCCCCGGATAGACTCTACCTGTGCCCTAAGATCAACGCACCATTCCACCATAGGACATTCCCCGTATTTTTGCGTTTTAGGACAGACAATGTTACTTCATGGGAGTTTTTATGCCATATTGCGCAAATCCCAGCAGCTAGGAGACCCTACAGCTAGTGATGGGCACTATCGATAGTTTTTACTATCGATAGTTATTCGATAGTTTAAAAAACTATCGAATAACTATCGATAGTTTTTAGTTATTCGATAGTTTAAAAAACTAGTAACTAGTAAAAACTATCGATAGTTTTGAAAACTAGTAACTAGGAAAAAACTATCGATAGTTTTGAAAACTAGTAACTAGTAAAAACTATCGATAGTTTTGAAAACTAGTAACTAGTAAAAAACTATCGATAGTTTTGAAAACTAGTAACTAGTAAAAACTATCGATAGTTTAAAAAACTAGTAATTAGTAGAACATTATCGAATAACTATCGGACAAAGGTCCGATAGTCCCGATAGTTTCGACAGGCTGATAGTTTACTATCGAATAACTTTTTCGAGTGAATTCAAGCAAAATTTGGCTGACGATATACATTTCTTGCATGAATGAATGAATGTGATTGCATATACATTTGTATAGGTGGATGCGATGTTAATAAACAAGGACATTCTTGGCAATGAAATGAGGCCAAATAGCTATCATAAGACTGGGGATGATGAGGCGAATGTACAGGAATACTGTTGATGGCATTTTTGAGCCCTTTGATTAGCGGACAAGTACATTCTTGGCACGGAAGTGATATCTAGGCAAGGTGGGTATCAAATGACTAGGGTTATTGAGGCGGATGGACTAGAATACTGTTGATAGCATTCTAAGTCCTTTGGTCATGAAAAAAGGGCATTCTTGGCATTGAACTGATATCTAGGCCGCAAGATGGGTATCATATGACTGGGTAGTCATGAGGCGAATACACTAGACTACTGTTGATGCCATTTTGAGTCCTTTGGTCGAGGAAAAAGGATATTTTTGGCATTGGAGTGATATTTAGGCAAGATGGGTATCATTTGACTGAGGTTGTTGAGAAGAATGCATGAGACTATTGTGATAACTTGAGTCCTTGGGTCAGGCAAAAACGACTTCCTTGGCATTGATTTTTGGCATCGAAGTGATATCTAGTCAAGATGGGTATCATAAGACTAGGGATGATAAGGCGAATATACAGGACTACTGTTGATGGCATTTTGAGCCCTTTGATCAGAAAAAAAAAACGCATTCTGGAGAGCATCTACCTAAGTGCGATAACCTCTTCAACGAATATGAATGATGTATTCCTAAAACGACTCACCTCTTATGCGTTTTCCATAGGAGTACGAAGCCGTTTTCGTTATAGCCGAAGCACGAATAGTTTGTCTAGCCAGCTTTAGACCCTTGCAATTGCTAAAATCAGAAAAACCTTAAACTTTACAAAATGCTTTCGACTGAATTAAGTTTCGGGTGCAGACTCCATATAAACCAAATAACATTTTTCCAATTAATTTTCTCTATTCATGATTTACACCTGATTGCTGAATATTCGCAATGTGGGAAATCCTGAACGATCCATTAAAATGTGTACTGTGTATACTTGTCAACGTTCCCACTTCCGCATGTACCTAGACAGCCCTTCAACTATGCATACTGGATGGTCTTCACCACGAACCACTTGACATAAACATAAAACTATCAACTTGCTGGGACGCTGGGGCAATAACGAAAATAGCATCCTCCGATGTAATATTTTCACAAAATTTATTATTTAACTGAATTAAACACTTGAAACTGAATTGAAATCTAAATCAAATCTGAACACAAAAGAAGTTATAATCTTACTCATACTCATTTTGGGTATACATATTTCACTTTTTATTAGTTCACCATAAATACTTTGACTTGGTCACACGATGCTAAATAGAATGCAATCCTCTTGACTCAACAAAAAATGCACATTCTTTAGAAACAATCATTTGTTTATTTAATTAAAATCGGCCGTTGCGTTGAAGTGTTTTTAATTGTAATGTGTATTATGGCAACGCTAGGAAAGTTTTTGGTGAAAAGAGTTCCTCTATTTGTCAGAGCTATCAGTTTGAAATAAGCCTTCAACCTTTACGGAAATTTAAAGTAATCAAAATCAGTTTTCAAATAAGAGTCGAGTGTGGCAGCATTTTGAAAAACTCGGTGAAAAAGTGTTGTGCAAATTGTGTAAAAGACAATTCAAATTCAGTTAAAACACATCCAATCTGAATGACCACTTGAAACGGAAGCACCCAACTATAATCTATAGCGAAACTTCACGAGAGCAGGAAGTCGTCATTGGGGAAGAACCTCAGCCATCTACGTCATCGCAATTTTCCATAGCTACGACAACTCGGAAAAGGCAGTTTTTCCAAACAACTATAACGCAGAGGGCGGCTGTATTACCGGAGAGTACTGCGACAAAAATTGATCAGTGCGTCGTTGAAATGATTGCAGAGGATTTTCAACCTATATCCATAGTTGAAGACAAAGAATTCAATAAGTTGATGAATCTGCTGGAACCGCGATACCATCTACCGAGCAGAAGGACACTAGCCAGAGCTCATTTGCCGAATTTGTATGAAGATGTGAAGGTAAAAATTAAAAAAATACTTCAAGAAGTTCAGTACGTATCTGTGACAACGGATATATGGACTTCAGCAACGACGGAGTCTTACATGACAGTGTCATGCCATTTTATTTATAAATATGAACTCAAATCATGTGTCTTAAATACTAAAAAATTAGCCCAATCACATACTGGTGAATACTTGGCAGAAATTTTAGAAACAATTTTTCGCGAGTGGATTATTGAGGAAAAAGTGTCTGCGGTCGTAACAGATAATGCTTCTAACATTAAAAGTGCAGTGCGATTGTTGAATATTCCAAATGTTTATTGTGCAGCCCATACATTAAATCTAGTAGTGACGAATGCTCTAAGTTCTGAGGGGAATACTGTATTGAATAACATTATCGTAAAATGCCGCAAAATTGTGACACATTTCAAAATGTCCACCTTAGCGTCAGATAAATTAAAAAATACACTAAAGCAAATGGGCTTAAAGGAGCTTACCTTAAAAAAAGACGTTGTAACTAGGTGGAATTCTACATTGATCATGCTAGAGAGACTAACGACCTTAAAGGAGGCATTGTCGGCGACACTAGTCGTACTATCGAGAAGCCCCGATCCTCTATCAAACAGTGAGTGGTGTATTTTGGAAGACTGTGTTCCCCTACTGAAACCCTTTGAACGTGCAACTGCACAGTTATCTGCTGAGAAATATGTAACTGCTTCCATTGTCATACCAGTTGTTCGCACACTACAAACTTATCTTCGGAATCATCAGTGCAATACCGACGAAGGAAGGAGTTTGCGGGATGAATTAATTGTGTTAATGACCACTAGAATGACCGCATATGAATCGTATGCCGTTACTTCTATCGCGACGTTTCTGGACCCGCGATTCAAGCATGTGGCGTTCAGCGAGCAATATAACATCGCAACTGCTGAAGATAGAATAAAAACAAATTAAGAGAATTATCTTCCGCCGAGGAGATAGTCATTGCACAAACTTCAACTTCTGAAATCCAACCTAGTCGTGAATCTTCGGAGGATTTTTGGGAAGTCTACGATAAGGAAGTTGACGTTTCAGCAGATGCTACTGTATCGGACGATGCCGCTACGATTATAAAAACTTATAAAGAACTTCCCCGTTTATCACGAAATGAGAATCCTTTACTTTATTGGCGAAATAATGAAACGATTCTTCCAAAACTTGCGAAAATTGCGGCTAAATTTTTGTGTGTACCGGCCACATCAGTTCCATCTGAAAGAATATTTTCAAAAGCTGGTTTAATAACAAAAGATCGTCGAAATAGAATAAAAGAAAAAAATTTAGATTCTCTAATATTTTTAAACGGCAATTTACAATTTAAAGACTAATCGCTTTCTTTTTTCTTTCGAAGATTTTAAGTACATACTCACTATCCAAGAATTAACTCTGATGTATACCTAATTCTGGTAAATTTTTTATATATTATGTAACGATTATTTCCTTTCAATAAAAACAAGTCTCTCATATCAGTATGTTTCATTATATATTTTATTTTCAGAAAAAAAATAGCAATACATTTAGAGCGAGCTTGTCAAATAAAACAAGATTGGCCAAAAAAAGCCATGTAAATACTCAATTTTGTTTTTAAACCTAAAACCGGTTTTCAAATCTTAGAATCGAACAGCGTAACATTTGAGTCGTTCCTATCTCTTGCATTTATTAATTATAGTAGTACCTAAGGTAATTCCCAATCCCAGATCCTATCATCTTATCTTCTATCATTTGTATCGCATCGCAACGCAACACCTATTCTAAGTTGAACAATTAATATAAGTAGGCCTGTTCGGTACTGAGATTTCAGTACCTGTACTTGATATTTTCAAGTACCGGATCCGGAATGCCATCTACAGTACTCCTGGACATTCGACTCTACACCCCGGTTCATATGACATCCATATTGCCCATTTTTCACTTGACTTTGGTGAATGTCCTTTTCGCCACCGAAGGACTTGAAATGCCATCTGCACTACTCCTGGGTATTCGGGTGTCCACCCCGATTCATATGACACCCATATTAACCATATTTCGCTTCACTACCAAAAGTATCCTTTTTCGAATGTCCTTTTCGGCACCGAAGGACTCGAAATGCCATGCATAGTAGTCCTAGGCATTCGCCTCTTCACCCCGGCTCATATGACACCCATATTGCCCATTGTTCACTTGACTTTCGTGAATGTCGTTTTCGCCACCGAAGGACTTGAAATGCCATCTACACTACTCCTGGACATTCGCCTTTTCACCCCGATTCATATGACACCAATTGCCCATTTTTCGCTTCCCTGCCAAAAATATCCTTTTTCGAAAGTCCTTGCTGGCACCGAAGGACTCTACATCTACTGCACATTCGTCACTTTCCATACATTCTCCTCACGTACATACAAAAATCCTTGATTGCATAGTCACAACCTGTGCAACATACGAGGTATATTTTCATACAAAAACCCTTTTTCACATTCACACAAATCGCAAAGCCATTGCGAAAAAAGAGATACTCGTATTTTCCCAAAGCACCACCAAAAGATACTTTGCAAAAAAAAAGATTTTCAACACCTTCATCAATCATGAATATCAGCTATCGACCGATAGTCCCGATAGTTATTCGAATAACAATCGACCGATAGTCCCGATAGTTATTCGAATAACTATCGATAGTAAAAACTATCGAATAACTATCGGCCGATAGTTATTCGAACAACTATCGATAGTAAAAACTATCGAATAACTATCGGGACTATCGGCCGATAGTTTTTACTATCGATAGTATCGATAGTAAAAACTATCGAATAACTTTCCGATAGTTATTCGATAGTGCCCATCACTACCTACAGCCCGTGTACAACCGGACATAAAGCTAGAGTCTATTCGCTAACAAATTCAAAGAAACATGGAGCTTGCCAATCAGAACAATGCCAGAGTCTACAACCTTAGGGCAAGGACTCCGAAATTCAAAGCCGGGGATATCGTTTATTGCAGGAATTTTACCCCTAGTAGTGCTCCCGATCACTACAATGCTAAACTTGAGCCAAAGTTCGTAAAATGCGCATAAAATGTGGGTCGTGTTATGCTTTAACAGAGTTGACTAGAAAAAGTGTTGCGTGGAAATGGACCATAAGAGAACAAGAAGCATTTAATAAATTGAAAGACATATTAATTCAACCACCTATATTAGCCATAGCCATGTTTAATCCGTCAGCAGTAACCGAAGTGCATACTGATGCGAGTGCGGTAGGATTGGCAGCAATTTTGTTACTAGTGCAAGAAGACAACCGATTACATCCAATTGTATTTTACAGCAGACAAACGAAGGATTCCGAAAATAAGTATCATTAGCCCTTTTCGATTCAACAAATGTTCGGATCATTTTCATACAAAACGACAGACCGGTTTTAATCCAGCTCTCTCAAGGGATCTCATCGGACCGAAGTTGAAAGCAAATTGGTTGAACATCAACTTCTCTCGCCCCGTCTAAATATATACGGAGTACGCAATTCGCCATCACGACGGCGAAGTATCAGTATGGTGGCTGTTTAAGTTCGCTTGTCGCAGAGCCATGGCGTTCTTTTCGGTCTGTGAAATGGTAGAGTATATAGAATAACAGCACGCGGAATTCAGTGGCTGGTTCCTAGGGGAATGCGGCAGCAGGTTGTACGGGCAGCTCATGATGAGATGGGGCATTTTGCGGTGAAAAAACTTTGTATCGGTTTTGTGACCACTACTGGTTCCTTAGTGTCAACCACTTAACAACTCAAACGACAACCCTGAATTGTCAACCACTTAACAACTCAACCGACAACCCTGACTGACCGAAAGATATGAACGAGAGGACAGTTGATTCGCGACCGCCGAACGGAGCACCGTGAATCACCGAACGGCGGCTCACACTTTGTACGTTTGTTTTCTTTTTGATTTTATCCAAAATAAAATTAGTTTGTTCATTAACCATTGGAGCCTTTATTCAATTGAACTCGGACCTGACAGCTTCAGAAGTGCGATAAAGGACTTACGGCTTCATTCGTGTCGAATTGGAAATTCACGTGTTTGTTGTGAAATACATATTGGAACTAAATGGTAAAGACGCGGAAAATGAATGTGGACAAGTTTCGAGAACGATGTAAGGAGGCTGGACTAAGTACGAGCGGTACAAAGGATCAACTCGTAAAACGTCTGGAAGGATTCAGTGTCAGCGGAGAGTTTGAAAGCTTTAACGAACCAAATGTTCTAAAACGCATCAAAGACTTGGAAAATACAGTGCAACGGTTGATTTTGGAAAAATCAACAACGGAAGCTTTTGAGCCAACGCGGATGTCTTCGCCAACATTGGTGGCGGGAAAATCCGACAACGCCAACCCTACGCAGACCTCAATATATATTTCCGACTGGCAAAACGGAACCAACAGTTAGTTTCTGCCCAATTTCGAATGAAGTGATGTCACTCCGGCTCGGGCAGCCGGCTCGGGCATATTCGACAATGCAGGTTTCAACATGGCTGCTGCTGCATCAAACAATGTGCGAAGTACAGAGACAGGACAAACATCAACGGGCTACTTAGAGGCAGTTTACAACGCATCGGGATTGAACACGTTCGTAACATACACACATACGTATCCGTACACTCAAGCGAAGATGAGTACTTCGACTGGACAAGTACACAGTGGAGCGAGTGAATATTTACCGCATCAACATTTTTGTTCTAGTGCAAGTATGACAAATATGGGACAAAATAATCAGTGGAATAACGTGCGCGATATTATAAACCTTATTCTCGATTTTAATCCGTTTTCAAGTGATTCAGTGAACTCCGACCAATTTGTGAATCGTATTGAAAATTTAAAATGTGCATATGCGTGGCCCGATCAAATGGTGTTATTCGCGGTACAACAAAAGATGCACGGTGCAGCGAAATTTTGGAGTGATTCACAACTAATTTTAAATACGTGGTCTCAATTCGTGTTCAAATTTTTGCAAGACTTTCCGTGTTTCGGGAATGTTGCAGACGTGCACATTCAATTAGCAAACACGAAACGCAAAAACGGCGAAACACCACAAGAGTACTTTTATAAAATGATGTCTATTGGAAAAAAGGGGTAGTCCCAAAAAACGCTATCGCTCGCCGTATAATCAATGGTATAAATGATAATGATCTAAAAAAGAAAGTATCGAATGAATATACGTCATGCGTTCAGTTATTACGCAACATTAATATTTACTGCAGCTATAATTCGGTTAAAAATGAGGTGTCCGAGATAAAACCTAAACAAAACATAAACGCAAATCACGATAAAAATTCAAGTGTGATAAACGAAAATAAGCCTAAGGAAGGACTCAAAGTTAAGTGCTATAAGTTTGGACATATTGATGAACAATTAGCTCAATTGTCGGGAAACCGATTCTTTACTACCCTGGATTTACGAATGGGTTATCATCAAATCGAGATGGATGAAACATCACGTAAATACACACCTTTCGTAACGACGGATGGTCACTACGAGTTCAATCGGATGCCGTTTGGCCTTGTCAATGCGCCTGCGGTATTCCAGAATGTGATGAACCAAATTATAAACAAAATGGACACGAAAAAGACATTAGCTTATCTAGACGATATTATCATCGCCAGTTCAACGGTATCCGAAGGAATTCAACATTTACGAAAATTTCTATTACTAATGGAAAAATACAGTCTGACGTTACGTCTCGATAAATATGAATTTTTGACAACGGAGATAAAATATCTTGGTCACATCATAAACAAAAATGGAATTAAACCAGGCAATGAGAAAATGAGAGCCATAATGAATTATCGACAACCTAGTAACGCAACGGAAGTAAGTCGGTTCCTGGACCTAACGGGCTTCTTTCGAAAATTTGTTCCCGCATATGCTTTCATCACGAAACTGTTAACGAAACTGACACGAGAAAACGTTGAATGGGGTACGGAACATTCATTTTTGAAGTTTTGCTCATAGCTACTCTAAAAATAGTCAAAATTAAAAAATATTGGCCACGTTAGGCTTACAATCAAATTATCCCCAACTTTTACAGACAAGCTTTTCCATTTGGAGCTTCCGTTGCAAAGATCTGTAAGCTTGAAAAGTGATAAAGTGTGATTTTTCTCCGGAGCCTCGAAAATTGTCATTTTTTGACTATCGATTTTGACTACGCCACTGAACCGAATTTCAACTTTGAGCAGTGCATTGAACGCAGAATTCAACGGTCTTTAATTTACTTCTGCAAAATTTTTCGACCCGAGGCACCGTTTAGGAGTTATAATGATAATATTAAAAAAAGGGCTCAAATTTCTCGGATTTTCGCCCTCCAAAAGTTAAGCTCACCTTCTAAAATACGACCGTGCAAAGTCAGTTTTCATGTACTCAGTATCTATACTCGTAGAAGGGATTAAAATTATTTCCAGTTCTTTCCCTAATTATTTATAATATTTAATTTGACTGGCCTATTACTTACGCTTTATGACATGAATGCACAACACGAAGTATACACCGATGCGAGTACCGTAGGTTTATACTCAATTGCCCTAACCCCTTGTGGGGCATAGCGCGTCAACTGTTCCATGTGGCCCAGTTGACGTTTCGTTGGCATAAGCTGGTTTCGGAGAATGCAGTTGCCAGCATACACCTCCTGCACATCCATGGCCACGAACATCGTCGTGGACGGGATTCGAACCCGAAACGCCGGTAGCCAAACATGAGACTAATGCCTCAACCCACTGCGCTACCGGTCGCCCACCAACCGTAGGTTTAGCGGGTGTATTATTATATTACAGTCAACCGTTGGAAAAGTGTGGAAACCAGTATTCTACTTCAGTCGACACTGCAGCGATCCGGAGTCCAGATACCATGCTTACGAGCTCGAGGTGTTGGCGGTAATCGAAACGCTCGAACGTTTTATATCTTTTGGGAAAACACTTCAGATTGGTGACAGATTGCGCCGCGATAGCGAAGGTGAAAGAAAGTAAAGAGCTGAAACCGAGAATAGCCCGATGGTGGCTGAAGTTGCTCGAGTACGATTTTGACGCCGTCCATCGCCAAGGAAAACATCTTGCTCATGTCGATGCCTTGAGCCGTGCTCCAGATCAGCCATCATCCGATGTAGAACCAGCTGGACGTATATTCACCATACAGACTGATATAAACGATTGGGTTCTGACAACGCAACTTCAGGACGAACATCTTCGAAATATTATAGCGGTTCTGAAAAATAACCTGAACTCACCTCTAAAGATGCAGATAAAAAAGACTATAGGTTGAAAGATAGTCGACTATTCCGCAACGTTAGCAACTCGCTAAAGTTCGTTGTTCCGAAGATGATTAGATGGAGGATCGTGCAACATTGTCACGATAATATGGGCCACTTTGGTGTTGACAAAACGATCGAACATATTCAACGAACGTTCTGGTTTCCAAAACTCAGAAAATACGATAAAAGCTACGTCGCGTCTTGCGTTCAATGCAGCTAATGCTATAATAAATTACATAATGGGAAACCAGAAGGCACCATGCATTACAGCGAAGTCAATCCTGTTCCATTCCGACTGATTCATTTGGACCATTTCCGCGTTCAAATAAAGGAAATACTCATGTTTTGGCAATTTCTGACGCATTCAGTAAATTCATGATAGTAAAGGCAGTGAAGAATACGAAAACGGCTCCTGTGACACAAACGCTCAACGAAATCACGAGTCATTTTGGTTTACCGATCCGTATTGTAACTGATAGGGGAACTGCTTTTACATCCAAAGGTTTTGAGGAGTACTGCCGATACAACAGAATTGCGCATACAACAACCGCCGTCCGAACACCAAGGGCAAATGGACAACTTGAACGAGCGAATGGAATCATCGTCAACTACTTACGAACCAACGTACAAAATCGGTAGTATTGGGACACAACCTTACGCGATCTCCAATGGACAGTGAATTCCCAAAAGAACTCTACTACTGGATTCGCACCCAACGACTTGATTTTCGATTTTAAGCTGCGTGATATCATCCAAAACGGGTTAATTGCTGCTATCAACGCCGACATTTCAGCGGAAGGCGAGGTCATAGATGATATGCATTCCAAAAGACAAACGGCCACTGAAAATATTGCTGTAGAACGAAACAAATAGAAAGTACGATTTGATAGCCGACATCAGTTGCCGACGCAGTATCAGGAGAACGATTTGGTAGTCATTCGACAACCCTGACTGACCGAAAGATATGAACGAGAGGACAGTTGATTCGCGACCGCCGAACGGAACACTGTGAACCACCGAACGGCGGCTCACACTTTGTACGTTTGTTTTCTTTTTGATTTTATCCGAAATAAAATTAGTTTGTTCATTAACCATTGGAGCCTTTATTCAATTGAACTCGGACCTGACACTAGGATGAGGCAATTTGTTAAAAAGTATATCTCATGTTGCATTCTCTGTCTCTATAATAAAAGATTAAGGGGAAAGAGAAAGTTCCCTGAATTTCCGAAGGAGCCAATACTGATGAAAGTCATACATGTCGACCATTTGGGCCCGTTTCCGAAAAGTAAACACAATGATGTGCACATTATCGCAATAATCGATGCGTTTACGAAATTTTCCTCTTTGCGAGCTGTAAAATTCACGAAAACTAAATTCATTATGCAATTTTTCAAGGAATTGTTTGCTTGCTACGGTGCTCCAAAGGTAATTATTTCAAATCAAGGAAGTGCGTTCACATCAAAAGAATTCAAGCAGTTTTGTAATCAAAATAACATTCAGCACGTTAAAAATGCAGTCGCCACACCCAGAGCCAATGACCAAGTGGAAAGGTTGAACAGATCGATTCTGGCTGCGCTAATGACAACCACGTTGGAGGAGGATAGATGGGACGAAAATTTACGCAAGGTACAATTTGCTCTCAATAATATAGTAAATAAAAGTACCGGAAAAACACCAAGTGAGCTATTGCTAGGGTACGAACCCAGAGGAGGGAGTGATTCGCTACTAACGGACAAAATGTGTCAAACTTCAAACGTTGTTCAAAATATATTGGCAGAAAGACTAAAAGCATTAGAATGAATAATTAAATCGTAAGAGCAGCAAAAGAAACAATTTGACAAGAAACATAGAAGACAGTGGCGTGCACTCCATATATGCGGAAAAGCAGTACATACCCTCTCATCATAATAGAATAGATACTATAAAATTTGGTACAATGTTTTTTTTCGCTTTACTGCATTGCATTTATTTTACACTCATCATACACAAAGACGCCAATACCCACTGTTAAGTAGCTCCCAACTCAAATCGTGTAAGCACAGTTGCTCGTGCTTCCAAGTTACGCACACATTGAGGGGATGACACTATAAGAAGACTACAAACAATTTTCATCTGTTTTTCCCTGCAGTTACGACCTGCAGAAATTCAAACAAAATGTGCACCGTCATTTAATTTCGTCTAATCCAGCTCAACCCATCCCTCCCCTCTTACCTTAATTTCCTCACCTACTAAAGCTATGCTATTGCATTAAAGGGTATCCCCTAAGCTTTGGTGTTAACATTTAAAAAACAGCAGTGGCCGAGTGCCGGTGTGTGTACCGAAATCAATAAAACCCCCCGGTGAGTAGAAGTTGCCTTCATCCCCCGACCCTGGCCGTCGCGTACACAGGGTAGTTACAGAGCACCACCATCGCGGCGCAATCATTCTGTGTCGTCCCTGTCTCCCGACTGCCGCGTGACCCGCTCTGCATTAAAGTAGTCGATTTTGGAGTGTTGCGGGTGCCGTCAACAACGTGCTCATTTGGTTTTCCCGACGTGTTATTCATCTAACCAACATCGTTGAGAAACGGGCTTCGCCACCAGCACGGGAGCTCCCAGGTAAGTGGGCCCCTTGTCTAACACCAGCAAGTGCCCTCGCATACACACTCACACGCGTGTAGGTGGTCGACGGCTGCACACGGCCGGGAAAAAAGCCAATGTAGGCACATAAATAAAAATTCATGCGGGCGGACATAGGCAGACGGCGAATGTTGGACACCTTAGAATTAGTATGGGACGACTATTAATTTTTCATATACAGAAACCTAGTTTTCGTACACACCACTAATGTTCGGGGTAAATCGAAACCAGTGACAAATACTAAAATACTCGTTTCGTAATTGATCTCATGACGAATTTTAAATAAATATACATAAAATATAATTCTGTGACATTATTTTCGCATTACTAATGGACACGAGTATAGCAGTACATAAAAATAAATAACTGGCGCAACAGTCCAATTTGAACCACGGCCTCGAGATGAGTTAACATCATCTCATTTTCTAGATCGTGACGGTTTTTGTGCAGAGGTATGTGATCAGCAACACGCTCCGAGTTATTTACCCCATAATGGGTACTAATTTAACAGCTGAGTGGGCTCATAGTCCGACACGTAAATCCCCGGAATCGAACCGGGGCCCAGTGCGTTGAAGGCGAACGTGCTAACCATTGCGCCATCCGGACTACTAGCAGTACATACTAAATATTATATTGTGCAACAGGCGCGTACGCAAGGGGCTGTTTTGGTCGAAATGTCGAAAAAATTTCGAAGTATAATTGAAAGACTAATGTCATTCATATTTACTCGTACTTGATTTCGACGATTTTAGTTAATTTGGAAAAGTCACCACTAATATTTGAATATGTGATGAAATTCCAAATGAAATAAAATCGTCATAGTGAACTATATTTATGTGAACATAACAATAGACAAAAGAAATGCAGTGTGTGCGATGCGGTGCTCGCATATGAATTTCTGTGATGTGGCGCGAAGTCACATTTACCGCAAAATCGTGTTTACGTTGGATGTGCACCTTTGAATAGGTAGATATGGAAGGGGCATTCACACGTACATGAGCGTACGTGACACCAAAATCAATTTTCCCTTTTCCACCCGGTCCCCCTTGTACCATGTGAACACGGGCACTGCGTGTCATCCGAACTGTCACAGCTGATTGCAAATATCCGCTTTTAAGATTGTCGGCTGTCCGAAAAGTGATTTCAGTGATTAGCGCGAAGTGATTTTCTTACAAAAGTGTGTTACGTTGTGAAGAATTTGTGAAGGTTGTGATTCCAACTGATAGTGACAGTGAAATTAGTGCAAAAACTTTAAAAACTGCCAAAATGAAGTGCGTGGTGCTCGGCTGTGGAAACGATAGGCATTTCAACCAGAATGGCGTATCTTTTCATAGGTAAGTGCTTAGTTAAACATTTTCCGATAATGCCTTTCGCTTTTCAGTCAAAAATCTCTGCGATTTTCATTCAGAAAGTGCGTTTTGGTCCAATTCGCCCACTTTGCACAAATTGACGGGAGACATGTCGTCTTGAGAACCGTCAACTTGACAACGATTGCCCACATCTGTTTTCCAGAGTGGGAACACAGGACACGGGCGTAGTTAGAAATGTGCTTTTTTAGGGGACCGGCTATATTTTATTGTGATATTGTGTGTAAATGTGTGTGTTTCGATCCGGCAGCAAATGACAAAATTGGTACATTTTAGAGGTATGTGAGCAGAAGCAATAAAAATAATAATCATCATCATCTTATATCAACACCTCGACATAAAACAAAATAAGATTAAAAATAAATAAATAAAATACCATATTACAACAACATAGTTAACGTTCGCCTTAACTCCGCCGAAGCCGGTCCCAAGCCCGGAAAGGAGGAGGGAGGCATTTTAATTTGAAGTAAATAAATTTATGTTTGATAAACATTTGATGTTTTACGTTTTAGATTGAATATATTTTTGGAATAAAAAAAGAGTACTTGAACACACATTTCAATAAGTATAATCTGCGTTCTGTTTCAGGCTTAAACGTGCCATACACGCTCCGATCGATCGGCCGATCCGTCGCCCGAAATCGATATCGGCAGACGGATCCGCTTGTGTATGTGAAAATTGCACCGATCGGCCAATCAATTTCCATCTGACGATATTTTAGTGTGATTTTCGTGCGATCCGTCGGTGACAATCGATCGAGAGGGCGTGTGATTATCGCACGTGAATGTGAAATTACCAAATTCTTAAGCCGCATTTTCCAAGCTGCGGAGTTCCGCTGCGTCTTGCTGAATAGACTACTTTCATCCTTGTTTTGCAGCCCGGAAAACAAGGATGAAAGTAGTCTATTCCGCAAGACACAGCGGAGCTCCGCAGCTTGGAAAATGCGGCTTTAAATGATGAAATTTGAAGGATCCTAATGATTTAAATGACTCTGCGATTGAAATATCAAATACGTAGTATAAGCAAATACCACACAAATCCCAATAGTTAACAAAAATCAATCTAGGTTATATTGGGAGTGAATCATAACCTAATTTGGAATTGACATTCGTTATCGCATCGCGCAAAAATTGTACAGTGTGTGTGCAGTGGAGATAGCCCGATCGATCTGATGGTAGATCGCACAGTATCTGGCTAATTACAAAAAAAATCGTCAACGTAATATTACGTTTACACTATCCCCAGATTACTTCATCTGCGCCGGCTGATTTAATCTGGAGCTGTCAAATACATACAATTTTAAACTCACCACACCCAGATTAAGCAGCAGATGAAGAAATCTGGGGATAGTGTAAACGTAGATAATATAAATTGAACCTTTTAAATAAGCGTCGCCACTAATTTCATTGAAAATTCAAAATTTACCCGCCAATTATGTGCCCCTGCGCTAACAAACCACCTACGCCATTGTGATTTACGCTAGTGTTGGTATCTGATGCACACTACCATGAAACGGTTTCAAAAATTTGACAGAAAGGCCATTCCATAAGTTTTATAGTTCTTTGATGTGCACATACTCCAACGCATTATCGTGTCTACGCGTTATAGAAAGAGCACATAAATGTTTGCAATTGGTGCAGTTGATCTTAGAAATTGTACACGTGTTCGCCGCGATTTTTTTCCGTAGTTTGTATCGGTGGGTGAGAGTGCAGTTTAAATAAAATTAAAAAATAAGACTTAACAAAAAATGAGTTCCAACAAAATAACCGCATTTTTCAAACCAGTGGAATCGATTCCGAGTAATATTTCTGACAACGAATCGGTGGAAAGTCCTCCGAAGAAAAAAAAATCTAACGGAAACGCAAAATATACAAGTGAGTCATTGAAAAAATCATTTTGAATTTATTAATTTTAAGTTGAATGAAAATAAAAATACAAAATAATATAATTTATCAACGGCAACAGGTTCCCCGTAACGATATCAGCAGTTTTTGCCGGCGACAATTAGACGACCGCGAGAGAAATGACCTTCTCGAGAATGTGTGGGTTCCTGACGAAATCTTCAAGTTTCCTGCTTCAGGCGAACGAAAATTAAAATTTCAACATTCATGGCTTCGTTCTTTTCCATGGCTGTCCTATTCCGCTGCAGAAGATGGGGCTTACTGTCGATGTTGCATTCTTTTCGCACAGAAGTCTGTTGGAAAAGGGCAAAATCAAAACACAAACCATCTTGTCATAACCCAATTCAGGAATTAGAAAAAAGCATTGGATACTTTCCGAAACCATCAGGAGAAAAGTTACTATAAAGATGCATGTATTGATGCGCAAAATTTACAGTTAATTTTGAAAAACAAGACTCATGATATTGTAAGAGAACTCGACAAAAGTACAAAAAAAGAGCAACTTGATAATCGGCAAAAATTGAGTACAATTAATCGTGCTGTTCTTCTGTGCGGCCGGCAAGGACTTGCTTTGAGGGCTCATCAAGATCATGGCCCACTTTCGCTAAAATGGCCGGTAGAGAATGATGGAAACTTAAGAGCGTTACTCCGATTTGCGTATGAGAGCGGAGACAGTGATTTGAAATTCCATTTGGAGACAGCTGGTAAGAACGCAACATACTTCAGTCCACGAATTCAAAACGAAATCATTGAAGCTGCAGGAAAAATCATAACATCAAACTTGGTAAAGCGCGTTAACGAGTGTGGATGTTTCGTTGTCATCGCCGATGAGACCACAGACGTTGGTGGAATTGAGCAATTTTCGCTCTGTGTGCGGTACGTTGAAAAAAAATGGAAGTGAATATTCTATTCAAGAAGATTTTTTAAAATTTGTTGCTGTTGATGATATGACGGGAAAAGGACTAGCAAATACCATACTTAGTACCTTGTCAGACCTTGGGATTGATATTTCGTACATAAGTGGCCAAGGTATTCACAAATCTTTTTTATATAAAAGTTTCAGTAAATTTTTGTCACGTTACTCCAAATTAACTTTAAACTTACACATAATGATGAATGTTTAATAGGATACGACGGAGCAAGTTCCATGAGTGGAAAATTGAACGGGTGCGCAGCAGAAGTTATGAAAATATACCCCCAAGCCATTTATGTCCACTGTGCAAATCACAGCCTTAATTTGGCCATCACGCATGCTTGCGAAATAGCACCTATCAAAAATTGTATTGGAACAATAAAGTCCGTTGTTAACTTTTTTCGTCGATCTACTAAAGCAGGTGGTATCTTGCAAACGAAAATTAAGGAAGCTGTACCAAATGCAAAACAAACTCGCTTATTGAAGTTTTGCGAAACGCGTTGGGTAGAACATCTTGACTGCTTGCAACTCTTTTCGGACGTATATGCAAGTATTTGTTTGGCGCTGGAAGAATGCGATAAACAAGCTAAAAAGTCGAAGGAGTTCAACCGCATACATTGCTGGCGGCGATAACAACATCTGAGTTTCTAATTGCGTTAGGAGTTTTGAAGCCCGTTTTCAGTTTGACTAAATCACTAAGCCAACAGTTGCAGAAGGAAGACTGTGATTTAAGTCTTTGCGTGAAATACGCAAACGACTTGAAAGAAGAAGTAGACGAAATGCGACAAAACTCGGACGCCTTATTTCACAGTATTTTCGAGGCCGTTGTGAAAACGGCTGAAGAGGTAGGATTCGAAATCAAAGTCCCCCGAGTTGCACAAATGCAAAAATATCGAGCAAATTATGAAGGTGGCCCCGAAAAATATTATCGCCAATTGGTGTTGATTCCATTCATAGACCACTATCTAAGCGAATTGAACTCTAGATTTCTTAGACATCGCGATATTTTATTAAAAATCCAGGATCTTCTACCAATGAAATCTGCGAAGTTGAATTCGGAAAGAATAAAAACGACTGTGAGAAGTTTCGAGACTCAGTGGCAAAATAACATCACATCTACTGAAGAGTTTGAAGCTGAACTGACAATGTGGCGGCGGTATAAATATTTGATTTAATAAGCCTAAATGCTGGATTTCTGGAAAAAAAATATTTTCGTTTTCAGATATTGCTTAAAAATGTCGGAGGAAAATCAGCCGAAAAGTTTAATAGAAACATTAAACATTTGCAACCAAAAATTTTATCCCACTGTACACCGATATCTGAAAATAGCAGCAACTCTACCGGTTTCTGCTGCACCTACTGAAAGATCGTTTTCGACTCTTCGAAGGTTGAAAACCTATTTGCGAAACTCTACGCAGCAGGACAGATTAAATGGGTTGGCTCTATTGAATATTCATAGAGATGTAGAGGTAACGAATGATCAAATTTTGGACCTTATGGGAAGCGTGCCTAGAAGATTGAATATTGTTCTGTAATTTGCCGTAATAAATCATAATTTGTAAGTGTGTGTTCGTATTTGAATATTCCTTTGTATAACCTCTAAAAAAAAAGTTAAACAAAACTCCCCCCCCCCCCCCCGCAAAATTTTTCCTGCATACGCCCCTGTTGTGCAATCACCCCATTCACTAAGCACCCAAACGTTATGGAATGTGTAGATTTTAATAATAATTACAAAGTGGTTCAAATTTTTATTAACCGAATATCCGCTGACCTTCAGATTTTGCCGTCAAATTTGTTCGGATCACGGATTCAATCCTGTAATACAAATGTGCTGTAACTTTTGAATGAATATGCGCGGCAATGGTTATTATTATGCGGAAATTAGATATTTTTCCGTTTGAATTGTGTGAAATAATCGTTGGATAATTTGAACAATAGTTTTCAGTGGACGATTTTAGCATAGTTTTCAAAAATTGTAATCAACATTTGAAAAAAAGGTAGATATGCGTTTTTCATTTTAAACTGATTTATGAAAGTCGGCTTGAAGTAATGTTATTACTTTGTGATTTGAATACGAGATTTCGGATTTTTATATCATATTCGCACTCAGCTTTGGTGCACGGTGTATTTCCTATATCGTTATCATTGAACCATTACGTCAAGAAAAGTCAAGAAAATTAGAAAAGTGTTCATTTCTCAATACTGAATTGAAGTTTTTGGGACACGAAGTCAGTTCAAAGGGAACAAGTAAACAAGTAAAATGGCTGCGATAAGTGAAACAACTAGGTTCAGTTAAAGAAGTACGGCAGTACTTGGGGTTATGCGGTTATTTCCGACGATTCATCAGAGACTTTTCGAGAATCGCGCGACCATTAAACGTGCTTCTGAAGAAGGACATCGAATTTCGTTGGTGCACAAATCAACAGAAAGCACGACTAACTTTAGCTATATATGATGTGAACAAGCAGCAAGCTCTTGTGGATTAGCCGGTATATTAATGCAAGTCGAAGATGAAATCAGTACGACCTGTCTCTTACTTCAGCCGTTCAACCACATGCCGAAACACAATATCACAGTTTCGCACTCGAAACACTAGCCGTCGTCGAAATACTAGATCGTTTTAAAAATTACCTCATAAATAAAAAAAATCGTGGTAATCACCGATTGTAATTCACTACGGATGATGCAGGACAAAAGAAACCTCAATCCGCGCATTGCGAGATGATGGTTAAAGATTGCTGAGTTTGACTTCGATATCGAATATAGACCGAGATGTAGAATGTTACATGCCGATGCTTTGAGTAGGACCCCGTGTGAAGAGGCAAGAGACTCAAACTGTTGCAGAACAAATCCTGTCGATTGGGATTGATGACGTGAATTGGATAGCTACCCTACAGTTTCAAGATAAACATCTTGCTGCAATAAAAGATCGCTTGCTTGTGGTGATAAGAAAAACGGGAACAGTTAATGCAAAACTTTATCATACATGGCGGAAAACTTTTCCGGAAAACAGAGAATAGTGAACAACTTGTGGTACCCAGTGGATGGCGGTGGCGTATTTTAACGATGTCTCATGACGCAATGTCCCATGCGGTATTAATAAAAAGATGGACAACGTACAGAGGCATTTTCGGTTTAGTAAGATGAAAAAATTAACAAGTAAATATTTGAAATCTTGTGTGGAACGTTTATATAATAAAAAAAGGACTAAACAAAACTAAGTACCAGATCCACATACCGGAGCGACAACCGATACCATTTCGTACAGTGCACGTGGATCATTTAGGTCCATATCCTCGAAGTAAAGCTGGTAATGGCTATCTCGTGAGAATAATCGATGCGTTTACCAAATTCATCATCTTACAACCTGTAAAATCATCGGATGCGAAGGGTGTGGTGAAAACCTTCGACAATGTGACACAATTTTTTGGTATGCCTACGAGAATTGAGGGGTATAGAATCAAAACCGGCAATCTCCACTTTTTTCATAAAATGAGTTAAACTATGGATTTTATTAATCGATACGAGCTTAATCCAGAAATGTTGGCAATAAATTGCACATCCGGCTAAATCATTCTCAAATTGACTGTGAAAGATTGTATTTAATAGCAAAAGTGTCTATCTCCATTGATATGTCCGCTGCAAAAGCGACTATCTCCAAATCGACCAATGACAACCACGACTCGAGATCAGGTGGTTTGTTATTGTTCTTTTTTGTTCAGTCTGGACATTGGAACGGTTATTTTTACTATGACACAATTCGGGTGTTGTATTTGAATGAGCTGAACGTTTCATTCAAGTTTATTCTATTTTTGAGTAAAAATCACATACGGATACTACTGTATTATTATCTATGGAGTGTTATGCAGAAACAGTTTCCTCGACGAAAAGTAGGAAAAGAAAAAGGCAACCGGAGATGTGGAAAAGAAATATTTCCAAATTGAAGAGGTGTGTGTTATTTTTTATCAACAATGAGTGCTTTTTGTGAATCTATCCGGTGTATGGTAAGATATATGTATGTATTTTATCCTATCTACAGATATTCTCCTAAAGAGCCGCCAGTTTACCCTAAATGCAATCATGCAAGTAAGGCCTATAGATGCACCGAGCTAACTACGGCAGATATTGCTGCTTTTCACAAGGAATTTTATGCCAATAAAAATAAGCAGATACAGGACGCCTATCTTGTAAGGCATATTAAAACTGCGACGTGCAAAAGGGTACGGTCGAAGGATCAGTCCCGTAAAAAAAGGAATACTACCACCAAATGTCTTGTAAGAACTAGGCAAAATACTTTAATTCCGGTTTGCCAAGCCTTCTTTTCAAACATTTTACATATTACCAAGCACAGGCTGCAGTATGTTGCAAAAAATTATCGGGCGATAGGCAAGTCGCCAAAAGAAAGGAGAGGAGGTGACCGAAAGACTAAGATTTACGAAGAAAAATGTACTGCCAAAAGTACCGGACCAGTCTGCATATTATAGCAGACAGTTGTACATTTACAACTTCTGCATTGTACAAGGCTCGTCCGGAAATAAAAATTCGAAGGAGAATACATTTATGTATTCTTGGACCGAAGACGAATTTGCCAAAGGCTCTAATGAAATTGCCAGTGCACTTATCTACCGTCTTAAAAATTCAAATTTTTCTGGAACCAAAACACTACGCTTAATATGTGACGGATGTGGAGGGCAAAACAAAAATTCCATTATGATTTCTGCATGCTGTAAATGGTTTTTGGATGCACCTGCTTGTTTAAAGTCTATCGAAATTATTTACCCCGTGACAGGGCATTCTATTTTACCTAGCGATCGAGTGTTTGGCAGAATAGAAAACGAACTGAAAAAAATAGAAGTAATCAGTAGTCCAGACGAAAATAGGCAAATCTTCGAAAGCCACGGAATTGTAATACTCGTAAAAATGGGTTCAGATTTCGAAGTGAATGATTGGAGAACTGAAGCCTATAATATTATCAAAAGTACAGCCAGTTGGCATTTTAAGTTTAATAAATCAAAGCGGTTCATTCTGACCAAAACCAAATCTGGATCAAATGTTTTAATAAGAGGAGAGCCCCACTACAGGTTCGACATTTGTATGCCCAAAAGCGTGAGCAAAAAAGGAAAAAAATTTCAAATGATGCAACCAACACCAATAACCAAGGGATCGGTTCGTTAAAGTGAACACCTTAAAACTCAACGATGTTAGTAAGCTTTTACAAAAGCATTATGGTGGCGATTGGAAACGTGTTGAGAGGCTAAAGTACTTCGTCGAAGTGTCTGAGAAAAATTCATCCATGAATGTGACTGAAGAAACCGAAATTATCGAGGAGCAGCAGTTCGAAGAGAGCATCATTTTGAAGATTTAAAAATTAAAATTATTCCTAAATTTTTATAATTTACAAACAAACCCAAAATAAAGGAATTTGAATCGTTTTGAAATGTATTTTACCATTTGTACTACTTTTTTAACTGAATAAATTTGTTTGTTTATTAAAAATGATGTTGCTACCTAATTCACGAATGTCGCCCTTCAGTGCCAAAGGCGGTAACCTCCTAGTATGTTGGAAGCAATACCGGCAATTTCCACATGTTAAAAACCAAATAGGCAATCTCCAATTTATTATTTATCACTATTTAAAATAAGTTCCGTTATTAGGTAAAATCTGTATATTGAATCAATGAAGGAGACATACATTTTAAATTAAAAATGAATTCTCGAGCTAATACTGCATATTTTGAAAGTTATAGAAAAACGCGTCTACTGAAAAATTAGTTAAAGTGGATATAGCCGGTTTTGATTCCACACCCCTCAATTATATCGGACCGAGGATAGCATTGCAGTCGGTAAACCAAGAGCTTGACTAGTTAACACAAAAATCCGAGTATTGAACAAAGTGTGAGTAGTACTTACAAAAGTAGTTTGCACACAATCTTCCAAGTGTGGAAAAAGTGTACGTGTTTTAGTGCTTAAAAAGTTTAAACTAGTGACAAGCCCTGTCTAATTACTGTCTAATTAATCTAGCAGATTCTCGTGCTGAGAATTAAAATAATAAGCCATACGGACACCTGTACAAACCAAAACTCCAGTGCAGACTTTAAATACGGCACAATCAACAACTATGATACATTATCAAGAAACGAGCACGGTTCCAGCTCC
Organism: Chloromyia formosa; assembly: GCA_964017055.1. Taxonomy (NCBI): domain Eukaryota; kingdom Metazoa; phylum Arthropoda; class Insecta; order Diptera; family Stratiomyidae; genus Chloromyia; species Chloromyia formosa. The sequence goes on from OZ024818.1 coordinate 61,466,490, forward strand.
ATCATCAAGTCACGGACCTAAGACTTATCAACAAATGAGCAATGTTGAAGCTCCATCACAAAATTCGAGGCTCCAAGACTTCAACAGTAAAGAGGAATCGAACAATAACGAGAGGAACGAAACAATATCAGAATTTAAACGTCATCGAAGGAGAGAATCGTTTACAGTGTATCCTGCTCAACAGAAGAAAAAAGAAAATAACCGTGAGTAATTTTAATTGCACAAATTTAAAATGTCAACGCCGGGTGAAATAGCCGCTCAATTACGACGAAATTTCGAAGTTCTTTAGCACTAGATTTTCAAGAAATGCTTAGTGAAACGAATAGGTTAGATATATTTTCTAATGCAAAATTTGGCATATCATTGCAAATCTTTTGCAATCGGGTTAACCAAATCTTCAAATATTGCGAGACGGAATCTCAAAAACAGTACTTGGAACAAATCGTAATAACCAAAATTCGTGGCGGACCACAAAATGTCATCGATAGATTTCCTTCAGCTAGGTGGCCTCAGATAAAGCAAATCTTATATGAGTACTTTGGCATTTCACAACCATATCATGCGCTTATAAACGAAATGAATCATGTTCAGTACAGTACTGACATTGTAAGTGTATATAGAAAAATAAGTGCTATTCTCAATAAATTGAATACAAAGTTTCTGCAAGACCCCTAAAAAATCTCATTTTTACAATTTCATCCTCAATATAACGAACATTTCGCATAGTCTCGTTTTAAATCTTGTATTCCTGAATATAAAACTATTCTAATCGAAATGCGTCAATGTACAACTTTGTATGAAGCATATTCTACTACTTTGCCTTAACCCCTATCGACGCGCTATGCCCGTCAACTACTCCTGCGCGCCATCGTACTCTATTCTGGGCAATGGGACGCAACTCCCCAAAAGACTTACCCAGTGCCTGACACTCCTTTGCCACAGATCGACGCCATGTGATTCGAGGACCCCCTCTTGGTCGGCCTTGGTTGGAAATGGGGTTCCACTTCATGGCATGCAAAGCAATGCAGTTGTCACTCTTCCGCAATGTGTGACCTATCTACTGCCATTTTCGCCTGCGTATCAATTCGTCGATTGGCATCTGACCCGTACGCCGACTTAGCTCTTCATTTGATATTGTTTTGGGCCAGAAAATTCTTAAAATTCGACGAAGACATGAGTTGACAAAAACTTGCAGTTTTCTGGTAACTCCTACGGAAACTTTCCATGTACTGCTCCCATACAAAAGCACTGATAGTACCAGGGAGCGAAACAGGCCCAGCTTGGTCTTGATGCTGAGATAACTGCTCCGCCAGATTTTGGACAGCATGCCGTATGCGCGTTTAGCCTGATTGATACGACGAGCGATGTCCTGCTCCGTACCACCATTTTCGGCAACAATGCTTCCTAGGTAGACGAAGTTGTCCACCTTGTCCACAGGTTGCCCATTAATATTGATGGCAATAGATGTCGGATTTCTTTTTCGCAACGGCGGGCTAAGAACCTTGGTCTTGTTGGTATTAATCTTTAGCCCAACCATGCTTGCCTGCGTTTCGAGATCTAACGCCATTGCGGACAGATCCATGATTTTGTGGGAGAGTAGACATGTGTCAATGTACAACTTTGTATGAAGCATATTCGCTACTTAAACAAATTCAAGATCTTCGTGACAGTAATCATACGAAAAGCCATAATAACCAAAATAAAGTTTAGGTTCGTAACATCATTTTTTAGGGATTTTCTTGTGAGGAGGGGCTCACTTAACCTAAAAAAAATTAATTTGCCTTTAATTTACTAATTAGCGACCAACAAATGTTTTTATATGACCAACAAACGATACGAATAGTTAAATTCAATTTTTGATGAATTGGAGGGGCTAACTTGACATCACTCATTCACATCTAACAATTTCAAGAAGTATTGTCAAGAAAATGTTATCCGTCATATCCTGAACGCAGTCCACACCCCGCGAGCTAATGGGAAAATTGAGAGATACTTTCGGACAGTAAAGGCTGCTATTATGTCTCTGACGAACGATCCTAATGGGTATGATTGGGACATGAACATTCGTAATAATCAGTGGGCCCTCAATAATGAAGAATGCTACGACAAAGCGGATACCCAGCGAGTTATTGATGGCGTTTCTCCCCGAAATATCATGAGAAATGTTGAAAATGTAATGTAGTACTGGCAATACTGTAATCTACCTGTCAGTCAAGCAGTAAGTCAGTAGCATGACTCGGACTCGCACATGTTCTCTATCCGCATATCACTTGAATAAATCCTAAGTTGTATCATTAACCAGTTGTTCATATTTAATTGTTATTAAGAACATAACAAGTGGCGCAGTCGAGTTGAAGATCGAGCCTTCGTTTGTTAAATATTTCCGGTGTGAAATTGTTCGACGTAAAATTCAACATTTCCACAACATAACCTCAACATGACCGAGAATTCTGGAAATTCTTCCACAGAGCAAGACAAACCTGCAACGCATGATACTACAAATATAGAGATAACGACACGCGCATGTATCTTCTTCTTGGTTGTGGATGGTGACGTCACTCAGAGACTTGCTGTTCAGAGATTTGCACTTTGCAGTTGAGAGAATATTTTGAATGCGAATCGTAAGATACGTTAAACGGTTTTTTCTCTGTGCGTTTAGTGAAAATTAATTGTATTTTGAATAAAGTGACATTTTTCGAGAATTTATTGAAAAAATTTCTTTTTGTGTTTAAAAATGCGTTGTGCTGTGTTCGGTTGTGATTCGTGTAATCAAAAGAAGTGGCCATCTGACGAGGATAAAGCGATTCGGTTTTACACCTTTCCGAAAGATGGAAAATATCGGGAAATATGGAAGCACAAGTGCCGAAGAAGCGGCAAACTTAATGAAGCTACGGCAAGGATATGCTCAAAACATTTTGCGTCAGAAAGTTTTATTCGCAATCTACAGAACGAGCTTTTGGGTAAGTTGGATATTGCTTGAATATTCGCTTGTTGTCGCTAATGCTCTTGACAATATTTTGGTATCCAGGCATCAGCAATAGGAATAGTTTTGTACTAAAAGAAGATGCAGTTCCGACTTTAAATCTTCCTTTAGCTTCGTGTGTAGACGCCGGCAAAACCAGCAATGAAAGGAAAGAAAGAGCTGCTGCGAGAATACGACGGACGGAAGTAGATGCTATTTTAAAAGATACTGGGGGAAAGTGAGTAATAAATAGAAATACATTTTTATTATCAATGCCGTTTACGAAATATTTTTTATTTTCTTCGGAAGAATAATTCATGGAAATGATTCCAATTATGGCATGCCGGTTCAAGCTGAACCATGCGAGGATGCTTGCAGTAACTGCTTAAAAAAAGATAATCGAATTGCTGATCTAGAATTCCGTTTATCGAAGGCATTGAAAGAACTGTAAGTCATGGAAGTGTAAAGCTATTAAAATATTTTGTCATGCTTATATTTCACCTTCTACACTCAGGGATGAAGTAAAACGAATGCTGGTAGAGGAAAAATCTGCGACGCAAGATGCCAGTAAATGTTTGATGAAAAAAACATACGAGAACGAAAACATTCAGCAGCAGTTAGCTTCATTGTTCACGAAGGGCCAGCTACGTAAATTAGAAACGCCGAAGAAGATAATAAATTGGTCAGAAGATGACATTGCAGAAGCCATCGTTTTATACGCGACCGGAGCAAGAAGTTATAAAATGCTTCTGAAAAAAGGCTTTCCATATCCGTCCGTCAGAACTCTGCAAAGATGGTGCCAGAAAGTAAATATGACCCGTGGAATCATAAAGCCTGTGATACAGATAATGCGGAAATCTGGATTAAATGAGACGTCTAGAGCTTGTGTCCTATCTTTTGACGAAATGAAGATTAAAGCCACTTATTGCTACGACAAAGCAAAGGACATAACAATGGCACCCGCGAATTATGTACAGGTAGCAATGATTAGAGGCCTTTTTGGAAATTGGAAACAACCAATTTTCTATGACTTTGACTGCAGAATGACCAAAGAAATACTGGTGAATTTAATTAGAACGATTGAGGAAACCGGATTTAAGGTTCACGCAATCGTCAGTGACCTTGGAGCCGGTAATCGCGCCCTATATAAGGACTTAGGAATTTCCCACGAAAAACCATGGTATTGCGTAATATTTCATGAATTATACTATGGGTGCTAATGATAATATGATTGCAGGATAATAAACCCGGTGCAAGAGGACAGAAAAATATACTTTTTCGCAGATGTTCCACATCTTATAAAATTGCTGCGAAACCACTTTCTGGACCACGGATTCTTACTAACCAATAACATCGAAGTAAAAAAGGAGATAATAGCGAAAATGCTCGAACTCACCAGTGGAGAACTTTCTATTACGCATAAGTTAACATCGAACTTGCTTTCAGTAAAAGGCATAGAACGCCAAAAAGTGAAATTCGCCACAAAACTGTTTTCGCACACAACAGCGATGGCTTTGCTTAGAGTGGCCAGTGGCGGACACTTAGAAACCCAAAATTGGCTCGAATGTGCGGATCTGATTAAAAAGGTTAGAAGGGATCGTTAGTTTATATTAATATTTTCTAACATTTAAATTTAATTGCAGACGAACGACTGGTTCGATGTTTTCAATGTACGAGTTCCGGAGACAGACTCAAGAGAAAGGATGAAGGCATATGGAATGAACAAAGATGTTCAAAACAAAATATTGATCGACATGACTGAACTCATAAAAAGTATTCGAGTCATAGGAAATAAGAGCCTTCTTCCTTTCCAGAAAGGTAATATTAGATATTTTAAACTTCTAAAATATATTAACCTCATGATTTGCTTCAGGGATCATACAAACCAACACGGCCTTACCTCTACTGTTCAATGAATTAGAACAACAATATGGAATGAAATATCTTCTGACCTATAGACTAAATCAAGACGTATTAGAAAACTTCTTCTCTGTTATCCGGAGTAAAGGTGGCCTTCACGATCATCCAGATCAACTGGAATTTCAATATAGACTCCGAAGCTATATTGTCGGTCGCAACGAAGGGGCTTTTATTTCAAGTATAAGTGTCGATATTGATAATACACCGGATATTGAACCTACATTTTCAGGTTAAAAATTTAAGCAGAATCGATATATTGTCGATATTAATTTCGAATTGAATTTTTACAGCTAAGGTGTTAGGGACTCTCAATCAGGAGCCCCAGCCGATGGAGGAAGAGGAGGACCTTCTCAACGAGTTGAAGGAATTCGAATATGATGGACTGGAGAACTTAGCAGGTTTCATTTGCCATAAACTTAAACAAAATTCTCCTTATATTTCAGTTATGGCCGATAAAGACACAACTTGGACATGGATAAACCAACTAACCGAAGGAGGACTTTCGAAACCAACGCCAGAGTTTATGGAAATCGCCGAACAATTAGAGGTAATTTTTCAAAAATTTAACCTAAATGATTCTCTTTGTATTTGCAGCAACTACTTCAGAGACCTGTTGGATTCAGCAAAGGATGTGCTCTGCCAGGATAGTATTAAGAAATTATTTTTAAGATCAAGATTGTATTTTAGGATAAGAGAACTTAATAGAAATTTAAGAGAAAATGTAAAAAGGAAATTAGGCAATAAGGATGAAACGAAAAGAAAGAATAAAATGAAGAAAATTGTTACATAGAAACAGATCTTTTTACTTTCTTCGTTTCTTATTATAGCAAAATTATTCGACAAGCCTGATCCAAAGGAACATCTTTCAATATTGTAGAGATGGAAAATAGACGCGAATTTTATTTAAAACGCGAAGTCGCAAAGATTTAAGCAGTTGCCATTCAGTATGCAACACCATATTAACTTCACACTGAAAGCACACAAAGTCTCTGAGTGACGTCATGCGCAGAACGTGCACACATTCCCCATGCTATTGTCGTTATCTTCTCTACTTGTATCATGCCTGCAACGACGACAAATCATCCGACAGTACAATTGGAATCGATGGAGCCATTCAATGTGGATACGCCCGACGAATTGACGGACTATTTGGAGAGATTTGAGTTCTTTCTTGAATCGAATAGAATCACCACGTCAACAAAAGCGGGCGACACTAATCACGGTGGGCGGTCATAAATTGTACAAGACAATTTCCAGCTTGACCGCCCCCGTTCAGGTAACTAAAACAAGTTACGAAGACATTATCAAGTTACTATCCAATTTTTTCGTTCCGAGGAAATCGGTGTGGTGTGCACGTTTCAACTTTTTTAAAAGAAACCAGCTCCCGGACGAATCAGCAAATCAATTTATGGCCGAGCTTCAAAAATTGTCGAATGAGTGTCATTTTCATGGCCTCCTGGACTCAATGCTTATCACTCAATTTATTTGAGGACTAAGGGATGAGGCAGTCCAACGTCGTTTGCTACAAGAAAAGGAGTCAGAGCTCACTAAACAACTGGCTATTGAAACAGCCGTAACGACAGAAGGCGGAAAGACTGAACAGCGACACATGAAAGAGGATGCAGTAAATAAAATACATAACAACAAACTAGCAACAAACCAATCTCGTTCGTGTCATCGTTGTGGGTCGAGTTATTCTGGAGAGTGCAAATACAAAGAGGCTACATGTAATGCTTGCGGAAAGAAAGGGCATTTGCAAATAGTGTGTTTCTCCGCTCGGAATAAATCAACACAACAAACAACTCAGAAGAAATCTGGTAATCATTCGAAGCAAGCAAAATCGATCAACAGCGTTACGTCTGATTCGGAACCGACTCGCCCCCAGTTCGCGACAATATTGTTCGATAGGAATGAAATTCGTTTCGAGGTGGATAGTGGGTCGCCATTTACAATTATTTCCGAAAAAAGTTATAAGCAATTCTTCCCTTACGTCCTGCTTTCGAAAAACCAACAAACATCACCGACGTTCAAGGCGGGCGCATAGTGGTTCTTGGAGAAGCAAACGTCACGGGAATATATAATGGAAAAACCATCGACAAACTATCATTATTGGTAGTACGCTGTAATGCATCACCAATATTGGGAAGGAATTGGTTTCAAAAATTAGGAATCCGAATCGAAGGTGTTCACAATATCAGAAGAAAAAATCACTGTCAAAGACGTAGTGGAAGAGTTTGCGGAGATAGTTAATAAAGAGTTGGGGAAGTACTCTGGCCCACCCGTCAGGTTAGAACTGACTGCCGGTGCGAGGCCCATTGCGTTGAAGCCTCGATCTGTCGCTATGGCTTTTCGAGAACCGATTGAAAAGGAATTGGCAAGGCTCGTCCATCAAGAAATTTTGCGTCGGGTAGATTATTCCGAATGGGCTACACCGATCGTTGCCGTAAAAAAACCAGATGGTTCACTGCGAATTTGCGGTGACTATAAATCGACACTGAACTCACAATTAAAAAAACATACCCACAAAGTAAAATACGAGCGTACCGTTCTTGGGTTTCCAGATCTCTTCTGAAGGTATCCGACCGATGGAAGGAAAGGTTGATGCTATCAAGAAGGCAACCCTGTCTACCAACAAAAAGGAATTACAATCATTCCTCGGAATGATTGGGTTTTACCTGAAGTATATGTACTAAAATGCACTTGTAAACGTAGTAATAAGTCAGTAGCCATCCAGCCGTTCCACAATAAACATTGTTATACTTTACAAAACCTGTTATCATTATATTCCAAATACCAAGTACATATCAGGAGCTTGGAGTAAAAAGGGCGAACTCAAAAAGTCGATTTTTTTTATTCTCACCTTGGTATCAGATACATATAAACAATGCGTAGATACCTCGCTTTGCCCCGGCAAGCCCTCAGTTTTCTCATAGTTTCAATCTAAAGTGAGTAATATCATTTTCTGTCAAAGTCGCACTATTCGAATCACTTAGTGGAGCAAGGGCGAACCCCGGATCTGAAACTCCATCCAAGCACTATGAAAAGCCATAAATCATTTGTATTCGCCCTTGCTCTTCTGTGAAAAGTGTTTGTTTCGCTAGGTATGTTAGTCATTCATGACTGTGTAGTGACAGGATCGTGCCCGTTTCGGCATGTTTGATCTTGAGTTATGTTTACTCTTCCACTCTTTGCTTTTTCTTCCCTAATTTTCATTCAGTAATCGTGAAGTGCTCATATACACATAGCGAAAAGAGTATAAAAGTGATTAAAGTTTTTAAGTCAGTACCGTTCGAGATAATGAGTGAAGAACATCAAACTTCGCGAAAGAGACAGAAGAATCCTGAACAGTGGAAGACCAATATTTGTAAAATGAAACGGAATTCTGGGGAAGTTTATGTATCAAGAAAGACGAAGCAAGAAGTTCCTGCACGAACCATCGGACCACTTTGTACGGCTAAGTGCCAAAAGCGATGCTTTGAAAAGTTGGATACCGAAAACATTGAAAGTGTTTTCCATAATTTTTGGGGAATTGGCAATTATGATCTCCAAAATGTTTATCTTTCGAAATGTCTGCAGTGGCATGAGCCTGTACATTCGGCGATTACAGACAGACCCAGCCGTAGGCTTCGAACTATCCACTATTCAGTGTATGATAATGGCGAAAAAGTGGATGTTTGCCGTCAAACATTTTTAAGTATTCATGGAGTAAGTGAAAAACGAGTGCGTACAGTTGCGGCGAAAGTAACTCCTTCAGGGACAGTGAATCTTGACGAAAGAGGAAGGAAGTCATCCACTAACAAAATCGAAGGTAATCGTCGTCAGTTTGTTAGAGATCACATTGAGTCCCTCGCCACTGTTTCAAGTCACTACAGCAGAGCTAAAAGTCCTTTTAAAAAGTACATGCCGCCAGGTTCTTCCATTATGGGATGTTACGAAGCTTGCGAAGAATGGCTCCAGAAGTACCACCCTGAAGAAACACCTGTCATGAAAAGTTATTATCACCATGTATTTGTGAATGACAACATAGGTGTAGAGCCCCCAATGGTGGATGAGTGTAACACGTGTGCAAAACTCAAACTTGAGATAGCCCAATTGAAAAGAAGTGACTCGGATTCCCCTCGAATACGCATATTGGAGGCTGAGCTTAACAACCACCTTTTGAGACAAAAAGTAGCTCAGCAGATAATGGAAAGTTACAAAGGCAATACAGACGAAAGTATGGAAGTTATCTGTGTTGATTTACAACAAGCCTTACCAACGCCAAAACTAACATGTAATGCACAGTATTACAAAAGGAAAATGTGGACTTACAATTTGGGAATTCATAACATAAAAAATGGAAAAGCTACTATGTATGTTTGGGATGAAACGATTGCGAAACGAGGGTCGTGTGAAATTGCAAGCTTTCTCAGTCATTATTTGGAAAACGTCGCCGAACAAGTCAAAACCATCATAATTTTCAGTGATAACTGTGGCGGTCAAAACAAAAATTTAAACATGGTTCTGTCCCATTTGCGATTCATTCATTCCGGCCGCTTCGAAACTGTCAAACACATTTTCTTGATACCAGGACATTCTGAAATGGGTTGTGACCGAGACTTTGGGTAAATTAAACTCAAAATTAAGGACATGAGGTGTTTTCAAAAAAACATTACGCTCATTTCATTTATAAAACCAGACGCAAGAAGAAGTTCCATGTCGTTGAAGTTACACAGGAAATGGTAAAAAATGTTGATGTCCTTCAGACTATGATAACGAAAACCAAGTTATCTGGAACCAAGTTCAAGGAAGGGAAAATTTTTGAATTTTCTAAAGAATACAAAGTTGGATTCAAAATACATCAGTTTTACAACTTAAACTTACCAACACACGTACAACTACAAAAAGGAAGAAGCATAGTGTACCGAGATACGGTTTTCAACTTAGCGTCTACCGAACTCCCTATTAAATACCCGGCACCACTCACACTGATGAAAAACAGAAGGACCTTCAGGATCTCCTCGATTTCGTACCATTGCCGTATAAAACTGAATTAGAAGAAGCCCTTCAGGGACAACAAGAAAATCTACCGATATCGGAGACGAATGAAGATGATGATATCATCGACTATGAATAAAATAAAACTTTGCTCATTATCTATAGTGATGAATTAATTTGTTAATTTTACGTTACTTTTATGTAGCTGTTTAATGAACGTGTTTGAGTTTCTTGTCATCTTGGATGGTATTTTTTAAATAAAATTTTCTGAAGTTCCTAAGACTGTTTTGTAATTTTTTGTTCACTAAATTCACTAATCTCAACACTTGAAGTATATCTGTTAAAATTTAGAAATCATTAAAATAATAAAAAAAGGAATTAATTAAAATTTATACATTCGCCCTTGATATTTTGAAGTACTTTGAAAGCTTTGAGCTTGATTTCCCAACACCTCAATTTTGGGATACGCCCTTTCTACTCCAAGCTCCTGATATATAACATGGCGCAGCCGTAGACGAGTCTACTCCGAAATGTTCATCGCAAAAATTCTACCTGAATACAAAAAATCGTGAAAAGAAAATAATACAAAAAGTTATACATTGTGATGAAAATTGTGACTACAGATTTATTTTGAAAATTTGCGAAGCCCACATTTGAAAATTGCTGAGAATCGGTAGTAGATTTATAGCGTGTTTTGAAAGTGTGAAGAATTTGCAAAAGGGCATATTGAAGTGCGAATCAAACGCATGGGAATTGTCAAAAAGAAAGAAAAACTTTCAAAACCAAAAGGTAGGCCTCCTAAGAATATATAGTATCTCACCAAAACTGTTCCCATGGATTATATAAAAAGAGTGGAACCGCTGAATCTTCACACTAGCAATCTAGCAGAAAGCTGAAGGATATTTTGGCAAAATTCGTATCTGCTTGGATCCTAAAGAATTAAATGAGGCATTAAAGCCAATTAATCATCCTATTTCATCATTTAATGAAATATCCGCAAAACTCGCAAATAAATCGTGTTTTACAGTGTTAGATTTGAAAAATGGATACTTCCAGGTTGAATTGGATAAAGAGTCATGTGAGTTGTGTACCTTCAGTACACCATTTGGTTTATATAAATACAAAAGATTGCCTTTTGGAATTAGAGTTGCACCAGAAATTTTTCAGAAATACAATGAGAGAAATTTTAGTGACATCGAGGGTGTTTTAGTATACATAGACGATATACTAATTGCTGCTGAAAATGAAGAAAGGCACAAAATAAAAAACCTCATTGGCGGTTCTCCGATTCTTGGGACATTTGATGAGAATAAAAAGATTACCATGCCTCCAAATTTGGATTGGGAGCATGTATGCTTCAAGATGGTAGGCCAATATATTTTGTTTCGAGAAGCCTTTCAGAAACTGAAACGCGCTACTCACAGATAGAAAAGGAACTTTTGGCTATTGTGTTTGCGTGCCAGAAGTTTCACTATTATGTCTATGGTCATTCAACGTAACAACTGACCATAAGCCACTGTTAGGTATATTTACAAAGGAAATATGTAAAATTCCCAATGCTCGTGTTACGCCAAAGCCAATACCGACACCTCTGGCAACACCATCAACATCACAAGCATCGTCAGCCATGACAGCGTCATCCCATTAACTCGGTCTGTTGGGATAAAACCACCGAAGGTAACAGTCGCCATCGTAAAATATAAATGCCGTGTAAATTATTTGTTGTTCGATTCAGTCTTGAAATAAATTTACTAAAATCAGCCCGGAGTTTTTTTTTTTTCAAGTTTACCTTCGACCTAACTCCCGCAGTCATGTGAAATGCCGCGTAAGAAAGATAAAGGCCAGATCGAAGACGACATGCCGAAAAGCATGAGTAGCACGCCCAAGGTTACGCGTTCAGTTGAATTTGATTTGAGTGCCGCCATCTCCGAGCTTAAAGAAACAATCCGCGAAATTCGCATTGAAAATCGGGAAAGTCTCAAAGCGTTACGAGTCGAAATAGACGAACGTGTAATCCGCCTCTCGAACGTGTCGTCGCCACAGCAGCACCCTCCGTCGCAGCCTTTATGTGTGCCACATACAACGACGGGACATTTGCCGTATGAATCACCGACAAAATCTGCTCAAGTGTCTAATATGCCGCTAGCCGAGCACCAGCCGTTCTCTTCGCCTTATGCGCATGTAGTGGTAACAAGTCATGGGCCGTCACAATCAACATCATGGCCGCCACCAGTGCCACCGACAACATACACAACGTGGGCGCCATCATCTAGTATTCCGAGTTTGCCGAACTATCGGACGTCAATACCGACATTTTCGTCTTCGGTGCCAACATGCACGTCATCAGCCTCGACAGAAGAAACGTTAACGCAACCGCTCTCGTCAACAGTTTATACAAACCGTACGTCATTGACATATGCGAGCGAATACGGAGCAAAGTTATATCCATTGCCAATCTTCGATGGAAAGCCAGAGGAATGGCCTTTGTTTCTGACATCGTTTGTTCAGACAACCGCGGAATTCGAATACGGAAACAAGCAAAATCTGATGCGACTACACAAGGCACTGCAAGGAGATGCGAAGCGCGCAGTCTGTTCAATGCTGATATTTCCGGATGACGTGCCCAAAGTGATTGAAGAATTAACTTTCAAAATTTTGGCCGACCCGACGTACTCGTCCGAACACAGATGGGTAAAGTAAGAGAAATTGCTGTCATTACTGAGGAACACATTGAAATGGTATTGCCATTTTCGAATCGAATTCGCAACATGGTATCACAAGTCCGCCGGCTGTCATCATCACCTGTTGGACACAACATTATTGGACCAGTTGGTTTGTAAGCTGCCGTTGTCCAAACAGTACGAGTAGGCGAAGTATGCCGCAACCGTCCAGCCGTTTCCTACTGTTGAAGCCTTCTCCGATTGGATCAATGATTTGGCTAAAATCGTAAGCCTCATGACGACGACTACAAAAACTACGCCGCGCAGTGAAATCCATCAAAATAGTTCGTTTGCCAATCGTCAGCCGTCGCACAAACCCGCTACCCGAAGAATTTTGCATAGCAGTGAAGCCACCCCCGGGTCAACAAAGGCATGCGCACAGTGTCAAAAGAGTCATTTTATTGGAGAATGCGACCAGTTTAAAGCCCTATCCGTGGATGATAGATGGAGCCAAGTTAAAAAAGCCCATCTTTGTTTTGGATGTTTGAAGAGAGGCCACAGCCTCACCATCTGCCGTAAGAAACAAATCTGTTCAGTGGACAATTGTAGTCGTATGCATCACCCGCTGTTGGACCAGGTCTCAGCATCAACAATGAAACCAGAGCACGTCTTGAATTGCCGTCAAAACAACGAGTCGCAACTACTGTTCAAAATACTGCCAGTTACTCTCACTGAGGGTGTCTACACCAGGCACAATTGTTCTGGCACAAAACCGGTTTTTGTAGGCGAGATGCATGAAGGGAAAGGTATAGGAAGGGAACAAAACTTGTGCTCGAAAATTTCAAGCACAAAAATTGTTCCCAACCAATACACGCACTTTTCGCATCCTTCCACAGTATAGCATAAAATCAATACATTGAAAACGCCCTACATGTATACAAGTTCTTCTCGTTCCGATGTGCTTCGTGTAGACAGGCACATAACCGGTTTTGTTCCTGGAACAATTGTGCCTGGTGTAGACAGCCTCAATGGCTCATTGGGAAATATATCCGGATTTGCGATGATAGACGAGGGATCATCTATTTCGCTGATAGAGGAGAAAGTTGCGACTGCATTGGGTTTAAAAGGTAATGCGATGACGCTTACTCTACAATGGTATGGTGACAAAAGGAAAACTGAAAGGTCATCCAAGGTGGCGTTGAATATTAGAGGCAATTTCGTCAACGCTCCATCTTTCGCATTGAAGAACGTCCGTACAGTGAGAGACTTGAATCTACCCATGCAAACATGGGACTGTGCCAATTTCACGCACACAAAGTCTTTGCCCGTTGTCAAATATTGCGATGCCAGGCCCGTCATTTTACTGGGTTTAGATAATTCGTTTTTAGGCGTATACAAAACAGTCATTGAGGGCGAGACTCATGAACCCATTGCCGCGGAGACCAAATTGGGATGGGTCGTTTTTGGACCTGTTGGAAAGATGAAAAACCCTGTCGCCACCGTACTTCACATCAACGACAGCGCGCCGTCCGTGAAATTAGCTCAGCTGGTCGAAGAATACTTGTCGGTTGAATATTTCGGAGTGCGGAGTACCAATATATTGTTGGAGTCTGAGGAAAATCGTCGTGCCAGAGAGATTCTTAAAGATACCACTAAATATAAGGACGGTCACTATGAAATCGGACTTTTGTGGCGTAAAGATGAGTTTCAATTCCCAACCAGCTACGAAATGGCGGAACGTCGCCTACTAAAGGTCGAAGCCAAAATGAGAGAGAACGTCCAGTTTGCCGAAAAGTACAAGGAAGAGATGTCGAAGTATATTCGAAAGGGTTACGCCAGGCTCTTGTCGCCAGAAGAGGCCAACATCAATTCTGCGAAAACTTGGTACCTGCCTCATTTTGGGGTAGTTAACCCAAATAAGCCGGAGAAATTACGCATCGTTTTCGACGCAGCTGCTACCGTATCCGATGTCTCACTTAATTCCGCTCTGCTTAAAGGACCGGAACATGCTCAATCGTTATTTAGCATACTATTCAAGCTTCGACAAGGTATAGTCGCGGTCGCAGGAGATATACGAGAAATGTTTTCCCAAGTACGCATTCAGCAAGCAGATCAGAATTCGCAGCGCTTTCTATGGCGCGATGGAAATCCAGATAAGCCAATTGAAATCTATACGATGATATCAATGATATTTGGTGCAGTGTGTTCGCCATGCTGCGCGGAATACGTCAAGAATCTAAACGCCAATGAGTATAGGACAACAATGCCAAAGTGTTGCAAAGCAGTAATCGAAAATACATACGTCGATGATTTGGTCGCCAGTTTCGATAATGAAGTTGGAGCCGAGAAGATTATTTCGGAAGCAGTTAAGATAAATAGCCATGCTGGATTTACACTTCGAAACTTTGTCTCTAATTACAAGGAACTAGAAAAACATCTGAACGGATCTTTTTTTTTTACATAATACATAATGTTAAATCTGAACGGACGCGAATCGGAAAATGACACCATCAACCTAGAAAGTCAGAAATCCTTCGACAAAATTTTGGGACTCTTTTGGAACACGAAAACGGATACCCTTGAATTTCACTTTGAATTCCATAAAGTTCCCGAGGATGTCATGCAACTCAAGCGACCGCCAACTAAACGTGAAATGTTGGGAATAATTATGGCCATATTCGATCCGTTTGGACTGCTCGCAAACTTTACAATTGCATCCAAAATACTTTTGCAAGCCGTATGGAAACTTCAGCTCCACTGGGATGAAGAGCTTCCCTATCAATTATTTATACCATGGAGTAAATGGTGGAAAGAATTTAAGCAGATTGAAAAGTTTAGCATCCCACGATGCTACTCGCCGTTACTTCAAGCTGCTGATGAGACACAACTCCACATATTCGTCGATGCCAGTACTAGTGCCTACGCCGCAGTTGCCTATCTTCGAGTCAAGTCTGAAGATAAAGTCGATGTCACTTTAGTTGCCGCGAAGAGCAGATGTGCCCCGATAAAAACGATGACCGTACCCCGTCTCGAGCTGCAAGCCGCCGTTCTAGGATGTCGTCTTAAGGAAACAATTCTTCAAAGCCTGGAAATTACAATTCATAGAGTTGTATTTTGGTGTGACTTAAAGACTGTGGTAATTTGGATAAGATCTACTGCGCGAGAATACAAACAATTTGTTGCCTGCCGTATTGCCGAAATTTTAGCATCTTCTAAACGAGCTCAGTGGCGTTGGCTGCCGGGTACCATAAACGTGGCAGACGATGCTACAAAGGTCAAGGATCATCACGACAATACCAGATGGATAAAAGGACCCGATTTTCTTTGTCCAAGCGAAGACTTATGGCCGAAGGAACCAAGCGATATGAACTCTAAATACTGCCGCGATGAAGAAGCACCACTACGAGTTTTTCTAATGTCTAACGAAGAAAACGCCTTCATCAAATTTACGAAATTCTCATCATTCGCTAAACTACTACGAGTAACGGCATGGATCCTGAGGTTCGTCAAAAACATTCAACTCGAAGTTAGTCATCGCCATAAAGGCGAAATTACTGCAGCTGAACTAACCGAAGCCGAAACAGTTGTATGCCGCTTAGTTCAGCACGAAGTGTACTTCGCCGAAATCGATTCTATTTGTTCGAAAGGACGAGTACATAACTCAAGTGACTTATATCAACTCACACCAGATCTTGGACTGGATGGCGTTATTCAAGTGAAAGGAAGAGTCGATTCCGCTTATTGTCTTCCTGTTTCTGCTCGTCAATCCATCATTATGCCACGAATGCACCACGTAACACGTCTATTACTTGGTGATCTTCATAAAAAACGTCACCACCAAAACGATAGGTTGGTGATTAATGAGATGCGACAAAGGTTTTGGATTCCCAATGCCATAGCTCTGATGAAGTCTATCAGAAAAAATTGTCCAGTCTGCCTCACCGAATCAGCCAAGCCGAAAGTTCCTTTAATGGGACAGTTGCCGCCCGATCGTCTGACTCCTTATGTCCGTCCATTCAGCTACTCTGGAGTCGACTACTGCGGACCGTTTTTTGTCACAATTGGACGCCATAAGGAGAAAAGATGGGTCTGCCTCTTCACTTGCTTGACAACTCGAGCGATTCATCTGGAAATTGCTAACGATCTCTCCACTGATGCCTTTCTTCTATGTCTGAGAAATTTCATGAACCGTCGTGGAACGCCAATAAGAATCAGAAGTGACAATGGAACTAATTTTGTGCGAGCACAAAAGGAGCTAACGAAGGAGAATCGACTGTTCGATATTTATGAAATCCAACGACACATGTGCCAGAACGGTACAGATTGGGTTTTCAATTGTCCGCTCTATCCCAATGCTGGTGGATGTTGGGAACGCTTAATTCAATGTGTCAAGCGTCTTCTGAGTCGGGTGTTCAAGGAAGAAGCACCGCGGTTGGAGACATTTCGAAGCGCTCTTATCGAAGCAGAGAATATAGTAAACAGCCGACCGTTAACCGAGTTACCTCTATCGCCTGAGGATGATGAGCCGCTAACACCGAACCACTTTCTAGTGGGCTGCCTCAATTCAACGCAAACACCAAATGTCGCAGAGGAACCTGTTTGCCTGCGAAAGCAATGGCGAATCGCTCAAAACATCAAAGACAGGTTGTGGAAAAGATGGGTTGCCGAATACCTTCCACAACTTCTCCGCCATACCAAGTGGAGAGAAGAAGTTCCAGCGCTCAAGCCAGGACAGTTGGTCATCATCTGCGATTCGAATCAACCACGCAGCCAGTGGAAGAAAGGACTCATCACCGAGGTCTTTAACGCTAAAGATGGTCAAGTTCGCAGCGCCGAGGTACGAACATCACACGGTCTACTACGCCGACCGGCATCGAAGCTAGCCGCTTTGTTATATAATGAATCCTCTAGTCTGTTAGGATTCACGGGGGGGGGGGGGGGGCGGGATGTTAACGCCAAGGCCAATACCGACACCTCTGGCAACACCATCAACATCACAAGCATCGTCAGCCATGACAGCGTCATCCCACTAACTCGGTCTGTTGGGATAAAACCACCGAAGATAACAGTCGCCATCGTAAAATATAAATGCCGTGTAAATTATTTGTTGTTCGATTCAGTCTTGAAATAAATTTACTAAAATCAGCCCGGAGTTTTTTTTTCAGCTCGTTTACAAAGAATGTTACTCAGATTAAGCAAATACAATTTGCAGATAGGATTTAGTCCAGGTAAATATATGCATATTGCGGATTTATTGTCCAGGAACTTTTTTGAAGAAGAAACTATACCTGAAATTCCTGACTTAGATCAAATGATTCATTCGATCAATGTAGGAGAAACTAAAAAGCAAAAATTTGTCAATGAAACGGAAAATGATGAATCATTAAAACTGCTTAAAAATGTGTTAGAAAACTGCCTACTCACAAGTCGAAATAAGACGAAAAGGTAAAATATTTTTGGAAAATGAGAGACTCTTTTACGATTGATAATGGCTTAATATTCTTAAATGAGAGAGTTATAGTTCCTAAGAAAATGAGGCAGGAAATTCCAGAAGTTTTACATAAGTCACATCAAGGTATAGAAAAAACGAAGAACAGAGCTAGATCTTTAGTTTACTGGCCAGGAATTAACCAAGCTATCGAAAATATGATAGCCACATGTCATATTTGTCAAAAATATCGCAACAATAATATTAAAGAGCCTTATATAGCACATGAGATACCAGAAATTCCCTTTGACAAGATTGGAGTAGATATATGTGAAATTGGAAAGGAATTGTATTTAATTGTGAATGACTATTTTTCTAAATACCTAGAGATTCTCCCAATTAGAAATAAAACCGCCTCTGAAGTTATAAGAAAACTGAAAACCTTGTTTGCAAATCACGGATTACCAAAGACTATCATAGCTGATAATAATCCGTGCGATTCGTATACATTTAGACAATTTTGTGAAACACATGACATAAAAATAGTAAAAACTAGCCCCAATTATCCGAAATCCAATGGGTTAGCAGAAAGATCGGTTCAGACAGCAAAAAATTTAATTAGGAAATCGAAAGATTCGAAAGAAGAGCTTTGGTTATCATTTTTAGAATTTCGCAACACTCCAATAAAGGGAACCAATATGTCTCCAGCAGAAATGTTAATGGGTAGGAAACAACGAACACTTTTACCAATCAAAACTGAAATTTTGAAGAAGGAAACATATTAGAAATTTCATAAGAGATTACTAAGCAACAATGCAAACAATGAAAACTACTATAACAAACAAAGTAGTCGAAGAACAAATTTCCAAGAGGGGAGGAAATATGGGTAAGAAATGGAAAACTTTGGAAAAAAGGTGTAGTTAAGAGTAAACATTCAACTCCAAGATCGTATGTCGTACAACTTGAAGACGGTACTATTTTAAGGCGAAATTCGTATTTTTTACGTTCAGCGAATGAAAATAAAATGTAAAGCTTACACCACATAATCTGCACTCGAACCAAAAGACTGATTAAAATGTAAATTGTATTGATTCTATGTTTGAATAATCCAAATTAATTGTCGTTGCAATGTAAGAGTTATAATGAAAGAAATTAATTAGAATTGAATATTACACAAAATTTGAATTGGAAAATAAGATATTATTAAAAAGTAATCTTGAAATTATCTTGTTTATTAATATTTAGTATTAATCCTAAAAGGGGAGATGAAGTATATGTACTAAAATGCACTTGTAAACGTAGTAATAAGTCAGTAGCTATCCAGCCGTTCTACAATAAACATTGTTACACTTTACAAAACCTGTTATCATTATATTCCAAATCCCAAGTATATACAATAACATTACCAACCATTTTTGAAGGGTAAAGCGAACATTTCCGAACCTTTACACCGTCTTCTTGACAAGACCGCTGAATGGAAGTGGACAGCAAAGCACACAGAGGCTATAGAACGACTGAAGGATACCTTATCGTCCGAACAAATTTTGGCTCATTATAGTCTGAAAAGGCGAGTTGGTATAGTGGCTGATGCTTCACCAGTTGGAGTTGGAGCGGTGCTATTTCACACAATGGACGATGGATCCGAGAAACCAATTGCATATTATTCGAGAACGCTAACAGCAACGGAGCGGAAGTATGCCCAAATTTATCGAGAATCAGTCGCAGTTGTGTCAGCCGTTAAAAAGGAAATGGCCAGACTTACTCTCCAAGATGACCAATTGAAGCGGGTGATGGACTTCGCAAGGAATGGATGGCCCGACTCATCCAAGGAAGTGGAAAAAGAGCTACTTCCGTTTTTCACGAAAAGGAACGAGATCTCCATCGAAGGAAATTGTTTGTTATGGGGAACACGTCTAATAATTCCAAAGAAGGCCCGAAAGCCTATACTGGAGGCTTTGCATGCAACACACCCTGGAGTTGAGTTCGACAACGGTGAAGTATATAAACGGCACGAATTCTAGTTACGAGGTCGAGTCGAGGAATCCGACTTTGTCGAATTGCAAGGAAAGAGAACGTCATCACCGGCTGTTGAAACAGTTGAATTGGATACGGAGTCTATTTATGATGATGCAAATGACGAAATCGTCTCAGTGAAAGATCCACCAGAGAGACCGACTACTAGTACTACCAGTGCGCAAGTAGAACGACGTCAACGACCAGAAAGAGAAAGAAAACAAACTTCATTTTACAAAGCATCGTAATTTTTTTTTATTAATTAATTTAAAAGAATTGTTTTGTTTGAATTAATTATAAACAATGTAAAATTAATCCGAGGAAAGGATTGTTGAATATGTAATGTAGTACTGGCAACACTGTAATCTACCTGTCAGTCAAGCAGTAAGTCAGTAGCATGACTCGGACGGACTCGCACATGTCCGCTTTCCGCATATCACTTGAATAAACCCTAAGTTGTATCATTAGCCAGTTGTTCATATTTAATTGTTATTAAGAACATAACAGGAAACAAATAAGTGTTGGCTCTGCATGACGGAGAAGCATTCCCACCAAGAAATGATGTAGACGATGATGAAGAGGACAATATTGTTTTAGCTGAGCTAAGGGAAAAATTAAAGCAACGAGTGTTACTGAAACTAATGAAATGCTGAACAGACGAGCAAAAAAGTCAACGAAAACATGCTGATCGATTCAACGCATCGCATAGGGCCCCGAGGACACATTCAGTTGGGGACTTAGTGCTAATCCGTTCCGATACATCAGCAACAGGTGACTCTCGGAAAACGAAGCATCGTTTCAAGGATCCTTATCAAGTAAGAGAAGTACTTGGCAACGATCGCTAACTCGATCCAAATTCTCTTCGGATCGCTCAAAACCCGTATAATTCTGCTCAGGCTGCGAACAGGATGAAACAGTGGTGTCAATTAGAGGATTTTGCCTGTACCGATTTAGAGAGTGGCTCAGAAGATGAACTTTTTTTTGTTGGAGTAGTAATTGTTGTTATTTTGATGTAAATAAATTGGTTAAATGAATTAAAATTAAGTACTTTTATATATTCACATTACTTTTATGACCCTATTTAGGGTTTGATAAAAAAATACTCTTTTGGTTTTTTGGTCTTTCTGAATCTCTCTCAATTGCCCTAACCCCTTGTGGGGCATAGCGCGTCAACTGTTCCATGTGGCCCAGTTGACGTTATTTAGCATAAACTGGTTTCAGAGAATGCAGATGCCAGCATGCACCTCCTGCACATCCATGGCCACGAACGTCGTCGTGGACGGGATTCGAACCCGAAACGCCGGTAGTCAAACATGGGACTGATGCCTCAACACACTGCGCTACCGGTCTTTCTGAATACCAGGAACGAATTTATTAATGTGGCAGCAGGTCAGCAACCTCGAAGTACGAGAACGATACGCTCGTAATTAGAACGTACGAGTATGTATAGTGTATTCAGGAGCAATTGTGGCTCGTAACTAAAAAGGGCTGATATACAGGAGACTTATAGTTTGCGACTATATAAGTTAACACCTGCACGCGAGTTACGAGTGCAAACACTCTCAACATATAAAAAAAAAATCAGAATAACATCCTTAATATCCTTATAGAATAATCTAGAGAACCCTTTAAATCAAATATACTTTGGACATGCATTACATACATATATACATACAAATATACTTCATACATACATACATACGTACAATTATAATAATACATGTATTTCACCATATAACCATTTGATTGCAAATCCAACTTCATTAATCATCAATTATGACTCATCGATCCACATATCGATCAATCCCAAAGTCAATTCGAACATTCGAGACTAATAAGTAAATTCGCTTAGATCAGCAGAAACTAATGTGAAGAAATGAATTAACCAATATGATGAAACAATGCAGATATCGTTCCATGAAATCTTTAATGTAAACAAAAGAACAGTATAAAAGCCCTTCGATCTAGATGTCAAGTTCAGTAGTTAGTAGTTGCAGTTGAAGTTGCAGTTCAAGTTCAAGTATAGTATTCGTAGAGTTCAAGTTAAGTTGAAACTCAGTAGTAGTAGTGATTAATCAAGTTGTAATTTTGTACTAAGAATATTGTTTTAAAATAAAAATTGTTTTTTTTTTCGACCTAAACCAAGTGTTGAAAAATAACTGGCGCAGTCGTCCGGATCTTTTGTGGGCAAACCCATTTGATCAAATCCGAATCTACTAAACGGTCATATCACTACTAAGTACAAAGTAATATACAAAGTGAACATTAATAATTAAACCGTTAACAAAATTTTGATCCGTATATACTACGAGCGAAAATCGTAAATACAGTGTGAAAGTCGCGAGCGAAAATCGTGATACTGTGCTATACGGTCAACCTATAAAAATAATACAAATAATAATAAAAAAATATTAAAACTAAAACACAATTATTTGAAATTATACGAGTTAATTCGTAATAATCTTCAAATAATACATCGAATTGTCACAAAATTCGATACCCGTCTAAGTGTCAATACTTAAGACGTAAAACATAATACAAACCAATAATAAAAACAATAAAATATAGTGCAATAATTACAACTCATCTTGAACCAACAAGCCAACGAAAATGGCAGCTGCAGATAAACCACAAGTACCGATTGATCTTCCCTTCGAGGAACTTCTAAAGGCAGCCAGGAGACTACCGGTATACACAGGAAACAACCACGAATACTCATTGAACTCATGGATAAATGAGGCCAGCATCATTTTATCATTAGCACCACCAGGTAATCATTCAGTCTACATATTCAGACTCATCCTCAACCGCATCCAGGGACATGCTAGACAAGTTATCCAGAAAATCACCGAACTAACGTGGCAAAACATACAACATATTCTCATCTCAACATTTGGAATCACCGAAACTTATAGTAATTTGGTAAATCAAATACATAAGGTGAGTGTAGGTCCTATGGATACCATATATCATAAATTAAACTATCTCCTCAACAAATTGAATACAAAATACATACAAGATCCGAATAAACATTTACACATAGAATTCAGTCCAGCTCGCAATGAGAGTTTAGTGTTAAATAAATTTAAAAGTTTAATTCCTGAGTACAAAATGTTTTTGCTAGAATCAAAAACTTGTGAAACATTAGACCAGTCATACATACTTTTGAGACAATAACTCAAAATACAGATAACCATCATGAATACAATTCAAACAAAAATTATCATTCCAGAAATAATAATAAATATTCAAATTTCAATCAAAATAATCGAAATCAAAATAGTCAAAATAGAAACAACAATAATCATCATAACTATAACCGAAATAACCATAATCAAAATTACAATCGAAACCAAAATCAAAATTGTAATAATTATTACTCTAATAACCAAAATCGAAACAATTATAATAATTATAGACCTCAAAAAATATAAACTAGTCGATCTAATCAAAGTAGAAATCCAGAGCCAATGGACATAAATTTTCAAACACTTGCCTCGGAAATAAATTATCAATAATAAATTTAACCATAAATGGTCAAACAATTCCTGCTCTGTTTGACACAGGAGCCTCTACTTCTAGCATTGATAAAAATTGTCTAAAACACCTCCCTAGAACACAAAAATTAAAAACAAACATGCCGATTGAATTCAAATTACCTGATAATCACACAATACTGTGGAATGTAATGAACTTCAAAAATAACCACTCATTTAAGGCTGTAATAGGGCAAAACCTACTATATCCTCTAAATGTGAAAATTTCTTCTGGTGAAGGTTGTTTTGAATTAAATAATGAAAAATTATTTTTCAATTATGCCGTACCTGAAGAAATAAATCTTCAATGTGAAATCCTTAGTAGTAATTCAAACACATTCAGTGAAAAACTGTTTGAACATTTGAATAGTGAGGAAACCTCTGTACTTAAAAAAATACTCAGGGAATATGAGGACTTATTTTCCAAAGAGGGTCAAAATCTCACTTGTACTACTAGCATAAATCACAAAATTTTGACCAAGTCAAACAAACCACTCTATACAAAAACGTATAGATTTCCACAAATACATGACCAGGAAGTCGCATCTCAAATTGATGATATGCTTAAACAGGGTATAATTCGTCCTTCTAATTCACCATACAACGCACCAATATGGGTCGTGCCTAAAAAAATGGATAACTCTGGAAAAACAAAATGGAGAATAGTAGTCGATTACAGATTACTAAACCAGGAAACAATTGATGATAAGTTTCCCATTCCAAACATTGAGTCCATTTTCGATAAATTAGGGAAAGCCCAATATTTCACAACTTTGGATCTTGCCAAAGGTTTTCATCAAATCGAAGTAGATGAAAACGACAGACATAAAACTGCATTTTCAACACCACAGGGACATTATGAGTTCAATCGTATGCCTTTTGGATTGAAAAACGCCCCGGCTAAATTCCAAAGGATGATGAATGAAGTATTAAGGGACTATATAAACAAAATTTGTGTTGTCTATTTAGATGACATTCTAATATTCGGAACTTCACTCCAAGAAATGGAGCTCAATACAAAAAAAAATCTATCTGCTCTTAGAAAAGCCAATCTAAAAATACAAGTAGATAAATGTAAGTGTTTCGCGAAAGAAACAGACTACCTTGGACACATTTTAACAACGGATGGTATCAAACCAAATCCTGATAAAATTGAAGTAATTAAAAATCTTAAAATTCCTAATACAGTAAAAAGGATAAAATCTTTTCTGGGAATAACAGGATATTACCGTAAATTTATAAACAACTATGCTAAAATTGCATTACCACTAACTGATGTATTAAAAAAATCCAATAAAATTAACGTAGATGATCCAAAATATATTGCAGCTTTTAAGAAACTCAAAGAGCTAATAACAAATCATCCAATACTTCGTTATCCAAATGTCAAATTAAAATTTACACTTACATCTGATGCTTCAGATAAAGCAATAGGTGCAGTATTATCTCAAGAAGGACATCCTATCTCATTTGCCAGTAGAACACTCAACGAACATAACATTTGGAAATTATAAAATGTACTAAATTAGCAATTCATTTACTAAACGAAGAAGAATGTTACAGTAAAATCTAAGAAATACATGAAAACGGAAATCATAGAGGCATAGCAGAAAATTATGAGGAAAAGAAAAATACATATTATTATAAAAACTTAATCAAATTTACCACCAAGTTTATAAACAATTGTGACATCTGTAACCGTCAAAATACGATCGTTACCCATTAACACCGAAATTTAAAATCACAGAAACCCCATCGGATATCAACCAAATAATACATATAGATATATTACATATTGGTAAAAGACTATATTTCACAACTATTGATAAATTCTCTAAACATTTATATACAAAAGAAACCCCAGATAGAAATGCTATAACCTTTATAAATTTAATTCGTGAGAGAAACGCCATAATAGGGAAACCTAATAAAATTATTGCTGATAATGAATTCAATGTAATTAACATAAAAGAATATCTTCGAAATGAAAATATAGAAATTCATTTTTCGTCACCGAAATCCCATACTGGAAATTCGGATATGAATAGATGTCATAATACTTTAATTGAACAAATTAGAATATTAACACTTACACATCCTGAATTAAATATAACAGCAAAAGTTTTAAAAGCAACAGAATATTATAATAATACAATTCATTCGAGTACAAATTGCAAACCAATAGATATTCAATATGGAATATGTGACAAAAATTAAAGTTTTTAGCAATAAAAAAATAAAAAATTTAATTTGGATAGAGTATCATAATAAAAACCGTGAGGAATTACCAAAAATACCAGATAATAAAATATTTATTAAAAATTACAGTTCTGAAAGACATACAGAAAAACCTAGATACCGTAAAATCGACATAATCAAAAATAAAAACAATGAAATAATACAAGTAAAACGTGGAAAACAACTTAACAAAATTCATCCAGTAAGAATCAAACGTCCTAAAAAACAATGCCATAACATAATCGAACAATCTATAGATTCAAAATCAGAAATAGAATATCCAGAATCGGAGAACACTTCCGATATTTCCAAAATAAACTCATCTTCAGATGTAAGTTATAGAACTACTATAAATAAAATTACTGATGAACAAAAACTAATTATTGAAACTGCATTAAATGAAAAACAAGATAATAAAATACTAATTTCAAAATTTAATCTGCACATTACTAGAAACGATATTGAAACATTAAAAGAAAATAATTGGTTAAATGATCAAATTATAAATTTCTACATGAATCTCATAGCTGAACGAAATCAACAAAATCCCAGTTTACCAAAAGTATATTCAATGAATACCTTTTTCTCAGTTAAACTTTTAAGTCAAGGATACGAATCAGTTAGTCGATGGACACGTAAAATCGATATATTTTCATTCGATAAAATTTTAATTCCAGTCCATGTAAACAGGAATCATTGGTGTTTAGCAGTCATAGATTTCAGAGATTATTCTATTAAATATTATGATTCACTTTATAAAACAAATGATCGTGAATCCAAAAATATTCTTCAAAAACTTGGAGATTATCTAATAAAAGAATCGTGCGATAAAAAACAGGAACTTCTAAACATATCAGCATATGAAATAAAAAGAGTAAAGGAAACACCACAACAAACAAATCAAAGTGATTGTGGAGTATTTGTTTGTGAAATAGCTAAATATTTAACAGAAAATAAAATTATTAATTTCACACAATCTGATATACCATTATTTAGACAACAAATCATTTTAGAGATTTTCTCCAAGGAAAATTACTTTCTTAAATCCTATCGACTATTTTTCATTAAATCATACTGACTGTTTTCCATAAATCCTACCAACATTACAATTTTCCAAAATAACCAAAACATTCATATATTTTAAATTTGTCATTACAGACAAATTCTACAAATTCTACAAACCAATATTGTTTCAAATTTTCAAAAATACTAATCATCCTTCTAATGTTAATGGGAATCGTACGAAGTGAAATGGCAATAGAACAAATTCAACGTGACTCTGGAATAATACTAATTAAAAAAGACCCTATCCGATTAATACAAAATTATTTTATAAACGAATATATCATAAAATTAATCTAACCCAATATGAAATAGCGGTATCTAACATAATAAAACAAATTGATTTGAATCCATACACTATTGAGGTAATAAAAACCATTAAATCTGAATTAAAATTATTACATTTTGACCAAACCAATTTAATTGACAACTTGGAAATAATAAACTTTAATAATAATAATCCAATATTATATAATCATATAATGAATAAATTTGAAAGAGGAAATTTGAAAAACGTTAAAAGATCAAAGCGAGGTTTAATTAATCCTGTCGGAACTTTATATAAATGGTTGTTTGGAGTTATGGATAATGATGATTATGAGGAAATAATGCAACATTTAAAAATAATTGATACTAACAACCATGCAATAATCGAATCTATGAATAACCAAATTAAAATCAATAATGTATTTCAAGATAATATAAACAAAATATTAAACAATATCAATAAATTTAATGATGCTTATAATACACTTAATAATGATATAACTAATCTTACCAATTACTTGAATAGAATTCTAATGGATATTCATTTAAATCGCAATCTTGAATTAATTAAAGAAGAACTAGAAAAAATAATTGATAACGTAAATTCGGCAAAAACTGGTATAATGTCTAGGTCAATATTAAATCATGATGAAATACATGCATATAACCTCTCATTTGATGAACTTAAAGAAATCCAAATTAATGTATTAACTAAAGGCAAAACAATTATATTTGTGATTAGTATACCTATTTTAACCAAACCATTATTATCGTACCATGTAAGACAAATTCCAAATAAAAATTCAGAAACACTAGACATAAATATTAAACAAGTTATATACTATAATCATCAATACTTTAAATATACTAAACATATAAAACAACTTAAAAATACTCTATCATGTAGAAACATAAAATGTATTGTTAAAAAAGCAAAAAATAATTATGTTGAAGAAATTCAAAAGGGCTTACTATTGATTGTAAATTCATTTAATACATGAAAACATAATTGTAATGAGAAAAATTATCAATTAAACGGATCATATGTAATCAGATTCTGTCGAAGACCTCAAGTCAATTTAAAATTGCAACTCCGAGAAACGGAAATTACTGTTCAATACCTTTTGGCCTAAATAATTTTTTTGTCTTAGTCAGTAAGTTCAATATTCAATTGTAAATTGTGAAATTGTAAACTCAGCACTTAGTTTTTAAATAAATTCCATAATTATCAATAAAGTTTTGTCAGTCCTTCTGAATCGAGCGTTTTATTATTATTGGTCCGTCGGTTGTATTATCGACAATATTTTTGGTCCGTCGAGCATTAATCGATTTTTGGGTCTGTCGTTCCGCGAATGTATATTCGCATAGTCCGCGAAAGTATTTTCGCATAATTTTAGTTTATCCGCGGAAGTAGCTTTGTAAAACAAAGGAAAAATTGTCTTTTCCGCGAATTGATAAATTTTTTTTTCCTGGCCTGAGCCGGCGCGTCATAAAAAGGGTTTTGAGAGTGTTCCGACCAGTTGTTACGACGTGAATTTTTATTGTTCTGGATCCTGGGAGTTGTCGGAAGCTGACGACTAGCAATCAAGTTTCCTGAGAGTGTGCCGATCAGTTCCAGTTGCAGTCTGTGAGTTCTGGCCAAAGTTCCTGTTGCAAGTGCCTGTTCTAGTTGCAGCCCGTGAGTAGTTCCGGATATAAGTTTTTGGTAACCACAGAAAGTGGAAAGTAGCAATCAAGTTTCCTGAGAGTGTGCCGATCAGTTCCAGTTGCAGTCTGTGAGTTCTGGCCAAAGTTCCTGTTGCAAGTGCCTGTTCTAGTTGCAGTCCGTGAGTAGTTCCGGATATAAGTTTTTGGTAGCCACAGAAAGTGGAAAATTGAAAGATAAGGTTCTGGTGACCTTACTAATTTTCATGTGCACGTTCCCGTCTTTCTTCATCATTATTATTAGTCAAACTTTGTTAGTGATTTTATTCTTGTGAGATATCGGGTGAGTGAATTGTTTTAACTTTCTTCTTTTTCCTCTTTGTCTCTACCTTTTGGGGGATTTGCCTTTGGAAATTAAATATGTCAGACTCAGTAATTAGATCGCAGAAAGAGATTTTTGAAAAATTATGTAGCATATGTAGTAATGCAACAAAATTAGGGATTCCTCTACGTACAAGGTCAAAATTAACTGCATTAAAGGCAGATATTCAATCCTTATGGATAACCTTTCTGAGTAATGACGCCCTTCTTCAGAAAATTGAAGACAAAAATATTACTTATTTTGTTGATAAAAAATTTGAGGAAGCAAAGGAAGTGTATGAGAAGACTTTGCACTTTATAAATAGCAATTTGACAACAGTCAGTGAAGAACCCACGCCAGATGCTGCAAGCTCTGGTTCTGCTAGTTCTAATTCCGTTTCAGTGTTTGAAGAAGCAGTTAACAAATTAGTCAAGGCCTTAACAAATACTCAGACGACTAAGGAGCCACGTATAAAAATTAAACCCCTAGAGATAGGAAAGTTTCGTGGTGACGTAGGGAAGTATAAGTCCTTTAAAAATTTGGTGGTGCAAATCCTGAACCAACAGGGAATACCGGAAATACAAAAACTTGTTCATGTGAGAACCTATTTGGAAGGGGAAGCTCTAGACCTAATTTCGCATCTAGCCTTAGAGGAAAGTAGCTATACTGTGGCTTGGAAGCTTCTTGATGATCGCTACTTGAATCAGAGGCTATTGGTCGAAACTTACGTCTTTCAATTATTGGACTTTCCCAGCTGTGTTCCTAGGGATGTTACTTCACTCAAAAAAATATTGGACGGAATCAGAGAGATTTTGCAAAACATAAAATCTGCTGAGGTGGACATTTCGAATTGGGACCCCTTACTATTTCCAATAATCTATCGTAAATTAGATTCCGGTTCCAAATTGGAATTTGAAGATTCTCTTGAAGACAAGAAAAAACTTCCAACTGTTCTTGAGTTGGAAAAATTTCTAGAGTCAAGAATATTAAAATTCGAGAGTCTTAAATTGTCATCGGGAAATCAACAAAAAGTCGTCCAAGCTACCACGAAAAACACGAAAACGTTCACAAATCTCAATCAAGCAAAGAAAAAAGGTTGTCTTCTTTGTAAATCGGATGACCATTCAATTTTACACTGTTCCCAATTTTTGAAATCTAAGGAGAGAATATTTCTTTTAAAAAATAACAACGTCTGCTTAAAGTGTGCTAGACACCCGTATAAGGCAAGGAAAGATGGAAAAGTATTACCCTGTTACTACGGAAATCAAATCAAATGTAGTATTTGCTCAGCTAATCATCTTTCGGAATTGCATGACGAAAAAATCAAAGGAAAATCGGTAAACAGCCAAACGGTGTCGCATTCCGAGTCGCGATCATCAACACTTGACCCCAATGCTGCTACATTCACACAATCAATTAATTCTGCAAAGTCAATTGAGGGCAATGGTGGAACGCACAGCATGAATACTTTTACTGAGCATACTCAGGTAATTTTGCCGACTGCAATTGTTTATGCTGAAAACAATCGTAAACTTTATAACTGTCGAGCTTTATTAGATCAATGCTCGCAAAGTTCTTACATCTCAGAAGAACTTGTGCAGAAATTGGGTCTAAAAAAGATCTCCACAGCCGTGGAAGTATTTGGTATGGGAGGCGCTCTAATTGAAAAGATCGATTCCATGACGATGCTCAAAGTACGGTCTACTAAGAACCTAGACCTTTACTATAATGTAAAAGCATATGTAGTCAAGCGTGTTTCACGAAACCTGCCATACATATCTTTCGATGAGCAAAGTAAAGACGAGCTTGGAAAGTTTGACTTAGCCGATCCATATTACAGAAAGCCACAAAATATACAAATGCTTTTAGGGGGCAAAGTTTATGCCGAGATAATAGCCAGTTCGATTCCGTCAGTACATGTGAAGAACCTGTTGTTGCAACCATCATCACTTGGTTGGTTGGTTTCGGGCGGAGTCGAGGCAGAGGCTATCTCTGCAGTCTCTTCCTTCATTACGCAATCCGAGGAGGTTAATGAGATAGAGTCAAGATTACGAAAATTTTGGGAAATCCCAGATAATACTTGTGAGAAAGTAGACGAGGAATCAGCCATGCAGTTATACAACATGCAATATTATAGAGATGGTGCAGGGAGAATCTTCGTACCCTACTTGTTCAAGGAAGATTGCCTAAAATTAGGCAATTCTTTTGACAATGCAAAACGTATATTTCTGGCACAAGAGAGAAGACTTATGGCTGATCCCAACAAAGGCACACAAGTTGACAATTTTTTACAAGAATATGAAGATTTAGGTCATATGAGACTAGTCGAGGAAAAAGAAAATATTGAAATACGGGATGGTTCGGTCTATTATGTCCCGTACCATGCAATATTCAAGAGCGATAAGATTACTACCAAGGTAAGAATAGTCTTTAATGCTTCTTTTCCTACGAGTAATGGACTAACATTTAATGATTTGGTTCATACTGGGCCAAATCTACTTCCTACCGTTTTCGATATGATTTTGCAATCACGCCAGTTTCCCATTTTATTTATTAGTGACGTGGAAAAAATGTTTAGACAATTTAGGATGATAAAAGAACATCAAAATAAATTAAGAATTCTAAGACGTCCCAAGCTAGATGGCCCCTTGAGGGAGTATGAACTGCTAACCGTTACATATGGGGTGGCAAGTTCTCCATTTAATGCTAACTACTCTATGAAGAAAGTTTCAGAATTGGCCCCTACCTCACAGTCCCGAGAAGCCATAGCAAGAAAATTTTTCATGGACGATCTTATTGCAGGATCGTACTCTGTTAAGGAAGCACGTGCACTTACTACCGATATTCGCGATACCTTAGCCTCCTGTCATTTACACCTCACGAAATGGTGGAGTAATGAACCCGAAGAAGTTTTAAAGGATATCAATCCAAAAGATAAACTAAATAGTTTTGTTGAAGGAGAAATTGATCGCGTTTCCTTAATAGGAGTCAATTGGCACTCAAAAACGGATTGTTTAGGTGTGAAGGTGCCTAAGCTGCCAGTTATAAAATTTACTAAACGAGGTATTTTGGCTAGAAATTCTGAGTTTTTCGACCCGATAGGCATGATTCTACCTTTTATCATGCTATTAAGAAAGAAGAAGAAGAATTATAATGCAGAGAATATGGTTGACGAAATGTGATTGGGACACTGAAATTTCGCCTAGTTTAAAACAGAAAGTTGCAAAAATATATTCTCAAGTTCATATGAATTGCAATATTCGTGTCACGAGACATTTAGGTAATACTAGAAATAGTATGAGCGATTTAATAGGGTTTTCTGACGCTAGTAAGGATGGGATAGCTGCAGTGGTGTATTTACGTACAAAAGTTGAAGGTCGCTATATTGTAACCTTTTTGGCAGCCAAGGGGAAAGTGACACCTCCGGACAATATTTCAATCCCAAAGGCAGAACTTGAAGGGTTAACTCTACTCTCATCACTGATTGCAAGTGTTAAGGGAATATTAACCGAAATAGTTATAAAAAATATCTTTGCCTTTACTGATAGTCAAGTATGTCTTGGATGGGTAAGAAAAATGAAACTGCCTGGCAACAAGCGATTCGTAAAGAATAGGGTAGAAAAAATTTTAAAGATTCTAGATGTTTCTCAAATATTTTATGTGCCTTCTGACCAGAATCCAAGTGATCTGGGTAGTAGAGGATTAATGCCCTGCGAATTGTATGACAAAATGGACTTTTGGTTAAATGGTCCCACTTGGCTAACGATGGATGAGTTTCCAAATTTTGAGCGTCTAAACAATAGTATAAACCTAAGTCTGTGTGTAGCCACACACGATGAGCCGAGGGAATGTTTTATAACTGAGGTAGTTAGTCGATTTTCGTCTTGGCCTAAGATAGTACGAGTTTTTGCCTATGTGTCCAGAGCAGTTCGGTTGTTCAGAAAGAAAGAAAATACAGAGAAGGGCCCATTGACAGTTAAGGAATTAAGAAATTCAGAAACTTTAATTCTTAAACTACACCAACAAGTTACCTTCGGAGCCGAACTAAAATTGCTAAATGAAGATAAGTTAGTCTGTAAGTCAAGCCCAGTTTTCAAACTAAATCCATTCATAGACAGCTCTGGGTTACTACGAGTGGGAGGAAGATTAGAAAATGCCGAGTTTCTTAGCTATTCGGAGAAATTTCCTATCATTTTAGAAAGGAATAGCCACTTAACCACACTTCTTGTTGAATATGCACATAAGCAAACTCTGCATGGGGGACACAATTTGACATTGAACTTTCTAAGGGTTAATTATTGGATAATGGGAATCAAATCTTTAATCAAAAAGACAATTTTTAACTGTATTAAGTGCAAACGGGTTAAAGCAAAAAGCAATATTCCCCAAATGGGACAACTTCCCAAGGAACGAATTACTCCTGCTCCCGTGTTTGAATCGACGGGGGTAGATCTGGCAGGACCATTTCAAATTAAATCGTCAAAGCTACGATTTGACAAACCAATTAACTGTTGGGTTGTGATTTTTATATGTATGGTCACAAAAGCGGTACATCTTGAAATATGCACTGAGATAAGTTTAGACAATTTTATGGCCGCACTGAAAAGGTTTTGTGCTAGGAGAGGGAAACCATCCATTTTGTTCTCCGATAATGGGACAAATTTCCGAGGTGCTTCTAGAATGCTATACAATAATCTAGCACAATGGAGGAAGGAGTGTCTTAGTTCACTGACGGATATGGGAGTAAAGTGGAAGTTTAATCCCCCATCTAGTCCTAATTTTGGAGGATTATGGGAAAGGAGTATCCAAACATTTAAGACAATTCTAAAGAAAGTAACGAATCCCAAATATTTTACCTATGAAGAATTTTACACTTTAGTTTGCAGCATTGAAGCTATACTTAACAGTAAACCAATGCATTCCATTAATGATAATTTCCAAGATTCGTTCGTGTTAACACCAGCCCATTTTCTGATTCAGAGGCAATTGCTATTTCCCCCCGAAGAAAATTTAAGCAAGGCAACTATTCCATTGTCAAAACGTTGGGCTCTAATACAATGGATACAACAACAGTTTTGGAATAGGTGGAAAGAAGAGTGCCTTTCGCAAATGCTAAAATTTAATAAGTGGGTCAAGGGAGCGCCTAATTTCAAAGTTGGAGATATTGTTATCTTGAAACAAGAGAATACTCCATGCTGTCAATGGCCTCTGGCAAGAGTTAGTAAAACATTTCCGGATAAGAACGAAATTGTAAGGGTAGTAGAACTGAAGGTTGGGGATAAAACACTGATTAGACCTACTTCAAAACTAGTGGAAATACTTAGAGAAGAAGATAGTAAACCTGCCTATTCTACCCGATCAGCAAGCAAATTAGCTTTTGTTACCCTGTTCTCATTGCTGACGTTGGTTCCAGGTATTAACGCATTTCAAATTCTACCATTAAACGGTAGTTTATGCTACATGCAAAATATAGGAGAAGTGTATGTTCAGGGCGATATTTGGGATCTCAAAATAAACACGAATATAAACTTCACCGCTGACATGTTTACATTGGATACCGAGCTGAAAGCACTCGAGCGACAGTGTCGGGATCTAAATTTTAATGAATGCGGCAATTTGCTTGTAATATTATCCCTTGAAGGGCATAAAATCAGAGAAAAATTTTCTAAAAGAAGTGTTGGATCTATCGCCTTAGCTACTCTTTCAACTATAGGTTTTCTAACCGGTATCGGGTATGGGGCGTACCAACAAATGGAGATAAATCAATTAAATAACAAAATTGCATCGGTAAACGTAGGGGTGGAGAAGCTACATGAAGCTGTTCTTAAGAATCTGAATAAGGAGTTAGAACTTTCCAAGTATTTGAACAACAACACAATCGCGTTAAATAATTTAAACAACCAAACCTCAATATTATTTACCATTAATGCCCTGCAAAGCCATTTGATATACTTAAAGGAAAAATATGAAAAAATCACTTTTATGAATGATAATATTAAAGAAGAAATTCAATTACAAAGGAAAATATTAGTCAAAACTGAAGAAAGGTTACCCATCGTAATTTTTATGAACCTACTTTATATGTTGATAAGGACATTCTCATGGTTAACTTTTCGGTCCCCATATTGAAAATCGAAAAGTACTTCAAGTACAAACTTATTTCTGTTCCAGATGAACATAATGAGATAGTAAATATAAATTCAGTATTGATATTAGACGACAGAAATTTAACTTATTTTTCGGAAAAAGACGTTGAAATAATCTTCAAAAATAATTTAACAATTTACAAATCTCCCATTTTTTCCAAAATTGAATCAGATTCTTGTTTACACAATATAGTCGTCAAGGGCAGCATCATTAGAAATTGCGGAATGAAGAAATATGACTTCCCCATTTATGTCGACAAAATCACCCCCGATATCTTAGTTTATAAGGGCAATATATCAGTTTTTTGTCAAAAAAGGGAACTATCAGTAGCTTACGATATAGGTATCATATTCCTAGACAAAGACTGCATTGTGGCAAATCAACATTTTAAATATAAAGTACCGCAAATCTTTTATTCAAACTTAAATACAAAATTCAACATGATTCCCATACAATTTGAGAAAGTAGAAAATAAAGAATTACCACTTATTGAACAAGACTTTAGCAACAATGCTGCCATAACCTTTGTAAAAGAAAACGCAGTGCCAATATCCACAATAGTCTTAGTATTAATAGCAGCGTTAATTATTATTGGTTCCATTTGTTACCACATGAATTGTAACAAGGCCTTACAAATAGAAAACAATAACGTAGTTATTGACAACACTGACGATTGGGCATCCCCAAGATCACCATAATTTAATTGTTTCACTGTAAATGCACCTATACTGTTATTTA
Organism: Chloromyia formosa; assembly: GCA_964017055.1. NCBI lineage: Eukaryota > Metazoa > Arthropoda > Insecta > Diptera > Stratiomyidae > Chloromyia > Chloromyia formosa. The sequence goes on from OZ024818.1 coordinate 61,502,443, forward strand.
TGTATTATTACCTTTTTTTTGGCTTGGGAGGATGTCGAAGACCTCAAGTCAATTTAAAATTGCAACTCCGAGAAACGGAAATTACTGTTCAATACCTTTTGGCCTAAATAATTTTTTTGTCTTAGTCAGTAAGTTCAATATTCAATTGTAAATTGTGAAATTGTAAACTCAGCACTTAGTTTTTAAATAAATTCCATAATTATCAATAAAGTTTTGTCAGTCCTTCTGAATCGAGCGTTTTATTATTATTGGTCCGTCGGTTGTATTATCGACAGATTCAGTAATTGTAAAATTGAAATTAATCAGACTACATTCACAAATGATGTTAAGGAATTTGAACAAATATTAATATTAGAACCCATTCAAAACATATCAAATTATAAACCAAAAATTAACATGGAACAATTACATCTCGGCAATATTAAAAATTTAGATAAAATAACAGAAGTACATTATATACATAATAGAAACATAGTTACTGCTGGATCGATTTTAACCATAATAATTATACTTACCACAATATTAATTTTATATTTATACTTTAAAAATCGTAAATCTTCAATTAACGTAAATATTAAACCTATTCAAAAGGATAACATTGTCGAGGACGACAAGTGTCAAAAGGAGGGTCGAGTTACGAGTGCAAACACTCTCAACATATAAAAAAAAAATCAGAATAACATCCTTAATATCCTTATAGAATAATCTAGAGAACCCTTTAAATCAAATATACTTTGGACATGCATTACATACATATATACATACAAATATACTTCATACATACATACGTACAATTATAATAATACATGTATTTCACCATATAACCATTTGATTGCAAATCCAACTTCATTAATCATCAATTATGACTCATCGATCCACATATCGATCAATCCCAAAGTCAATTCGAACATTCGAGACTAATAAGTAAATTCGCTTAGATCAGCAGAAACTAATGTGAAGAAATGAATTAACCAATATGATGAAACAATGCAGATATCGTTCCATGAAATCTTTAATGTAAACAAAAGAACTATAAAAGCCCTTCGATCTAGATGTCAAGTTCAGTAGTTAGTAGTTGCAGTTGAAGTTGCAGTTCAAGTTCAAGTATAGTATTCGTAGAGTTCAAGTTAAGTTGAAACTCAGTAGTAGTAGTGATTAATCAAGTTGTAATTTTGTACTAAGAATATTGTTTTAAAATAAAAATTGTTTTTTTTTTCGACCTAAGCCAAGTGTTGAAAAATAACTCGCGCAGCGCATCCCATAAACAAACGCTGACGTAGCGTCTACCTCATTTCCAGTAAAGGCACGTTTCCCACGATCAGCGAATCCGCGTCAGCATATTTGGTCTAAGTAAAATCTTTTGTAATTAGGATAAGTTCAGTTGAATTTGTAACGTTAACCAGAAAAGAGGGTTCTCCCCAAACAATAAAATTATATTTTTTTCCGATTTCCTCGAGTTAATTTATTAACTGGCGCCCGAGTAGGGATGCGCATCCGCGAACACGAGCTAATTAAAGAAAAGTATACGCGAAGTTCACAGTAAGAAAGTGCAGATTCACATCTCGTAACTTCGTATTACAACGTAAGAAAACCAAGTGCGTTCGAGTTCTTACAACGTGCGAAAACCAACTGCGTCCGAGCTTTTATTATAACGTGCAAAAACCAAGTGCGTTCGAACGTCCTTTACAACGTGCGAAAACCAAGTGCGATCAACTTTCTTTACGACGTGCGAAAACCAAGTGCGTTCGAGCCGTGTTTTGCCGGGGAACGAGGTCCACTAGTAGCTATATTGCAAACGGAAGTCAACAACCAGTTTGGCAGCCGCCCCACCCATCGGAGCAGTCGCGTCCAGAAGAACCCAACCATCAGAAAGAAATCGAGGACTTGGAGGAACCCAAATTTTATATCCTTTTCAAAAAACAAAACAACGACGTAATGAAAACACTTTTATTGTAAGTCATTTTTATACAATTTCATCAAACCGAAACATCTACATAATAATTAAACGCTCATTGTGTAACTGTAATGAGAAAGATTTTGAAAATTAATCAAAAACAAAAGTGTATTATCAGAGCCAGTTATAGTATTTGCTCGAAATTTGAAGTGTGTTCAATTATCTCGCATCTGTTCGAAATTTTAAAGTGTATCAGATTATCCCGATTCCGAAATTTATTACTTGTAATGCCGGTATAATATCTAATATCTACTTAACTACGTTCGACATTTCCTGTGTGTCGCTAAGTGCACGTTCACGCGAAGAGCCGCACGGCTCTCGCTCGCGAGTGAGAGCTTTTTCCGCTCCCACCTTCCATTCATTCACACGAAGAGCCGTGCGGCTCTCGCTCGTGAATGGGAGCGAGGCGCGTACGACTGAAATGCAAAGAATACACTTCAGCTTTCACACGGGGAGCCTTTACGTCGCGCGAGTGAGAGCCGTGCATCTCGGGCCGTCGCGTCGCGCCTTTTGATCTAAATGCACAACGAGAAGTGCCGGCATTCACACGGGAAGAGCGACAAAGGCTCTCGCTCCTCAGTCCCCGCTACCCGCTAGGATGGACACAATACGCTTTGGAACGTTGGCGTTTTTGTCGTCGAAGATGGCGTCGACGGTAAAGAAGATACATACATAGTCACAACACGTCTGCAACGTGTATTTTGCGACTGAAAGCAGAGCGAGAGCCACTGTAGCTCTTCCCGTGTGAATGCCGGCACTCCTCGCTATGCATTTATATCAAGAGCCGCGACGCACGGCTCGAAATGCACGAGTCGTACCGGCTCTCACTCGCGCGACGTAAAGGCTGGCGCTCCCCGTGTGAAAGCTGCAGTGTATTCTTTGCATTTCAGTCGTACGCGCCTCGCTCTCACTCGCGAGCGAGAGCCGTGCGGCTCCTCGTGTGAAAGTGCACTAACGCAATCGCTTATCCATCCACAAGTTTGTTGTTGTTTGTACTCGCATTTTGTCGTTAATTAAATAATCATTTCGGTAAATATGTCCAATCCAAGTAACCTCATTAGACCCGCGCGTCTGAATGTTAACGAGGCTCCTGCAGAACCTTTGCAAAATAATCCTCCAAGCAACAACGAGGTGGACAACCAACGACTTATGGAGCTAATTACTCAGGTTGTGACAGAGACATTTCGCGTACAAGGCAGGCAGTTATTCAATTCCTTGATGCATCCTGCCTCGAGTGCCGCTAACGACACCGATGTTCCCTTTAACACCCTAGGGGACAACGGTTTGTCCAAAATGGACAAAATACCGGATGTTGTTAAAATGTACAATAAATTAAGAGCTGAGTTGAACAAATAAAGATATAAAAACCGAATTTATAAATCAGATTCAAGAGTTATCAACTGCTGTCCAATTCATGTCGAATCAATTTGACCTAATTAAAACAATAGTTGATGACTTGAAACAGCTGAAAGATGAAAATTCAACTCTAAAACAGGAGGTACTATAAATCGTCTGAGCGAACAAAATAACGCTCTACAACAGGAATTGAGATGTTCTAGTCTCTGCAAAAACGGAATCAATGAAACGCAATCCGATTACAGAAATTGCAAATAAAGTTGATATCGACTTACATGAACATGATGTCAGTACCGTATATACGCAGTTTCGTAGGTCAGTGGCATCTACACCAAATAACTCGAACAAGATTCAGACGAGCGGCGCAGTGAATTTTAAAATTTACTGGGAAAGTTATCCGGGATGAATTTTTAGATAAATATCCGTATAAACAATGCGTGCGATCGGCCAACAGCGGTGCAGGTATTCCGAATAGCAATGGTATTGGGAGATTCTATGTCAACGAATATTTGCCAGTGTCGACTGCCCAGCTTTTTCAAGAAGTAAAAACCAAACTAAAACCGAATGGATACAAATTCATATGGGTCAAGGATGGTAAAATGTTTATCAAGAAAACTGAGGGTATTAGAGCGACGATGATTAAGTCAAACGAATATCTGTCAGGCCTAGTGTAATTACTCTCTAATTTTTATTAATTTTTGTTCGTTTTTTAAACTAATATTTTTTTTAATGATAGGAACTAGCAATATTCTAGAAAATTATAAAAACACGGCAACGAATACTTTGTGCAGCATACGCGAATGCAAAAAAAATGGCGATAAAAGTAATTTCAATGTGTTTCATATGAACATTAGAAGTTTATCTGGGCATTATGATGAGCTGTGTCTCATATTAAATGATTTAAAAATTGAATTTGATGTTATAGTGTTATCGCATCACCACCCAGGCAACCAGAGACAGCACGGGAATCTCTATTTTAAGAATCGATATTTATTGGTGCACATGTTGCACACTTAAGATGCATTCTTTTCTAATCTAATGCATTGTAACGGACGGTCTGGTGGACATCCGGAGATGCCCGTGGGGACGGAGCCTAGGTAGCATAAAGACCGCGCGAAGAAAAAGGCTTCTCAACGAGCTAAGCAGCGGCCTATGCTTGCTGTAGCTCAGTTCGGGAGATGTGGGCGGGGATTTCGCCGCTCGTTGCCCCTGTCCTTTACGTATTAACAAAAATTCATAGGCCTGAGGAAGACAACACAAACAGGGGAGGTAAAAATGTGGAATGAAAAAAAAGTCGATAAGGATGGAATGGTTGGCGGACGGATCTGACGCCCACGCGGTCGCACCTGGGTCCGGGTGTAATGAGACCCTCGGCCTCTGGTTTCGTACCACCAACAGATCACTACTCATCAGGTGCTGCTTCGATCTGCCGGTGGGAGCAGCACTACCAGACCATAATATGGTTCGTTACAGCATCTCTATCCATTTTCACATATGTGCGGGCTACACCATTCCGTGTTATTACTTAAGCTCTTTATGACACATGTTAAGGTTTAGATTCCTTTTAAGAACCCATGTAATTGTAATTCTTAGAGGTAGCTTCGAAAGGAGTGTAAGATGATGGGTTCAGTCCACCCGCATCCATAAAATAAGAACATTTGAATAAATCGTTGTGTATGATTTGAATTGTTCGTTTTATTTAAAGTACGCGAAGTACGATACAATATTATCATTGGCGCAGTCGGAAAAAGAATTAAAATTTTAAAATAAAGTGTTTTCATTTCACTTTAGATTTGCAAGCTTACTTTACAATTAAGTAGACATAGAATAAATTAACGAACCGTGTCGTGAAACGTTTTACATAATATTACTTGTGCAGTGATCTATTATTAAAAATGACGTAGAATAATTGACATTAACCCTCATATTACAAAATGAGAAGACTTAAAAAATTTGCTATATGCAAATTTCGCTGACACGAGGAGCAGTTTTTTAATTTCGGATGAATTAGTTCAACTTAGATTTAAGACGACAATAGTGGATTTTTATAATGAAATTCAAAATAATCTTTGTGATCTAAATTTAAAAACTGAGATTGAGCTTACTGCAGATAGTGAATTTTTTATTGCAAAAATCGAATCGAATAAGAGAATCGCGCTTGATGTATTTATTAATAAAATTTTTGAAACAGTAAAAATCAATTTTGCATTGTATTGTAGAAAGCCTGATTGCTTAGAAGAAGCTTTAAATATTTGTCGGGAATTAGGGTATTTAAATAATAGTGTTCAAAATATAGGTAATTCGACAAATAACAGAACGATAAATAAAACACAATTTTTTTATAGAGATTTTTCTAACCAAAATCCATCTCAATTCCAAAATAATTCCGGTATGAGAGAGAATCAATATTATTCTCAATTCAACCACACTTTTCGTGAGCAAGGTTTTCAAAACCATCGGCAATCAAGTAATAACTCTCCAAATAATACTCAAATACCTATGATAGGCTATCCAGCAAACGTTAGTTACTTTCAACCTTATTATAATAATAATCACAGTACTCAATTTCACCCTAATAATAGAATTGGAAATCAAAATCAATCGGTCCAAAGTAGAATACGCAGATTTGGTAAACCTGTACCGATGGAAGTTAATAATATATTGTAACACAGCTCAAAAATTTTAATCCATCAGAAAAATTTTGCGAATTTGCTCCGGAAACACAATTTCAACAGAAAAACTTCCATATATCAAGATAGATTCATATGGTACTCCGTTTCACTTCATTTTAGACACTGGTGCTAGTATGAGCCTGATTAGACCTGGAATATGTAACTCGTCTCTAAGAGTAAATGTTCCAAAATTTAATAATACTATAAATTCGTGATTGAATTACGAACATATTATTGAAATGCAGCCGTTTGAAGAATTTGGTAGTGATTCAAAATTTCTACTCATTATTGTTGAATTTTGCATGTATATTATTGTAATTTTTGCCTTACGTACACAAGCACATAATGTACAGTCATACAAAAAGTATTCGTACACACGTCGTATCGTGCTTTACTGTCCTGCAACAGTTAAAAGAGCTACATTTTTTTAACAAAAAAATGTCTCTAACTCTTTCAGCAACACTACTTTCTTATATTAACTGAAAAAAAGTACTCTTTTCTGATCGTGTCAACAGAAAAGTGAGAAACAGTTATGCAATTCCCGAGAATCGAATCAAAAAAGTATTCGTACAGCAGCAATGCAGAAAGAATAATGCCGTTATTCCGTTGCCGATGGAGATCATTCGTATTGGGATCAGTCTTGTGATAATTATCAAGTATTTATCAATTGTTGTTAAGCAAATTTGTAGTGGATTTCCATTAAATTCTTTATTATGGGACGAAAAGGTAAAGAAACGACAGAAGGAGAAAGGAGAATTATCCTTTCCTTGCACAATCAATGCAAATCATTGCGTGAAATCAGCGTTATTGTTGGGAGACCACGCTCAACCGTTCAAAGCATCATTGATAGATATTGTCTCACGGAAAGTCTTACGAATCAACAAAGATCAGGACGACCAAGATTATTAACGGCCAAAGATGAACGCAGTATATGTAGAAAAGTGCGAAAAAATCCGAAAATTACAGCTTCAGCGATTGCGGCAGAGGTAGCGGAAAACGATAAAATAGACGTTTCTGGAGAAACAATCAGAAATGTGCTCCGCCGTGCCGGTTACAACTCTCGAATCGCTAGAAGAAAATATTACATAAGCGAAAAAAAATAGGAAGGATCGATTAGAATTCGCCAAAACGATGCGAAATCATGGAATAGCTTCTGGGAAAAGTTATATTTGCTGATTAGAGTAAATTTAACATTTTCCCAGAAGTCTATTCCATGATTTCGCATCGTTTTGGCGAATTCTAATAGATCCTCCCCATTTTTTTCGCTTATGTAATATTTTCTTCTAGCGATTCGAGAGTTGTAACCGGCACGGCGGAGCACATTTCTGATTGTTTCTCCAGAAACGTCTATTTTATCGTTTTCCGCTACCTCTGCCGCAATCGCTGAAGCTGTAATTTTCGGATTTTGTCGCACTTTTCTACATATACTGCGTTCATCTTTGGCCGTTAATAATCTTGGTCGTCCTGATCTTGGTTGATTCGTAAGTCTTTCCGTGACACAATATCTATCAATGATGCTTTGAAAGGTTGAGCGTGGTCTCCCAACAATAACGCTGATTTCACGCAATGATTTGCATTGATTGTGCAAGGAAAGGATAATTCTCCTTTCTTCTTCTGTCGTTTCTTTACCTTTTCGTCCCATAACAAAGAATTTAATGGAAATCCACTACAAATTTGCTTAACAACAATTGATAAATACTTGATAATTATCACAAGACTGATCCCAATACGAATGATCGCCATCGGCAACGGAATAATGGCATTATTCTTTCAGCATTGCTGCTGTACGAATACTTTTTTGATTCAATTCTCGGGAATTGCATAACTGTTTCTCACTTTTCTGTTGACACGATCAGAAAAGAGTACTTTTTTTCAGTTAATATAAGAAAGTAGTGTTGCTGAAAGAGTTAGAGACATTTTTTGTTAAAAAAAATGTAGCTCTTTTAACTGTTGCAGGACAGTAAAGCACGATACGACGTGTGTACGAATACTTTTTTGTATGACTGTATATAAAACTCTCTTCTCTTTGTAAACGGGTCAGTCTGTCTAAACACGTCTAGTTGAATAAAACAACTTTATACTTCGAATTGCCGCTGGTTGTTATTTTTCCGCTAAGCTCAACAGGTTATGGGCCCAGAGCGCGCGGCTATAACTAGTGGAAAAATATATTGTGTTGTTGAGACATTCTGCATACGAGTTGACGTACTCGAGTTTAGTTATCGTTTAATTAATTCGCTACAAATAAATTAAAACGGTAAAAATGTCTACGAAAAATTCAACGGATATCTCTCTCTTATCACATCGGTTGAACGGATCGAATTTCAAGCTGTGGAACATGCAAATCAAAGCGGTACTGCGTGGACAAGGTTTACTGAACGTGGTGAACGGTGATTCGATGAGACCAACGGATCCGACAGAGGCAACGCAATGGACGATGCGTGATGGCAAGGCGATGGCGATCTTGATTCCATCAATTGATTCCGAACAAGCAAATCATGTCTTAAGCTGCAAAACATCGAAAGAAGTTTACGAGAAAATTACTTCCATGCATCAAACTATTAGTGAAGTCAGAATTATGAATCTATACGAGGAATATTTTTCGCTAAAGATGAACGAAGATGAATCGGTTGCAGCATATTTCTCGCGATGTTCAATGCTAGCGAACGAAATTGAAGATCATGGAGAAAAATTATCCGAGAACATCAAAATGGTACGAATAATCAGCAGCTTAGCGCCTAAATTCAAGAATTTCCGAACCGTTTGGTACAGCATTAAAGAAGGTCGTCAGTTGGAAAATATGCTGCCGCGTTTGCAACTTAAAGAGGATCAACTACAGAAATCGATTCATGACGAATCATCTGATGCTGCTTTTCATGCAAAGTCACGAGGCAATGGAAAATCATCCAAATTGTCGATTGAAGAGCTGAAGAAAACGACGAAGTGCAACTACTGTCGCGAAAAAGGCCATTGGCGAAAAGAGTGTCCGAAGCTGAAATCTTTAAAATCGAAGGCGAAACAATCGGCTCCATCATCGTCAGAGGACAAAAAATTAATTGGTGAATTGGCTTTTTCTGCTGCAGTTTATTCAGATGTTGTCTCAGCTAAATGTGATGAAATTTGGCTGGCTGATTCAGGCGTTTCGCAACACATGACATCGAAGCGCGAGTGGTTTTCCGAGTTCAAACCTATCGATAATGGTGTACGATACGTGACGATTGCAAATGATGAGAAGCTGGCAATTCGAGGTTATGGTGTGGTGCATTTGAAAGCGTGGTACGAGGAGAATTGGCAAGCGATAAGTTTGGAAAATGTTCAATATGTGCCGAATATGAAGCAAAACCTATTTTCGACGGCGTCAGTGACTGAAAAGGGGTTTACCATGACGATCTACGCGAAACATTGTGAATTGTCAGATACCCGTGGTGAAGTGAAGGCGTTTGGTTTCAAGGACGCTAGAAATCAAATTCGAATGGCTTTTCGACTGCGTATTGACGAACATGCATATGCTTCAACAGTGAAACCCGTATTGTTGCAACAGTGGCATCGTCGTTTGGGGCACATAAATGCTACAACGATTCGAAAAATGTGCAAAAACGATATTGTAGACGGTCTAAAACTTGCGGACGAGAAAGATTTCTTTTGCGAGGAATGCCAGTTGGGAAAAATGAAACGGTCATCACATCCAGCATCTAGTTTGCGCGCTTCGAAAAATGGACAATACATACATGCCGACTTATGTGGGCCGATGGAAGAGACCGGAATTGGAGGAGTGCGGTATTTCTTTCTGCTAAAAGACGAAGCTTCGTGTTTCAGGTACGTTTATCTGATAAAAGAAAAGTCTAATGTATTTGAAATTTTGAAGGATTTCCTGGCGCTTGTTAAAAATGTTACTGGCACAAATGTTAAACATCTGCGTTGCGACAATGGCCGTGAATTTGTTAATAAGGATGTGATGAAGCTGCTGTCTTCTAATGGAATTGTTTTCGAGCAAATTACCGCATATACGCCTGAGCAAAACGGTTTTATTGAGCGTGATAACCGTACAATTCAGGAATCCGCACGAACCATGCTGATTGCGAGTGGGCTGGAGAAAAAACTGTGGCCTGAAGCTGTTCGTACAGCAGTATTTATTCTCAACAGAACTTGTAATTCACGCAATCTCAATACTACACCATTTCAGTTATGGTTTGACAAGAAGCCAAATCTTATCCATTTGAAGGTGTTTGGTACTATTGGTTTTGCACACGTTCCGAAGCAAACCGGCCGAAAAAAATGGGATGCGAAAGCAAAAAGGCTTCATTTGGTTGGATATGAACCGACATCGAAGAATTTTCGGTTGTATGATTCTGAATCAGAAACTGTGTTTGTCAGCTATGATGTCACGTTTAACGAAACCGAAATATGCGATGATCGTGTACCAGTATGGAGCATTAGCGACGACGGCAAATCCAGTATCGACTCTAAAGTTGCTGTTGGGACTGCACATCAGAAGGAAGAGACCAAGAAAGAAAAGACTGCTGCTGATAAAAAGGAGCTGAAGATAGATGTTGTTTCTGCGGAATCTACACGGGGAAACCCAAATTCGCAAATGGAACGAGGAAACTCCAAATATAATTTACGCCCTGTTTCGCCACAAAGTTATCATGACATGTGTCTTTCTGCCGTTATTAATGAACCATTAACGTATGTCGATGCGATAAATTCGAACGAGTCAAAGATGTGGGTGGCAGCCATGAACGACGAACTTCAATCGCTAGAGAGGAATAAAACGTGGCGTTTGGTAGATCGTCCAAGTAATCGAAACATCGTTGGATGCAAATGGGTGTTCAAACCAAATGATCCAAATCCGAAATTTAAAGCCAGACTGGTGGCAAAAGGCTATTCACAACACGCTGGGATCTACTATAGTGAAACCTTTTCGCCAGTTGTACGATATGATTCCGTACGTTCCATATTGGCACTCGCAGCAGCTGAAGACTATGAAATGATTCAGTTTGACATTAAAACTGCTTTTTTGAACGGAGACCTAGATGAGGACGTGTTTATGGAAATACCGGAGGGAGTAGATCACTCCAATGATAAAGTATGTCATTTACTGAAGAGTCTGTATGGACTTAAACAGGCATCCAGATCGTGGAATACAAAGTTCACCAATTTTTTGCGAAAATGTAGACTAACTCAATTGTCTGCCGATAGTTGCGTATTCTCTGGAAACTATAGAAATGGTGACAAAATAATCCTACTGTTATACGTTGATGATGGCATGGTGCTGTCGAATAGAGCTGATACGATTCACAAATTTTTGGAGAAGCTTAAGGATTCATTCGAACTAACATATGGTCCGCCTGATTACTACATATGTTGGAATGGAAATTTTTCGTGATCGGGATAACAAAACTATCAGCATTCACCAAACGGCTTATGTCAATAAGTTGATCGATAAATTCAACATGCAAGATGCTAATTGGCTTTCAGTTCCCGCTGATGCAAATGTTGTGTTAAAAAAGGCGGATGAAGAGAGTAACTCGAAATTCCCGTACCGACAAGCCGTTGGGTCGCTGATGTATGCAGCAATCGTTTCAAGACCTGATATTTCATATGCAGTGGGAGAAGTAAGCCGATATCTCGAAAAACCGTCTGATGATCACATATCCGCCGTAAAGCGTATTTTTCGTTATCTTAAAGGGACTGTTAACTATGGCATTGCTTATGGACTCGACAAACACAATGCGTTCAACATAACAGGTTACACAGATGCTGATTTTGCTCGAGATGTGGACAGACTTTTTGGTCGGTGGAAGTGTGATAACATGGCGTAGCCAGCGACATCAAACGGTAGCTCTTTCGACCACAGAGGCAGAATTTATGGCTGCATGTGAAGGTGCTAAAGAAGGTGTATGGCTTCTACGACTATTAAAGGACATTGGCAACAATCAAAATACGATTCCAATTTTTATCGATAATCAAAGTACTATACGCCTGATTAAAAATCCAGAACTGCATCACCGCACTAAACATATCGATTAGAATTGCATTTCATTCGGGAATTGTATAACGATAAAATTATATCAGTAGATTATGTATCGAGTAAAAATTAATTGTCTGATATGTTTACCAAGCCATTAATTTCACAAAATTTTAAAGAAAATGTTTTTGCCTTAGGAATGCAACAAATTAAATAATAAGTGGGAGTGTTGAATTTTGCATGTATTTTATATTATTGTAATTTTTGCCTTACGCACACAAGCACATAATGTATATAAAACTCTCTTCTCTTTGTAAACAGGTCAGTCTGTCTAAACACGTCTAGTTGAATAAAACAACTTTATACTTCGAATTGCCTCTGGTTGTTATTTTTCCGCTAAGCTCAACAATTATGACAAAATTACACAAATCATTTGATGAACTTATTGGTAACAATATTTTACTGAAGTATAAAACAAAAATTGATCTTGACAATAGATGTTTATCTCTAAACGATAAAATTGTACCTATTTTCTTTGATAAAAGCGAAGAAGAGTATATAAATATAGTAGAGATCAATTGTAATAGTATTTCTAGTGAAGAACGGGAATCACTCTAAGATCTCATTGATATAATTCGAATAAGCCATCTTAATTATATAGGGGCGACCGGTAGCGCAGTGTGTTGAGGCATCAGTCTCATGTTTGACTACCGGCGTTTCGGGTTCGAATCCCGTCCACGACGACGTTCGTGGCCATGGATGTGCAGGAGGTGCATGCTGGCAACTGCATTCTCTGAAACCAATTTATGCCAACGAAACGTCAACTGGGCCACATGGAACAGTTGACGCGCTATGCCCCACAAGGGATTAGAGCAATTGAGCATCTTAATTATGAAGAGAAGACTAAATTATCAAAACTCCTAACTAAATATACGAGTAAAAATACATTCTATCAAGAAGGCACAGATCTTTCTTTTACAAATTCAATTAAACATGAAATAAAAACAAACAACAATACTCCAATTTATGTTAAGAATTATAGATATCCGCAAATCCATAAGCAAGAAGTGGACAAAGAAATTCAACTAATGCTTCAACAACAAATTATAAGACCCAGTTCTTCACCATACTCATCTCCAATTTGGATAGTCCCAAAAAAAGTTGATGGATCTGGGGGGCAAAAGTGGCGCATTATCATTGATTATCGCAAACTTAATGAAGTAACGATTGACGACAAATTTCCAATCCCAAAATATTGATATTCTCGATAAGTTGGGACGTTCAATGTATTTTTCTACAATAGATTTTGCTAAAGGATTTCATCAAATTGAAATTAAAGAATCCGATATAGCAAAAACCGCTTTCTCAACAAATAGTGGACATTATGAATTCACAAGGATGCCATTTGGACTTAAAAATGCGCCTGCAACTTTCCAAAGGTTAATGAATTCTGTTTTGCAACCGTATCTATATTGGGAAAATATGCTTTGTGTATCTAGATGATATTATTGTCTTCAGTGCATCTCTTGAAGAACATTTAGTTTCATTAAAAAAAACATTGAAAACCCTTCAAACTCACAATCTTAAAATTCGATTAGATAAATTGCTATTTTCTTGGATCTAATGAAAGTCTTTGATACCGTTAATCACAATTTGCTTCTAAAAAAATGGCAAATTTGGGGATAAAGAGCACAAACTTATCACTCTTTAGATCCTACTTCTCAAATACAATAGATCGCAGGTGGTTAGGATCGAAGATGAGATTTGTTCTGCCAGTACCGTCAACTATGGTGTACCTCAAGGAACTGCCTTGGGGCCCATTCTTTTTCTTATACATATATATAAATGATCTCTGTAAAATGACAACAATTATGCGAGCGCACTTAGTTTCCTTTGCTCACGACACTATTTTATTGTTTAAAGGTTCGAGCTGGGATGAAACAGTCAAAACGGTAAATGAAAGTATCTCATTAGTCCACAGTTGGTTAGCAGCGCACAAATTATCATTAAACTTACAAAAAACCAAATATATTAAATTTGGTAAGACAAATGCGGTGGCACTTAATACTCTGATCTCCAAAATATTGTCATTAAAATATGTTTACAAAAACCCACATATTCGTCTACCACCAATGCCTTTACGTAATGAACATTCGACAACTGTATACGTTTACTTTATATAAATTTATGTTTTTGAACAACAGTAAATTGTCTAGTCTCTGCACAAAATATTCCACTCGTAACCAAGGCAGTAACATATTACAATTAAATAAGTGAATACAATTTGTAAAGCAGACGCATGCTTTAGGCCTCTTCCTAATACCGGGATCCCGGTTTGGTACCGGTTTTTTTTCAGTACCGGTACCAAAAACTAACAGTACCGGTATCCCGGTTTTTTTAGTACCGGTATTGAGTACCGGGATCTCATGATTTGAGTACCGGTTTTTTCAACCATGAGCCGGTTTTATTCGGGATCCCGGTACTCAGTACCGAGTCTTTTCAGTACCAAGTCTTTTGAGTACCGAGTCTTTTCAGTACCGAGTCTTTTCAGTACCGGGATCCCGGTACTGAAAAGACTCGGTACTGAGTACCGGGATCCCGGTACTGAAAAAAACCGGCTCATGGTTTAAAATACCGGTACTAGTACCGGTACTGAACGAATACCTGTGAGTACCGGGATACCGCTTGTGATACCGGTACTTGAAAATATCAAATACCGGTACTGAAATCTCAGTACCGAACAGGCCTAGCATGCTTGATCCCTAGGTCCAAGAGGATATAATTTATTGCCTACAAATATTAAGGCACTACTACCACATCAAAATTTTAAAAGTGTATTAAGAAAATATGTCCTTGAATACCCAAATTTATATAACGAATTAACTAAGATCGTAGCATAACTTAGCTTAAATCAAAATAAATTATGCATTTTGTTTGTTTCAAAACATCTGAACACAAAAACCGGACCGAAGCGTATATACCCTAGACTTGTACCTAGTGGTGATACCAAAAGTACCAATTAGCAACGACCATATGCATTGAAAGTGAGTTTCCTATATGGCCACTTTATAGGGGTGGTTGGCGATAATTCAGAAGGATCTTGACCATTCTCAAAATCAACTAATTAACCCACGCTGCAAATATTTGTCGAATTTTTCAAGTCGCTAGGTTCATTCTATCGAAAGTTATTGCTTATTTGAAGTCTGACTTGTAGGGGAGATAGAGGTGTCCTTTGTCGGATCTTGTGCATTTTCAACAACAACCAACTACATCCTAGTACAAACATTTGACCAAAAGTTCAAGTCACAAGCTTCATTTTATCGAAAGTTATCGCTTATTTTAAGCTTCATTTGTAGGGGAAGTAGGGGTTTCGTCCGTCGGATTTTACGTATTTTGAATATTAGCCAACGGGATCCTTCTACAAACATTTGACCGATTCCAGGTCACTATCTCCATTTTATAGAAAGTTATCTCTTATTTTATGTTTCATTTGTAGGGGAGGTAGGGGTTTCTTGGGTTGGATCTGGCTCATCTTTTAAACCAACTAACTAAATCTCACTTGAAACATTTGGCCAAAATTTAAAGTTTCTAACTTCATTCTATCAAAAGTTATAGCTCATTTGAAGTTCTGTACTGGGCGAATTACATTGTCGATGGAAGCAGTCGCTGCCACAATGTCCATTTACTGGCAAAATGTTGACACTGCTTCTGCCGGCAATGTAATGTATCCATAACATAGCATTGGTTGCTGTCTGCGCTTAGTAAACGAAAGCGAGAGAGAATTCCTGCAAATAACGGAACTATCGGATGATGGTTCGCAGTGAACCAATCAACGATCACCACATATCCCTAGGAACAAGGGAGAGCGAAACTGGACGACGAGACGTAATGAATAGGAGTAGAGGGGAAGTTCGATTTTGGCGTTGAGGCGAGCGATCGTCACCATCGGGATCAGTTGGAAAATAGCGCGTGAAGCAATCGGTTGGGATTAAATGCGTAGTGTGTCGAGACCGGTGTCGTTATTTTTTTTCCTCCGGGGTATTTGGGGGATTGAGATCTGCTGTCGGTTATTCGGAAAAATCATTATCGCCCGCCTCAATTTGGCTATTCCGTTTGCCATTTAAGTTGGGTTTCTTTTTTTTTAATCGTGCGCGGTAGTGGCGAGAGACGAAAATCTATCTACGAAATCAAAGTGTCGAGTAAATCGATCGATCACAGTACAGAATTCTTGTCGTTGTCTCGATGCAAAGAGGTTGTTGGTAGAGCGTTCGAATTTTGTGTCGGTTGTACGCGCTTGCCTCCTGAGCGTTTCGAGCCCCGGGAAAAGGAGATAATCGCGCGGATCGAGTGCCCCGTGCTGGGGTTTCATCTGCGGTGACCGGGCTTTGAGATTGGGGTAGCGCTACGTACCGCTTGATTTTCCGCGGTCGCGTTTTTTTTCGGCGTTGGGGTCGCTACCATCAGCTGCTGTACCCCCCCCCCCCCCTTTAGCGTGTAAAAGATTCTTTGTGTGCTACGGGACTCGCGACAAGTACCGGTCGCTGTTTCCGTTATTGTTGCGAGAAAGCCATCAAGAAGGGGTGACACGAATCGGAAACGAAGGCCCTGGGAGAACATTGGTGCTCAATTCACTTGAGTCGGCAAAAATGCGGATAAGTGGCCCGGTTGCTGGCATTGCCATGTACAGCAATACTCGAGTGGATAAAAGAGTATTGTAACAGGTGCTCCACCAGCAGGGGAGCACCCCAGGTAATTGGGTAGCTTGTAGAGCCGCTGGTCTTCAAGAGAAAAAAAATCTTTTTGTGTCATCCTGCAAACTAAAGAATCATAAAACATCGTGAATTCCGTTCCATTCCGTCTCAAACAAACCAAACGGTAAATTTGCAAAATACAATTCTTCAGCAAGAAGGTTCCAAAGTCGGAATGAAAAGAAGCCATAGGCAATGCCAAGAAATATGCATGAGTATGTTTTGACCTTCTTTATTTTCATTTAATGTTTTTGGTGAGTTGGAACGGAAGCGCCAAGTGATTAACACTAATGCAAGCCATAGACGCACGTACCAATCCGTCGGATTGGTACGAGCGTCTATGGCTTGCATAAGATATTATCGACTCAATGTTCTTTACCGCAAATGCGTTATTCATTGAATAGTATCAGAAGAATGTAATTCGTAGAAAATACTAGGGGTTCTTGCCACTCTAGGTCTGATCTTTTGTTTTTATTTAGGAAATCTTTTGGGGGTTTCTAATTTGAATGGCGCCCGAAATCCATGGTCGGGAGGGCTAGGTCGCGCCGGTTCACAACATCTGAGGCCCATAACGAGCCGTTCAACATCTATAGGCTCAACTGACCTGGCGGGGAAAGGAAAGTGTTCTGATTGGACGGATTCCCTCTTGCATATATTCTGTTGGCCTTGGTGCCACCTTTTGTAGATTGGCTGATGCAGCCCCTGCACGGGACTTTGTTGTTTTGAATTTAGGGAGTTTGGTGCGTAGGCATCCCTATTAAGTTTTTTTCGTTTTGCTATATTTTTTTGGTTATTTGCGGGTTTTAGATTACTTTATTTTGTTGATCGGGCAGACATGCGACAAAAATATTGTACGACAATGGAGGAGGCCGATGACTGCCGTGAACAACCCACCCCGCTACTCCCGACAGCTGAGCTAGTCTGCCAGCGCACGTCATGGGTGGTCATCGGAGAGTGGTTCTTCGACACTTGTTGTCTTTAGGCCTGCACGGCCATACCAACCCTCGTCCTCCGGTCTCCACTGCTACAGTTCCGTTTGTAGGGGATGTAGGGGTTCCTTAGGATGGATCTTGCCTATTTTCAATACCAACTAACTACATCTTACTACCAACATTTCGTCAAATTTTTAACTCGCTAGTGTCATTCTATCAAAAGTTATCGTAATTAAAGTAATATTTAATTTTGTGAAATTTGTAGGGGAGGTAGGCGTTCTTTTGATCTGATTATGCCCAACTTACTAAAACTTAAGCAGCTTCCCACCTCAGGGTTACATGCCAAAAATCAGGTGTCTACGTCAGTTGGTTCAAGAGTTATAGACAAATGACCTGAAAAGTAGGGTAGTACTTGTAAAAAAAAATGACCGTTAGTTTTCAACTGATCGATTTTATTTTTCCAGGAAAGTATAAGATTATCCTCGCAAACAATCTACCAAAGCTAGAGCTTTTCACGTTTATTTAATCGGGAGTTATATAGGTAGATACATATAATTATTTTACATATGCATGTAGGGGAGGTAGGCGTTCTCTTGGCCTGATCACGTCCATTTTCAATACCAGCCAACTAGATCATACTTCAAATATTTGACCAAAATCTCAAGGCTCTAGCTTCATTCTATCGGAAGTTATCGTGCGAACGGACAGACAGACAGACGGACAAAAACAATATACCCTATAGTCAAAGTCTAGGGTATAATTATCCGCTCACCCACAACCTCTTTCGGCTTATGTGAGCTGCAAAAAACTAAATATTGAAGTTGTAATTTAATTTAATCGGGTGTGTTGTGATTTTGCAGATGATTCGCCACGACTGAATTTTTATGGGTTAGAATATAGTGGTGGTAGTAGCGGCTTGCATCATAAAATATGAGAACGATGGGTCCACGTTGATATTTTGGTCCTGCTGCAGGTGTGCGTGAGGATAAAAGGATTTGTTTAGCGATGGGGAGAGATATATAGGCAAGATGGGTGTTGTATGACTATCTCTCCCCATCGCTAAACAAATCCTTTTATCCTGACGCACACCTGCAGCAGGACCAAAATATCAACGTGGACCCATCGTTCTCATATTTTATGATGCAAGATACTGCTACTACCACTGTAGATTAGCCCATACAAATTCAGTCGTGGCGAATCATCTGCAAAATCACAACACGCCCAACTAGACACCGTCTTCATACAAATTGTTGTTGGTTTTTCATCTGAAAACCGAAAGCGCCACGTATCATCTGGTCGCACAAAGTTACCTAATTTCACTACTCGTTCAAACGCGGCGTATCATTGGCCGTATCATCTCCCGTTTCCAGGTGCCGCGATTTTCCAGGGGAAAGCAAACGCGGTGTATCATTAGGCGATCCAGGTGCCACACATTTGTAGATGATAGAACTATTGAATTGCAAGCATACATTGAACGAACTCATTAGTATTCATTCTTAGTAGCTGTATACACTCTCTTGCTGGATTTTTATACTGTCATGTTTCCTTTAGTGAGTTAGTTGAAAATAAATTGCGATGCAGTATACACGCATCTGAACTCGATAACCTGAATAATTCTTTTATTTCGAAAGTCTCTTGAGCCGGAAAAGTAAAATCCTACAGGTTATGGGCCTAGCTCCGCGAAGAATATAAAGTTCAATCCCGAAAAGAGAATTTACCGAATTATTCCCTGAATCGAAGATCTATTCGTCGAGATTGAGGTTACATCATGGCAATCGAACTCGGCGGAGCGACGAATCTCACCATTGAGCCACTCGACGATGGAAATTATTTCAACTGGAGTTTCCGGATGAAAACGATCCTGAAGCACAAGGGGCTTTGGATGTCAATTTCGAAGAAACTCGGCCAGCGCGGTTTCGACGATGGAAATTATTTCAACTGGAGTCCGGATGGAAACGATCCTGAAGCACAAGGAGCTTTGAATGGCAATTTTGGAGACCCGCTATGTGAAAGACATTAACATAAACATCGTGAAGAGCATTATCAGTGAAGAATATCGCCGTCGAACGGCACGTGACAGAGAATCAAACCACGCAGCTTTGCGTGTAAGCAGTGATCGGGATTCGAGTAACCCCAAGAAGGATCGATTAAGCTCAGTGAAGAAATGTGTAAACATTGTCGATGGAATGAATATTGGGCGTTGTGACGAGAAATGCTTGAACGACTGTATATCGTGCATTACTGGGAAAATGTCAAGAATCAAATTCCCAAAGGTATCAGAAACGAGATCGGCGTAAATTCTGGATCTCATCCACAGTGACGTTTGTGGACCGATGCAAACTTCAACGCACCAGGGTAAGCGGTATATTTTGACCTTCATCGATGACTTCTCCCTTTATACAAAGATCTACCTGTTACGGGAAAAGTCCGAAGTGTTCGATCGATTCAAGAATTTCTACCAGCTGACGCAAAACCAGCTAGATCGGAAGATTAAAGCCATTCGAAGTGATCGTGGTGGCGAATATCTCAGCAACGAATTTAACGAATATCTGAATTCGTATGGAATTATGGTTCAACGTACAGCCCGTACTCACTTCAACAGAATGGAGTCGCCGAGAGGAAGAACCGATCACTCGTCGAGATGGCGAGGTGCATGTTGGCCGATGCACAATTGTCGAAGAGCTTCTGGGAAGTGTAGTGTATCTATCCATGTAAACTTCATCATCATTATCATCGTGACGCGACAGCCCGACGTCGGGCCTTGGCCATGTAAACTGTTGTATATGTATGAGTTTGAATAAAGTCAGTCGTTAATCAGCTCTCAATGAGATCGGTTCTTCTTTTCACTCGAACATAACATAACTGGCGACGAGGATAAAAAAGCCGCAAATAAAACAAATTTTGTGTAATTTCGTGACGGTAGTCCTAAAACGGAGATCGTACAAAAAAGTGAAACGTGCCGAAAAGTTAAATAGTAAAAAAGTCGAGACGCTCATTGGAAAAAGAAAAGATACAGCAAAGATGGCGACCGATAAAGTCGACATACAAAAGTTGTTGGACCAGCAAAACCAATTTGCAGAGAAAATGTTGCAGCAACAACAACAGTGGATGGAGAAAATGTTATCTCATAGCGTTGCTGGAAATTCAAGCCAGTCGGGTGAATTTCCAACATGTCCGCCGTTTCCAAGTTTCAATAAAGACAATAAAAATTGGGAAACGTATTTGGAGCAGTTGTCTCAACATTTCAAAGCATACTCAGTGCTCTCAGCAGACAAGCAAAAAGCGTACTTTCTATCGTGGATAGGTACAGATGTGTTTGAATTGTTACAGAACTTATTTGGTAGTGAGAAACTTAACGAACACACATACGTACAACTTACGGAAAAATTAACAGAACATTACCAGACAAAACGCCACATTGTCGCCGCTCGGTACGAATTCTTTAAACGAGAGATGCGGGACTCACAAACACATAAGGAATGGGTAGCCGATCTTCGTGGAATTGCGCGCGAGTGTCAGTTTGTATGTAAAGCCGAAGGTTGTTCATTAAACTACGTGAACGAGATGATACGCGATCAAATCATTGTGCACACGCCAGTCGACGCTGTCCGCACAAGAGCCCTCCAAAAGTTGCAGCCGACGCTTGAAGACGTTCTCTCTATTGCCGAAACGTATGAAGCAACAACAAAAACAGTAGCAGTTATAAAGGAGAGCAACGAGAAGCGGTCGTATGAAATGAATGCAGTGTACACACACAAACATCAAAAGCAAAAGAGACAGGGAGTTGAACCAAAAGCAGACAAGAACTCTCTTAGATCTTGCTCTGGCTGCGGTCACTCTCACAATCGTGAAAAGTGCAAATTTCGGGATGCTATCTGTTATAAATGCTCGAAAAAAGGTCACATAGCTATAGTCTGCTTGTCAAAATCGAAAAATAAAAATAGTGAGCAGTGGAAAAATAAAAACTTAGAAACAGTTCAGAGTGTGAACAGTGTCTCGGGTTTAGTGAAAATTGAACAAAATAAAAACGTAATTGACCTGGAGATTTTAAGCCAAATCGTTTCATTCGAAATGGATTCTGGTGCTACCGTGTCGGTAATTAACTATCAAACGTACAAACAACTAAACAGTCCAAAAATTGTGAAGTGTAATCGGATTCTACATGCATTTGGCCAAAAACCTATTCCTGTATTGGGAGAATTGCACACTGTAGCAAGGTGTGGCAATAAAGTGGCAAATGTAGTGATAATAGTTGCAAACGTTGAAAATTCAAATAATCTGTTCGGGTTGGATTTGTTTAAGTCATTCAATTTCGAAATTCGTCAAATTTCTAATGTGAGTGAAGTGCATGGCTCGCAAATGACTGCTCTATGTGACAAGTACAAAGAAGTATTTGAGCCAGCTATAGGTGTGATAAAAAACTTTAAAGCAAGTGTATATTTAAAGCCAAATTCGACACCGAAATTTTACAAAAGCAGACAAATACCTTTTGCCCAACTGGCAAAATTCAAAGAAGAAGCAGAACGTCTTACACAAGCAGGTATTTGGTCACCAATAAAATTTAGCAATTGGGCATCGCCAATTGTACTCGCACCTAAGCCTAATGGAGCAATTAGAATCTGTGGAGATTTTAAGCAGGGTGTCAATTCACAACTCGATATTGAGCAATACCCTTTGCCAACACGTGAGACGCTTTTGCATGTTGTCCGGCATGGAAAATATTTCAGTAAGATCGACTTGAAGGACGCTTATCTTCAAATGGAATTAGATGAAGCATCTAAAGAAATTATGGTTGTCAGCACGCCGTTGGGTCTCTTCCAGTACCAACGTTTACCCTATGGAATAGCTAGCGCTCCAGCCATATTTCAACGCCATCTTGAGCAACTTCTAAACGGCATAGAAGGTTGTGGTAATTATCTGGACGACATAATTATCTCATCAGAAACAATCGAGCAACATTTTGCTCGAGTCGATCAAATTTTACGCATTCTTCAGGAGAATGGCATTAAATGCAAAAAGGAAAAATGTTTCTTTTTGAAAGAGGAAATTGAGTATTTGGGGAGAAGAATTAGTGCGAAAGGTATACTTCCGGATAAATCGGGCTTGCAAGCTGTCAAAGAATTGAAGCCGCCCACTAATCTACAGCAGCTAGATGCGTTCATGGGAAAAGTAAACTATTATTGTAATTTCATACCTAATTACTCGCAGTTAGCTTCCCCGCTAAATCAGCTTCGCAGGAAGAACATACCATTCAAATTTGGCCCACAACAGCAGCAGGCTTTCACAGCATTGAAAACGCATATCATTAATGCAACTCAGCTATCGCACTTCAACGAGGATCTTCCACTTGTTCTAGCTACTGATGCCTCTTCGTACGGCATTGGTGTGGTCTTGTCACAAATTCAGTCAGATGGCAAGGAAAGGCCTATAGCTTTCGCATCCAAAACATTGGACAAGCATCAGGTTCGCTATAGCCAAATTGAAAAAGAAGGTCTCTCAATTGTTTTCGGAGTAAAGAAATTTCACCAGCATCTGTATGGTAGAAAGTTTATACTGATCACCGACCACAAGCCATTGGTAACCATTTTTAATCCAAGTAAGCATCTACCAACGATGACTTCCAATAGGCTTCAGCGCTGGGCTATCATCCTCATGGCCTATAATTTTGAGATTAAGTATCGTGCTACCACAGCACATGGGAACGCAGACGCACTCTCACGTCTTCCCTTAAATACAGATGATGATTTCGACAAAGAAGAAGCATGCTACAATATCGTCGAAGTATCACCTCCGATCAATGCAGATATTATTCGGAAGCACTTGAAAAACGACATCACTTTGAAGACGGTTTATAATTTTGTTTCTACTGGTTGGCCTGATAAACTTCAAGATCCTGAAATACGGCCATACTTCAATCGAAGATTCGCTCTAACAGTCAACAGTAACTTGCTATGTCTACAAACCGACTACAATCGCATCATTATTCCTCGCACACTTCGGCCGGATATTCTTAAAATGCTTCATGATGGTCATTGGGGCATCGTGAGGATGAAACAATTAGCACGTCAACACGTATGGTGGCCAGACATTGACGAAGATATCTCAAAACTAACAAAAAGTTGCAACATATGCAAAATCAATAATCCGTCTCAACCAAAAGAGTATCAGAGTTGGCCATCGGCAACATCCGCTTGGGAGAGGATACACATTGATTTCGCCGGTCCTGTTTTTGACTCCATGTGGTTAATATGCGTAGACGCCCACTCTCAGTTCCCATTTGTTACTCAAATGTCTTCGACAACAACAGCAAACACTATAGCCGCATTAACAGCCATATTTGCAATTGAGGGTTACCCAAAAACTCTAGTTAGCGATAACGGACCTCAACTCACAGCAGACTCCTTCAAACAGTTCTGTGAGCAACATGGGATAAACCATATCACCACCGCCCCGTTTCACCCAGCATCGAATGGTCTTGCAGAGCGTTTCGTCCAATCGTTCAAAACTTCAGTCAACAAAAACATAAAAGACGGGTATTCAACCAAGACAGCCGTTACAAAGTATCTCGCTTCGTATCGTTTTACACCAAACGCAGAAGGTAAAACGCCTGCAGAACTTCTCCATGGTCGTCCCGTGCGCACAATACTTAGTCAACTTTTTGAGAAGCCAATCGTATACAAGCATCAGCAAACCAAGTTTGTTCCAAACCAAAAGGTATTCGCTCGAAATTACGCAAGGGGAGAAAAATGGATTAAAGCCGTCATCGATCGGTCAATCGGTCGAATGCTATTCGTCGTTCGTACTTCAACGGGATTTGTCAAACGCCACGTAAATCAATTGAAGCCAAGATCCGAACCAACTGAAAATCCCAGCAACACAAACGACGATTCCACACAATTTTGGTGGGCCCCTGACTCTCAAAGCCTTCCCACTATTCAAGCAACGACAAGCCAGGATGAACAACAATCATCAAATCTACAGCAATCCACTTCTATGATTCCTGAATCTAAAGATAATTCTTCAGAAGATCAACAAGATATCCAGAATCAGACTTGCCAACGCCGTTCGGGCATTCCCATCAGATCCAGTACTCGAATCCGCAAAGATGTCAACCGTTATCAGCCTCCTGATTTCAGAAAATGAACTAATAACATGTATATATGATTGTAATTTCAGGGTGGAGATGTGTTGTATATGTATGAGTTTGAATAAAGTCAGTCGTTAATCAGCTCTCAATGAGATCGGTTCTTCTTTTCACTCGAACATAACATAAACTTACATATGCAAATAATGCAGTCCAATGTAAACAAACTAGTTTACCATGTGCTTTTACAATTGCATATATTAATTCATTCATTCATTTCTTTCGACAATTTTTATTCTAATGAAATATGACGCGCTTGTATATGCTCGTAGCGCATTACTCGCGTGCCATTTTATTGTTCTTTTTGTCATCAAAATTTTTTTTTTATCGTGTGAATCATTTGTAATTCAAGTACATATTGAAACATAAAGTCAATCACTTATTGAACTACTTTTTGTGCACCGTGGTAAATTGGTTAGGAATAAAATAGTATAAATATCGATGTAAACTAGAGAAAGTAAGTACATTTTTGTTTGGAAATTAAAGCCACTAGCATTGCCCGTCTATAGCTTTTATTGACTCTTTATCTCACTCTCGATAGCAGTAAGGTGAGTAATGCAACGCGGTCCACGCGATACGTTATCATCAGCTCTAAAAGTCCGGCGTTGATCGCTGAATTGAGTGGAGATGGTCATTACCTTTTGTTCTCCGTTTTTATCTTTTCTTTTTTTTTGGCGATCCCTATAACTGAATCACGACATGGCGATCCTGCCGAATCAAATTAAATCTTCTGTTCGTTGGGATAAAGGATGGACGAAGAAGATAGAGTTGTTTTAGATACATTGTTCGAGCGACTTGAAAGTCTTGCAGTAAAATACCTCATCGAGGAGTATTCACCAGTTGCATCTATAGACGACGAACCACAAACACCCATATATAAAGCGACACCAGTTGACGAACTGCGACACATTGGCCCGAAACCGATCACCATCGAAGAGTACCGGAAGGGGACTAAGCCTTCGATACCAACAGCAAAAGTACAGCATAAACCGAAAAAACGAGTTGGTAGACGTACAAAGTTACGCGAGGAAAGACGAAATCTCCATCAGTTGATACATATCACGAAAGAGAGGAGAAACAACAATTTCTAAAACAATTAATATTGCTAAAAAAAAAAAACACAATTTTAAAAAACCAAAAAGGATACAGTTATAATAAATAATAGCAATATGGGGAACTGTTCATCTTCAAACACTAATATCGGTATAGTGGAAGAATATAAATAGGCTATATCGACAACAATATTTTTTACATTAATCCTCATTTTTATGTATATTTATAATCATCAGAGTAAGAAGTATGTGAGAAAAACAGTAGGAAGAACTGTACAAACTTAAGTATATTTAAAATTATATTCAAAAAAAAAAATTAAATGACTAAAATAACAGCTTTGATATCTGAAGTTGAGGCATTATATGACAATTTTAGAAAAAGTAAATACAAGGGTTATTTTGAATCAACTGTGAGATCCAAACTACAACGAGTAGAAGATATAAAATATTTAGAAGAAAAATTACATTTTAAAACTTTAGTTACAAAATTAAGAACCGATTTACTTGAGTCTACAATGGCGAGTTTCAACTTGGAATCTGCAATGAAAATAATACCCTCTTTTAGTGGTATTTACAAAGAATTGGATTCTTTCCTAAAATTAGTTGAACTTATGTACAACACATTAATCCCTGAGAGCAAAGCATCTTTAATTGATTTTGTTTATAGTGTAAAGTTAACACCAGCTATTAGAACAACTGTAGTAAGTCACTGTAAAGTTAATTTTTATAAGTCACTGTACAAATTTGTAAGCTACTGGCGCCAGCCATCTTTATAATTATTATTAAAGCTGTGACCGTGGGATGGATAGGTCCGTCCGCAGAAAAAGGACATACGTGTTTTATTTCTGTGCTTTATTCTAGAGCTACAGGTACTACAGTAATCAGAAGTGGGATGAGCCTACATACAAACATTTAGACGTGCCGCGAACGTGTTCCGTATCAAATTCATAACTAGTGTGTTACGTGAGACTAGCGACTTGCAAAACATCGCCATTTCGGTCGCCACGAGCGGGCATTTCTCGACGTTCAGACGTGATTCAATTAGTATTCTAATGAGCATTATTCGCTGTGTTTGAACAAAAAACATGAGTGGCGAAAATTTGAGTGTTAAACAATTAAAAAGTAGACTAAAGTCGTTGGGTTTGCCTACTACGGGAAATAAAAGTGTTCTTGAAAATCGTCTAGACGCTATTAGATTACATCATCCGCCTAATTCGGGGGATGATTGCGAGAGTGATATAAACTCGAACGCGCGGAAAAAAGACAACAATATGTCCGGGAAAAACAGTGATAACAATGTAGCCAACGCGCTTTTATTGAAAGAACGCGAAGAAGAACTTATTCTATATGCTTCAACGATTTGTCGAATTAGAAGAAGCAATAAGGGCTACTACACTTCTTACTAATAAGGAATTACCAGTCATATCAACAGAAGAATTGCAAATTTGCAAGAATGTCTGTGAAATATTAAGCCCTTTTGAGGGAGAAGATGACCAATTCAATGAGTGCCGAAAAATATATGACCGGAAGTTCAGCGATTGTTGTCACTCGCTGTTTGAAAGGCTTATGTGCGAAGTTTAAACAGCAAAACTACCCACCCATCGTTAAAGCCGTTCTTGAAGGGTTGGAAATAGGACTCCAAGAAAGATTCCAAGAAATTGAGGTGAATAGCACATTAGCATTGTGCACGTTGTTAGATCTAGATTCAAGGATCATGTTTTCGAAAACAAGAGAAACTGCTGGACTTGGTTGAAAACCTGATAGAAATGAAGAATCAACAAAAGTCACAGGACGAGATATCAAGCGGGCAGGTTTTGAAATGTTCAGATCCTTCAAAAATAAGTGCTTGGTATGTTTTTGATGTCATTATAATGGCCAATAAACGTCCACAAACTAATCCGTTATCGAAAGCTGCAAAGGAAATTGATAGTTATTTAAAAGACGATATATTATCCCGACGCCGGAATGAGCGTGGTGAAATTAACTGCTCATTGAACTGGTGGAAACAACATTGTTGGCGAATGGCGAATAATGTAAACAACGATCGGTGACTCAGAGGACAAGTATGGCGAATAATGTAAACAACGATCGGTGACTCAGTTTTTCTCGGGTTGACGAGTGGTCTCGTGTGTGGAGGATTTTTGGTATTCGAAGTTCTCTTGCGACGGTCGGTTCTTGTGGCTTGATATAGAAATAAAGAAATTTAAGAATTTAAAATACAATCGGTGCGTTTTCCTTTCCGAATGTTAGATACAGTTTGCGTAGTTTTTTACCCTAACATTTATTGGTGCCTCCTGTGAGGAATGAATTTAAGACCGCTGGGGTCGTTTTGCATGATTTTCCGAACAAAACGCATGTTGCGTAGTGACTTGGCCTTGATGGTGCTTGGCTTGGACATTTGTTTTACATAAAGACATTTTCGTGATCGTGCGTGCTTGCGTTTGCGCTTGGACCATTTTTTTGTTCGGAGTGTTTTTTCGTGGCTTTATACATACTCTGGATTGTGTGTGTATTTATTGACTTTAGTGGCGCTTTGTTGGCCAGTGGCAAGTTTCCGGGCAGCGTTTAAATAAATAACTGGCGCAACAGTTCAATTTGAACCACGGCCTCGAGATGAGTTAGCATCAACTCATTTTCTAGATCGTCACGGTTTTTGTGCAGAGGTATGTGATCAGCAACACGCTCAACCGAGTTATTTACCCCATAATGGATACTCATTTAACAGCTGAGTGGGCTCATAGTCCGACACGTAAATCCCCAGAATCGAACCGGGGCCCAGTGCGTTGAAGGCGAACGTGCTAACCGTTGCGCCATCCGGACATCCGGGCAGCGTTTGCTTAAGGCAATTTACAAAGACATGGCGGATTTGAACAAACGGTCGGCATCAGTGGCTGCTATTCGGCGGATAGCATCGATGGTGCTAGCCGACACGTATGATCAGCCCGAACAGGAATTGGTGCAGGAGCTGAATTCGGCTTTTTGCGGCAGCCGAGGCTAGATACAACTTGGCGGTGGCAAAAATGCATCGAATGGTAGCGACACTGGCAGCGGAGGATGCAGATAGCTCCGTACGATCAAACGTGGTCGATTTGCGATTGGAGCGACTGGCTGTGCCCACTTTCGATGGGACATTACGGAATTGGCTAGCCTTCAAGGACTCATTCGAGACTCTGGTCCACGAGCCCGACTATCCGGAGGCATATAAACTGGCGAAGTTGCGTGCGGCGGTTAAGGGCGATGCAATGTCACTGGTGGGTGGCATGTATGCAGGCGGTTATGGCGAAGTATGGAAGGCGTTGAAGGCGAGATACGACAGCCCGAAACAAGTGGCAGATATTCATGTCTCACGGTTGCTTACAATGAAGGCCCAAGTACAGGAGTCAACTTCGAATTTGCTGGCTATCGTTGATGCGGTGCGAGAATCTCTGCGAGCATTAATGGTAATGAAGCTTCCGGTGGATCGATGGGATGCGTTGACAGTGCCGATCGTCACGTCGAAGCTTCCGCAGGCGACTCAACATGGGGTATGAGTTTAACCTCGCACGATATACCCGCGTTGGAACAATTTGGCCTTCATCGAGAAGCGTGCGCACAGTTTGGCAGTGGATGTGTTGGTTTTGCCCGCCACCAGCAGCACTCCACAAGCAGGCACTCGACGACCTTCGTTTCCACCGAATCAGTCGCCGAGATTGATTAAATCTAATTTGGCTTCAACATTACCTGGCCATTGCGACTACTGCAATAATGCAACTCATCCAATTGGGAAGTGTCCTCAATTGCTGGCGCTTCCAGTGGCGGAACGTTTTCAGCGCATCAAAGGTTCGAATTTATGTTTTAATTACTTGAGACAAGGTCATTCGACAAAAATGTGCCAATCAGGAAATTGTCGCCATTGCAATGGCAAACATCACACTTTGTTGTGTCGGAAGTTGACCTCGACTTCATCAGTGGCATCAGACTCTATCTCCTTTGCGACGAAGCCAGTGGCTTCGGATACCACCGTTTCTGGCAACCCACCACGAAATCATTTTGCATGACTGACCGACGCAGTGAAGACATTCATGCTCGTCAGCAACCAGATTGTTCTTTTGGCAACAGCACTTGGATACATTACTGATGGGTTTGGCAATCGACACCGATGTCGATTATTATGTGATCCTGGATCCCAAGTCAACTTCATAACGTCGCGATTCTTCAACAACTTGGCGGTTCGTAAAAAGCGTTACGAGATTCAAGTGGAGGGCGTCGGCTCATCATCCTTGACATACACCCGTGGCAGATCCAAGTTGCAACTATCATCGACCACTCAACCGACGGTCGCGTTGGAGGTCGAATTTCACATTCTGAGTTCAATAACATTACCTATACCAGTGGCTCGGATTGCTGATTCATGTTGGAATCATTTACGTTCACTACCATTGGCTGATCCATCATTTGGAGTTCCTGGCAGGATAGACGCATTAATTGGTGCTGATGTTTGGGGCTCAATCATTCAAGATGGCATAGTACGTGGTTCATCCGATGAACCTTTTGCGCAGGCAACGCACCTTGGCTGGGTAGTGTTCGGTCCAGCTTCAACCAAGTCGGAAACTTTTGCACCCGTACGTTCATTGCATATATAGGTACAGGCTGGCGACAGTGATCAGCGTCTCGACGACCTCCTCCGTAATTTTTGGGAAATCGAAGAGGCCACAGTTGCGTGAGATATGACGATGGAGGCGGACATTTGTGAGAAGCTGTTTTTGGCAACGCATCGACGCGATAGTGATGGCCGTTTTGTCGTGCAGATCCCGTTTCGACCAGATGCTCCGGCATTGGGTAATTCCCATTCGTTGGCTTTGCGTCAATTCCATCAGCTCGAGCGGAAATTGGCAGCAGATGCAGAATTGAAGGCTAAATACGTTGCATTTATGGCGGAGTACATTGCCCTTGGGCATATGCGTACAGTTGACGAGACAAGGGGTGATGAATCACAAGCATACTACATTCCTCATCATGCAGTCACTACGAAGTTTCGAGTGGTGTTCAACGCATCGGCAAAATCTTCGAATGGCATTTCATTGAATGACACTCAATTAGTTGGCCCAATGGTACAACTATCATTGGTGAACATTATCCTTCGGTTCCCATTATTCCATGTAGCTTTATCAGCGGATATAGAGAAGATGTTCCGACAAGTGCGAGTCGATAAGCGGCATCAGTCTTGGCAAAGAATTCTGTGGCGAGAAGCGGCAACCGAACCGTTGCGCACATACGAGTTAACTACTGTTACCTATGGCATGGCATGTGGCCCTTATAATGCAATTCGTGCATTACAACAATGTGCACGCGACAACCACGGACAAATAACAGATGGCTCCCGGTTAGAGGCTGCTCGGGAAAGTATTTTGTGCGATTTCTACGTTGACGACTACTTGGCAAGTGCTGAATCAACTGAAAAGGCAATTCAATTGGCAGGCGATGGAAATTAGATTCTACGAGAAGGACATTTCATTTTGCGGAAATGGCGATCAAATGATTCTGCAACATTGGCCGGACTCGCAACCAACCAGATCTCTACGGATAACATGTTGCTAAAATCAGCAGAAACAACAGTCTTGGGATTACATTGGAATCCAGCTACGGATGAGTTCTTCAAAATCAAATTGGATGACTCATCGTCGAATACAAAAAGGCAGGTAATGAGTGACACTGCGAAATTATACGACCCTACAAATATGCTTGCTCCAGTGATCATAGTGGCGAAAATCTTCATTCAAAAATTATGGCGAGAAGGATTAGCATGGGACACTCCCTTACCAGCATCACTATTGCAAGAATGGCTTACTTTCCGGAATCATCTCAGACTGCTTGAGACGATTCGCATACCACGCTGGCTTGGCTTACGGTCAGAGGTTCGAACGCGATTACATGGGTTTTGCGATGCTAGTGCAAAGGCATACGCTGCAGTTATCTATCTCTGAAGTATTAATCACGATGGCAAGCGAACATCAACACTAATTACAGCAAAAACGAAGGTGGCGCCGGTAAAGACAATAACGATTCCTAGGCTTGAGCTATGTGTAGCACAGCTGCTGACAACAACGATGGAAGGCGTGCGGCGTGCCTTATCTTAGAGGATGCACAATACACCATGTGGTCGGACTCCAGCATTGTTCTAAGTTGGATTCGAAAACCAGCGGGGACTCTAACTCCTTACGTGGCAAATCGCGTTGGCAACATTCAGCAACATAGCGATATAAGAAGTTGGCATCACATTAGCACTCAGAATAATCCTGCAGATTGCGCAAGTCGACGAGTCAACACCGGGAATCTCGGTGAACATCACTTATGGTGGCATGGTCCAGCGTCACTACTGACAGATGACACACCCGCAACCGAACTTCCAGTCCTTTCCGAGGAGGAGGTTTTGACAATGGCGGCAGAAGAAAAACCAATGAAGACAACTTTGGCCCTGGCAACTAGGTCAATGAAAATGGAAACACGCAGACCCGATGGCTCCTTTATTGACCTACTCGAAAGGTTCAGCAATATTGGAAAGGTACTTCGAGTTACTGCATACATATTACGATGGCAAACTACTCAACGGCATTATTGGCATCGAACCCTCATCATGCCTGAAGAAATGCACGAGGCATTATGATGGCATATTCGCAGCGAACAAGGCAGGTATTTTGGCAGTGAAATTAAACAACTCCAACATCATGCTTATATTGCATCATCGATCACTCTCATCACTCTTGCACCATACTTGGATGGTCATGGCATCCTCCGCGTCGGAGGTCGACTTAAAAATGCTGAGCTTAGCGTCGATCAACGTCACCCAATCATTTAGGCAAAAGCGGGTACCCTTACTAGTCTTCTGGTCCAGCAAGCTCATCATACTACATTGCATGGTGGAATTCAACTTATGTTACAGGTTTTGCGACAAACATACTGGATCATACATGGCCGGTCTGCAGTGAAGCAGTGCATTTCCCGCTGTATTACCTGTCGACGACATCAGCAGGCTATGTCTCGTCAGCAAATGGCGTCGCTACCGAAACCACGTGTCACTGCTTCTCCTCCATTTGCATCTTCTGGTGTGGAGTATTGTGGTCCCTTTAAGTTACGTGTTGGCACAAAAAGATCACGGACTGTGGTCAAGACATACGTGGCTATCTTTGTCTGTATGGCTACGAAGGCTGTGCATATTGAATTGGCAGATGACTTATCTTCGCACGCCTTCTTAAACGTTTTCAACCGTTTCATTAGTCGGCGTGGCCCTTGTCATCATCTATACAGTGACAATGGGACTGCGTTCGTGGGCGCTAACAAAATTATGCAAGAAGATTTGATGGAATGACATTCTACTCATATGCAGCAGCAACTGGCGAATGGCGGCACTACATGGCATTTCATCCCTCCTGGAGCGCCACACCAAGGTGGTCTCTGGGAAGCTGCCGTCAAGTCAGCAAAGAAGCATTTATTCCGCATTGTTGGCGGAACACTTTGCTCGTACGCATTGAGGCGTGCCTGAATTCGCGTCCATTATTGGCTTTGCATGACGGACATGATGATCATTTGGTGCTCAGTCCGGCCGATTTCCTTATCGGTCGATCGTTAGTTGCTGTGCCGGAGCCATCCACATCCGAAGGACCAATCAGTCGACTTAAGCAATGGCGGCAAATTCGTCAGATGCATCAACATTTTTGGCAACGATGGCATGACGAATACCTGGTATCATTGCAAACCAGAAACAAATGGCATCAAGCATCAAAGAATCTCGAGTTGAATGACATTGTGGTAATCCGGAATGAGAATTTACCACCCACACAATGGCGTTTGGGCAGAATCATTGCTGTTTACCCCGGTGATGACGGTCTCATCAGAGTTGTCACCATCAGACATATTCATGGCACATGCACCCGACCTATTCAAAGGGTGTGCAAGCTAATTGGCAACGATCCTGAACCCTCCGGTCCAGCCGGGCAGAATGTTTAGGACAAGTATGGCGAATAATGTAAACAACGATCGGTGACTCAGAGGACAAATATGGCGAATAATGTAAACAACGATCGGTGACTCAGTTTTTCTCGGGTTGACGAGTGGTCTCGTGTGTGGAGGATTTTTGGTATTCGAAGTTCTCTTGCGACGGTCGGTTCTTGTGGCTTGATATAGAAATAAAGAAATTTAAGAATTTAAAATACAATCGGTGCGTTTTCCTTTCCGAATGTTAGATACAGTTTGCGTAGTTTTTTGCCCTAACAAACTTCAACATGTTTATCCAAATTTGGCAGAACTATTTAGAGCCAGATGCAATATTGTCGCCACGTCAGTTCCATGCAAACGGATGTTTTCAAAAGCTGGGACAATACTCAGTGAAAGAAGAACACGACTATCGTCATCGAAAGTTGAAATGTTAATGTTTTTAAATGGAAATTCAAATTTTACGAAAAAATCAGATTAATTCAGTTTGTTAGTGATCATATAATAATTCTTGCTTTCTTTTGAAAAATTCTCGTATATTTTTGTTTTATGATTATAAAGTATAACTGTAAGTATAATAAATATTATTCTAATTCGGATATGCTATGATTATTGTTCGGCGATTCGAAGACTTACTAATAAAAAATAACAGTCAACAGGATCAATTCTAAAACCTTTTCCACATACACTACACATTCTATCTAGAAATTGTCTGGTTGTTAGTATCGTTTCATATAAAGTTGAGCTTGAGATGATACATAAGACGATAACTATTGTTTTAGAATGTTGGGCTTGTTTTGGGTAAACGTGGATGTGCGGTACGACGCGACGTAAGTAAATGATTTTTGATTTGATATTGTGTATAAATAAGTAACCTAACACGCAGCATTACTTGTTTTCAATAATATTCATTAAATATTAAAAATAAACCGTTTTTTAAAGAACAGTTTAAAAAAAACGGTTCCTCTTAAAAGAAAAAACCCGTTTTTTACGTTTTTGAGAAATAACGGAAACGCCCATCTCTAGTTGTAGCACGAAAGGATTGCTTGTGTGTATCTCATGCATTCAGCTGAGGTGTCTCTGGCAGCCTCTCTATTTCTAGCTCAGCCAAGCACTATCTCGCTCTATCTGCATTGCTTACAATTTGCAATACCTGCGAGCAGCAGAGTCAGTCATTTTCGAACTGTCGACCGTTTCTAATCGTTTACCCGATAATAAATTGAGCCCAATCAAATAAAAGACTGCGCGAGTGTTTTCTTCGTCACCTACAATATTTTTGAAGGAATGAAGTGATACGTAACGATAGGTGGATTGAACGCTATATTCCCGGATATGATATGTGATAAGCTGCGAAAATCAATAGCATAGTATGAAACGTATAAGACGGGTAGGCGCAAGACTCCATGTTGGTGGTTGTTTTTTTCTGGGGTTGAAGGGCTTTTTAGGCCTAAGGTGTTCAGGAAGAAACCGATAAATTATAAGACTATCTTCCTCAGGTCAGAGACAACACGACCTACAGAAAGTATTGGTTACAGATGTTCGAAAGAACATAAAAAAATAAATAAATAACTGGCGCAACAGTCCAATTTGAACCACGGCCTCGAGATGAGTTAGCATCATCTCATTTTCTAGATCGTGACGGTTTTTTTTGTGCAGAGGTATGTGATCAGCAATACGCTCAACCGAGTTATTTACCCCATAATGGGTACTCATTTAACAGCTGAGTGGGCTCATAGTCCGACACGTAAATCCCCGGAATCGAACCGGGGCCCAGTGCGTTGAAGGCGAACGTGCTAACCGTTGCGCCATCCGGACTACGAAAGAACATACATACTTAAAAAACTACTCGGCTGCCAAATTGAAAGAAAAAGTGTAGATACCGAGAGACGAATCGATGCGACAACTGGAAGTAGCCAATGAGATGGAAGATTGCTGATCGAAAATAGTACATTCAAAATAGGACACGGAAAATATAAAAACTGGAAATGGAAAATAGGAAACGGAAAAACGGAAATCTCGAGATTCAAATTTCAAAAATTTTGACGAAAATCAAATTTCCAAAATCCAATTTCCACACACAAAGAGAGGCAATGTTGCAGGAATAGCGTTAAGCTTCGTATACATATGAGCATTCGTGCGCGCCAATTGCTCATGTGTACGGTAGGAGCATGCGTGCGCGCACAATTTTGTGACTGCAATTTGGTCTAGACGAGATTCTGTGCCCGCCAATATCACATATATCGTGCGCGCACGAATGTTCATATGTATACGAAGCTTAATAAATAGGTGACGCGATTTAAATGTTGGAAACAAAAGTAGTTGAAATTCCCGAAAAGCACTAAAGAATTGATAATAATCGAAGTATTGTTGCCACGAAACGGGTGCAATAGACACGATTTTATACGCTGTAAGCACACAAAAGGATAAAGGCTACAGGCGACGTTAAGACAATATCAATGGTTCCGGAAAGTATTGGACGAAATAAATTATACATTAAAATATTAAAATGATTTGTTACTGGCAAGTTAACGCTTCATTGTATTCAAAAATTGCCACAGTGCTTCCTTAATGCTATTACGCTTATCAATAATTCACAATCGTGTTCAAAATAAAAAAGAAATAAATACATGCAAAAATATTCGGCATCGCCTGTAATGCCTCCAACGCACTCACAAACACTTTAAAGCCATATCCCATTTACATTTTGTTCTCAGAAATTATTTATGTTAATGAAAATATAATTATCCTGTCGCCTAAAGGCACATATTGTTCATTGTATCACTATAATCGTAAACAGATCATATGCGTAAATTCCCATTAATTCAAAGTGAAAACTTTTATGAAAATACACAGAACACAATGTCCTTTTTTCAAGGACTCATCGCGGATTAATAACTACAAACTTACCATATAAATAATGTTAATTACACCTTGCACCGGGATCTTTGTTGCAGTAGCAGTAGTTGTTGTTCGTGTTTCATCTCCTTAAAACTATTTGTTTGGTTTTGCTAATTTTGTCTCATTTTTGTGTGGTTGTTGTTCATCTTGTATTTATGTGTGTATGTACACCAGAGCCTCTATAAATGTGGCGTACCGTGCACCCGAAACCGATACAGGCATGTATAATGCATATTGCCATGATTACTCTCCACCCTCAATTCAACAATGTCGAAGGGCCGTTGCGGTTTATGTTGTACTGGGAAATATTGCAATGCCACATCATTATCGGCATATTCATACTCACCGAAAAGGGTCGGTTCCGGGTCTCGTTCATCGGCTAGACCCTGTGAAAGTTACAAGACATGAGAATGGAAGCCAGTGGTTGAGTTATGGCGGAGAATGATAACTTACCCAAACCGTGAAATTCTTTGGTGCTGAATCGACTTTTCCAAACGGCGTCAGACTCTTAGGGATATGTTCAAGAGTGAAGCCCGTAACGTAGACCATCGTATTGAGTTTAACCACTGAAACACCCACAAAACAGCATTATCATTAAAATCCTCAGATTTATGTACCCGACAATAATTCATACCCAAAAATCCGGGAAATCCTTGGAATGCCCAACACTCGCCCGGCTGTACGGATGGCGAAATGGCAATACGCGGTGTATTCGATGGATACCACAGTGGAATTCCGAAAATTGATATTTGTGCCGACTTGGTCTGGTAATTTTCCGTGCAACGGGTCGATAGTACTTGACCACCGGCCGACTCGAGAGCATAGTCCACACGACCTGTTTTGTCGGCATCGTACACCGCAAGTACGTCCCGTACAATAGCCCGGATTTCCTCGTCCTCGAATTTCACTACGGCACCCCGTTTATCCGAACCCTTTTCACTCTCACGCATTTCTATTGTCTTTAGAATTTCAATTTTAATCTTCTCGGTTATCTCTTTCAGAAACAATCCGGCAAAGCGATTCAATTCTTCCTGCAATTTATCGCCGGATGCCTGCCCCATTGCCGCAAGACGCTCTTCCAAAAACTCTTTTGTAACAAACCTCTCCATGGTCCAACTTTTTAAATCGATTTCATCAACATTCTCCGTGTCCTTAAAGCCCAAGATACCGGCTAATATCAATTTAATTTGTTTGTCAATAGACGTCGATTGTTGGGAGTATGCTTCAACGATTTTCGCATCCATTTGCTCGTGCAGTCTGTCGAATCGACTGTTAGCATTCGACTCCATCACGGCCAATTGTGCTGCAAAGCTATCGTAATTGGCGAACAAGTTCTTAATTGACTGTCGCAAATGCTCGTCGTTGTCTGCATTGGACACCAACTGTGCCTTGAGTGATGCAATTTCACTTTGCAATCGATCGATTAGAACCTGTTGCTCATTCAACGTGTCGTTTAGAGAACCCATTCTGACTTGTTCCTGAACAAAGATTTGGAATTTCGGCGAGTGCATTATTTGCAAGAGTAACTCATCGATAGCAATGCGTCCCATTACGTCCAAATTCTTATCGTGAACCTGAATATTGTCCTTAATTAGGCGAGTAATTTGTTCCAAGTTGTCGGCAGAGAAAGTGGCTCCCGGTTGTGAGGCCGATGACGACTCTCTCGTGCCCAACTTGACTATGACGAGTTCCACGATACGTGACAAATCGGCGTCGTCCAATTTATGGAATTGATGTTCGTCCCTGAATTTCGTTTGGGCTTCATTAACGCTCGCCACCACATTGCTACGTACACTGTCCGCAACAAGAACAGCCAATTCCTTGGAGAGCGCCGCCTCACGCTCCACAGACAGCTTCCTTTCATCAGCCAATTTATCGTCGACTAATTTCAGCACATAATTATTGATATGATTAAGCAAGCGCTGGAATTCATCATCGCTTAGGGATTGCTGTTTCAACTCGTTCGGCATGCCGTGGAGGCTGAAAGACGATGTTGATGACGAAGAGGGGAACAGGGGTGTTGTTAATAAGTTGAAATCAAATTTGAAAATTTCCCTCCAGTTAGATGGCGATAAAATACTACTGCTACGAAATCCAATTAATGAGGCCGGAATTAGATTTTGTGCTCGTAAAACAATTGCACGACGTTCATCGGCCTCCATAAAAGACCAAGCTGTAAGTAGATGGAAGACAATAAAAGAGTGGTATGAGTGCAGTTTGTAATGAAACAGGATGGATATTTCGTGTAATGAATGTAAAATGAAAGAGAGATTGTGAAATTTGTCGGATGCCTTAATGTCGAAATGATAACTCAATTTGTTTGATATTATCGTGGCAATTAGATGAGCAATGTGTCTTTAGTTTATGGCTGTAAACTGAGAAGGCTGGTGTAATTGTCTTTCCGTGACCCGGTAAAATCAAATTTCATTCGTTCAGCTGGTTTTATATTTCTTGGCATCATGAAATAATGTATACGGAAATAATGCATGCATGCATAATTGCGGTTTGAAGCCGAATGTGTACGTGCATGTAGATATTGGTCCGGGTTGCCGCCGTTGCACCCAGAGCGAGCAAGGCGAGCTTCTATTTTTGTGCGATACTGAGTGTTGTCAATCAACAGTCTCTTTTGTGGGTTAAGCTCGCTACGCTTGCTCCACGCTTAAGGGATCAGAACCCTCAGTATTGCAAAAACATGAGTGCTCGCTTTGGTGGCAAAAGTTTCTTGTGTGGGCTCCCAATCAAAATCCTTAATATCGCACAAACATGAAAGATGGCTTCGCTCGCTCTGGATGCCAAAGTCTGTTGTGTGCAAGGGTGTCAACTCACACAAATGTCAATTTCTTTGGTCTTGGACACTTGTTAACTGCCTTCACCCCTCCAGGGGCATGGGCGCGTCAACATCTCTAGCATTTCTATGCCTTGTTGACGTTTCGATAGCAATCTACATTTTCGGAGGTGCAGTGACTAGCATACACCTCCTATCCTCGCCGTCCTTATACTGACAAGCTCGGAGCACCGTGAGAGTTCTATTAGTACTCACAGGCAGTTTTTGATCGCACCGAGATTTGAACTCCGAGCTCTAGATTAGTATCGAAGAGCGGTGACCGAACGACCACGGCCACCGAACGCGATAACGGACACTTGCGGTATGGATTATTTCGGCGCCCCAAATTTCTTGAATCGCAGACGAACAAAGTGGCGAAAGCACCGT
Organism: Chloromyia formosa; assembly: GCA_964017055.1. Classification (NCBI taxonomy): domain Eukaryota; kingdom Metazoa; phylum Arthropoda; class Insecta; order Diptera; family Stratiomyidae; genus Chloromyia; species Chloromyia formosa. Next base: position 61,542,343 of record OZ024818.1, read on the forward strand.
GAGACTCTTCTGGAATTGCTGTCGCCTTTAACAGATCAACCCTGCAACCAACATAAACTAGATAACATGGTTTATCCGCTGACCGGTGTAAACAAGGCAGCGGTATCCTATTGTGTCTACATACAGGAAAGAAGAAACCAGTGTGGTAGAACGGTAAGTTATCCAAGCTTAGGGCTGTATGCAGGAAGGTCTTTAATAAGGCAAAAGTTTCTAGACTGGGGTCGGAACTGGCAATCCTTTAAAAGGCAACTTAGCCTTTTCAAGAACGAATTGAGAGGCGCTAAACGAAACTCGTGGAAGAGCTTCTGCGAGCGCGTGGAAGGGTGTAGCGGGGCCTGTAGACTTCGTAAAACTTTGTCGTCGAACCCACCTCTGTCCAGTTTTCTGCACACTCATGGACATCGTCAACCAAATTATCCATTGAACTTCTGCTTGATACGCACTTTCCTGGTGGCACGACGGCTACCTCGGCAGGAGCCAGCCATTCAACAGCATGTGATGTTGCGTCTCTTCTATCGAAAAAGAAGATTCTTTGGGCGATTAGCAGTTGCGAACCGTTTAAATCCGCTGGACCCGACGACATTATTCCTGCGGACTTCCAGGATTCATTAGGTAGTGTATACCCTTGGGCGGAGATCATCCTAACCGCATGTCACACAATGGGCGAAGCTCGCGCGAGCTAATGACCTTCGACTCATCAGCCTTTCATCAACCTGGTTGAAATTATTGGAGCGACTGATCGATGTCCATCTTCGGAACATCATTCCTCCTCAGTTCCTATCCTTATCGCAGCATGCCTACTGGAAAGGAAGATCAGTAGATACTGCTCATTACTCTTTAGTTAGTTGCATTGAGAAACCCCTTAAATACAAGGAATACACCATGGTTGCGTACTTAGACATCGAGGGAGCGTTCAATAATGTTAAACCTAATGCAATCATCGAAGCACTCTTGAAACTGCAATTTATGACTCGCTTTGCAAACTCATTAGTTTGCTGTTAACATCTAGCAACATACGTACCACTATGGTACAGCATCCGACAGTAGATATGTTTGCGCTAATTTTACGGATCAGGTGCACCTCATCCGGTACAAAATCGGACCTAGAGCCAAAAAACTAGGTCGGCGGACCTACCCCATGTTCTGAAATGAATTGATCTGATTCACATGTTGTATCACTTTCACATGCAATATGATCGATATTTATGCCCGGTTCACATTATTCCAGTAACCAATCCAGTCCAGTAATCCAGTCCAGCGCTGAACTGCTACTGGAATAATGTGAACCGGCACTGGACAGCAATTCAATCCAGCAATCCAGTCCAGTGACTGGATTGTCGGTCTACTTTTTGATTCCAGCTCGCCCAAAAATCATTGTTACTATAGTTACCGAATCAACAACACACTCGCCAGACTACTGGACTGGAATCATGTAGACGATATGATCCAGTCCAGCACTGGACTGCATCGCTGGACTGGATTACTGGACTGGAATAATGTGAACCGGGCATAACTCTATAATGCCCGGTTCACATTATTCCAGTAACCAATCCAGTCCAGTAATCCAGTCCAGCGCTGGATTGCTACTGGAATAATGTGAACCGGCACTGGACAGCAATCCAATCCAGCAATCCAGTCCAGTGACTGGATTGTCGGCCTACTTTTTCATTCCAGCTCACTCAGAAATCATTGTCACTATAGTTACCGAGTCAACAACACACGCGCTGGACTACTGGACTGGAATCATGTAGACGATATGATCCAGTCCAGCACTGGACTGGATTGCTGGACTGGAATAATGTGAACCGGGCATAAAGAAAAATAGAAAATCATTGCATAAGGTACGATTTGCTAGGCTGCGACTGGGCAATTAGCGATTGCGACTCGCGACCAATCGATTCATTATTCAATTATGATCGTGTGTACCCGTTTTGGTAGGCAGGATGCAATAAGCTTGGCGTTTGCGATTGTGCCTGGACAATGTAGTGGAATGGCGCCATGGTGATTGCGACTCTATGGCTTTGAAATGTTCTGTATTTGCACGAGGATGATTGAGGATGGCACCCAATGGTGTTGAAAATCTACCTTTTTGTGGCAAAAGTCTCTTTTGTAGGAAAGCATTTTGTTTTGGGAAAAAAATTTTTCTCGCAATACGTTTGCGATTTGTACGGATGTGAAACGAAGGAAATTTGCATGAAAATAGTACTCGGTATTTTGCGCAGGATGTGGCTACGCAATCACGGATTTTTATATGACCGTAAGGCGAATGAATGGAAAGAGGACATTGCAAAAAGGATATGATAACCATATTGCCTAGATTTGTCAGACCAGAAAACTCAAAACGCATTTAAAAATACCCCAAAGCATATTGCTCGTCATCCCGATTCGTAAAGCACCCATATTGCCGATATTTCACTTCATTTCTGAAAATGTCCTTTTCGTAATCGGACGACTCCAAATGCCATATACAGCACTCCTGGGTATTCGTCTTTTCACCTCGATTCATGTGACACCCATATTGCCCATATTTCGCTTCACAGCCAAAAATATCCTTTCTCGAATATCCTTGTCACCACAGAAGGACTCCAAATGCCATATACAGTACTCCTGGGCATTCGCCTCTTCGCCCCTATTCATATAAGACATCCATATTGTCCATTTTTCACCTGACTGCCAAGAATGTCCTTTTGGCCACCGAAGGACTCGAAATGCCATCTACACTAATCCTGGACATTCGTCTCTTCACCCCGATTCATATGAAACCCATATTGCCCAATTTCGCTTTATTGCCAAAAATATCATCTTTCGAATATCCTTGTCGCCACAGAAGGACTCCAAATGTCATATACAGTACACCTGGGTATTCACCATATTGCCTAGGTTCCACTTCTTGTTCAAGAAGGCTTTTCCTGACCGAAGGATTGAAAATGCGTTTCCCCTCCTTCCCCCATCTTATCCATCCTACCACTCCACTGTCCTAACCTCCCTACTCAATTCCTCCATTAAACCTCCCACATTGATGTGAAACCTTCTATTCTTCTAATCTTTCAAATCCTGTGTATCCAGTAAAACCCACACCCAGATCCCAAACCTACTCCTGGTAATCTGTTCTTTTCTTTCCAAACCTTTATGTTTCTATTATCTACCTATCCCTAGTCTTCTATCCAGATTTTCAGACCTATTCAGCAGCCTGCGGAACTACTCAGACATGCGGCCTATCCGGATCAGCGGACCTATTCGGATCAGTGGACCTACTCGGATCAACGAATCAGTGGAACTATTCGAATCAGCGGACCTACGCGGATCAGTGGAACTTCGGATCAGCGGACCTATTCGGATCAGTGGACCTACTCGGATCAACGAATCAGTGGAACTATTCGAATCAGCGGACCTACGCGGATCAGTGGAACTATTCGGATCAGCGGATCTACTCGGATCATTGGAGCTATTCGGATCAGCGAATCAGTGGAACTATTCGGATCAGTGGACTACCCGGGTCAGTGGAACCATTCGGATCAGTGGACGGACCTACACGGATCATTGCAACTGTATTCGGATCAGCGAATCAGTGGAATTATTCGGATCAGCAGACCTACTCAGATAAGTGGAACTATTCGGATCAGCGAACCTACCCGGACCTAGATATTTTTTAAATCGGACCTACTAGAACTAGGTCTGGGTGTGCGACCTAGGTTCAAAAGAGTAGATCCGATTTTGAACAACCAAGATGTAATGAACCACCTGCAATGAACCATATTATGGTCTGGTAGTGCTGCTTCCACCGGCAGATCTATGGCAGCACCTGATGAGTAAGGATCTGTCGGTGGTACGAAACCAGAGGCCGAGGGTCCCATTACACCTGGACCTCAATGCGAGCGCGAGGGCAAGCGAGCCATCGCCCAACCATTTCATCCTTATCGCCTCATTTTTTTTATTCCCCATTTTTACCTCCCTTGTTTGTGTTGTCTTCCCCAGGCCTATGCATTTTTGATAATACGTAAAGGACAGGGGCAACGAGCGGCGAAAACCCCGCCCACGTCTCCCGAACTGAGCTACAGCAAGCATAGGCCGCTGCTTAGCTCGTTGAGGGGCCTTTTTCTTCGCCAGATGGCACGGCCCGACCTTCACGGTCATTATGCTACCTTAGGCTCCGTCCCCACGGGCATCTTCGGATACCCGCCAAACCGTCCGTTACAAAGACTACGGGATACTGTCTCCTCTTCTTTGGAACCTGGCGGTCAATGGACTGCTTCTAAGACTGGACAAGTTTGGATTCAATGTGACGGCCTACGCAGACGATGTTGCCATTACTGTTTCCGGCAGATTCCCGGGAGTCCTTAGTGAGTTGCTTCAGAACAGTTGTTGACAAGACTGAACTTGTGCTCTTCACCAGAAGACACGTGCTACCTCCTGTTGAGCCTACATCATTGGATGGCAAGAAACTGGCTCTCACTGAGCTAAGTTCCAAGGTCTTATCTTTGACAGGAAGTTGACGTAGAAGCCGAACATCCTTGAGCGGGTGAACAAGACCACAACTGCGCTCTACTCAAGCAGGAAGGCGATTGGCAAGAACTGGGATCTGCAACCGAAAGTGTTGTACTGGCTCTATACATCGGTTGTGCAATTCTGCTCCACGGCATATGTGTGTGGTGGACGGCACTTAAGGATGACATCCTATTGTAACTTGTTAAGTACAGTGCAAAAACTAGCAGCTATTGCCACAACGGGGGCCTTTAGAACAACTCCGTCAGCCAACTTAATAACTGGCAGGGAACACGGCCCTGCGCCTTTGTGAAACAGGCCAATAGCGTGTGTGCTGACCAGTCAGCAATTCCGAGCAACCTGGATCTCCCTGTGGAAACTGATCACACTTCTCCTAAACACGTTTTTGGCAGGAACTACACCAGCCTGATTCCGTTGGGGAGCCTATGAGCTGGTAACGCACTCTTTACCCCCAACTCCTTAGTCATCTACACGGATGGGTCTAAGACCGATGACAGTGTTGGAGCTGGTACATACTCGGAGGGACTGGCAGTGGATAGAATTAACACTAGATGGCTCAACGGAAGCACTTGCTAAACGCCGAGAATGATTTGGCAGATATTAGATCCTTGTCGCTTTGTCTCTTTGCTGTCACTGAGTAGAAAGCACATGCGTAGAGTGGTGGGGACTATCACACTACCTCATCGGCGTGCTCACATCTCCGTCTTCCTCATAATGACTACTGCAGGAGTTGCGAGAATCCGGATGAGGAAGAGAGCGTTTTGCACCTTCTGAAGACTGTCCAGCATTGGCCATCAGGAGGACTGTGACTTGGAGGACATCAAGGATATGAGCGTGATGCAGCTCAATCGATACATTGTCAGTACAGGTTCGGGACCTAGGTTTCATTTTAGTGAGGTGAAACGTTATTGGTGGTATGGTGTGTTGTGTTGCATCATGGCGGCCCTTTGACCTAACCAAACCTAACCCATATTTCTTCTGCATTTGTTAGGTCTTGGGTCTGAAAGTCGACCGGTTGATTGGATGAATTTGGTCTGCCGGATGTATTGTTCCGCTCAATTTGAAGCAGTGAATTCAATTAAATCTATGGATGTATGTCTCACGGCGGCGATACACGAACAGGAGTACGGCAGCCGGTTCTACGCACCGGGATGACCTCTTCATCAGACCGGCCAAGAGCTGCCAAACCCGTTTCGATGTTCAACTCCATTTTTTATGAATATTGGGAGCAATACATCTCGGCGCAACTGTTCTCAATACTTCTACATCGTGCCGGCACTGAACGTAACCCCGGTCCTTGGATCTGCTACGTCTGCAACAGAGAGCTGCACCCAAACGCCAAATCTGTGAAATGCAACTGCTGTGATGAGCGGTGCCATTTGAGGAACTGCTCCGGGCTTAACCACCACAAATACTGGAACTCCTTCACTGTCAGAACATATTTTACATACCACCGGTATCCAGCTCTCCCTCGGGATACAATGCCAATATCAATCATTTCCTCATTGGTCAACATAGTCTTTTGCTTGGTGACTTCAATGTTCACCATGAACTCTGGCACTCCAACCTTGACAACGATGTCAGAGGCATATCAATAGCCGATTAACTTGATGCTTTGGATTTCTGCCCACTATTGCAGTTCACCAGATATTACAATTGTCAGTGCTACCCTAGTAAATGAAGCCCACTGGGAGCTAGAATTAGCTTTATCATCTGACCATCTCCCAATCGTTATCAGGCACGACAAATCAACTAACATTCTACCAACTGAAAACCGCACGTTCGTCAACCACAATAAGGCTGACTGAAACAGTTTTCGATCCTGCACCAATGCCAAATTTCTTGCTCTGCCAACTCCAACTGATGTACGTAAGGATGAATACAATCTAAGGAAAGTCCTGAATAAAGCGGCTGCAAATTCTATTCCTGCAGGACGAATACCGGAAAAAAGGCCTAACAACCTGTAACGAACCATATTCCGGCACCTGATGAGTAGTGATCTGTCTGTCGGTGGTACGAAACCATCGGCCAAGGGGCCCATTACACCCGGACCTAGATGCGAGCGTGACCGGTAGCGCAGTGTGTTGGGGCATCAGTCTCATGTTTGACTACCGGCGTTTCGGGTTCGAATCCCGTCCACGACGACGTTCGTGGCCATGGATGTGCAGGAGGTGCATGCTGGCAACTGCATTCTCCGAAACCAGTTTATGCCAACGAAACGTCAACTGGGCCACATGGAACAGTTGGCTATGCCCCACAAGGGGTTAGGGCAACTGAGTTATCGCCTCATTTTTTATTATTCCCCATTTTCACCTCCCATATTTGTGTTGTCTTCCCCAGGCCTATGAATTTTTGTTAGTACATAAAGGACAGGGGCAACGACTGCAATAAAAAGCCGCTACTTAGCACGTTGAAGGGCTTTTTTCTTCGCCACATAGCGCGGCCTGACTTTCACGGTCTCTATACTATCCCAGGCTCCGTCCCCACGGGCATCTTCGGATGTTCACCAAACCATCCGTTACATATTTTGCGCCCAAAGTGGGGCCCATTTCTGGTAAAGAACAGGACTAAAAAGGACCTCATCGGGTTGCCATACAGTTGACAAAGCTCAACTCCAATACGTATCTCATGGAAACTACAACACTGTGCACAAGGACCGATTGACCAACGCTGAGAAGGACTTGCACTCTTAATTCACCAATTTGTGCAATACCGAGAATTAGCTCCACCTCTACACAATGACAATGTCCTTGAACTACAGCCCACAATCGGGTAAAATAATAATGAAAGTTTCAATGTCTACATTCTTCCTGTTTCCAGCTGTCCCTCAGGTTACAGGGTAACCTCAGTCCTTTACTCACCGATCAACACCGCCTCGAACTCGGTGACTTTAACGCACGTCATGAGCTATGGCATCTTTTACCCGACATCATTCAGAAAGCTTTGCGTGTAGTCCAGGAATGGTTTGACACTAAGTGTCACCATACACTGTCGAACTCGAACATGGTACAAGTGGAGTGGTTTTCTTCACGTTTATGTGAAGTGTGTGTGTTTAGTCTTGAGCTATTCAGGGGACATTTGCACCAGGTTCGTGTTCGAGTGCGACAGTATATGGTGACACTAACGGGCTTTGGGTTAGCCCATCGAAGGCCGTTATTGTCCCATTTACGAAGAAAAGGAATCTTAGGGCTATGAAATGTCCCACTTTGTACAACTCCAACTCCACTACAAATGGCAAATTGCGTCAAATATCTGGAAGTTACACTTGATAGCAAGCTTCTCTGGGTAGAACATCTTCGGGTAGCATCAAAGGCTTGTGGATCTGCAGGCAGGACGTGGGGCACCAAGCCCCGCATTGACCTCTGGATTTACAAAGCTATTGTTCGGCCAATTATTGATTACGGAGCAGTCATTTCGTGGAAAAGAGGGACCACCTCAGTTTGTGGTAGGGACACTCTCACCAAAATACCAAGGCGCTCCTGTCCTACTGCGACCCTTAAGGCTTTGCTTGACCTTCCGCCACTGCAAATTCATATTGAGGCAGAGGCGAAAATTGCAATAGCAAGGCTTAAAGCCCACAAATCAGACTGAATCCGGAACAAACCAGCTGGCACGATACATACGCTTAGCATGGCATCTGATCACCTGACTAGGGTGCTATGCTTCGAGCATTCCTTCAGGGCCAATTTTGTGGGATAGAGCAGTGGCCGGAGTCCTTCAGCTGTCTTCATCACAACACAATAAAATGATTCACGGACATGTCCAAAGCAAATAAGGGATTAAGTGCGGCCATCGTCGGCCCAGGACACAGAATATTCATCCCCATGGGAAATTTCCCACTGTCTTCTAGGCGGAAGTGCATGCCGTTGAGGTCTGTGCGACTAAGCCTGGCCATAGGCTACGCTAACAAAAACAAAGAAATGTTTACCGATAGCCAGGCAGCCATCATGGCGCTGACCATCGGTGCACTCAAGGCTAGTGAAGTCTAGTCAAGATATCCTTAATATCGTCCGGGGCCTCCAACAACCTCACAATCTACTGGGTTCCAGGACACTCCAATATTGTAGGTAATGAAGTAGACGAGCTTGCCAGACGGGCATCTGAGGCCTACTACTTTGGCCCAAACCCTTTCTGCGCTATACCTGCCTTGTCAGGCAGCAAATTTGGGAATGGGAGAGAGAGCCGCCTCTCTGTGGGAAGCTCTCACGCTGTGGTTTCTGTGAGGCCGACGACGAAACCCCAGAACACATCCTCGTGAATGTGAAGCTCTTGCTTGCCGTCGAACTGTTTGCTTCGGCATTGCCTACCCCATGGCCGAGGACGTAGCCTCGATCAAACCCGGCCATCTCAGTCGATTTATCGAGATGGGCAGATTAGATACGCAGATTCAGTCCTGTTTCCAGGATCTGGGCATAGCCAAATAGACTGACTGTCGCAGTGCTTGTGTCTCTTTTATGGGCCACGACCCATCTATCATTTAATCTAATCTATGGAACTCTAGCCTTGATAATAACGCCAGAGTCACAATGGCTGAACAATTGGACTCCTGAATTCTGTCCTTTGAATGACGATACTCCCACTCGTAATGTACGATCATGCTCCAGCTCCCCTGACATCTCTATCGCTAGTGTCAGTCTCATCTACGATGCACATTGGGAGCCCGTTCTCACACTGTCATCTGATCATCTTCCGATCATCATCAGACTCGGCCGACCATCCAACTTGCAACCTGCAGAACACCGCACTTTCACCAATTATAACAAAGCTGATTGCGAAGTTTTACCAATGCAGCCTTTGCTGCGTTGCCTACACCATCGGAACTGCGAGTTGCCGAATCCAACTTCAGACGAGTACTGAACGGTCAGATTCATTAATGCAGGAAGAATTCCTACGATTCGACCTAATTTTCCGACGTCTGCTGCCAGATTGGCAGATGAGAGAGATCTTCTACGCAGCTCTGATCCCAGCGAGAGACCTGAATGTCCAAATCAAGGCAGAAGTAGCCGAGCATAAAAGGACTAAATGGAATGCCCACCTGAACAGGTGCAATCTCAAATCTGAAATCACTAAGCTTTGGTCTACCGTTAGACCCCTAACCAATCCAACAAAAAACAAAGGGAATGTTGCCATCGAATTTGCCAATAAAACTGTTAGCGATGCCACCCAATGCGCTCATCATTTTAACAGACAGTTTGTCGAACGTCCATCTCCAGACAAACACAAACGCATAATACGCTGAAGGAACCGAAACTTAGTTGTTGACCAATCGTCTCAATTTACTCCAGATGTAAGTTATTGCAGCCATCAAAACAGCAAAGAATTCCAAAGCAAGCGGACCACACGGTAGTATCTCTATGAGATGACCATGCTCAAGAAATTTCAATCGCCAGCCATTGAGTGACTAACGACCAGCTTGTCGCGCTCGGTGGCCGTGATCGTTCGGTCACCGCTCTACGATACAAATCTAGAGCTCGGAGATCAAATCTCCGCACGACCAAGAATTGCCTGTGAGTACTAATAGAACTCTCACAGTGCTCCGAGCTTGTCAGTATAAAGACGACGCGGATAGGAGGTGCATACTAGCAACTGCACCTCCGAAAAGTAGATATGCTATTGAAACGTCAACAAGGCATAGAAATGCTAGAGATGTTGACGCGCCCATGCCCCGGGGGAGTCAAGGCAATTAGAAAGAGAGCTATTGAGTGACTAACGACCACCCTCAACCTATCTCTATCGTCGTTAGTGGTTCCCGAAATATGGAAGATTGGAAGGGAGATCCCCATATTAAAATCAGAAGAAAAGGCAAATTCAAATGAATCATATCGCCCCGTATCACTGCTGTCACCTGTTGCCAAGACGCTTGAAGCGCTACTCCTACCATTACTAACGGTCCATGCTCGACTAGCCAATCATAAACATGGTTTTAGGAGCATGCACAGCCTTCGATGCTATAACATCACAAATCCATAGAGGCTTAAATCAATCTCGTCCGTGCCACAGAACGATTCTGGTGGATCTCGACCTGGCAAAAGCTTTTGACACAGTCCGCCACTTAGCACTTATGTCTGACATTTGTAAAACATCGCGCTCCTCACTTAAGTCATGAACTCGATCGCTAACTACATGGCAGGTAGACAGTGCTACACGGAATCCGAGAACGTTCGCCAATCAAAACCTATTGATTCCTGTTGCGGCTAATAGCAGTTCAATGAGCTGCGATGTTTCAATTTCAAGGGATCGACGGAATACGCAGCCTATGCGATGACTAATCGAAACGACGACGAGATCGGCACTTGCTAAATAGACGACGAGACGGTAAAATGTAGAACGAGCAAGCGGCATCGGTCGACCAATTTTTTTAGCCACGCGCTTTACATTTGAAATTTGCATTATTCTCTCTTGGATCACCATAAATTTATGACTTAATGTTTGCGAATTTAATATAAACTTGTTACACTTTAAAACGGTCATCAAATAAAATCCAATTTAATCAAAAAAGTGTATTCTCGCTAAAAAAAAGGTCCTCCGCACTTTGCTGTAGCAACAATTCCAGCACCCAAATCATCAGCGACTCTGTTTAGTTTATGGACCAAGGAGTTTAAGTTATCTCTGGTAATTGGTAGACAACCAACCTATCCCCACAGTGAATCATCCGAAAATCCTTGATGTCGTTCCTGCGGCAGCCGGAGCAGGAGCGACCCGTGTTACTTGGATCAACCCTGTCACACGGCCAAGAGCTGCCACAACCCCTTCGATGCAAAAAGGAAGATCTATCTATGTGTGTGTCACACAACTTGACTGTCCATTTTTTCTGGAAATTGGGAGCAACACATGCCGGCGCTATTGCTCTCAATACTTCTTCAACGCGCCGGAATCGAGCTCAACCCAGGTCCAAATCCAGGTCCTTGGATTTGCTGCGTCTGTAACAGAACGCTGCATCCCAACGCTACCACACTAAGGTGTACGTGCTGCAACAATTGGTGTCACCTTAAAAATTGTTCTGGGCTGAAACACCACCGACAATGGAATCCCTCCTTCACTGCGAATCATTGTAGATTCAGAGGACAACAAGCATCAACGTCATTGCAAACACCTAACGTACCACCACAATGCGAACACAAGTTCCCAGTCCTCCCCCTCGACTCCAGTGAACCATATTACCAACAGAATTCCATTGCAACACAATCTGACACCTGCACCAGCTGTTGCAAATTTCAACACCGTATCAGTTGTGCAACTTAACTAAAATGGGTTACAGCAAAAAATTGCAGAATTATCGGACTTCATAGATAGACACCGCGTCATGATTGGAGCTATGCAGGAGACGAAGCTTAACACCAATTCGTCCCTCAGCTCCTATGGCAATTACAACATCATTAGAAAGGATATAGTGCCCAGTGCTGGTGGTGGAATTCCATTTTTAATCCATCATTCAGTACCATATCGTGAAATCGACGTCACAGCCACCGACAACATCTTGGAGGCACAAGCCATAGCCATTCAGTCGGGCAATATCAATATTGAAATCTATAATATCTATATTCCACCTGTATCCAGTTGTCCCTCGGGATACAGTGTCAATATCACACCACTACTAGCTGGCCAGTATCGTCTCCTACTTGGTGGCTTCAACGCCCATCACGAATTGTGGCACTCTAACCTCGACAACGATGCCAGAGGGGTTGCCATAGCCGAACAACTTGACGAGTCAAACTTCTGTCCACTTAACGACGATACGCCCACTCGTATTGCTGGAACATGTTCCAGCTCGCCCGATATTTCAATTGCCAGCGCTGGACTTATCAATGATGCTCAGTGGGAAAACCAGTCCTGACGCTATATTTTTGGGTTAAGCTAGCCCCTCCTGACAAGAAAATCCCCAAAAAATGACGTTAAAAACCTAGACTTGCAAAATTCTGAATTGAAATCTTTTGTTGGTCGTTTGTTGGTGATTGTTGGTCTGTTAAGAACATTTGTTGGTCGCTAATTAGTAAATTATAAGCAAATTAAATATTTTTAGGTTAAGTTAGCCCCTCCTCACAAGAACATTTGTTCCAACAAACGACCAACAAACGATTTCAATTCAGAATTTTTGCAAGTCTAGGTTCGTAACGTCATCTTTTGGAGATTTTCTTGTGAGGAGGGGCTAACTTAACCTAAAAATATTTAATTTACTAATTAGCGACCAACAAATGTTTTTATATGACCAACAATCACCAACAATCGATACGAATGGTTAAATTCAATTTTTGTTGAATTGGAGGGGCTAACTTGACATCACTGGCAACGACATCACTCAAATGTGCGAACAGATAAATGAGTATCTCGACGAACTGAACACCTTCTTCGTCAGCAAAAATCTCACTCCGTCTGCGCCGAAGTCTACCGCTACACTGTTTACCACATGGACGAAAGAAGTGAGGTAACAACTGGATATTGTAGTAGACGATCAAACTATCCCCACCATTAACCATCCTAAAATTCTCGGTGTCACCCTTGACAGCATGGCTACCTACTCGGCGCATGCGTCAACCATTTGTGACAAGATGAGAAGCAGGAACAAAGTCCTCAAAGCTCTAGCTGGTAGTGCCTGGGAGAAAGACAAGGAGACCCTAATTACGACTTACAAGTCTATCGGGAGATCTGTGGCCAATTATGCGGCTCCCACCTGGTGGGAAAACTTATGTGACACTCAATGGAGGAACGTCCAGACCTGCCAAAATGCAGCTCTTAGAACTGTCACAGGCTGCCTGCTGATGTCGTCGCAGGACCACCTTCACCAAGAAACCAGAATGATGCACCTAAGAAACCACAACACACTTCTAACGAAGCAGTATCTAGCTGGCTCTTATCGGAGTGACCATCCTAACTCTAATCTTATGGATAAAACCCCACCGCCACGTCAAGTAAGACGTAATGAGGGACCGCGAGCGGGAGATCCAAAGGTTTAAAAGAGTTCCCTTCGATAACGCTAGCTACAAATCGGCCATCACAACACTGCATAGTGAAGAAGTGCTATCCGCAATCGCGGACATGACACCAAACAGGGTACTAAATGCGTAACCACCTGCTATAGCTTCAGACGAACTACGACTTCCTAGAGCAACCAGGACTACACTCGCTCAACTTCGTTCTGGCTGGTGCTCACGTCTGAACTTGTACCTATCCCGCATTGATAACGAAATACAGAACTCCTGTCCAGCCTGTGGCCTCACTCCACACGATGTTGAGCACATATTTAGCTGTCCTGCAGCTCCCACGCGCCTAACACCTACTGCGCTATGGGATAATCCTATTGAGGCAGCTGCATTTCTACACCTGGACATTGAAGAAAACATGGACAACCAAGCTTTATGACACACACATTCATCGGATATCAGCGCGTCGCTACTAATCAAACAAAATCCTTGGTGTCACCGTGGATAGCATGGCAACATCATCTGCTGATGCCACAACGATCTGCAATACCATGAGAATTCGTAACAAGGTTCTCAAGGCGCTTGCCTGCAGTACTTAGGCAACGGACAAGGAAACCCTACTGGTTACTTACAAAACCATTAGAAGATCGGTGGATAATTATGAGGCGCCCACATGGACCCTGAACCTAAGCGACACACACTGAAGAAGTATCCAGTCTTGTCAAACTGCTGCTTTTCGCACCGTGATAGGCTGCCATCTGATGTCCTGTCAGGATCACCTCCACCAGGAGACCAACATGATGCCCATTACACACCACAACTACATCCTCGCGAAGCAGTATCTTGTGGGCTGCTACCGCCATGATCACCTCAGCAGTAATCTTATGGACAAGACACCGCCACCCCGGAACATCAGACATGGCCTGAGGGACTTTGAACGAAAAGTCCAAAGATACAAAAGGGAACCATTTGACGACTAAAGAACAACCCAGTACTCCAAGCATGACCACCAACCCTCTCACCTAGTGGCGCGATGTTCCAAATGCGTGTCCATGAGGTTTACCACATCTTTAACTGCCCAGCAGCTCCCACGCCACTAACATCTAGAGCTTTATGGGAGGCCCCAATCGAAGCCTTTCCTTGGCCTCGATATTGAAGGAGAAGAGGCCGCTCCTGATTTCGGACGCATACACACACATACTTAAATTCGACGCGTTGCTACAACATGATCAAACAATGTCCATAGGACGCAAAACGCGAAGCCAACCAGAATATCGAAGGAAAGGACCATTCAACATAACAAATTTCACAATCCCTCCTCTCAAGGTGTTCTCCTCCTTCATATGCGAGCATCCATTCAATACAAAAACGAACCAATTTATCTTAACAATTAGCAAATTAAATTTAAATCAGAATTTACACTAATTGCAATAATCAATTAAATTTTTCGTACGCGCAAATGAAGAAGGATAGAGAAGTAGAGATTTTTTGTGTTACGACTTAACTTACCTGCTACATAAATAAAGCAAACACTCTTGATATTTGTCGAATCTAAGCGTGGCAAGTGCCAGAGAGTATGTATAAATAAAACAAATGTCGACATCTTTCGATTAGAATGTACATTTTATTCACTTGAATATGAACAACAATATAAGCTGACGTATGCAACATTCTAATACATAAATAGTTTAGTTTTTCTTTCATTATAAAATAACAGAAATATTTTGTTTTTCTCCTCTTTGTACATGATATTAGAACTTTTTTTTATATTTGTTTAAAATGGTAATTTTTATATTATAATAATTGAATATTGTTGTACAAAAATACTCTTTCTTTTATCTTTCTTATTTTTTTATGAACTCTATCCTTCTCCCTTGCCGTTAAGTTTCAAATTTACAATACTTTATGTATACATGGCATCGTGATAACTAGATGTGGATTCGGGGAAAGAATGGGAAAAGAGTGGGTCTCATAGTACGATAGTACCGCAGTACGTAGTGCAGTACCAAGTATTTTACTAAAAATGGATAAATAGTAAACATAAGGAGACAATGACGGGACGGAAAATGGAGTGATACAACTAAAAAAATGGCAAACAAATTTTCAAGATACAAAAATAACTTAAAAAAAAGAAGCAGTAAAAAAGAACGAGGATATTCATAATACAATCCTAGAATCCAATAT
The DNA here is from genome assembly GCA_964017055.1 of Chloromyia formosa. Classification (NCBI taxonomy): domain Eukaryota; kingdom Metazoa; phylum Arthropoda; class Insecta; order Diptera; family Stratiomyidae; genus Chloromyia; species Chloromyia formosa. The sequence goes on from OZ024818.1 coordinate 61,557,948, forward strand.
TTGTTTTTATTCAATTTATTAATGTCGTGGATATTTTACTGTTTTGTATGATAAATTTGCACTTTGAGTTTCTTTTTATTTCTTGTTTTTTTGAGAGCATACCTAACATCTAAAAGGCTTAATCTATCTAGATTGTATTAGAAAACAAGTGCTTGTTATTTCTCGGTTTGAACTTGGTTCCCTACGACTAGTATTAGTTTAAGATTCAATGGTGTATTTTCAATGTTGAGAGAAAAGTTCTCGAAAGCTAGTTTTTATGCTTAAAATATTATGAATAAAAATGTTATAAACTACGAGTGGTCGAGAGAATTGCAATCTGCCCAAGTAATCACATGATAATAAACTGAACTAACGCGAGACGAATAGTTTCAATCTCAATCCTTTCTATGTTGATTTCAACTGACCTAGACACAGATTCTACTACGCAAAAATTATCGTTTATTCTTTGTTACTAATCCCTATTTGAAATGGAAATGGAAGGATACCACCATGCGGAATGCACTTTGTCATAAGCGATTCACCATTAAAATAACTAAAATGCTATGTTAGAACTTCGCGAGAGCATATATTATTATGGCGGCTCCTCGAAAAGCCTCGATTCCATTGAACGAGTTTACTAGCTACAAGCCGGCAAATTAAGTAGCTCCTAGTAAACTCGCCCAATGTAATCATGTTCACTAGGTAACTAGCAGGTAGCTTAGCTTGTGAGAAAACAGCCGAAGGCCGTGCTGCTTTGGCGACGGAAATAGTTCTAATGCTATAGCGGATATATGTAGTTGAGACGGTAAGGTAAGCGACATATATTGACGCAACCCTGCCAAATATGATAGATTGATGCCGTTTAGTACGAATGTTAGCGGGGCACATACATTCAATTTAAGAGATGAAGCCACCTTGGACCGGCTGTGCAGACGAAAAACCGAAAAATTTTAGCGCTTTCTTTTAATATTCTACTCATAGTTTCTAAACAGTACCTTCGATCGAAAAACTTTATAGGATGTAAATCAAAGAGCGTCAAATTCTGCGCCGTTAAGCCTCAAAAAGTGACGTTTTTCGACTATCGATTTTGACTGTACCACTAAACCGAATTTCAACTTTGAGCAACGCATTAGAATGGGCCGATATTCCGGTAGCAGTGACTAGGAACCGAGTATTCGCCTGTCACTGTGACTACCTGTTCCCGGAAAACAAAAATACTAGTTCCCAATAGTCAGTCACTGTTGGTCACAGTCACTGTTGGTCACAGTCACTGTTGGTCACAGTCACTGTTGGTCACAGTCACTGTTGGTCACAGTCACTGTTGGTCACAGTCACTGTTGGTCACAGTCACTGTTGGTCACAGTCACTGTTGGTCACAGTCACTGTTGGTCACAGTCACTGTTGGTCACAGTCACTGTTGGTCACAGTCACTGTTGGTCACAGTCACTGTTGGTCACAGTCACTGTTGGTCACAGTCACTGTTGGTCACAGTCACTGTTGGTCACAGTCACTGTTGGTCACAGTCACTGTTGGTCACAGTCACTGTTGGTCACAGTCACTGTTGGTCACAGTCACTGTTGGTCACAGTCACTGTTGGTCACAGTCACTGTTGGTCACAGTCACTGTTGGTCACAGTCACTGTTGGTCACAGTCACTGTTGGTCACAGTCACTGTTGGTCACAGTCACTGTTGGTCACAGTCACTGTTGGTCACAGTCACTGTTGGTCACAGTCACTGTTGGTCACAGTCACTGTTGGTCACAGTCACTGTTGGTCACAGTCACTGTTGGTCACAGTCACTGTTGGTCACAGTCACTGTTGGTCACAGTCACTGTTGGTCACAGTCACTGTTGGTCACAGTCACTGTTGGTCACAGTCACTGTTGGTCACAGTCACTGTTGGTCACAGTCACTGTTGGTCACAGTCACTGTTGGTCACAGTCACTGCTAGTCACAGTCACTGCTGGTCACAATCGCTACTGGTCACAATCGCTACTGGTCACAATCGCTACTGGTCACAATCACTACTGGTCACAGTTAGAGTCACTGCTAGTCACAGTCACTTCTAGTCACAGTCACTACTGGTCACAGTCACTTCTAATCGCAGTCACTTCTAGGCACAGTCACTTCTAGTCACAGTCACAACTGGAGATGTTCCCCGAGTCGGAATCGCAATCACAAGAAGATGTGTATGGTCATACGTATCGAATTATGATTTTTTATGGTTGCAAAAAGCTGATAAGAGTTGCACTTGAAAGAAATCATATTGTTATGATTTTGAACATTTTTGAATGTACGATTCTGGTATGAGGATTGAATGTACAATAAATGCATAGATGTGTATATTACTACTATTTTGACTTAACCCCTAGCGGGGCATATCGCGTCAACTACTCCTGCGCGCCATCGTACTCTGTTCTGGGCAATGGGGCGCCACTCCCCAAAAGACTTACCCAGTGCCTAACACTCCTTTGCCACAAATCGACGCCATGTGATTCAAGGACCCCCTCTTGGTCGGCCTTGGTTAGAAATGGGGTTCCATTTCATGGCATGCAAAGCAATGCAGTTGTCACTCCTCCGCAATGTGTGACCTATCCACTGCCATTTTCGCCTGCGTATCAATTCATCGATTGGCATCTGACCCGTACGCCGACTTAGCTCTTCATTTGATATTGTTTTGGGCCAGAAAATTCTTAAAATTCGACGAAAACATGAGTTGACGAAAACTTGCAGCTTGCTGGTAACTCCTACGGAAACTTTTCATGTACTGCTCCCATACAAAAGCACTGACAGTACCAGGGAGCGAAACAGGCCCAGCTTGGTCTTGATGCTGAGATAACTGCTCTGCCAGATTTTGGACAGCATGCCGTATGCGCCTTTAGCCTGGTTGATACGACGAGCGATGCCCTGTTCCGTACCACCATTATCGGCAACAATGCTACCCAGGTAGACGAAATTGTCCACCTTCTCCACAGGCTGCCCATTAATATTGATGGCAATAGGTGTCGGATTTCTTTTCCGCAACGGCGGGCTAAGAACCTTGGTCTTGTTGGTATTAATTTTTAGCCCAACCTTGCTTGCCTGCCTCTCGAGATCTAACGCCATTGCGGACAGATCCATGATTTTGTGGGAGAGTAGGCATATGTCGAAGATGTTGTAGATAAGATGTCAAAGTCCATTGAATTCCTCTGTCGAGTCCGGATAGGGCTGCATGCAACACATCGCCGATCACAATGAGGAATAGGATCGGTGAGAGGATGCACCCCTGCCGAACTCCACTGCGAATCTCAAAGTCCCCCGACACCTTACCTTTATGCAGAACGCGACATTTCGCGCCGTCATAGGTTGCCTTGATAATAGCCACAAGCTTCTCAGGGATGCCTCTCCTGCGCAAGGCCGCCCATATAGATTCCCGGTTCACACTATTGAAAGCCTTTTCGAAATCGATGAAAAGCAAGTGAAGCGGAGAATCGTATTCGGCGCATTGCTAGATGATGATTCGCAAGGTGTTAATGTGATCGACACAGGAGAATCCGGATCGAAAACCAGCCTGCTCTTCATCAATTGTGCTTTCTAAGTGGGCCTTTAGCCTTTCCAGGACGATTTTAGCTATTATCTTGGCAACGGCAGGAAGCACACAAATGCCTCTCCAATTATTACAGTCTGTGAGGCTCCCCTTCTTTGGAAGTTTGATGATCAAACCTTCCTTCCACTCAGTGGAAAAGGTCTCTGTATTCCACGCTTTATCAACAAGTGTGTGCAGCAAATCGGCAGTTACGCTTGGCGCTGCTTGATAAAGTTCGGCAGGGACACCGCCGAGTCCGGCGGCCTTTCCTCGTTTCAGTGCAATAATTGCAGTGACTATTTCCTCTTTAGTCGGGGCAGTATATGCACATTTTGATGGTTAAAATTATCTATATGAGGGGGAACTTCACCAGAGGTTACACGGTTCAAGACTGCGGCGAAGTGTTCTTTCCACCGCCTCATTTGATCTTCTTCCAAGATAAGTAGCTTTCCATCACTATCCTTCACTGGATATTTTGCAGGAGTTACGACCACCTGTAAACTGCTTGATGCCACTTTATACGGCGTTTAAGTTGTTACTTCTTGCAGCTTCTTCTGCTGAGGCTAAAAGAGAATTCGCATAAACTCTTTTATCGCGTCGCACACTACGCTGAACTTCTCGAACTTTCTGACGGTAAAGGAGTTCGATGCTGCTTCGATTTTCGCCTGATGATGCAGCCAAACGAACTTTCAGCTCCTTTCTTTCAACAATCCGCTGCCATGAAGCGTCGGACATCCAGGGCTTATTCCGGCAATCCGGGTTTGTGCCAAGGATGGTATCTGCGCTATCAATGTACGCATTTTTTATGATGTGTATATTAATTACAGTTGGAGCAATGACCCCGTTTATACCGTGGAACTAAAAGGCGATTTAACTAAATCGTTTTAGTGCTAGTACTTGTTCGTGGTGTGTTTATACCGACCATACGGAGAGGTACTAAACATGAAAGATGTCAGCTGTTGGTTTGTGAATTCGGTGACTTTGGCTTAGAAAATGTCAAAGAGGCAATAGCCTTCTAATAAAAACGTGTTTATACCGCTACAAGCAAAGGATGAAATGAATGCAGAGTTTTAGGAAATAATGAGGTATTTATATAACAAATAAAATGGAATTTTCACCAACAACACCATTAGCGAAGACAGCAACACCATCTAGTCCCAATTTTTCAGTCCAGTTCTGCATAGCAAGTTGAGCTAAAATTAGTACCAAAACTAGCTAATGCGACATGTTTATGTTGTCGTAAGTTAGCTTAAATTAGTTAATCCTCGAAGATAGTTCCGCGGCATAAACGAGGCCAATATCATATGTATGAGTAGCGTAGATTCATGAGATATCGTCACGCGTATCATATTTTGTATGTAGTACGTGCATTAACGCGACAGTTTATGATTTTTTTTTTGACAGAGTTGTAAATATGAACGTTACAATTCCGGTATGAAATTTTTGAATGTGCAATAAGTTTTCTCTGCAGCAATGTTAAGTGCAGTAATCCCTCGACATTCGCGGATTTGGCATTCGCGAGTTTCGATTATTCGCGATAATGAAAATGCGAACAAATTCGACATTCGCGAATTCCGTATTTGACTATTCGCGACCAACAACTCGACATTGCAATGAGACTCAGAAAACAGTCCGTCTTGAGACAAATCCATGCACGATCAAACATGCTGCATATCGACATGCATATGCATATATGCATGTATTACAGTTTTGCGTTTTAGCTGAGCACGTAATTTCAACAAATGCATATTCCGCAGTCTATGGTTTAATTTTATAGCTTCCACACATTTCTACATTTTCCAAGTTGTGATCTTAAATTCGTGTTAAATTTCGAGATAGCTAAAGAAGCCATCTGAAACGGAACAAAATGTAATGACACTCGCGGAAAAAATAAATATTCTTGACAAGTTGCGTGGAGGAGAATCTGCATCGTCGGTCGCGTGACTGTTAAATATTAACGAATCCACGGTGCGTTCAATTAAACAAAAAGAACAATGGAGCATTCCTGTTTCGGAAAAATTAGGAGAATTCTCTCTATTTGATTAGAGAGAACTTTCACAAAACCCAAAAAATTTCCGCTTTAGAACCTACAAATCCCTCCGCGTGGGTTCTAGGATCCTACCACATAAAGCGGAAATGGACCTCTAGCGGAAATGCCGCAATGAAGGAATTTTAAGAATTCTAAAATATCTAAATTGAATAGAGAGAATTCTCCTAATATTGGCGAAACAGGAATGTTCCAGAACAGTTAATTAGAGATAGTCTCGCATGTAGTGCTCCTGTGAGTGCGAAAGTCGTTTCGCAAGTTAGAAATAAATTCCTCGAAGAGGCAGAGAAGGCATTAAGCATTTGGTTGGAGAATATGTCCTAAAAACATATCCCGATCAGTTCTGCTCTTATACGAGCCATATCCAAAAGGATATTTGGCCAACTAAACACAGACTCATCGTTTGAGTTTAAAGCAAGTAAGGGTTGGTTCGAAAACTTTAAAAAGACGTATAATTTGCACAATTTAAAGTTAGTAGGCGAATCCACATCTGCTGATCACGAAGCAGCAAATAAATTTCCAGAAGAACTTAAAAAAATAATTGAGAAGGAAGCGCACCTACCACAACAGGTATTTAATGCGGATGAGACAGGGATGTTTTGGAAGAAAATGCCAAATAGGGCTTTTCTTTGGAAAACTGAACGATTGGCTTCAGAATTCAAAGTTGCTAAAGATAGGGTTTCCCTACTTTTATGTCCCAATGCGTCTGGCGATTGCAAGATAAAGCCGATGATGATTTATCGCTCGAGATCCTCGAGAATTGAAGGGAAAAGATAAAGATCAATTGCCCGTTTTCTGGCGCGCAAATAAAAAATCGTGGATGACTGGCTCCCTATTTGAACACTGGTTTAATAATTGCTTCATACGTGAAGTAAGAAAATATCTTGCCCCCCAAAACTTGGATTTTAATGTTCTAATTATAATCGACAACGCGCCTAGTCATCCACCTACATTGGTTGGCAGTCATCCATCTGAAGGTCGTCTTTTTGCCTCCCAACACAACATCTTTAATTCAACCCCTAGATCAGGGAGTTATTGCCGCGTTCAAGGCTTATTATACAAGACGTTCTTTTCAACAAATTCTAAATTCCATCGAAATCAATTCGGAACCAGCAGTGACTTCCAGTTGGAAAAATTTTACAATAGCGGATTGTATAACCGATATCCACGCCTCACTGATGGAATTGAAGCTGTTCGTAAAGGATCAGCTACGTTCGGTTAACTGCAATAGAATTAACCACAAAGTAAAATTTTATAAGAAGAATTGTATTTAACAACTTATCTAATTCCATATTTTTTGGGATTTTGCGTCGTCGAATGGTGGGGCTCCGTGCATCTGGGGCCTCAACGGATGTAGCGAAGACAATATCGAATTAGCAGAGTTCCCATCGATGCTCGATTGTTGACCAATTTAAATGTCTTGTACGGACCGTCCGTACAAGACGGACGCACTGAATCAGAACGAATCGCCGAGTTGCTGTAGCTAACAAACTAATCTGTTGTTATTTTTGTAATGGCTTGTAGCCTGTAGCTTGTCAGTCACCGCACAATATTCACAATAATATTGTCAAAACTTTAATATTCATCTGCAATAATTGTTTTGATTGAGATTTTTATGCTGTTGTTGTGGCTTGCCTGTACAATTCTCTAGCAGGTTTTTGCCGCATTTTTTCTAATATAACAATTTATACCAAAAGTTTTTTGAATATGAAAAATGGCCACTTGTAATGTAATCTTCAGTGAGTGCGGTTGGAGTGAATATTTGAATATTGAATAAAATTACATATTATACTCGTTTTTTTCGAACTCTCGCGTTTTTACTATAATAATTTACTTAAGTTCGTGTGCTGTTAATGCAATTGCTGCCGGCATAATAAGCACTCGTATTTGGGGAAAACAGAAGCCAAGCTGCATTAACGCGTGTTAAAGGAATTTCTGGTCAGAAGTGGTTGAAAAAGAGAACAGTCCTCCATCTGTAACTAATGAAGAGGATAATATTGTCAAACTTGCCCATCGGATTGACGGTGAAGGTTTTGATGACCTCACCCGTCAAGAAATTCGTGATTACCTTGGATTAACGGACGAAGAGAGCTACTGGAAATAGTTTCAGACCCAAATCAGGACTGCCAAGAAAACGAGGACGAGCCTGACGAAGTTGAAATGAATGGCAAGACTTGGGATTTTAGATTTTTTTACAATTTTCAACATGAGTTTCTTATTCATAGGCACTGATTCATCCTTGAAACATCTGAGAGAAATTTTAACTCTTCAACAAGAACTGGTTGAAAAAGATTGTGACCCTTACTCTGCACGAAGTCTAAGTGTCACCATACACTGTCGAACTCGAACTCGGCAACGAACCTAGTACAAGTGGACCGGTTTTCTTCACACCTATGTGAAGTGTATGTGTGTGTCAGAGGACATTTGTACCAGGTTCGAGCTCGAGTTCGACAGTGTATGGTGACACTAAGGTTTAAGCGAGAAATCGGAGGTGCGTCGGCGGCTTACATCACTGCCAACTTTACTCTCAGGCCAGAGTGTCAGCTGATTGTCAAAGCACTAACGAACTGGCAAGCAGTCAACCAAGTGTGAACGCGTGCGGTCGGCCGGTAAAATTTCGCGATATTTGTGCGTAAAAGTGAGTTTAGTGTCGGAATTTCAAGTGAAAATAAAAGAAGTGGCTATCAGTGCCGTGTGAAAGTGAAAAAAACGTGGAGTGCCGGGAATATCGAGTAAAATAGTATATTGAAAAGTGCGAGGTTAGGAAAATGCGACACGGGAAATTTCGCATTTTTCGTTAATTTTCCTGCAATTTGGCTAGCGTCAATAGTGCAGCACTACCCTGGGACGAATCCTCGGGCCGGTGAGTTCAGCGGAAACTCCCGGAGGTGCCCCAAAAAGTGAATTCAAAGTGGTTGTCAAATGACAACATTACAGGTGATTTCCGGCCTTTTCATCGGAATTCATAGGGTAGGTATACGTTTTTCGGTGTGCTAAAATTTTAGTGGATTGATGCGCCCCAAAATGCGGATTTTGAGCACGATGTTGACGAGCCAGACTAAAGTTTCACTGCAGCTGACAGGACTAGATGCCTGGCGGTGAAACTTTATTTGCATTATTTACTTTTAATATTGCACTTTTGTTCGGAGGAATGTTGAGTGTACTAGGTGAACCAAAGGAACCATACTTGTGTAAACGCGCCTCAAGAAAGACCCGCTTGAGATGATGTAGGGAAAACTCTTATCTTCTCCGTATCGTGGTTCAGGCAGTGTATGAGCGGTTGACCGTCTGGAGTGCTAAATATAGTATAGAGTAATGCATGCAACGAATCATATTTTCAAGTGCGTACGATATGAGGACATTAAATAACTAACATGCATGAGTTAGAATTTCTTATGATCTTGAGATAAGAGATGGTGGATTAGATGGAGTATGGATGATTGTGTGTGTTTAGCGTGAAGGAAGATTATCGGTTTTAACTAGTGGTTCATTCTACTGTGTGATCCATACGGGCGCGATACGGAGTTGGTTATTTAATTGATCGGTTTTTAAAGATTATATTCAGTTTCCTACTTCCTTAGTTACAAAATTCAGGTGTGGGGTTATTACTCAAATCCCTGATTGTTTAACTAGTCGTTGATTAGTGTTTCAAGTTAGTCACAGTGAAGTTTGAAAAATAAAAACAAAAACACTTGAACAATGTCGGAACGTGAAGGTGACGATCAAATGGCGGAAACTGTTGGTCATCAAAGTAGTGAAATTGCCGAGGACAGTATGAACGCTTTAACTAGACGGGAGTTGGATTTATTGCGTCGGGAAAAGGAATTATTGGTTCGTGAAAATGAGTTCCTTCGAAAACAATTGGAAGTGCGGAATAGTCCAGTGATAATCGGAACAGACTTCCTTGATGATCCGCAAATTGAAATTTTAAAATCTTATCAATCGTCGGACATTAGAAAAAACTCTGTCGGAGACACAGTGTTGAACTCGGTTGGAAAAGACAGTGAAGTAGGTGAAGTGATTCAGAACAGTGATTTAAGAGACATTAGTGCTAAGAAAAACAAGAGTGAGAAAGGAAGTGAGGAAACTTATAATGTGTTAACAGTGAAAAGGAAGAACTTGAACTTGAGTGAGGTGCAAATCGGTGGTGCAGAGTAGGTAAAGGAGCAGCATGCTGCGTTAATTGAAATGCTGAAGGATTATGATGACGTTTTTGCTGATTCGCTGAAAGATATTGGTAAGACTGATCTTATAAAAATTAAAATTGAGACGAAAGACACAAAACCTATTGTGTATCGACCGTATAAGGTTGCGTATGGCTTCAAAGACGAACTGAAAAAGACCATAAAGGAACTATTGGACAATAATATTATTCAAGCTTCTACATCGGAGTATGCAAGTCCTGTTCTATTCGTTCCTAAAAAGAATGGGGCATATCGCATGTGTGTAGACTATAGGAAATTGAATGAAGTAACGAAAAGTGAACATTTCCCACTACCACACATTGAAGAGACATTAAACTCTTTGTGCGATAAAAAGTATTTCACGACACTCGACATGATAAGTGGGTATCATCAAATTCCCATTGCAGAAGAAAGTCGGAAATATACTGCCTTGATAACACCGGAAGGTCATTATGAGTATCTGAGAGTACTTTTCGGTTTAAAGAATTCTCCGGCAACCTTTTTGCGTCTCATGAAACTTGTCATACCACAGATTCCAACTGAATTGGGTACAATTGTTTGCTATATGGACGACATATTACTCGCAACAAAGACATATGAGAATGCTTTGAAAGTGCTTGAAATCGTTTTAACTTCATTTCGCAACCACGGATTAACATTGAATTTGAAAAAGTGCAGATTCATGGAACAAACGATAACATTCCTTGGTCATAATATTTCAGAAGCCGGAATTACGCCAGGAGATAATAAAATTAGTGCTGTAAAAGACTTCAAAAGGCCTGAAAACGTACGTCAAGTTAGACAATTTATTGGACTAACCAGTTATTTTCGTCGATTTGTGAAGGGATTCGCGGAAATCGCTAGACCGTTGAATCTGCTTTTAAAGAAAAATGCTAAGTTCATATGGACAGACGAACAGGAATCCGCTTTCAATAGGTTAAAATCAGTTTTGATTAAACAACCGATCCTTGCGGTCTATAATCCAAGGCATAATCACGAAGTGCACACTGATGCCAGCAGTTATGGACTAGCTGGTATTCTTATGCAGAGGGACGACAGTGATATACTGAAGCCAGTCTCCTACTTCAGTCGATGTACAACTGAAACTGAAAGCCATTACCATTCATACGAGCTAGAAGCTCTTGCCGTTGTCAAAAGCCTTGAAAGATTTCGGCATTATCTTCTGCATAAACACTTTAAAGTTGTAACTGACTGCAATTTTTTGAAAATGACGAACGACAAAAGAAATATCATCCCTCGTATAGCCAGATGGTGGCTAAAGATTCAAGAATTCAACTTCGAGGTCGAATATCGCCCCGCAAGCAAACTGGCTCAAATGAATGCGCTAAGCAGAATGCCGTCAGAGCCCGGAGAAGAAGGAGACACTGTAGCATCAAAAGTAATATAATAAGTTTACCGGAAAATGATTGGATGCTGACGCTTCAGTTGCAAGACCCATTTCTTAAGCGAATTCAACAAGTATTATTAGGAAATGAGACTACCGGTGATGACATTAATGGAATTAAAGGAACTTATTGTTTAAAGTATGGACGCGTAAACAAAACTACTAATATAGGTGAGCGATTTGTAGTACCTCGTACGGTAAGATGGCGTGTTTTACGTATGTCACATGATGAAATGGGACATCCAGCTTTTGACCGAACCGTTGCAAACATACAAAAGTATTTCTGGTTCCCAAATCTAAAACAAGCTACGAAGAAATATGTTAATTCCTGTGTAGATTGTTTGTATAATCGTCGAGGTCAGGATGAGTCGAATTACCACATATACTCGCCCTTACGAGAAGCGGTACCTTTTCATACGATACATGTGGATTTTCTGGGGCCATTTCTTAAAAGTCGATCTGGAAACATGCATTTACTCGGAATAATTGATTCATTACAAAGTTTGTTATCTTACGCTGTACAAAAAGTCCAACAGCCAAAATTGTCATCAATACTTTGGACGATATTTCACAATATTTTGGTGTTTCATCAAGACTTGTAAGCGATCGAGGATCAGCCTTCACGTCAAAAGAATTCCGAAAACATTGCTCTGAAAATCACATTAAACATGTATTAACTGCGGTTCAAACTCCTCGAGCGAATGGTCAAATTGAACGATATTTTCGCACAATACATACAGCGATTACAACATCAACATCTCGAGAAGAGGAATGGGACAAATGTATCAGGAACATACAATGGGCGCTTAATTCGATGAAGCAGACGGTAACGAAAAAGTCACCGTTTGAGTTACTCATGGATTTCAAACCAAAGGATATCCTACATAATAAGCTAATATTAGCATTACAAACGGACGAAGATACATCCGATCACGAAGAAGAGATCCCACTATCCGAATTAAGGGCAAAGATTCAAAACAACATGACAATCGCGCAATTGAAACAAGCTGATAGGAAGAACAGTCAACTACGTGCGCCGCAACAGTATTCTGAAGGAGACTTAGTTACAAAATGGCAGGTTGGCCGAGTTGTAACACGCGCCTCAAGAAAGACCCGCTTGAGATGATGTAGGGAAAACTCTTATCTTCTCCGTATCGTGGTTCAGGCAGTGTATGAGCGGTTGACCGTCTGGAGTGCTAAATATAGTATAGAGTAATGCATGCAACGAATCATATTTTCAAGTGCGTACGATATGAGGACATTAAATAACTAACATGCATGAGTTAGAATTTCTTATGATCTTGAGATAAGAGATGGTGGATTAGATGGAGTATGGATGATTGTGTGTGTTTAGCGTGAAGGAAGATTATCGGTTTGAACTAGTGGTTCATTCTACTGTGTGATCCATACGGGCGCGATACGGAGTTGGTTATTCAATTGATCGGTTTTTAAAGATTATATTCAGTTTCCTACTTCCTTAGTTACACTTGTTTGAAATTTCCAACTCTTGCACTGGGGGTTCAATGAAAAATAAGGTCACTTGTATTTTTTAGTCTATTGAATCAACAAGTGATTCCCTAGTGCATCAGTCATCTCCCACGAAGCAGATCGCACATCTGCGAGCAACTAAACAAACATAAAACGGCACGATCTTCTCGGAAGGATAACTCGACGAGTCGATAAATACAGATGTAGGAGATCTTTCCGAAGCATCTCAGTAAACTCAAGCAGAAGATGTTTATGATAGGGTTTATTAGGATATATGAGTCATAGGGAAAAATGTATTTTGTATTTTCCCTAGAAACTCATTAGGCTTAGATAGAGATAAGAAATACTATAGACATAAGTAGAAGATGTTTATTAGGATCTATGAATCATAGGGAAAAATGTATTTTCCCTAGAAACTCATTAGGCATAGGTAGAGATAAGGAATAATATTTAAGAAGATATGTAGTTCGTAAGATGAAAGTCAGTTGTATTTGAACTAGCGGACCATAAGTAGTCCGGACCTCTACACCTCATCAATAAAGAATTAGTTATATTAAAGACGGAAGTCTATTTTAATTCTTAACTCATTCCCTATAGTTTATGTTCGTTTCTATTCAGTTTCATTAATAATATTTTATTTTAAAATTTAAATAAAGAACATTGCAAATGCTATTTGCAAAAACACAATCTGTGCCCATGGACGTGTTTTTTTAGTGCCCGCTGCAATAAGAATCTCTGCTTAGTTTTACGAACTGAAGTGTTTTAACTTTTTCGCGAGTTTTGTTTCATCGAAAGCCGTATTATGTCCACGCGAATAAAGAAAAGCCCAATATGGGAACACTTTCAACAAATAGATAGTATTTCTGCCAAGTGTAACATATGTAAAAACATATAATAAGTTACAAGTCTTCTACAACCAATTTGAGAAAGCATGTAGTTCGTGTGCACCCATCAGTGCAAATCTTAGAAGGTGAACCGTCAACCAAAAATAGGAAGAAAGAATAATGAGTCAATATAATATATATATTATATAATATATATATAATGAGAAAAAAAATCAAGACGAATTGTTAAAGCTATTCACACTGGACTATCAGCCTTTTTCTATCGTAGAGATCATCGTAGAGATAGTAGATTTAGATCATTTGTGCGGGCGTTAAACCCATCTTTTAAGCTTCCCACGAGAAAAAATATCAAAGCTATTGATACCTGCTAGATATCAAGAGGCGAAAGTTAAGGTGGCCTCTTTGCTCTCTAATGGGAATGTAAATGCATTGTGTTTAAAGACAGATTGCTGGACATCATTAACGAATGAGAGTTATACCGCAATAATGGTTCATTTCATTTTTAATGTAAAACTTTTGAATCTAACTTTGGATTGTAGTGCAACTCAGCTAACACATACAAGTGAACATTTGGCACAAATAATAAAGAATTCCTTAGATACTTGGGGTTTAACAAAAAAAAAATAGTGTTTGCCATTTCTGATAATGCCCCTAACATTACAAATGCTTTGAAAAATCATTTGAATTTCAAGCACATGGGATGCGCAGCACATAAACTTCATTTTATAGTGGAGGGCTCAAAGAAAAGGAAATCTCCACAATTATCGATAAAGCTAAAAGGATAGCTCTACATTTTAAAATATCGACAAAATTGTGGAATATGTTGCGTGAATGCCAGAAAAGAGAAGGTATCGGGTCCCCGAAGCGGATTATTAATTCAATGCCAACGAGGTGGAACTCCACATATTTTAGCCTCAAAAGGCTAACGGAATTATAAATCCCTCTAAGGACAGCCATCGTGCATCCAAATTTAGATCTTCCGAAAATCAGCAATCTGGAATGGAAGCTTGTTGACGAAGTTTGCCAAATTTTAAAGCCCTTTGACGACATCACACAAAAGTTCCCAGAAATTCCCATCTGCATCTGGACTTATCGCGATGATGGGTTATTGGATGTGTTAGAAAGGTTTTTAAAGGAGGAAGAATACTTCGATTATTCAACCTCTAGTAAAAATTGCGTAAACACATTCATCAGTCAAATCAAACGGATGGATCGATTTGGAAGAATAGAACACAGTGCTACACTAGCAATATCTACATTTTTAGATCCTAAGTTTAAATTCATGGGTTTTAAAGATAAAACGCTAGCGGAAAATGCAAAGAAAAAGGCAAAAGAACTGCTCCTTTCCAAAATGCATCAGAAAGAAGAACAACCAACAGAATCCCCACAACACGAACAGGAGGTAGACAAAATGTCTATTTGGCGTACATTTGTAAATTCATCACGGAGCAATATTCAACAGTCACGTGAGTTATTAAAATTTGTTTTATGATTTGCAATTAAACTTTCTGTTTGTGCAGGTGGAAAAGAAGCAAAGGCAATCATCGAGCTTCAAAGATATATCGAAGACGAACGCATTCCACTTTCTGAAAATCCAATGAATTGGTGGGTAGAAAATAAACATTATTACCAATTTTTGTACAAAGTTATAGAGGACAAATTTTGCGTTGTTGCAACTTCTGTTTCATGTGAGTAACTTTTTTCAAAAGCGGGGATGATACTATCTAAAAGAAGGTGTCAACTGTCTGCTGAAAAAGCTCAAATGCTGCTATTTTTAAATTCAAATGAAAGAATTTTGTAAGAAAGTGTATAATTTTATATTAATTTGTTCATTACTTTTTAAGTCTTTGACAAATGCTATTTTAATTTTCTGTTCCAACTCAAACTAAAATCGTACTGATTGATTCAATAAAAGAAGGAAAAAAAAATTGATGGTATTTCTTTTAATCCCCCCTATTTGATTTTGTTCGAGTAAAGTAAGTAAATTTCTAATTGCAGCCTGTGGTCAGGTCAGTCAGTCTTTGATCACAGTGAAGTGTAGTGTATTTAGTCAAGTGCTTGCATTTTGGGTGAGTGTAGTACGTAGTTATTAGTTGCCTCGCCTGTATTGCGTAGTAATGATTATTTACATTAGACGGACATAGTGCTGTTCCAGGGTGTTTGTGGAGTATTATTCGGTGCATGGCATAGACGTTTTGTGCCTAACCATGGGTGCGTCTTATGCATGCTGTTCCGTCCTCCTTGGCAGTTGTATTCGGTGCATGGCATAGACGTTGCGTCCCTAACCATGGGTGCGTCTTATGCATGCTGTTCCGTCCTCCTTGGGAGTTGTATTCGGTGCATAGCTTAGTCGTTGGGTCCCTAACCATGGGTGTGACTTATGCATGCTGTTTCGCGCTCCTTGCTCAAACTGTGCCATGTGTTGGCTGCCCTTGGTGGGCTATTTCTCTTGCCTGTTCACTTGTAGTTTGCATGTGTGTGTGCGTATGAAACTCACTAAGCCTGTTGCTTATAAGTTTCTTAAAAAAATCTTTTCAGCACCATGTGAGGGAGAAGGAGAGGAGAGCGTGCCGGCTGATCCACTGGATAAATCTATCTAGCTATCTTTATATTAAATAAATAATAGTGGTGTTATCATTTCGATTTACCTTCTAGCCCTGTTCTGACAACTCAGAAGTGGGATCAGAAAGCCGGATCACTCACGACATCTTTCTCCTTGCCGCATGGTGCTGCTCACAATTTTTACGTCGTCATTATCCGTTTGATTTGTTCACACCCATACAACTTAACCAAGATACATTTTCGCCTTCGCATGTGACTTGGCTCTTAATTTGTATATTGTATCTTTTTGATTGTTTTATCCTGGCACATACGTAGTCACAACCACTCAAAAAAAAACATCTAAAAATAAACGTAACGTCGCGCTTGGTCTGTGGTCCTGCTGCAACAGACACAGCAAATAAAAATCAAACCGGAAAATAGAGGGCTACGCCCGCAATCCGAGGGTTTTGTAGTGTCCCATGTCAATAGGAGATGAACCGTTCTACTTTTGGAGTTGCTTAACCATTCATGTTAAGACAATATTGCAAATTGTAAGTTTGCATAAAAAATATTGAAAATAAATTGTTTGAATAATTATAGAGAAGGAGTCAGCGACGAGCATACCCCCCTCCCTCCTTCCCCCCTTCCCCTCCTCCCACCTCTCCTACCAATGATTACCCTTTTGAAAATGGTTAACTCCAATTCGCTCTACGGAAAACAATATGCAAGTATGTTGTACTCGTAGTACTACTCGTAGTATGTAGTACAAGAGACCTGTTATTTGCATTTTTTGTATGGATGATATCAAAATGACCAAATCTAAATGAATATACTACTATTAAATATTACGTGATTATTACGAAATTTGGAGATATTATTGCACATGGTGTTGACTATTGTCGGCCATCAATATTTTCGACCTCGGATGAGTTTGAGAAATGCAGGGGTGTGCTAACTGTAACTATAGAAATATACTATTATTAACCTATTTTGAGAAGATATCAAAATTCCATATTTTTTTTTGTTTTCTGTGCTAGTTGAAAGCCATTTTCCTGTATGTTTTCATATTTCCAAGTGTAACGGTCTCGAAATGGTAAGGGGGTGGGACAAATTACAATATGATCTCATATTTTCCCCTCTGCCTCTTTTCCCCTTTCTTCGAATTTGATGAAGTCGCGAAAAATGGAATGTACTCTGAAGTACCTTTATCATGATACCCCACTTGCCTATATCAGATGAAAAAAAAATGGTGACCTTAATTTCCCCTCTATGGGAACCTCCCTTAAAGCAACAACCCACCTACCTCCCCCCTTAAACTTCTCTCCCCTACCACTCCTATACCACCAATCTCCACCCTTTCAGAAGTGGTTAACTCCAATTCACTTTACGAAAAACAATAAACAATATTCAAGTATGCAGTACTAGTACTCGTACGAGTATGTAACCGGTTATGTGCATTTTTTGAATGAATGGCATCAAAATCTCAAAATTTAAATTGAATGTACTATTATTAAATATTATGTGATTAATATGAAACTTAGAGGTATTATTGCCTATGATGTTGGTTATCATTGGCCATCAATATTTTTGACCTCGGATGCGCGTAAGGGGTGCAGGGGTGTGCTAACTGCAACTATAGAAATGTACTATTATTAACCTTTTCTGATAAAATTTCAAAATTCTAGAAATCTAGGCTTTCTACGCTAGTAAAATGGCGCTTTTCTGCAAATTTTCATATTTCTAAGTATAACGGTCTCGAAATGCAAGGGGGGGGGGGGACAAACTCGGATGACATATTTTCCCCTCTCCCTCTTTTCCCGTTTCTTCAAATTTGAAAAAAATTCCAAAAATGGAATGTACTCGATGGTACCTTTCTTATGATACCCCACTTGCCTGTACCAAAGGAAAAAAAAATTTCGACCTTCATTTCCCCTCTATGGGGACCTCCCCTTAAAGTTGACCTATTACGACGATTCGCTTTCTCCGGCGAATTATAGTAATTCTACACATTCTTACAAAATTTCATGTATGTAGCTTCAGCCGTTCGTGAGATATTCCATGGACAGACAGACATTTGACCGATTTCATAAGGGTTTTGTATTTACTACAAAACCCTAAAAATAGAAAGAACAGAACTGCAAACAATTAGTTTGTGGAGAACTGTGGTACAGTGGTGGTGTCCTTTCGTAACATACTGTTTTGTGTTTGATTTGTTCTATAATTTGATAAACTATGGCATCAAACGAGTGGTGCGTTACTAATGTTGGTCGAAAGACTGCGAATATTCGATAAGTGACGATAGTGCTAATATGCCAAGACCATTTAGAAGTGGTGTTTCAACGGAAGTTAGTGCGCTGACTGAATTAGTCGGGAAGTTAGTGTCGATTGTTGAGCTCTTGGCTGGGAGAAATCACAATATTCCCACGAACGCGAATGTTATTCCTCCGTTCGATCCTAGCAAAAAGAATGAATATATTTCACGATGGTTGCATAAGCTGGATGAACTGAAGACCGTTTACGGTTGGTCTGAATTGTCCACCATTCACCAAGCAACGGGCAAACTCCAAGGACTGGCAGCTATGTGGTATCATAGCTTGCCCTCCTTGCAATTTACCCGGGATGAGTGGCAGAAAAAATTGCAAAAAGCATTTCCTGAAGAAGGCGACCATGCAGAGCAACTGCAGAGTATGCTACAAAATACTCTACAACTTAATAATGAGACTTTTTTTTGGAATTTTGGGCATTTATTCATAGATTTATTCATATAACTAAATTATTATATACGAATTATATTATACGAATCTTCTTCGAGTAATTTCGTCAATTCTTCGTCTTCAAACTTTTTTGGATGGCCAGGTCGCTCTTCGTCGGTAATGTCGAAATTATCATTTTTGAACCGATGAAACCACCGAAAACACTGTGCACGCGAAAAAGCATCGTCACCGTAAACTTCCACGAGCAATTTATGACTCTGAGCTGCAGTCTTCTTAGCAAAATAAAACTTCCCGCAAATGTTGTTTTTTTCGTGAATTTTCGAAACTTTCCATGGTCCGGTAAAATACGTTGTCAACAATCAACACGAAATGTTTATACTGACATTGACAGCTTATGAATACAAACTTCAAATGGTATGTATGTCAAAGATGGACTACCATTGGTTTATCGGTGTTGCCATCTCTAAAAAAAGTCTCATTATTAAGTTGTAGACATTATTAAGTTGTAGACCAATAAATCGACGCAAGCGCTCTGATTGTAATAATGTCCGATAATTTCCTTGTAGTCGAATGTTAAATCAGCCTAGAAAATTTTTCGAGAGTACTTGCTTTTTAAATTAAACTAATTTAAATATTTAAATTAGAAAAGTCATTACTTTCGAAAATGCATTTGGCCCGTTTCACATTCGACTGCAACTAAATGCTACCAACTGCAATGTTTAAATGTAAACCGGTTGCATTTTGGAAAGCCTATACTCGGTCACTTCATCGAAAGCCAGGTAGCTGGGAACATGGCATTTATCGTTGCGTGCCGATAGAGATCGCCAGGTAAGATATTGTTTTAATTGAAAAAAACTGGAATCTTTTAATATTCTCATACGAATTTTATTTTAGTGGCCGCCCCTAAACAAAAAAAATAAAAGAACAAAACAAAAAGCAAGGAATCAAACTAAATCGGACTGGAATAGAAAACCAACAGAAATTGCTGATGGTGGCTGATAATGGCGTGGATAGTGCGATAGTCAGGAGAACATAACCTCGTCAGTTATGGGATTTGGCGAAAAATAGGGTACCGAAATATACGGTGTGACGCAGCATTGATAATCAGAAAGAAATTGGGTACCGATGTACAAGTTACAGCTTCAAATAAAGAAAAAAACATACAACCTAGTCGTGTTGAGGCTTGACTTAGAAGTTTCCGTGACGGGAAATCTATGATAACTAGATTTCACAACACATATAATAGAAACAAAAATACAAGGAAACGGACTTCAGTACCTTGGCCCATCGGTTGTTGTCACCATTTTTTTTTTTTTTTTTTTTTTTTTTACAGGGATGAAGGGATCAGTGTCATCTGCGTGTGGTCCAATAATTTTTCGTCACCGTTTGGTTCAATAATTTTTCATCATCTGAATTTGGGCCAATAATATTTTCGTCGCCGCCTGCGTTTATGCCAATAATTTTTGATCAACATCTGAGTCGGGCCAATAATATTTTCGTCGCGATCTGAGATTGGTCCAATCGTTTTTCGTCACCCTTTGGTCTAATGATTCTTGATCATCATCTGAGTTTGGCCAATAATATTTTCGTTGCCGCATGCATATATGCCAATAATTTTTCGTCACGTTTTTTTTTCTGAATCAATAATATTTTTGCCAGCATCTTATCTTCGATATTATATCAGTATTCTTATAAGTGTAACTCTTGAATTTATTGCCTCATACACATATATCTTAGAATAGATATATTTTTACTAAGTTCAGGTCTATGATACCGATAAAAAAAACTGAATTTGGTATCAATACTATGTTTTTTTTTTAGAATTTTAATTACTAATGAAATTTGTCACAATTGAGCCCCTTGTATATTTCCTTGTGCGCACAAAGAAAGTTCTAAAGAAAGGGTTATAGTGAAAAGGTTATCTTGGAGCATGTATTGATACTACATTAATTAGTAATCAAATAATGTATCTTTTGCCGTTACATTCATCGCAGTCATGAATAAATATTATTATGAGTGAATAATCACATTTGTGTTTTCAGCTGCCTGATTATCTTCCTTTCCAGCAACAATGGTAATGTAACTTGCGCCTAGTTAACGCTTTGTTTGGGAGCTTGAGTAAATTTTCTTTTGTCGCGCGCTCTAGCTTTGGTTCGGGAGGGATATGTTTCGCGACCGAGTCACATGTCATCCATGGCTCACCTGTGATTTCCTGATCAGGAATGTACTTGATCTTTAACCTACAGGTTTAAATTTACTGCCGTCTGTTTTTAGGATTCCTTACATTTCTTCACTAAGAAGGGCTGGACGTGTGATTAATTTTTGTAGCATCCTAGTGAGGTGGCGCCAGGAAAAAAATTGACTCAGCCTACTTATCACCGTAACTGAGCTAGATATACCAGCACACGTCTCCTGGCTATGCTGCCTTGGTGTTGACTTGAACAAGTCTGGTCGACCTTCACGATCACAAAGCCACACCGACTACAAATTTGTTACATGATGAAAGTATGCTGACATACTTTTACGAAAAGCTGCTCAACACTTGCGAGATTCAGGGTCTTAAAGCAGTGCATCATCGCTGGAATTTCGGATACAGCCGTGAAGGCGGCAGCAAAAGTAGGAGATTATGAGGAGCCTGATGATCTCCTGCGGTACTTAAAAACTATCACCCAAAGTGACACGACGAAATATGCAAGCGAGTCTTATCGTTCAGAGTACGTAGCATCAAATCTAAAGCGGAAGATGGATTCAGGACGTTCGGAATACAGCGCACCAACTAGTTACAATCGGCGAATCGAAACGAATCGTAATCAAAAATGCTTTCGATGCGGCAGTCGGGATCATGTATTGTCACAATGTCCAAAACGTAACTTTCCCTCAACTCGAAACGAACATAGAAGATATGGAGGTGACAAGCAACCAAAGAAAATCATGTTTATTCAAAAGGAAAAACCAGGTATGAAATATTTGATGGACGCAGTTGTTGGCAAAATTAGTGTCAGAGCATATTAACACAATGCGTGAGGACACTTTTCTAGCAATCTTAATACCAAAAAGAGTTTCATACGAGGTTTTGGTGGTGGAGAAGTAGAAACTTTAGGAAAAGTAGAGAAAATTAAAACAGCAATTGACCAAGCAGAAGGCTTCACTGTTTTTTCGGTTGTACCTAATGATAAGCAAGATATCGAAATCATAATCGGACAACCATTTACGGAGCAGGAACACATTAAAATAGTAAAAAAAAACAAGCTAGCCTTCGGCTTGGCGTGAAGGGTATCATACCTTTGTTGTGCATTAGGCTGCGGTTTCGATTCACAGCGTGTAGCGTGTAGCGAGTACTAGCGTGTATATAAATTAGTATAAATACGTTGGTGCGGTTACAGTCGAACTTTTTTGGCACGCGCGAGTATTGGCGTGTAAGAGCGAGTAGCGTGTGGTATGAAACATTTCTATACACTCGCGCGTGTCAGCTGATTCTCATCCAAGACAAGTGAAGTATCCTTTGCTATCATGGAAAGCGAAAAACTCATCAGCGAAGTTTTTTCGAGAAAAGCATTATGGGACATGTCCAGTGCTGAATATAGCAGAAGAGACCTAGTGCGAAAATTGTCGGATGAAGTAGCAGCCGCTATGAATTCTGATCATAAGTACAGACAGTGTTTTTTTTAAAGATTGTTTATTTAGCCTGTGAAACAAAGTATTCCTTAAAAATATTCCGTATACCTGTTCCTGAAAACGTAGGTTTATTAGAAACACTTGCAGAATTTATGTTCTCAGATACCGTGCTTTGAATTCGTAGTAGAAGCGCTCTATCAATGCCTTCTTTGTCAACAATTATATTATGAAGCAAACATACGGTTTTGGTTAACAATATTGTTGTAGGAATACTTGTTTCCAATGGTCTTGTAAGTATTCGCAATTTAGCTGTTAGAATACCAAAAGCGCATTCAGTAACTTTTCTTGTCTTTGAGTGCATTTCATTAAAAATAACTTCTTTAGCGCTATTTCCACGATATGATCTCAACAAATAATTTTTTAAGGATAAGCTTCATCTCCTAAAAGTACGAATGGTCCAATGACATCTGTGCCTGGTAAATTAGTTGGTTCTGGAACATTGTAGTTGTCACTCTCCAAAAGTTCATACAATGAAGATTCTCTGAAGATTCCTTTATCACTCTGCCGGCCCAAGCTCCTACTGAGACATCTAAAAATCTGTAGTTTGCATCCGCTACTCCCTGCAACACTATTGAAAAATAGTGTTTATAATTATAGTAGAGACTGCCTGAATTTGGTGATGCTTTCACGCGGGTATGTTTTCCGTCGATGCATCCAATGCAATTTGGGAATCCCCATCGACAAAAAAAATTATCCGCCGTTAACAGTAAGCTGTATCTGTACCTGGCAGCTGTACCTTATACACGCTTTGACACGCTCTAAACTGAAGCCACGCTTATGGTCACTATTTCAACTCGCTTATACTCGCTACACGCTACACGCTTTGAATCGAAACCGCAGCCTTATGGTGCATTTGCCACTTTGAAATTAGTAGTGAAACTTGTTCCGATTTCACTGTTCCTATGAGAGGTATATGAAATAGTAAGCCAATTTCAACCAAATTTAAGGACGTGGTTTGGCACTCAATGCGATGGAATAATATGAAATTTGGTAAAGATATCTTCAGAAATAAAGTTTAAGTTTTCCTAACAAAAAACTGCTTTTAAAACTGTCGTTGCTATGACAGCTATATGATAGAGCAGTCCAATTTCAACCAAATTCAGAAATATGATTTGACTAGAAATTTTATTGATTAGCCTGAAATTTCAAAAAGATAGCTGTAGAAATAAAAAAGTTGTTCTCACAAAGACTAATTTTTGGACCGGTCGTTCTTATGGCAGCTATATGACGTAGTGGTCCGATTCCGTTCGTTCCGACATATTTTTAGCGTGCAATAAAAAGAAGGCTTTGTGCAAAATTTCAGCTCGATAGCTTTAAAACTGAGGGACTAATTTACATAGAACCGGACAGACAGACGGACATCATACCGACCAAGAATATATATAGTTTATATGGTCGGAGATGCTTCCTTCTGTGCGTTGCAAACTTCATGACAAAGTTAATATACCCTATCATATCCGTGAAGGGTATAATAATGAGTCCCTGAGAATATTGGGAAACAATTTTAATGTATTACCACAATTCGATTCTCTTCCTCCCGTTACGATTCCTATCTGGGCTAAAGAAGTCGTAATAATACGCCCAAAACATTCTGTTAATGTTCCCTGTAAAGTCAAATATGATGGTAACATTTATGTAAATACAAGTATTCGTTGGAAAGAAAACAATGAGCATATTTTACCCGGATGCATTTTAACCGTCAATAGTGAAAAAGACTGTCAAATTCCGATCATTAATACGTCAGACAGGGATCTAGTAATCACTCCCAAACATGTGCTGGCCAAAGGAACGCCGTGTAATGCTTCTCTAATACTTTCAAGCCTAACTCAACGAATCCTCACATCGAATCTATTTCCTTTAACATTAATGAGGAACTAAATGAAAGCCAAAAAGAATCCTTACTGCAGCTATTAACAAAATATCGTGAATGCTTTGCAACGAACATATTAAAAATTGGGTGTACGACAGCAGTAGAAATGAAAATACGACTTAATAGACAACACTCCGGTCGGGGGACTTTATAGTTCAACACCTGAGGACAAAAAAAAAGGTTATATTAGCCAATAACATCATTCGCGAGTCAGCATCTCCTTTCTCGTCACCTGTTGTACTGTTGGTGAAAAAGAAAAATGGACAAGATCGTCTGTGCATCGACTACCGAAAATTGAACTCCAAAATTAAGCCAGATCGATTTCCACTCCCGCGAATAGATGATCAAATTAATCAACTGAAAGGATACAATTATTTTACCAGTATCGTATGTACTCCGGATACTACCAAATACCAGTAGAAGAAAATTCCAGACATAAAACAGTGACAAAAGACAACCGACGGGCAATTCGAATTCAATCGGATGCCATTTGGAATAAGTACAGCTCCAAGCGTATTCCAGCGGATGATGAATAAAATATTAGGACCACTGAAAAGGACAATAGCCTTAGCGTATTTAGATGGTCTTTTGATACCGTCATCAACTTTTGAAGGAGGATTACAACGTTTGGAAACTATATTGAAAATACTATCTGAAAATAATATCACCTTGAATCCTTTAAAATGTTGCTTTTTCCAAACAGAAATTACTTTTCTTCGTTTTGAAGTTAGTGAAGAAGGAATCAAACCTGGCGAATTAAAAATAAAATCCGTAAAGGATTTCCCGACGCCAACAAATGTACCTACATCAAGTTCAACAGTTTTTAGGATTAACGGGCTATTTTCGCCAATTTTTCCAAAATTACGCAGTGATCTCGAAACCTTTAACCGAACTGATGAAAAAGAATGGAAAGTGGAAATGGGGTGTGGGGAGCAGGAAGCAGCTTTCGCTAAATTGAAGGACCTCCTAATTCACCGGCCGTTGTTGACAATATACGATCTCAAAGCAGAAACAGAGGCACACACCGATGCAAGTCAGTTTGGAGGCGCAGGGATTTTACTACAAAAACGTAACAATAAGTTACAACCCGTTGCATATTATAGCCGGCAGACGACAGATGCCGAACAAAAATATCATTCCTAAGAACTTGAAACGTTAGCCGTAGTAGAAGCTCTGAAAAAGTTCCGAATTTACTTATTGGACCTAGACTTCAAAGTTATTACGGATTGTAGTGCAGTAAAATCTGCATGAAATAAGAGAGATCTTAACCCTCGAATTGCTAGATGGTGGCTACTGCTTCAGGAATTTACGTTCACAGTTGAACATAGAGCCGGATTAAAAATGCAACATGTGGATGCCGTAGAAATAGAATCACCATTGCATGAGAATGAGCACGCAGTCTTCCACATGATAGAGAATTGTCCAATAAGTCTACGAATTGAAGAAGCGGATTGGGTTCTAGCAAGTCAATTAAGCGACACAAAAGTGAAAACAATATATGAAATAATAATAATAATAATAGTGGAGAAAACATTGAATAAACTTTGCGAAACTTGCTGGTTCCCACACATATTCGCGCATGTTACAAAATATAAAATATTAAAGTTGTATTCGTTGTATGTACCATAAGAAACCAACAGGAAAACAGGAAGGATTATTGCACCCTATAGAAAAAGGTTCAGTGCCATTTCACACGGTGCATATGGATCACCTTGAACCATTCAATAGAAATAGTAGCGAAAAAAAACATTTGAGCGTTGCGGTTGACAGTTTTACAAAATACACCTTGTTGCAGACTGTAAAGGATACTACAGTAAAACGCAACCGGTCTTAAAGTTCATGAATTCAAATGTTCACACATTTGACGTACCAAATAGAACTGTCACAGACAAAGGGGCCAGTTATACATCTCAGGATTTTCGTCGATATTGCGAATCCAAAGGAATATACAACATATCCAAACAACAGTGTCCACTCCGCGGGCCAACGGACAGGTAGAAAGGTTCAACAATACTGCGTTGACAGCTTTAGCAAAATCAACATTGAACGAACAAACGTTGGGATGAAGAAGTCTCGAATGTCCAATTCTCCATCAACAACACTATCCACAGCGTGACAAGAAAGACTCCTAACGAGCTGATGTTTGGATTTCGAACGAGAGCAGCAGCAAATTCGCAATTCACTATTGCAATTCAACCAAACAGACCCGTCATCTCCGATTTGAATGGAGAAAGAATCAAAGTCTAAAAACGGATACAAAATAGCCAGTCGAAGGAAAAACTACGTTTCGACAAAGTCGGCGACATTGTCCTATTAAGGAAAAACGTATCTACGGAGGAAGGATAAAGTAGAAAATTAATACCTAACTATAAAGGACCGTTTCAAATTAATGACCGATATGTGTAAGCTGGCTGAGTGTAGTACGTAGTTATTAGTTGCCTGTATTGTGTAGTTATGATTATTTACATTAGAAGGACATAGTGCTGTTCCGTCCTCATTGGGAGTTGTATTCGGTGCATGGCATAGACGTTGCGTCCCTAACCATGGGTGCGTCTTATGCATGCTGTTCCGTCCTCCTTGGGAGTTGTATTCGGTGCATGACTTAGTCGTTGGGTCCCTAACCGTGCGACTCATGCATGCTGTTCCGCGCTCCTTGCTCAAACTATGCCATGTGTTGGCTGCCCTTGGTGCGCTATTTCTCTTGCCTGTTCACTTGTAGTTTGCATGTGTGTGTGCGTATGAAACTCACTAAGCATGTTGCTTATAAGTTTCTTAAAATATCTTTTCAGCACCATGTGAGGGAGAAGGAGAGGGGAGCGTGCCGGCTGATCCACTGGATAAATCTATCTAGCTATCTTTATATTAAATAAATAATAGTGGTCTTATCATTTCGATTTACCTTCTAGCCCTGTTCTGACAATTTTAAGCTCTTATTTGTACATTTGAATAAAACGCACCTGACGTTTTCGTTCACTGCATCGTATGGTATCTTTCCAACTAATTCTCAAAATTATATATTATCTTATCTGTCACTGCCTCGGGGCCCCCACACATTTGGGATCCAGCACAGTACATAGAAAAAAAGGAAAATAAAGCTTCAGAAACGTCAAGAATTAAAAATCGCAGAGCTACAGTAACTACTGTACATATTCAAAAAGATGCACTCAGCGCACTGAAAATGAAATTCGATCAATCAGTTGTGTGTTGGGTATACTTGAACATTTGAAAAATATTTAAACTGTGCTAATTGCGATTTTGATTTCGCAAGCAACTACTCATTTTCATGATACAAAGAAGACAAGATAAAAATTCGGTTGATGATTTTACACACGCTCCGCGCATGTTGCGGCGAGCATTATATCAGCAATCTGATACAGTTGCTGTTAAAGCGGAGAAGCCACCCGGCGAGCTTTTTATAGGCAATCTGATCTGATACAGTTGCTAAGAAAATTGGAGAAAATTTGAGAAAAGTTCCGAGAAGCGCAAGTCGTTATCTTATCTTCTTTGTATCATCCTCATTTTCCAGTTGCGATCAATAGACACGCACCGAGAAATATTGTTACGCGGTATTTGCCGAATGCTGCATATGTGATGCCGTCGTAAGAAAAGAAAAATTAACTCAGAATAGGTAGATAATTAGGCAGTCGTCATCATAGCGAAGTTGACGGTGTTGATCGGTCTGTGGTAGAGATTACGGTTCATTTGAATTTTTAAAGTGGTTGAAATCCTAAGTGCAATTTTCGAATAAATCAAAGACTTATTCGTAAGTATCACATGGACAATTTGGTGTTGGATGAAATGCTGTATCTAAATGAATCATTCTACAACTCTCTGTAGCCAAACATGAGCCACTCATCCGATCGTCACAAAGTTCCTCGAGTTTACCTAAGTGGAGCAGGAAAAAGGAAAGCAGCTGCTGACAAACTGAATAAGGAGGCGACAAATATTTCAAAGACTCCAAAACTAGATTCTTTTTTCACTATAGTGCCCAAACCAGTGGCCTTACCCGATAATCTCGATGTCTGATTTGACGAATGAAAATCGGAAAACCACAATCAAGTCATCCAGTCTCCTGCAGCTGAAATTCGTGAGGTGTACGATGAAGTAAGAACAAAAGCCAATAGTATTGAAAATGACATTGGTCTCTGGCCTGATATATCCACGCAAGAAATGATTGATTTCTGGGCTATGGAAGGATCTCGAAATCTCCAGAATTGCGATGAAAAAATATTTCAAAAGGCATGGGAAAATAAAAGAAACAATGATTCCAATGTAGTTCGGAAATGTTCAGAGAGCCTGTTTAAGCGGAAGAACAGAAACGGCGAAACAGTCAATAGATTTTGGCTTTGTTTTTCGCCAACCACAGGAAAAATTTACTGTTATGTTTGTAAGCTTATACATCCCAAGAAGATGCAAATGAGTGGAGAAGTCTGAGCACGAGACATCTAAAAATCACTTGGAGGCGATCACAATTTTAGCTAAAAGAGGAACAATCAAAGGACGCATAGATACACATCTGGAGAAACAAGAGGCAGAGGAGGGTAAATATTGGCGGAAAGTGTTAATGCGCGTCGCCAGCACAATTAAATTACTCTCAGAACGTGGCTTAGCTTTTAGAGGTGACAACGAATTAATTGGATCATCGAGTAATGGAAATTTTTTGGGAATTATGGAATTGATAACTGAATATGATCCCTTCCTTTCAACTCATTTGAAAGAAAGAGCGAATAAGGGAAGCGGCCACGTTAATTACCTTTCATCTACAATCTGCGAAGAAATAATAATAATGATGGGTGAGAAAGTACTCAACGAAATAACAAACAGAATTAAAAAGTCGAAGTACTACTCAGTCTCAGTGGATTCCACACCTGATGAGGCTCATATAGACCAGTTGACAATCGTAATTCGCTATTTGGAAGAATGTGCTCCACGAGAAAGATTTCTGACTTTTCTCCCAAATTGTGGCCACACTGGTTCAGCTTTGGCCAATGCTCTTCTGAATTTTCTTGAAACTCACGGTATTGCTATCAATAATTGCCGCGGACAATCTTATGACAATGCCGCGAACATGGCTGGAAAGTACAGAGGAATGCAAGCGATGATCGTGGAGAAAAATGGGTTGTCGATTTTCGTTCCCTGTTGTGGTCACTCTCTGAATCTAGCCGGGAAAGCTGCAGCAAATTCATGTGCTTTTGCTGTTTATTTTTTCGATTTCGTCCAAAATACCTACACATTTTTTACAGCAACTCCTGAACGATATGCAATTTTGATCGCCAAATTATTGAAGGAAGGAAACCATTTCAACGTTCCAAAAAAATTGAGTGAAACTCGTTGGTCTTGCCGAGCCGATGCTGTGAAAGCGCTTATTAATACATAATTATAATAATCTGTAAGGAGCGCTAGATGATATTTATCAGGATGAAGAGCAAAAAGATATAGTGAAAATCGAAGCGAAAAGACTCTTTCAAAAAATGTGCTGTTTAGAAATTGGATTTTATACGGTATTTTGGAACGACATCTTGGAGAGATTTAATGCCACAAATAAACTGCTTCAGGATCCAAACATGGTTCTTCATTTGGCAGTTGCAGCGCTTAAATCTCTCAGATCCTCCGTGGAGTCGAAACGAGATAAATTTACAGAGTATGAAAAACTTGCCCAAAAGTTAGCGAACTCAGAGGATTATACGCCAGCACGTTCAAAAAGACGTAATTTTTGGGTAATTTCTGGGGATTCATCACGAGAAGCCGATGTTCAACTCTATAGAGAGTTTTATTACTGTGGTTGATCGCCTCTATTCTGCTTTGTGTGATAGGCTTCGCGCATATAAAACCGCTTGCGAAAGATTCGATTTCTTTAGTCATCTGCATGAATTAAATGAGACAGACTTACTTATTGGTGCAATTCGTATCCCTGATCGATTCCTTCAAGGCACAACGCAGTCAAAGTGAATCGATAGAGCAGTTTTTTTATAGGATACTTATTATCAGCAACAACTTTGGAACGGCATTCCCCAATATTCGGATTGCTTTGAGAATCTATCTGGTATTGATGGTCTCTAACAGCAGCGGTGAACGTTCGTTTTCTAAAATGAAACTGATAAAGAACAGACTTCGCACAGCAATGACCCAACAACGACTGTCGTCCTTGTCATTGCTCAGTATGGAGAGTGATTTACTACGAGAAATCAATTTTACAGAAATCATCGATATTTTTGCCAAGAAACGACCAAGCAAAGTCCCATTGGCTTAATAAAATTTCTGAATTGCATTACCTAACTTCATAGAAATTTCATACATCATGTAATTTTTGCACAATTTAACTTTTTTATTTAATTTGTCGATTAAATAATAAATTATATTTCATTCAAATCATAAAATATAAAAAAAAATTTAATTTGTATAATGTAGAGGGCCCCCACTGTACTGGTGCACGGGGCCCCCACACCACTCAATCCGGCCCATCCCTAAATGCAGAATTTGACGCTCTTTCATTTATATCCGGTAAAGTTTTTCAATACGAGGCACCATTTAGAAGTTATGACGAGAATATTAGAAAAGGGCTCAAATTTTTCGGTTGTTCGCCTGAACAGCCACTCTGCCGTGGTGGCTCCATCTCTTAAAATGAATGTATGGGGTAGGGTTGGAAAAACAGACGATCGAATATTCGATTGTTCGAGCAATGTCCGCGGTTAATCGATTAACCGTCACCGAAATCGAGGTGTCGATTAATCGCGTTAATCGAACAAATCCGTCAATTAATCGATATTTTTAGAAATCTCTTCACAGCCAAATAAATGTGTACGTAAACAGGAAAAATCCGAAAAATTTTCTGATGACATGCATTCGACTTGCTGAATTCTAAACATGTTTAAGATCTTGTGATCGCGTGAACGCGCTCATTTCTTTCGCCAGCGAATGATATGATATGTGGATGGATGTTTTTTATTTTTAGGATAAGGTTGGTGTTTGTTATTTTGACTGTCAACAGTCAACTGTTGTTACTGAAAACTAAACTCAACCTAACCTTGTCCTTGTTTTTGTGAATTCTATGCATGGCTGTTTCGAGATCTTCAAGCTTATCTTTTCCACTATAGCGAACACGGAAATAATGCCAAGAATTTGGTATGGATATGTAGACGACGTGTTCGCTATAGTGGAAAAGGATAAGCTTGAAGAACTCAAAACAGCCATAAATAAAATTCACAAAAACATTAAATTTACCATCGAACTGGACGGAAACGGAGCGCTACCTTTCCTAGACATTATCATCAAAAGAGAACAACAAATGCTTAGTTTTGACTTATATAAGAAAAAGACGGCAACATAAAGAACGATACCGAGTTCCCGTAGGAGATGAGCTTCAAATGACGCGAAACAGGAAGCGAATTGCTACAGCTCGTCTAATAACCTATACGAAATAGATTTCACTAGCGCAGGAGGAATCGTTAAGTATGGTGCCCATGGTGTTGCGCTCGGTGGCCGTGATCGTTCGGTCACCGCTCTACGATAGTAATCTAGAGCTCGGAGATCAAATCTGGGCGCGATCAAAAACTGCCTGTGAGTACTAATAGAACTCTCACAGTGCTCTGAGCTTGTCAGTATAAAGACGGCGCGGATAGGAGGTGCCTGCTAGCAACTGCACTTCCGAAAAGTAGATATGCTATTGAAACGTCAAGAAGGCATAGAAATGCTAGAGATGCTGACGCGCCCATGCCCCTGAAGGGGTCAAGGCAATTAGAGAGAGAGAGAGACAAGTTTGGCATGAACGGCTCGGCCATGTGAACTACCGATCAGTGCGACAATTAGCAACTGGAACAGCGGCCATCCGAATGAAAATTACTAAGCCGGAAATTAATGTGTGTGATAACACTTTTTGTGAAGCCTGTGTGTATGCAAAGCAATACCAAAGAGGATTGATAATTCTACAAGAGTTATCACTCCATATAACTTCCCCTCTGCCAGGAGATTTGTATGTATTGACAAATTGTATAGACTTTACAAGAAAGTTGACTCCGCCTCCGGCGGTAGATTTGTATGTATTGATTCTCTTGTGTATCTATACTGTGTAGTTTATACTATGTTTATACAATTTGTCAATACATACAAATCTCCTGGCAGAGGAGAAACTTATATGGAGTGATAACTCTTGTGGAATCTATACCATTTGGCAGTACCGTAACTCATTCAAAGAAAATCCTGATCGTGCGTCCGTACCTGATGAATTAGTACATTACGACATTCGTGGGCCAATGGCAGTTAATTCATTCTGTGGTGCATAATATATAGCTGCTTTCGTTTATGATCACTGGGGCATACTTTTCGTAAAACCACTTAAATCTAAAGACCAAATTGTTGGTGCAGTGGAAGCTATTATAGCAAAGTTCAAAACAGCGAGTCATAATATCAGAAAGATGCGTTCAGACAAGGCTTTGGAGTTTCGAAGTGCAGATAACAGATGAACAATCTTTCAAGAAAGCACTTAATTGCTCATGAATTTTACGCGCCATACACAGAACGGCAAAACAGGACAATATGCAAAATGGCGGGCGCGATATTAAAGGGTGCAGACTTGCCAAAAGGATTATGGGCAGAAGCGACCACGACGGCAGCAAAAATTCGAAATGTCATTCCCTTGAAACGACTTAATTATCGCACGCCATACGAATCATTTTATGGTAAAGTAAGTTATTTTCGAATTTACGGGAGTCAATCTTTCGTTGTAATAAACGATGCAAACAGATCGAAATTTGATAAGAAATCCGAATTGATGTACATACCTAGTTGGCTACGAACCGAACGCGTATCGTTTGTGGAAACCGGGCTCTCGGCGTGTTATTGTTAGTAGTGATGTTGTCATTCATGAATCAGAACCGAACCGAATGAGATCAGGAGAATCAATCCGAATGTGACCCAGGTGACGACAACAAAAGTGAATTGGAGACAATCGCAAATAGAACACGCAGTAAATTGGAAAATGCAAATATTAGGAATGACACGCACCGGGAATCGATTGATAATATTTAGAAGCAAACTAAACTACAGTGTGTTCCACTTCTAACGAAACAGTATCTGGTTGGCTGTTATCGGAGTGACCATCCTAACTCTAACCTTATGGACAGAACCCCACCGCCACGTCATGTAAGAAGTAATATCAGGAATCGCGAGCGGGAGATCCAAAGGTTTAAAAGAGTCCCTTCGATAACGCTAGCTACAGATCGGCCATCACAGCACTGCATAGTGAAGAAGTGCTATCCTCAATCGCGGACATGAAACCAAACAGGGTACTAAATGCGCAACCACCTGCTATATCTTCAGACGAACTACGACTTCCTAGAGCAACCAGGACTACACTCGCTCAACTTCGTTCTGGCTGGTGCTCACGTCTGAACTCGTACCTATCCCGCATTGATAACGAAATATAGAACTCCTCCTCACTCCACACGATGTTGAGCACATCTTTAGCTGTCCTGCAGCTCCCACGCGCCTAACACCTACTGCGCTATGGGATAATCCTATTGAGGCAGCTGCGTTTCTACACCTGGACATTGAAGAAAACATGGACAATCAAGCTTTATGACACACACATTCATCGGATATCAGTGCGTCGCTACTACAACAACAA
The DNA here is from genome assembly GCA_964017055.1 of Chloromyia formosa. NCBI lineage: Eukaryota > Metazoa > Arthropoda > Insecta > Diptera > Stratiomyidae > Chloromyia > Chloromyia formosa. Next base: position 61,591,881 of record OZ024818.1, read on the forward strand.
CACTAGTCTGTTCCACAGTAAAGGAGGCGGGGTTTTTAATAGTAGAATCGAAAATATTCCAATTTTTTGTCCTTTGCAGGATCGTACCATCGGTCGGCTACGACGCAGTTACGGATTTACATACATTTGCTCGAAACGTCGAAGTGAGCAGTCGTTTATGGAAATGAGTTCCACGTACGCGAAGCCCTTTGAGGCTGTCTTTTGTACACGCATGCAAAAGGACCGAAATTATCATATTCCGCGGCAGCAGAGTTATTAAAAAGTCAAAGAAGTTCGTTGAGAAGTGGGTGAAATGGTACAAAGAGACAAAAAATGTTGATGATCTTCCTGAACGCGGGAAAACAAGAGCGACGTCCAGCAAACACGACAAAGTGATAGTGCAGATGTTCAGGAGTCATCCCACTCTGCGCCTGCGCAAAGCCAAGGTCAAACTCGCCAGGAAGGAATTTCATGTCAGCCTCAACACGATAAAGCGGCGTTTACATTAAGTCAAGCTACTATGCCGTTCTACGAGCTCGAAACCTCTTCTCGGCGCAACACGCAGAGAAAACGCCTGAACTAGGCGGAGGAAAACAAGGATCGCGATTGGTGGAAAACTATTTTCTCGGATGAAGCAACTTTTTGGGCGTGAGTTCCAGTGTAGCGTGCCTGGTTGGGAAGCAGTACCGATTTCGTTCTGCGCACTGTCAAACATCCGGTAAAAGTAAATGGTTGGGGATGTGTAACGGACGGTTTGGTGGGCATCCGGAGATGCCTGTGGGGACGGAGCCTTAGGTATCATAATGAAGGTCGGGCCGTGCCATCTGGCGAAGAAAAAGGCCCCTCAACGAGCTAAGCAGCGGCCTATGCTTGCTGTAGCTCAGTTCGGGAGATGTGGGTGGGGTTTTCGCCGCTCGTTGCCCCTGTCCTTTACGTATTAACAAAAATGCATAGGCCTGGGGAAGACAACACAAACAGGGGAGGTAAAAATGGGGAATAAAAAAAATAGTCGATAAGCATGGAATGGTTGACGGACGGATCAGACGCCCACACGGTCGCACCTGGGTCCGGGTCTAATGGGACCCTCGGCCTCTGGTTTCGTACTTCCAACAGATCACTACTCATCAGGTGCTGCTTCGATCTGCTGGTGGGAGCAGCACTACCAGACCATAATATGGTTCGTTACAGGTGGTTCATTACAGGTGCTTCTCAGAGCGGGGATTTGGTTGCTTGCGGCTTTTAACGCAGAATTTGAATGCAGCGAAAATGCTTGAAATTTACAAACGAAGCCTTATGAAGTCGGGCGAGAAAATGTTTGAACCTGATGACAGAAATTGGGTCCTTCAAGAAGACAACGACCCGAAGCATCGAAACCGTCTCTGCCGCGCCTGGAAGGAGAAAAATGGCATCAGCACCTTGGACTGGCCTTCCCAATCTCCTGACGCAAACCCCATCGAAAGTGTCTGGGCCATTATGAAGACCAAACTTGAGGGAAAGCCTGTTCACAATCTGATGCAGCTTTCTCGAGAGATTGGAAAGATTTGGCGTTCTCTTCCAACAAGCTTTGCTAAAAACCTCGTCGAAAGCATGCATTGAAGGTGCCAGGCCATTCTCAATTCTGAAGGTGAATACACTCTTTATTGATTGCGCCGAAGCTATTTACTTGTATACTGTAAAAAAAATTGGAATATTTTGATAACTATCGAAATACTCGCGCCTCATTTCTTATAGAACAGACTGTATTTAGTAATCGCTGTGTACGCGGTCTCATAAAATACAGTGTGTTCTATTTTTCTGACTAAACTATTTAGTTTTTCTGTGAACTAAAATTACCGTGTGTGTGGGCTCTTAAAGTACAAAAATGCTGCAAAAACAGTTGAATATTTCAAATTCAATTCGACCATAAAATTGAGAACCTTTCGTAAGACCTTCAATTGGCAATGAGTTGGCCACATCGATAAGCAGTCAAGTGAAACGAGCACTTGATATGGTTTTGACCGGAGGACTAAAATCGGAACGGCGAAAATTCTAATCGATTTTCATAAATAGCTTCCGGTTAGCCGCGACATGTAACGTGAAAAAAAAATATGTTCTTAATTCCACTAAAAAATAATTTTGCTGTTTTGCTTTTAGAACGGCTAGAAGCCGAGCCTGCATATTGTGAAAGTGGGGTTACGTTTCGAATTTGTTATCCGGCCCGCTAAGCCAACATTTAAAATAATCTGGCCTTATCTTGAAAAACTTAGCCGACCCCTGATTTAGACAGTCAATGTTAGAATTTCATCGAAAGAACACGCATAATTGAATTGAATTTATGTTAAAAAAAAATATATTCTCTGCTGTAGACCCCATATACTATAGGACAAACGATCGTGAAATTTCCTAGGTAAAAATTCAATATCCTTTCGTCTTGACAATTCAAAGAAGAATGGAAAGTCGATTCGCGACCAATAACCCGACGATCAGACATTTTTAAAATAATTTCGAATCTACTAATTGATAATTATTGAAACCAAGAGCGCTTAAAAATTATATTCGTATGTTGAACGGAAATACACCCCAAAATAAGTTCTTTAGAATGAAAAAAATATCTATCCGCAACTAATTCTAAATTACTACTTCCCGTAGCACTGAAACAGCCAGCCAGAAATAGCAACTATTTAATTCACTCATTGCAATTCTCCTTCAACATTAACAAAACGTTTAAAAAAAAATTTAGCTGAGCTTTTACTCGCACCGACCATTATAAATAAAAAAAAAGTGGTAACTTAATATGAAAAATTGCATCCTAATTAGGTGCCTAAATCTCTTTTCAAAGCTCAATTGAAATTCTCCACCCACAATTTCTCTACTTCATACATCATATTCTGTGAGATGGCCTTTAAATAGCCCAAATAGTCTCCCGTCAAATTGACGAAATCCTGCATCTTTTCGACGGTGCCTGCTTTAAGTAGCTCATATTTTTCATAAGTATCCACTTTTAGATCATTGAAATTCACTGAGGGTAGTGTGTAGGATGTGATATTAATGACGGGAGGAAATGTATAATTGAGATTCAAATAGTACTGAAGACCTGCAATAATTTCAAAAAGTACGGTCGATAGTTGAAGATGAACTTGGTACGCAAGTTGTGAAAATGACTTACCTCCAAGCAGCAACATGGGCAACAGAAGCAAAAGAATCAGTAAGAATCGTTTTTTGGCACGGTTATCGGGATTGGACGAGCGCAACAGTAGCGTGTCGGCGAATAGCGTGGAAGATATTAGGACATAAATCGGTCGGAAGACTGTCACGAGAACCGACGAAAGTCTGGATAAAATGCGTCCAAAAAAGCCTGCAAGGAAAAAATCAATCGTAAGTTCAGTTGCAACTTGCCAACAAAGAGCAATTTACCACTCTCCTCAACACTGCGATGGTACCGCTCACGATCACTCCTCCAAAAGCCTGCGGTCAAGGTGTGGAATATCGTCACAATCGTAGTCCATATTCGTGTAACGATCGTCTCCCTGTATCGCCGATCAAATGTCTCCAAATGCGACATATCGAACTCATCCTGTGAGTCATATTGCACGTCGTTTCGCAACAATTTCGTCGTACTGCGCTTGCTCGAGGTGGTTGTATAATGATTGCCGGCGTAGCGTTTACGGATATATGACTCCTGGGCGGGATTCTGTTGGATCCGAAAGTCAATACGCTCGTGATGATTGTCGAGACTTTTGCGAGACATGTTCGGCATGGCCACGACACCGGGTTTGATTTCACGACGATGCGGCGACAGACGAGAGTAGGTGTAGTCCGTTTTCGGGTATTTGCTGAAAAAAAGAAAAGTCGAGGGGGCAGATAGAGGCGGATAATTTGAGAGGAGTGTGTGCCATCATACTTCCAATAATCACCAGCCGCTCTGTACTCCTCATAACTGATATGTTCGCCACTTGCGTTGCCATTTGTTGCAGTTGCTGTGGCTGATGCGAATTTGATCCTTCTGCTGCTGTTATTCCCCGCATTGATTGGTGTACTAGTTTGAATCGATGCTTCGAATGCACTGTTCATGGTATTTTGACTGAGCTCTTTTGAATTAAGCTTGTCGATGGGCGACATCACTTGACCAGCGGCGACTGTGGCCATCATTTGCGACGATGCAGCGTTTCTTGTTTGACTCGAGTGTTTTCCGCCGGCTATTGTTGTCTCTGTTGCTGTTGTGATGGTCACTGATTTAACATTGCCGCGAGTACGTGAATTTTCCGGACTAATATCATCGCTAGAGTAGTCGGATGTGATGACTTTTGATGCTTTGACAGTGCGCGATGATGAGGACGAGGATTTTTGCTGTACTTGACGATCCGGTATATAGCGGGTTTCAAAAGATTCCTCGATGATTGTTCTGGGCAGGAAGGAGGGGAATAAAAAATTATTAGTAGTTCAACGCGTTTGAAGAATTGATTGTGCCAACAGCTCAACATAGCAAACAAATAATTGAATTGACCTCTCCAGAGTTCTGCTCGCGGGTGCCCCCTGGAGCAGTTACGGTAAAACGTTGCTAACCAACTCTTGCTGCACTCCGTACAGTAAGGGATATACTAGTACTACTTTGCCTTAACCCCTAGTCGGGCATAGCGCGTCAACTACTCCTGCGCGCCATCGTACTCTGTTTTGGGTAATGGGGGCGCAACTCCCCAAAGCACTTACCCAGTGCCTGACACTCCTTTAACACAGATCGCGACATGTGATTCTAGGACCCCCTCTTAGTCGGCCTTAGTTTGAAATGGGGTTCATTTCATGACATGCAAAGCAATGGGGGGGTAAGAGCTTAGGGTCTCATGCAGAAAGTCCTTTAACAAAGGTAAATCCTCCAGGCTTGATTCTGATTGGGCCTCTTACAGAAAGTGTCTTGGCTTATATAACAAGGGACTGATAAGGGCGCAACGCAATTCATGGCAACTTTTGGACGTATCAAGGAGTCGAGTGATTGGTCCAGACTTCGCAAAATTCTTTCCACCAATCCATCTGCACGTAGTTACCTACCGAAGCAAGATGGGTCGTGGACAACCTCCAGCAAGAAACCATTTAGTTTACTGCTTGGTACGCATTTCCCGGGAAGCTCACCTTATATATAAATCGAATGTGTATTCACCAACTACTGGCAATACTTCATTCGACGCTAGTAACATTATATCTAGGGATATTATCTGGTCTTTATCTAAATTTGAACCTTATAAGTCCGCTGGCCCGGATGGGATAATCCCGGCTGATCTGAACAATCATCGGATATTCTTGATGCATGGATTGAGGCTGTTTTCAAGGCCTGCTTGGAGCTGGTGTATATTCCTAAATTATGGACTGAGGTGCGGGTAGAACATCGCATGTACGTCCAAATGATCTAAGACCAATCAGCCTATCGTCAGTTTTCTTAAAGGTAATGGAGAAGCTCGTAGACATTCACCTGCGTGATAGTATTTCATCGGACCTTCTGTCTACCTCTCAACATGCCTACCTCAAGGGCAGATCAGTATATTCAGCTCTACACTCTATTGTGAGCTATATTGAGAAATCTGTGGGCAATAAAGAATACACCATGGTTCTTTTCCTTGATATCGAAAGGGCCTTCAACAATGTTAAACACAGAGCTATCACTGATCCACTCTCTAGTCTTGAGAGTTGGCGATTCGCTCTGCAGGCTCGTTCACCTGATGTTAATATCTAGGGTTATACCTACGTGCTTAAGAGCGTCGCCCGAACGTAGACTGATGCGAAGAGGTACTCCGCAAGGTGGAGTGCTTTCTCCCCTTCTCTGGAACTTAGCTGTCAATAGACTGCTGTTAGACCTGGAAGGGCTAGGCTTCATGGTGTGTGCTTATGCGGATGACATTGCCGGATGGCTGTACTTACAACTTAGACCATGTCCCCATCCAACGAAGATGGGCATAGAGCATCCTCGACGTACGTACATTTAGAGCGGCAAACTGTGACTCTGATCACTACCTTGTCAAGACTAGATACCGCTGTCGTATGTCCAAAGCCTATCTAACGCCAACCCCCTTCGAAAATTCAACATCGAGAAGCTGCAAATACCGGCAGTAGCGGAACGACAACTACAACCCACTTTTCAAAGCACCTCAGCAAGATCCATAGACGATACCTGGGTGGAATGTCATCAAGGACGATCCAGAATAGGTGCTGAAATACGAATCCCGGCGCAGGAACAAAAATTGGGTCGACGATGACTGCTTAGAAGCGGTGAAGAAGAAAAATGAAGCTTACAGAAATTTCACAGCGAGAGGAACGAGAGAAAAGCAAAAGCTTTATGAACACGATAGAAAGGAGGCGGATAAGATCGTTAAGCGCAAAAAGCGAAGCTACTTCGATGATAAACTGCGAGGCACCAACGACAATCTCGAGAGAAATAAAACCAGGCAGGCCTACAAAGTAGTGAAAATGATTAAAAGTGGGTTTAGTGCGAAAACCACCTCGTGCAGAGACAAGGATGGCTCTATCATTAGCGACACACAACAGGTCAAAGATGGGCATCCTACTTTAAAGAACTTCTCAACCCCGAAACCAACGCAACATCAGTTGATACAAAACTCGACCACCAAATGGAAGAACCCTTAGACCGGCCGCATCTTGGACGTAGGCAGGGCAGTGCGCACATGGCATTGTTGTTGTAACAATTGTCAAAATCTGATTTTACAACAAGAATGCCATGTGCACGCTGCGCTGCCCTGCCTACGTCCAAGATGCTGCCGGCCTTACTGACTCCGCCAACACTCGAAGATGTCGAGGCCACCATCCGGGCACTAAAGAACGCCAAGCATCGACGAAATACCACCACCACGAAATACAAGGCTGAGCCAGTTATGGTCGGCTGTCCGCGCCCTTTCTAATCCACCAAAACAGAAAGGGAACGTCGCTATTCAGTTCGGTGAAAATTCTATAAGTCACCCTACCCACTGCGCAAGTCGTTTCAATAAACAATTTATTGAACACCCCACACCTGACAGACTTAAGCGCCTAATCTGCAGGAAGATCCACAACCGAACTACAGACAGCATACCTGTTTTCACCACCGACGAAGTAATTGCAGTTATAAGGAAGGCGAACAACTCGAGAGCATTGGGACCCGATGGCATTTCAATGACTATGGTCAAACACCTCGATCTGCCAGCTATCAACTATCTCACGGTTACTTTTAATCTATCCATCTCCTCGCTGATCGTTCCTGAAATCTGGAAAAAAAGGGAGAGTGCCCCCAATTCTAAAACCTGGGAAGAAAGTGACACTCGGCGAATCCTATCGTCCAATAGCTCTCTTGTCACCACTTGCCAAAACGCTTGAAGTACTAATCCACCCTGTTCCTACGGGCACATTCAGCTAGCGGATCACCAGCACGGCTTCCGAAACATGCACAGCACAACTACGGCCTTGGATGCCACAATATCCCGCAACCACAATGGTCTCAACCAGGCCCCCGTCCATGTCAAAGAACAATTCTGGTGGCGCTTGACCTGTCGAAAACCTTCGACACTGTCAGCCATTCAGCACTTTTGTCCGACATCAACTGTTCATCGCTTCCGACGCAAATAGTGAAATGGAATGCTAATTATCTTGCTGGCAGGCAATCCTATACCGAATTCAGGGGCAGTAAATCCAAGCTTAGGAAGATTAAACAAGGTGTACCCCAAGGAGGAGTTCTATCTCCTACATACATACCTTGTTCAATCTCTACTTATCTCTCTTATCCCAACACCACCTAAGAGGAATCGATATCATTCATTTCCTACGCTGACGACCGTGTCATTCTGTCAACAGGGAACAACATAGCGGATATGTGCGAACACATCATCGTATATAGGTATTTTGAAGAACTTAACTCGGTCTTCAAAAACAAGAACCTAAGCGCCTCGGCGTCTAAATCCTCGACAACCCTATTTACCACCTGGACGAAGGAAGTCAAGATGCAGCTTAGAATCTCGATTGGAAATCATCCAATTCCTACTACAACCCACCTAAAATCCTGGGAGTCACGCTGGACAGCATGGCCACACCATCACCCCATGCCTCAACCGTGTGCGGCAGGATGCGTAGTAGGAATAAGATCCTCAAAGCCTTGGCCGGTAGTACCTGGGGCAAGGACAAAGAAACTCTACTGGTCACGTACAAAGCAATCGAAAGATCAGTGGCCAACTACGCGGCTCCTGTGTGGTCACAGAATCTATGGTGACACACAGTGGAAAAAGATACAAGCGTGCCAAAATGCCGCTCTCCGTACTGTCACAGGCTGTCTCCTGATTTCACCCCAGGACCATCTACATCAGGAAACCAGGATGATGCCTTTAAGGGACCACAACCAGCTTCTTGCTAAGCAATACCTGGTGGGTTGCTACCGAAGTGACAACGAACCGTAGGCATGTACATATCAACACACCGAATTCTGACCATTGCTACAACAAACAACGAAATACCAGCAGAACTCATTAAAAATGGCGGATGCGCTACCATAAACGCCATTCACACGCTGATTCAAGGCATTTGACAAGAAACCATGCCAAACGAATGGGGCCGGAGTGTAATCTGTCCCATGCACAAAAAAGGGGATAAACTCGAATGCAGTAACTACAGGGGCATTTCGCTAGTATGCACTTGCTACAAAGTCCTCACAGAAATCCTAGAGTCGAGAATAAAGCCATACGCCGAAACAATAATCGTCGAATACCGGGGAGGCTTTCGGCCTGGAGGATATACAACTGATCGGTAAAACAAGTGCGTGAAAAATATCTTGAATTCAATAGAGAAGTCCACATTTGTTAATTTCAGACAGCCATACGACAGCATCGTGCTCTATTTAAGATCATACGGCACTTTAGTATACCAACAAAATTAGTCCGACTGACTAGTATGACAATATCAAACTCAACATCACAGGTCAGAATCAACAAC